>OZ010659.1:13342236-14631236 GCA_963932335.1 Andrena marginata
TTTTTGGATTTTCTTACAAATTTTAATTTTTATGAACGAAATTTTAGCAAATTTAATTGAAACGATCTTCGATTTTTTTGGATTTTCTTAAAATTGTTAAGTTTTATGAACTAAATTTTAGCAAATTTAATTCAAGCTATCTTCGATTTTTTTGGATTTTCTTACAAATTTTAATTTTTATGAACGAAATTTTAGCAACTTTAATTGAAACTACCTTCGATTTTTTTGGATTTTCTTAAAATTGTTAAGTTTTATGAACTAAATTTTAGCAAATTTAATTCAAGCTATCTTCGATTTTTTTGGATTTTCTTACAAATTTTAATTTTTATGAACGAAATTTTAGCAAATTTAATTGAAACTATCATCGATTTTTTTGGATTTTTTTACAAATTTTAATTTTTATGAACTAAATTATAGCAAATTTAATTTAAGCTATCTTCGATTTTTTTGGATTTTCTTACCAATTTTAATTTTTATGAACGAAATTTTAGCAAATATAATTGAAACTATCTTAGATTTTTTTGGATTATTTTACAAATTTTTATTTTTATGAACGAAATTTTAGCAAATTTAATTGAAACTATATTCTATTTTTTTTTTATTTTTTTACAAATTTTTATTTTTATGAACGAAATTTTAGCAAATTTAATTGAAACGATCTTCGATTTTTTTGGATTTTCTTAAAATTGTTAAGTTTTATGAACTAAATTTTAGCAAATTTAATTCATGCTATCTTCGATTTTTTTGGATTTTCTTACAAATTTTAATTTTTATGAACGAAATTTTAGCAAATTTAATTGAAACGATCTTCGATTTTTTTGGATTTTCTTAAAATTGTTAAGTTTTATGAACTAAATTTTAGCAAATTTAATTCAAGCTATCTTCGATTTTTTTGGATTTTCTTACAAATTTTAATTTTTATGAACGAAATTTTAGCAAATATAATTGAAACTATCTTAGATTTTTTTGGATTTTTTACAAATTTTTATTTTTATGAACGAAATTTTAGAAAATTTAATTGAAACTATCTTTGATTTTTTGGATTTTTTTACAAATTTTAATTTTTATGAAAGAAATTTTAGCAAATTTAATTGAAACTATCTTCGATTTTTTTACAAATTTTTATTTTTATGAACGAAATTTTAGCAAATTTAATTGAAACGGTCTTCGATTTTTTTGGATTTTCTTAAAATTGTTAAGTTTTATGAACGAAATTTTAGCAAATATAATTGAAACTATCTTAGATTTTTTTGGATTTTTTTACAAATTTTTATTTTTATGAACGAAATTTTAGAAAATTTAATTCAAACTATCTTCGATTTTTTTGGATTTTCTTACAAATTTTAATTTTTATGAACGAAATTTTAGCAAATTTAATTGAAACTATCTTCGATTTTTTTGGATTTTTTTACAAATTTTTATTTTTATGAACGAAATTTTATCAAATTTAATTGAAACTATCTTCGATTATTTTGGATTTTTTTACAAATTTTAATTTTTATGAAAGAAATTTTAGCAAATTTAATTGAAACTATCTTAGATTTTTTTGGATTTTTTTACAAATTTTTATTTTTATGAACGAAATTTTAGCAAATTTAATTGAAACGATCTTCGATTTTTTTGGATTTTCTTAAAATTGTTAAGTTTTATGAACTAAATTTTAGCAAATTTAATTCAAGCTATCTTCGATTTTTTTGGATTTTCTTACAAATTTTAATTTTTATGAACGAAATTTTAGCAAATTTAATTGAAACTATCTTCGATTTTTTTGGATTTTGTTAAAATTTTTAAGTTTTATGAACTTAATTTTAGCAAATTTAATTGAAACTATATTCTATTTTTTTTTTTGATTTTTTTACAAATTTTAATTTTTATGAACGAAATTTTAGCAAATTTAATTGAAACTATCTTCGATTTTTTTGGATTTTTTTACAAATGTTAATTTTTATGAACTAAATTTTAGCAAATTTAATTTAAGCTATCTTCGATTTTTTTGGATTTTCTTACAAATTTTAATTTTTATGAACGAAATTTTAGAAAATTTAATTGAAACTATCTTCGATTTTTTTGGATTTTTTTTGAAATTTTAATTTTTATGAACAAAATTTTAGCAAATTTAATTGAGACTATATTCGATTTTTTTGGATTTTTTTAAAATTTTAATTTTTATGAACGAAATTTAAGCAAATTTAATTGAAACTATCTTCGATATTTTTGGATTTTCTTTAAATTTATAAGTTTAATGAACTAAATTTTAGCAAATTTAATTGAAGCTGTCTGCGATCTTTTTGGATTTTCTTACAAATTTTAATTTTTATGAACGAAATTTTAGCAAATTTAATTGAAACTATCTTCGATTTTTTTGGATTTTTTTACAAATTTTTATTTTTATGAACGAAATTTTAGCAAATTTAATTGAAACTATCTTCGATTTTTTTGGATTTTTTTACAAATGTTAATTTTTATGAACTAAATTTTAGCAAACTTAATTGAAACTATATTCTATTTTTTTTGGATTTTTTTACAAATTTTAATTTTTATGAACGAAATTTTAGCAAATTTAATTGAAACTATCTTCGATTTTTTGGATTTTTTTACAAATTTTAATTTTTATGAACGAAATTTTAGCAAATTTAATTGAAACTATCTTCGATTTTTTTGGATTTTTTTACAAATTTTAATTTTCATTAACGAAATTTTAGCAAATTTAATTGAAACTATCTTCGATATTTTTGGATTTTCTTTAAATTTATAAGTTTAATGAACTAAATTTTAGCAAATTTAATTGAACCTGTCAGCGATTTTTTGGGATTTTCTTACAAATTTTAATTTTTATGAACGAAGTTTTAGCAAATTTAATTGAAACTATCTTAGATTTTTTGGATTTTTTTACAAATTTTTATTTTTATGAACGAAATTTTAGCAAATTTAATTGAGACTATATTCGATTTTTTTGGATTTTTTTAAAATTTTAATTTTTATGAACGAAATTTTAGCAAATTTTATTGAAACTATCTTCGATTTTTTTGGATTTTTTTACAAATTTTAATTTTTATGAACGAATTTTTAGCAAATTTAATTGAAACTATCTTCGATTTTATTGGATTTTCTTAAAATTTTTAAGTTTTATGAACGAAATTTTAGCAAATTTAATTGAAACTATCTTTGATTTTTTTGGATTTTTTTACAAATTTTAATTTTTACGAACAAAATTTTAGCAAATTTAATTGAAACTATCTTCGATTTTTTGGATTTTTTTACAAATTTTTATTTTTATGAACGAAATTTTAGCAAATTTAATTGAAACTATCTTCGATTTTTTTGGATTTTTTTACAAATTTTAATTTTTATGAAAGAAATTTTAGCAAATTTAATTGAAACTATCTTCAATTTTTTTACAAATTTTAATTTTTATGATCGAAATTTTAGCAAATTTAATTGAAACTATCTTCGATTTTTTTTTATTTTTTTTACAAATTTTTATTTTTATGAACGAGATTTTAGCAAATTTAATTCAAACTATCTTCGATTTTTTTTATTTTTTTACAAATTTTTATTTTTATGAACGAAATTTTAGCAAATTTAATTGAAACTATCTTTGATTTTTTTGGATTTTTTTACAAATTTTAATTTTTATGAACAAAATTTTAGCAAATTTAATTGAAACTATCTTCGATTTTTTTGAATTTTTTTACAAATTTTAATTTTAATGAACAAAATTTTAGCAAATTTAATTGAACCTATCTTCGACTTTTTTGGGTTTTTTTACAAATTTTAATTTTTACGAACGAAATTTTTGCAAATTTAATTGAAACTATCTTCGATTTTTTTGGATTTTCTTAAAATTTTTAAGTTTTATGAACTAAATTTTAGCAAATTTAATTTAAGCTATCTTGGTTTTTTTGGATTTTCTTACAAATTTTAATTTTTATGAACTAAATTTTAGCAAATTTAATTCAAACTATCTTCGATTTTTTGGATTTTTTTACAAATTTTTATTTTTATGAACGAAATTTTACAAATTTAATTGAAACTATCATCGATTTTTTTGGATTTTTTTACAAATTTTAATTGGACTTCCGTTTCCGGTCGCGTGCGTGTAAGTGGTGTGATAAGTGAGCGGGTGTTTGAGTGAAGTAGGAGAGAGATAGTTGGTGAAGGAGGGTTGGTGAGTGGGTGTGGAAGAGAGCTGGGTAGTGAGGAAGGGGTCAGAAGTAAAGGGAAAGGGTAGGTTGTAGGGCGGGCTAGGTGCAGGAAGGATAAGGAGAGGTGTAGAGGTTAGGAGAGGATAGGCGAAATAAGGCGGGAAGGTAGAGTGAAGAGCAGTGGGTGATAAGTGGTGACATCGTGCGGGAGAGAAAAGAAGTGAATAGGCGGGAAATTCAAAGGGAGATAAGGTGCGTGGTAGAGAGAATAGAGAGATAAAATGGAAGAGGGCGCGACAAGGGGGAATTGGTAAAGAGAATATAAAGGGGCAATAGGGCAGGGGAAAGTTGGAAAAGGTGGGTAGGACAAAGGGAAGTAAAGTGGGAAAAAGGTACAGAGAGGATGGTGGAGGGGATGGAAGGGGAGAAAAGAAAGGGGAAGATGAAGGGTGAGGAAAGAATAAGAAAAGACAGTACGAGCAGTGTGGGGAGCAATGTGGGAAGTTTGGAGAATTTTTGGGGGAAAAAGAGGGAAAGAGAGGAGGAGAAAGAGGGCATGATGGAGGAAAAGGGTGTGTTTAAGAGGAGTGGAAGGACAAAGAGGTCACCGGAGAAAGAGCAGAGACGAGGAGGGGAAGATGGAGAGGAGGAGGGGGAGGGGTTGGTAGGAATGATAAAGGAAATGATGTGGGAGATGAGGAGGATGAGGGAGGATATGAAAAAGGACAGGGAGGAGAGAAAAGAGATTAAGGAGGAAATTAGAAAGGAGAGAGAAGAAATGAAAAAGGAGAGGGAGGAAAGACGAAGGATGGAAGAAGAATGGAGAGAGGAGAGGAAAAAGTGGGAGGAAGAGATGAGAGAGGAGAGGAGGAGGAGGGAAGGGTTGATAGAGAAGTTAGGAAAACTGGAAGAAAAAGAGAGAAGAATGGAAGAGGTGATGGAGAAGGTAGAGAAATGGGAAAAGGAAAAGAAGGGGGTGGAGAGGGGGGACAAGGATCTGACTGGGAATGAAGAGGAGTGGAGATTAAGAATGAGAAGGATAGAGGTGATGCAGGACAAGAAAGAGAGAGAGGGGAAAAGATGTAACGTGGTGATAAGGGGGATGGGGGGAAAAGGAAGTGACGTGAAGGCGGAATTGGGGAGGATCTGGGAAAGGATGGGGTTGGGGACGGAGGGAATAAAGGAGGTGGTGAAAATAGGAAGAGCAGGAGTTGAAGGAGGGGGAATGATATTGGTGAGGTTGGAGGGAAGAGAGGATAAGAGGAAAGTTATGGAGGCAAAGAGTAAACTGAGAGGGAGAAAGGAAAGAGTAGAGGACGACCTGACAGAGGAGAAAAGGAGGGCAAGGTGGAAGATTGAGAGGGAGGCGCAAGAGGAGAGGGAGCGAGGTAGGAGGGTGCAGGTGGGCTACATGAAAATGTGGGTCAACGGGAAGGTAAGAAGGTGGGACGAAATAAGGGAGAAGTGGTATGAGGAGCAGGGAAACGAATGAAGTGGGATGGGGAATGAAGGGAAAGGGAGAAGAGGTTGGGAAAGGGAAAGGAAAAGAGGGGGATGTGGAAGGTGGCCTTCTGGAATGTGGCGGGAGTTAAAAGGAAGGATGAAGATTTCTGGAGGGGACTGACAGAATGGGATGTAATAGTTATGAGTGAGACGTGGGTGGAGCAGAAAGAGTGGGAGGTGGTGGCAAGGAGGCTACCCACCGGGTATATCTGGGAAAAGCAATGGGCCAGGAGGGAAAGTAAAAGGGGGAGAGCGATAGGGGGAATGATTATGGGTGTAAGAAAGGAGTTGGAAGTGGGAGAAGGGGGAGGAAGAGGGAAGGAGGGGATAATGGCGAAGAAAATGAAGATTGGGGGGGGAAGATAGTGGGGGTATATGTAAATGGGGACATAAAGGAGAAACTTGAGGACCTAGGGGAATGGATGGAGTAGAGGGAAGGGGGAGTAAGTGTATTAATAGGGGGGGGGGGATTTCAATGCGCGTACGGGAGAGGAAGGGGGAGTTGACTGGGAAGGTGAGAAGGAAGAAGGGAAGGGGGAGGGGAGTAGGAGATCCAAGGATAAGGAGGTGAATGGGGAAGGGAGGAGACTGTGCAGGTATATGGAGGAAACGGGTTGGGGAATTATGAACGGAAACACAGTGGGGGACGAGGAGGGGGAATGGACTTTCACGGGGGGAAGGGGGAACACAGTAATTGATTATGTGTTAGGGAACGAAGATACAAGGGAGAAGGTGGAAAGATTGGAGGTGGGAGACAGGGTAGAGTCAGACCACCATCCGGTGGTGGTGTGGCTGAGTGGGGAGGGGAGAGATGAGGGAGGAGGGAGGAAAAAGGAGGACGAAGGGGAGGGGGCAGAGGAAACTGGTCAGAAGAGGGAAGGAGGGAGTTTATGAGGAAGTTTGGAAAAAGGGGTGAGGGTAAGGGGGGAGTGGATGATGATTGGAGGGAACTGCAGGAAAGGATAAAAGGAGCGATGGGTAAGCCGGGGAAGGGGGGAAGAGGGAAAAGAAGGGAGGGTAGTGGGATTCGGAGTGTAAAGAGGAGAAGAGGAAGGTGAGGAGGGAGCTGAGAAAATGGAGGAGGGAAGGAGGGGATGGGGGAGGGTATAGAGCGAGGAAGAAAGAATATGAGAAGATGTGTGAGGAGAAAAAGAAAAAGGAAGCGGAGAGATGGGAAAAAGAAGTGGCGGAGGTAAAGACGGAGGGGCAGGTCTGGAAGGTGGTGAACAGGGGTAGGAAGATGAGAAGGAGGGTAAGCGAGAAGATAGAAATAAGGGAGTGGGATGAATATTTCAGGGGGCTGTTAGGAGGAGTGGAGTGGAGAGTGAGGATGGAAGGGGAGAGAGGGAGGGGTGAGGACGGAGAGAGTGAGCTGGAAAGGGAAGAAATAAATAGGGTGGTAAGGAATTTAAAGGACGGGAAGGCGGCGGGTGGGGATGGGATCGGAAATGAAGTGTAGAAATACGGGGGGGTGGAAGTGGAGGAGTGGCTGTGGAGAATATGTAATAGGGTTAGGAGGGGGGAAGGGTGGCCAGAAGAGTGGAAAGAGGGGGTGGTGGTGCCGGTGATAAAGAAAGGAGCAGGGGAGAAGGTTGAAGACTACAGGGGAATAACACTGACACAAACGGCGTACAAAGTGTATGCCTCTGTTTTGGCGGAGAGGGTTAGATTGGAAGTGGAGGGGAAGAGAATGCTGCCACCGAGTCAAACGGGGTTTAGGAGGGGGGTAGGGTGCATAGACAACACATATGTACTGAACTACCTTGTGAACAGGCAGGTGACGAGGAAGGATAGAAAGTTAGTGATCCTCTTCGTGGATCTGAAAGCCGCGTTTGACTCGGTGGACAGGGGGGTGTTGATGAAAGCGCTAAGGGGGAGGGGCATTAGGGAAGGGCTAGTGGAGAGATGTGGGGAGGTATTAAGGGAAACAATATCCAGGGTAAGAGTGGGGACGAGGAGGGGGAGAGGTTTTGGACCGCAAGGGGGGTAAGGCAAGGGTGTCCACTAAGCCCAAGCCTATTCACTCTCACTCTATTAATAGCGGATACAGATGAGGAACTAGAGAAAGGAGGATGGGGGGGGGTAAAAGTGGGGGAGAGAAAGATCTACACGTTGGCATACGCAGACGATGTGGCGATGCTAGCGGAGGATGAGGATGGGATGAGGGGAATGATAGGGAAACTTGAGAGATATTTTGAGGGGAAGGGGCTGCAAGTAAACGTGGGGAAAACGAAGGTGATGAGGTGTAGGAGAGGAGGGGGGAGGTGGAAGAAAATGACTTGGAGATGGAAAGGGAAAGAATTGGAAGAGGTGAGGAGCTATAAATACCTGGGGTACACGGTGATGGGAAATGGGGGGCAGGAAAAGCATGTGGAAGAGAGAGTAAGGAAAGGGGCAGCGGTAATGGGGAAGGTGTGGGGCATAGGAAAAAGGCTATTTGGAAATGATTGGGGAAGAAGGATGTGGCTGTTCGACAGGTTGGTATGGGCGGTGGTGGGATATGGGGCGGAGGTGTGGGGCTGGAAAGAGAGGGAGAAGGTGGAGGCCATGCAAGAGAGGGAGAAGGTGGAGGCCATGCAGGACAGATTTTTGAAATGGGTATTGGGGGTTGAAAGAAGCACGCCGGGGTACATGGTAAGGGAAGAGCTGCAGAGGGGGTTGATGAGGGGTAGGGCAGGAATGAGGGCGTGGGGATTTGAGAAAAAGTTGGAAGAGGGGCAGGAAGGGAAACTAGCTTGGGCGTGTTGGGAGGAGATGAAGGGGAGGTTTAAGAGGGGAAAGGTGCTGGAGGGGTGGGAAAAGGAAAGGGAGCAATTTTTCGGGGAAAGGGGGTGGACAGTAGAGGAGGTAGAAAGAGGGAGGGAAAAGGGGGAGATAAGAGGGGAGGAGATAGTGGAAAGGGAAAGAAGGATGCAGGAGGAGGAGAGGTGGAGGAGGATAGGGGAGACAAGATATAATAAGTGGTATGGAAGGATAAAGGGGCCAGGGGTGCCGGGATACCTGAAGAAGGAATGGGGGAGAGTAGATGGCAGAGGGTAGCCAGATTCAGGTTGGGAAATGAAATGAGAGGGGGTAGGTACTGGGAAGAGAAGGAGAAAAGGATGTGTAGGGTGTGGGGGTGGGAGGAAGAGTTGTGGGAACATGTATGGGAGGTATGTATGGGATGGGGGGGAGAGAGGGGGTGGCAGGAGATGGTGGACGAAGTGTTGGGTGAGGAGGTGGAGGGAGAGGAATGGTTGAGGAAGATAGATGAGAGAAGAGAGGTATGTGGGGGAGAAGGGTAGAGGATGAATGAGGAAATGAGAGAGATTGGGCGGCGAGTGGAAGCGGAGGTCCAGGAGGGGGAGAGGAGAAGGGAGTGCGGACGGGCGAGCGAGCGTGCGAGCGGGCGTGCGAGCGGGCGTGCGAGCGAGCGACGAGACGGTTTAGGTTAAGATTAAGAATAAGGAGTAGGATTAAGGTAGTAGAAATGTAAGGATTAAGTTAAGGCAATGTGTAGAATGTAAAGGATATATATATATAATAATAATAATAATAATAATAATAATAATAATAATAATAATAATAATAATAATAATAATAATAATAATAATAATAATAATAATAATAATAATAATAATAATAATAATAATAATAATAATAATAATAATAATAATAATAATAATAATAATAATAACCCCGCGTCGGCCCCGGGGGAAAAGAATAGACCAACGTAATCCCTGCGTGTCGTAAAAGGCGACTAAAAGGGAAACCACTTGAAGGGCCAACCACCCACAAGTGTGTAAGCTGGTTCCCATCAGAAGAAGCCAAGCCTCGGACAAACGATGTGACGGTCGGGAACATCGTGAGAACAGAATGCCCGACCAAAATTATAACGACCCGGCTAGCACAACGGAAAACACCATAAATCCGAATAAAGATGTTTTGCAGGACATGCTCCCAGCAACCACTTTAGGAGGAAAACATAGACAGAGGATGAGATGGTCAGATGAAGTAAACCGACACCTTATGTTCTGTTACTACCAAATAACAAATCTCGAAACTAACAAAACCGAATACCGATCACAACTACATACAGCTTTCACCAACAGATACCCAGAACTTAACTTTTTAACAGAACAACGATTAGCAGATTAGATACGAGTAATAATAACAAACAAAAGAATACCTCAGCCAGAACTAGAACACATTAAACAACAGGTACAACAATTACTACAACAATCTCAAGAACAAAATAACGCACAAACAGAGGAAGAGGCAAACACACAAAACATAGAACAAACAAACGAAGAAGCGGAAACAGAACCACACAATCAGCCACAAGAAAAAGAAAATATAGAACAACAAGAGGAGCAAATACAACCACAACAACAGGAATCAGTACACACAGATATAGACGAAAAGTTTGAACTAACGTACATAGAATACCAAGATACAAGCACAGAGGGTAGAATGTTACGTGCCGGTTACTTTTTAAATTCATCTCAAAATTTTTGCTATATTCATATCATATTTTTCGCTACACAGATGTCGACCATTGGTTCAACCATCACGTGTTATGGGAACTTCCCTCAATCAATTGTCGATTATCTCTGAATACTCTTAATAGTTGTAATTTAATTCAGCTTCACGCCTGTCACGCCACGGCATATTCCCATGGAAGATTATTGTCAGCAGTCTCCCAACGCCGTCGACGTTCTTAGAATGTGCGCTGTGATAAGCCTTCGGAAACATAAGCATTGTAGTAAACCATTTATATTTTTCTTTCTTCTAAATTTCCATCACACCGTCATTGACAACTGATTCAACCATTGCGTGTTATGGGAGTTTCCCTCGATCAATTGTCAATGATCTACAACCTGAATTATAATAATAATTAAATGTAAGTCGTTACGCCACTGCGTTCTTCCATGCGAAAATCTTCCAAGACCGTCGGCGTTCTTAGAACGTCGAATGCGATAAACTCAAGCCCGTGAGGCTGGGAACGGTCCGAGGTCCGCGAACGAGGCGACGACGGTTGGGCCCGTGTGCATGAGGTGCAGAGTCAGCAATTTGGCGCTCTTTGTTTCAAAGTCCCGGGTTGCTCGGGCCTACCCTGCGAACGCTCGTTACAGACGGCTAGCAATTCGCGTAGTGCGCGGTCGTTCAGTCCGATGGACATAACTATTTGTTAAATAGTCTTTGAGCCGGAGTTCCCGTGTGTCTTGTAGTGCGTGGAAGGACTCAATCCCCGTAAAGACTCATTCAAACTGTACTATTTTAAATCATATATATATATATATATATATATATATATATATATATATATATATATATATATATATTTTCGCGTTTAATATTCAAAAGTTTATATATAGTGAACCGATTTTGAGTTTGGTGTGTTGCGCGACGCTCCTGCGCTTATCATCCCGTGGACGGGAACGTCTAGGACACAGAGAGAGAAAGAGAGAGAAAGGAAAATTGAGTAAGCCATTCTAACGCGAATTAAATAATCTTCCCGCCGAATCGGTAAGTCATTTTAATCATGTCATGTTTCGGAATATACAAATAATCCAACTCACTTAGGGAGTTGTGGGTTTTCCCTCGATGATTTGTTTAATTCCTTTTTTTCGGCGTGTACCGCGTTTGTTAAATTTTAATGATTTGTTTAATTCCTTTTTCGGCGTGTACCGCGTTTGTTAAATTTTATTATTGTGTGTAATTATATTGCGATCACACTAATTTCTCCGAAACCGTTCGTTTTGAAATATTAAGACATTGCGATATATGTTGATCCAACTCACTTAGGGAGTTGTGGGGTTTCCCTCAGTCAATTGTCGTCCGTAAAATAATTGCGTATAAAAGAAACTCCGTACCAATATTGTTCAACTCGCGCCTTTAAATTCGTGAGTCATCTATGACTCTTTTCGAAACCCATGTATCGATTCCCCATTTGTGTACCACCTTTGATTTTTTCCTTTTTACATATTTTTTGTAATACATGGTAATATTTATTTAAATCTCGTCTCATTTTGTTTCGAACCAGTCTATCCAAAACACCACATCCCGATTGGACAACCTGTATGGGTTGTAGACAAAAGCGTACCCAAATTAATCCTGAAATTTTGCGTAATAACGCTAATTATATTAAAATTATAATCTTTCTTTAAATTCGTTAAGCGTTGCGTCAGAAAATTAGACTCAACCGCTCGGTCGCTTAAAAATTAACGCCCTCACGTAACAAGACCATTCATACAAAAACTACCAGATAAACCACAAACTAAAACCACAATAACCCATGTCAACACAATAATACGTAATAAAATAAACAACAACACAACGATGGAAGAACTTCAGCTACTCATATATACAGGAGGACTCACCACAACAAGAATGCACACCAAACAGAAAGAAGAAACATCAATGAACAACAAAACAAAACCCACGACACCGGCATGGCAACATAGATTAGAGAAAAAAATAGAAAAACTAAGGAAAAATATCGGGCAACTAACGCAATTTACACAACATAAATTATCAGATAAAATACAAAAAGCCTTAGGAAATATATAAAAACAAGAAGCAATAGAACAATTAGAAGAAAAGAAACAGAAACTGCAAGCACTAGCCAAACGACTCAGACGATACAAGAAGAGCGAGAATAGAAGAAGACAAAACCAGACATTCAACATAAATCAAAAGAAATTCTACCAGACACTGGATGGCACAAAAATTACAATTAGAAACCCACCAAACCTAGAAGTCGTCGAACATTTCTGGAGCAACATATGGGAAAATCCAACACAACACAACAGACACGCTCAATGGATACAAACAGAAACCGACAAATGCAATACAATATGTCAAATGCACGATATGACAATCACCCCTGAGGAAGTCAGTAAAGCAATCAACACCACACACAACTGGAAAGCACCTGGAAAAGATAAAATAATGAACTTTTGGTTAAAGAGATTCACATCAACACACATACACATAGCCGAACTGTTCAACAGATACATCACACACCCACACACAATGCCACACACACTCACACAAGGAATAACTTACCTAAAACCTAAAGACCCAGCAGACACAGAAAACCCAGCAAAATATCGCCCCATCACATGCCTACCAGCAATATATAAAGTACTGACAGCAATCATCGCACGGAAAATAACCTCACACATAACACAAAATAATATAATCAATGAAGAACAGGAAGGGTGTTGCAAAGAGGCGCGAGGATGTAAAGAACAACTGATAATAGACACAGAAATAACACACCAAGCCAAAATCAAACATAGATCACTACACTATGCATACATCGACTATCAAAAAGCGTTTGACAGTGTACCCCACTCATGGCTAATACAGATATTACATATATATAAAATAGACCCGGCCTTAATACAATTTCTGGAAAAGATAATGAACACTTGGAGCACTACCTTAAACATACAAGCAAACATAGGCAGTATAACATCACGACCAATACAGAAAAAACGTGGGATATACCAAGGCGACTCACTAAGTGCCCTCTGGTTCTGCTTAGCTCTGAATCCGTTATCGAATATGCTGAACAACACAAAATATGGATATAACATCACTGGAACATACCCACATAAAATAACACATCTACTATACATGGACGATCTCAAACTATTAGCAGCAACCAACCACCAACTCAACTATCTGCTCAAAATAACCGAAACATTCAGCACAGACATAAATATGACTTTTGGAACAGATAAATGTAAAAAAAGCAGCATAATCAAGGGAAAACAGACCAAACAAGAAAACTACACACTAAATAACAATAGCAGTGTAGAAGCATGGGGAAATACAGACAACTACAAATACCTGGGATACAGACAGAAAATAGGAATAGAAAACGCAGAGATCAAAGAAGAATTGAAACAGATATACAAACAGAGACTAACAAAAATACTGAAGACAGAGCTAACAGCAAGAAACAAAACGGAAGCAATAAATACATTCGCAATACCGATACTAACATACTCATTAGGGATTGTCAAGTGGAGTGACACAGATCTGGAAGCTCTCAACACACTCACACGATCACAATGTCACAAACACAGAATACACCACATACACTCAGCAAAAGAAAGATTCACATTGGACAGAAAAGATGGAGGGAGAGGATTCATAGACATTAAAAACCTAAACTACAAACAAATAGACAATCTAAGAAAATACTTTATAGAACGGGCCAGATGCAGCAGTATTCACAAAGCAATCGTGCACATAAACACATCAATCACACCACTACGATTTCACGACCAAACATACAACCCAATGGACTACATAACAACAACAGATAGGATGAAGGAAAACTGGAAACAGAAAACACTACACGGGAAACACCCACACCTATTAACCCCACCACATATTGATCAACAGGCATCCAATACATGGCTAACAAAAGGTAACATATACGGCGAAACAGAAGGATTCATGATAGCAATACAGGACTAAATAATCAACACCAAGTACTACAGCAAGTATATCATAAAAGACCCAAACACAACAACTGACAGATGCAGACTATGCAAACAACAAATAGAAACAATAGATCACGTCATAGGGGGATGCACAATTTTAGCAAACACAGAATACACCAGAAGACACAATAACGTAGCAAAGATCATCCACCAACAACTAGCTATACAATATAAACTTATACAACATCATACACCCACATATAAATACATACCACACAGCGTATTAGAGAACGACAAGCACAAACTATATTGGAATAGAAGCATTACAACAGACAAAACCATACCACACAATAAGCCAGACATCACAATTACCCACAAAGAATACAAAAAAACACAACTAATCGAAATATCCATACCCAACACAACAAACATACAAAAAAAAACAGGAGAGAAAATTGAGAAATACATCAACCTAGCTGAGGAAATTAAAGACATGTGGCATCAAGACAAAGTAGAAATAGTACCAATAATAATATCAAATACAGGAGTCATACCACACAACATTCACCAATACACCCGCGCATTACAACTCCCTGTGTTTGAAATTAGAGTTATTGAACACGCCGGTGAAAAGTGAGGTTAGGAACCGCAGTAATGAAGTGCACGCAACACGTTCGTTTAAAAGAGTGTGGTCTTTATTTATAAAATCACTCGATGAATGAGGGTGAGAGTTTGAGGTTTAACGTGAGCTTTGAGAAGTTTTTATAATGATTTCACTGAGCACGGCACGCGGTGATACAACGCGAGCACGCGGTCGAACACACGCGACAATCCACACTGAAAGCCAAGCGTTTGATGAGCAGAGAGAGTTTCGAGATTTATAATAACTTGATCGGAACTGATTGGTGAGCACTGAGCTTGATATTGAGCCCTGAGAGCTGAGAATTCACAATGTTAAAGATCGAGATAGCAAATCGTACGCGACGCGTCCGTCTCTTTACTCAACGTGAACCAGAATGTCCCTCAATATGGTTGATCATTTCCGTTGCGCGTCTTCTCGAACATGCTCGAGAGAGGATCGACGTGGGGAATTTCAATTGGTTGATAGATTGTCGCTGACATCTCATTGGCTGATCGATTGTAGATCAGCCATGAGTTCCGCAGTCCAAGAGGTGCTGCGGTGCGCTCGTGAGCGGTGATGAGGTGAATTAATTGATTCTCAAACACCCTGCAAACACATACATACAGTTACAAAAATCAATAATTATCGATACATGTACAATCGCCCGAAAAATTTTAAATGCAACATAAATTAATTACAGATATAAAGAAAGCACGCTTGACCGAGGTCCACATGCTCTCTATGATCGACCAGACACAAGTCTGAGAAGAAAGGGGTTAATAATAATAATAATAATAATAACAATAACAATAACAATAACAATAACAATAACAGTAACAGTAACAGTAACAGTAACAGTAACAGTAACAGTAACAGTAACAGTAACAGTAACAGTAACAGTAACAGTAACAGTAACAGTAACAGTAACAGTAACAGTAACAGTAACAGTAACAGTAACAGTAACAGTAACAGTAACAGTAACAGTAACAGTAACAGTAACAGTAACAGTAACAGTAACAGTAACAGTAACAGTAACAGTAACAGTAACAGTAACAGTAACAGTAACAGTAACAGTAACAGTAACAGTAACAGTAACAGTAACAGTAACAGTAACAGTAACAGTAACAGTAACAGTAACAGTAACAGTAACAGTAACAGTAACAGTAACAGTAACAGTAACAGTAACAGTAACAGTAACAGTAACAGTAACAGTAACAGTAACAGTAACAGTAACAGTAACAGTAACAGTAACAGTAACAGTAACAGTAACAGTAACAGTAACAGTAACAGTAACAGTAACAGTAACAGTAACAGTAACAATAACAATAACAATAACAATAACAATAATAATAATAATAATAATAATAATAATAATAATAATAATAATAATAATAATATTAATAATGGTATGGACTAAGATTTTGTTACAATGTATCCATGCGTAATGGTGATTCACATCTTCTATAATAAAGATCCATAATATTGATAAATTGCCGATTATTCGTACGCGCGCATCACTTCCCCTCTCTCCGTCTCGCGAGTGTAATCTATGGTATGTCGTTCACGCTCACGTTAACGGGTCGCAGCAGCGCGCTCACGGTAAACTATTTTCCACCGATAGATTTGAGTGATGGTGAATACGAATTATGACTCGCGGATTTGGAGACGTTTCACACGATACCGAACATCGACTCCAGCAACGATAAATTCTATTTCATCGTGAACTATGACAATGACTCCATCGTCGACGCCGCTTATGAAAGTATTACGATCCCCCACGGCTCCTACGAATTAGACGCTATCGCCGAGTACCTGAAGCAGCGATTACTCGTTCGATATCCTCGAAGACGCGGTAACAACGAGAACAAGGATGACGACAAGTACCCTCTAATGCTACGAGCTAACAACAACACCATGAAAAGCGAGCTGTACTGTTCGTTCTTTGTGAACTTTACGAAACCTAACAATGTGGGATCGTTGCTAGGATTTTCCCCGAATCGCGTCTTATTACCGAGAATCTGGCACGAGTCCGACGTACCCGTGAATATTATAAACGTTAACGTGATTAGAGTAACGTGTAACGTTACTACCGGCGAGTACAGCAACGATAAACCGGTACACACGATCCATGAATTTTCGCCTCGCGTGCCGCCGGGATATAAGATATCGGAAACTCCGCGACACGTCATTTACCTGCCGATCGTCGCACGAGCAATACACGATCTAACGTTGCGCATCGTCGATCAACACGATCGTCCTATAGATTTCCGTGGAGAAGAAATAACGATTCGTTTGCACGTTCAACGACGTCCGCGCGATAGGTAGCGTGGCCGTACGTGTATGCGCGCGTGTAGTATGTTAGTGTTAGATCACACGTACAAATCACCAATCGCCGCTGATACTCCTACCGTCTCTACCTCGCGTCATCTTCGCGACCCTTTATCTACAGACGAAAGTAGAAGAATAAAGACGGGAGGAGCGATAAGAAGAGGACCGGTAAGAAGCATAAGAAAGCCGTTGACTCGTCGAAATGCACGTTTCCTACGATCGTTAGGTTTCATCGTCACCTATTAGACGCGCAACCACGATGTCGATTATTTTGGACGTGGCGAATACGCCAACCTTCGACAATCGTATCACGAAGATCGAGTTACACACGTATAATCCGTACGCCAACACAACGTTCGACAATAGCGATGAGATAAGAATCCCCATACAGCAACAAGATCTGTAAACGCTTCCGTGCGAAAGTTTTCTCTACATCGAAGGTCGTGGCACGTTGACTGCGCAAGACGCGAAAGGCCCGGCAACGTCCGCGACCGCTGTTCTGGACAATAATTGCGTCGCGTTCATGGTCGATGAGATTCGATACGAATTGAACGGTGTCGAGATCGATCGTTGTCGAAATCCAGGAATCACTACCACGTTGAAAAATTTCGTTTCGTTGTCGACCGAGAGAAGCAAAGCACTTGCGAATGCCGGTTGGAATTATGACATCGATTACGATAAGGACACTTTTCATTCGGGCGCTTTCAATTTCTGCGTACCCCTGAACGTGTTATTAGGATTCTGCGAGGATTACAAACGCATCGTGATGAACGCGCGGCACGAGCTGATTCTTATACGAGCGCGAGACGATTCGAACGCGATGCACTGCACCTCCGCCACTGCGATCCCGAAACTGGAGATACGCAAGGTGCAGTGGCGTATGCCCCACGTCGTTTTGGATGAAGTGAATAAACTATCGATGCTGCGGATCTTGGAAAGCGGACGGCCGATCGCGATGAGTTTCCGATCGTGGAGCGTGCACGAGTATCCGTTACTGCAAGCGACAACGAAACACACGTGGACCGTAAAAACTACGTCGCAAATCGAGAAACCCCGGTACGTGTTATTCGGCATGCAAACCGATCGAAAGAATCGTCCAAATAAACCCGCGTGGATATTCGACCCGAATAATCTCACGAACTTTCGACTCTACCTAAATCCCGAGACGTATCCGTACGACGATATGCAAATAGATTTTCCCAAGACGTATCCGTACGACGATATGCAAATAGATTTTAGGCCCCTTTACACGGTCGGTCTTGCGCGCGGTCCGGCCCGCGGGCCGGCGCGTCACACGCCGCGCGGCACGCAAAAGTACGTGAAGCCGGATCGTGGCGCTCCTTCGCGCGGGCCAGAAGGTCGTACCCGTCACTACTTAGAGACAACGAGTTCGGGCTCCCATTTCTACGTCGACTCCACATGCTTTTTACACGATCCACCGCAGTGGTGTACTACTTGTTCGATGTATATCATCGATCTGCGAAACGATCGGCAACACACGATCGCGATATACGTTCGCAGAAAAGTATCTCAAATTCCTCTATATACCAGGCTTATAGAGGATATCATAAATGCTGTTACTGTAGGGTACACTGAAACATCTGTTTTTAGGAAGCTACATTTGGTTGACCTGAAGGTGCTATAAATTCTGGAAATGGTTTATAACTCAGTTATAACGACTGTAAATTTTTACAGGGGTACTTTAAAAAATGTCCAAATGTTTCCCCGGCAATGCGATGGCAAATGAAATTGCAGTTAACACATTCACTGTTGTGACGATCATAATTATTACTATCAACGGCAATAATTACCATGTCACTGCTTGTTTTAATATAAAAACTAATATTGATAGACAATAAATACATATAGGCATGCAAGTGATGTTATATCTAAGATAAATGATGAAGAGATGTAATATGCAAGATGTCTTGAAGAAGGGGGGTAGTCTTCTGATTGCTCGTGATGCAGGTCAAATTTTTCACCCACGCTCTTGCGTGGCAAGCAGCAAGAAAGCATCACAGTCCTGCCCGCGCGCCAGAAAGCGCCACGGTCCTGCCCGCGCGCCAGAAAGCGCCACGGTCCTGCCCGCGCGCAAACCTCGAATCCAGAAGAGTTTGCATAAGAGACAGAAAAGGTAGTTAGAAAAGGAGAAAACGATACTTGAAACCAGGCTCGTGGCGCGCCTCAGGATTTCCGACAGTGCGGACAAGTCTGAGGCGCGCGACGAGCCTGGCAGCCGTGCCTAGATGGGTTTCGAGGACTTCGACCCTCGAGACCAGGGGGGCCGTACCATGTTGCCCCCTAAGACGTGGCGAATGAAAAATTCTACATTTCGCACCGGATCTTGGCGAAAGTGACGTGGATCGTTTCCTTATGTTTTTCCGATGAAAATGGTCCAAAAACGACACAAATCGGATTGTAATTAAGGAATCTTCATAATAAATTGATTTCCATAACTTCGTTAAAAATAGTCCGATTTACATGAAATTTGGTATAATTTTCATTTGAAAAATGTAAAGAATCCATCGGTATCACTTCCATTTCGATACGATAAAGAATAAAGTATACAGTTTTTCTGAAACACGTATGAATCCTTGGCCGACCGCAGCGAATCGAGGTCGGCGACACACAGTCGAGGGTGAAATATTCGTTACAGCGTATTAAGAAATTCTTTATTCTTCGTCGTATCGATATGAAAGTAACACTAGTGGATTCCTGGCGTTCTCCCAATTAAAATGATCACAAATATCATGCAAATCGGACTACTTTTACACAAACAATACAAATTATAAAAGGAGTAGGCATTTCGTGGTCCGAACGATGACCAGAACGAGCAAAGAACCTAATAAAAAGAGAATAAATATAAGGAAAGTAACCGTAATAAATGTACTAATGGACTAATTTTTGTACCTGATATCGCCAGAAACGCCAGTACGTTTGCGCACGCGGGGTACCGCCTGCGCCGTCCTCCCTTCAAATTACAAACGGATCCCTTATCGCTCGAGTATAAACACGACATATTTGTTTGCATGGTTACAAACTTCGTCCATTAGCTATCCGAATAGAGTGATGGATACACAAAAGTACAACTTTCATACATACCTGTTTCAGAAAAACTGTATACTTTATTCTTTATCGTATCGATATGGAAGTGATACCGATGGATTCTTTACGTTTTTCAAATGAAAATTATACCAAATTTCATGTAAATCGGACTATTTTTAACGAAGTTATGGAAATCAATTTATTATGAAGATTCCTTAATTACAATCCGATTTGTGTCGTTTTTGGACCATTTGCATCGGAAAAACATAAGGAAACGATCCACGTCACTTTCGCCAAGATCCGGTGCAAAATGTAGAATTTTTCATTCGCCACGTTTTAGGGGGCAACATGGTACGGCCCCCCTGGTCTCGAGGGTCGAAGTCCTCGAAACCCATCGAGGCACGGCTGCCAGGCTCGTCGCGCGCCTCAGACTTGTCCGCACTGTCGGAAATCCTGAGGCGCGCCACGAGCCTGGTTTCAGGTATCGTTTTCTCCTTTTCTAACTACCTTTTCTGTCTCTTATGCAAACTCTTCTGGATTCGAGGTTTGCGCGCGGGCAGGACCGTGGCGCTTTCTGGCGCGCGGGCAGGACCGTGGCGCTTTCTGGCGCGCGGGCAGGACTGTGATGCTTTCTTGCTGCGTGCCACGCAAGAGCGTGGGTGAAAAATTTGACCTGCATCACGAGCAATCAGAAGACTACCCCCCTTCTTCAAGACATCTTGCATATTACATCTCTTCATCATTTATCTTAGATATAAAAATCACTTGCATACCTATATGTATTTATTGTCTATCAATATTAGTTTTTATATTAAAACAAGCAGTGACATGGTAATTATTGCCGTTGATAGTAATAATTATGATCGTCACAACAGTGAATGTGTTAACTGCAATTTCATTTGCCATCGCATTGCCGGGGAAACATTTGGACATTTTTTAAAGTACCCTTGTAAAATTTTACAGTCGTTATAATTGAGTTATAAACCATTTCCAGAATTTATAGCACCTTCAGGTCAACCAAATGTAGCTTCCTAAAACCAGATGTTTCAGTGTACCCTACAGTAACAGCATTTATGATATCCTCTATAAGTCTGGTATATAGAGGAATTTGAGATACTTTTCTGCGAACGTATATCGCGATCGTGTCTTGCCGATCGTTTCGCAGATCGATGATATACATCGAACAAGTAGTACACCACTGCGGTGGATCGTGTAAAAAGCATGTGGAGTCGACGTAGAAATGGGAGCCCGAACTCGTTGTCTCTAAGTAGTGACGGGTACGACTTTCTGGCCCGCGCGAAGGAGCGCCACGATCCGGCTTCACGTACTTTTGCGTGCCGCGCGGCGTGTGACGCGCCGGCCCGCGGGCCGGACCGCGCGCAAGACCGACCGTGTAAAGGGGCCTTTTCTCCGTACTACGGTCACGGAGAACCGTTGCTGAGCGCGAGCGAATTCCTTAAATACGGGCCTATCGTGGTCATAGATTGTTCTAGGCAAAACGAATCGTTGAAGAGCGCTACCGTGGACGTGCGAATAGATTTCGAATACAAAGAAAGTGTCCCCGCTAATACTTCAGCCGTCTGTTTTTTCATACACGATCGTATAGTCGAATACGGCCCTTTAACCAACATGGTACGCAAACTAATATAGCGTGCGTGTGTAAACGATTACTACTACTACTACTAATACTACTACTACTACTGCGGATACTGCTACTATTTTAAAACGATGATGTCGATGTCAAAGTCCTCAGTTACTGTTTCGCTACTGACGCTAATACTTATACGAGTAACGATGTTCGCCGTGGTCGACGTACAAAGTTCAAAACCGAACGCGACTTCGTCGTGAAAGAGATCGCGATTCGCACAAACAGCAACAACGACAGCAGCAGCAATATCGATGAAACACCGACGATCAGCCACTGGATCTTCGAGCCGCCATACTTCTGGAATCATCTGAATTCGTTCGAGAAATGTCAAGCGTCCTGGCTCGCGAAGCATCATCACGGGCTTCGCTGGTCCGACGGATACGTTCCATACTCCAAACTTCCAGGACTCCTCACCAGCGTACTCGCGAACATTGACTTCGTCATCGTGAAAGGTGCGGAAAAGAAAACGTGGATGCTGCAACTGCTACCTGACATAATCGTCGAGGATGTATGCGATTTGTACGAACTGACGGCGCGAAAGATCAACAACAACAACAGCAACAACGATAACGCTCGAACTGTCGAAGACGGCGGTGGCTATGACGTTGACGATGATTATTGCGGGATCATGCCTGACGTTCCTAACCTGAAGTCCATGTCTTCAACGAATGCCCCGCGATGCGCGTTTCACAACAACAATGGCGTTTGCGCGCTGGAGAACGTCCATAAAATATGGAATTATATACATAGCGTCACCTAATGTAAGTCCTATACACGCATTGCATCTACTTTACGGATCATATGCAGAGAAACGAATGTGTATGAATTATTTTTTATGTCTATAGCGATGAGAACCGCAGCGACGACTAGCAAAGCGGCGAAGATGAGTACAATGTGCTGTAGCGGCGATGCGCACAATGACGACGACGATAACCGATTCATTCACCGCGAGCAAGAATATCCCGCCCCATACGAATAACGTTTTACGCATGCATGGATATATGAATAAACACTCACTGTTTTAATAAAACATATATTTATTAAAAAATTGTTAATCTTTATTATATGGCGTGGTTTACATCACGCAGCATGGATTGTAATCCTAACGCTAACAATTCGCAATCGATCAATGAATGCTGCTCAAAAGTCTCGCTTTCGGAAATTAATTTCACATAATTCGTTGGTACGGACGCGGTACGTAGAACTTCTACGAAGGTGGCATATTTACTGCTTACAGAGTACATATTTTCAGTTAGCCAGGTAAACATATGTTCGATGCAATGTTCATACGCGAACTGTTTACGCATCGTGGCTTCAGTCATATATATGACAGCGCGATTATCTGTGATTTTAATAAGTTGATCATCATGCATACGCGTGAATTCGAGTCGCAAATGATCAATTACGATGTGGGTTTGGGGCGATGTTGCGTTGCTACGTAATCGCTGGAGTATGTCCGCCTCGTTTCGCAGTAGGAGCTTCCACGTTGACATTGAAAAACACACCTCGCAGCCTTTATTATCGGCTATGGCGATCTCGACGTGGCACGAATCCATGCCAATACGAATTCCAATAATTAGACGTTTATAAGCTGTTGTAGTCAACGGGTAATCACGCCCTAGGATCCGTACGATTGATGGTTTTGACGTTTTCACTGTTTTTGACGTTGCGGATACAGAACTGTAAGGAACGTGTACACAGAATTAATACTTTGTTCGGTCGTGTTTACAGTCAATGAAGTACGCGAATAAAATAAGTGGAAAGTGTATAGTAACTCGTACGTACCTCATATTGGACTGTTGATGATGTTGTTGTTGTTTATTGGGGAAACCCCCGTCGTTGCCGGACGCGCAGGATGAATCGTTTAATCTGCGTTTGTACATTTTGATATGCACTATATACGAATATACCGATCGACGTAGAAATTGACACGAACGATACTTGTTAGCACTCGAGCGTACGTGGTGTAATGAAGTCCGCAGGACTGACCAACGTCCCTTTTATATCGATTCACGTACACGTCAATGTGTGAATTTATATTGCAGCAGTGGTGATGATCATCGAATTCTCTCTCTCTCTTTCTCTCATGCACCTCAATCGAGTAATGTAAAGTCGCACTTGCTCGTTGCGTTACCACGTATATCGGATTCCCCGTCCGCGATAAGAGCATGCGCACCCGTCACGGCGGTCCCAATCTTTGAAATATTCAGAGCGATATTCGAAGAATTATTGCTCTATGTTTTCGTAGGCGGATGTTTACGCAAACGCAACGCCACATTCTTTCACGATGATCATGGGGCAGCTGCGCTATTTAATTAATAAATCTCGAATAGTTATCGCTTCGCGCTGTGTCAGAGGGTGTCGAATTACAGAATCCGCGGAGCGCGCAAGTACGCGCCTCGACGTGTTACATTCTGTCGCGCACCGTGATTCCTTATCTTTTCCGAATATTTATTTCATTCAAAATACGTTGGACGATACCCGAATAATTATCGCTCTGAGAGTGTTAAATTACATTTCGTCGGCGGATGTTTATAACAGGGCGACGTTGCATTCTTTTACGAGACGGTTGCGCTATTTAGGTTAAGTAATCTCGAATAGGTATCGGTGTCGAATTACAGCATCCGCGTTACATCCTTTCGCGCCTTATCTTTCGCGCCTGCGCACCGATCCCCGCATGCGTACGGAGATTGCGCGGCGGCGGACTCCATTTTGAAATTTTGAAAAATCCACCCCCCTCCCCTGTGACGTCAGCCCCCTCGCCCACGAACTCGACCTGCGCGCGCGACGCCATTTTGAAAATTTTGAAAATCACCCTCCCCTTGTGACGTCACCCCCTCACCCACGAACTCGATCGACGCCATTTTGAAAAACCCCTCCCCTGTGACGTCATCCCCCTCACCCACGAACGCGGTACCCCCTTCCCCATCTCACCCCCGCAACCATCGCGCGGAAGAGCGCGGTACCCCCTCCACACCTCAGCCCCGCGCCCCGGTACCCCCGCCCCGCCTCACCCCCTCGCCCATACTTGGTCCAGAACTCTCATAGTATACCTACTAAAAACGTTTCCGGAACGTCGTACAAACGTGTATATTTAACAAGGTATAGACACGACACATTGGACATTTTAACAATAAATTTACGCTAATCTAGACTGATGGAGGAAGGTGAAAATTAATGGAAATAATGTGAGGAACTGAATACAGTACATTTATTACAGGATAGAAATATACAACTAGAACGTCTTATCGATCATAATTGATCCTTCCCACGCGTGATGAGTCAGGACTGTCCTCCCGCTCTCGCCAGTGGTCTGTTCCGCTGTCTCGCATCCGCGTCGCACGCGCACTCGCTATATCCCGTTTCACTTACCGATGCCGTCAAATTCGATCACAAATGTATTTAATGTTTCAAAACCATTTTACTCATTTATCTATTTTCCTTCAACGTTGTATCTGTATTCGTACTCTAAAGTTAAAATTCGTTGACCACAATATTCTGGCCGTTTCACTGTACGGTCTCTTCAAATCGCTTGAATGGGACCTTCTTTTATGATCCTGATGGGTTCTTAGGTCCAAGCTTTCAAACTACGAGTTTCGGAGATCCTAAACACTAAAGGCACACAAATAAAATCAATAATAGGCCATTCAGTAATGAATATGTGAATTTCCATATTAAATCTTCATAGAAATATCACGAATGTATTGCTAGTGCTACTCAGATGAAAATGACACCTAACGTGATATACTTCTGATTATTTTTTATGATTTTAATGGAAAGAGTACTTGAATTCTGCGGGGACTGACATGGAACTTATATGTGTGTCCAGACCTTAACCCAAGCGATACGCTCGGGTACTTATATGATAGATGATTTTTACCATTTTAAAATCCATTCAATAGTTACTTCGTTACAATTTTTAACGAAACGTAGTGTTTGAACTACTAATCTACCGTTTCCAAGTAATAAACAAACTGTTGCAAAATGCTCACCTGGTCCCGACAACCTACTGTTAGGTTTGTACGGCCGGGGAAGAAGAACAGGTAGGCAAGAACTTTCCACTATATATATTTAATACTTGATATGTGTGACAAAGTGCGTGTTTATCGCTCGGAAGGCGGTAGAGCTCTGGCGATCTCGCGGTCCCGTACAATCTCGCGGTCGCGGTCTTGAGTCCTCTATTGTTGTGTATACCTATCTATTGTGTATACCTATCACTCCTCCCTGTGTAATAAAATTTACATACTTCTCTGTCTTTGCTATCCGTCCTATTCGTACGCTAATCTAACGGGAGCTTTGCGAACTCTCGTTGACCTACGTGGTGGCGGATCAGTCGGTATAGGTTCACTTATAATGTTATTACGCGACGGTATCAGTTGTTCGGTTACATGTTCATTAAAATTAGTAGCGATTGGTGCATTATCGCTTTGTTCTGAAGGAGCGTATGCGTAACACGGGTTAGATTCGTACTGAGTAGTTAATGGTATATTTTCACCTATTTCTCGTATCTGATCGACATGGTATTTTTGCGTTCTACCACCATCAAGTTTAACCAAGTCATGAAGAGTTCCGTAATGCTATATTGGCGAGCTATAACCCGATCGTTTTTCAAGAACTTCTTTACATTAAACGTCGAATACTCGTTTTTAATATTCTTTTTGTTTGTTTCAAGTAAAAAATCAATTCGTGATCCAATTTGCCTACCAAGCATTAATTCACTTGGTGCTTTATTTGTAATGGCATGTGGTGTTTTCCTATATTGTAAAAGTAAGTCTTGTACAGCTTTATGTTTTACCTCTTCATTGCTTGGGTTTATCGCACGCAAAGATTTTTTTAGCGTTTGAACATAGCGTTCGGCTAAGCCATTCGTTGCGGGGTGGTATGGTGCAGTTAGTTTATGCATTGTGCCGTTCTCTCTTAAAAATTGTTTAAATTCGTTCGAAATAAACTGACGACCGTTGTCGCTTACAAGTATTCGGGGATAACTGAATCTCGAGCATATTTCGCGTAAAATGCGAATCGTTGTTTTTGTAGTTATATCTTTAGTTAAGTACACTTCTGGCCATCGGCTAAACGCATCTACCAGTATAAAATAATACGAATTTCGAAAAAGACCGGCGTAATCAATATGCACTCTTTCGAATGGGATGTTTGGCTCTGCCCATTTGTATGTGTCGACTTTAATTGGATTTTTCGCGATTTTTAAACAATTTACGCAATTTTTACTAATTCTTTCTATATCGCTATCGATGTCGCTCCACCAGCAGTAGCTGCGTGCCAGTTCCTTCATTCTGTTCGCACCAAAATGCGCTACATGCAATTCTTTTAATATTTCGCTTCTCATGCTTTTCGGTATGAGCGCGCGATGACCGCGGAAAATACAATCTTGTTATAATGAGAATTCTTCTTGCGGTATGTTCCATCGTAATTTTTTATCGATGGTTTTAAGTGTTTTAAGCCCTTCCATTAAATATTTTAACTCATTGTCTCTAATGGTTTCCGCAGCTAATTTCGTAACTGTTGTTTGTAAATTTTGTATTTGATTTACTTCAAAATCATCTATTACGTCTTTTCCTAAAGTTAATGCATCGGAGTTTGTAGGCAGGCGTGACATAGCGTCGGCATTTGCATGTAATTGGCTTTTCTTGTATTTAATTTCAAAATCGAATGCTCTTAAATACACAGCGTAATGTTTCATTCTTGTAGTTGTTAGGTTAGGTAACGCTTTATTTGGATTGAAAATTTGCACTAAAGGCTTGTGGTCGGTGAATAGTGTAAATTTTCGGCCGTAAAGATATTGATAAAATTTTCTACACCGAAGATAATACTGTATGCCTCTTTGTCAATTTGTGAGTATTTTCGTTGTGTATTTGTGAGCATTTGTGACGCGAATTGTATAGGTCTTTCCGACCTCTCCGGGTATGTGTGTGATAACACTGCACCTACGCTATAAGGCGATGCATCTGTAGCTAATACTATAGGTAACTTCGTATCAAAGTGAGCAAGTACATTTGGTGAGCAGTTGTGCAGTTTAACTAATTCAAACGCTTTTTGACAATCATTATTCCAAGTGAACGTAGTGTCTTTTCGCAGAAGATTGTATAATGAATGTATAGTTGAGCTTAAATTTGGTAAGAATCTTCCGTAATAATTTACTAATCCTATAAACAATTTTGTCTTGCATTTTATGTATACCTTCTTTGTTTATTGTGTAGCCGGAATAGTCCATTTTGTCTGCAAAAAATTTTGATTTTTCCCTATTTACTCGCAAATTGTATTTCTCTAACCTCGTTAAAACTTGTTCTAAACGACATAAGTGTATTTCATCTGTAGACCCCGTGATTCTAATATCGTCGTAAAATACTGCAACACCTTCAATGCCCACCAACATTTTTTCAATCTCGCGTTGCCACATTGCAGGTGCCGATGCTACGCCAAACATCGATCTATTACTCATGTATAACCCTTTATGTGTATTTAGTGTAAGTAAATGCCGACTATCTGGATGCACTTCTATATTTAAAAATGCCTTCTTAATATCAATTTTTGAAAATTTCTTTCCTCCTGCCATAGTAGCAAACAATTTTTCTATAGAAGGCACGGGATGATCGTCAACTTGTAATACGGGGTTGAATGTTATTTTAAAATCGCCGCATACTCTTACACTCAGGTCAGATTTAACTATGGGAACAATTGATGTAGCCCAATCTGATCGATCAACCTTAGTAATTATACCCTGTCTTTCTAGATTATTTAATTCATCCTCTATCTTAGATCGTATCGCAAATGGTACGGCACGGGCTCGCATATATTTGGGTTGAGCGCCCTCTTTAAATTTCAAACGAACATGGATAACTTCAACTTTACCTAAATCTGGTTGGAAAATTTTGCTATATTTGCTTAGTGTTTAAACGGTGCCTTGGGCAGACGTGTGGATTGCGCTGGTAAGGCCAGGGAAGGAGGATGCACTCCAAGAAATAGTTCACCGGTTGACGGGACGTCACGTTTATTTGGCCGAGGTGGGCGTCGTTTACGATAACGGACGATACTCCACACAGTACTCGACCACGAACGAACACGACTCACACAAAACACGCAAAGCACACGAAACAAAGATCTGTACACAATATGTACAATAAGCGCTGGGCGCGAGTGGCTCGATGGGCCGTTTTATCGAAGTTCCAAAAACTCGTTGGGTCGCTGGGCGACAAAGAAACAGCCGTTCGTGCGTGCGGGAGCGTGTTGTTATTATTCAACGGTGTTCGTGGTACTAACTGCCGGATTCCCGGAAGAGCTCGAATTCCCAAGCAAAAACGTGAGAATCGTGTAACCGTCTTAAGGCTGCCGTCTCAAGTTTGTTATGGTCCGAATCGATCGAAGCGTCCCCAGTAAACAAACGGACCCTAAGGAAACTACTGCGGTCGGTAAAAAGAAGTTGTACAGAGGTGACATCTCCAGGTACTCTATGTAGACGAATTTTTGACGCATAGTTGCCACATTTTCTGTTCTCCCCGTCTCCGCCGCGCTGTTGCCACAGCTTCTTCTACTGAGAAGTTTTGGAGGAATACGGCACGAGGGCTGCGTCTAGGCAGGGATCAGCGGCCTTCAACTACCGCTGATGGAGGGGGGAACACCTACAGGAGCGGTGGTTATGTGTGCGGAACAGCGGGCGTCAGTCACTCACACATAGCCACCGCTCCTGTAGGTGTTTGCCCCTGCATCAGCTGTAGATGTAGCGCGTCCGATTGCTGCGTCTAGCATCAGAGCCTCGCTGAACGTAAAGGAGGATAGCAATAATGAAAGATAGAGAGGTTGGGTAGTGAAGTTAGGAAACATGTCAATGAAACAATACTAATTTGCGTATCAATAGTTTTTATTTATACGTAGAAGGATGTAATATTTTGTATAATCAATGTGCAATTTCAAAGCATACAATTTGAATAAGGTACATCACCGAAGTGTAACACGCTGATCGTAATGAAATCTAAAATGCTATAATTCTTCTAAAAACATATGACGTTTTCTTTTCTATATAACTATACATCAAATTATCTTTATTATCTTTTTTATCAACAAGAATTGTCCGTTGTTTAAATACTAATTTAATAACGTAATCATTTTTATAAAACATCAATTTGGACAAAAGTATATTTCAATTTAATACTTTTGTACATGCTTTTCTTCGGAATTGTTATTCCAAGATTGTAAAAATTTATCAATATAAACTAGAGATCAGTACTAACAATACGTATATTTTGGAATGTCTCATTAAACGATTTTATTCAGCTACGATCCCCTGTTTGTTTGTATGTTTGTTTCAAATCTGGAAACTCAATTTTAATCCACTTCCAACCATCCAACTGTCTTGAAACTTTGCAGGGGTTCGTAGTTTGGATGACAATACAAAATTCTGAAAAAAAACCCAAGGGGGTGAAAAAATTACCCAGTCACCAATAAATAATAACCCATAACCACAAATTCAATCGACTTAAAATCAACCACTCGCGTTCTTTACAAACTTTTAGCACTGTATGGTTCAAGCAAACTGTTAATCTGCATACAGCAATAAAAGATATTTGTAAAGATGTTTGAGGTGTGAAATGTAAATCCACAAACATTAAAACTAGGAAATAAAAAAATTATAATAAACGATTTTATTAAAAATGCATTAAAAACTAAAAAATAATTATTTTCTTATACTACAATTTCGATTTTTACTTTAAATAAAATCGTGGAGCAGGATATATCGCAACAAATTCATTTCGACACTTGATGCTGTACTAAATTGATTCATATTCTGTTATGAAATATCCTACTCCACGTTTTCATTTAAAGTTAAAAAACACCATCGAAATTGTAGTACAAGAATAGAATTATTTTTTAGTTGTTAGTGCCTTTTTGATAAAATCGTTTAACAGAACATTTTTTTATATACTTTTTTGTCTCTAATCAAGTTACAGTCATCAGAATAAATCAATCCAACTTCATTGGAGAATTGAAATACGACATTCAAGCTTTCGCCCCCTTGAAATGGACAATTACAGATAAAAAAGTGTATATTTTTTCAAGAATAATGTTATCTTCTCTCATTCTGTGTAATTCCTCTTCTCCACTGACGGTCTTCCTACAATTTTCCCACGTCGCTCATAACGAAAGTTGACGTAGGCAGTGTGGATCTGTAACACATTATGAAATACGTTAGGAAATAGGATTGTTTTATAAACGTACAAAATTTTACTACAGATTTATAAGCTGTTAAACTTTACCTGAAATATGGTACTTATTATTCCATTTGTCCTGGCAATACTGTCCCATACACCATGTTTGCAGTAATTTGATAAAAAGTCCGCCTGTAACAAATGATCGCAGACATTTCGGTAAGTTTGGTGTACAAGTAAAAGTTTGTTTCAATAATTCGTCGAACATCATGCATACCTGCGAGGGCTCCTGTGACGCCCGTACATATGTATCAGTCTGGCGCACTTTGACCGAACCGGATTCCGTCTGTCTGCTCCTGTGAACTTAGAAATGTGTCTGAAAAAATTAAAGGGCGAATTAAATTTATTATTTCCTTCGTCACTTTCTTAGGAAAGTGACGGCGGCGTCGATCGACTCGCGTGATCGTATGACCCGCGAGTAAAAGTGCCATTGCTGGCACTTGTGACCACTGACAAGAGTCAGCGGTGCGACGCCGGATCGATCAACTTTATTATTTCCCTGCGGCGTCGATCGACTCGCGTGATCGTATGACCCGCGAGTAAAAGTGCCATTGCTGGCACTTGTGACCACTGACAAGAGTCAGCGGTGCGACGCCGGATCGATCAACTTTATTATTTCCCTGCGGCGTCGATCGACTCGCGTGATCGTATGACCCGCGAGTAAAAGTGCCATTGCTGGCACTTGTGACCACTGACAGAGTCAGTGGTACCGCGCTTTACAGCGCGGTGCGACACCGGACCGATACAATAGTTTTACTATTTTCGGAGGGAGACCTCTTTCGCGTTTTCAAGCTTTTCGTTTTTTTTTTCGCTCTCTCTGCTAGTATATATTGTGGCTCCCGAATAGGCATGCACCTATTGTGCCGACTATCTATTAATTCGGGTAGCATGCATTCTAATTAAAATTGAATCAGTTTTGGCTCCATTTCTCTTTTCCAAAACGCATCATCTCTCTCTACTTTTATGGATTTCAACCCCTTCGGGGTCCAAACGCAAAATATGCAGTACTTTCTGTCAGTAATATGTAACTGACCTTGTACTTGATAATAATAGTGATGCGTTTTGCTCATTGAAATACCTGTTTTACATGTGAACATGGGCCCGACATCGCGTACTTTTTCCATAGCTTCTTCCGGCGTAAAGTTTTCCGCTGATTTGGGGCATTTAATTTCCAAAATACCCTCTTGACCGATGATTCCATCCGGTGAAGCTCCTAAGAAGGGAATGCAGCTGTCGATGAAAATTCCACATTCCGCAATATCTATGTATTGTTTCTTCAATTCTTCGCGAGCAATTTTCTCGCATTCTTTCCCGTATTCCACCGCGGGTGCACTAATTAACCTCGGATACAGTAATTGTTTTACTGCATTTGCGCAAAGCGTGTCAGGTCGGCGACGGCACACTTTTCCAAAATTGGATGCTGTCAACAATTTGGATCTGTACTGCAACCATCTGCGGTTCTTCGCTTGCCCGATGGTTTCTTCTTCAATAGCATGTCTTTGTTTTTGCCAATCATTGAGCATTTGCATATGCTTTTCCCGTTCCAGTTCATACATTTCGGATGTCATGTCTGGCTTCTGTGCATTTGGTCCATAATCGGAATCTTTCTGCGAGGGCAATTGTTTGCGTACATGTCGCGCAGCCTTCGTTTCCTTCTGTTTTGCAGCTCTCTTTTCCTTTTCTTTCTTCTTCTTTTCTTCTATTTGGCGCACAACCTCGGGCGTTTTCTTCTTCATGATCGCATTCAATCGCGAGTGCACTTGGTTACTGTTGTACTCCACGACAGCAGCAGCACATCTTCCTGTATACGATCCTCTCTCGGCGAAATTTAATCTTTTTCCGCCGATGTACTTGGCAATTATCGCGTTCAAACTTTCCACAGCGTTATTATTGGTGTTATAGAGTAAGCTCTCCGCATGAGCTAATAGTGGACGAAGTATTTCTTTTACGTCCTGGTACACTCCAATTGTCATCAATTCTGGAACGATGTTTCTTTCATTCTCTTTATTCTTTCCATCGCAGAAATATTTTAGTTGTGCACACTATTTGTGCTCACCAAACACGTGGCTCGGAACATTCTCTATGTCGCCGTGAAAAGTCTTCGTTTTTTCGTCGATTGATACATTCTGATCGTATCTAAACTTTGCCGCTTTTACGATATCCGTGCGTATCCGGCGAATGCTAATTTCCACAGCTTGCCTCAATGGTCCAGGTGTAGTCTTCTTCACAATCGCTTTCATTTTTGTGCAGAAGTTTCGCAACAAATGATTCGTGCATTCAATTTTTTTTACGCGAATCTGTCGCTTATATGGATCAGCATCAATAATCTTCTTATACACGCTGCTGTCCCCATCAGCAATCAGAGTAGAATAAACGAGCCCACGTTTTTCTACGCTAGTATTGAATCCTTCTACTATAGCATCGCTTTCCATAGCAGTCGATGCTCGAGATGTGTTCCAGTTCTTGAAGCATGTGTGCTTTCGGGGTTCTTTCTTGTTTTTCGCAGCAATCCGACAAATTCTGCAAACTTTATTTCGAACGCCGTAAAATAAAACTTTCTTCGTGTGATAGCCAACTATCACGCCGACTCCAGACGCAGAATCGTAACATCCACTGCGGTAGGATCTCTTCATCCAGCTTCCGTCGGCCACAACGGGGATGTGAGGGGTTCCTGATCCGGGAAGAACGTCGCCTCTTTCAATCGCCAAACGTTTTTCTTCTTCAGCCGCTGCTAGCATCTCTTCTTCTGCAGCGGCAATTGCGGACTTGACGAATTCATCTTGATTCTTCACGAAGTCTCTCTTCGACATGCAACGTATGTTCACTCCTGCAAAAGTGTGTTCCAATTGGGCATAGCTGCCTCCCCATAAAATTGTTGCATTAACGGCGCCCTGATTCCTATCCACTTCTTCAGCTTCGTCCGATTGATTGCAGATTTCAGCTTTGTAATGGCATAAAGTGCACATTACACTGAAGATGCTCTTGAAGCCACGCCGTTTCACACCAGTTATTCTTAGGTGTTCAATGCCACAGTCTTCCCTATCTTTCGCATGCTTACCTATTTTTTGTAATTGAGCAAGCACATTTGGGAAATTCATTATGTCGTTGCTATTTAGGAGAGCCGATTGCTCTTGCGGCTCGTTCTTCGCAACTTTTTCTATAACGAAGTTTGCTTCTTCGTTACTTTGTATATGAAATTCTTCAAGCGCCTCTTCAGTTTCTCCTGAACTGGCCGTATCAGTATCTTCATCGGATGGCGAGTACATTATCTCTTGTCGCGTATGATGTCGTCCGTCGGATTTTGATTGTTCCTCTACCATACGTTCCTCGGCCACTTCCAAATGTTGTCCTACGGCAGTGTCGTCTGCCATTTTTGCCCTTTCCTGTTATTTTCTGAAGGGTCAAAGGCCTTCTCTTTTCGCGATATACTTTCCGTTTCGATAATCTCTTTGCGTACGGACGTAATTTTCGCGGACGAAACGGAGATTTATTGTCCATATCTTTTTCCACATCCTGCATATTCACATTTAGAGTGTCACTCATTTTACACTAAACCAACAAACACAACACAAACACAATACAACACAACTCAAAATCCTTCTACCCGTTACAAATAAACGTAAACGCGAACCGTGAACGTGAATCGTGAATCCGAAGATTCGTCTGTGGTGCGTTCTGAAACAAATGACGCTCTGCAAACCAGGCAACGCAAACAGTCGGTCAGGGATCGACGTGGCACCAGCTACCGCTGTTGGAGGGGAAAACACCTACAGGAGCCGTGGTAACGTGTGCGTTACTGATGCAGGCGCAGTTTACGCAACACAACCACCGCTTCTGTAGGTGTTTCCCCCTCCATCAGTGGTACCTCAAGCCCCGCCGATCCCTGGTTATTCAGGAGCCCGGCGACTATCTCCACAATTTCTTAGAATTCTTTGTTCGAGAGTGAGAGAATCCGCGAACGAGCGAGAGCGGACAAAAGGACGAAAGGGTAGTTATGCAGAACAGGTGTTTCCTCACCGATTTCAATTATTTTTGGATATGTTTTCGGGGACATGATACTGAACAACTTTTTCGTATACATGTTACCGCCGCTCGACCTTCGTTTCCGAGATATTCACGAGAAACTGCTGCTACTATTACAATGTATTCTGCCGTATACTTATCTACAGTACGCGTCCGTGACAGCGTATGCGCTGTTGGTTTTGTTTAACTAATGAAAATTTATTTACACAAAAATTATCTTTCTTATTACTGCTCTGGAATGCATGAGAGGACAGGGCTGTAATGTTTATATCAGGATGTTTATAGTGATAGCATGACCAACCGATAGAGTCCGTGTGCTTGACGGATCTCTCTTTGAGAATTCATTCTGCCGAATCGTTTCGTTCTATAAAGACGGTCCTTCCAAGTGTCCCGAATAAAATCAAGATTCAAATATTATAAATGTGTCTTGAGTTTTCATAGCCTAATTCCCAATATGCGCCAGCATCGGACCAAAGCAAATAACGAAGCTGGCCTTTGTTTCCGAGATATTTGTGTAAAACTTCGGTTGATTTATTTCGACGCAACGCATTCCAGTTTCCAACTTGTCCCGGGTATTAGTTTGGTTTGGGTTAGATTAGGGCGAGGGGCGCGCGGCCGCCCGCGGGCGCGTAAACCATGGTAGCGAACCGATGTGAGTCGGGGTGTTGACGGGCATCCGCAAGTTTCTGGTTCAAATCTCTAAACTCAGATCGGTTCGCTACCATGCTTTACGCGCCCGCGAGCGGGCGCGCGCCCCCCCGCCCTAATCTAACCCAAACCAAACTAATACCCGGGACAAGTTGGAAACTGGAATGCATTGCGTCGAAATAAATCGACCGAAGTTTTACACAAATATCTCAGAAACAAAGGCCAGCTTCGTCATTTGCTTTGGTCCGATGCTGGCGCATACGCTGCCACGGACGCGTACTGTAGATAAGTATACGGCAGAATACATTGTAGTAGTAGCAGCAGCAGTTTCTCGCGAATATCTCGGAAACGAAGGTCGAGCGGCGGTAACATGTATACGAAAAAGTTGTTCAGTATCATGTCCCCGAAAACTTATCCAAAAATAATTGAAATCGGTGAGGAAACACCTGTTCTGCATAACTACCCTTTCGTCCTTTTGTCCGCTCTCGCTTGTTCGCGGATTCTCTCACTCTCGAACAAAGAATTCTAAGAAATTGTGGAGATAGTCGCCGGGCTCCTGAATAACCAGGGATCGGCGGGGCTTGAGGTACCACTGATGGAGGGGGAAACACCTACAGGAGCGGTGGTTATGTGTGCATGACTGATGCAGGCGCAGTTCATGCACACATAACCACCGCTCAGTAGGTGTTTCCCCCTCCATCAGCGGTACGGGGGCCTGCCGATTCCTGCTCGTCAGTCCGTTGCAGACAAGCACAATTGATTGTGAACGACGGATCGTGAATAGTTATTGGAAAATATGCAGAATATGGAAAATGTAAGTATTATATTGTATACTATTATACAGAGTGACTCTCTGGTTAGAATATTCAAAGGCGATGCCGCCAATAAGCCGCGCCTCGCTGACTTTTGAGGATTTTGACACTCGCAACGAAATTCACTACGGCATATTAAAAAATTCTTTATTCTTCCTCGAATCGATATGGCAGTGATACCAATGAATTCCTGGCGTTCTCCCCATTAAAATCATGTCATGTAAATCGGACTATTTTTAACGAAGTTAGCGTGATACCATTTTCATCGGCACGACATCGATTGACGCCATTTTCGTAACGATCTGATCGACGTGCGTTACGATAAGTAGCACGTGTCAATTTTCTTACGAAAACTAGCACGTTTGAACGGTTTGTCACGTCAGTAAAATTTTCATATTTTCACTTTAAACTGACCACGCGCTGAAAGGTGATAGTTTCTGCAGTCTGCTGTATAATCCAAAACGTGCTATTCTTCGGGGCCATTTTTCTACTGTTCGTAAGAAAATTGAAACGTGCTACTTTTCGTAAGAAAATTGAAACGTGCTTCTTTTCGTAACGCGCGTCGTGATGAGAAATGCAGAACGTGAAATTCGTCACTTCCACGAAACTCAGCGAGGCGCGGCTTATTCGCGGCATTGTCTTTACGACTCTAGCGAGAGAATCACACTGTACAATCTTACTATTTGCCATAAAATAATACATTCACCATTTCATTTCCAGTTGAAAGATGTTCTCCCGACGCCGCAATCGTCGGTCGCCGGTGAGGAGGCCGAGGAGAGGAAGAGAAAGGAGGAGGTGAAAGAGAGAGATATGTATAAGGAGGCGGCTGAAAAAATGCAAAAAGAGATGTCAAAAGTAAGTTATGTTGAATGTGTGTATTTCTCTGAAGTTTGTTTGGTATAAACAGCGAATATTTCTTGGATCCGCATATTTTTGAAATTTACTATGTGAGCCGTTGTTTTTGAAAGTGATATAAGTCCATTTTTCTTAAAAAATACTTCACTATGCTAAGTGTAAAGGGGAAATAACATTGAAATATTAATAAGTTTGTTATTATTTGTTATCTTAACGAGGTAATTTACTTTTCATACTAGTTTAATTATAAATTCATTCTAATATAACTGAAATTATTTTTTAATAAACTCGACTATTCGTTTACTTGTAAGTAATAAAGACAAGTATGTCTTCGTTTTAATTATTTCTCACATTAAAAAGATACATGTCACACAAGCCAACTTCAATTAAAACATCAATTTCCAATTGCTACTTGTTATATTTTCCATAATATGTTATTATTGAAAGTGGTAGAAGTCGATCTGTACCTAAAAAATCGTTTATTTTCTTTAACATTTTTATTGATTATTATATCATAATAAAATTTTGCAAGTTTATAGTTTTAAAAACATTACCAGATTTGATTAACGAATGCGAATATTTTTAAGTTGATTCAAACGCAAACCCTTAAATATCTCAATGTATGAATAAATAGATTTATACCACTTTCAAAAATAACGGCTCATATGTAGGCGTAAAACTAGAAAATGTAATTTTTATGGTACTTTTTCAGATGAAAAAGGAGTTGAAAAAACTTAAATACCGGCGTGGTGGAGGGCGTGGTGGAGGGCGCCGAGGAGGCCGCCGTGGGGGCGGCAACCCCATAATTATTAATAATTATTAATTATTTGCTTTTTTTTTATACCAAGTTTTTAAAAATATATTTTTTTATAATTTCTTAATGACTGTTCATTTTGTTTGTTTTAATGAAATGTAAAACTTTCACACTTTCACATTATTTTTAGCATTATTAGATTACAAATGTTACGCATTTATATTTAATTATCTAGTACAGTTCTAGAGATAATCCGATTTATACCGTATTTGAATTCGTTTGAAAACGTCACGTTTTACATTTTATCAAAACTGTATGCCTCTCCAACCGATATTACAAACCGCCGCCAAACACCTCAAATCCTTGCTGGCGGACCGGCGTTGAGGCTATATCGTGAACAGAGTCCTAATTCCGAGTGTTCGTTTCTCGCTTCTTTCTGGCTGAAGGGGGAAGCGAGATGGGACGCTTTGCGTGCGCGACGGGCGCGAACGCAAAGGATGGAGTGTCACGGCGTCCGAAAGACAAAGCGAGACAAAACATCAACGCGTCGTCTGTCTCGTACAGTCCTAACTCGCTTTCAGTGCCTCTCGCTCGCTCTCGTTTCATCTCGCTCTCGCCTTCGCCGGACAAGAGTGAGACAGAAGTGAATTTAAATGAACGAGACAATACTGTAGTATCTTTTATTTGAGTTTATGCAGATAATATCTTTGCCCTTTCTGTTCTCCAGCCGCTTGGCCGTGATTCATTCAAGCCTCTCTTACGACATAGAGTAAATGCGGCAACAGCGCGATTCGACTCTCGATACGTCTCGGCAACTATGTATTTCCTACATTTATCGGCTAGATTGGACTTCCACTGGTTTTGATGGTACAAGGCACGAATATACCATCAGCGCTGGTGACGGAGAAACCTTGAAGCTTCATTCTGTCATTCCTCGAGTCTGTCTCAGTACACGAGTCAGAAATTCATTATTATCTCAACGTGCGGTGGTTATTAGCGTTCTAACGCACCAGACCACCCTGCATTGATGTCTATTGGAGACAACTACACCCGCAAAAACTTTCTTCGTGCCGATTCCTGGACGAAAGACGGTTGAAACGGTTTATTTACTACATCGCGTATAGGCAGGATCGACGGAATCATTATGCAAGTTATGCGCCGCATAAGGGCACCAGCCGAATGGGACACTAAAAAACTGTATCGCGCGCTTAATAATATAGGAATCCAACCCCCACATGAACGAAATGTACACCCCGTAAAGACAAAGCATATTAAATAGAAAACAGGTGCATAAATTTGGGGACACCAAAAATTTTCTTGCATAAGGGCGCCAACTAACATCGCGTCGGCCCTGCTTATACGTCACGCTGGTGCTACGTGCTGCAGTACACCATTAGCGCCACCAACGGAGAGGCCTTGAAGTTTCATTCTGTCAGTTTTCGATTCAGAAATTCATTATTATCTCAACGTACGGTGGTTATTAGCGTTCAAACGCACCAGACCACCCTGCACAGATGTCTACTGAAGGCAACTGTACCCGTAAAAATATTCTTCTTGCCGATTCCACGACGTAAGTTGGTTGAAACGGATTGTTTACTACGTCGCGTATACGTACACGCTTTTCCTAGCTTGTGTGAGCGTACGCACACATTCAACGCCCGCTGAGACGGCAGCCTTAACGGTCGGTGCGTCATAATGTTCACACGCTCTCGCACGCACATTTAAATCACAGCTGAGCGGCGCGTTACGTCGCGGCCGCAACACTTAGTAAATTTTGAACTTGTGGTTGTGGATTAAAGTCTTGTAAATTGTTAATAGCGTTATTCCAAAGATTCAGATGCAATTGCCGTATCCATTCTCTACCCATTAGTGTATTTTTATCTTCCGCAATTATATAAATATTTAAATCGTATGGTTTCTTATTGTATTTGACTTTATATGTCGTGTAGCCGATAACTTGTAATTGTTTCCCACAGTATGTGATTAGTTTCAAATGGGTAGCACAAAGTTTCGTATCCTTAAATACCGTATTGAATTTATGTCTGGACATGATCGTAACCGCAGCTCCGCTGTCTACTTCGAATTTAATTTGAGTACCCTCAACGCATAGTGTGTGGAAGAATTTGTCCCGATAGTCCGACTGCTCGCACTCTAGTAAACAAACATCCGCGAATATGTCCTCTGCTTGTTCGTGTTCTAAATAATTTGTATTTACCCGTTGTTCCTTTTTCATTTTGATACACATTTTACTCAAATGTCCTTTTATATTACAAAAATTACACGTAACAATCATCTTATCGCATTTATTAGCATAATGTTTTGTGCTACCGCATCTATAGCAATAACCTGGCTATTTATTATTGGCATTTGAAATTGAATTATTATTTCTAGGTTGAGTACTAACGGTTGTACTATTTTTGTTTGCATAATTGCTTGTATTTTGGGAACTATTACGATTTCTTTGAACTTTAGAATGTACAGTATTTACTGATGGCTTTTGATGAATTTCAGCTGCATCTTTAGCTGATAATTCCATGCCAAACGCAGTTTCTAGCGCGGTTTGAAATGTTAACTTTTTTGTTCCGAGTAAGCGGTTCTGAATCCGCTCGCTTCTTAGACCAAACGTGAATTGATTACGTAAAGCAGTATGTAAGTACGCACCAAAATTACAGTTAATCGCAAGTTTCTGCAAAGCCGTAAGGTAGTCTTGTGCGCTCTCTCCCTCTTGTTGCTTCCTTTGGTGGAATTGGAAATTTTCCGCAATTTCCAATGGCGCTGGATTGTAGTACTGCTTCATCAGCTCGACCAGTTCGTCGTACGTCTTTGTAGTTGGTTCTGCTGGAGCCACTTTATCGCACAGGATATCGTACGGTTCAGGGCCCATGTAATGTAATAAGTAATGCCTCTTATTTTCCTCGTCTCTTACGTTGAAGATTTTGAAAGCTCCCTCCAAACGCTTCACCCAACGGTCCCAACGGAATTTTGTATTATCGAAAGGTTCAATCGTAAACACTGTATGTATTGTAGGTGAGGTAGACATTTTAGTATCGTATTTCCACTTTCACGTATTTGCGTATATATGTATGCCTAATAGATCCTTCTTTATCCAACGCTGTATTTTGCACTCCCACTCGTATTATATAAGTGTAACGTCAGTTCGTGCAAATCCTCGTCGCCACTGTTAGGTTTGTACAGCCGGGGAAGAAGAACAGGTAGGCAAGAACCTTCCACTATATATATTTAATACTTGATATGTGTGACAAAGTGCGTGTTTATCGCTCGGAAGGCGGTAGAGCTCTGGCGATCTCGCGGTCCCGTACAATCTCGCGGTCGCGGTCTTGCGTCCTCTATTGTTGTGTATACCTATTTATTGTGTATACCTATCACTTACGAAACTAAATTTTACAAAAACGTTTCGATTCATTGTTTTTAATAATACATGTTGCGGGATGGGCATCGTCTAGATATGCGGGAAATGCAGCGATTTGCGCGAATGTCAGTAACAGTGTCAGTTTTTTAATATTTTTTGGCGTACGACACGTGAAACTGTTAATTAAGTGTTCTGCGGCACGTAAGTGTAAACAATGTCATCTTGCAATTTATAGCTTGCACGAGCGTTGATGAATTATTATTTTTGGGGGCTATAGTGTGTTGATTTCGGAAATGGATTTTCGGAGAGAAATCCGCATGAGTCGTTGACAAACCGAGTCAAAGCATAGCGTAGTGAAAGCCCGCCCTCTATGTCAAACTCACCTTCTAAACAAATCATACGTGTACAAGCAAGCACACACTTTTCAGCATTTCAACACATTTCAGAGTAGTTCCTGAGTTGGACGTTGTTCATGAGCAGAGGCCGCTAAATTCAGTCCTCAAATGATGGGTCGGTAATACAGTTTTGGGGGTGACACGAACATCCATAAGGAGATAGGTCTATTCTATACCTCGTCTGTGCTATTATAGAGAAAAAGAATTTGTTTATTTTTCATCGCATCAATATGGAAGTGACATCAATGGATTCCTGGCATTCTCCTGATTTAATTGACAGAAGATAATTTAAATGGGACTATTTTTAACGAAACAGGCTTTCAATTCTGGAAACAAATTTTTCGCGTAATTTCCTTAATTATGGTCCAAATTATATCACTTTGGAGCCAAATTGATCGAGAAAACATAAGGAATCAATTGATGTCGCTTTCGCAAAGATCTGATTAGAAATTGCAGAACTTCAGATTCGTCACTGCTTAATGCCCAACATTTATAGCTCCGCTGGTGTCGAGTATCGAAGACCACGGAACTCAGCGAGGCGCGTCATTGCTGGCCGTATCGCCATTGAAGACGCTTGCTAGAGAATCCCCCTGTATTTTTTTTTTTGTGACATGTTGCAAATGATTGTACTCAGGAACTGTTATCAAGCCCCATTACAAAATTTGTATTTACTTACAACATATTTTTTATATATCGTTTCTAAGATATACTGAAAAATAGCAACACACTCATGAACCATTAGGGGGTGTTTTCACACTGAACACCAGAAAATGGGCACAGACAAAAATTTCCTGATACTTCTATCGAGGTCCTCTACAAATCTGCACAGTTTAAAAAAAATCGGAATGTTCGGGTAACCAAACTTCCCTTGTCAGATGGCGTCAGAGGCACAACTGTAGTACTACGTAAAATATGCAGCATAATACATTTATGCTTAAAAGGGGTAGGCAGAGAGGGAACGGCGACAGAGAGCGAGAGTAGTGCTTGTGGCAGTAGGAGCGCAAGGGGTGATAGAGGGGGTGAAGGAGCTGGGAGGAGGAAGGCAGGACAGGAAGGAGGTGATGCTGGAGGTGAGAATGGAGAGTATGGAGGCTAAGAGGGAGGTGATGAGGAACAAAGGAAAACTGAGAGGGAGGAAAGAGAGGATAGAAGATGATTTAACATGGAAGGAAAGAAGGATGCAGTGGTTGATAAGGGAGATCGGTGAGGAAGAGGAAAGAAAGGGAAGAAGAGTGAGAGTAAGTTACGGGGAGATCGGGATAGATGGGAAAACGTGGTTCTGGGACGAGCGGAGAGAGGTGCGAAGGGATTGGCGGGGGATGGAGAAGGGAGGGCAAGACAGAGAGGGGGGAAAAGAGGGAGGGAGGAGGGAGGAAGGGGACAGGGAGAATAGGAGACAAGAAGGAGGAGGGGCAAAAAACTAAGCAGGAAGGGGGAGGGGAGGAGGAAACAGGGGGAGGAACGGAGAAGCTAGAAGATAGCGTTCTGGAACGTAGCGGGGGTGATGAATAAAGAGGAGGAGTTCTGGAAGGGGCTAGATTGGGAGGTAATAGTTATGATGGAAACATGGGTGGAGGAAAATGGATGGAATAGGGTTAAACGCAGGCTGCCGGCGGGATACAGGTGGAGGGCACAATGGGCGAAGCGAAAGAACAAGAAGGGTAGAGCTGGGAGGCATGTTGATGAGAGTGAGAGAGGAATTGATGGGAGAAGAGGAGCAAGGACAGGGAGAGGACGAAGGGATAATGGTGGAGAGAGTGAGGGCGGGGGGGGGGACTTTTGGTCAATAGTGGCAACATATGTGAACGGGGACATGGAGGGGAAGCTGAAAAAGATCAGAGGGTGGATGGAGGGTCAAAAGGAAAAAGAGAGGGTGATAATAGGGGGGGATTTCAATGCAAGAACAGGAGAGTACGGTGGTAGGATAGAGGGGGGGAGAGGAGGGAGGGGAAGAAAGTCAAAAGACGGAAAGGTAAATAGGGATGGGAAAAAGTTAATAAAACTCATAGAATAGACGGGGTGGGAAATACTGAACGGGAACATAGAAGGGGATGAAGAGGGGGAATTCACATATACAGGGGGAAGAGGAGAGACGGTAATAGACTATGTATTGGGGGATGAGAGGACGAGAAGGGGTGGAAAGGATGGAGGTAGGGGATAGGGTGGATTCGGACCATCACCCGATGGTAGTAACGATAAGGGAGGGAGGGGTGGGGGAGAGAAGCGGGAAAGCGAGGAAAAGGAAGGCAGGAGGAGGACGATGGACGGGAAGGATGAAGGAGGAGTTTGAGAAGGGAATGAATGAAGTGAGCGTAGAAGGGGAAGAGATGCAGGAGAAGGTGAGCAAGACGATAGAAAGGATTAAAGAGGTGATGAGGAAAGGGGAGGAAGCCGGGGGAAAGGAGACGAGGCGGAAGGGGGAAGGGTGGTGGGACAGAGAATGCAGGGAGCTGAAAAGACAGGTGAGATGGGTGTTAAGGAAATGGAGAGGAGGGGAGAGGAGAAGGGAGGATTACAAGAGGAAGAGGAGAGAGTACAGAGAGCTGTCTGAGAAGAAAAAGGAGGAGGAAAGGAAGAGGTTGATAAGGGAAGTGGCTGAGGCAAAGACCGAAAGCAAGGTGTGGGAAATAGTAAACAGGGGAGGAAAGGATGGAGGGGGGTGGAAGAAAGGATAAAAAAAGAGGAGTGGAAGGAATATTTCATTGGACTATCAGGAGGAGTGGAAAGTAGGGTAAAGACGGGAGGGGAGGGGGATAAGGAAAGGGGAGAGGAAGTGGGAATAAGTAAAGAGGAGATAAGGAGGGTAGTGGGGAAGTTGAAGGAGGGGAAGGCGGTGGGAGGGGATGAAATCCCGAATGAGGTGTGGAAGTATGGCGGAGAGAAGGGGATAGAAGTAGCGTGGGAGATATGTGGAAGAGTGTGGGAAGGGGAGGGATGGCCCGAAGATTGGAAAGAGGGAATTATAGTGTCACTGGTGAAGAAAGGAGGGGGAAGGTGTGTTCAGGAGTACAGGGGAGTGACACTAATGCCGACACTATACAAGGTGTACGCGGCGGTACTGGTAGGAAGGCTGGAGCAGGAGGTAGAAGAGAAAGGGTTGGTGCCGGAGAATCAGGCGGGTTTCAGATATATGTACTGAACCACCTGATAGGGAGGCAAATACAAGGGAGCAAAGGAAAGCTGATTGCGATGTTTGTGCACCTGAGGGCAGCGTTCGACTCGGTAGATAGGAGGATGTTGTGGGAGGCGATGGAGAAGAGAGTGGTGAGGGAGGGGCTGAGGGAGAGGGTAAAGGAAATGTACAGAGAGACGACGAGCAAGGTGAAGGTGGGAGGGGAGGGATGGGAGGGGAGCCCGCTGAGTCCGATTCTGTTTAATTTATTAATAGCGGACGTAGATGTGGTGCTCAGGAGAGGAAAATGGGGAGGGGTGAAAATAGGAGGAAGGAGGATATGCGCGATGGCGTATGCGGACGACCTGGTGATATTGGCAAAAAAAAGAGGAGGAGATGGAGAGTTTGATTAGGAGGCTGGAAGGGTATTTAGATGGAAAGAGGCTGGAGGTAAATGTGGGAAAAACGAAAATAGTAAGGTTCAGGAAAGGGGGGGGGGGGGAGAGAGAGGAAGGTGGACTGGAGGTGGAAAGGAAAGAGGATAGAGGAGGTAAGGGAGTTTAAATACCTCGGGTACACATTTAAGAAGAACGGTGGACAAGAAGCGCACATCAGAGAAAGGGTAGAAAAGGCGGGGGTGGCGATGAGACAGGTATGGGGGATAGGGAAAAGGAAATTGGGGAAGGACTGGGGAAGGGGGATGTGGCTTTTCGACATGCTGGTATGGACGGTGGTGGGATATGGTGCAGAGATATGGGGGTGGAGGGAGAGGGAGGAGGTGGAGAGGATACAGGAAAGATTTTTAAGGTGGTCGCTAAGAGTGGATTGGCGGACACCGGGATACATGGTGAGGGAGGAAACGAAGAAAAAGAAGTTGAGGACGTGGGCGGCGGGGGGGTAGGTATGAAGTTGGGCAGGGGAGAGGGAGGGGAATTGGCTAGATTGTGTCTGGAAGAGGTGAGGCAAAGAGAAAAGGAAGCGGGGACGGGGTTGTCAGCGTGTGAAAGAGAGAGGAAGGAATTTAGAATGGAGAGGGGGGAAGAAAGGGAAAGGGGGTACGAAGAGATAGAAAAGGAAGATTGCAGAAAGCAGGAAGAAGAAAGAAGTGGGAAGATAAGGGAATCAAGGTACAACAGCTGGTAGAGGGAGGTTAGAACGGAAGGGTTGCCGAAATACCTAGAAGCAGGATGGAGTGAGGAAAGATACGGGAGGATGGCTAGATTTAGGCTGGGGAACGAAATGAGGGGAGGTAGATATTGGGAGGGGGAGGAGGAGAGGAGATGTAGAGACTGCGGAGGCGAGGTAGAGACGTGGGAGCACGTGCTGGAGAGGTGCGCGCGGGAGGAAGGGGAGGAGGGGAATATAGGGGAAAAGATAAAGAAGATTTTGGATGAAGGAGGAAAAGGAGAGGAATGGATGAAGAGGTTAGAGGAAAGGAGGAGGAAGTGGGAAGGAGGCAACAGGGGGAAGGGGGAGGGGGCGAATGAAAATGGGAAGGAGTGAAAGAAGGAATGGAGTGAAAGAGAGGAAATGGAAGTCGAAGGCGGAGGGAGGGAGAGAAAGTAGGGGCGTGAGAGACGTAGATGTAAGAATTAGGAAATAAGAGCGATAGGTTAAGGCTAGGGTAAGAACGGAGGGAGCGTGGCGTGGGAGAGGGAGAGGAGACGGCGCGGAGAAGTAGTTTAAGCGATAGTATTAAGTCTAGGTTAAGGTAGGTTAAGGGAAATTGTAAGAGCGAAGAGAGAGGAGGAAGGAAAAGGAAGCATGTAACCCTAAGGGGAAGTCATTAAAGAGATACATACATACATACATACATACATTTATGCTTTTGACTTTTTTTGTAGTCTTTTTTCTTTTATCTGTTTTAGCTGTGACCGCCCTGCTTTTATACAGTCCGCTCTATGTTTTTTTTATTTGGATTCTGCATCATCTGTTTCTTAACCCCCGGTTTTCATCGTAGCTACATACGCTGCCGACGCACAGTGTCGCGGCACATATTCAAAAAGCAAAAATTTGAGTGTTGAAATTTTGTATTTCATTTCAAGCAATTGATAGTAAACTGTCCTCCTATATAAAAACATCATGACTTATACTCCAAGTCATTTTAGAAGGAACTTATTCGCGCATGTAGAATGAGCTCATTGGCTCCGAGGAAGCGCTTGTTTGGGGTATAGCCATAATAGTAAATTGTTTCGGCACTAATGAGCGCCAACATGCGCAGAACCGGTCTAAACTTGTAGCTCGGCAAGTTCCTTCTAAAATGACCTGGAGTATAGTAACATAAATAACGGATTTAAGGTTAGTAATTACATTCAAAGTCGAAGAACCAAACGCAAGCTCTTACAGACTACACACAGGAAATATTAACCCACTGTATTTTTGTTATATATATAAGTTCTTTTCTTTCTTCTTTTTTTTTTGAAAATAAGCAAAGTATATCCTTTTCTTGTTTTATCAATTAAATACTCTTGCATTTAAAGATATGGATACGTACCAGTAGCTCAAATTATTACTTTTTTTTGTCGCATCTTCTAAATTCTGGAGAGAATTAAAAAAACGAAACATATCGGTTCATTCATTTTTTTTTACTATAATTAGTTCTTTTTATGTCCTTTAATGTGGTATAAGAATATAAGGAAAAATACACATAATAAAACGAAAAAACTAGACAAGTCTGTGCACAAATATTTATTTATAAGACACTGTGCTTTGAATTCCTACAGATTGAGCTGATAGTGATGAAGATGTATAATAAAAATGAATAATTTAAAATTTATTATCAATACGAATTATTTAAAAAATTAATTTTATTTTTTTATAATTGTTTCATATGTTTGATTTTAATTTGTGTTTAAATGTATTTAAAAAATATATATTTTATTTGTTTTACTTTCATTATGATCAGAAATATATTTTAAACAATTATTTTATGTTAAAATTATTTTTTGGGGGGTATAAATATAATTAACATATCAATTACGTGTAAATAACTATATCTCAATGGAAAATTGATTTGGATTTTTTCCCCCTATATACTCGTTACTCTGTGCAACGTCAGGTGTTCGGAACATTCGGCAGTGCCCGGGATAAAATTTGGGTAAACTGTTTAAACAATACCGTACGTCGCCGTAGCAAATAGCTGGCGCACTTACAGTACAGCAGGCTGGCCCCAGTTTTTAGTACCGGCTGAGATCGTACCAGACCGCGCCAATTAACATCGCCGCGGCCAGGCTGCCCTCGGCATGATGCGTTTCCACCTTGGCATCCGACGTTAAGTTGGTTTACAGATATTTGGAGGTATCGTGCAAGATGTGGTTACCTAAAATGCTACATCCGCCGATCTTTGAGTGAGTTCGGTGCATTCCTATGTAGGTTTAGTATGCGCCCGCCTGGTAATGCTCGCGACCATTATACTGCTCGCGTCCAAACTCAGCTGCGCAGGGAGCAAAGTCTAAGTGATGCATGAAGATGTTTTGTCAGTGTAGTGCATACCTGCCCCAAAGGGTGCAAATATCTCCTGAATTTCTGGGACCCGGGCAACAGCCAAGCGCGTGACTGTGACGTTGCTAACCACAGCATGGGCTGCGGGAGAACTGCATGAGAGTGCGGCCGTCTTAACAGACTCGCACACTCATGCAGTTCTCTCACAAATCTCGCAACGGGTAGCAATGGAACAGTCCCGCGCTTGGCTGTTGCCCATGTCCCAGAAATTCAAGAGGTATTTGCACCCTTTGGGGCAGGCCTAGTCTAGTGTAAAAGGATGGATAAATACTCGTTGAGTTTTCAAACAGGTTGCTATGTGCGCGTCTCGCAGTGATCTCGGTGAAAGCTCGGTATTGAATGTTCTGGACGCTGGGTTGCGGCCGCGTGATGCTGCTTTGTTTTGTCAAACGACTTCGCCAAAATCGCAACGTTGCACGTCCAACAATGCTGTCTCGTGCGGACTCGTCAATGATCGCCACGCGATGATGCGCGTCTCCTACACTAGCTTCCTCTCTTCTTCCTTACGCCTTCCAGCCTATGTATCTGTCTCTTCTTACGCAATCACGCCCTTCAGTTCATTTCCTCTTCTTATCTCTGCATTCTTTATCAGGTTTTCCGTTTCTGTACCCGGTTAACCTCGATGTAGGTGTCCACTGTTTAAAAAGTCGTACAAAATAGTCGTGTTCAGATATATTGGCCGGTGAATTCGTTTTCGCGAGCAGCGTTCGAGGAGAATTCAGCCACCAGCACCTGACGATCGTGAATTTGTCAGTTGGAGTTGCGTGTCTCCCGAAGGGTGTGAGGGGGTAACGGGAACGCTGCTCGGCTCCCCCTGAACGTAGCCGTGTGGCTGTTATTTATTCTTAGCGTAATAGTTGTGTGCGTTTCGAAGCTATGCGTAGACCAATACGAGATGAAGCTATCGGGAAAGAATCAATGTTCTGACCAATAAAAGTCCTGATTTTTTTCAGACTTAACGCACAAATATTCTGATGTATGTATTTCTGCGCTATGAACTCGGTTTAGCCTACACGTCAGGAGTTTGGCGCTATCCCCACTACTTCCAGCTCACTCGTTCTGCGAAGGCGAGAACGAGATGGAACGAGAGCGTGTCAAAGGGACCGAAAGTATGGGAAGAACGTTACAAGACAGATGACGCGTTAATACATACTGTTGCGCCGGGGTGTTTCCGTCGTCGACCACCCCGACGCAGAGGAGTATAGAATGATAGACACGGGTGCACGACACAACTGTATTTGGATATACAGAGTAATACGGTACAACCCGCACGTCCGTACGCTATGGCGTTCGGTACAAGACAGTACACGGCGTCGTCCTGATAGTCTTGTCGAAGGAGGTTAATCCTCTTCTATCTTCCGCTGCGAGCACCAGCAGGCTATGCATGGGCCTATACCCGGTGCTCGCAACAATACTTTGTCTCTCTCCGTATTTCGTACGGCTGATACTCCGTCCTTTGTGTATCCGACGGGCGTTTAGACACGCTTTGATTCCATCTCGCTCTCGCCTTCGGCAAAAAAGATGCCAGCAACGACCGCTCGGAATCGTGTCTCCTCTATGTACTCAATGTGCTGGAGATGCTTCACTGCGTATATACGTATCTCACGGGTACCAATCCCCAACGCGCGACGACCAGGCGTAAACCCGAAAGAGAGTGAGAACGTTGAGAAAAGGAGCACCGAGGCAGGCAAGCGGTGTGGTGGGAGAATACCCCTCACGAAACTCACCGGCCAATATATCTGAACACGACTTTAATTATATGTTCAAAGGTCTCCATTCGCAGGGCTCATCCGCTATTGGCTGCCAGCGCTGGACCCACCAATCCACACGTTTCTTCCCGTGCTCGGGGGCCTGTGACTGGTAGATGTGGACCATCCAATCAGAAAGATGCTACGTCGCTACTAATTGTTCCTATTGGTCGCCGTGGTTCATTAATCATAACATGGTATCGCGTACGCGCAGACATCATCCGTATCGTGAAAATACGCGAAAATACTCGTTTATAGTGAATTACATTGTTCGAGTGCGTGCATAGTGAGTGCAGTGAGCGTGCATCAAACTTTTCCGACGTCTTTGACCGTCCACCCTGCTGTTTCAGGTCTGTGATGAGGGTGTTGTACACCACGCCTCACTCACCTCCGTCGCTTCGCTCGGCCCGCCAGCTGTTCCATCCAGAGCCATATATCCTGCTGATTCATCGCGCCGATGTACTATGGGAGGGATCATCCAAAAAAACTGAGCCCTCAAATGATTGTCGCCCAGTATCCATCTAGTTTCATGAATGACGATTGTTGTGGTGGTCGGTCCAGTGTCCGCGCCATTTAGTGCTGGTGTAAGTGAGACGCAACGAAAAGTATCGCTTCGCGTGTGTCGGACGCTAAATAGCCCAACATGATATCTGGACGGCAGTAGCTGGCGTCACACTAACGTCACAACACTATTATTTCAGTTAAAGTGCCCTTGTGCGTCCTGTCGTGAACACGGGGAGGATGCAAGTACAAAAACTTGTATAAAAATAACATGTTTTTATTAAACAGCGTATTGGAGATGACTTCACTATACAAAAGTGCCAGAGCTTTCTGTGGTTGCTATTGCGAGGGTGTGAAAATAGAAACTGGGATTGGTTATTAGCGGGAGTGGAAGTGGCATTACTAGAGAAAGTTACTTTCTACGTTGGAGGTGATTTCGGTTGGAAGAAGGGCCTTGAGGCCCACGGTCTAATCCGCTTGTTTATGGCTAAGGCACGTACGCCTGAAGAGGTCTAAGGGTCCAAGTAGGTGACGATGACCAGACATAGTATAAGGGAAAGTCGCGCGGAAAGTGGCTAACGGTTGAAATGAACGACATTGTCCAGATATGCTCGTTGCGAAGGCTCGGGGTATCTAACAGTCCCTTTCGGCTTTAAACGCCCGCAGACCACGCCTACCCAAATCGTTTGGGGCCACCGACGGGGCACCAGTAGCCTCGCACCACGCACAGTGCCTATATACGCCAGAAAAACTGTCTCACACTTGCCTGCGTAAATCCCTCGATATTCATTAACTCAATTAGAAACATCGGTCTAATATTACTTTATTCTATATGTAGATTATCCAGGAACCGCTTCGGAGGCTTGTGGCCCCCTAAGGACCGAGCCTGACGACAGAAACACCGGTCAATAGTGACAGGATGAAATATCCAATATGACCGCCGTCACCTGTCACTTTCCACAGTCTTCTATTTAGTTTATAATAATATACGGACCTGGTAGACGCACTCAACACTGTTCAAGGTGATGTCATTATACTCAAGCATGCGCCAGGATCCGTGGAATCGGGATTCTGTATACGGGCACGGTTCTGTAGCACTTGCAGAATCTCGTTACCTCAACAGTGGATAGTTCGTATATTTTTCAATTGTGCTGTCTTCTGTTGTCACTATCCCTTCCAACTTTTACACACTCGCACCTGACACTTTCCCTCACTCACTTTTTTCCTGCTATCTTAATTTATTCTTTAACAATAGAATATATTTACAAAGTTGGATGACGTAATAAATGTGTGTAATACCACAATGATAATTATGCAGATTCAGATATCGAGAAATGGAAATTCATTTAAAAAATTAAAATTGAAGTTTTAGAGACTTCCAATTGGTTTTCTTTTCAATTTAGCTTTTTGGATAAATGAGTCTTAAATGTGTTATTTTAACTCCAATTTTTTTCTGCATGTTTATAACAAGCTTATAAACATACATGTATACGCGTTTGAGAAAATATTAATACTACTCGTAACATTACTAAATAATTAATTTTCCATTGAGTATACATTCGGGGTAAAGTGACCGGGGTAAATTGAACTGCAAATGGCTGCCAAGAACTAATGCGCAAGTGATGTGCGCAATATCTTAACCTGTCAGCTGACTAGAAAACCACGCGGCGTGATGGAACAGAATCTAACCACAAAAAAAATGAAAAATCTACCACAGTTTTTGACAACCACGGTGCAAAAAACCAGAAGCTGCCGTGCTACACACGTAATTCCAGCGCAAGGGGTTAATATGTACCTATATCCTGAATTAAAGTTCTTATTTCGTTGCACTTCACTTTACCCCGGATAGTAGCTCACTTTACCCCATATATGGGGTAAAGTGGTCAGTTATGGCATTTTCTTTTCAAATTGAACTTTAATATACTTTAAGTTTATTTTAAGTATTGCTATTTGTAATTTATCAATAGTAATATTCAAATTATATTATAAATCTATCTCCACACATATTTACTGAAAGGGAAAAATTTTATTCGACTTCAAACTTTTTTCGTCTCACTTTGCCCCGGTCTCCCCTACAAATTTGTTAGAAATTTTGCGGAGAAACATATTTGCGAATTTTATCACGCGTGTAGTATAACTGCTTCCATTGTCTTTAGCGGCGTGGATTCGTTCGCCCGAATACACCCGTATGACTACGCATCCAGTATAACCGTAACCTACCCCGGGTTAAAATTATCAACTAAAGGCGGGAACCCCACCCAGATATTATTGAAAAATTCAATTTTTTGTTTTATTTGAAAGCTTAAGGTGCGTAGAATATTGTGTTAAAACGGTTTATTGATATTCGCAGTATTAAAGGAGTTACAGTGAAAGCTGTAACACCGCGTCACGTCAGGCAAAGAGGAGCCTGAAACCGCATTTCAAACGAAGACGCGCCTTTATTACAGTGAAATAGATGTATTAGGTATCAAAGTAAATTAGGGACAAAAATCTCACCTCGGACGGTCTTCTAAAACGATGCGAAGGAGGTTTCAATCAGAACAATAACGAGAGCTCGAACGCCATGAAAACTTTAATGAAATCTTTAAACGCGTGTTTCTCGAAAAAGCAATATTCAATCTGGCCCTTACTATATCTCCGAAACATTTGATCCAATTTACTTATTTTTTTTTTAAGTTCAAAACACTATACTCTCCAATGTAGCGTAGGATTTTATTGATATTTAAATTATTCGACTTTTTAGAAATATTTGGGTACAAATTTGTATGTAAAAAATTAAAGTCAATTCTTCAAACTGCTACAATGTCCAAAATAATTCGAATTTTAAGAAAATCCTACGCTACATGGAAGATAATATATTTCAGTTTATATATCTGTTTTGTATTTCCTTCTCAGATGATCCAGTCATTCCCAGGAGTGTGGGCTAGTTCTTTTTGCAGTGCTCCGGGAAGACATTTTTTCGTCGCCATTTTGTACAATTTTCCATAAGAAAAATTGTTTTCTAGCAAAATAAAGATTGCTTTAAAACTATATAAAAAATCCAAGCCCTATATTTTTATTTATATGACCAAAAAATCCCAAACTTTTTAGTGGCTTCTGGGTGGGGTCCCCCCTTAACCGGGCACAACTGTGTCCATTCTACTTCTCATTCTCATTCCAGTCTAATTCCACAACACAAGCATTCGAAGGATAATGTGTCCCAAAAAGTTATGTACAATACGATAAGTTAACTGTAATTATATTTTATTTTTAATTATACTCTTTTATATTTGCAATTTGGTTCTTGTTGGCTACAATTCTTATAGTACAAACATATAAGCGTACATAGATATATATGGTGGCAGAATCAGAATAAATGGTTATGATTATACAGCCTGTAATAAATAATGGGCTGCTATAAATAACTATGTACGGGTTTCGGCAACAGATAGTAGAAAATGAAATGGGTGATTATGCAGAAAAAAATAAGACGAAAATAAAGACTAACGGAATTGTGATGGAGACTTCATTTTTTAGTTATTAATGTTTGACAACTTCGTCACAAAAACGCCTGAACAACAGTACAGTTCTAAGCACACATATCAGTTCCGTGTTAGTTTCCTACCGTCAATGTCAATGGTAAAAGATATTGTTTGCCTGTTTTGAGATGGAACAATTTGCACTTGTTAGTTCCGTATCCCTACAGTGAAATTATGAATGACTTTCCATACACATCAGTTCCGTGGAATTTCTATGCAGCCAATGTCAGTGGTCAAAAATATCGTTTGCTTGTTTTAAAATGGAGCAGTTCATACATGTTCGTATCAGTGACGTCTGTTTACTTCAGCGTCGAATTCATATCCGCACCTTGAAGTTAAAATTCGTTGGTCACGATATTCTGGCTTTTTCACTGACGTTGTCTTGAAATCGTATGAATAGACCTGTGTTCATGTCCGTGTAGGATTTTCGGGTCGAAGCTTTCGAATGACGCTCTTCGAGGATCTTAATTTCTGGAGTCATAAACACACAAACAGCAATAGGCGTTCAGTAATGAAAATGCCAATTTCTATATTTCGTACTAGATCTTCATAGAACTATCACCAATGGAGTGGTAGTGTCTTGCTGATGAAAATGGCACCAAACATGATATAATTCTGATTATTTGTAATTATTGTAATGGGCCAGGTCAGATCTGCTGTAGATTGGGGTATCTCTGATCGTCGTCATTGAAATCAATGACATAGAACGGAGACGGATTTGACACGGATCTTACAAGGAACTGATATTGTTTGCTCAGACCTGAAAGGTCTTAGTTCCAGTAAAAATTACGGTCAGAGATTTTAATTCGGCGATCAGCAAGCCGCGTTACGTAAGTCAGAAGGGTTGCATACAGTCGCTGTCAGAAAATAACGACGCATTTATCACTACTTCTATGCAACTGGTATCCATAACCATGCATCCTTATTTTCTGACGCGCCACTATTGCCGAATTGCCGCTCTTCAGGCGTTTCTAATCCGCATTTTTAAGCATTATTAACAAAAAACTAAGCCGCCAGCGCAATTTCTTTAATCTCGATTTTCGTCTTATTTTATCACGTCGAATGTTTCCATTTCATTTTCTACTATCTGTTTCCGATCACCTTGTACAATAGAAATGACATGCAATACAATTTAAAACTCGAAAATCACATAGAAATTTAGTAACAACATTTCAATTCGCATAAAATAAATTATTGGTATACAAAATCGTCATACAACATTATTTCCGAAGGTACAGCAATTATAAAAGAATTTGTTGAACAAAAATTACATCATGCAGAAGGGCCGTTGTTTACCTCATCGATGATAATAATATATTCTCCTTGTGGTTGGAAGCGCTTAAAAGATATGAATTAATAAAATTATTTTCTGCTGTATTGGATAATATTACTGTAAACAAAAAAGTTCGAGCAAAGAAAAATCACTATTTTTTAAAGCAACTAAACAAATTGAAGAATTACTCCCAAATCACTTTTTATGTTATTATATATCACAGATAATAAACAAGTTATTAAGAAATGTATTTTTTTTCTGTGTTGTTTATTTTTTCTATTGTTTGCTTTGTATTTTTTATAATTAATTATTTCACTCTGTATCTTTATCGGTTGAAGTTATGAAACGGATATAAATTTTATCGTGATTCACAAACGCACTAGCAAAACTTTGAAATCAATGGTAACTATGGGCAGTTTGCTTTCATAATCAATGGGGGAATGCGAAACGTACATAAAGTCGACAAGCCCAAATTATTAGACAAAGGTCAATGTATTCCCCATGCTTCCGGATCTCGATCTGGGCACCACGTTATCTGTAAACCTAACAATTATCTCAGTAACCGCCATGTTTCCGGCGAGGAACTGAGCCAAAGTTTCAACGCCTGAACGAGGCAGACGATCGAATGGGTATCCCATAGGACGTGCGTCGGGGTATTTTCTATCTCGCAATCCACAGTAACTTGCTGCATCTTTACAAGTAGATGGCTCATCTTGTTGAACCTAAGCATAGACATTACAAAATAGATTTTAGTTGCATTGTTCAGTTTGATCTTTTTTAGATGCATATGCTTTTAATGACAGAGATAATTATGATTGTGTTTATAAGTTTATAATTTTTATCCGTGTTTATATGAAATAATAATAATAGAAATGCAACAAAATATGGATTTGTAGAAGAAGGGAGAGGAGCGATTAAACAGACGCACGAATGGAGGAAGGCAAGGTGGAAAGAGAAAGAGAAAGAAAAAGGGAAAGAACTGACTTCCCATCGTGACATTAAAAACACCAATGAGACGAAGTAGTTGGCGTACTTAGGGTTGAAAGACTTCCGGACATTCCTTTCTTATGGAGTCCTTGCAATAAAGCATGCACCTGATATTCCTTTTCCCCTTTCTCTTTTTTTACAGATGAAATAATTATGGAATTTTCCTCGTCATCCATTCTGCTGGGCTAGCGATACTAACAACTTTTGAACTGCTGGTAATGTAAGCAATTACATTGTAAGTAAGACCACCGCTCATGACGCGCCGCGAGGTCAGCACGTGGCCGACCGATCACCGCCGTGACGCAGGATACGGCATCAAGAGCCGATGCCGCCACGGCCGTCTTAATCAATTAGAGCGCCCTGGGCGAAAAAAATTTTGGCGCCCGAGCCCCCAACGGTGCAATTTCTCCGCAATCGGTGCAGGGCAGTACATCACAACCCCGAGACTCCACCAAGGCAAACACAAACAAAAGCAATACCGCGAACGTCTCCGCCCGCCCCCGCCACGTCCGCACCGCCGCAACATGAACAAAATTCAATTAACGAATCGTATGTGAACGTCTTGTTCCGTTTGCGGCGGTGTGGACACGGCAAGAACAGACGAAAGCGCCCGCTAACAACCCCCCCGCTCGTGTTCACGGTTCCTCACTATCACCTGGGGTTTGGTCCGTGCGGATCATGACGCAAGGATGTTCCAGATAGAAATTTTTGTCTCCAAAATTGAAGGGAAAGCTTCTTAAGTGGCCTTGGATCACGGACGCTCCTGAGCCATAGCCCATTTAACCCATTGGTAAAGGCGACCCCGGATGCCGCCCTACGTGATCAGCTAATGCCACCGATCAAGTCACCGAGCGTGGAGACGGTGTGTGTATTTGCGTACGCATGCGTATCGAAATGAGAGAGTGAATGGGAAGCGGAAGGCAGACTTGTATGATACGCCGGGAAATACGTTCGCGTTGACTATTCGTAGTGGAGGGGGAACACGCCACGGATGTGTGTGATGACGCCGTGACAACAAACCAATCAACACCAACAGACGTGTTGGCTCCCAAACCAATAGCCGCCAAGGTTGGTTGATGACTTAACCCCTCTCCCCCTAATTTCAAATTTAAATTATCCCGCGTAAAGTGAACACTTGCAAGGGGAAACCTAACCTAAGTAAAGTCCGTAATTAGGGAAAGACAAAGAGAATAATTGACATTTAATGTCGTTTCTCTTTTACAGGTAAATAGTTGTAAATAGTTGTAAATAGTTGTAAACAGAAACAAGAACAATAAAATAAATAAGAAAACTCTTTTACAGGAGAAACACAGATATGTGATTATTCCTGCCTTTACCTATAAACATAAAGAAATTTAAGACATTATAAAACGACATTATCGTCAAGAAAAACAAGACTATGGATAAATTGAGATTCGATTTTGCTGTGAAAGCCGCAGGGGATGAGAAAACCAACGTAATTACCCTAACCTCTATTGGAACACAAGAGGATAAAAACTTCATAATACCAGCAGAATATCAAGCAATGAAATTACACACAACTCTTGAAAAAACAAAAGCTTATGATAGAATAAAGAATACATTAAAAAAAAGGCACCAGAAAAGAGGAGTATGGATAACTTTTACAGAAGATTTAAAAAAAACTTATCTGGATGAAGAAGAGAATCTGATGTTTAATGAGTATTAATTAGAAGAAGTGGAGAAAGAGACACTTACAAGAAAGGATACTGAGGTCACAGAAGACTCTATGACTAAACTATTAGAAAAACTCAGAGACCAACAGCAAAATTATGAACGTCAAAATTTACAAAAGATCTCACAGAAATTTATATTAGAAAAATACCAAACAAAAAGTACTAATGCATGTCAATGGATACAAGATTTTGAAAATGAATGTCATCGCTTTGAAATAATAAAAGATAGAAAGAAAATTGAAATTTTTAAACTATTCCTAGAGAAATCTTGTCTAGATTGGTATAGCAGCATGATGATAAAATTAACTATAGACTCAGAGTGGGAAAAGTGGAGAAAGAGTTTTATTGAAACTTTCGCAAATAAAGGATGGAGCCAAATTCGATATGCAATGTCATTTAGATACCAGACAGGGTCACTGCTAGAATATGCAGTAAAGAAAGAAAAGCTTCTATTAGAGGTAAGGAAAACCATTGATACTGGTACATTAATAGACCTAATAGCGGCAAGTTTGCCAAATTTCATAGCAGACAGAATTGACAGAGAGTCATTACAAGAGACTGAAGATTTATTTAATGAGATAGGAAAACTGGAGCACATGACTGAAAAAAGAAAATTTGGAGAAAGAAAAATGACAACCAAGATGGAAAATAAAGCAACAAAAACACCATGTAAAATTTGTGAGAGAAATAACAAAGGTGCGCGTTACCACCCCGAAGCATTATGTTGGTTTAAACCAAAGAAGAATGAACAAAAAATAGAATTTGTAAATAATTCGGAATTAGAAAATGCATTAATAAATGAAAATCCAAAAAACTAGATTTAACACCATTGATTAGAGTAAAGGTATTACTCAATGATACTCTGGAAGTAAATGGTATTTACGACTCCGGTTCAAATGTATCCTTGATAAACTCGAGATTGTTGAAAATGAAGAAAAAACAAATAAGCAATACTAGTAACACGAATTTAAAAACAATCAATGGTGTCAAAAAAGCGGATGGATTAATAACTGTAAAAACAAAAATCTTTAATGTGGAAAATATGATGGATGTTTTTGTTATAAACAGTGAATATTTTAATTATGATTTCCTGATTGGTTTGGATTGTATAAAAAATTTAAATTATGCCAAAATGAAAAATTAGAAATAAAACAAAGAATAATTCCAGATTTAATTGGAGAAGATTCCATAAATAAATATAAGAAGAATATGAAAATCCCCAGTCTAAAAGTCGAAGAAATAGAGAATAACTATGATGATAAAAAGGGAAAAGACTTAAAAGAAGAAAAGACGGATTTAGAAAACAAGGAAGGAAGATATGAAATTAAAAAAGAGGAAAACTATATTATAAATTTTAATGAACACATAGATGAAAAAAATTTTGAAACAGTTACAATACACTTAGAATATGAAGAAAAAAATGAGATTGATAAACTTATAGAAAAACATAGAGCAATATTTGCGAAAGATAAATATGATATTGGAACAGTGAAGAATTATGAAGCTCACATAGATTTGCTAGTTGAAAAATATCCTAGTAAAAGACCGTACAGATGTACGATTGAAGACAGGAAAGAAATTGAACAACAAATTGCTCAATTATTAAAAAAAAAAAATTAATTGAAGAATCGTACAGTCCATTCGCCGCCCCGGTAACCCTAGCATACAAACGAGAAGAGAATAAAAAAACAAGATTATGCATTGATTTTCGGGATCTAAATAAAATAGTGCTGCCTCAATCACAGCCGTTCCCTTTGATCGAAGATCTTATGGAGAAAACAATAAACTGCAAGTACTTTTCTACGTTAGACATAAACTCAGCATTCTGGGCAATACCTTTGAAAATTGAAGATAAAAAGAAAACAGCATTTGTGACACAGGAGGGCCATTTTCAATGGACTTGCCTACCGTTTGGGTTGAAAACCTCGCCAGCGATCTTCCAAAGGATTTTGAGTAATATTATAAGAAAACATAAACTTTCGGGCTTTGTAGTAAACTATATCGATGACATACTAGTTTTCTCAAAAACATTTGCTGAACATATTGAAAACTTAACACAATTATTGGAAGCAATAATGAGAAAAGGCTTCAGATTAAAGTTTTCAAAATGTGTTTTTGCAAGGAATTGGGTAAAGTATTTAGGTCACATAATACAAAACAATTCAATACGCCCATTGAAAGATAATCTAGTATCGATAAGGAATTTTCCTACACCAGAAACAAAAAAAAATGTTAGACAATTCTTGGGAAAGATAAATTTTTATAATAAATATGTAACAGACAATGCAATCATTTTAGATCCACTACACAATCTGCTAAGAAAAAATCAACAATTTATGTGGACGGAAGATTGTCAAGCATCATTCGAGAGAATAAAAGATCTTCTTTGTCGTCAACCAATTTTAGGGATATTTGATCAAAAGTTGCCAATAAACATATACACGGATGCTAGTTTGAAAGGAATAGGAGCGATCTTAAAACAACCACAAATGAATGGAGAAGAAAAACCGATTGCATATTTTTCAAAAAAATTAAAGGATGCTCAAAAGAAAAAAAAGCCATTTATTTAGAATGCTTGGCTATAAAGGAAGCTGTAAAATACTGGCAACATCGGCTCATAGGACAAAAATTTACGGTTTTTTCGGACCACAAACCGTTAGAAAACATGAATATAAGATGTAGGACTGATGAAGAATTGGGTGATTTGACATATTATTTATCGCAATATGACTTCAATATAAAATACGCCCCAGGTAAATATAACCTAGAAGCAGACTGCTTAAGCAGAAACCCGGTTCTAGAACCAAACGAAAACGAAGATGAACAGCTAAAAATTGTAAACCTCATAAAATCAGAAGAGATTATTAGCGACCAAAGAAATAACGAAGATTTGCTAATTGAAAAGGAAAAATGATACAAAAAAATAGAATATACTATAAAAAGATAAGAAAAAAAAGAAAAGATTGTATTATCAGAAAAACTTAGTGTGGAATTTATCAAAAAAATTCATGAACACTATTGCCACATAGGTATAGAACAAATGAAAAACAAAATTAGTCCATTTTACACGAGTAAAAATCTACTGCTGAACATAAAGGAAATATGTAAAAATTGCACAACATGCATAAGAAATAAATCCAGAGGCCAAGAGAAATATGGCCTTATGTCTCATTTAGGACCGGCTGAACGACCGGTCGAAATTATATCAATAGATACAATTGGAGGATTTGGAGGGTCAAGATCAACTAAAAAATATCTACACTTACTAGTTGATCATTTTACAAGATACGCCTGGATATTGACGTCAAAGACCCAGAGTGCCAATGATTTTATCAAATTAATGGAAAAAATTGCAAATTACGAAAATATTGGTACGGTACTAACAGACCAATACCCAGGAATAAATTCGAAAGAATTTAAGGACTTTCTAGAAGAGAAAAAAATACCATTGATCTTCACAGCAGTAAATTCACCTTTCTCCAACGGACTCAACGAAAGATTGAACCAGACATTGGTAAATAAAATAAGATGCACAATAAATGCAAAAGAAAAAAAAGTTGCATGGACGACGATTGCCATAGAATGCACGAAAAGATATAATGAAACAGAGCATACAGTCACAGGTTTTACACCTAAATATTTACTGGACGGTGAGAACACTACAATTTTACCAAAAGAATTGAAACAGGGAAAAACGCAAAGCGACTTACAGGAAGACAGAAAACGCGCTCTCCAAAGGACAAAACAATCACACAACTACAACAAGAAGATATTTGATAAAAGCAGAAAACAATGGGAATTCAATGTTGGAGACATGGTTTTTGTAGAAAATGGTAACAGACTGAACAGGAAAAAGTTAGTTGAACTGAAGATCGGTTCCTACAAAATCTTAAACAAAATATCAAATTCTATATATGAAATAGATACGGGACACAAAAAAAACAGAGTCAAACATGTTTCACGTAACGAAACTAACACCAACTCTCATTACACTGAATGAATGGGAAGAAATGCACTAGTCTTCTATACCTGTAGAGAAAATTTTTACAAAATTTTGTCCCCAAGCGGGGAGATGTAAAGAAAGTACGTGGTACTGTCTTTTAAATTATCCCGCGTACAGTGAACACGTGCAAGGGGAAACCTAACCTAAGTAAAGTCCGTAATTAGGGAAAGACAAAGAGAATAATTGACATTTAATGTCGTTTCTCTTTTACAGGTAAATAGTTGTAAATAGTTGTAAATAGTTGTAAATAGTTGTAAACACAAACAAGAACAATAAAATAAATAAGAAAACTCTTTTACAGGAGAAACACAGATATGTGATTATTCCTGCCTTTACCTATAAACATAAAGAAATTTAAGACATTATATGCACTATAATATATTTCAATACCATCACACTCCCTGACATCGAGGTACATGGAAAAGTGACCTAGTTGGCGTAGAATATAACGTACACAGTACAGTGGTGACAGGTTGAAGGAAAAATCCGGACCGTGCTTTCAAATTCTCGCGGGCAGGGGAGCGTTTTGATACCAGGAATTGTTCTCATAACATATTCGGAATTAAAGTGAACAAATACAGCGAGAGTACGCAAAATACAGTGTGATTTTTCAGCTGAATTCATGAAAGGCAATGCCGCCGACAATCCTGTGCCTCGCTGAGTTTCATGGTCTTCCACTCTCGAAATCACAAGTTTAATAATAAACAGTAATAAATTTTGAGCTCTGCATTTCTCATTAGATCATTGCAAACATGACGTCAGTCGATTCCTTATGTTTTCCCGATGAAAGTAGGCTTAAAAACCATATATTTTGAGGCATCATTAAGGAAATTACGCGAAAAATGTACAAGATATTTGACATTACTTTAGTCGGGAAAACGCCAGGAATTTATTAGTAGCACTGCCATATCGATTTGATGAAGAATAAAGAAGTTTTTAATGTGCTGTAATGAATATATTTCACGTTCGACCGCACGGTGCCGTTTCATCTTCGCTGGAATTCGACTACCCGCTCACGCGATGATTCACAGCTTATGGGAAAAATAGAATTCTTTATTCCTCATTGAATCGATATAGCAATGCCACCAATGGATTCCTTATGTTTTTCCGATAAAAATCATACCAAATGTTATGTAAATCGGACTATTTTTAATGAAGCTAATTTTACATTATGCAAATCAATTTTTCACGTGATTTCCTTAATTATGGTCCAAATTATGTCGTTCTTGGGGCCAACTTCATCGGGAAAACATAAGGGATCGATTGACGTCACTGTCGCAAAGATCTGATGAGAAATCCAGAACATAGAACATTCGTCATTAGTGTCCGACATTATATGGTCCTCCTGGTCTCGAGCGTCGAAGGCCACGAAACTCACAATCAGCATGACGCGGGACTGTTTACGACGGCACCTTTAACGATTCTAGCTGGAGAATCACCAGAGGGTGATCATCTAGAGAGATGTAGTACTACATACATACGTCTGTCTAGTGATCGCAGGCTGGGCCCGGTACTTCAAACGAATGTTGCGCGGGTTACAATGTACTTACATATCGTACAATGACAACAATTTCAGATTGTATAATTTTCACTCTATCATTTCGCAAGTTATCATTACGAATTGATTAGTAACGTTCTCCCAATAAAAATGAGTTCAAGTATGACATATAGTGGGCTATTTTTAGGATCATTGAAAGTTAAATAGGAATATAGGTATGTACTCTATCGCTCTACACAATCTTACAAATAGCCCGATTTATGGCATGTTTGGACACATTTTTATCGGAAGAACGTCACTAATCAATTCATACTATTTTCGTACAGCTGTGATGAAAACTGTGTAAAATGAATTTTGTAACGGATGCAACATTCGTTTGAAGTTCTTAGTATCGATCCCGGTCGCTAGATCTCGCTGTATCTATTCACTGTCCATGTCAATCTGTTATATTTCCCTGAAATCCAGGTGATGAAAGATGGGAGTGAGTACTGTCGCACAAAATATGGTGATGGGGATGGTCCGTTCAAATTTAACCGAGCAGATTTGGTTCGAATTTAACCGGGCACCGTTGTAATTTTATTTTTACGTAAGTATTTCACTTTCAGTTATATGATCTGGTAAATAATTTTAAAACATACTTACAACGTCACCACTATAATCAGATATCATAATAAAAAGATCCATGGGGAAGCCTTCCTTGTTTCCTTTGGGCACCAACATATGCTGTGGCCATCCGCATCCACAAAAATTGAATTGTTCTAGAGAATCTCCACCAATAGGTCTGTTATCGTCTAAATTACGGAAGGTTCGTTCGAAAGGTATAGTTACCGAGGATTCTTTTGATTTACGCTCAATCGTATTTTTACCTGGACGGACTGCAATCAAATATAACAAATCAATGTAAAATATTGGCAAGTTGTATTCTCAATTATTATATAACAAATAAATAAGCTATAATAATTCATTTTAAAACATCTTTGATCATTTGTTTGTAATATCTTCACAATATCAAAATATCATACTATTATCACAAAAAATTGATGTTTTCATAAATATAAAAATAAATGTGACGTGAATATAATTTGCGATAAGTACGAAATAAGCATAACAGAAATTAATCTTTGTTGTAACATACGCGTCACGGAGAATTTGTCCATTTCAATCATTAAATTCTTCTGTTGTCTGAATGTAAAAGGTAGTCCACGTTCGTCTTCCTTCGGAGCAATGAAGATGCGAACAGTACCCCTTTGTGGTGTACTGTTGCGATTATTAACAATAATAGTGTATGTAAAATCAGCGTGATTTAAATGCGTGAATCTAGCGAGTACTGGTCCACGCGGAGTGAAATCAAGTCCTCGAGACAGATCTACTACGCTCTGGGACCAGAAAGTATTCAATACATTGCGCTGATTATTCGTTGTCAGTCTAATATCCGCCATTTCAATACCTGGGAAATCCAACTGTAAATGCAAACAAAGATTATATACATATATAAATATTGCCTTCATATTGTTATGTTTGATACATGATTTGATTGTCATGTATGATACAATATTTTTAAAGAAAGATGAGTAAGTTAGTAATCCTATTTTTGTACCAAAGAATAATTAAATCAATTTGCATATATTTATTATCATTTAAGTAAGAAACATTCGACTTACTCGATGAACAATCATAATAATAATTGCTGTCACTGGAATATTAATATATTAATACAGGCTTAGGCAACGCCTTCTTTCTCCCGCCGCGCGTCTTGGCCCCCGCGGCGGCCAAGCAATTTGGAGCGCCTCAGACTCGTGCCACGTAAACCGTGCGTGACGTATTAGGACGACATTGCGTGACTGTTCCGATTCACGCATTAGGGCCCTTTATACGGACGTTCTCGCGCGCGCCGCACGCAGTGCGGCATGCAAAAGTACGTGAACGCTGGGGCGCGGCGCTCCTTCGTGCACGCCAGAAGGTCATACTCGTCACTACTTAGAAGGGCCCTTTGTAAAGGGCCCTATTATGTGCATAAACCGTAGAGGAAACCGTTCCTTTTCAGTCTATGCGTGCATTGATGCCACATAGGATTCTCTAGAATTCTCCCACTTCTAGCGCATGAAGCGTGCAATTTATGCGCGCATGCGTAATTGTCTCTTTATGTACGGTTTGAAAAACATACACCAAATTATGTGGTCCCCTCCTCGAAGTGACAGAAAATATAACCTGCATATATGCTACATGACAATAAATGTTACTATTATTATTATTATTATTAATATACGGGAATACCCATAGTATACAAAAACATTAATGAACCGTAGATATAACGGAGTCTGAGACAATAATTAACAACGTAATGTAGCTTGGAAACAGAGAACATAATATTAAACTATATGCTACTTGTCTCTATGAAAGTGCTTAACATACCTATTTAGCGACGTCAAAAACGAATCTAGGGAGTATATGAAAGGGTCAATGCAGTTAAAGTATTGGTTTGCTGCACTCATAGTTCTATCAAGAGGGTTAACCGTGTAATACTTGTACTGAGGTACCCGCGAAACAAAAAGAGGCCTAGAACGCATGGACCTCTGCGGAGCATTAAAAGTAACTGAGGCTAGCAGATCAGAACAATTTACGTGAGCATTGATAATCTTATATGGGAAAATTATGTCCGCAGTAAGTCTACGATCCTCGAGGGTGGTAACATTAAAGTATGCCCGCGCAGGGCGATAGCCGTGATCGTTTCTGTCCATAGGACTCCTAAGGACACGTAAAGCGAACCTGAAAAATTTGTGCTGCTCCCTTTCAAGTGATTTGATGTATTTCACATGCGCTGGGCTCCAAATATTCGAGGTATATTCTACGTGAGGCCTGACGAGGGCAACATATAACAGTTTCAGTGATTGCTTATCTCTGAAGTGCCTTGCAAAACGGGAGATAAAACCTAAAGTTCTCATACCCTTATTAATACAGCGCGCATAATAAGGCCTAAAGTCCAAGCAAGGCGAAATGCAAACTCCAAGATCCGTAACTTCAGAGACCTCACTAAGAGTTACATTATTTAGCTTATAAGGGTGTATGACGCAAGACCGAGTACGGGAGGCCCTGACAACAACACACTTCCCCGTGTGAAGCGGCATCCTGTTCACAGTGCACCATTGCTCAAACCTGACTAAGTCCTCCTGCATACTGACTGCATCCTGGTCACAGCGGATAGTTCTGAACACCTTAGAATCATTAGCGTACAGCAAGACTTTGGTATTTAAGAATATTTCTGCAATATCATTAATAAAAGCATTAAAGAGCAGGGGACCAAGGTGCGACCCCTCAGGAACGCCAGAGGTGACACTAATTGGGAAAGACCGACAATTAGCAACCATTACAATCTGCTCACGCTCCGAGGGATAGCTCTGAAGCCAGGATAAGAGGAACTCGCAAAAAACCCAGGAATATAGATTGTGAAGTAACACGGAGTGATCGACGCTATATAAAAAGCTTTTTGAAAATCCGTATGGATGGTGTTTACCTGCAAGCCCTCGTCAAGAGCCTTGGAAACAAAGTCATGATACACCGCAAGGTTAGTGGGCGTAGAACGATTCGGGACGAAACCATGCTGTTCATCGCACAGGTGGGTAGAGAGCTGGGACGATAACGTGTCTGTAACAAGCTCTTCAAATACTTTAAACAATGTAGACAATTTACTAACAGGCCGATAGTTACAGTTGCATGACGCGGGGCAACTGGCCGGCGTGCTGGAAAAATACTAGGGTAGTGCTATTGGCCAAATAAGGAAAGGACCCAACCATGCCATCGGCATATATACCACTCTGTATCATCGATACGGCTGGTAAGATATTAGAACAGGTGTTTAGGAATAGAATCTTAGAGGCCCTTGGCCCGGAAGGCTTAGCACCTAATCAATATATTTTCACGAAAGGCGGAAACACTACCCAAGCCCTATATGAGGTGAGGCGAACGGCTTAGCTGGTCGCTGCTCAACGGAAGTTCTGTATAATGGTCACCTTTGATGTAAAGAACGCGTTCAACATTATCAGATGGAAGCGTATCCTGCAGGTTATAATGAAGAAGGACCATACACAGTTACTTCAAAGGGAGAAAAATCCGCTATTACGGTAGTTCGGACATTATAGAACGGGAGGTATCCATGGGGGTGCCACATGAATCAATCATTGGACCAATACTCTGGAATATTATATATGATCTTCTTAAAACGGAAATTCCGGGGGCACAAAGCTAATAGGATATGCTGATGACGTGGCCCTAATAGCGGTGGGTAAAGACTTCGAGAGGCTCAGAGAGAAACTGTACTCTGTCGCCAATTACATAAAGGAATAGCTGCTTGGAGCGGGCCTGGCCTTGGCGGTAGAAAAAACGGAGGTGGTCTTTCTGAACAGGAAGAGGATCCCCGAAGAATGGATCCTAGACCCCCTGGGCCACGCCTGGCCCATCAAGACCGAGATTAAGTGGTACCTGGGGATTACCTGGGATACTGCCAGACGTCTCAGGTCGAACATAATGAATGTTACCGAGAAAGCAATCAGAGTTATGTCTACTCTGGGAAGGTTAACCCCGAACATTAGTGGTCCGTTTGCCGATAAAAAAAGACTCTATTATCTGGTCCTCGAAAGCATCATCTTATATGGTGCCCCGATTTGGGCGAGAGCGGCCCTAGACGATGCAACTAACAGATATATTCTCCCAGGCCTGGGTAGAATTGTGAGTTCATATAGAACGGTTGCCTTTGACGCACTTTGCGTACTGACGGGGACAATACCGATAGAATTCACAATTGAAAAACGCGCAGCAGTGCACTAACTTATGTTGGGTTTAGGTATGACTAGGGCCGACTAGGAAGCAGCTCGCGGAGGAGCTCCTGCCCTCCTGCGTGGCCTCCCGGACTGACTCCTATGTCCGGGTGGAGGCTATCCCTGGCCCCTCGTTGGCGGCGCGGTCCAGCTTCCTGCTTGACGAGCCGACCGAGGTCGGTGGCGGGAAGAAGAAGAAGAGGAAGATGGGGATTTCTCCCTCTCCTCCGGTCGTGGACACTCCGTCCGGCGAAGTCGGTGCCGCTTCCGACAAGCCGTGGGAGGCCATATTGCGTCGGATGGACGATTACGAGAGGCGAATCGACGGGCGCCTCCTCTCGTTGGGCAAAGTCCTGGCGAGGGAGGGGCCGGTATCAAAACCAGCCGCCCAGCCGACACCTCTCGCCATGGCATGGGCCAAAATTGGTAAGGAGGGCCCCGCGGCTGTCGGGACTGTGGCCTCGACCCGAGGGGAGCAGAAGAGCAGGTAGAAGAAGGGGGGTTCGGGGGGGGGGGGTCTTGTCGCCGGCGGCTTTTCGGGCGCGTTCTTGTTCCGGGGTTCGGGTTCGGGTCTGGGTTCCAGTTCGACAACAGGGGGGTAGTTTTGCACCTCGCGCTTCTCATGCCGGTGATGCCCCCTAAGAGCAAGCCGGGGAAGGTATCCCTACTTCCGCTGGTGCCACCCCCTTGCGGTTCGGCACCGGCTGCGGGCACGGGAAGGTGTGGGCCGCTAAGCGGTCCCACTGCCGGGGCCACAAGATCTAAGGCCCCGGCCTCGCGGTCGATGGGGATTCAGCGCCGCAACGCCAAGGCTGCTAAAAAGGCAGCCGCGGCGGCGGCTGTTGGAAGGGCTGGCGCGACCGTGGTATCATTACGACCACTGTCTTGATCTGGCACGCTCGGCGCGTGCGGCACCTCGCCTTCGGCACCCGGAGCCGGGGCTGCTACTAAAGCACCTGGGCCCAGTTCGTTGGGAGAGGGGCCAAGAGGGCCCAGGCGGCCGCTAAGAGGAGCGTCGCAGGAGGATGTGTCGGAGGAGGAGGCGTTAGGACGCCGGCTCCTCAGGGGTTGAGCGCTCCCGGTGCGAGGGCCCCGGTTGCGATCCCGCGCGCCCCTAAAACGGCGGCGGTGTCTATCACCGCCCCGGCCGCGGAAGAGAAGGATTGCTCCACGCGGGTCGTCGGCGCAATGAAGGCGATCAATGTCGCCGACCTTGGTATCACTGCCATGAGGCCGAGGCGCACCGTCACCGGGGAACTCGTTCTGGAGATTCCAGAAGCGCAGAGCTCGGCCAGGACTGCTGCCTTGAAGTCAAGGCTACAGGAGCAGCTCGGGGTCACAGGCATCAAAATGCACTGCCCCCAGAAAATGGCCGAGGTTTGGAATCACAGCCTGACGGAGCTGGCATCGGAGGACGCGGTCAAGGAGGCAATCGCGGCCCCGGGGACTGCGTGTCGGAGGATGTATCGGTGGGGGAGAGGCGTCGGGATGCCGTCGGCCTGTACTCGCTCTGGTTCCGCGCGCCTGCGGCGACGGCTGTCCGCCTGGTCAAGGCGGGGTCCATAGTAGTTGACTCGCTGGTGGCCCGTGTGTTACCGCTCGCGCAAAGGAGGCTGCAATACTTCCGGCGTCTCGAGTTCGGTCACGTGCAGGCAAAATACACGAGCCCGACGAGCCGGGGCCTCCTGTGCTACCGGTGTGGAGTTGAAGGGCACAGGGCGCGTCAATATACCGCCGCCCCAAAATGCCCACTCTGTACCGAGGCGGGCCTGCCCGGAGACCATTGAATAGGTGGTCCGGCGTGTCGGCCTCCAACGAGGGTGCAGCGGGGACCCGCGGGAGGGTCCGACGCTCAGCCGTCCCCGGCTGGTCCTTTATCGACCGGGCCAGAGGCAATGGAGGACGTAATATTGATCTCCGCTTCCACTGGTCCCGGTAAAGGGAAGGACCGCGGCAACTTGGACTCGCCGTCGGACGACCTTCCGTCTCCCACACCAGGAGGGTCACCGGAAGCGGCGAGAAAGAAGAAGGGCAAAAAGGAGGGGGCAGCTCAGTGGCCTCCGCCAGTGACCCACAGCCGGGAGGCCGCGAGTCGTTCTTGAAAGCGGGGGAGGATTCCTCACCGGCGACGGTATCGGCGGTCGAGGAGGCCAATCCCACCCAACGGGGAGGAAGTCGTCGGGACCCCCACTACATCGGGGGAAGCAGCTCGACCCGAGCGCAATCCGAAGGAGGCCGGCGAAGTTAAAACACCGTAATGCCTCGCGGCCCTCCGATCCTGCTCGCTAATCTCAACCACTTCATGCAGGCGCACGACCTGCTTGAGCAGGCTCGTCTGGAGTTGGGGGTCGGGCTGGTCACCGCCGCCGAGCTGTATCCGCTGTCGGACCGATGCTCTCGGTCCACTAATGTGGATCGGCAGGTGGCGGCGTCATGGGAGGTGAGAAGCGGAGCTCCCCCCCTCCGTGCTCGGTCGCCCGGCACGGTCGGGGTTGGGTGGCTGTCCAGTGGGGGGGGGGGGGGATTCCTCTCAGTGGGCTGCTATTTCGTGCCGAAGCTTACCGTCCCGGAGTTCATAGAACAGCTAGACGAGCTGGAGGCTTTCATCGCCACCCAGAGAGCTCTGCCGGTCGTCCTGGGGGGACATTTTAACGCTCACGCTGTGGAGTAGGGCACTCTCAGGACGGACTCACGGGGCGAGGTACTGCTTGAGTGGGCGGAGGCGATGGGGTTCACGTTGAAGAACTCCCACGCGGTCACGGCGTACCGCGACTCGCGGGGCGAGTCGGTTATCGCCTTGATCTAGGACAACCCCGCGGCTGCCGCCATGACGTCAGACTGCTGGGTGGTGGAGGATTCAGAGCCAGGTACCGATCACAGGTATGTGACGCTGGCCACCTCCGCTGCCTCGTCTCCTCATGCCCCTCGAGCTGGAAGGCAGTCCCCAGGATGGGCGCTCAAACAGCTTGATGCTGGCGCGACCCAACTCGCATCCTCCACAGTTGCCTGGCCGCCTATGCCGGGCGATGTGCTGAACGACCCCATTGCCGGTGCTCTTTGGTTCCGCAAGACATTCCTGTCGATCTAGGATGCAACGATGCCGCGGACCGTGGCACCGACCAGGGGTCGGAAGGCGGTGTACTGGTGGTCCGCCGAGATCGCGGACTTCCGAGCGGGGAGCATCGTCGCCCGCCGCCAGTACAAGGCCCGCCGTCGAGATCGTCGGCGGGTCTGGGAGGACCAGATCCAGGAGCTTCGCTCAGCGTATTCCGCAGCGCATCGCGAGCTCCGTGGAGCAATCGCCTGGGCCGAAGACTGTTCGGCAGAAGAATTCCTCTCAACCCTCAATGAGGACCCTTGGGGGCGCCCATACAAGGCCGTGTCTGTCAAGCTCGGACCTTGGGCACCCCCCGTCTCAGAAGGCCTCGATCCCTGGTTTCTCACGGAGGTACTGTTGGCTCGCTCCCTCGGTCGCGCGTATGTGTATCAGGAACGCGGCTCCGTGTTCGGACGGTATGCCCTAGGGGGCAGCCTCAAGCGGTTGTTTAACGCCGTCTTAGGGTCCGGGAGGCCCCCCCCCCCCCCCGCCACTTGGAAGGAAGCCAGGTTGATCCTGCTGCGAAAGCCAGGAAAACCCGCGGAGTCGCCTTCAGCCTATCGGCCAATCTGTCTCTTGGACGAGGCGGGCAAGATGCTTGAACTCCTCATCGCGGCCCGCCTCTGCGACCATCTCGGTGCCGTGGCCCCGGACCTTTCCGAACGCCAGTTTGGCTTCCGTCGGCAGCGATCGACCATTCTCTTTAGACATTACGCACGCGTTCAACGCCGTCTCCTGGGCGGCAATAGAACGGGCGCTTCTGTACCATCGCGTCCCGCTCTACTTACGCCGCCTGGTCTGAGAGTATCTTCGCGGCCGAGTGGTGTCCTACGTCGGCCGAGATGGGGACGCGGTGACTCACGTGCACCGCGGTGGGCCCCAGGGGTCCGTGCTAGGGTCCCTGTTGTGGAACCTGGCATACGACGCGGTGCTGCGTGTGGATGCCATCGCCGCGAGTGTCGTTGGTTTGTTACGCCGACGACACGCTGGTGGTGGCGTGCGGGCAGCGATGGGGTGCGGCCATCAACCTCGCGGAGAAACCGCTGCGCCGCGTTATCACCTCGATCGGGACCCTCGGTCTGCAAGTCGCCTTGGAGAAAACCGAAGCAATGTGGTTCGCGGACAGAGTTGGGAGCGGTGTCCCCAACGGAGCGTCCCTGAGGATCGGGGATGCCTGTATCAGGGTCGGTCGATCGATGAAATATCTCAGCCTAACCCTGGACATCTACTGGCGATTCACGCGCCACTTCAGGACCCTCGGCCTCCGATTGGAGACGAAGGTATTCGCGTTCGCGCGTATCATGCCTAACCTGTCGGGCCTTCACGAGGGTGTTCGTCGGCTATATGTGACGGTCGTCCGGTCCATGGCGCTCTACCGCGCCCCTATATGGGCCGGCGACATGGAGGGCTGTCGCGTTCGGCGGGATCTTTTAGCTAAGATTTACCGCCGTGCGGTCCTCCGAGCCATGCGGTCTTATCGCACGGCGTCACACGACGAACTGTCCGTGCTAGGCGGGTCTACACCCTTCCATCTGCTCGCCGGGATGGAGGCGAAAGTTTATTCCGCCGTCCGAAATCTCCACGAAGCTGGGGACCCACCGGTGGATGGATGCGAGGTGGCGCCGGGCCAGGTCGGGAAACGCAAGCAATCCAAATGGCTTGATTGTTTAGCCCCCCCCAGAACATAGGGAGGGTCGCATTGTCGGGGCGCTGCTACCCATTCTCGACGAATGGGTGGGGCGCATGTATGGCAGGCTCAGCTTCCGCCTGATGCAGATGATTACCGGTGTCGGGTGTTTCGGAGATTATGTGCGTGTCATAGGGCAGGAGGAGGGGTCACAGTATTTCAGCTGCGACTCGGGCGACGAGGACTTGGCGGAGCACACCCTGGTTCGTTGCCAGGAGTAGCTCGATGATCGCCGGGTCCTCGAGTTGCAGCTGGGCCCCGATCTCTCGCTGCCGACGGTCGTGTGTCGAATGGCGGGGGGTCGGGAGTGTTGGAAAGCCATGTCCCTCTTCGCCGAGGTGGTCATGGAGGAGAAAGAAGAGGTGGAGAGGAACCGGGAGCGGTTAGGACACCCGTCCTGTTTGACGGCCCCTAGACGGCGTGTGCGGCGCAGATGACATGGATCCGGGAGAGGCCGTGCGGTGACTTAGCTATCTTAGGTCGTCCCGCTCCCCCGTTGCCGCCTCAGGGAGGAACGGAAAGGAGGAGCCCGTGCTCCCCCTCGGTGAGAGGGGGGGGGGGGCGGTGGGAAGGAACATGGGTGGCCCCGTTACGTGGAGAGCCACCCCATCAACAGCAGGAGCCGTCGCGGTGGCAGCGTCGTGGCAGGGCGCGTGCGCCGCGGCAGCGTTGATGGGAGGGAGATGGGGGCCCCAAACATGGTCGGCCTCTCTTCCTTGGGAGCGGCGATATCAGCGCCGCTCCACAAATGCGATCGATGCTCGCGGCGCGAATAAGACGGCCGGTTTCGGGCCGCCCTCGAGGTACGCACTACCAGCCGCCCGCCCGAGGTGTATGTCGAGCTTTGGCCCGGTCGCCGAAAGGTCCTTTCGGGCGAGGCGGCATGGGCGGCCCTTCGCGCCGCCAACGCCCGCGCCCGATTACGACTTGCTTTGTCACGGCCGGGTCGTAGCTCGATTGCGGGGTCACAGGGTGGAGGTGCCGGGGGGCACCTCGCGCCCTAGTAGCAGCGACCGGGGAAGAGGCGGCGCGGACGTGTGGTCCGTCGCGTGCCGCCGTCCCTCGAGGACACAGCTGGGGGAGATCCCCCGACCCCAGGGGACATCGCGTTTAGGGAGCATTTTGTGCGGAGTTACACTAAGCGCAGGCGGGGGGGGGGAGGGGGGTAGCGAACGCATCGCTAGTTTCATCTCGCAGCCCCCCACATAGTTCGCAACTCCGCGCATGATGCAGTCCACCTTGGAGGTTTCACTGGGTTCGAGTCCCACATAATCGTCGACCCCTACCCCGGGGGTCGGGGGTATCCGTGGGGATTTCCTTTAAGTCCAAAAAAAAATGGAAGCAGCTCGCCTAACGAGGAAGAGATTAAGAACATCGACTCTTGAGAAGTGGCCAAATAAATGGATGGAGGCAATTCACGGCAGGTGGACGTTCAGGTGGAGCCCGGACATCCGGATGTAGTACAGTGGTAAAATTAGCAGACCTGATTTCCACACTACACAGGCTCTACCGGGACATGGATGTTTCAGGGCTTATTTAAAGAAGATAGACAGGAGCAACATGGAAGTTTGCTGGTGTAGATGTCAGACACCCGACCGCGAACCACTCGGGGATGATGTGTTTCATACCATTTTCATGTGCCAAAGATGGGCCTAACAACGCGCCGAAATGCAGGATGTTCTGGGCCCAAACGCGGGAAACACGCCTGAAGAATGGGCGGCACGTATTATGGATCAGCCGGCCATATGGAAGAAGTTTGTCGCATATTGCGGCGAAATATTGACAAGAAAAGAAGATTTTTAACGTAAATGGGAACATACCGGAAAACCTGAGGACCCACAATCCGTAGAAAATCTAATAGAGGCGCTGTGGCCGATGGCTGTCGTGATAAATTAATCGAGACACCTTTTGTGGCAGAGGTATTAGGATATATCGGCGTCTAACGGGACATGTGTGGAGGTTTCTCGGGTTTGGAGTCTTCAAATTCTATGTGGAGAAGGGGTGGGGTTGCCCCTGCGTCCAGAATTGTGAAGAGAAGCGTAAAGTAGAAATGGCGGCAATTAGAAAGGGGTTTTACTCGGTAGACCATAACCACCGAGAGTCCGATACTACCCTTTTAGGGTGTGCGTAAAGCATTTCCCCTCCCTACGAAAAAAAGCAGATAGCTACAAACATCTGAGCGTTCCCCGGCCTTGAATACGGGAGTAACAAGACTCGACTTCCACACCAAGGGATAATCTCCACTGGTTAGTGAGGCATTAAAAATATTCCAAAGGGGCCTCGATAAAATAAAACTGCACTGTCTGAAAAACAGAGGAGGAATACCATCGGCACCCGGGCTCTTGTTCGTATCAAGTGTATTGAGCTTGGAAAAAATATCACCAATGGAAATTGAAAATGAGTTGAGGTTTAAATTTATGTTAGAAGCTTGGTCCATAATCAAGGCCGACGGTTGCCCTAACGGAGAAGTATGAACTGAGCCAAAATAAGTAGCAAAAAGATTGGCGATTGGCGAATGCGACGATGCCGCTGACATTCCATGGTGCATAGTACCGGGGAGTCCACGGTTAAACCTTTTAGCATTAACAAAGTTCCACAAATTCTTAACCTGACAGCGCTTTCGACTGTGGCGACATACGCACGATAGTCATTTTTCGTTAGTAGTTTGCAACTGAGAGCGGAGACTAGAGAAATTTAAGTAACCGTCGAGAGAGTTGGAGGTTTTATAAGCATTGTGAGCTCTCTTTTTGTCCCGGATGAGATACCTTAACCGTGGCGAGAACCACCGTGGATAGAGAGGGCGTTTAACCGTTCTTACAGGGACAATTGCAGCAATAACGGTGTTCAGATAGGAATAAAGACGATCAACAGCAATATCAGGATCAATCCTTCTTGTTACCGAGTCCAAGTCAACAGAATTCAAGTAGCTGATAATGCTATGATAATCGCCATGTTTGAAACCCCTGTAGGTCGCCCTACCTTGGCTGTGGTCAGTAGACAAGAATTGATCACTTAGACGCATTATTATTGGTGGATGATACAGATCCGGAGAAATTAGGTAATCCAACGCCTTATCAAATACTACCTCTGTGTTACTTACAAAGATTAAATCTAACATATTGCCATAGGAGTTAAAAATTGTACTCGCTTGAGCCAGGCCACAGTAATTGTAACCTTCAAGGAGGAGGTCAATATCAAGAGATTCAGGAGCTAAGATGCCAGGTTTTTTTAGTAAAAGTTGAGCCTGGGACAAGAGGCCAGGCTGCATGAGGAAGGTTAAAATCACTAAAAATATAAAACCCATCCTCGCTAAACTCATGAAAAATATCCGTAACGCAGTCAACATGCTTATCATAGAGATCTGGATGGGAGGCTGGTGGGAGATATGATGCACCCAAAATGATATGGCCGGTATGGAGACGCACACGTACGGAGACCTGCTCAAGATCGTCGCAACTAGGATTGATTAATGCGTTCGACAACGAGTTTCTGATAGCGATAAGAACCCCACCACCCCTCGAAAACTACTATTGAGGGGGGAACAGTCCATCTGAAAGACATTAAAGTTACTAAGGCCCAGCTCAGACGATGAAATAGTCAAGGTAAGCCAGGTTTCAACAAAAATAATAATATTATATTGGACGGCAGAGCACACAATTGCAGACTTCAAGTCATCAAACTTAGTTCTTAGGCCTCGCACATTCTGATAATAAACTACGGTGCAACTCAAAGGTTTTTTGAGGCAGGTTCATGAGTTCTTTTATTCGATACGATATTGGGTACTCATGGTATTTGGCGATTCCGGTAAGCCATGGATAATTAGGTTCCCTGCTCTTAACTGCCTGTTGTTCATCTCGGCAATAATTTCATCCGTTGCCATAGGATCCGACCCTAGCTGACCAATTGTACAGGATGAATTTTCTTCCAGCAAGCGTACCTGTTCTCCTAATTCGTTCGTTTTAGAACAAATGTCTGCCAGTTCTGCTTTGATGCTGAAGATCATTTCATGCCGAAAGTTGTTAAATTCCGACCTCATCAACTCACTCATTAAATCACGCAGCTCATCACCAGTTGGTAATGAAGGTGGAGACGGGACCAACGAAGAATCCGTGACGTCAACAACAACACCAAATCCGGACGAACTTGGATCACAGTTTAAAAGCCGGCAGTTATGTTAGGGGTGACACGAACGGCTCTGACAGGAAGGACCCGCATGAGATACTATGCCACAGTGAGAACAGGTGACCGGATTGACCACCGATGATCCACATCCTTTACACTTTTTGGCAGTAGGCGCCATATTCACTAAAAATTACTAGGATCGGAGATGCAGGCTCAAGATGACAGATTGGCCGACTACTAGGCAGTTTCGGGAGAAGAGAGCACAGATGTAGATATTTATATTAAACTATATAACTGCACTGCACAGAGGGCATGGAGCCAAATTCACTTGATCAACCGTGATGAGTGCTCAAAAGCCTACACTGAGACGTCAAATTCGGCACTACTAAGTGAAAAGTGACCAGCGTGATGACAAGGAGCGCTGATGCAAAACAAAGCACGTATAACTCTGACGGAGTACAAAGTCAGATTGTTTATTGGATATTTCATTCTTTTATGCTACATTTGTCAACTTTTTATAGTTTAACATCCTTCCAAAATATTATTGTTACGCCGCAACGGAATCTTTATGGAATCGGGTATAAAGTCAAGCTCCCTATTTCTAATCATGTAAGAGTTTTGCTATCGTAAAAATACATTTTTATTATTTGTTTAAGCAACAACCAACAAAAAAACTTATTAGACGTAATATTTAACCTTCCCTTTACACATAAAATAAGTAAGAAGTATTTTTAAAAACATTTTAAGCTAATAATAGTCTATTTAATATGAAGTATAAAATGTCTCTTTCTGCTCAGCGAAAATGAAAATGCTCGCATTTCTGCTTACGAGCGTGACCCAGTTTTTGCTCAAATATCTACGTGCGATTTATCTTCCAATTGAAATGTCTATAATTATATTTTAGATAACACATATAAACAAAATTATTAAAAGTTTTAAAATGTCTAAAATTTTATAGACTTTCTTGCTCATGTAGCCGGAAATACCCTGCTTTCCCCTGTTTGCGGTATTCAAATTCGAAATACAGAAGCATACGTAAAACGACAAATACGCATGCACGGATTATGTGCATTGGCTGCCCATAGTTTGATTTGCAGTAGTTGCTGCAGGCATCATATGCTAGAAGTTGGAGGATTCTTGGGAATTCTGCGAATCAGGTGATACCAGACGGTATAGACATACACTCACTAGATGAAGCGCATCCAAAGCAACGGCCCCATTTTGAAGCGAACATCACATCTAGAAGGTTTTAGGCAGGATCGAAACGGAAGATGATAAAGGAAGCAAATACGTGGCGCGCATTGTTATATTTTAAAAGCTTTTACTACTAAGTTTTTCGAACGTATTCTTATAATTCTAGCTTTACAGCTATACTCTAATCCAGAAGACGTGCGAGAGCCTGCGATTTTATTCAATACCCTTTAAAACCTTCAATTTACCCCACTCGCGGATAATAAACTTTTTTTTTCCTTTACACATCTGATTACCAAATTTCGCTGGGTAAGCAACAGTTTGTCCTGTAAAACTCATCAAATATGGCCTTCGCTTTCACTAATTGCCGCTGTTCAAGACGAATAGAAAAACTCGGGTTGAGAAAACCCAGGAACCAATAAAGCCATCAAATTTCGTTAAGAGTCGGTCCCCGATCCTTACGACGAAGTAACCGATGTAGTTAGGAAGCGTGCTTCGACCACCGTTCAAAAGTCTCGAATTAAATTTAACGCAATCCATCCAACAGCATAGCTAATTATAAGATTGAACATTCCCGCACAACTTTACGAGCATATAACGCATCGAAAACCGTTCCGTTCTGTTTCGTTACTGCGGTTCATGTGCTGTTGGAAACGGAACGCTATGAATGCGCGCAGCGACTGCTCTGCGGTCTATGCACGCACAGCGTGAATCGGAACAGACCCTGTATCATAGGCCTGTCCATATTTTGCTCTTGCCCTCGATGGGCAGCCGCGGGTGACTGCGAGCGAAACCAAGAGCGACAGCAAAGACCGGCAGCCGTAAAAGAGAGGGGATAGTGGCGTTCACAGACTCCCCCACCAAGAATACCTTTCGCTATTGGGCTTGGCTCGGCGTCTCCGAGAACGAAGAGCAACTCGCGGCTGATCGTGTGAGCAAACCCTTGGACAGGCCTGCTGTATAACATTGTCCCAGAGAGCACAATTGTCGATGCGTTGTTGTTTTGTCAACGCGCTACGCGCGGTCCATATAGTACAGGCCTGAGGCGCCCCGAGCTGCTAGGCCGCCGCGAGGGCCAAGACGCGCGGCACATGAAAGGAGGCGTTGCCGCTGAAAATCGGCCGAGAAGTTCACTTAATTTCCATGCCTACATTAATACATTAATTCCTAACCTGTGGATCGCCACGGTTTTTATTGTTTTTTTTTTAATTTTATTAAGTTAGAATTATATTCGGAAATATCTACATATTTTCAATGTGTTTTCTTTAACTTATTAAATTTACCTTACCTTATATGGGGAGAGGGGAGGTCGCAGGTTATTTGAATATTATAAAAGGGGATCGCGACTCAAAAAAGGTTAGGAAACACTACATTAATAGGTGTCGGGTTTCACATTCCACATTGCAAACTTACAGAATGAAAAATAATATATACTTGATCTCAAATATGAAGGAAGCCGTTCGCGCATGTAGACTGACCTCATTGGCTCCAAAAAAGCATTGGTGGGGGTACAGCCAATAGTGGCTTCTCCCAGCACGAATTAGCGTCAACCTGCGCAGAACCGGTCTAAACTCGTCGGTTAGCAGGTTCCTTCTAATATGACATCAAGTATACATATAACTATCACTATATTACACATTAGCAATCCATTAACTAATTCCAAATTGTGTAACATCATTTCTTTTTATTTGCATTAATACTTTATACTAATGGTAGAGAATCAAATTATACACCTTATTTTGTTATGTTATATTTTATTATTTCTTGTAAAATATATATTTCATATGTATAGGAATGTATTCACTAACCTGTTGTAGGTTGTACTGAGGCAGAGTATTTTTATATTCCTGGAAAACATCGTCAACAAAAGCATGCCATCTGTAGAAAATGGGATCCCTCATAGCAGTCGCTGAGTCACCCATAATTCCAAATCTTTCCTGAGGGCAAATGAATAGAATCGTAATAACTTGCTCTTCGACTTTGAAATTACATTTCTAAATTCAGTGCTTTTAAGTATTATTAAATAAACACTATGACATTTTGATTATAATCTTAACTCTACAAATTGTGTTCTATTCTATTAAATAGTTATTGACAATGTCATTTGTAATCATTATAAAACTTCTGTCTAGAACTCCTAGATAGAAGCATTAGTCGTAGGTATTCGCGCTGCCGAGACAAGGTGATCAGAGAGAGAGAGAGAGAGAGAGAGAGAGAGAGAGAGAGAGAGAGAGAGAGAGAGAGAGAGAGAGAGTGAGAGAGAGAGAGAGAGTGAGTGAGTGAGTGAGTGAGTGAGTGAGTGAGTGAGTGAGTGAGTGAGTGAGTGAGTGAGTGAGTGAGTGAGTGAGTGAGTGAGTGAGTGAGTGAGTGAGTGAGTGAGTGAGTGAGTGTGTGTGTGTGTGTGTGTGTGTGTGTGTGTGTGTGTGTGTGTGTGTGTGTGTGTGTGTGTGTGCGTGCGTGCTTGTGTGTGCGAGCGGGAGAGAGAGAGAGTACGAGGAATGATGCGATACCACTGTTGTAGAGCGCCGCGCGTCTTTCAAGGCCCCCATATACGAGCGAGCCGCTCGTGAACTGCAGGCTCGGCTCGCATGTTCGCTGGTGTGTGGGAACGACGAGCGATTAAAATGAGGCTCAGCTCGCATGCTCGCTGGTGTGTGGGATCGACGAACCTCGTGGCTCGCTCGTGTATGGGCTCCTTTAAGGCAGGGTCCCACCAGTTGCAACGGCGCGCCGCGCACGACGTTCGTCCTCTTGAAAGAGTCTAATTTATGAGACCGCGCGCACGAAATGGGTTGACGCTCTACCAGACGTGCACGCGGATACTTGGCGCGTACGTCGAAGAGAGTGGAAATACGACTTACAAGGGAAGATTCCGAACCCGGAAATTCGAAAAATTCTGAAACTTTGTGAAGATATTTAGGATTTCGTCCTGATTAAAACGCAATTTTTGTTTGCTGCCCAAATTCACTCTAAGGGAGTGTAATTGTTCCCTGAAAATCCGGTTATTTTCCGATTTTGTGTTATAACTCGTGAACTGTAAAATAATTTTTTCACCAAATCAGAGGTCTAATTAAAAGAAGTAACTTTTGTCTTGAATCTTTTTTTTATCTCTTACAGTTCGCAAGTTATAACACAAAATCGGAAAATAGCCGAATTTTCAGTGGTTAATTTCACCCCCTTTGAGTGAATTTAGGCAGCAAACAAAAATTGCGTTATAATCAGAAGGAAATCCTCTACATATTCACAAAGTTTCAGAATTTTTCGAATTTTCAGGTTTAGTATCTTCCCTCGTTAGCCTCCTTTTCTACATCTTGCTTTCTTTATTTAATGAAACTAACGACGGCGGTTGGGTCAGTAGCCGAAACAACGCCTTCACACTTAATGGTACTTGAGATGTTTGAAGGGGTTTGCTACGTGTGTGAAATGAAATGAAGGAGGTTCTCCACCGTGGCTTCCCTACCACAGTTCCGCCATCACTTTCAACATCGCTCAGTCATTTGCTATCTCGGTGTCGTGTTTGTCTTTTTTTCTCACACGATATGAGATTGAGGGTAGTTACTATTGCGACCAATACTGAAGATATGAACGCCCGTTGTTTAGATAGTGTGAAAACGGTGGGCCATAGGGAGGAAATTGTATCATGACCAATTGGACCAGCATTCCTCCCAGGCGCCAACTTTCTACCCCTGCGCAGGAAATACATGGGTTTCATTTTCTGAGATTAATTCGCTTTTCTGAAATAGGGTAGGCAAGTATAGCCTGATGTGCGTACTGAAAGTCCCAAAATACCTGGTTTATAGAGGATATCATAACTGCTGTTACTTTATTGCATACTGAAACATCTGTTTTTAAGTAGCTGCCTACATTTAGTTTACCTGAAGGCACTAAAAATGATTTATGACTTAGAAAATGTATAAAATTTGACTTCCGTACATCCACATATGTCCAGATATTTCCCTAGCAATACGATAGGAAACTAAATTACAATTAACATATTCACTGTTGTGGTGGTCACCGACGGGCAACGCTTTGACAGTAAGTAGGTACATAATGTCATTACGAATAATCTCAAATAGTAAATGCACCATTGTACTATTAAATAATTTACTTTTTGAAACATATGACAAGCGTCTGACGTGAACGGAAAAACCTACGGCAAAATTATATTTTTTGCACTTAGGATTTTCTTGGAGGGTGAACCAAAGCAATAACGTAATAGTTTTTGAGAAATAGAATAATTTGAAACTGATAAAGATGTTCAACTACAATTCAGTGTCACATATCTGCATTTATAGGTAGTGTATTACAAAAGTTGGGACACTCGTAGCTGGTACTGATAAAATGTCGAAGGCCATTTTGTTTAAATTTGGGAAAGACGTTTTCCGCCGGTACCACCAAGCGACTGGATCCACTTCTTCAGATTCCTGGGCTGTATTTATGTATATATCGATTTCATTACAACGATTAATTTCCTTTACTTTATACACGCTAGAAAATATGGAAGCAGTAGAAAAGCTTGTTTCTGATTCCTTCTTTTGTAGCTGTTGTGCTACAGGATCTGAAGAATAATTTGTTTGATGTTAGAGTTATGTATATAAATATATGAAGCACACCGGCATAGCGATAGACAAATAGGTTTATTTAATATAATACAGTGACTGTGACTATACTCTAAGTCATTTTAGAAGGAACTTATTCGCGCATATAGAATGAGCTCATTGGCTCCGAGGAAGCGTTTGTTTGGGGTATAGCCAATAATAACTTGTTTCGGCACCAATGAGCGCCAACATGCGCAGAACCGGTCTAAATTCGTCGGTCGGCAAGTTCCTTCTAAAATGACTTGGAATATAGACACATGTACAGCGTGCCAGAGTGCCTGCGAGACTGCACAGTACAGGTACGTTCACGACGCGTCACGGAGAAACGACACGAGCAGGATGGCGCCAATTACAAAACCACATCCTAACATTTGAAAATAGTGCTTTAATTTTTTTAATGTATCCGGGTTTCCCCTCCTCACAAAATAATCATTTTTTAGGCGGGGATCCAAAATTACAACGAATTCACTCAAACCGTTTAAGAGTGGCTGAAAATACTTATTCAATTTTGTTTCCATAACAGTAGCACATGCCTTAAGAATGATGTCGTTTTTAAACTTAGATATGTGCTGTAATAATATCTGAATAGATATAAATAAGAATTAGTTAATTAATAATAGTAAATAATTAAAATTGTATGTGCTATAATTTATAGTAGTACCTGAATAACAACTTGTACGTGACATGTACTGGGATACTTTGATTTCGATAAAATAAGAGTAGCTTTATTAAAAGCACTAAGATATTTCGTTATTAATTCGATATTGCCCTAGGAGTATTGCCAATATTGTATTGCCAATACAATATTGTATTCAATGAAGTCTCGCCTTTCCTCACATAAATAATTTAGAACTTCTTTCATTTTAATAACACGTTCGAACATTAGGTATGTTGAGTTCCAGCGAACTGGCATATCTTTAACAAGTTCTAAATGTTTTACGAGTAATAAAACGCAACACTTTTCAAATATTTGTTTTCTTTTGCCAGAAAACGTAATAAAATGAACGAGTTTTGATACTTTATTAACTTCGTCCTGAATTGTTTTTAAACCACTTTGTACTGCTATATTCAAAACATGGGCAATACATGGAATATGAGTCACATTCCTGTAATCTTCATTGAATGCTTTTAATAATAATAAACATTTATAATTAACTACTGCATTATTCGTGGTCAGAGCTACAAGTTTATTTGTGAGATCAAATTTTTCAATTACTTGTTTCATTTTTTACATAATGTTTTCAGCTTTATGAGGGTATGGAATACTGTCAAAATCAATTAGTAATGACTGCATTGTGCCATTCATCGTAAAATGGGTAGTGATAACCATGTATGGTTTGCTTGTTACCGAGGTCCAAAAGTCAAATGTTAATGACACTTTATGGCTTAATTCTCTAGAATGTTGAATAATTCTATTCTTTTTTTCTTTAAATGTGTCCTGAATTGTCTGATGCATGGTATACCTGCTAGGAAGTTTATACTCTGGGTTTAATCCGCTCAAGTGTTTAACAAACACTTCTTCTTCCACAACGCGCAGTGAATGACTTCCATGAATTATGAACTCCATCAATAATTTTTGTACTTCATTATGAGCTTTCGATTTCCCAACTTTTTAAATTTTTTGTACAGTATTTAACTCGTGTTTCCTATAATGTTTTCTTAAAATACTGTGTGACGTTTTAAAAGAAAAAACATGTTTGCAACTGCGGCATTGTATTTTATCTTCTTTCTCTTCAAAACAATTTCATTTCCACAAACTTTTGTGGTTGACCCTTATCGACGTTATCCCATTTTCATTATCGGAATTTTCACTAAAGGAACTGGTGAATGATACAGATGCTCCATCCATTGCACAATTGGAATTTTAGTTTGATCTTTACACTTGTAGTTTACTAACACGTTAATAATTAATAATACAAGTGCGTGCAGTAGTATTTTTTTTGCAATTAAACTATAATAAAACTTTGTCATACAACTTAAAAATAACGATGTAACCACTATTATATTAATTTCAGTTTATTATGTGCTCTTTTTATAACTTCTATAATGTTTCTGCTCACTATATTCTTTCTTTAAAAGTTCCTCAACACGAAACAAAATGAAAATGATCGTTATCGTCAGCGTTATGTACTTCGGTTCCTTTAATGATTGAAACAAAATCGGTTAAATCGCCTTTATGATCTGCTCAGTTAGCTCAGTCGGTACACTGGTATTGTACGGCAATGATCAATTAATTTTATGTTGAAAAACGTTTAAACGAAGAATGTAGTAAGCAGGAACACTATAAAAGTTATAGTGATTGTGTTGCTGTTTTTGCGTTTTATCATAATTTTATCAAAGAGTTTTGTTACAAATGACTACAATTACAAAAGAATACTATTGTATAGTTTTGTACTATTATTGTATTATTAAAACACGTATCCAACCAATTTGTGTAACAAGAAAACCATACATAGTTATACCTAGCCATTTTACGATAATGGCACAATGCAGTCTCTACTAATTGATTTTGACAGTATTCCGAACCCACATAAAGCTGAAAACATTGTTATTCAGGTATTATCAAGAGACACGGTAGTGTCTCCCGCCAAGTATATATAGATATATGCGCAGCGCGAGCAAAGAGCGCCTATATTACGCCGCGACCCGCTATCAAAAACACTGAGATTATCAAATCTCAATAACGGCTGATCCGATTAGATTTTGAATGGTCTTAATGGATATCTTGGGTTTGATTTACATAGGAAAAGTGTCTTCGCTTTAGTCCTACATGCCTTATGAGCTGAGATATTTCCATACCAAGTTCCAATCTGGCGAATTTTACATTCTGAAGAATTAAGAATAGTCATCGTCAAGTGTCGGCAAGAGGGGAACATGGAAGGGAGAGGAAATGTCTCCAATATCCACGTCGTTGATTCGATGAAGGTTTCGGCATTTTCGGCCAATCGCGTAACAAATCGTTGTCACGTGACACCTAGCAGAAAGCAGATCTGTTGAGGTAAACGTAACCTAGCTAGTGTCAAACAATTATAACCTGTCAAGTGTGAAATAAGAAAACTAGTTAAAATATTTTACATCTCATGAGTTTTTACACCATACAGGATGCTGAATTATTATCTCAATTAACAAGGTAAGTCATCAAATTTTTTTAATGTACTATTTATGCAAAGCTTGTACAGGGTGTTCCAAAAATGCTGCTGTTCTTTGAAATGGGTGACTCAGGGGGTGATTGCACACACCTTTTTCCTTTACGAAAATGCTCTCCGAGACTTCGTTAACGAGATATTAACCAAAAACACCGACCAATCAGAGCGCACGCCTTCCGCGCGAGCTCCCGCGGTAGTGTTGGCTACGCGGTAGGCGACTGCGCTCGTACAACGAACGTACGAACAAGCAAGTCGGCATGCATCGAAGAAAACCGCGTTACAGTTTTTTTTTTTTTAAAGCAGAATCTTAAATAATAATTATTTGAAGCGAGAGGACAAGAAATACGTAAATTTCGTTTTCAGATAACGCATAAAAGAAAAGGTAATGTAATAAAAAAATCTACAACAAGTGATCGTAATTCTTAATTGAGCTAAAAATCCATAGCTTGATAACGGCCAACGCAACTAAATTTAAAAAAATATATTAGGTGTATGAATAAATTCTTTCCGATTGGATTTACATAATCAGTAGGTACAAAGCTACCGAATTTCTATCGCAGTGGTATTCGTAAGCTGCCATAAAATTGGCAAAAGATAATTAACAATAATGGAAATTATTTCGATGATTGAGTTATTTTCATGTTTTTTAAATTAAACTTTTATTGTACCCTACAATTGGAAAGAATTTATTTCTACACTTAATCACCAAGAAATTAAAAAAAACTCACCCATTCGGACATTCATTTCCTTCCTTTTCAGAAACCTGTGTCACTGGGTTACTGTACCAATTCTGGTCATCGTTGGACGAAAATATTTATGGTAGGGTAGCGCCCAGTGCTCAGCTGATCGCAGGTACATACGACACCACTATAAAGAAAAAAATTCTGTTTCCTGTTTCCCTTTTCCAATACCCTGAGTTCACGGCTGCTACGAGGCGGAACCAACTAAGCCATAAATTACCGAAAACTGTAGGAAATCGTTCTTTACCGTCGACTCGTGGGACAATACGGTCATAAACCGCAATTTTGGCGAAATGCTCTGGCCGATCAGCCTGATTAATTTTGGGGAACTAGAATTTAAAAAGTATTATCCAACATCAATACGCCTCGCGGAGAGACACAGGAAGTAAAGGGGTAGTCCGCTGACTGCGCGTGGCCCCACCTGTGTCGTCCTCCCCACAATTTCGAAACAGATTCCTTATCTCTCGAGTATAAACACGCGCTCGAATTTCAAAACAAAAGCACGCGTCGACGTATTCCGTGCGAGAGAAGGTGGGTTTGAAGTTTGATTGGTCCCAAACTAACTAATCTGCCCTGCACCGCTTCCAAAGGGCCACTGTCCTGAAGATGCCCCCTTCCCAGCAATATCTCCACCCTAAGCCCCACCTTCTTGCATGCTTTTCTTTTGAAATTCCAGTGCGTGTTTAGACACGAGAGATAGCAGCCCCGATTGGTTAGTTTGGGACCAATCGGACTTCAAGCCCACCTTCTCTCGCCCGGAATACGTCGACGCGTGCTTTTGTTTTGAAATTCGAGCGTTTGTTTATACTCAAGAGATAAGGGATCTGTTTCGAATTTGTAGGGAGGACGACACTGGCGGGGCCACGCGCAGTCAGTGGACTACCCCTTTACTTCCTGTGTCTCTCCGCGAGGCGTACTGATGTTGGATAATACTTTTTAAATTCTAGTTCCCCAAAATTAATCAGGCTGATCGGCCAGAGCATTTCGCCAGAGTCGCGGCTTATGACCGTATTGTCCCACGAGTCAGCGGTAAAGAACGATTTCCTATAGTTTTCGGTAATTTATGACTTAGTTGGTTCCGCCTCGTAGCAGCCGTGAAAAGGCATTGGAAAAGGGAAACAGGAAACAGGATTTTTTTCTTTATAGCAACTCGAAGACTTTCAGTTTCTCTTCTCTTCGGACCCTTTCGAACCGAAACACGTGGTGTCTGCTTTCTATCTCCAAGTAATGGGTACATTGGCAGTAAAAGGACGAAGCGCGGGCTTTTGTGAAAGTGTACGATGGTTCGTTCGTTGCACTTCTGTAAAGCACGTGTGTTTCGGAAATGTGAAGGCTTCATTTTACCTAAAACCTCTTTTTCTGGTGGGGGTTAACACACATAATGGAACGAGAGAATCTACTTGGGGTTAGAGGAAGTTGCTTGGTAAAAATCTTGTCAGTCAGCTAGCAATCACGTCACAAAAATATTCTCTGCTCAAAAGTATTACGCGATGCTCTGGATGTAAACTCCAAACAACGGAGACGCAAGTGTTGCCGCACGAGTATTTGCAACGGTATATCCACGGCTCCTAACGCCAAGTGAAAATTCGTTTCCACACATTTTTATAACGTAGGAACAACACGTTCCATTAAAAATAAATGAAGTGATCAGTGTTAGTGGCCGTGCAGTGCACAGTGGTCTGGATGGTGGCCAAAATTCAATTTCTCAACTTCAATTTTACGTCATTTTTTTTATGAATTGACAACCCTCCAGAGCTTCTAAATCCGCATAGCTTTCCCTTTTCAGATGATTCTTTGATTAGATATAATATTACAAAGACAAAATCATGGAATTGTATGTGAATCTAATTGTTTTAATTTCTCATTATAGAACATCAAAATACGTGTTTATATTATACAGTTATATAGGTAAGGAAGTATATTTCAGTTATTTATATGTGCCATAGGCATTTTTTAGTCCATGAACAAATAGTGCAATGTCTATATCAATTTAAACTTTGAGAAGGCTTATAAAAAAATGATTAAGCGAAATTAACATCGGACTTATTTTACATGAAAGCTTACACAATTGTTAACAAGAGCATGTAAATTTCAAGTGCAATCTCCTGCAATCTTCAATTTTATGCAGACTTTTAGAAATGACGCTCGAGGTATTTGGGCGTCCCGGATCCGTGCATTTTTAATATTTTATTTTTTTTAAGTCAAAGATAATGTTGGAACAGATTCTTCTTTCTCTTTTTTTCTCTAGTACGGCTATGATTTTTAATTTTGACTATAAAATACCGCTTTCCAGACCACAATGCGCGACATATTGAATCCGCAATTTTGAATTTTAAATTTTTGGAGCCAAATTCGTTATCAGCGACCTCAAATACCCTTAATCGCCAAGTTTCAGAAAGATCAGAATCTTGGCCGCTAAATGTAGATATCCCCAGACCACTGTGCAGTGAAGTGAATATTCGGTACATTAATCCGAACGCACTTGACCTTGCGACCCTTTACTTTGGGTGGTGTCGTATGTACCTGCGATCAGCTGAGCACTGGGCGCTACCCTACCATAAATCTATTCGTCCAACGATGATCAGGATTGGTACAGTGACCCAGTGACACAGGTTTCTGAAAAGGAAGGAAAGGAATGTCCGAATGGGTGAGTATTATTTAATTTCTTGGTGATTAGTAAGTGTAGAAATAAATTCTTTCCGATTGTAGGGTACAATAAACGTTTGATTTAAAAAATATGAAAATAACTCAATCATCGAAATAATTTCCATTATTGTTAATTACCTTTTGCCATTTTTATGGCAGCTTACGAATACCACTGCGATAGAAATTCGGTAACTTTGTACCTACCTACTGATTATGTAAATCCAACCGGAAAGAATTTATTCATACACCTAATATTATTTCTTATATTCAGTTGCGTTGGCCGTTATTAAACTATGGATTGTTACCTCAATAAGGAATTACGATTACTTGTTGTACACTTTCTGTTACATTACCTTTTCTTTTATGCGTTATTTGAAAACGAAATTTACGTATTTCTTGTCCTCTCGCTTCAAATAATTATTATTTAAGATTCTGTAAAAAAAAAAAACTGTAACGCGGTTTTCTTCGATGCATACCGACTTGCTTGTTCGTACGTTCGTTGTACAAGCGCAGTCGCCTACCGCGTAGCCAACGCTACCACGGGAGCTCGCGCGAAAGGCGTGCGCTCTGATTGGTCGGTATTTTTGGTTAATATCTCGTTAACGAAATCTCGGAGAGCATTTTTGTAAAAGAAAAAGGTGTTTGCAATCACCCCCTGAGTCACCCACTTCAAGGAACCGCAGGATTTTTGGAACACTCTGTAGAAACGGAGGGGACGCACAAACTTGAAAGTTGTCCGGAGAAGGTTCTACAGAGAAGCATCTTCTTTCGCACAAGTTTCTACAAAATAATATATTGTTTTAATACCAGCAAATTATTTTCACATTAGAGTTTTTATGTAAAGTTTAGAAAAACGAAAGGGACGCACAGCCTTGGATAGAAATGAAGGGGACGCACAAGCTTTGATAGAAATGAAAAGGATGCACAGGCTTGGAGATTGTCCGAAGAAGGTTAGATAGACAGAGAAGCAACTTGTTTCGCACAAGTTTCTGGAAATTTGTCAAATAAGGTAAATCGACAAAATTTGTAAAATTAACGTAGCATTAAGAATTAAGAAAATTATAGCGTACTGCGTGCAATGTAGAGCAAGTCACATTATTAAAGAAAGTACGCTGAAATCACAACTCCCTTGATACTCTTCAATCTCTTGTGAAAGATATTCCAAATACTTTATTAAAATCCACAGAATTTCCCTCGCTATTCATTAATTTTATTAGTTTCCCAGTAACAATATTTCAGTTCACCAATAAACATAATACATTAATTTTATTCCAACACCAATAAATTATCCGTTAAAAATATTGTATTTCTTTGGTCATTTACGCTAAATTATCATTAGTATTTAAATTTCCTTCAACGAGACTTTCTGTCATACGCTCTCACCTCCTTCGGACACATTATGTAGTCTCTACACTTACTATAGGAAAAGTCCACCCTTCTTCTATAAGTTCTAAGTTATGTTGTAACTAAAATGTGGATTTTATATATTTACAGATAATCGAAGCACAAGATGATGGAGTGTGCTCTACGTCAGAGAAGAAAATGTATTGTGATATAGTATTATATTAATTAAACTTTAATTGAATTTTTATTCAGCTTCGATCCTTTGTTTGCTTCTTCTATGAGCTATTCCACGTCAAAACAGATAGAGGAAAAATTTAGTTTCACCGATTCTCTTAAAAATTACAACATTTGTCGATAACCTTGCAAAAACAAAGTATACTGAATTTTAAAGGCATATATCAAATAGAAGATATAGTATAAAGATACGATACTAAATCATTAGTTGAATATAAAGTCTCGACACGATGTCGGTGTAATACAAGATATGACGCTAGGTCTCTCCGAATTGGTGTTGCTAAACTGAATTAATATGCATAAATTGCATTAAAATATTTTTCTTTCTTTCTTGTTTCAGTGGTGTCGGATCTAGTTTTATTTATTAACCAAGACAATTAACATTTTTTTCAGAGAGCAGCGCCAAGTATTTTGAATAAAATATTTATTCGTATTAAAATATTTATTCGTATAAAAATATATCTGCTTAATATTATTTAATACATTATTTTCTTTGTATAAATAGCCATTGTGATAATTGGCGCAATTTATGTATATCATTAGTTTTGTAAAGCTATTAATTTACGACAATGTTTTTAAATGGGATTCTTTTTGACGGGTTTTAATTTACAACAATGTTTTCAAATGGGATCCTTTTTGATGGGATTATATACTTGGCGCTCTTTTTTGTACCTTTTTTTAAAAAGGTAATTTTGTGGGGATTTCACACATTTTGTAGTGTTTACTGATGACTGGATAATTTTTTCACGCCCTGGAGGTTATTTTTTTAATTAACAATATATTATATTGTCATCCAAACTACGCACGCCTGCAAAGCTACAAGACAATTGGATTGGTGGTATTCCGCGTTGCATTAATACGCGGAAGACGTTACTCCGGCTTTAGTTATAAAGGACAAATCCGGATCCATTGTTCAGCATTCCTAAAATCCCCACATCTGCGTTGCACATTTTATTAGACGTTTTGACCTTTGCACGGGCCAATTTATCACCCGGCAATTAATGTGAGAAGGTCGGCATAAACGCAAATGCAGACCAACGCTTCTGACCGCTTCATGGACACCTCCGGAAGGGTCGCCGGTTAACGCGCCCCCACGTGCAACGCAGATGTGGACGTACTTATGCCTTCTCGCCGTCTTACGCGGGCAGGTAAGAAAATCTTGCCGCCAAACCTCCGGCCAAAACGATTCCCGCCAAATCGAGTCCCTTTCCCGGAAAAGGCGCGCCAAGGACGCAGGGAATAGGTGGCGCGATTTGTGCTAGGGAAATTACCCGATTGGTTGACACCGACACTACATTGATCAATCGGGTCAACTTAGCCACTGCCGGACTCTTCTTCGTATTTTAAAAGAGTCCGCAGAGGCGGTCTTCATAACAGCTCCCGTCAGCGCAGTACGGTTAGCGTCAATCCGTCAGCGCAGAACGGTTAGCGCAAAATAAGTACTTATTATTCACAATCACCGTTATAACCTGTTATACTTGTTTTCTGCTGTAAATATATATTAATTCACTGTTCTTCCTTACATTTGCATTCAATTTACTAATAGCCCTACTTCAGTAAGACGAGTAGGGATCCGCGTAATTCCGGTGTCGATAAAAATCGTAATGGAGATTTACGACCTCCGTTGACTCGACACTCAGAGGTCAAGTCTCATCGTGGCTACGCGCGAACAGGTGGAATTGGTTTAAATTTGAGTTTTCCGATATGAAGCAAACAGAGGATCGAAAACATACGATCCATTCCTCGTCAAAACGGATAGAGGGAAAATTTAGTTTCACCGATTCTCTTAAAAATTACAGCATTTGTCGATAACCTTGCAAAAACAAAGTATACTGAATTTTAAAAGGCCTATGTCAAATAGTTTTCGAAATAATTGGAACAAAATCGGCTGCCGCGTCATCATTTAAACTCTAATATCTCGGTTATTTTGAAAGATAATGTCTCCGCCATGGGCTCATTTTAAAGCTGAAGGAATGCTTTCTCAACTCATATTTAGAATATTTTGTTTATTGTTAATAAGCTTGGCGGCAATCGATGTCAAAGTTTCAAATCGCGATTTTACGTCGTTCCCACCCACGGTCCGGCTAGAAAAAAATACCATTCGATTCGTTGAACCCTCAGCTATCTATCTCTTCGAGCTCGATCCACGTATGCGACTATATACAATGAATCAGTGAAGAGGTAGAGCGTACCAGAGTTGGGCATTATCTAGATAAAAAAATTATTTCAGTAACTATCGAATAAATAATACTTTATCTTTATTCGTTATTCGAGGTTCGAATAACCGAAGTTATATTTCTTCGAAGAGTAACGTTATTCGTTTATAACGAATAAATAATTTTATTTGATGCGAATTTATTCGGCGAATAAGGATAACTTTTTTATTCGATGGGAATTTATTCGACGAATAACGATAATTTTTTATTCGAATGTTTTATTGGAATAATTGCGTCGAATAAATTTTTGATGCGTAGCATTTATCCTCTCGAAGCCTTCAAAGAAAGCCACGAATAACTTTCTTCAGCGTCGAGACTTGGCGAGTGACCACTATGACCCCAAGTCGCCGCCGCCAGGCATTTATTTTCGGCGCTCGCCAGTCGGCCGAGTTCGACCTTCGGAAGCTCGAATAAACACGCTCGACGCTGACGAAAATTATTCGGACGCATTTATTCGAACAAAACCTTCGAATAAAAAATCACCTTTATTCGTCGCATAAATTTTCACCGAGTAAAAAAGTTATCTTTATTCGTCGAATAAATTCTCATCGATTAAAATGATTTATTCGTTGCTCTTCGAATAAAGATAACTTCGATTATTCGAACCTCGAAAAACGAATAAAAGTTATTTATCTTTTGTGCGTTATTTGAGATTTTTATTTAGATAAACTTTTTCTCAACTCTGATTACAATGTCTGTACAGTATTTATTCGCGAGTAACTCTAACTCGCTCTCATGCCATATCGCTCTCGCCTTCGGCAAGAAAGAAGCGAGAAGGCACGACCGCTTGGAATTGTGTCTCGTCTATGTACACAAAGAGATAGGGACGCTTCGCTGCGTGCATATGTGCCTCACGGACACTAATTCCCACCGCGCAACGAATAGGCGTAGCCCGAGAAAGAGCGAGAACGTAGAGAAAAGGAGCACCGAGGCAGGCAAGCGGTGTGGTGGGAGAATACTCCTCACGAAACTCACCGGCCAATATATATGAACTGGACCTTAGTTCATATTTCACGTGAAAACCCGAATTTTAGAAAACATTATTCATATTTTTGTTTATAACTTTTTCCTAATTGTTTAAACAATTGATAAAACCTTTATGATTTGATAGATCTAAAATCAAATACAACGAAGTAACTTTTGTCTTGCAACTTTTTTTCTATCTCTTACAGATTGTGCGTTATAAAATAAAATCGAAAACTAGCCGAATCTTCAGGGGATAATTTCACTCCCTTAGAGTGATTTTGGGCAGCAAAAAAATTGCGTTGCAATCAGAAGGAAATCCCCTACATATCCACAAATATTCAGAATTTTTTGAATTTTCGGGTTCGGGATCTTCCCTTGTTAGTTGCCGCGAAGGTCCTTCGAGTAACGAATAACGAGGAACGAATAACGACTAAAAATTTAGCCGAATAAAAGTTTATTTGACTACTGCCCAACTCTGCTCTCACTGCCTCAATTAACGATATTACGCATAAAATTAATTTGCAGGCCTGAAAGCCCGTTTCGTTAAAAGGTAGTCGGATTTAAATATTTTTTGTCAATTTAGTCGGGAGAATGCAAGGAATCCATTGGTGTCACTTTCTTATTGATACGATGAAAAATAAAGAAACTCCGTTTCTGTACACATAATCTGTATAATCTGTGAACGATACAAATGTCACTCGGCTCGAGTCTCGTCCAGCATTAAATAACTTTCGGATATAAATATAAATGAAAGTGAGAATATTATTCGAAGCTTCAGATGAATTCCCGTCGAATGAAAGCATTATTCATGGCGCATCGAATAATAAATAACTCAGCATTATTTATATTTACGACAAATACAGGTAAAGTCTCTTTTATTTAATTAGTTATTGATATCATTTTTTATTTAAATAATGCCCATCTCTGCTCTGAAGAAATAATAGTATGCCTCGCGGAGAGACACAGGAATAAACGGAGTAGTCGGCCGATTGCGCGTGTTCCCAGCTTCATCGTCCTCATTACAAATTCGAGAGACATTACTTATCTCTCGAGTATAAAAACGCGTTGCAATATCAAAACAGAAGCACGCGCTGACGTATTGGATGGAGAAGACTGGAGCAAAGTGAGACGACAGAAGTTTGAAAATGTGTAGAAATAGATTTATGTTATAATTTAAACATTACTATTGATAAATGACGAATAGCAATACTTAAAATAAACTTAAAGTATATTAAAATTCATCTTGAAAAGAAAATGACAAAACGGGGTAAAGTGAGCCCTATATGGGGTAAAGTGAGCTGAAATAAAATGCGAGTTTTAATAAAGGATATAATTATAAAATTAACTTTATTAGAACTTTTAAACTATTTAAGGGGGTAGACACGTCATGTGACACGGATAGACACGGGTAATGCAGCGCGCTGTAATACCGACAATCTAACCTAAAACATGGGTTTTTGATTTTTCGTTTTTCGTCCTTATATGAGCAGATTTTGGGCTGGGCGAGATCTCATTCGAAAGAGGAAGATTCAATGCGGAGCGCTCTGCTCACCGTCTGAGTCACAAAACTCTTTTAGTGACCTAAAAATACTTAAGGAGGTAAACACCCCACGTGACACGGGTAATGCAGCGCGCTGCATACCGACACAATCTGGCCCAAAACATGGGTTTGGGAAATTACGTTGTTTGTCCTTATATGAGCAAATTTTGGGCTGGGCGAGGTCTCATTCGAAAGAGGAAGGTTCAATGCAGCCCGCTCTGGTCATAGCTTGAGTCATAAAACTCTTTTAGTGACCTACAAATACTTGGAATCTGCGAGTGTATTTTGTCAATTTTTTCTCTACTTTGGACACTCATATTATCAGATATCAACACAATCTCGTTGAGCCATGACCAGAGCGGGCTGCATTGAACCTCCCTCTTTCGAATGAGACCTCGCCCAGCCCAAAATTTGCTCATATAAGGACAAACAACGTAATTTCCCAAACCCATGTTTTGGGCCAGATTGTGTCGGTATACAGCGCGCTGCATTACCCGTGTCTACCCCCTTAAGCTATTTTTTTAATAATATATTTCATTAATACAAGTTTAACCAATAAAGTACCAAATAAACAGTTTTCAATTTTTTATCACGATTGAGTTAAAAAATAGGAAAAATAAATTAATAGATGTAAAAAATATTAAATTATACATCATTGGAAAGGAATAGTTTTATCCTATTTTTTGCCACAAATTTCATTCCGATATCAACACACGCGGTCCCGTCTGGAAGCTAATTCCCCTTCCCCTTCTACCCATAGGGACACTGAGCGACCATGTCTCTATACACGAATACTAGCGAAATTGGTACGACCCCGCAGCTATTTTGGCCTTATTATCTTATCTTAGACATAGTTCCGGTGTTTTAGCATGATCAAGCGAATATTTTCTTTTAACGCATTTGTCGTTTTACTTAATATATCAAGCTGTTTTTATAAAAAATAAAAGAATTATTCTGAATTAATAGTTATCAAAATGATACTTTTTTACGAGACAGTAAGACATCACGTAGCGCTAGTATTTGACGCCAGTAGATATCATTCTCGTTTTACTTCTCCACTTGACGCCAGTAGATGTCGTCTTTCGAAAGCAGAATTTATCCAATCAGGAATGGTTTTGACAAAAAGTCACTGCATTCGGGTTGCTAGTAAATATAACCTAGCTAGTGTCAAACAATCATAACCCATCAAATGTCAAATAAGAAAACCTCTCAAAATTTCTGAAGTGTCACGAGATTTTCCACCATATAGGACACTGATTTTAGTCTCAATTAATAAGGTAAGTTGCCAGAATTTTTTACTAGGCTTTTTATGTAGAGCTTATAGAACCCAATTTTTTTAATAGAATTTTTATGTAGAGCTTATAGAAACGAAGGGGACGCACATACTTGGAACTTGTCCGAAGAAGGCTCGATAGAGAAGCATCTTCTTACGCGCAAGTTTCTGGAGATTTGTCAAATGAGATAAATCTACAACATTTGTCAAAAGACATAGCATTAAAAATTAAGAAAATTATGGCGGATTGCTTGCAATGTAGAGCAAGACACATTAGTGAAGAATGTACGCTGAAAACGCATTTCCCTTGATGCTTTTCAATCTTTCCACAGTAGTTCCTACGCTAGTCATTGATTTTATTAGTTTCCGATTAACAATATATTTATTTTAATACACCAATAAACATACTAAATTAATTGTATTAATATTATTAATTTTATTATAGCCATTGTGCATTAAAAATATATTGGATCTCTTCGTTCATTTTCGCTAAATTACCATTAGCATTCAAATTTCCTGCAAGAAGACCTGCCATACGCTGTCACCTCCTTCGGACACATTATGTAGTCTCTACATTTAGCAAAAGGCCACTCGTTTTCTATAAGTTCTACGGTAAGTTATAACTAAAATGTGGATTTTATATATTTACAGATAATCAAAGCAGAAGAGAAAGAGAAAATAACCCTGCTGCACGAACAAATACAAGAAGCCGTCAGCCTCCGCTCGCAGGCGAATACCCTGCGAGATTTAGTGAAGACCCAGAGCTATGGCCGTGGCCGTGACCCTGGCGGTCGTATTTTGTAAATAGACAGTTGTAAATAAATAGTTCCATGAAAATTTTAATTAATATATACCTAATTTAAAATTGTTTAATTTATAATCATATAATGCTACTATACATTTTTCCATTGCAATCTTTAATATTGCCAAAAATCATCCTTTCCTATTTGAGAACACCTTTAATGTTTTGTTTCCTATTCTTTCGTAACGACTCATTTTTCGATATAAATTGTGTATTTACGGAACTCGTGATGCGACTAGCGACCCGAACGCAGCGGTTTTTTGTCTTTTTCGTAAAACCGCAAATGAATGATTTCAAGTCGTTTGGATTTGTGGTTGTGGGTTATATTTATTGATTATTGCTGACTGGGTATAATTTTCACCCCCTCGGAGTTATATGGTTTCTAAAATATTGTATTGTCATCCGAACTATGCACGCCTGCAAAGTTTCAAGACAATTGGATTGGTGGAATTGGTTTAAATTTGAGTTTTCAGATATGAAGCAAACATACAAAAAGAAAACAGCGGATCGAAGCTGAATAAAATCGTTTAAAAAGTATGATTTATTTTCATTTTTGACGTTGCAAAAAAAGAATATATACATTTTTAGCGTTTTTGGGCTATTTCGTTTGATTAATTTTGTCGTTGTCAATACATTTCTGTGCTGATGTATCATCATGTATCATGCATGAATATGAACCGCTTTGAGGATAAAGACCGTTATGAAATATGGCAGTTGGTAGTTTATAACCAATTATGAAAAGAGTGAGGAAATCCCCCCTCATAAACGTGACTCATGTATGAAAGAAGCTAATTCCATTTAATTCACGAAAAAAATTAAAGAAGTTCACATGCAAAGATTGTGAAATCAACTGTGCTAATTCTAATTGTATTCTCGTTCACCGCTCGAACACTGATTCCCCTGTCACTTTTTATACTTGACATTCCTTTATTTGCCACAAATCAATTCAGTGCTCAGATTTTCAGCTTCGGTTTTAAGGAATTAGCGGGCGAAAGGCCTGTAGTTGACATAAGAACTTTTACAACAGGGACATCTTCTGGTAAAAACGTCGTATGGAGATCATTTTACGATCGAATATAATAAAAACTTGGTAGAGACTAATTTAAATGAATCAAATTTGGTAATAGATTAAGAGAGATGCGCAGAATGTGAAACTTGTTGTTTTAAGTCGACTTCATATGTATGTACGTATAGCTTTAATGGATTCCCCTTAGGGTTACATGTATCTCACTCCTTGCCTTCAAATCCCTTCCTTAACTTAACTTACTTCTATTTCTTATTCTACCCCTCCACTCGCTTTCCTCCCTTATCTCTCTCCGCTCGCTCGTCTCCGCCGTCTCCCTCTCACTTATCCTATTCTTAATCTATTCTTATCCTACTCGCTTTCGCTTCTTAATTCTACCATTTCGTCTCTGCTTCCGCTCGCACCCTCCGCCTTCGACTTCCATTTCCATTCTTTCCTTCCTACCTTCCTTCATACCTCCTTCCTTCATGCCCTCTTTCCCCCCGTTCCTTCCTCTCTCTCTCTTTCTCTCCTCTTAACCTCTAGCCTCTTCATCCATTCCTCCCCCTTACCTCCTTCGTCCAAAATTTCCCTTATCTTTTCCCCGACCCCCATTTTATCTTCTTCTTCCCCTGAGCATCGTTCCATCTCCCAATACGTCCCACCCCCCTCATTTCGTTCCCCAGCCTGAACCTTGCTATTCTCCCGTACCTCGCTTCTCCCCGTCCTTCCTCCAGGTATTTCGGAATTTGCCCTGCCACGATCTCCTTGTACCATTTATTGTATCTTGATTGTACAATTTCTTCTCTTCTCTCCTCTTCCTGCCTCCTGCCGTTTTCCTCTTTCCACCCCTCCAACCCGTCTCGGCCCCTTGACCCTTCCCCTTCTTCCCTCCCCCTTCTCTCCATCCTCTCTTTCTCCCACGCAGACAGTTGCGCCCCCACTTCCTTTTCTCTTTCCCTTACCTCTTCGAGGCACCACCTGGCCAACTCCCCTCCCTCTCCTCTACCCAATGTCTCCTCGTATCTCCAAGCCCTTTCTCCCGCTCACGTCGTCAACTTTTGCTTCCTCGCGTCCTCCCTCACCATGCATCCCGGCGTTCTACAGTCCACCCCAAGTGACTACCTTATAAATCTCTCCTGCATCCTCTCCATCTCTTCCCTTTCTTTTCACCCCCAAATCTCTGCCCCGTATCACGCCACCGTCCACGCCAGTGCGTTGAATATCCACATCCCCTTTCTCCAGTCCTTCTCGAATTTCCTTTTTCCAATTCCCCAGACCTGACGCATTGCCACCCCCGCCTTTTTCATCCTGTCCCCCGTTCCTCTTAAACACGTACCCCAGATATCTAAACTCATTCACTTCCTGTATCCTCTTTGCCTTTCCATCTCCAATCAACCTTTATTTCTCTTCCTCCCCCCTTCCTGAACCTTACCACCTTCGTCTTATCTACATTCACCTCCAGGCTCTTTCCATCCAAGTACCCTTCCAGCCGCCATCTCTTCCTCGTTTTTCGCCAGTAACACCAGATCGTCTGCATATGCCAACGAGCATATTCTCCTCCCTCCTACTTCTATCCCTCCCCATTTTCCTTTCCTAATCTCCTCCTCCACGTCTGCTACCAGCAGGTTGAAAAGTATCGGACTCAGTGGGTACCCTTGTCTCGAGCCTTTCGCCGTCCAAAAGTCCTCCCCTAGCTCCCCTCCCACCTTCACCCTGCTTGTCGTCTCCCTGTATGTCTCCTTTACTCTTTCTCTCAACCCCTCCCTCACCTCTCTCTTCTCCATCACCTTCCAGAGTGTTATTCTATCCACCGTGTCAAATGCCGCCCGCAGATCGACGAAAATCAACACCAACTTGCCTTTCTTCCTTTGGACCTGCTTCCCTATGTGGTTTAACACATAAATGTGATGCATCGTGCTTCTCCCTCTCCTAAACCCCTCCACCTCCTGCTCTAGCCTCCCTACCAGGACCGCTGCATATATCTTGTACAGTGTCGGCATCAGAGTTACTTCCCTGTACTCCGGTACCCGCATCTCGCCCCCTTTCTTCGCCAGCTGTACAATAATACCCTCTCTCCATCCCTGCAGCCACCCCTCCCTATTCCACACTTTTCTGCAGATCTCCCACCCTATCTCTAATCCCCTCTCTCGCCCCTGCTTCCATGCCTCGTTCGGAATCTCGTCCCCTCCCATGGCCTTCCCTTTTTTCAGCTTCCTCGCTACACTCCTTACTTCCTCTTTACTTATTCCCTATTCATCCCCCCTTCTTATACCCTCCTCTCCTCCCACCCTTACCGTATTTTCCACTCCTCCTAGAAGTCCCATAAAATGCTCTTTCCATTCCTCCTTCTCTATCCTTTCGTTCACCCCTTTCCTTTACATTCTTCCCCTATTGACTATCTCCCACACCCTATTTTCCGTTTTTGCATCTGCCACCTCCCTTATCAGCCTCTCCCTCTCCTTCTCTTTTTTTCTATCGCATAACGCTTTGTACACTGCCCTCCTTCTCTTATAGTCCTCCCTACTCCACTTCCCTCCTCTCCACCACCTTAACTTCCTTCTCACCTGCCTCTTTATCTCCATACATTCTCTGTCCCACCACCCTTCCCCCATCCGCCCCCTCTCCCTTCCCTCCGCCTCTTTCCCAATCCAAGTAGACTTCATATTTTTTTTCTTATACAACGCCCACTAATTCCTTAAAACCGAAGCTGAAAATCTGAGCACTGCATTGATTTGTGGCCAATAAATGAATGTCAAGTATAAAAAGTGACAGGGGAATCAGTGTTCGAGCGGTGAACGAGAATACAATTAGAATTAGCAAAGTTGATTTCACAATCTTTACAAGTGAACTTCTTTAATTTTTTTCGTGAATTAAAGGGAATTAGCTTCTTTTATACATGGGTCATGTTTATGGGGGGGGGGGGGGCCCTTAAAAGAAACACCCGAATGTCACTGACTTTTTGAATCCGGCAGATAAACAGAGCACGATGTACATATAAAAAAAGGCTAGTCTTTCACTGGCTTCGACGGTCCGCAAGACCTCAAACCTCAATAGACCCTGGTTTCAAGTGCTCGAAAACTGCCTGTGCGGCGCGTCGTTGCACTGGTGGGGTCATGGCGTTGACGCTTACTGTGGTTTGCAAAACTGTTGGCGTCCGGATGCTGAGCGGGGCAAGGGGCTACCTCCCTCGCTCCGTCCCACTCTTTGCCGCGGAACTCCCAATTCCCCCGCTCACTCTCTTCGTCCGCGATGCTACTGAGAAATTCGTTGACGTGACGTGTCGGCCAATAGCGACAATACGTGTGCCTTACATCTACCACTGTGTTAGAGAACGTGGGCCTATGAGGATACACTCAATCGGACCACCAAGTTTCTGCCGGCAACATTTTTGTGAACGACAGTATGTACTAACGACGCAAGTCGCAGTCTCCAACCGCACATTGGAACGGCCATCTTTAGACTCCTTTGTACGAATGTTCCATAAGCTACGTAGACTGACTTTTGTATATTATTAGCTATAAACTGTGTGTAACACCGGCGTGATTACGGACCTCTGTCTAGATTTTAGTTGTAATTTTAGCCGTATTTATTAAGATTGGTTCGTTGGTTTTTCTTTTGCCCTATATCAAGGGAGCATTTTCCCCTGTTACATTCTACAAACTAATGTGAAATAGACTGGTTAATATGGAAATATTATTTACACCTGTTACGTTCGGAACGTAAAATTTTTCTTTAAGATCACGGTATGCATCAACAACACCTGGCGTTATGGGAAATGCCTCGTTGATCATATTCCTGCCTATTAATTAATAGTATTTTTGATAGAACAAAAACCCCTTTCTTGGAGCGTTGTTGCCTCGACGTATTGCCTTCCCGCGATACGGATAAGGCGGTGCTGACACAGCGGCGTTCTCACCAGAGAGTCGCGTTGGAAAAGACCCAGTGGTTCTCCTGTTGTGCCGAATCCGTTCTGTGTAAGCGGCAGGGGTGCAGTTCAACAATGCCTTGCAGCATTGTGGGAGAACCCTCGTTGAGAACACCTATGACTGTCGCGCTAAACATTGTAACATAATCAGTAACGGCTACAGCAGGAATGCGCAGACTGGATCATTTCTTAGAAGATTGACGGAATTGTATACCCTACACCCTGTGCGCCTTACCATGGTTTTGTCGCACATTTCGGAGCATGTGTGAAATTGTAATGTACGTTGTCATGGTTTTCCGTGCGTACGTATGTTCCGTAGGAATCAATTATAAATTTGAATCAAGAGTCCGACTCGTAGGCCTGAGCACTCACACACCGCCTCACTAAGTAGAGGGGCCCATTGTAACGCCTTCCAGCGATAAAATGCGGCGTAAACATTTTCGGCGCGGACCCACTTGACCGCTGCCGAAAGCGTGAAGCTGCGACACTCTGTGACGGTAAATCGTGAGGTGCGTGTTATTTCGGTCCGCAAGTGTTTTAGAGCTAGAGTTCTCCGGTTTACTATGTAACCGCGTGAAAGACTCAACTTTGCGGAACAAATCCTTCTAATAACTTCGAAACTGATTATTTTAAACATTCTATTAACTTACAAAATAATTTAATCTAAATTTTCATTGGATTTTCTCAGTTAAAATTATTATTATTAATCCGGTTTCACATTATAGTTCAACTCGTTTTTATTGCATCCTATAATCAAGTGTGTGCGTGTTCGCGTCTCATCCCTCTTTCTGATTTAGGTTTATCAGCGACGCAGAAATCTTCGAAAATCAAAGAACAAAATTAAAAAGCATATTGTCATTTATATTATTGTGACTGTCTGGTGAGTTGCATTTCTTATCTCTTTCTGGACACTTTACTGCATTGTTATAATTAATCCGTATCTATCGATAATTTCTGACAGTCAATCGACTGTGGGATTAACCTAGTCAGGCGTTATCTCCGATTATACGAGTATACATGTTTTGTAAAGTGATTCATTAAGCTTTTCCATATTTTATTATTCCATATTTTGTTATGTTCTTTTACATCCGTCCAATATTTCGGCATTAAAGTTTTATTTGTCATTAAATTTTAAACTTTCATTACTTATCTGTATCCATTGAAAAGACCCGTATGGTACAAGAGCATCAACGATCCCAAAATCTACCCCTTATCCTTCTGATAAGGTACTTAGATAATTAAAAACTAAAAGAATTGACTGTTACGAGTGCGGCGAGCTTCCTTGCTTTTCTTACGAAATATACCCAATACAACAAGTTCTGATAGTCCATCGACTGGGGGATACCGCTAATCAGAATTTGCGTGTATAAATCGTGCCGCTCAAACACCAAAGGCCGCGGCACGTAACACACCAAAGTATTTTTTGTTTACTATAGTTAGTGGCGCACTCACAATGTTATTTGGGGGAGGGGGGGGGGGGGGGGGGGGGGCAGACGACGCGCGACTCGTTAATACTTTATCTCGCTCCGTCTTTTAGGCCAGGGCTGTGGAGTCGGAGTTCAGAAGGAATTTCTGATTACCAGAGTCGGGGTCGAAAAAATATATATCGACTCCCTATTAGTAAATTTTATAAAAATCCGAGTCTGTGGAGCTCTACGTGTTTATACACGCTCGCGATATATTTTTGTTTAAATAAGAAACTTTACTTATAATATTCAATTTTTAAAAAAGTATTTTATTTTGTATTTTATTGAAATAAAAAGTGCTTCAATGGCCATTGAATGTATTATGTAAATTTAAAGTTATTATCATTATCGGTTCTTTCCTTTATTTGCCTTTACTGTTAGCGTAGCTTTAGCTTTTTACACTGTAGATATGTAATATATAGAAACATACTATATATTAAATATTAATAATTTAGTTATATATATATACACACATATATATATATATATATATATATATATATATATATATATATATACATATATATATATATATATGTATAATGATTACAACATTAACAATCTATTATAAATGCAGGAGTCGGAGTCGGGATCGGAGTCGGATTCGGTGGTAAAAAAAAGAGGAGTCGGTGTCGGAGTTGGGAGTTTTGACTGCCAATTCCGCAGCCCTGTTTCAGGCGCTTGATACAATTTCGTTTCTTTTCCCTTTTTCCTCTTTTCGTTTGCGCCCCCCCCCCCCCCCTCTGCTTGCGCCACTGACTATAGATATAATTAACAATGATGTCTAGTTAAGGGTTTTCGATCCCGTCGAACAATTAGCTACTTAAGAATATAATTGTATGACAGTTTTCTTATACATATTATGGTTTTGGTGCTTTGAAAACTCTGCGATTGTAACACCCTTCCCAATAAATATTTTTTTCAGAAAAAAAAACCTCGGAACTTCTAAGTCCCTCAGGTTTATATTTTTACATTAATTATGTATTTTTTCAATTCGTAGCTATATGACAATGATCAATATTTATTCATAAATGTTTTAGAAACATTAGATTCGTTATAGATTCGAGCCGTATGTATTTTTTTCTCATGTGTATCCGCGCATAACTGCGATTTTGATGATCTTTTTATTCGAAAAGGGGCGATACCCTGGTGGCTCTATTCTACACTGCATCAATATTGGCTCAATATTTTGCTAATACTGATTAATTCAAACTTGGCCTCTTTACATAATTTGTATGTAATGTATTCTCGCATTTTAGAGTATTTTCGCGAGTTGCACAGTGGTCTGGGGATATCTACATTTAGCGGCCAAAATTCTGATCTTTCTGAAACTTGGCGATTAAGGGTTTTTGAGGTCGCTGATAACGAATTTGGCTCCAAAAATTTAAAATTCAAAATTGCGGATTCAATATGGCGCGCATTGTGGTCTGGAAAGCGGTATTTTATAGTCAAAATTAAAAATCATAGCCGTACTAGAGAAAAAAAGAGAAAGAAGAATCTGTTCCAACATTATCTTTGACTTAAAAAAAATAAAATATTAAAAATGCACGGATCCGGGACGCCCAAATACCTCGAGCGTCATTTCTAAAAGTCTGCATAAAATTGAAGATTGCAGGAGATTGCACTTGAAATTTACATGCTCTTGTTAACAATTGTGTAAGCTTTCATGTAAAATAAGTCCGATGTTAATTTCGCTTAATCATTTTTTTATAAGCCTTCTCAAAGTTTAAATTGATATAGACATTGCACTATTTGTTCATGGACTAAAAAATGCCTATGACACATATAAATAACTGAAATATACTTCCTTACCTATATAACTGTATAATATAAACACGTATTTTGATGTTCTATAATGAGAAATTAAAACAATTAGATTCACATACAATTTCATGATTTTGTCTTTGTAATATTATATCTAATCAAAGAATCATCTGAAAAGGGAAAGCTATGCGGATTTAGAAGCTCTGGAGGGTTGTCTCTTCATAAAAAAATGACATTGTAAAATTGAAGTTGAGAAATTGAATTTTGGCCACCAACCAGACCACTGTGCATTGAGTTGTAGACACCACATAACGAATTTGGGACATCCTTATTCTCACTTTTCAAGTCGCTTATGTTTGGAATCTTTTGTTTCTATCAAATGGTTCTTTTTTTACGAGCAGCTCATTTTGTAAGCTTACCCATATTTTTTCAAATAAATGTAGTTATATAACATTAATATTGGCTTTGACTATCACTGCTTGAGCCCTCGACTGACGTGTGCCGCGTGCATCGCTGCACGCGGGTTGCCTGCTTTTAGGCATATCTTTAACCGCTTATAACAGCGCTGTCCAGCGTGGGGGCCTCTCACGCGCCTGCTTCTCCTTCCAATCTTCCTTTTGCGCAGCTTACCTTCTGTTGTCAAAGTGAACGCGCGAGGTTACGAAGGCTACCCTGAGGGGCTAGTCGGGGTAGCATCTTCGCGGGTAGCGACACGTGGTATCCCTGGCAACGCGGACGAGAGTGGGAGAACCCCGAGTGTACGCGTATACGACCTTGCAGAGCGCTGGCTTATAACTAACAAACGAAACCTCAACTGTAATACCATTATCATTGATATTCGTATTATTTTGGTGTCTAGAATTACGCCTTAAATTTTCACCAACCTATAGTCAAAGAACCTGTATGTAGAAAAAAATTGAATATACTTCTAAATGCATGTATTGTGTATTTACCATGATTCTAATTCAAATTTTTGAACAACATATTTAAAAATCATGAAATCGGTAAGGTGAACCTTCGTCTTTTTAATTACCACATTTATATTTTCGAAACACTTTCTCTTACAATATTCTATATGAATTGTAATCATCTGTACTTACCAAGTAGCGATGGTCCGGGTCATGGCAATATGAAATAGCAACATGACCGAAGTTATGAATGTCACCGTAAACGTTTGAATTGGGAGACAATATGCTGGCTTCCATAATATTTCCTAATACATCAATTCCATTCTTTTCAGTCAGCGGTATTCTCTCGCCTCGTGTATTGATCACAGATCCTGTGTGAATCGCCTCATAGATGCGGTCACGCCATCTTTCCATATCTTGAATATCAAAATCCAATTGATCCACTGGTCGATTGATATCTCGAAGAATAGCACCGCTGGGTCTAGCTGGCCATGTACGGCCAGCAACTATCGAATCTAACTTTGGAAAATATGCCTCGGGAATCGGTTCACGCCAATTTATGAAGCGCTTTACGCGTCCGAGCCGATTGCAGAAGCGTTCGCAGTTATATCTGAGAATGAGATAATTGAATTGTATTTGGGCAGTATTAAAATGTTTGCTGCTACAAAACAAAAATTAAATTACAAAATGAAAATGATTTTTATGTAACTCGCTACTTTTTACAAATAATATATGGGTATCAATGACTCATTCGCGGTTTGGTTTTGGAGTTTTTATTACAAACGTTCGCTTGAACCAATTGTTGTAACGTTACTACCGGTGCATGCGTCGTCTACCGATCGCTGCGCCCCTGCCGCTCCTGCCATTACCGCGTCGTTTCGCTTGCCGTCCGCGCGGGGCGCTTTACCGCCACGTCACCCCCTTCCCAGTGACAACACTACCTGTGACCAAGCTTCGATACTAATAAATAATTTACTGTACAACTATGCTAACTTTAAACTAGGTCCTATATTTTCACCTTTACATCGCTTCGCACATCCACGCTAGCCACCGTACGCATTATCATCTCACTTGTAGACGGCCCGGAAGTCGTACGCGTCTACCCGCTCGTGTATCGTCTTTCTTATCTGCGGGGAATGCGAGGATGCTTGTTGTTCCGTTGTTTCACGTTGCTGGCTTTCTTCGGTCGCACCAGTGTTGGAATTGGTGCTGCTGTAGCTTGTCGATGGGATTTCACCGTGTGTGAAATGATGTGCTGGCTTAGACGGTCAACTGACACCGTATCTTCTCGTCCATTTCGCTGAATCGTGAAATATTTGTCGGTTCGACGTAATACATGAAACGGGCCGACATACGCTGACTGCAAGGGTTCTCTTACCGCATCGCGTCGCACAGAAACATACGGACTCGTAGCCAATTCTTTAAATATAAAAACTTTTTTGTTGCCGTGTCGTGCAATTGGAACGGGTTTAATACTTTTAATGCGCTCGCGTAATAGTGTGACAAATGTAGTAGTGTCCACTCTTCTATTGTCTGTAAAAAATTCCCCAGGCAAACGTATGTTCGAACCGTAAACTAATTCGGCGGAGGTGGCTTTTAAGTCGTCCTTAAGGACCGTTCGGATTTTTAACAATATTAAAGGCAGGACATCTACCCAAGCCTCCGTTTCATGACATTTTATTGCCGCCTGCATTTGCCTGTGAAATCTTTCAACCATCCCATTTGCTGCCGGGTGATACGCGGTTGTCCGTATATGGATCACACCTGTTAAGTGCTCTAACTCCTTAAAGAGTCGCGACTCGAACTGTCGTCCCCTGTCTGTCGTAACCTTCAGCGAGGCCCTGAATCTCGAGAACCAATTCTCCAAGAACGCGCGTGCGATGGTTTCGGCCGTGATATCAACTATCAGTATCGCTTTCGGCCAACGCGTAAATCGATCAACGCATGTCAAACAATACCGGAATCCACGCGAAACGGGCACTATGTCCAAATGTACATGGTCGAATCGTCCTCCTATACCGCCGAACTTTCCAAGGGGTGTTGAGAAATGGCACGTTATCTTTGCTCGTTGACACGGTATGCAACTTCGTGCCCATTGTCTACAATCTACATTCATGGCCGGCCAAATAAATCGGGATGCAACTAATTTTTGCGTGGCTCGGACACCCGGATGCGCGAGTCCATGCAGAGTGTTCAAAATTTGACGGCGATGCGTAAGGGGCATGCACGGTCTAACCGTACCGGTCACAGTGTCACAATAAATGTCGACGTCAGTCTCGGGAAGTTAATTTTTTTTTTAATGGCATCACTGACTCTGACTGTAACGCTTGCAATTCTGCGTCTGATTTCTGTGTTTTGGCGAGGTCGTGGTGATCTGTCGTTTTCGTTACTGTTTCCACCCGTGATAAAGCATTGGTCGTAACATGTTTTTAACCCCGCGATTTGCCATGAACGCATTGCTGTAACGACGCGCCCACTGCGTAATCCGATGCATCAACTGTGACTCGGAGCGGTGCACCGGCCAATGGATGCCCTAACAGCGTGGCATTCGCGAGATTACTTTTCATTGCCTCGAAAACTTGCTCCGCTTTGACCGTCCACACCACCGGTGCGTTGCCTCTCATTTTCCGCCCGCATAGTAATTCGTTAACACGTTGTTGTAATTTCGCCGCATCGGTAATAAATCTATGGTAGAAGTTGACCATTCCGAGAAATCTCCGTAATTCTTTAGCAGTCTTTGGTTTTGGAAATTTTCGAATCGCGTCGATCCGTTCCTCCAACGGTCATGTACCGCGCTGATCAACCGCGTATTCCAAAAATTTTACTTCACGTGCTCCGAACACGCACTTCTAGGGATTAATTACGAGTCCGACCTCATTCAATCTTTGGAACAAAATATGTAAATGCTGCGCGTATTCGACCTCATTTTCCGACGCGACTAAGATGTTATCGATAAACGCATAACAGAAATTCAAACCTCTTAACACGGTATCGATAAAACGCTGAAACGTTTGCGCTGCGTTTCAGACACCAACCGGCAATCGGACATACTCGAAGGATTCGAAGGGTGTGATCACCGCTTTTTTTTTATATCTGAGGGTTCCATGGAAATTTGATGGTACGCCTTTACTAAGTCTAATGTTGGAAACATCGTTTTTCCATTGAGTGCCTACGCAAAATCTTCCACGTGTGGTACCGGATAACGATCTGGTACCGTTCTAAAGATAAGTCCCCGATAATCACCTACCGGTCGCAGTTCTTTCCCGTCTTTTTTCGGCACCACGTGACTGGCGGATGACCAGGAGCTCTTCGAAGGTCAGATAATACCTTGTCGTAACAGGTCATCGAACTCAGCCTCCACCCTCTTCAGTCGCTCAGGGTCAAGTCGTCTCGGTCTGCAAAACAGTGGCGGTCCCGGCGTTGTCTTGATATAATGCGTGACCCCGTTCTTTACTTCCAATTCAACTCCGGCAAACCGCGCGATGTCCGCGAACCCCACCAGTATATCGTGATACCTGGAGCTACCATGCACTGTCCTTACTGAAGTCGTCCGGCCGACGGTTATCTGTCCGCGCGTCGCGAGGGGCGTGGGTTCGTCCACCAAACGTCGGTTGCATATGTCCACTAATAAACCATAGTGATCCAGAAAATCAACTCCGATAATCGGCCTGTCCACGTCCGCCACCACAAATTTCCAAGTAAACTGCCGACGCAGCTTAAAATTTAAGTGGAACACGATCGTTCCGTATGTAGCGATCGGCGTTCCATTGGCCGCGTACAATTCTACGGTTGTTTTAGTACATTTACTATTAAGTAATCTACGCAGGAAAACACATACGTCGCTGTGTCTATTAAGAAAGATTAGATCGCCTGTCATTGCTGACCGCGCTCACCGACAGTTTTGGGCGTTTCCCGAATTATACGCGCACAGCTTACAACACTTTTTCGCCTTGTCGCCGAATGTTCGGTGGTACCAGCATTCGTCATGTTTCTCGAACTCGGTATCAGATCGCCGGTCTCGCGAGTAACTCCGGCCACGGGATCGAGAACGCGGCCACTCGCGTCGCCTTTGCCGCGAGCGATCTCAACGAGATAACGCGTCCACGCGAAAAATTAAGCGTTCCAGACATTCTGGAACGTCCCGCATTCCTCCGTCCGCGCTTACCTGGGCCACTTGCTCTTGTACCGGCTTGATTTCGTGCACAATATCGGCGAGTTCAGCAAGCTCTGTCAATGAGCGATCATGTGACGCCGCCAGTAGTCGCTGTGTCGCCGATGGCAGGCGATCCGACCATAGAGTTTTCAGGAAGTCTCCAGTTACTTCCGCACCCGCCAGACCTTGCAGCAGCCGAATGAACTGCGATGGGGTACGGTCACCTAGATGTTCCCTTTGCAGAAGTTTCCTAACTTTTTGACTGAGTGTTTCCTTAACGAGCTCGTACTTCCCCTCGTTCACTGGATCGTCCAAGATGTCTTCGATATCTTCCGCGTACTCTTGATCCAAGACCGAGATCAGGTGCTGGAACTTCGTGTTTTCCGTAGTAATACCGCTTGTTTTGAAAACCGCTTCTACACGTCGAAACCAGTTCTACGGTTTCTTTGGCCAAAACGCTGGATTCTTTGCGGACACCTTACTAACCTCTGCAGCCTTTCCGCTGCCGCTAGCCGCATCGTCCGTGCCCTCGTCTTCTTTACCCATCGCGCACTTTTCTTCGTTTCTGCACGTTATTTACTTCTAGCGTTCGTCTGTTCACACTTGATCACGTCGGAGTCACCACTTCGTGGGTATCAATATCTCACTCACGGTTTGGTTTTAGAGTTTTTATTACAAACGTTCGCTCAAACCAACTGTCGTAGCGTTACAACCGGTGCATGCGTCGTCTACCGTTCGCCGCGCCCCTACCACTCCTGCCAACACGCAGATCGCCGTGTCGCTTCGTTCGCCGTCCGCGCAGGGGCGCTTTACCGCCACAAATGAAATGGTTTACAGCAAATTTAAAAGTTTTCAATCAATTTTACATTGTACTGATAATAAATATTTTTAGAAAAAACATTCATACTCACCGAGCCATGATTTGTTCATGCATATAGTAGAAAAGTTCTCCTCGTCGGTCTTTGTTAACTATATTAATGTCGCCTTCAAAGGGATAAACTAAATGCCAATGCCAGTGATGAAGATTGATTCCGATATCTTCTCTCCAATAGGCAACACGATGTTCTTCATCCAGATCTGATGCAGTATAATCTCGCGGAATATCGATTGGTATCTACATGTAACGAATAAACATTTCAAATAACTTTTCCGTGTGCGTTACTCTATTCATCAAACAATATACAGGGTGTCCCAAAAATGCTGCGGGTCCTTAAAGGGGGTGATTCGGGGGGTGATAGCAAACAACTTTTTCCTTTGCGAAAATGTTCTCCGAGGTTTCGTTAACGAGATATTAACAAAAAGCAGCGACCAATCAGAGCCCGAGATTGGCGGCCGAGTTCCCGCGCTAGCGTCGCCGCGCGCCGCGCTGCGACTGCGAACAAGCAACTCGGCATGCATCGAAGGAAATTGCACAGAATGGCAAATGAAAAAGACGTAACAAATAAAATCGAACATGTTGTCATGGTTTGTTCGTCATTTAAAGTGAATAATGAATAAAGGATAAATGGATGAAAATCGCGTGCAACGTAAAAAGACGAATACGCAGTTTTTTTTTAGAAGATTCGAAAATAATAATTATTTGAAGTGGGAGGATAAGGAATACGTAAATTTTCTTGTGTTAATAACGTAGCCACGAAAAGGTAATGTAACAGGAAATTAACGAAAAATAATAGTAGTTCGTTATTGTGATAAAAATCCGTAATTCAATAACGGCCAGCACTGTTGGTGATAACGAATAAGTCTGTTTAAAAAGCCCGAATAAATATTTTCGTACCGGAATTTTGAGAATTATCGCCGGAAATAAGCCATCGTTTGCGTTAAATTTAAAAATGAATGATCACCAATAAAATAACTAAAACTCACCCTTGTTGGAAATTCACCTGCAGCTTGAAAATCTGTGTCACAGGGTCACTGAACCGATCCTGGTCATCGATGGACGAGCTCAGTGCACAGCTGGTCCCAGGTATACGACACTACCGAAAGTTAAGGGTCGCAATGTCAAGTGCGTCCAGGTCAACGTACCGAATATTCACTTCACTGCACGGCTACTAACACTGATCACTTAATTTATTTTTCATGGAACGTGTTGTTCCTACGTTATAAAAATTGGTGGAAATGAATTTTTACTTGGCGTTCGGAGCCGTGGGTATTTCCGCGCAAATTCTCACGCTGCAGCACTTGCGTCCTCGTTGTTCGGGGGGTGCAACCAGAACATCGCGTAATACTCTTGAGCAGAGAACATTTCTGCGACGTGATTGCTTGCTGACTGACAAGATTTTTACGAAGCGACTTCTTCTACCCTCAAATAGTTTCTCTCGTTCCATTATGAGTTGACCCCCCACCAGACCAAGAGGCTTCAGGTAGAAAGAAAGCCAGCACATTTTCGAAACACACGTGCTTCGCAGAAGTGCAACGAACGGACTATCGTGCACTTTTACAAAACTCCGCGTTCCGTCCTTTTACTGCTAATGTACCCATTGCTTCGAGATAGGCAGCAGACACCACGTGCATCCCTCCCAAACGGCCACTGTCCTAAAGAGGTCCTCTTCACAGCAGTATCTCCTCCCCAAGGCTTCACTCGCACGGAATTCGTCGACGCAGAGGATTTCGCTAGGGTCGCGGTTTATGACCGTACTGTCCCACTAGTCGACGGTAGACAACGGTTTCCTACAGTTTTGGGTAATTTATGGCTTAGTTGGTTCCGCCTCGTAGCAGACGTGAACTCAGAGTATCGGAAAATGGAAACTGGAAACAGGATTTTTTTCTTTATAGCAACTCGAAGACTTTCTGTTTCTCTTCTCTTCCGTCCCTTTCGAACCGAAACACGTGGTGTCTGCTGCCTACCTCGAAGCAATGAGTACATTGGCAGTAAAAGGACGGAACGCGGACTTTTGTAAAAGTGCACGATAGTCCGTTCGTTGCACTTCTGCGAAGCACGTGTGTTTCGAAAATATGCTGGCTTCTTTTTACCTGAAGCCTCTTGGCCTGGTGGGGGTCAACTCATAATGGCACGAGAGAAACTATTTGAGGGTAGAAGAAGTCGCTTGGAAAAAATCTTGTCAGTCAGCAAGCAATCACGTCGCAGAAATATTCTCTGCTTAAGAGTATTACGCGATGTTCTGGTTGCACCCCCCGAACAACGAGGACGCAAGTGCTGCAGCGTGAGAATTTGCGCGGAAATACCCACGGCTCCGAACGCCAAGTAAAAATTCATTTCCACCAATTTTTATAACGTAGGAACAACACGTTCCATGAAAAATAAATTAAGTGATCAGTGTTAGTAGCCGTGCAGTGAAGTGAATATTCGGTACATTAACCCGGACGCACTTGACGTTGCGACCTTTAACTTTGGATGGCGTCGTGTACCTGAGATCAGCTGTGCATTCGGCGCGTCTGTCGATGACCAGGATCGGTTCAGTGACCTAGTGACACAGATTTTCAAGCTGCAGGTGAATTTCCGAAAGGGTGAGTTTTAGGTACATTATTGGCGACTATTATTTTTTAAATTTAACGCAGGTTATGGCTAATTTCCGGTGATAATTCTCCAAATTTCCGTACGTAAATTTTTTCGCAGTTTTTAAACGGAGTTATTCATTATCAACAACAGTGTTGGACGTTATTGAACTATGGATTTTTATCACAATAACGAACTACGATCACTTTTCGCTCGTTCCCTGTTGCATTACCTTTTCGTTTGTACGTTATTAAAAAAGGAAATTTACGTGTTCCTTATCCTCTCACTCCAAGTAATTATTATTTTCGATTCTTCTAAAAAAAACCTTTGTATTTGTCTTTTTACGTTACGCATGATTTTCATCCATTTATCCTTTATTCATTTTTCACTTTAAATGACAAACAAACCATGACAAAATGTTCGATTTTATTTGTTACGTCTTTTTCATTTGCCATTCTCTGCAATTTCCTTCGATGCATGCCGAGTTGCTTGTTCGTAGTCGCAGCGCGGCGCGCGGCCACGCTACCGCGGGAACTCGGCCTCCAATCTCGGGCTCTGATTGGTCGGTGCTTTTTGTTAATATCTCGTTAACGAAACCTCGGAGAACATTTTCGCAAAGGAAAAAGTTGTTTCCAATCACCCCCTGAATCACCCCCTTCAAGGAACCGCAGCATTTTTGGGACACCCTGTATTCTTTCTTAAACACCTTCACGATGTAGGGGAAGTATTGTGACGTCCCACTAATTTTCTCCTGTCCTAATTAGATTCTTCCCCACAAACCACTCCATGATTCCACCACTATCCCTAAAAACACAACTTTTACCCCTCACAAACAACTGGGCCATCCAGAAGATATACCTTAGCGGTCCCCATCTCGCGATGGTTAAGTACGAAATCTCCTCCTTCGTACCAAAATCTAAAATAAGCCCCTCGTCCCCAAAAAACCCTCTTAAATCGAAAGCACGCATCACTCCACAAAAAACTCCTCTTAAGGGGGTATACCCGTTTGAATCGGAAAAAAGTGTACATTTTATGGATTTTTTTACAAATCAACAATTTGATGCAGATTTCCCGATTTTTTACTATCTTTACATAGTATTATGAACGATTTAAAAAAAAGTTTCAGTTATAAAACTATTGTTTTTCGGAAGTTATGCTTACATATCCGAAAGTTTCTCGATTTTAGACGGCTAAACGGTAGGCCTAAAAACTCGCGCTGCGTTCAACCAATTCACTTCCAATTTTGCATGTAGGATCGTAATAAGATTCCACATCGTCCAACGAGGGTTCTTTTTCGATTCCCCGTTTATTATGTATAAAGAAAAAAAGTGGCCTTTTCTCTTAAAAAAATGTAACTTTACCTTTGATCTCTCACCATTTCTGTATTTTTCAAAATTTTCAAAATCGGCCTCGTTGGACGATAGCTATTGACATACTTTATAAGAAGATTTTATTGTTTTTGATTTCAGAAACGAGATAGGGCTGTTTTCGGGCTCACCGTTTAGGCGTCTAAAATCGAGAGACTTTTTGATATGTATCCATAACTTCCGAAAAACAATAGTTTTTTTAACTAAAACTTTTTTTAAGTAGTTCATAATACTATGTGAAGATAGTAGAAAAACGGGAAATCTGCATCAAACCGTTGACTTATAAAAAAATCCACAAAATGTACACGTTTTCCGCGGGTTCAAACGGGTATACCCCCTGAAGGGGGTATTATACCCGAAAATTCGATTTTCCTTTTTTTTTATTTTCGAATAGTTTAGGGTTTCGAAAAGATGTCCCTAAAATATTAAGGTGAAATTTGTAAAATTTCCAAAGTTATAGGGGCTTAAGGCCGCAGCGTGGCACGTAATCGTTCCCTAAATTATCTAAAGACGCTATGACTTCTAGCAGAGAACAGAGAGCTGCCCAACATGAGTTCTTTGAAGCTGCAAAAGGTTTCCTCTACGGTCCTGGTATAGCAGATTATGGGTAAATTATAGTAATTAGTCGTTATTTACCGTAAATTCAGTCGTATAGGTCGTGACTCCATGAAAACCTTTAACCGCGTGTTTCTCGAAACAAATTTTTTAGATCGGGGCTCATTTTTTTCAAAAACTACTGAACCGATTGAGCTAAAATTTTACATACATTTAAAGTGAATGTGTACTTATAGCCCGTAGCAGAATCATATCAATAGTTTCAATACAATCCCCCACTCCTTGTTTTAGTTCAAGAAAAGTAAAAAAAAGTCAAATATCAATTTTTAAGAAGCTGCGAATTCGGTCACAATGTCCGGACTTGGTTACTTTTGCTAGGGGCGATAAGTACACTCATATAGATTAAAAAATCTGTGGTACTTTCGTTTCAGATGACTAGGACGACCGCACTTCATGCGCCCGATGGGGGTCGGTTTTTGAAGACATGAACTGCGCTTCGGCGTGTAACTTGTACAGTTTTCAATATAATGCATTGCAAAAATTTGTGTTGATAGTTCAAACAATATTACATATGAATGCAATCCCCCTGCCCTGTAGGTGCGATAGGTTTTTCAAAATTAATTTCCAAATATCACCTTCAAGAATGATAATACGGGCGCGCTCTTTTTCATAACGAGAGCGAGCGCGTCGTGTACACCAGGCATGGAACTAAAGTGAACTAAAGGCGTTGCCTCCGAAAAACGGCCGCTGCGTTCACTTTAGTTCCATGCCTGGTGTACAACGTACACGGTGAAAGACTAAGGCGTATTATTGTAAAATAAACATTATGTGGTGAAAGGTTATGATATTTGAAAGCTTATTAATGAGTTATTTGAATAATAATTGTTACAAAGTATCGTATAAAAGTCGAAGAATGAAAAAGAAAGTTATTCATCAGATTCAGATTGACTAATTGTCGCGTTTATTTTGTACACGAGCGCGCCCGCCGGAAGGTTAAATCCAGACCACGTCTCACCCTCTCTAAACCACAACAAATCAAAGCCACACTTATCTCCTTCCCAAACCAAAAATACCAAAACCATCAATTGGGTTGAATACCCCCTATCGGGGGTATATTTGCATATTTTGCACATGAGTTATGGTGCATAGCGCGCATACCCCTTATAGCTGACATTCCGAAACACCATATAAATACAAGGGCACCGCGCCCGGAGCTCACTTATTGTATAAATTACTTTATTTTACCAACTACTTTTGTACAAGTTACTTTATTGTACAATCTAGTTATGGTACATCCTACTTAGTGTACAAATTACCTTTCTGCAAGGTTACGTTATACTCTAAGGAATTATATAAATTCTAATAATCGAGTAAGTTCTGCAACGTTTAAAGGGTTTATTAATCTTCGGCAACTACTGTAAACGATTATTACTATTTATCATAATATTGTAATACTGCTTTTCATATGACTGTCTATTGCTAATGCTTATGGTATTTCATATTATCTAGAGTCGCTGCCGCGTATCTTTTACTCGTAACCCGGTAATTCCAACGTTACCTGAATTTTAATTCATTAATATGTCATCACGCCAGCAATATTTCTTAAATTTAAAGGCATTTTTCACATGCAAATCGCATAGAAGCTTTCGAATAAGACCAAATTCAAAAAAATTTGTCCACGCATAACAGAGATATCGTAATATCGTCTCATGGATCAGTCGAAAACGGTAAGATTTTTCTCCTGATTTTTCTTCTCTAGTGAAAATTTTCGACATCATAATACGTATACGCGTTACACGCACAACTTCAGCCAAAAGAAACTAACACATGTTTCGTTTGTCAATCGCTATCTTCACTATGCAATCCACTCCAAATTTTGACAGCTTACCGTCAAGTTACAACCAAATTATAAACGTGGTTTTACAAGTATGTGTCGTTGTACCGTTGAATTGCAACCAAAATGCAGTCTCAAACACAAGGTAAGTCGCCGAAATGTGAATTGCGACATGTTTGTATATCATCAAACTGTTTTTTATTTGTAATTAAATTGAGAATTTTATGTATATGTAGATCAGCGTTGCCTCGATGGGCGGTCCGAGAGTACGAGCATTCATTGCGTTTTCCAAAGCTTTCGTGGAAGGAGGCGCTCGAAACCAATGACGTTGCGGACATGTAACGGATGGGGAAAACTCTAGTAGTGTGCGTGTAGGCTCGTACCCTGAAATTGTTGATGGAAAAACCTTGCTCTCTGTATAATCTGTTTAGGGCGCCCCGCTTACTGTCACTGAGGATCGCGAGCCCCGCGATCGTCTTTTTGTTTTTCTCTGTCGTTCGACTCGTGGAACACGAGGCAGTCAGTCTATTGCAATTTGTTGTGCTGTGACGTAGCCGTTCTGGTTTCAGTTCTATACTAATAAATATATTGCTCATACAAGGACCAAGTATTCCCAGACCTGGCTTTATCCCGTCAACAGAAATCAGCATGTAATCATTACATGCTGATTTCATTGCGATTAAATTGATTTGATTCGTGGTTATAGGCTGATTTCAAGTCATTTGGATTTATGGTTATGGGTTATATTTATTGATGACTGCGTAATTTTTTAAACCCCTGGGGCGGTTTCTTTTGCTTCATAATTTTGTATTGTCATCCAAACTACGTATGCCTGCAAAGTTTCAAGTCTATTGGATAGTTGGAAGTGGGTTAAAATTGAGTTTCTAGATTTGAACTAAACAAATTTACATATAAACTACACGCATACTACTAGAGTTTTCTCCATCCGTTACATGTCCGCAACGTCATTGGGTTCGAGTGTCCCCTTCCACGCGAGCTTTGAAAAACGCAATGAATGCTCGTACTCTCGGATCGCCCATCGGGGCAACGCTGATGTAGATAATCGAAGCGTAAAATGATGCTGTGATCTACGCCAGACTATGTATGTATTAGGGGAGACCGGGGCTAGTTGACTAATTTTTAACACTTCTAATTTTTATAAATAGACCATTGGTATTTTGTTGCTTTGCTGCATACCAGAAGTTTACAAATTTCATTAGGTATACAGGCTTATTTTTGAAAATCGTTTTATTTAAGTCTGGGTTGTTGTTTTTATTGTATTTATAGTAATGAAACGAATAAGTCAACAAACCCAGGTTGTGGGGTTAGTTATATATGTATACTACGACCAATAAATTTTTTTAATTTTTTCTTCACTCCTTTACAGTGTTATTTTTTTTTTTAAATAATTACAGTAATTCGTCGTTAGTGTCCCGTTTTTACCATGCGTTATAATCACGCTCACTATCCCCACCATTTCTTGGAATCCTTCAGTCGAGAGTGAGTGACTCCGAGACGTGCGAGAGAGAACAAAAGAGTCGACACGAAGTTGTCGTCGGCACGAAATAGTGTCCGCATCGTGTTATTGTCACGCCGCCAGCCCCGATCGTCGTGATTCTAACGAGGCATTACTGTATCATGGTGCTAAATTCTGTAATTATTTTGTACTTTTTTGTTATGGTCTATTTGGAAGGCTTTAGAGTTTAAACGGAGGATAGGATGTAAAACTGGTAGCAATGAGTTTGGAAGGATTTTACGGTGGGGGAAGTGGACTTAAGCAGCTAACCTCTTTGCTTCGAATGTATCTTGAGGATAAAAAATGCAATTTTTAGTGGTATTCCTATGCTTAGTCAAGTAACCCTATCCAACATTGTTAACATGTTAAGGGTTGTACGTACAAAACTTCCACGCACCGGATAAAGTAAAATACCGTAAATTATAGTCAATGTATCACGTTTCCACAAAATATTCATGAAAAAACATCAAGCAGTACTCAGTGGACAAAAATTCATAAATAGTCGAAACAAAATTATTTACGGCCCACCGACCTTTTTAGATTTTTTATTCTCACTGATAGAACACGCAAGTTTTGGTCACGGTGACACATTAAGGGGGTAGACATGTCACGTGGTCTGGCCGCCGGGACCGGTCGGCAATACAGCAGATTTTTTCTGCATAGAAATGGTAATACCCATAGATACGCGGTTGCCTGGTGCACGCGAGAGGGAGCGGAAAGAAATTCTCAGCTGTTGCGTTGTCTTGTAAAAATTTAAACAGAAAGTCTGGTGGTACTGCAAATGTAGAAAATTCATTGTACATTTTAATTAATTGAAATGTGCTTAGCTACAATATTCTACGTTGGCAGTAAGGAATTATAAGTGAAAAGGAAAAATAGTTGAGCAGATGTCCCTGAAAAATGAAGTTTGTTAGGTTAGACATTTTTCTATTAGCAAAACACTGAAATAGGACATGAAAGACACTTATTACAAAATAACGTCCTATATGCAGACAGCAGTTATGAACAAACATTATATATAAAATTGTGTTGGATGTTGAATTGAGCTAGTGAAAATCGGCAGGCTGGATGCGCGTGATTATTATGTGGTCCCCTCATCGAAGTGACAGAAAATATAACCTATATGCTATACCCGATTTCCTAAAGATACTGTTACGGCGTAACAATAATGCACCAGAAGGATGATAAAAAATTTCACAAATGTAGAGCAAAAGAACGAAGTAGCCGCTCTACATTTATTGTTTATTAATTTCCTTAATTATGGTCTGAATTATATCATTCTTAGGGCCAATTTGATCGAGAAAACATAAGGAATCGATTGACGTCACATTCGCAAAGATCTGATTAGAAATTACAGAACTTCAGATTCGTCACTGCTTAGTGTGCAACATTGTATAGCCCCGCTGCTTTCGAGCGTCGAAGACCACGAAACTCGGCGAGACACATGATTGTTGGCGAGCATCGCGTTTGACGATACTAGCTAGCGAATCACCCCGTATAAATGCTAATAAACGATAGTGTGAAGTACGCAAATGGTTGGGCTCGGATTATCGGGAAAGACCTACCCACCCCACCGTTTGCTTTCTCGCTGCGAGCGAGGACCTTCGGTCCCGAGTAGACCACCTGTTGACAGCCGAGAGCAATAAAACCAGACCAGATAAAATGTTCATGTTTTTGATAACTATTGATAAAAGTATTACCAATGGAGTTTTTAGGGTTTCTCGATGAAAATTATGCCAAACATGGAGCAATTCGGTCCATTTTTAGTGAAAGTAGTGTGTGTCCTAATCATGTATTCATAAGAAAAAATAGACTGAATTGCTTCGGGTCTCGACTCATTTTCGTGGACATAAACTTATCAATCCATCGGTGGTAACACTCTTATCAAGGTGTAATGAGAAATATGAACATTTTCATATTCAGTACCGGATGACTCAAGTCGCCGTCGACCAAGGGTCTCTCGCTGGTACGCTATTTCACTCGCACTCGGTTTACGTCATTCAGTCTCCTTGTCAAACAGTTCGGGCGAGGGCCCTAATGAATGTGAGTTTATTTGGGAAACCAAAGTTGCGTTATTTGTGACTCGCGAACAGATATATCTCCTATGTACGAGAAAAGCAATGATGACTTGACTCCAGACATGAAGCAACATTTCAATAGGGAAATGCATGAATCTCTGGGATCAGGAATTCCCAACCAAGTGATGCATATGAAAGAACTGGGGAAATTCAACAATAGTTCGTCGTCTAAATTTTACAATTAAAATATTTATTTGACGTGAATATAAAGTTTGTCAACAAAGTCTTTCTCGAGATTCAGTTCTATAGAAGGATGACTTTCCTTCGCCATGGAAAGTCTCCTCTTGTCCTTCACCCTGGCAATCATGCGACTCGCTGAGTTTCGTGGGTTTCGACGCTCGAAACTAGCAGGGCCATACAGTGTTGTGCACTAAGCAGTGACAAATCTGTAGTTCTGCATTTTTAATCAGATCTTTGCGAAAGTGACGTCCATTGATTCCTCATGTTTACTCGATCAAATTGGCTCCAAAAGTTATATTATTCGGAACATAATTAAGGAAATTACGTGAAAAATTGTTTGCAGAATTGAATACAAGGTTCGTTTAAAATAGTCCGATTTAAATTATTTTCTCTCAATTTAATCAGAGAGGGCCAGGAATCCATTTGTGTTACTTTCATATTGATACGATGAAAAATAAACAAATTCTGTTTCTAGTAAAGTCTCGTTAGCCGCTCGCTGGTCGGAACCGACTTTGAGCTCGTATCGAGAACGGAGCCATAATTCCAAGTGTGTTTCTCGCTTCTTTCTGGCCGAAGAGGGGAGCGAGGTGGAACGCTTTGCGTGCGCGGCGGGCGTGCGCAATGGTCGCAAGAGCTTACGGTGAGCACGGGAACCGGTTTGCAAAGTCTTGATGCAGGCCCGGCACAAATCCTTTTTGCGCCCTAGACGAACTTGTCAAATTGTGCCCGTTATTATAATACATTGAGAGTTCATTGATGTCCTTACTCTTAATTTTTACTCGTAGTTTAAAACCGTTATAGTATAATTTGTAATACAATACTTCATTTAAAAATTTATTTTTAACAATGCCAACAATGAAAAGACCATTTTGCACATCTTGTCAACCTTACGCCCTAGCAGTTACTTAATTTTTCAGAGTAAAGTCATAAATAATCTCAACTCAATGTATTATAATAAAGGGCGGAATTTGACAAGTTCGCCTAGAGCGCAAAAGAGACTTGAGCCGGGCCTGTCTCAAGATTTTGCGAAGCGGTTCCCGTACCACCGTAAGCGCTTGCGACTATCGCGCACGCCCGTCGCGCACGCAAAGGATGGAGTGGCAGGCGTCCGAAAGACGGAGCGAGACAAAATATCAACGCGTCGTCTGTCTCATACTGTCCTCGCTCGCTTTCAATGCCTTCGCTCGCTCTCGCCTTCGCCGGACAAGAGTGAGACAGAAGTGGTGGGAATAGCGAAAAGTCCATATCGTGTACGCCAAACCGAGCCCGTAACGAGACTTTACTGTAATCGATGACACATTGCAAAGCAACGGTGATCTCGCGCGGCTCGGACCATAAAGGTTCTCGGCGGTTATTCGAGCTTCTAAGATAGTATTCAGATATACCATTCGGTGGCCATAGAACTCCAACTGACAAATCCACGATCATCAGATGGTGGAGCCTGATTTCCCCTCGATCGCTGTTCACGAAAACGAATCTACCGGCCAATATATCTGCATATGATTTTAGGATAAATATACGATGAAATATGAAAAATTATTCGAAGCCCAAGATGAAAGGCCTTCGAATAATTAAAGGAAACTAAATACCCGAAGCTAAATAGAATTCTAGATTTAGGGTACACAGACCCTCCCCTATACCTCATGTCGATCGGCTACTGGGACCATTCGGAAGTATTTTCTTTTATTTAAATAATGCCCATCTCTGCATAGGACCGCAAAGAATTACAAAAAAGAATAGGGAGTCAACTGTTGACCGATTTGGAGACTTTTCCTTGTTACATGTTATATACAATAGTCGGAAGAATGCAATAATTGCAAATAATTGCCGTAACTTCCACATTCTGAAAATATGATATCAGTAAATGAATATTTCCAGTATTAGTAAAAAAGTTCCAATATCTTTTTTTTGTTTTAAATAATGTGATCATATAAAAGCATTAATTTAGTAAATGTATACAATTCCCAGCAATTCCTGGTTAATATGTATCTGTCTAAAATGCATATAATCTTACATACAATCGTACGAAAATGCATACATTGACTGCATCACGCTTTTACTGTAGCATATGTATCCAGCAATCCAGCTAACGCTTCCGTTTTGTTATGATTCCACGTCGGCAGTCCTCCTAAGTAGGCGCCATCTTGTATCCACTAGCTGAACTAAATTTGTCACGTGACTTGCTCTGTATTATCACCAATCTGGCGGAACTCGTATTTGGGAATGCAGTTACGAAATTACGTTGTTTGTCCTTATATGAGCAGATTTTGGGCTGGGTGAGGTCTCATTCGAAAGAGGAAGCTTCAATGCAGCCCGCTCTGGTCATAGTTTGAGTCATAAAACTCTTTTAATGACCTACAAATGCTTGTAATCTGCGAGTGTATTTTGTCGATTTTTTCTCTAATTTGGACACTCATATTATCAGATATCAACACAATCTCGTTGAGCCATGACCAGAGCGGGCTGCATTGAAGCTTCCTCTTTCGAATGAGACCTCACCCAGCCCAAAATCTGCTCATATAAGGACAAACAACGTAATTTTTCAAACCCATGTTTTCGGCCAAATTGTGTCGGTATACAGCGCGCTGTATTACCCGTGTCTACCCCCTTAAATGGCAAGCTGTTCATTCATATGCTCCAATATCGCGAATCGCAGCATAATTTATTCCATAATACAAGAATTAAAGGGAATTAGTCAACTAACCTCGTTAGTCAACTAGCTCCGGTGTCCCCTACGCATAATTTTGCAGACAGGATTTCGTACTGTGGTTTGCAAAATTGTTGGCAACCGTATGTTGCGCGGGGCAAGGGGGCTGCCTCGCTCGCGCCGCCTCACTCGCTGCCGCTGAACTCCCCAATTCCCCCGCTCGCTCTCTGCGTTATGCAGTGCTGCTGACCGATTCATTGACGTGACGCGTCGGCCAATAGCGACAATACGTGTGCTTTATGTGCGCCTATGAGGTAAATGGACAAAATGTTCAGTGTTTGATGCCGTATAACGCGCTGTAAAATAAATGTTTGTACGTCCACAATTTATAAATAAATTAAAATTTTTGTTATTTTACAAACATTTCTTTTGCAGCGCGTTATACAGCATCAAACACTGAACATTTTGTCCATTTACGGTTTTCTTCTACCTCGCACCGTTACAAAGTTATACTCGAAAAACGAAAAATCGCTGAAAATTTTGGGGGCTGATTTCACCCCCTCAGAGTGTTTTTCCGCAGAAAAAAAATCGTTTCTTACATACTCCGACATGCTCTACAATCGTACGGAGTTTCATTAAAATCAGAATTTTCGGGTTCGATATGTTTCCTTGTCAGTTATTTTGATACATGGACACCTTCGATAATGCATGAATTTAATCAGTGTTTCTCGTACTATCCACAAAGTACTGTACATATAATAAATATACATAGATGGGCAATGCGGTGAACATAGTTTGTTTCCGTAGTTCTTAACCTTGCGTAGAATTTAATCTTAATTCTTTCCCGTGATAAGACTGCTCATTGCTGTTGATGATGAACCTTTGTAATTTATAATATTACAAATTATCTGAAGTCATTTCCTATGCAAATTATCTTTGTAAAAAGAAGTGAGATCTCGATAAAAAACTTAAAAAAAAAGTACAAAATTACGCACTAGTACATAAAAAAGTCGAGGACGGAAAAGAGTAAATCACAAAAAAAAAGAAGAAAATATACAATATAAAAAAATATGTGAAATCAAAATGAGCTGCAAGTACATAAAGGTGCTTTCCAACTGCGCTTAATTTTTCCGCTTTAAATAAGATGCTTTGTAAATTAACAGTTTTCAAATTGTAATCTTCTGAGAATATTGGAAGAAAAATGAAAGAATAATTAAAGAAAAAAAGTACAGCGGCATTTGAACTCTGCATTTTTTGTTTGCGACCCAAGTTCTTGGTTGTCCGGAAAATGAATTCTGGGGCAGAGAAGTCTGGCCAGGCAGCGCGTGCCGCAGGGGGGGACAGAGGGAGGGGTATGCTTGTGCGGTGCGTTACACGCGCTACGAGGGGCTACGTTTGGTCGTGGATAGTGATCCTCTAGGGGGTGATCGGTATAACCGCAGCCATTTATACAATTTGGGAGCAAAATCAGAAATAACATAACCTAAATATTCATTAACCTTCCGGTACTCGCGCCTATTTTTGTAACGCGAGCACTCGCGTCGTGCACTGAGTGCACGGTGACGTATTATTAACCTGCCGGCAGCCTTTTTGGTTGAAAAAACCGGTTTACCATGATGTAGTGTACCCAGCACCCCTATGTATTCTTCCAGCGGACATTTCTGCATAATGCTACGTACTGGTCAGGTTCAAATTCAGTTTGGAAGTGTTTCTGATTGAATGAAAATGAAAGTATGCCGCGTATCTTGCCAGCGACCGCGCCCGTATACTCACAAGTACGCCTCCAATTGCTTTGGATTTTGGATATGTTTTGGAGGACCGAAAAATAAGATATACGTGTTTTTTTATTTTGGCCTGTTTGCATGTTTAGGGGGTGCAACCACCCCCTCAAAGGTTTTCAGGTTTTCGCCTCCGTTTGTTCTGATTTTTGGATATGTTTTAGAGGACCGAAAAATAAGATATACGTGTTTTTTTATTTTAGCCTGTTTGCATATTTAGGGGGTGAAACCATCCCTCTTCTCTACTGGCATGTAAAAGACCCTACACTTTCAACATCAGTTCATAAATGGTGGAAGTATCGATGTATGGTTACCAAAACGTTAGTACAACTAATGAGATATTTATATAATGAAATAAAATATAAAATATTAGTAGTAGTCTTTATTGTTTCCCCTAGGGGTTTACAACCCTTATATACACTTACAACTAAAAATCTTACGAACTACCCGCTCTTACTTCTACTTAATCCTAAACTTAACCTACTCGCCCGCTCTCTCTCTTGCCCCCGCCTCGCACGCCCGCACGCCTCGCCCGCCTCCCCTCCTCCTCCCTTCCCTACCATCCGACCCCCGCTTCCGCTCGCCTTCTGTCGCTCTCAATCCTTAATCTTCCATCCCTCCACTCCACCCCCTCTCCTTTCTTCCACTCTCCTCAGCCATTCCTCACCCCCTCCTTCGTCACTCAACACCTCCCTTACCACTTCCTGCCACCCCCTCTCCTTCCCCCAGTCCGCACACACCTTCCACACATGCCCCCACGTCTCCTCCCCCCATCCACGCACCCTGCACTTCCTCTCCTCCTCATCCCCCCAGTACCTCCCTCCTCTCATCTCATTCCCCAGCCTAAACCTTGCCACTCGCCTCCACCTGCTCTCACCCCACCCCCTCTTCAGATACCCTGGCACCCCCACCCCTTTTACCATTCCGTACCACCTGTTGTATTTTGAATCCCTAATTCTTTCCCATCTTTTCGCCTCCTCTAACCTCCTCCCTCTACATACCAGCTCTTCCCCCCTCAATTCTCCCTTTCCCCTTATCAATTCCACTTCCTCAACTGTCCACCCTTTCTCCTCGAAAAAACCCTTCCTTTCCTCCTCCCATCCCCCAACACCTTTCCCCTTCTCGCCCTACCTTTTATCTCTCCCCAACATTCCCTCGCCAATTCCCCCCCTTGCCCCTCCTCCAACTTCCTCTCATAAGTCCACGCCCTCATCCCCGCCCTTCCCCTCATCATGTCCTGCTGTAGTTCCTCCCTTAACATATACCCAGGTGTGCACCAATCCACCCCCAGCACCCATCTCAAATATCTCTCATGCAACCCCTCCACCCTGTCCCTCTCCTTCCATCCCCATATCTCTACTCCATACCCCACTGTCGCCCATACCAACTTATCAAACACCCAGACCCTTTTCCCCCAATCCTTCCCAAACCTCCTCTTCCCAATACCCCATACCTGCCCCATCACCGCCGCCGCTTTCCTAACTCTATCTCTTACATGGGCCTCCTGCCCCCCATTCGCCATCAATGTATACCCTAGGTACTGGAACTCCCTCACCTCCTCCACCTCCTTGCCCTTCCATCTCCAAACCACCTTCTTCCACCTCCCCCCCCCCTTCCTACACCTCATCACTTTTGATTTCCCCACATTCAGCTGTAGCCCCTTTTCGTCCAAGTACCTTTGCAGCCTCGCCATCATACCCCTCATTCCATCCTCATCCTCCGCCACCACCGCCACATCATCGGCATATGCCAGCGTGTACACCTTCTTTCCCCCCAATCTCACCCCTCCCCATCCACCCTTTTCCAGCTCCTCATCCAAGTCCGCCAAAAGCAGTGTAAACAAACTCGAGCTCAGTGGGCATCCCTGCCTTACTCCCCTAGCAGTCCAGAACTCCCTCCCCATCTCGTCTCCCACCCTCACCCTACACACCGTTTCCTTCAGTACCTCCTCACATCTCTCTACTAGTCCCTCCCTCACTCCCCTCTTCCTCATCGCCTTCACTAACACCCCCCTGTCCACCGAGTCAAAGGCCGCCTTCAGGTCGATGAAGAACACCACCATCTTTTTGCCCTTCCTTGTCACCTGTCTATTTAACAAATAATTTAACACATAGACGTTATCAATGCACCCCCTTCCTCTCCTGAAGCCGGCCTGACTCGGTGGCAACAACTTTTTCCCCTCCACCTCCTCTCTTAACCACTCCGCCAACACAGACGCGTAAACTTTGTACGCCGTCTGCGTTAGCGTCACCCCCCTATACTCTTCTACCCTCCTTCCGGTCCCTTTCTTAACCACTGGTACCACTACCCCTTCTTTCCATTCCTCCACCCATCCCTCCCCCCTCCAAACCCTATTACAATTATCCCATAACCACTCCTCCACCTCTACCCCCCCATACTTCCATACTTCGTTTGTTATACCATCCCCCCCTCCTGCCTTCCCATCTTTCAACTTCCTCACCACCCTTCCCACCTCCTCCTTACTTAACTCCCCCTCCTCATCCTCACCCCACCTTCTTTTCCCCCCTTTTCTCACCCTCCACTCTACTCCTCCCAGTAACCCCCTAAAATAGTCCTCCCACTCCTCCATTTTTATCCCCTCTTCCACCCTCCTTCTTTTCCTCCTCTCACTATTTACTATCTTCCACACCTGCCCCTCTGTCTTCACCCCCTCCATCTCCTTCTCCCATCTTTCCACCTCCTTCTTCTTTTTCCCCTCACACATAAGCTTATACTCCTTTTTCTTTCTCCTATACTCTTTCCCATCTTCACCCTCCCTCCTCCATCGCCACAACTCCCTTCTTATCTCCCCTTTCTCCTCCTTACACTCCTTGTCCCACCACCCTCTCCGTCCTACCCTCTCCCCTCCTTGCCCCACCTTCCCTATCACACCTTTTATCCTATCCCTCAACTCCCTCCATTCTTCCTGTATTCCCCTTCCCCCTCCCTCTCTCTTACCGAATATCCTTATAAACTCCTCTCTCCCCTTCTCTGTCCAGTTCCCCCTTGCTAACCCCTTTCCCGCCCCCTTTTTCTCCCCTCCCAACCCCTCCCTACCTTCCCCCTTCAGCCATACTACCACTGGGTGATGATCCGACTCTACCCTTTCAGCCACTTCCATTCTCTCCACCCTCTCCCTCGTGTCATCATTCCCCAGCACATAGTCAATGACCGTGTTCCCTCTTCCTCCTGTGTATGTCCACTCCCCCTCCTCATCCCCCTCCACGCCTCCATTCAATATCCACCACCCCCTCTCCTCCAAAAAGCTACACAGCCTCCTCCCCTCACCATTCACCTCTCTGTCCTTCGACCTCCTACTTTCCAATCCCTTCTCTTCCTCATCTCCCCCCCCCCCATATCTCCCCTCCTTCGCCCCCCGTCCTGGCATTAAAATCTCCCCCTATCACTACCCTCACTCCCTCCTCTCTCTCTTCCACCCTCTCCTTTAACTCCTCCAGCTTCCTCTGCAAATCCTTATTCACATATACTCCCACCACTCTCCACCAGTCCCCCCATCTTCACCTTCTTCATCATTATCCCCTCCTTCTCCCCCCGTCCTCTTCCCTTATTTCTAACCCCTTCCTGACCCCCATTATCATTCCCCCCATTGCCCTCCCTCTCTTACTCTCCCTCTTTGCCCACTGCTTCTCCCACACATACCCCTTTGGCAACTTGTTTCTCACCCTCTCCCTGTCTCTTTCCTCTACCCACGTCTCGCATAACACCACCACATCCCATTCCTCCAGACCCTTCCCGAACTCCACATCCTTGTTCTTCACCCCCGCCACATTCCAGAAAGCCACCTTATACCTTCCTTCCCCTCCTTCCCGACCTTCAACTTTTTCCTCGCCTCCATTACATTCCTCTTCTCCTCCCTTCCCGCCACCTTCACTATCACCATTCCTCGTCCATCTCCTCCCGCTCTTCCTATCCTTGCCACTTCCTTCATACCCACCCCCTCCAGCCCCAAACTCTCCCAAAGCTTCTTCACCCCCTCCTCCACTTCCCCTCCTTCCCACCTCAATCCCCTTATTACAACATTATTCCTCCTTCCCTCTCTCTCCTTTCTGTCCTGCTTTACCTCCAACTTTCTCAGCCTCAGCTTCCATTCCTCCACCTGTCCCTCCTCCACCCCTTCCTTATCCTGTCTTCCTCCCTTCTCCCAGCTTTCTACCCTCTCCATCACTTCCACCATCCTTCTGTCCCTTCCTTCCAGCTTTTCTAACTTTTCCTCTATCCCTTCCCTCCTCGCCTTCTCTTCCCTCATCCACTTCTCCCACTTCCTTCTTTCCCCTCTCCATTCCTCCTCCACCCTTCTTCTTTCCTCCCTTTCTTTACTCATCTCCTCTTTCATCTCCCTTATCTCCCTTATTAACTCCATCATCACTCCTTCCATTCCTACTCCCCCTGCTCCTCCCCCTCTTTGTCCCTTTTTACAGGTGACCGTTCCGTTTTCCCGCTCTTCTTAAACCCTCCCCTCCCCTCTCTTTCCACGCTCCCCACCTCTTCCTCTCTTTCTCTCTTTTTCCCCCCACCACTCTCTAAGCTACCCACACTGCTCCCCACACTACTGCCACTGTCCTTCCTAGTCCTTTCCTTTAACATTTCAATCCCCTTGTCTTTCCCCACCCCTTTCCTCCCTTCTCCACTCGTCTGCCCTTCTCCCCCAATCCCCCCAGCCACATTCCCACCGATCTTCCCTTTCAACATTCTCTTATCTCCTTATCCCCCGTTCAAAACTTCCCGCCTTCTCTACCAACACCGCTATCTCCTTTCTTCTCCGACAGGTGTCACCCCTAGCACTTCTCCTTGTCTTTTCCCGCCACGCTTCTGTCGCCTCTATCACCTAACCTCCAATCCTTCTCTTCTCCCTTCTATATCCCTCTCACCCTCACACCTGGCCCTTTCCCTCTTATCCCTGTCTCTTCCACACTTCTCCCTTCACCTCTACGCTCGCACTCTACTCCGCCTTTCACTTTCTCTCCACACTTTCCCTACACCACTAACAACACTCACAATCCGTACACCTTTCACCCAACGCGACCGGAAACCTAAAAAAAAAAAAAAAAAAAAAAATATAAAATATATATTTTATTTATATGTCGGAGAAGGCAACCACCTAATCAATTACGCTACGATCTTAATAGGTCTATCTCAGATCACTTTTTTCCCACGCATAGGGAATTGCCTGGCAATTCTGGTCGAAACTGAACTGATATTACGCAATATTCTCTACAGACGATGCAGTCTATTGCACAATAAATATCAAAACCGTTTTGATTCACACATGAGATTCTACAGGGGAATATAAGTCGATAATCAAGAGTGACGAAATTGCGGTAAAGGCTTCGCTTTCGAGCAAATTGACTTTGTATTTCACCTGAATACGTAGGCCAGGCCTGCCCCATCGGGTGCAAATACCTCCTGAATTTTTGGGTCCCGGATAACAGCCGAGCGCGGGACTGTTCCATTGCTACCCGTTGCGAAATTTGTAAGAGAACTGCGTGAGTATGCGTCGTGGTACAAGCCTGCATGGACGGCTGCACACTTATGCAGTTCTCCCGCAACCCATGCTGTAGTTAGCATCGTAATCAGTCCCGCGTTCGGCTGTTATCCGGGTCCCAAAAATTCAGGAAGTGTTTGCACCCGATGGGGCAGGCGTGACGTAGGAGCTCCGGGGGCAGCTGGAAGTGAGCGGAGTGCGTTAGCTGCCCGTAGGATCCCCCCCCCCCCCCCCAAGAATTGATTATAGGTAGAGGAACACACTGTACTGTACAATCTTTCAATATGATCTACAGATGGTCAATATTATTGTGCAATATTGCATATTGTACAATATTATTTATAGTCTGGGGGCCGCGTAATAAGGCATATCTTTAAATGCTTATAACTAGATAACAAACGAAGCCTCAACCGCAATATCGTTATTCTTGATTTTCGTCTTATTCTGGTGTTTAGAATCACCCCTTAAATTTTCGCTCACCTGTAATCGAACACCCTGTATAAGTCAGTAAGCAGCATTTCTAGACAGTCTCTGTACAACCAACGAACTTCTACTTACATTAAACGTCATATATTTCACAGTGTTGTCTCTTGGTATATAATCCATCAGCTAAACAGTATACTTATGCGAGTGTGTGAACTGTGAAAAGTACCCGATTTACGGATTCCAACTCATCTGAGTCCTCATGTCTAGATCGTGACACTACCTAAGTACTTCGAAAGAACATATTTCGCTATCAGTATTCAGTAAATTAGCGAAGAAGTAACACGATTATGTATGAATATAGTTATTTATAATTTTAATTAATTAATTTTATTTTCAATTCCTTCGTGACATCCGTGTACAACAGAAATTCTGCTACGGGTCAAAACCATTCGCCTTCCAATATTTATACAGCACGCTCCAGATGGGGTGTCCGTTAAAATGACTTTTTTTTAAATTTAAAAATTTCGTCCAAGAGTCCCTATAATTTATTTCCTTTTGACCTGATAAATATGTGTGCAAAATTTCGGTTCGATCAAACAACTCTATTACTCTGGTGCAGGAGACTCGACGTTTCGAACGAAACTGCGCTCTTGCAAACAACTGCTTTTATCATATTCAACCCTGTATGTATACAAATGTGTGATGAAACTAGAATTGGGACTATCGATTATTGATACTTAAGGCTATATCAATAATATCATTAATATATCGTTAAGTGGTGGAAGAACAAAGGTATTACAAGTTTTCCATTTCTCCAGTCTTCGGACTACGGCGGTGAAATATTTATGCATTCCAGCAACCTCTGTTTCAAGTGAACGATTATTTTCTAAAGGTGGACGAAAAAATAAAAAAAATTTCACAGTATATCGTAGCTTTAAGCTTCTTGTGGCAGGGTTCGGAATGATACGATTATTTCGAAATTTTGCATACTTACTTAGCACACCAAAAGGAATAAAAATTAGCGGGCGTCCCAACATTTTATCGCACCATCAATTCTAAGGGACACCCTAGCCCCAGAGTCGGACTCGTGAATTTCAACTGCCCATATCTCGAAAACGAAACTCCATGTTATAAAATGGTAAAAGACGTTTACATTTCTTTTTGCATGAAGAACTTGCATGTTTCGGTTGGTCTCATAATTTTTGGACACTCTGTATAGGAAACTTCACCTAAAGCAGACCATCCAATACCAAAATATTTTTATAAAGATCTCGAAACAAAAGCCGAGCGGCGGTAACATGTATAGGAAAAAGTTTTTCGGAATGATGACCTTTCTAACATATTTCAGGGTCATCAAAATCGGTGTGGCTCTTCTATATAATTACCCAAGGAAAATTTTTCTCGACGCCTTTATTTGCCCCAAAATTTTAAAGTCACCCACGTTTATCTACACATGAAAATACGTATTCGTCACTACAGTATACATACTGTAAACTATATGAATATATGTATATAACTACGTACATTCAAACATATACCTACAATAGTCTAACCGTAATATGATCTTAGATTACAACATAAATCACAAACTGATTTGGAATATTTATTATCATGATAATCATGAAAGTAAGTACATGAATGTATTTTTCGTTTGACTTTAAAAAGACCATTGATCTTCATTTTTTCATGAATGATTTTATTTACGGCGGAAGTTTGTTAACTGTATGTCAACTTCCGCCGTAAATAAAATTATTCATGAAGAAATTAAGATCAATGGCCTTTTTAAAGTCAAACGAAAAATACATTCATGTCATACATTCATTGTCATGCGTAATATTTCTCCTATTATTAGCATATATACTTTACAGATGAAGATTGAAATCCAATATCTCCAAGAAAATAAGTTTCAAATTTGATTATAGGTTTTGGAGTCGATGATCATACTAGGGAAAAAATATGTACTTCTGTATAAAAACACATGCTTGACCTTGACAATACTGAAAAAAAATCCGAGATAGCATAAAATTCCACGTGATCCTAAGCATCAATATCCAGACAAATCATCCCGTATCCAGAAGGTAAACGTAATTATGGAATTGAATAATTACTAATTATCTACGTCGCGCAAATCGAGAGTCACATTATCTGCAAGACAGAAAAATAGGGTTATGCGCGAAGTGCGAATGTTTAGCGTCTTGTTTCGTAAATAATAATTTAACACATGTTTTCATATAAATGTTAATGTTCGCGGGAGCATGCATGATCGCTTAGGGTGTGTATTGTGCGGAGATGGAGCTGAAGTAATTATCGCATGTATCCTGTTTATCCATACGTTACGTTTAATTTTATACTAATGTTCTATTTGTTTTCAGCGCTAACATAATACGGAATATGGTGATTCTATAGAAAAAAGAAGTCTAAATACAGGAAATTTTCTGATAACGTACCTAATAGGTACCACTGGGTACTGAACGTATTATATATAGATTTATAAATGTAAATATTGAACGTTCTTCGAATTTATATGCGCTACCTATATTATTTTGTAACAATTGTAATCGCCAATACTGTACTATTAAACAAAGAATAAATACTTTTTGAAATAAGTAGAATGAATTATTTAATAAATGTGGAATCTGCTTGCTTTGTTATTTGGGGGTAGGGATACACCTACAGCAGTAATGTACATTTGTGTTGCTGCGTAGGTCCATGTGACGTCACGCAGAGGGAATTGTTTGGCTATTGTGGCCTTCAGATGGCACTGTTGGATGTGTCAGGCGGGCAGCCGGACCTGCCGCGAATCTGCAGGCAGATCCGTAGCTGAATGCGGACGTAGGTTGCACTGCAGCTGCCGGCAGATCCTGCCGCCCGCTTTGGTTATCAGGGTAGCAGAAAGCAAATCTGTCGAGGTAAACGTAACCTAACTAGAGTCAAACAATTATAACCTGTCAAGTGTGAAATAAGGAAAATAATTAATTTTTTAAATGTCACGAGTTTTTACACCATACAGGACACTGAATTATTGTCTCAATTAGCAAGGTATGTCAGCAAAATTTTTTAAGAGACTATTTATGTAGAGCCTATAGAAACGGAAGGGGCGCACAAACTTGAAAGTTGTCCAGAGAAGGTTCTACAGAGAAGCATCTTCTTTCGCACAAGTTTCTACAAAATCATAAATTGTTTTTATACCAGCAAACTATTTTTACATTAGAGTTTTTATGTAATGTTTATAAAAATGAAAGGGACGCAGCGGCTTAGATAGAAACGAAAGGGACGCACAGGCTTGAATAGAAATGGAGGGGAAGCACAAGCTTCGATAGAAATGAAGGGGATGCACAGACTTGGAGATTGTCCGGAGAAGGTTAGATAGACAGAGAAGCATGTTGTTCGCACAAATTTCTGGAAATTTGTCAAATAAGGTAAATCGATAAAATTTGTCAAATTAGCGTAGCATTAAGAATTAAGAAAATTATAGCGTACTGCTTGCGATGTAGAGCAAGTCACATTATTCAAGAAAGTGCGCTGAAAACGCATCCCCCTTGATACTTTTCAATCTCTTGTGAAAGATATTCCTAATACTTTATTAAAATCCACAGAAGTTCCCTCGTTATTCATTAATTTGATTAGTTTCCCATTATCAATATTTCAATTGCACCAATAAATATATTAAATTAATTTTATTCCAACACCAATAAATTGTGCTTTAAAAATATTGGATCTTTTTGTTCATTTTCGCTAAATTACCATTAGTATTTAAAGTTCTTCCAACAAGACTTTCTGCGCTCTCACTTTCATCGGACAAATTTTACAGTCTCTACACTTAGTGTAGCAAAGGGCCATTCTATATCTACATGTTTTACGTTAAGTGGTAACTAAAATATGTGGTTTTAATATATTTACAGATAATGGAAGCAGAAGCGAAAGAGAAATTAACCCCACTGTACGAGCAAATGAAAAAAAACAAGCACACTTTCATGTATAATTCAATTTTAGAGTTTTAAGAAATATGTATATATAATTAAAATCGAATTTTATTATGAATATGGAAAACTGTATAATTTAGAGAAAAAAATAAATGGGACATAGTATTATATTAAATAAACGATTTTATTAAACGATTTTATTCAGCGTCAGTCCTCTGTTTGCTTCTTGTATGTTTGCTTCATATCTGACAACTCAAATTTAAACCAATTCCACCAATCCAATTGTCTTGTAGCTTTGCAGGTGTGCATAGTTTGGATGGCAATATAATATATTGTTAATTAAAAAAAATAACCCACAGGGGGTGAACAAATTATCCAGTCATTAATAAACACTACAAAATGTGTGAAATCTCCACAAAATTACCTTTTTCAAAAAAAGGTACAAAAAAGTGCGCCAAGTATATAATCCCATCAAAAATGATCCCATTTAAGAACATTGTGGTAAATTAATACCCATCAAAAAGAATCTCATTTAAAATCATTGTCGTAAATTAATAACTTTACAATACTAATGATATACATAAATTGCGCCAGTTATCACAATGGCTATTTATTCAAAGAAAAAAATGTATTAAATAGTATTAAGCAGATATATTTTTATACAAATAAATATTTTAATACGAATACATATTTTATTCTTAATACTTGGCGCTGCTTTCCGAATTGGTGTTGCTAAACTGAATAAATATGTATAAATTGCATTAAAATCTTTTTCTTTCTTTCTTGTTTCAGTGATATCTGGTCTTGTTTTATTTATTAACCAAGACAATTAACATTTTTTTCAGAGAGCAGCGCCAAGTATTTTGAATAAAATATGTATTCGTATTAAAATATTTATTTGTATAAAAATATATCTGCTTAATACTATTTAATACATTTTTTTCTTTAAATAAATAGCCATTGTGATAATTGGCGCAATTTATGTATATCATTAGATTTGTAAAGCTATTAATTTACGACAATGGTTTTAAATGGGATTCTTTTTGATGGGTATTAATTTACGACAATGTTTTTAAATGGGATCCTTTTTGGTGGGATTATATACTTGGCGCTCTTTTTTGTGCCTTTTTTTAAAATTCTAATAGACGAAAAGGCTAAATAGTAGGAATACATCAGACACAATTTTTGTTGCTATCCATCCATAATTGTTACAGGTAAGAGATTTGAAAACCCATTTCACATATTAATATAATGTAGGAATTGTTAAACCATGCCGTAATTGACAGGATACTTGACAAGAGAAACGGCGGCTAACAAGCAGTCCAAACTCATATTTACGTATCTTTCAGGTTAATATGTTTTTCAAATATTCTTAAAATATTTGAAAATAAATATTGATCATTGTGTCGTAAAGTTAGAAAATATATATAATTATGGGGGGAGACGTGGAAGTTCGAGGCTCGAACCTACGTTTAAAAAGTTCGCAGCGGTATAGCAGCTCAACACTGTACCGCTTTTTTTTTATATACGTTTATTTTTGCCAACAATTAATATATTTGTGTATTACAACAGGAACAGTAAAGAAAAATATCCTTAAACGTATACGATTAGGAACTACATATGTGCGTGCGAACGCTTATAGACTATTGACTCTTAACGGAAGAGTACCCGTCGTCTTGACTTTCTTGAATTTTAGATAGCACTTATTGCCCGCATAAACTATTATACAATGAGTTTTTTTTTAAATATAACTTAGTAATTTAGAAATGACAGTATAGGAACGGCTAAACTATACTTTGTTTGGAAGAGAGGAAGAGTGGGGGTAACTGAGAGGTGAGGCGAAGATGCCTCTATACATTTTTCTTACTTCTAATCTTATTATTAGTTTGTACTTGGTTAAGTTCCATTTTTGGTCCAGTCACAGCCACCAATATTTTTTTTGTGTTTTGTCTATGATTATCTCTTAAATCTACTTTTGATAATTTATACATAAATCTTAGGTTATCGTGTTCCAAGTCTATATTTACATTGTATACTAATTTTTTATTATAATTTTTTCTATTAATATGGTATATTGTTGGTAAGTTATTTTCTGATTGTATGTATCCCTTAGTGTCTAGGTATACAAACGCTTCTGGGGGTGTGTAACCTGTAGCTCTAGCTTTTTCGCAGTACAAAGGATTTGGGTACAGTACATGGGAGATGTTTGTATTATTAGGTACTTGGTGAATACCTGCCCAATGGTCTCTGATTAGTCTGAGCAGAAACAGAATCTATTCTCAATAGGTCAGCCTCATTGTAAAGTTTATAATTCTTAACCCTTTTTGTAAAATTACTTTCAGGTGATCTGTATTTGTCCAGTCATGCTATCAGGCAATTCCTTTCGAAAAGTTGCATTTTTTCCATACTACTTGCACAAATATTGTACCAAATTTGGCAGCCGTATGTAAGTATTGGCCTGATTAGAGCTTTGTAGCATAAAAGTTGTACATCTTTGCAAAGGTCTTTCGAATAGAACAGTCTTTTGTTGGCTAGAAATGCTCTTTCTGCTTTTGATATTTGCATAAGAATGTGTGCGTTGTGATTAAATTTGAAATCTAGAAAAATTCCCAAATAACGCACCACTTTTTTATGTGGTATTTTCTTTTCTATGTCACCAGTATCGTGTAGGAAGAATTTTTTTGAATTACTCCTAACGTCGTAATTAGCGTCGGAGATATTAGAAATGTATGGCCTGAAGAGAATGGATTCACATTTGGAAGTATTCATTTTTACCTTCCATGTATGGAAATAATCTTGAATTTTTTCTAAAGTTTCCTGTAGTATGATTTTCATGATAGAGCTATTCCACGTCAAAACAGATAGGGGGAAAATTTAGTTTCACCGATTCTCTTAAAAATTACAGCATTCGTCGATAACCTTGCAAAACCAAAGTATACTGAATTTTAAAGGCCTATGTCAAATAGTTTTCGAAATAATTGGAATAAAATCGGCTGCCGCGTCATTACTTAAACTCTAATATCTCATTTTAAAGCTGAAGGAATGCTTTCTCAACTCATATTTAGAATATTTTGTTTATTGTTAATAAACTTGGCGGCAATCGATGTCAAAGTTTCAAATCGCGATTTTACGTCGTTCCCATAAATTTTTTTTTGCAGCTGCTCGACGCGTATGCTGCTATAAAGAAAAAATTCCTATTGTTGGGGAGGTTTGTTTCAACGATTGTGGTTTCAAGAACTTTATTTGTTTGATCTACGTTTGGTACTATTGTTTTGTACTTAATCTCCCGTCTAATGAGGACAGCTGTTCCCCCACCTCGTCGCGCGTTTGGTCTATCAGTTCTAATTAGATTATAGTTCTTGAAGTTTAATCTATACAACAATTGCGCCAATTATCACAATGGCTATTTATACAAAGAAAAAAATGTACTCCATAATATTAAGCCGACATATTTTTATACAAATCAATATTTTAATACGAATAAATATTTTATTCAAAATACTTGGCGCTGCTCTCCGAAAAAATGTTAATTGTCTTGGTTAATAAATAAAACAAGACAAGACACCACAGAGACAAGAAAGAAAGAAAAAGATTTTAATGCAATTTATGCATATTTACTCAGTTTAGCAACACCAATTCAGAGAGCAGCGCCAAGTATTTTGAATAAAATATTTATTCGTATTAAAATATTGATTTGTATAAAAATATGTCGGCTTAATATTATGGAGTACATTTTTTTCTTTGTATAAATAGCCATTGTGATAATTGGCGCAATTGTTGTATCTCATCACTTTTGTAAAGTTAAATATAGCATATTAAGAAATTTATATTAATTTACGACAATGTTTTTAAATGGAATTCTTTATGATGGAATTATATACTTGGCGCTCTTTTTTGTACCTTTTTTAAAAAAGGTAATTTTGTGGGGATTTCACACATTTTGTAGTGTTTATTGATGACTGGATAACTTTTTCACCCCCTCGGGGTTATTTTTTCAACAATATATTATATGGTTATCCAAACTCCGCACGCTTGCAAAGCTACAAGACAATTGGATTGGTCGAATTGGTTTAAAGTTGAGTTTTCAGATATGAAGCAAACATACAAGAAGCAAACATAGAATCGAAGCTGAATAAAATCGTTTAATTAATATAATATTATGTCCGATTTATTTTTGTTGTCTGAATTATACAGTTTTCCACATTCATAATAAAACTCAATATTAATTGTATAAACATATTTCTTAAAACTCTAGAATAAAATTATACATGAAAATGTGCTTATTTTTCTCATTTGCAGCAGGGTTACTTTCTCTATCGCTTCTGCTTCGATTATCTGTAAATATACAAAATTCCACATTTTAGTTATGACTTAACGTAGAACATATAAAAATAGATTGGCCCTTTGCTATTTTAAGTGTACAGACTACAAAATGTGTCCGAAGGAGGTGAGAGCGTATGGCAAAATGTCTTGTTGCAGGAAATTTAAATGCTAATGGTAATTCAGCAAAAATGAACGAAGAGATTCAATATTTTTAACGTACAATGTATTGGTATTGGAATAAAATTAATTTAGTATGTCTATATTTTTGAATTGAAATATTGTTAATGGGAAACTAATAAAATTAATGAATAGCGTAGGAACTACTGTGGATTTTAATAAAGTATTAGGAATACCTTTCCAAAAGAGATTGAAAAGTATCAAGGGAGATGCGTTTTCAGCGTACTTTCTTCACTAATGTGACTTGCTCAACGTTGCAAGCAGTACGCTATAATTTTCTTAATTCTTAATGCTACGCTACTTTGACAAATTTTGTCGATTTACCTTATTTGACAACTTTCCAGAAACTTGTGCGAAACAAGATGTTTTTCTGTCTGTCTAACCTTCTCTGGACAACCTCCAAGCCTGTGCATCCCCTTCATTTCTATCCAAGCTTGTGCGTCCCCTTCATTTCTATCCAAGCCTGGGCGTCCCCTTCATTTTTATTCGAGCCTGTGTAAAAATTGTTTGCTGGTATAAAAACAATATATTAATTTGTGGAAACTTGTGCGAAAGAAGATGCTTCTCTGTCGAACCTTCTCCAGACAACTTCCAAGTCTGCGACTCTACATAAGAAATCTATTTGAAAAATTTTGGCGACTTACCTTGTTAATTGAGACAATAATTCAGTCTCCTATTAGTGTAAAAACTCGTGACATTTCAAATTCCGACAATTTACTTTATTTGACCCTTAGCACTTGGTAGGTTAAAATATCTCTGCCTAGCTGTCACGTGACAACAATTTATTTGACACTTAGCACTTGGTAGGCTATAATATCTCTGGCTAGCTGTCACGTGACAACAATTTGTTACGCGATTGGCCGATGCCCGCATCCAATGAACAACGTGCCTGAGAGACATTTCCTCACCCTTTCATACTCCCCTCTTGCCTAGAAGTGTCGGACGATGACTATGACGATGCTGAATTTTAAGAACATAAAATTCAGCAAATTGCAACTTTACATCGAAATATCTCAGCTCATAAGGCCCGTAGGAACAAAACGAAGACACTTTTCTCATGTAAATCAAACCCAAGCTATCCATTAAGACCATTCAAAATCTAATTGGATCAGCCGTTATTGAGATTCGGAAATCTCAGGGTTCTTGATAGCGAGTCGTCGCGTAATAGAGCCACTCCGTGTCTTGCGCTGCGCATATATATATATATATATATATATATATACTTAACGCGAGACACTACCGTGTCTCTTGATGTGTGTGATTTAGTTTGGTTTCACATAATAATACTATCGTTGGGTTCTGACGTTCTAAAATTTCAGCCAAATTATCTCTTCTTTCGTTAGAAATAATAGAGTTTACATTTATTGAAAACAGAGACTGTTTTCTGTCTTTCGACATTGTATGTAACGTCTTTTCATCAGATCAAAAGACTGTTTCCTTCTGCTGAAACTGTAACGTCTTTTCGTCAGACTTCTCCATTCGTTCAGAGCGAACGGACAGGAGTATTGCTTTTGATTTTTAGTGAATTCGGAATTCACGAATCAGATCAAGATGCCCACAGAGCAGAAGTATTATCAAAATTTTGTCAAGGTATGGGAAAACTTTTTTTTCGCCTAAACGTGCGCGAAAATCTAGTTTTCCCATACATATTTAAAATTTTGGTAGTAAAACGCGGTTTTCCAATCCCATTTTTATCGCGCGACACAGTGGAATAGGCCTACAGGGGATACCACTGACAAAAAAAACGCATCGATAATAGTACCTCCTTGGGTGATGTGGAAATCTATTGATACGGGTTTCGCCCCAATGCGCCACGCGCGGTTCATATGGTACGGGCCTGAGACGCTCCAAGCTTCTCGGCCGCCACGGGGGCCAAGACGCGCGGCGGGAGAAAGGAGGCGTTGCCTCCGAAAATCGGCCGCCGCGTTCACTTAATTCCGAAGCCTGGTCAAGTATCTCATTAGGATCGAAATCGCCATCAAGATATTTTAGAATATATGGTTGAACTCTTTCGCTTTTCGGTGTGAAAGTGAAAAATGGAATGTTGTTATTTTTTAGAATAATACATAGTTTTCTAAATTCAGGGATAGATTCTGCTTGTATAGCAATTTTTGTTTCATTAATTCTTTTCGGTATAAAGTTTACGCTATCGATTGTTATTTTAATTAACTCTATAATTTCTTTCGCTGACTTACTGCTAATATTGATAGGTGGGGGTTAGACCGGTTTGCTTTCGGGGCGGTCACTAGGTGCCTTCGTTTGCTGACTTGAGATGCCTGGAGGGGTGAGTTCCTTCCTGCTGTTTTCCGTTGAAGCTGACAAGGGGGCCGCATAGGTTATGTAATCGGTTCTGGAATGAGACTGGGTGGACACTGTAGTGCACACCTAGTGTTACTAAACCGTAAAGGGTTTTTGCACAATGGGCCTTCGTTTTCGAGAAATTTGAGTTTAAAGTTTTGCGCGACAATTGTATTTCAGTTGCGCAAACATTCTTACCAAACAACGGTCGTAGCTGCGATAGTAAGGTGTTCGGCTACGGTGCTGGAGGTCTTCGGTTCGATTCCTCTTTTACGCTCTTGTTTTTTTTTCTTTTTCTTATCGTAGTAATGCAATGGCTGCACCTAAAATTATTTTGCGCTGTAACGATTTTAATAATATATATTATTACAATAATACTGCACACAAAGTAAGTTTCCTCTGTATATTTTAAGAATTCTGTACAATAGTTCGGATGGTACCGATCGTAAAAACATGCAAAACACAAATGTTCTCTACACCACGCGCATCCTAACAACGACACTGTCATACATTTACATATTTTTAAATTACGTGGAAAACAAACTTCGTTCAATTTCGTTCGTTGAAATTGGGGTTTGTCATTGCCTGGCGTTAATCCTGACGCGCACCATGCATATCTAATCATATTATTGAATATCGGCGAAAGAGAACGAGCGAAAGAAAACGAAACAGTTGCCGTCGACTCTTTCGCCGATATTCAATAATATGATTAGATATGCATGGTGCGCGTCAGGATTAACGCCAGGCAATGACAAACCCCAATTTCAAAATGTGAACGAAGTTTGTTTTCCACGTAATTTAAAAATATGTAAATGTATGACAGTGTCGTTGTTAGGATGCGCGTGGTGTAGAGAACATTTGTGTTTTGCATGTTTTTACGATCGGTACCATCCGAACTATTGTACAGAATTCTTAAAATATACAGAGGAAACTTACTTTGTGTGCAGTATTATTGTAATAATATATATTATTAAAATCGTTACAGCGCAAAATAATTTTAGGTGCAGCCATTGCATTACTACGATAAGAAAAAGAAAAAGAAAAAAAACAAGAGCGTAAAAGAGGAATCGAACCGAAGGACCTCCACAGCACCGTAGCCGAACACCTTACTATCGCAGCTACGACCGTTGCTTGGTAAGAATGTTTGCGCAACTGAAATACAATTGTCGCGCAAAACTTTAAACTCAAATTTCTCGAAAACGAAGGCCCATTGTACAAAAACCCTTTACGGTTTAGTAACACTAGGTGTGCACTACAGTGTCCACCCAGTCTCATTCCAGAACCGATTACATAACCTATGCGGCCCCCTTGTGAGATCGCTATTTTCGGTCGCTTTCCATTGTTGGCCATACCTGCGTCTTGGGTTTTATTGGAATTGAGCCTATTCGTAGTGGTAGAAAAGTCTTGTCCTGTCGCTGTACTTGGGTCTCTGGCTGTTCCAGTCATTGTATTAGGCATGTCGTCCTCTTCTTTATCCGTTAGTACTTGGAATCTGTTGCTGGTTGAGAGTTTCTTGCTAGTTGTGGTTTCAATCCTTGTTTCAACACTAGATTATATCATCGCAGATAGCTTAAGTATTGTTTCTTGTAGTGTGACTATGGTCTATAACAGATCTTCGTAGGAGGGCTTTGTCTCTTCGCTTTGATTTGTGCAATTCCAGTCCATCGTTGTTTCTGGGAGAGTTTCTTTGGGTTCACTACTATATATTTTTCTCGTACTTTTCGATTTATCTGTGATAACTTTTTCCCTTGAGGTTGAAGGTGTTGGGTTTAGTCTTTTGGTTGATTTCATTTTTAGAGATTGCTTTAGCAGTTTCTTTGTATCCACCGCATCATTATCAATGATGTTGTATAGTTGTTGCTTGTTTAGAATATGCTTAGATGACATATTTGTAAGGAACGCTCTCCTCATTTGATGGTGTTCCATTCTGAGCTTCTGGTTCCGCTGGCTTCTGTGACGCGGGGGCCGCAGCTTCCGAGCCCTTTATTTCCTCGTCCTTAATTTTCACTACATATATACACTTTACACACTTTGAAAAACTTTGGCATTCTTCAGTGAATACTTAGGTTTGAATAGCACTGTGTATATTGTGACCACTGCTTACTATGTCAACACTTTATCGCTGCGTCACCGACGCCGTTGGTAAATGCGGTAGATACTTAAAAATGTAAGGTGCATAACATAGTTTCAAATGATTTGTTTTTTTCAGTTTCTTTAATTCCTATGATATTTTGCTGTACGTATAAACATTGAAGATCGCATAAAACACTTATTTCATGAAGCAATTCGAAGTATAAGTTACTCTGACACGGAAAAAACGACGAAAAAATCGGTTTTTAATTTTTTTAACTGCGGCGCACCAAATTGAAAAATCTGAAAAAATTCAGGACAATCGTAACAAAGATACGGACTTACAATAAAAATATAATTATAGTGCCAAGACTGCTTCGATACACAATCAGCATTTTTCATCATTTTTTGGCGTTTTTTATTTTTCACAGCTCGGTTTTTCAATTTAAAAATCTGAAACAATTCTCTAATATGTGCCCCGATAACAGAAATGCCTTTGATTTTTTTCAAAATATTTCATCCCCTAGTATAGGAGAAATTCGGCAAAAACCTGACTTTAAATTTTTACCCTTTACTACCCTCCGGGTGGAGATACAAAGTTGAAACTTGCCATAAATGTTTCTCTTTTTATAGGCTTTCGAATGACTCATCGTGAGTTCAATTTGGTTCAAGAGCACATTTGACCATCTTAACCGGCTATACCCTTTGAAGATGCATCCTTATATCCCAAAAGAGTTTGATTTCATTTACAATTATTTACATTATTTTATGGCATATCCGGTCTAATATAGGCTGCTTTTCGTTTCTTCGCGGTTTCCTGCCGCTGCAATTTGAGTTGTGGTAATTTTAGTAAAAAGTTCATCTAAATATTGGGCAAACCTTCGTGAAATGTGTCTTTTGGCAAGTTCGGAAGGAATAATGACCTTAGTACCCCAAAACGAACTCGTGTAGTGTGAACCCAGTGGCCTCATGTACCGAAGTATTATATGAGAATATATCAAATCTAATCTATTCGTCCCAATCTACCGTGGCACAGTAGTGTTCTACAGATTCAATAAGAGAGGCTAATAGATTTAATGTTCAAAGAAGTCGTAAAATATTTAAGAGATTAGACCGAAGTTATTATTTAGGTGAGTTCTGGGTTTTCTTGAGAGGTAATTCATGAAATAAATGTAAAATGGAATATTTGACTGTAATTAGAGCAATAAATAAATTTATCTACTACCTCATTTGTCCGGATTCCGCGTTCCCGCGCGTCAGGAAAACAAAAGCCATTTCTACTTTGTTATCATGCTCTGAGAACCTGTCATTAGTCCCCGTTATTTCAAGATTTGCGATCGGCGACTCGTCTACGCAAACGAGTGTCTCCTGCAGATGCTCTGAAGATGAGTTATATAGGTTAGGTTGTAAGGGTCGTGAGGAAGAATTTGGGACATCAGTGGACGCAATTTTACGTGAAAAGTGCATCAGCACTTGAATTGATTCTACTAGGTTAGTATACGATGTTGTAATTATATTCCTTTAATTTAATTCGCCATCCCCATTATTTAGAGGTTATGCAACCAGACCAGTTGTGGATGGTAAGTTACCAAAGTGCATTGATGACCATGAAATAAGGCTCAGAAAATGATCTACGGCCAACAAAACAGTGGACACAGGTAATAGCTTCTCCATTGATATATTTTGGCTGCTTGCCTACAGAAATACGGAAAACAAGAGTGTCCTGAAGCTAAGTACGTGCAGCGCTCTACATTTTTGATTTTAGTACATGTACTGCCGAGGCAACTACGTGAAGGATCAGGACCCAATCGACATCAATAGATCGTGCAAAAACTGATTTTAACAATCTAATTAGATTATCCAACGTACCTGGTTTGCAGCGATTTGATATTAAATGATCTGCAGATTCCTTAATTTTATTACGAATTAGAGCCAATCAATTAATCCTATCACCAGGTGTTATGCGAGAATCAGCGAGCTTACACTGAGTTACAAATTTAATCAATGAACACGTCCCGTTAAAACGCGGAATTAAATCAGTGGCTAATTATAATGGCATAAATGTACTTTCAGAAGCAAATCCTATACTATCCGGGTTATCTACTCTATTGGAAGGAGTGAATTCATCGCTAAGGATAGGCAGTCTAAATTTCTGGATAGGAGTTTGCATCGGCACAGATCTTACTTAAATTATTTGGGGCCTTTTAAGGGAAGATTCGGTCCCGGGTGATTCTATTACCAAATATTAAATTTCGAAGAAATTACCACAACTTGAGCTAGGTTTGTGATTTCTCTTAAACCTTTCCAACCTACTACAATATGGTGACATTTTACAAAATTTGATCAGTTGCCTGCCGTGTATAACTTAAGTTTTTAAATAATAAACTTTTCTAATTAGCGCGTTGGCTTCTCCCGTTGCTCTGTTACTGCTCCTGCGTTCAGGGGACGATCTCTGCGGTTCGTTGCTGCTCCTGGTAAGCCCCTTTCGTCGATGTGCTCAGATGGTCCGAATTTTAGAATTTGATGGATCCTTACGCCGATTTGTGCCTTGTGATTCCAAGGAAGCGTGCGCGGCCAATGAAACCACCCGTTTCAGGTATTGTACCTGACCCTTGGGGAAATCGTGCGAAAGCCCAAGAGGGAGTTCAATGTTCTACGCAAATGCCAAGTCGACAAATTGCAAAAAATTCTTCTTGTTGCATCCTACGACTGGCACCAATTTTGTTGCGTAGACCTCCGGCTGGTCGTAGGGACTGCGTTGTTGCCCGAGGAGTGCTGAACCGCAGTGCTCGGTAATGGGCCGTCATATTAATGTAGATTCACCTTCTATCGTACAGAGGGACTGCGTTTTTTGTAGTTTTAACTGTTTTATTATTATTCATATTATGTTTATTCTTTGGTTTTGTATTACATTAAGTCTTTAGTTACATACAGCTTATAATACGTATTGCGTCGTACAACCCACGTGTCGTTAGGCCCGCATGTCTCTTAGGCGCCGATATAGAGGGCGCCCCCTTCGCACCTTCTCCGCCTCCCATATTACCATACATAACAATTCACATTAACTTATAGATGGAAATATGAATTGTAACTAACAAGGGAATATCCCAAACTCGAAAATTCAAAAAATTCTGAAACTTTTAGGATTTAATGGATTTAATTAGAAAAAGTAACCTTTGTCTTGAAACTTTTTTTCTAACTTTTTTTTATATATAGATTTTACAAAATAAAATCGAAAAATCGCCTAATCTTCGAGGGTTAATTTCACCCCCTTAAGCCTCGTTCACATTAGTCAAGTTTACTGACTTCAAGTCGCTTGAAATCAGTAAACTTAATAATGTGAACCTGTTATTCACTTCACTTGAAATATCCTTTCAAATTTCAAGCGAAGTAGAGAATGTTCCAATGTTTTTTGCCTTGAAATAATACTACTTGAATACTGTGAACGTACGTACAAGAGTTACGAAGGTAAGCCGACTGTCTATTGACTTTAAAAATTTTCAATAATGCTTTCCTAATTTCGTTTTTTATTGTGCGCCAGCCAACAAATACCACCTCCTTTGACGCCATTTTAGATATCTTAATCTACTTGCTTCACTCTTTAGCTTCAAGTTTCAAGTACTCTTGAAAGTCACTTGGAGGCAGCTGACACTGTCTGAACATCATTTTGAAGTCAGTATACTTGAATTCAAGCGACTTGAAGCCAGTAAACTTGACTAATGTGAACGCGGCTTTAGAGTGAATTAGGGCAGCAAAAAAAAATGCATTGTAATTGGGAGGAAATTCTCTACATATCCACAAAGTTTCAGAATTTTTAAAATTTTTGGTTTCTGGATCTTCCCTTGTCAGCTAAAAAATGAACGTTCTATCGCTAATACGTTCCGGAATAGGATGTGTCCCTCAGGCGTCATTGTTTCGTATTCCTATGGTAAACGTAACAAACATTTGTACATCGAGCGGATTACATACATGTCGAACAGCAATTTGAAGGTCAAATCATGTTATTTTGGCTGTTGCTGAACGAGTGTTTAACGCCTTAGCTATGATTAAGTATACGATGCGTACAAGTATTATTAATAATAATATAACAACCCAACGCATTATAATAAACATAATTATAATGTTTACCTACTTTCATATGTGCAGATTTATATTCCTATTAATAAATAAGTGGAGTTTAAACTCTTTGGCTATTTATCATGGCAGACAACTTTCTAACAATAGCCCTAAATCCTGTGTATAGTGGAAAACGCATTGTTACCAATATGAAGTTGCACGGTAAGCAACACATGACATATCAAACACTGAAAATATAAAAAAAAATTATCTTTTTGGCAAATCTGGGTATATGCCCCCCCCCCTTAAATGTTTGAAAAATAGTCCGCGACAATAAAAATTACAATTTTTTTTCAAAATTTGAAAAATAAAAATACTTTTTTTAGTTATTCGGACTTTTCTCGATAACCGTCGATCGCACGAGAAAAAGTACCTAATAGAGCATAACAGATGCTCCTTGTCTAGATCTACAACTTTTGTTTGGCGTATTTCTTTACGTAATCCATAACATGGAACATATATAAAATCGACTTTGTGAGCTGTTAAATAACACTAGCTTACAGCCATTTTGCGCAGCAGATACCACTATTTTTTTCTTATGTAAAATGGCCCGTTGATTCCGAAAATAAGGTCTGAAAAATATTCTATGGATACGTTTTCGAGATATCGACATGTGAACAGTCTACCTGTCTGTCAAAAAGGTGGTCCCATTGAAATGCGAATATCTACTGTTGCGAATGACCGATATAGTCGAAAATAATCTCAAATTAAAGATAATTGAATCAACAACAAATCTACCTCATAACATTGTCAAACCGGTTCTGCAGATCGGGTGAAATCGATGGAAATATGTGAAAAAGATCATTTTTTTTCGCCCGAAATTGTCATCGACAATTCATTTAATCATCTGGGAAAAATCGGAATCGCAAAAATGGGCCCAGTTTCTCATTTCTTGCGTTGAGTCTCTACTTTTGATAGAAAATAAGGTGCTACTGAAGAAAATCTATGGATAAACATCGAAGCTAGAGACAATTGTGTGAAAACACTAAAATTTCTTTTGTTCTCGGTTTTTGTGTTTTTCTTTCCATTTTATTGTGTTATTCCAATTTTAATATTTTGTCTTTTATTTAAATAACATTGTGGAGCAGAATATTTCGTAACAGACTATGTATCAATTTAATATAGCATCAAGCGTCGAAATGAATTTGTTGTGAGATATCCTGCGCCACGATTTTATTTATAGTGAAGAAACACCATTGAAATTATAGTATAACGAAATAATTATTTGTTAGTTTTTATTACATTTTTAATAAAATCGTTTAGAGATAATTTTTTCTATACAGGGTGTCCCAAAAATGCTGCGCTTCCTTGAAGGGGGTGATTCAGGGGATGATTGCAAACAACTTTTTCCTTTACGAAAATGCTCTCCGAGATTTCGTTAACGAGATATTAACAAAAAACACCGGCCAATCAGAGCGCGCGCCTTCCGCCCGAGCTCCCGCGGTAGCGTTGGCTATGCGGTAGGCGACTGCGCTTGTACTACGAACGTACGAACAAGCAAATCGGCATGCATCGAAGGAAACCGCGTTACAGTTTTTTTTTTTTTAAAGCAGAATCTTAAATAATAATTATTTGAAGTGAGAGGACAAGAAATACGTAAATTCCGTTTTCAAATAACGCATAAACGAAAAGGTAATGTAAAAATCTGTAGTTTAATAACGGTCAACGCAACTAAATTTAAAAAATAATATTAGGTGTATGAATAAATTCTTTCCGACTGGATTTACATAATCAGTAGGTATAAAGCTACCGAATTTCTATCGCAGTGGTATTCGTAAGCTGCCAGAAAAATGGCAAAAGGTAATTAACAATAATGGAAATTATTTCGATGATTGAGTTGTTTTCATATTTTTTAAATCAAACTGTTATTGTATCTTACAATCGGAAAGAATTTATTTCTACACTTAATAATCACAAAGAAATTAAATAAAACTCACTCATTTGGACACTCCTTTCCTTCCTTTTCGGAAACCTGTGTCACTGGGTCACTGTACCGATCCTGGTCATCCTTGGACGAAAAGATTTATGGTAGGGTAGCGCCCAGTACTCAGCTGATCGCAGGTACATACGACACCGCCCAAAGTAAAGGGTCGCAACGTCAAGTGCGTTCCAGTCGGAAAGAATTTATTCATACACCTAATATGATTTTTTAAATTTAGTTGCGTTGACCGATATTAAATTACGGATTTTTACTTCAATAGGGAATTACAATCACTTGTTGTACATTTTCTGTTACATTACCTTTTCGTTTATGCGTTATTTGAAAACGGAATTTACGTATTTCTTGTCCTCTCGCTTCAAATAATTATTATTTACGATTCTGCTTTAAAAAAAAAAACTGTAACGCGGTTTCCTTCGATGCAGGCCTGACTTGCTTGTTCGTACGTTCGTAGTACAAGCGCAGTCGCCTACCGCGTAGCCAACGCTACCGCGGGAGCTCGGGCGGAAGGCGCGCGCTCTAATTGGTCGGTGTTTTTTGTTAATATCTCGTTAACGAAATCTCGGAGAGCATTTTCGTAAAGGAAAAAGTTGTTTGCAATCACCCCCTGAATCACTCCCTTCAAGGAACCGCAGCATTTTTGGGACACCCTGTATATATATTTCTGTTCATAGTTCATTTTCTATTGTACGGCTTTCATTTTTTTTTATTTTCCCAACAGACGCAAATATATCTCTGCAGATCCGTTTCTTGTATTCTCATTTGTTTTTTTCTGACAAATCTTGATGACATAAATAACGAACATGAAGAGAGATTCCATCGCGATATGAAGGGTGTTGAGCGGCGGTATCATGGATTTTATAATGGGACAATCATGGGAGATTATATTTGGTTCTTCATAAGGCCGCGTACAGACTTGAGCACGAACGCGAATGAGGCAAGCCGAGGCAGATCCGAATGCGAATGCTCAGACTCGATTTGAGATTTATCGTTTTGTACGCTCAGCACGAGGCAAGCCGAAGCAAGCTGAAGCAAGCTAAGATAAAGTGAGAAAACTTTTATACCATAATAGATGATACATTTTATTTATAATAGTGTAAAATAAAAAATAAATTTTTATGTAATTCATGATATTTGTTGAAACGACCTCGATCGGAACCGCCGTCGGCAGCTGTTCGGCATTGCAATGACGTGCGGAATAGATCTTTCGAGTTTTAAAAAGAATGGGAACCAATGATTTATTATCAAGCAGTGTTAGGATCCGCACATCTGCGATGCACAAGTTTTTAGACGGTTTAGCCGGTACACGAGCCAATTAGTTATGTCAATTAAATCATAAATCGTCCACTCAAAGCCAATGTAGGCCAATTCTTCTGGCAGCCTCTTGGTCCACTCGAAAATGGTCGCTTGTCAACGCACCCGCACGTGCATCGCAGATGTGGGGTGTCTTTGCGCTTTCACGCTGTCCTACTCAGGCAGGTAGGAAAGATCTTCCCGCCAAAATTCCGGCCAGAACGATTCCCGCCAAATCAAGCCCCTTTCCCGGAAAAGACGCGCCAAGGGCGCAGGGAATAGTTGACGCGATTTATGCTAGCGAAATAATCCGATTGCTTGACACCGGCACTACGTTGGCCAATCGGGTCAAGTCAACCACTGCCGGACTCTTCTTCAAACATCTAAGGAGTCTGCAATGTCAGTCATGTCATGATCTCCCGTCAGCGCAGTACGGTTAACGTAATTCCGTCAGCGCAGAACGGTTAGCGTAAAAGTGTCAACGTCGAGTAAATTCAAACTTGATTCACACACACGTTATTCACAAAACCACTGTTCTAGTCTATTGTCTGTTTACCATCATTATTGCTATTAAATATATACCAGTTCACTGTTTTCTTTATATTCTGCATTCAACTTACTAGCCCTACTTCAGTAAAATGATTAGGGTACGCGCGTAATTCCGGCGTCGGTAAAAATCGTAGCGGTGCTTTACAACTTCCGTTGACTCCACACGAAGAGGTTGAGTCTCATCGTGGTTACGGGAGAACAGCAGCGAAAGTCTTAAAAGTGGAAGGAATGTTTTAGGGGACCAGGACAATTTTCTTCAAATTATGTGACTCCTGGTTCATGAAAGAAGATGTAGGTTTCTCAAAACAGGTATTTCAATGTGCAATAAAAGTCCAGCATTTATGATATCTCTAAAAGCTAGGTATTTGGGGACTTCGAGAATGCACACTACTCCATACTTGACTGCGCATTTGAAAAATACGAATCTGAAAGGAAATTAATGTACAGAGTGTGTCACTAAGAACACCTATCTTAAATAACTCGTTACTGATTGATGTGATGAAAAAATCCTCAAATTTATTGACCTATACAAAGTGATCCTCAACACTGAATGACGATGAAAATGTGTGAACAGTATCATTTACTTTCAATTCGTCTGTGCGAAGTTAAGAATTTGACTTTTTATACACTACAACCTAGATAGCACCGCACATCCCAAGGTGCGTCCATTTCATGTCCAGTTTATATCCGAACGTTCTACGCCCATTTTTAACGTACATAGGATGTCCGTTTCTTAAGTCCTACGGACGTTCTTAGGACTTCAATTTCGGATACACTAGGAACCTCGGTTTCTTAAATCTTATGAATGTTCTTAGGACTTTAATTTCGGATGTTCTAGAAACGTCCATCTTGTAAGTCTTGTGAATGTTTGGAAGAACTAAACAGATGTTCTAAGATGGACATATGGACATTTTCGGGACATTCTCCGAACGTACAGTACGTCCGGAACGGATGTTCTTCGGACGTACATAAGGCGTCTTTGTGCTATTTTGAAAAGCAGTAGTAAAGAAAATCTACGGTGCCATTTAAAATTCATATTTCTAAAAAAAATCACAAATAAACGTGTATAGAAAGAGGCTCGGGCCGATCCAGTTGTCGGATTGGCCCGAGGCATGCGGCGAACAGCCCCGAGGCAACGGCGAACGGCCCCGAAGTACTTCAACGACGTGCCACACTTGTCTACTCATTCTGCCTCGGCTTGCCTCATTAGGGCCCTTTATACGGACGTTCTTGCGCGCGATCCGGCGCGCGGTCTTGCGCGCCACACGCCGCGCGCCGGGGCAAAAGTACGTGAACGCCGAAGCGGGGCGCTCCTTTGTGCACGCCAGAAGGTTATACTCGCCACTACTTAGAGACAGCGAGTTCGGCCTCATATTTGTACGCCGACTCCATCCACATGTTTTTTCCACGATCCACCGCAGTGGTGTATTGGGTACTACCTGTTCGATGTAAATTATCGATCATTGAAACGATCAGCAAGACACGATCGCGATATACGTTCGCGAAATGTATATAAATTCCTCGATATACCTGGCTCCGCACTGTCGGAAATCGTGAGGCGCGCGACGAGCCTGGTTTCAAGTGCCGTTTTTTCCTTTTCTAACTACCTTTTCTGTCTCTTATGTAAACTCTTCTGGAGTCGAGATTAGGTGCCTTTACACGGACGTTCTTTTGGGACACTTTTGCGCGCCACACGCCAGCGCGGCACGCATTTGGCGTGGCGTGTCGGAAAGTCGCAGGCCAGAAGATCGTACCCGTCACTACTTAGAGACAGCGAGTTCGGGCTCCCATTTCTACGTCGACTCCACATGCTTTTTCCAGGAACCAGCGCAGTCTTGTATTGTGTACTACCTGTTCCATGTATATTATCGATCTGCGAAACAATTGGCAAGACACGATCGCGATATATGTACGTGGGTTCGCGAAAAGTATACGAATTCCTCGATATACCTGGCTTATAAAGGATATCATAAATGCTTTTACTGTAGGGCACACTGAAACATCTGTTTTTACGAAGCTACATTTGGTTTACCTGAAGGTGCTATAAATTATGGAAATGGTTTATTACTCAGTTATAACGACTGTATTGCGATCTGCATTCTTCTTGCAGACGAAAAGTTTCCACCTCATCGGAAGTTCTTGCTAGCATCTTGTGCGCGGTTAGAAGTGTGGCGCGCCGGAATTCCACGTTCTTGCGTGCGAGTAGAACCGTTGTCAGGCGTGGCGCGTCCAAAAAAGTGTGGCGCGCTTGAATTTTCGTCCCACGCAAACCTCGACTCAAGAGGCAACCCTACCGATAAGCCGTGCGTCGATGGGTTTCAAGGACTTCGACCCTCGAGCCCAGGGGGGCCGTACAATGTTGCCCCCTAAAAAGTGACGAATCAAAAATTCTACATTTTTCATCGGATCTTGGCGAAAGTGGTGTGAATCGTTTCCTTATGTTTTCCCGATGAAAACGGTCCAAAAACGACACAAATCGGATCGTAATTAAGGAATCTTCATAATAAATTGATTTCCAAAATTTCGTTAAAAATAGTTCGATTTGCATGAAATTGGGTATAATTTTCATTTGAAAAACATAAGAAATGCATCGGTATCACTTCTATATCGATACAATAAAGAATAAAGAAAACAGTTTTTCTGAACCAGGTATTTCAAGCACCATAACTCCGGATATAACCACTATTTTTGCATACAATTTTTTTTTCATATTCCCTAAAGATTGACAAATGAAGCCACAAAGCTGGAAGTAAATATATTTAATTCTTTGGTTTGAAAAATTCTCGTTCACTTTCTACCGCTTGTAGCAGCTCGCAGAGTCTTGGCTGCCAGGCGCGGCGCGCGCCTCAGAATTTTCCGCACTGTCGGAAATTGTATGCGCCACGCCAAACCCTTGGTTTCAAGTGCCGCTTTCCTTTTCTAACTACCTTTTCTGTCTCTTATGTAAACTTTTCTGAAGTTGAGGTTAGCGCGCCACACTTATTTGGACGCGACACGCCTGACAACGGTTCTACTTGCACGCAAGAACGTGGAATTCCGGCGCGCCACACTTCTAACCGCGCACAAGGTGCTAGCAAGAACTTCCGATGAGGTGGAAACTTTTCGTCTGCAAGAAGAATGCAGATCGCAATACAGTCGTTATAACTGAGTAATAAACCATTTCCATAATTTATAGCATCTTCAGGTAAACCAAATGTAGCTTCGTAAAAACAGATGTTTCAGTGTGCCCGACAGTAAAAGCATTTATGATATCCTCTATAAGCCAAGTATATCGATGAATTCGTATACTTTTCGCGAACCTATGTATATCGATTTAAGATCGAAGATCTCTTCCATTGCGAATTTGCTGTCTTTCGTAAGGAAATGATGGCCGAGTTCAGATCCGACATCAACGAGGTTCGGAGCTCGGTGTCCGTTTTAACGGAGCGAGTGCTCCGTATTGAGGAACGCCTCTCGTCCCCGGCTAGTGCACCACTGGATCTGGGCCCCTCTGTTGACGAAGTTATGGCGGAATCAGTGGAAAGGGAGAAGAGATCCGTCAACCTCATGGTATTCGGGATGGCTGAGGACTCCACTTCTCCGGCACACCTAGCTGCTCTAAAGGATGCGCAGGTCGTTCGTGCGGTCCTCACCCAGATTCGTCCCTCAAACTATGATGACATCAAGACGCGCAGGATTGGAAAACCCAATGGAGCTTCTTCTAGGCCGCTGTGTGTGACACTCAAGTCAGCGGACTCTGTGAAGGACATATTAAGGAACAAATCCTCCTACTCCGGCCATCTAAAAATTGCAGACGACAAAACACCCCTTCAACGGTCAAACCTGAAGCAGCTCAGAGATCAGCTCAGCGAGCTGCACACCAATGGCGATACCAACAAGACAATTCGCTATATTAACGGCGTCCCTAAGATCGTTTCGTCTTCCTCTTCGCGTCATGCAAAAAACTAACACTCGCTCTTACTATTTACTACCAAAACGTGCGTGGTCTTCGTACCAAACTTGGTGATTTGGCCCAGGCCGTGGCGTGCAGCAGCACCCAATTCGATGTAATAATTTTAGTAGAGACGTGGTTGAACAGTGATATTATGACTGAAGAACTTGGCCTAACCAATTATTCAGTTTTCCATTTTGACAGGAACCAGAGAACCAGCGACTGTTCTAGAGGAGGCGGGGTACTGATTGCTGTCAAGAGGTCCTTACAGTGCTCGCGTGTTTATATCTCTGGCGATCTCGTCGAACAGGTCTTTGTCAGAATCAGTGCATTGCCTCACTCTCTTATACTGGGAGCTGTTTATATTCCCCCGGCGTCTAAACCTTTGAAGTATTCCGAATACTGTACCAGTGTCGATGACGTTTCCAGGCAATTCCCGCTCGCCAATACATTATTATTCGGTGACTACAACCTTCCTAGGTTCTCTTGGGGCAATCTATCCCCGGCAGCTGCATCTGCCGTCCCTCCACGGGCCGCTTCTGGAGATGAACTGTCGAGTCATGTTCTTATCGAGGAGTCCTGTCACTTACACAGTCTTCGGCAAATTAACTCGTGCCCAAATTCTCGCGGACAGTTGCTGGATCTTATTTTCTCTAATTTCAATGGAGCCTCTCCGGCATTGACTTCCGAGCACCTCTTACCACTCGATCCCTATCATCCTGCCTTGCTCGTGAATCTCCAGCTCAGTGCATCTCAGGCTGCTTGCCGCTCCGTATCCAGTAGATTCAATTTTTACAAGGGAGACTATCCACAAATATAGGGTACCTCAATGCGGTTGACTGTAATGGTAGCCTAAAAGACATGTCAACAGAACAATCTGTCTCCTTTCTCTATTATCATGTCTTTCATGCGATACAAACCTTCGTGCCGGTAACGAAAGCTTACATCTCTAAGTACCCGATTTGGTTCACCAAGGAGCTAACTGCGCTTATCAAGGCTGAGAAGGCAGCGCACCTTGCCTATAAAAATAGTAATGACTCACTCGATTATTTAACCTTTAGCCGCCTTAGATCCGATTGTAAATCTCACTCTAGGTCGTGTTATCGGGATTACGTTGCATCCACGGAAGCTTCTATTCAAAGTAACATTAAAGTCTTTTGGAAATTTATTAACTCTAAACGCTCTGCCCATGGCCTTCCTGGATCCATGCACCTAGACAACACGACCGCTTCTGATAACTCTGAGATTGCTGATCTCTTTGCGAAATATTTCGAGTCGGTTTACTCGTCAACCTGTCCTAGGTTCATTGCACCCGAAGGCATTAACTCACCGCTTGATCTATCTGGCCTGAATGTCAGTATAGGTGAGGTTTTCGATGAAATTGATAACCTAAGCATTCATAAAGGTCCTGGCGATGACGGAATCCCCCCTATCTTCCTAAAGGAATGCAATTTTATTTTATCTCTTCCGCTTTGGCTAATCTTTAACCGATCTCTGACCGATGGACACTTCCCTTCAGCCTGGAAATCTAGTATTATCACTCCGATCTATAAGTCCGGCGCGAGGTCCGACATCTCGAATTACAGACCTATCTCGATGCTCAATGTTATGGGCAAGCTGTTCGAAGCTATTGTCACCAAGAAACTCAGCGCTCTGACTAAGAACGTCTTATCCTTCGAGCAGCATGGTTTTTTACCGGGCAGGTCTACCGTCACCAACTTGGCTGTATTCTGTAACATCGTGTCCAGGGGATTGGATAGGAAGTTGCAGGTAGATGTCATCTACACGGACTTCAAGAAGGCCTTCGATAGGGTTGACCACTTTCTACTCATCGATAAACTCTCCGGTATCGGGTTTAGAGGTCGCCTGCTAAGGTGGCTCTTTTCATATTTCTCTGGGCGTGTCCAGCGTGTCAGAATCGGGGATGTTCTCTCTCGGGAGATTTTTGCCACATCAGGAGTTCCTCAAGGATCCTATCTGGGATCTTTACTGTTTTTACTATTCATGGATGACATTCGCCAGGTCCTTCTAAATAGTGAGTTGCTGCTGTTCGCCGACGATCTCAAAATTTACAAGTGCGTTTCGAGCCTCTCGGATTCCTTAAGCCTTCAGTCGGACCTGTACAGGCTCTCTGAGTGGTGTTTGCTGAACCACATGGAGCTAAATATTAGCAAATGTCACGTACTGAAGCTGTCCCGTTGCAATAATCCGTTGCTTTTTCCCTATGAAATCGCTGGGACACAGCTATCAAGCGTTGACGTTACTCGCGACCTCGGAGTCCTTATCGACTCTTCGTTTTCTTTCACGCAGCACATCCAACACATCGCGGCAGTCTCAAATAAAGTCCTAGGGTTCTTGTCCAGAAGCTGCGCGGATTTCGCGAACCCCACCACGCTACGTCACTTATACAACACCCTAGTGCGGCCTCATTTTGAATACGCGTCAGTTATCTGGGCACCGCGTTGGGACAAATATAAAGTTCAGCTTGAGAGGGTTCAGCATAGATTCTGGCGTTTTTTAGCATATAAGACTGGCCAGCCTCTTGCCCGTTTTGATCACGACTATACTCCGATCATGGACAGAATGGGTATCCGAACTCTGGAGCTCAGGAGGAGGGTTACGGACTTATCCCTCTTATACAGGATTCTAAACGGGTTGGTCGACAACCCCAGTGTCGTGGCACTAGTCAACTTCAATGCTCCCATGCGCGCTACTAGGCGGGCACCCCTTTTCAACTCCCCAGACTACTCCTTCTGGGTCGGACACGCGGATCCCTTTCACAGAATATGCAATATCGCCAATAGGCACCATGGTGACATTGATTTCTTTGCTGATTCCCTCTCTTGCTTCAAAACCAATATTCAGAGAGCCCTGGCTTCCAGTGGCATTAGATAACCGAGGCTATCTATACCTACGCGACGTACTCTCTGTTACTTCGAAACTATTATAACCGCTACTACTGTTTCCAGATCAATCGTTTGCGCACTCATTACTGCTGTTCTTTCTATACAGACATTATATGCATATGCTTTGTTATCAATGGGCTTGCCCCGTAAACTGAATAAATAATAAAAAAAATAATAATATCGCGATCGTGTCTTGCCGATTGTTTCGCAGATCGATAATATACATGGAACAGGTAGTACACAATACAAGACTGCGCTGGTTCCTGGAAAAAACATGTGGAGTCGACGTAGAAATGGGAGCCCGAACTCGCTGTCTCTAAGTAGTGACGGGTACGATCTTCTGGCCTGCGAGAAAGAGCGCGCTCCTTCCGACGTTCCGGCACGCCACGCCAAATGCGTGCCGCGCTGGCGTGTGGCGCGCAAAAGTGTCACAAAAGAACGTCCGTGTAAAGGCAGCAATTGTGAAAAGTTCTGAAGCGCGTGCTGCGCCTGGCAGGCAAGCCTCTGCGAGCTGCTACAAGCGGAAAGAAGTGAACGCGAATTTTTTAAAACCAAGCAATTAAATATATTTACTTTCAGCTCTGTGGCTTCATTTGTCAATCTTTTGGGTAATATGAAAAATAATTGTATGCAAAAATAGTGGTTATATCCGGAGTTATAGTGCTTCAAATAGAGCACCTTACAAAACTCATATCGCAGATTCGGGTTGGTGCTCAAATCTGTACGCGGCCTAAAGGTAGGATTTCCTAGACGCTATTCGCCGCGGCGATGAATCGCGGCCTGTCGCCGCGGCGAGCAGACCTCAGGTAACGCGTTAACAGACCCAGTTGAGTTCGAGCACTTGAAAGGGTATATTCTAATGGCCGGTGTACCTGTTTCAGAAAAACCAGATTGTTTTTTCTTTGTTGTAGGGGAGACCGGGTCTGGTTGTCCCACGGGTTGGTTGTCACAACCCTTATAATAAAGAAACTATAAACAATAGGAATGTACTAATAATCCATGGCGATGCGTAAGCATATCGCCCCCCCCCCCCCCCCTCCATCCCTCAAGTCGATGTGGAGTCCCATGGAGACACAATGTACCATTGTTTGTTTTCGTGCGCTCGAAGTAAATTTTGCGGCATTTTCCTTCAATTAAGTATAGGTTGTTTCTTAGAATTGACTATAACATTTTTGGATTATTCTCGTAGTTTAGAGTTTTTTCTAACTTATTGTACTGCTATTTTTACATTTTTTAAACTTTTTAATACATGAATAGCGAGGCGAAATTGTGTAACGGTTTGGGGCAAGTTGTCACAGAACATATGGGGTTAGGTATTTGCCGCATGTGACAACTAATCCCGCTGTAACTTGCTGTACTTATCATGAGATATTATTTTCTTGTTTGTTTGGCAACAGTTCTCAATAATAATACCGCGAACTTTTAAGATGAAGACGTCCAGAGGTGAGATGTCCCCGGATTCTTAATTGAATCGACTTTTTATTCATAAACTTAGCTATCCAAATGTGTTACAATCAACCCCAGATACTGTGACAACCAACCCGGCCTCGGGGTACGTTGTCACAAAATAGTTCCTGCAAATAATATGAATTAGCTCCTAATTTGGTTGACAAAATCCACAGGACCAATTTTTTTTATAAAGTCGGACGTACGTAGTTTATACTAATCTAAGTCTAAACAAACTTCCCTGCAGCTATGACCCGTAAAAAAATCAAAATAAAAAATTGAGACAACCATACCCGGTCTCCCCTATCTCTATGGAAGTGACATCAATGACTTCCTTACATTTTTCCAATGAAAATCATACCAATGTCATGTAAATCGGACTATTTTTAACGAAGTTAGCTTGAAATTATGCAAATTAATTTTTCATGAAATTTCCTTCATTAAGGTCGAATCACGTCGTTCTTGGTGTTAGTTTAATCGGCGAAACATAAGGAATTGATTAGCGTTGTTTTCGCAAAGATCTAATGAGAAATGCGGTAATCATGGACATTTCTCACTTCTCAATGGTATGTCAACCCCGGATGGATAGCCATAAAATACAGCGAGGCACCACGGGGGTTGATAATCGTACTGTCACTCGAGTTGGCGGTTAACAACAGCAAGGGCGGGTCCGACGTTATCGCAGGTACCTACTACCCATCGGCAAAGCAATATATGTATTAACTCAGATTGAAGGGATGCCTAAAATTCTTAAAGACGGCACGACGGTCTTGATTGTCCCTTAGAAATGCTGGCAAACAGATGTTGTCCAAACGTTCTTGGGAAAATATGAAATTACGGGTCAAAAGTATCGAATGAATTCTCGCTGAGCTCTGAGCACCCTATATTCCAACGCACAATGGGCGTCAATCTCAAGAGTAGAGAAAAAAGGCAACATGTCATTTTTTGCAATCAAAATGCAGAATCATTCCAAGTTACTTTATAAAAAAAAATTGTTTGTCCTTTTTTTGGCGAAGATAGCTTGAAAACTATCTACCACTAGATCTCAAGAAGCCGATAAAAGGTTTAAAACGTCTTCGTTTGTATTGGAATGAAACTATTTAGTGCGTACATACAATCATTTCTATAGTTGTTAAAATCTTTATTTCTGGCACCTTGGGTCCTTTCTCCCAATTAGCTGATTGTAAGCACGCCCAAATATTGTATAATTTCATAGGAATGTATTAACATTTTGTGAACACTACCTACCTATTTATTTAATGTATTGGTATCTGGATATACTCTTGCACATTGGTGTGTACGTGTGCGTGAATCTGTATAAAAGCGACGTTGGTCAGTCTTGCAGACTTCATAACGCCACGTACGCTCCAGTGCTAACAAATATCATTCCCGTCAATTTCTACGTCGATCAGTATAATCGTATAGTGCATTATCAAAAAGTACAAACGCAGCTTCGACGATACATCCTGTGCATCCGGCAACGATGGTGGTTTCCCCAATAAACAACATCAACAATCCCACAGGAGGTACGTACGCGTTACTATACACTTTTCACTTACTTCATTCGCTTACTTCTTTCACTGTAAACGCGAACGAACAAAGCATTAATTCCGCGTACACGTTTCTTACAGTTCTGGATCCGCAACGCCAAAAACAGCGAAAACGTCAAAACCATCAATCGTACGGATCCTAGGGCGTGATTACCCGTTGACCACAACAGCTTATAAACGCTTAATTATTGGAATTCGTATTGGCATGGATTCGGGTCGCGTCGAGATCGCCATAGCCGACAATAAAGGCGGCAAGTTGTGCTTTGCAATGTCAACGTGGAAGCTCCTACTACAAAACGAGGTGGACATATTCCAACGATTACGCAGCAACGCAACATCGCTCCAAACCCACATGGTAAATGACCATTTACGATTAGAATTCACGCGTACGCACGATGACCAACTTATTAAAATTATCGATAATCGTGGTGTCATATATATGACTGAAGCCACGATGCGTAAACTATTCGCGTACAAACATTGCATCGATCATATGTTCACCTGGTTGACCGAAAATATATACTCTGTAAGCAGTAAATACGCAGCCGTAGACGTTCGTAGACGTTCTACGTAGCGTTACCGCGCCAACAGATTATGTAAAATTAATTTCCGAACAGCATTCTTTGATCGATTGTGAATTGATAGCGTTAGGAATTCAATGCATGTTGCACGATGTAAATCATGTACCACTGTAGTACGCGTATATGTTTTTCTAAAAAATGGACGATATTCACATTATTACCTGAAAGAACTCATTTGTAATATCCTCTCCTATTAATACGATTGGTAATTACTTATTCGTAAAGCATACGTTGGGTGACATTTGTCTGCCAGATGACCGAAAAGGCACTCGACATCGTATCCTTTTCTTTGGGAATTTCGACTACCTTCACATTGAGATAATCCGTTGAATTGATCTGTCAGCGCGTGATAAGTGGTAAGCTCGAAACGGCACATATCGCTGACTCGAGGGACAATACGGTCATAAACCGTAACCCGGGCAAGACGACTCGACCGAACCATCTGGATAGGTTTGTTAGCCAGATGTCTATTTTTTTCCTCGCTACGTAATCCTTAGAGGTATAGACTTAGCGAATGACAATTGTGTTTTAGGATAGGCAGTATGGGCGGTCCTGACACCGGTCTGCTGTAAATCAGACGCAGACACCGTGGGCGTAGGGTTTCCTTAAACTTTGCTATTGGTTTAAGTACGAGTTGGCGATTACTCGACGTCTGGGAAAACTCAAAGACTTTTCATCTCCAATGTTATCCTGGCGTGGTTCATAAGTGCACCCCATTGAATCTCTCTCCCTCTTACGCTGTACCTCTTCCTTCTTTCTATACACGCGTGTAACGCCGCCTACGCCGCATGCGTTACCACGTGTATCGAATTACAGCGTTGATAATAAGGGCGTTTACACCCGTGACGGCGGTCCCAAACTTTAAAATATTCGAGACGATATCCGAATAATTATCGCTCTATACTTCCGTATGCGTGATAATGGATCAGCCACCTTAAAATCAGTTCTCAAATGCTACCGGAGCGATCAAGACATACATGCAAAGCACGTGGAAAATTTTTCTAAAACGACACAGCGGGAAAGAAGCAAAGAGAGACAAAATCAAGGCAATTCGTGAAAGAAACTAAGGTAGGAAAATCATAAAGCATATAATAATTAAAAGAATAAATTATAATCGAATCAAAATTTAATTATTAAAGTGAACGCGTGGTGCGCCGGTGAGACTAAAATGCAGACTAGATCACCTAACGAGGGGTGGCGTCACCGTCCTCGTAATGAGGAGAAAAACGAGGACCCATACCTTAAGCTATTAAGAATGATCTGCCTGAAGGCCAAATGGCCTGGTTTCCGTACGGACTGCAGCGACCTGTACCACCGCAAGATCTGCTACCCTTGTTTCAAGAATTTAAAAGCTGAAGAAAGAAAGTACTACAACCCCGCAAGCCACCACCTTCTAACATTGCGAAGGAATTTAATAAACTTTAAATATTGCATGATCTGCACTAGGCAAATCTTTAATTGGGGGGTAGCAGCACACTGTGCTGAATGCGTAGAAGCATTCACGCACATCAGCAAAAATAATAAGGAAGCCCTAGACTTGGGGCTTTCCTTAAATGTACTAGAAGCTCATGAACGAGGCCAATCGCGGTCTCAATAATAAATTTATCTTTTTCGTTTATTACTTATACTAACTCTAACACAATTATTTCGAGCCTACCTTCGTATCCCTATCAAACGTGCGAGAACAACGATCCTGCACCAAGGACAAGACGGGTCGCGATGTCAACAAACCGCGCATTCCTTTTAGATTAATCGATTTCGAATAATTATCGCGATACCGCGTCGAATCGTAGGTGGATGTTGATACGAGGGCAATGTTACATTCCTTCATGAGACGGTTGCGCTAGTTAGGATAATCTCGAATAGGTATCGGCCATGATTCCTTATCTTTCGGGCGTCTTCCTGCCATATTACGCATTGATTTCGAATATTTATTTCATTCAAAATACGTTGGACGATACCCGAATAATAATCGCTCTGAGAGTGTCAAATTACATTTCGTCGGCGGATGTTTATACGAGGGTGACGTTGCATTCTTTTACAAGACGGTTGCACTATTTAAGTTAAGTAATCTCGAATAGGTATCGGTTGTCGAATTACAGCATCCGCGTTACATCCTGGCGCGCCTTATCTTTCGCGCTTGCGCACCGATCCCCGCAGGCGTACGGAGATTGCGCGGCGGACGCCATTTTGAAAATGTCGAAAATCCCCCTCCCCTGTGACGTCGTCCCCCTCACCCACGAATGCGGTACCTCCTCCCTGCCTCACTCCGTCGCCCATCTCGCAGAAGAGCGCGGTATCCCCCGCCCTACCTCACCCCCTCGCCCATTGGCCCAGAATCGGCACTATCTACTGTGCCCCGATGGAAAGAAGATACTTGAGAAACTCTAGAGTCTAAATGGCTTATCCCCATAGGCCCGCGTTCTGTAGCAAAATCGTAGAGGTAGGGCACACGTATTGCCGCTATTGGCCGACGCGACACCATCGCCGAATCGGTCAGTAGCATCGCGTGACGAAGAGAGCGAGCGAAACACACAGAGTTCGAAAGAAACAGAGCTATATCCGTGGATCGGACGAAAAGCAATAGCGTAAGATATATTCCATCACGACTAAATATAATATGATCACTATTAAATAAATTGCGTAGACGACTCATAGTGTTAACCACTATAGGTATAATATACCTATAAATTTCCTTATTTGTCACATATTCGGTAATAACTGACTTTTGTGGAATATTCGGTAATCCCCCGTAGATACGGGCATCATACGACTATGCAGCGTGTGCCGCTAAGAACCTAAGAGTGGGGATTTGAAGAGTGTCGCGCGAGAGAGTGAGGCGGTGGGAGCGAAGAACCCCTCGCGCCCCCTTGACATTTCGGATCTCATCTTTCCATCGGAGCACAGTACCTACTATACAGGTTTATAATTTTTTCTGCACATTCCATAGTATGTATATTTATCAATTTTTTTTAGTTTTATTGGAATTATTGGCGTTATTTTTTTAGATAACGTCGAACCTTCGTATGAATTGTATGTTAACTCTTCCTTTATGAACTTCCTTCATAATATTCGTTCATAAATTCTTTTAGTTTTATTGGAATTATTGGCGTTATTTTTTTAGATAACGTCGAACCTTCGTATGAATTGTATGTTAACTCTTTCTTTATGAACTTCCTTCATAATATTCGTTATTTTTAGTGCTAAAAGTGGGATTTTGCATTTTTCCCCTATTTATTGGGATTCTAACCCTCTGTGCGAGATAGAATACAAGTAATTACTCCATAATTGGCAAATATTGCCAAATCTTGTGTTCGCAGTTGCAAAGACAAATATATTGATTATAAAACAAAAAAGAAATTTGCTTGGAAGTTTCCGAAATGTAACTAAAAGGCCGACAATTGCTGATATTTTTTCTATGGGTTTCTTATGGGAAAAACTATATGTAACTAATAATTTGCTACTGCTTATCGCAAACGATACTACTCATTTCGGTTCCTAAAAAATTTTTCTTTTATATCACCGAAATCCAAAAGCCTCGATTTAAAATTTTCGACAAAATAAAAACATACAAACTTTAACACGTATTTACACAGAGTTCAGAAGAAGCCGCCATGATATTTTTCCCCTTTTTAGGAGCTCATACCATTAGTTTACAAGAAATATATAAAGGAAACATAATCCCATAACTTTTCCCTATTTCTTGGGATTGTGTTCCACTGTGGAGATGGATCGCGCGGCGGTTGCCGCTAGTCTCAGTTTGGAGCAGTCAAGCTTTTGGCCACCGCGATCCGCCGCCGCGGCGAATCGCGTCTAGGAAATCCTACCTTAAGATGCACGGCGGGGGAAAGGAGGCGTAGCCTCTGAAAATTGGCCGCGAAGTTCACTTAATTCCCAAGCCTGCTTTAAGTGGGGAAACCACTGTGGCGGTCGAAAATAATGGTTATTTTCAAGACGTTATTTTATAATGAAATATAACTTTCTACGAGAAATCTTTATTACCATGTTACGTATGTAGAATTTTCCCATACCGCGCTCTCAACCGTTTTTCGAGCTCGCGTCTACGAAGCGAAAATGCCCTAAAATCCTTTCGCTTATCATACACCACTAATGGGGGTTATGATCTCGACCATCTGGATCGCGACCATGGGAACGGGAGTGACACGACGACAACCCCGAAGGATTTCCTTATATGGAGATTCCTAACGAATCCCCACTCATTTTTGGGACTATATAAACCCTTCGGTTTCGACCCTCTTTGGTTGAAAGCTATAGAATCACGCGTAGAGTCACGTCGTATCACGCTCGTACAGAGTTGGCTAAATCTGGTAAGATCGGGCTAGAGTCCCCGTTAGAATCATAGTTAACCTCATAGGATCCGCGAGTCCAGTTTATATTCTATTTGCCACTTTTGGAATAGCCACTCGTACGTCCCGCATCACCAGTGCGTCAACACCGTGCAAGTAGTGGAAACTTACACATTTCATTTAATTAACTAATTGCGACACTTACATTTGTACAATAACTAATTATTGAATATACGAATGGTGTTCACGTGTAAATCGAGTAGATTTCGTTAAACCCATCTTTTACCCAGCGATCCTTATAGTATATTAGTAGTATATTCCCACTGATACAACTTTGCCGCTCGAGTTGTATCAAACATTATTTAAAAGTTTTGAGGCACTACTAACGTTTCCCGCAACTCCCTGATTTCACATCAGGTTCGGCTGTGAATAATCCAACCACCTAACAGCTCCACGACTACGCGTCGAGTTCATCTGTGAACTTCATCCTAGTGACTCCCCAATTTCGCATCGGGTTCGTTCACGACGTTTCACCTTTCTGCTGCTCCCTGAGTATCAAAGTCAGGTTCGTCCGCGTTTTGATTCTATTCCTCGAGCTTCCCTGATTTCGCATCAGGTTCGTCCACGCCCCTAACTAACAAATTCATAAACCGTATTCCTTGCGAAATACCCTTCTCGACGGCCTCTCGCGTTGCTATAGCCCCGGCTCGTAACAACCAAGTGAAAATATATATGTTTAACTAATATTTTATTTATTTCTGCAAAAAAAATTACAAAACGGGCGCTCGTGTGACTTTCCAACATTTACTCCGAATTTAAAAATTTGAACGGTTTCTTAATGTATATTACAATAGCTTCAGTTAAGCATATAGATTTAAAAAATTATTAATTTTTTAAGAAATGGCGGACTTGAAAAGAAATCTGTAACAAAAAGTATAAAAAATCAACATTTTTTTTCAATGTTGCGATTAAATGAATCATTCGATCAAAAAACTGGTACACTTAACTGAAGATAATTGTACTATGAATATTCTCTGAAAATTTCAAGTGAATCCAATAAAAATTGACTGAGTTATTAATGCGCCCGTTTGAAAAATGCCGTTTCGAGATAATCGCGTTTAACGTTTTGATAGAAGTTATTTTCTGCAGCTCAAAGATCGCAGCTGTATACGGCTTGTCGTGGCCAGTGATTTTCTACCTAGTTCTTAACAATATATAATCTCATAATCCCCCTTATACGTAATATGTACAGAGACCGACGAGTTAGGCTCAGGGAGGAAGACAAAGCTTCTGGGACTCCAAAAAGTCCAGTAAACACACAGAAGCGAGCGAAATTGACTCACAAGGGAAGTTCGGTCACCCGAACATTCCGATATTTTTTTAACTGTGCAGGATTGTATAAGACCTCAATAGAAGTGTCAGGCAATTTTTTGCTTGTGCCCACTTTTGGTTCTTCAGGGTGAAAACACCCCTTAAATGTTAATGTGTGATTTCCTACTTTTCAGTATATGTATCTTGAAAACTATACAGATATAAAAAAATTATTAAAATGGAAACTTAACGGCTTTTTATAACCACTTAAAACTGTGTAATCAAATTGTTTAAAATTTGCAATTTAAATAGGAAAATGTTCTCCACCACTTTTAAACAATTTGATTACATAGTTTTATACAGAACAACAACTATTAAATTTTGTTTATAACAGTTTTTTATATATCGTGTCCAAGATATACTAAAAAATTGGAGCACACTCGTTAACTTTTAGGGGGTGTTTTACTCTTGAATACCCGAAAATGAGCACAAACAATAAATTGCCTGATATTTCTATCGAGGTCCTCTACAAATCTGCACAGTTTAAAAAAAGTCGGAATGTTCGGATAACCGAATTTCCCATATCAAATGGCGCCAGAGCTACAACCGCAGTTCTACATGGAATATGTAGCATAATGTATTTATGCTTGAGATTTTTTTCTTAATGTCCTAACCTAAACTTGATGAAGACGTCTTTAAGACGCTTTTGCGACGTCTGCAAAATGTTTTTAAGGGGTTATACCTACCTGTAAGGTCTGAAAACGCAAGAATATTCGGGATTTTTTGGGGGAAAAACTTGAAGACTTTTTTAAACAAATCTTTATGTATTCGAGAGTGTACATCTTATAATACTGGAGGTAATTATTCCAATGGAAAATATAAATAAATACAAGAAATATCAGTGATCTCCTGGCAGCAATTTTTTTTTAGTAGTTTGCGGTGATCACTCTAACTTTGACCTGATTCATCCGAAATGAAAATTTGAAGCAATTTAGTTAATATATTAAATTATCTTGTTCTTAATCGTCCATTATACCGAAAAAAGATTTGCTACAAAATGGCATCTGTTTAAATTCAAATATCGATTTTCGCCGCAAAAATCGCTCATTTTTCATCTGTAAAATGAAAACTACGCAACGGAAATGAAAAAGCCACGATTAAGGACAAGATTTTTATATATAGAACGAGCCTATAAAAGCTGATTTCATTCGATGCAGCGATTCTCGAGATATTTTGCTCACCGTTTCTGAAAATGTAGTTTCGAGAAAAACGCGTTTAAAGTTTTAAGTTCGGTTTACATCCTCCGGGACACACCTATACTAAAACTCGCACAGCTCCACCAATTTTGGTCAGATAAAATTGAAACTTTCACACAATACTTTTGAGATGTTGTACTTTAGAAAATGTTAAAACCCCAAAATCCATTTTTCCGAATTTTGCAGGCCGGCATAATCCCTTAATCCGCCTTTTGGACGTATTTAATTTTACTTCCCGACATTCGGAAAACGTTCTGAGAATGTTAGCACAGCTCGTCCTCAGGACGTCTCACTTCGTAAATAGGACCTTCCTACGATATTTAAAGAACTTAACGAGGGCGTAAAGAAGACATGTAGACCTTCTCGGGACATTCTTCGAACGTACGATTCGTCTGGAAAGGACGTTCTTCGAATGTACATAAGATGTCTTTGTGCTATTTCGGATAATATAAAAAAGTTTTCCTGTCTGCGTATTTGCTCTTTCAAATCATTCAAAATGCGTGTCAAAGATTTTTCATATCGTTACACCTAAAGGAAATAAGTATCTGACTTGGATTATCTTGCATACCTTATAGAATAATTAATTGTAAATATTACCGAATAGTTATTGTTATCTACAATTATCTGACGTGTAGATGAACTATTAATATGTACAGTATTATGAAAGTATGCAGGAGAATTTTGGCTGCACTACGGTATGATCCAACAACCGGAATGAACCGAAATTTTAAGGGGTTGGGCGAGAGGGAGACAGAACCACTAATATAAAATTTTAGTTGCGGGTATTTGTTAGTTTTTGAAATATTAATAAAAACTTTCGGCATAATACATTGAAATCTACCTATACACGCGTTACTAACACAACCATCTCCTCGTCGCTGTCGATTGTTCCACAGTCGACGATACAATATACGATATCGGCCTCAGAATGTATGTATTGGGATACGGTAACAAAAAGTGGACGCGAACGGTGTTCACTAAGCCAAGTGCGATTGTTGTTGAGGCCTTTGTTCTTTTGTAACCTACTTACAAGGGGAGAACACCATGAAGCAGCCATCGATTTTGATGAGCATTGGCACGATGGATCTATATCGAAAATAAGTAAATAGGTGTACGAGCGTTTCTGCCAATGGGCGTTAATAATAGAGATAATTACATGTAAATTATTAAGGCCCATTATCAGAAACGCTCGGACACCTATTTACTTATTTTAGACATAGATCCATCGTGCCAAGGCTTATCAAAATCGACGGCTGCCTCATGGTATCCTCGCCTTGTTAGTTTCAATATTTGTTACAATGGCTTCAGGACTTCCGTTTCCGGTGTGAAAGTGACTGGACGTGTGAGTGAGCGGTGCGAGAGCAGGAAGCAAAATAGGTGCTAGTAGGGAGTGCAGGAAGTGGAAAGTGAGTGCGGAGGGGGAAGGGGAGCAGGGAAAGAAGGGAAAGAAAGGGCGAGGAAAAGGTGCGCGAGGGAGAAGAAGGAAATAGGCAGAAGGCGCGGAGTTTGGAGGTTAAGGCAAAGCGGGAAAGGATTGAGCGGGAAAGAGAAAGGCGGTAAAGTAGAAAACGGGAGGAAGAGAGCGATATCGGGCGGTGAGGAAAGGGAGCAAGGAGAGTGTAGGATAGTCGGTAAGGCAGGACGGGCGGTAAAGAAGGGAGCGGAAGGTAAGATGGGAGGGAGTGAGGGAGAAAAGGGACAAAGCAAGGGGAGCGAAAAGATGGTAGGGAAAAAGAAGGTAGTGGAAAAGGGGGAAGAGGAGGGGAAAGCAGGAGGAAGAATGAACGTAGAGAAAGCAGTAAGAGAAAGAATCGCAAGTGGAGGAAATGAAATAGGGATAGCGGAGTTATGGAAGAGGAAGAGAGAGATAGAGCAAGGGAATGAACAAGGACGTGAGGAGAAAGGGTGTTTCAGAAGAGCAGGAGAGTACTGAGGTCGCCGGAGGAGAAGAGGGTAGTGGAGGGGGCACGGTGGAGGAGCTGATAAGGGAGATGAGGGAAGAAGTAAGGAAGGACCTGAAGGAAGTAAAAGAGCAAGGGAGCGAGACGCGAGAGGAGATGGGAAAGATGAGAGGGAAGATGGAAGAGTGGGAGGAAAGGTGTAGAAGAGAGAAAGAGGAGTTGGAAGTTAGAATGGCGGAAATGGGAAAAAGGATTGTGGAGGAGATAGAGGAGGAAAGGATAAGGGAAGTGGAGGAGAGATTAAAAGCGATGGAGATATGGAGGGTGAGGGAAGAGGCGGAGAGAGAAAAAGGAAGGGGAAAAGAAAGGGCAGGGTGGGAAAACGGGGGAGGCGGGTGAGTGGGAAGAAAGTGTGAAGGGAATGGAAAGGAAATGGGAGATGAAGGAGGGAGTAGGGAGAAAAAAGAATATGATCATAAAAGGGGTAGGAAGGGAGGGAACGGCGATGCAGAGGGCAAAAGAGACAATAGCGTTAGTGGGAGCGCAAGGGGGGATAGAGGGAGCGAAGGAGCTGGGAGGAGGAAGGCAAGTTAGGAAGGAGGTGATGCTGGAGGCGAGTATGGAGAGCATGAAGGCCAAAAGGGAGGTGATGAGGAACAAAGTGAAGCTGAGGCAGGAGAGGATAGAGGATGATCTGACGTGGAAGGAAAGAAAGATGCAATGGTGGTTAAGTGAGATGGTTAAGGGAGAAGGGGACGAAAAGGGGGAATATACGGACTCAGGGGGAAGAAGGCAGACAGTCATAGATTATGTACTGGGAGATGAGAGGACGAGAAGGGAGGTGGAAAAGATGGAAGTATTAGACAAGGTAAAGTCGGACAATAAGGGAGGGAGGGGTTGGAGAGAAAAGTGGGAAAACGGGGAAAAGGAAGGTAGGAGGGGGACGGTGGTCGAGAAGGGTGAAGGAGGAATTTGAGAAGAGAATGGAGGGAATGCGCATGGAAGGGGAAGGGATACAGGAGGAGTTGAGCAAGGTGGTAGAAAGGATTGAGGAGGTGATGAGGAAAGGGTAGGAGGCCGGGGGAAAGGAGGAGAGAAGGGAAGGGGAAGGGTGGTGGGACAGAGAATGTAGGGAAATGAAGAGACAGATGAGAAGGGAGCTAAGGAAATGGAGAGGTGGGGAGGTGAGAACGGAGGACTACAGGAGGAGAAGGAGAGAGTATAAGGAAATGTGCCAGAGGAAAAAAGAGGAAGAAAGGGAGAGGGTGGTAAGGGAAGTGACAGAAGCAAAAACCGAAATATCGTACATTATATCGTCGACTGTGAATCAGTCGACGCGGACGAGGAGATGATTGTATTAGTAACGTCTGTATAGGCAGAATTCAATGTGCTATGCCGAATTTTTTTTTATTAATATCTCAGAAAGTAACAAATACCCGCAGTTAAAATTTTATAATACGGGTCCGCTTCCCCTCCCCCTCAACACCTCAAAATTTCAGTTCATTATGATGGCTGGGTCATACCGCAATATATCCACAATTTTCTAGAAAAGTAATGGATAAGGATACTACGAAATGCAACAATATAATCGAGCATAATTACTTGCGCAAAAATTAAATGGTACATTAAGTTTTTCTTACATACCCTCGAACCCTCAGGAACAATATTGGCCTCTTCTCTAGCTCTAGAAAAAATTCCTCCATCGACGTATTTGTCCGGAAATATTTCGGTTAGCGGTGGAATTGGCAAATCCTTTGTATCAGGGCGATGCAGTATTGCAACTGAAAGGGCATAGATGAACATATTCGGATTCAAACGGTCGCGGCAGTAGACTGACACAGATAAGAAGTCCTCATATGTCCTCATGCCTGTAATATGGAGCACAACCATAAGATTCACGTACGAGCATCTTAGTTAAACTGAACATAACCTAGAATTTGGTACAATCAGGCACATGTAAAATGGATAAAATCTATGAAGCTTAAGAATTGTTGGCAATTGTGCATAAAAGGAAGGTACATTTCATCGGTCTGGATGACCTTGAAATATGTTGTGAGGGGCATGATTCTGAATAACTTTTAATTATACATGTTACCGTCGCTCAGCTTTAGTTTTCGATAAATTTGCAAAAAGGATTAGTTAAACTTATTTTACGAGTATACTTCCTTCTGCGGAAAACAATTCCATAATGTAATAACCAACGATTGGTTTGAGATAGAACACAACTCTTGTCATGTAAACAGACCCCCGTGCTCCCGCTCACCAAGGTACCAACATATTCTAATAGAGTACTTCAGTAGGTATATGTCAAGACGTGAATATGCACACACAATTCCATAGTTGGTTCGGATTAGATTGGTTGATGGAAGATGGAAGTAATCAGGATTGCCAACAAGAACAGAAGGCCACCGTACGGTGGACTGGTGTATCAGGGACAAACACTCGAACTGTCGAGGAAGGTCAGGTACCTGTGAATCATAGTCAACGAGACCCTGACTTAGAGGGAACACGTCTTTCGACAGACTGGGAGGGCAAAAAGTAACATGAACACGATGTGCAGAATGTTGCGCCCGACATGGGGACTCACACCGATCACCGTAAAATAGATATACGAGACCATTGTGCCTGACCTTCGGGGCGGGGATCTGGTGGAGAACAGCGAATATGAGAACCGTACGCACAGCATTGGACATTGTTCAGGGTATGACACAGCGAAGGATATACGGCGCTATGAAAACAGCTCGTGTCAGGGTGCTAGAGGTGATGGCGGACATTCCGTCACTGAATATAAGAATCAAGGAGCTGGCGATGAGGACGATGCTTAGACTGCAGAGCTGGGAACACTGGCTGGAAGGTAACCTCACGAACCATAGTTGGACCCTCGAGGAGGAAGCAGGAGAGGAGTTAAATCGCATGAAAGGACTACCAAGGGACATGATTGTCAAGAGACACATGTTTGACAAACAATTCGAAACCGTAATCTCGACCAGGGAGGACTGGAACGAGGCACAACTCAACAGCAGACACAGCGCGGTTTGGTACACGGACGGGTCCAAGAGACAGGATGGACTAGCAGGAGCAGGATGGTGCGAAGGCAATGATGGAAAGAGATGGGGATACAGGAGCCTGGGCAATTACGTTACTGTATTCCAGGCAGATATAGTAGCCATAATGGAGTGCGTTAAATGGATTAAAGAGGAATTGGACGCGGCTGAATAGAGCGACAGGGACTGGAGAAATACACGAGGAGGCAGACTACTCCCAGGGATAGCGACAGCAAGCCGAGGAACGAGCACCGTCCGGCGACACGCGACCGTCAGGGAAAATCGAAATAAGAGCGATCTGTACGGACAGCCAAGCGGTCATCAAGACTCTAGGCAGATACGTGTACGTCTCGAAGACTACACTGGAGTGCAGGAAAGTACTGGACGAATTAGCGCGAAGAGTGGGGACACTTCGAGTCTGTTGGGTACCAGGGCACTCAGGGATCGAGGGTAACGAGAGAGGATCGTCTGGCGAAAGAAGGCGAGAGCAAAGTCCCGAACGATGATGAGGCTATCCCACCGATAGCCAACGTCGTGTTCAAGGTTGTCGCGAGGAAATGGAGGGACGAGGAACGTCTGAAGGCATGGGAGCAGAGGGCAACTGCAACATGGCCAAGGAGATGCTAGGCACGGAACTGAACGCGGACAGGGTAAGAAGTATATTAAAGTTGGATAGAACAGACGCTAGGAACGGGGTGGGAGTGCTATGTGGACTTGCGCCACTGAACGCCCACCTTTTTATGATAGGAGCGAGCGAGACGGAAATGTGCTCGTTATGCGAGGTAGCCAGGGAAGACGCTAAGCACGTGCTGTGCGAGTGTCCAAGGCGTATGATACGTAGGAAGAGATGGTTGGTTGAGAAAATAGTAGACACGAAAAAGGTCAAAAGACTTCGCGTCGATAAAATCGCGAAATTCCTGGGGGAGGTGAACCCGTGGAAGATCTCCTAGAGTTCACCCCTCCTGGGAGTGGAGGACCCGTATGATGTGCCGTGCCGGCGGTGACCTGAGAACTCGGGAGTCGCTGGGGGTCCAACCGCCAAGAGCGTAACTGGAGTGACGCCCCACGGTATGGTCCACCAGGAAGGCGATGGCAAGGGCCCCCTCCCTCATCTCCTCGTTTCCCCACTTCTTCATTTCAATTTATTTCTTTGTCCTTCATTGTTCTTCTCCTCTTTCTGTAGCAAGGACTAGTTCCAGGATGAATAGACGCGAGAAAGAGGGATAACACTTCCCCGCTGCTTGAACATGAATACGACAAAACCTCAGTGACGAACAACGATAATGGGGGGGGGGGGGGCAACCTGGAATAGGGACGAGTATTCTCCCCCTTCCGAAACAAAGATCCAACGAGCGCACCGAGCACTAACCAAGATAAGTGGATTACCGATAACAACGGTGCAGGTGGACTAACTCCAAAGATTCATCAAGAGATAAAGAGTGCATCTCTTTCCAAGAGAATTGGATGTACACGCATCTATATTGCGACAGCAAGCACACCAGAAAGATGATGATGGTAGGCGCATCGATCGGTGCGAAAGGTACTAAGGAAGCTGCGAGGATGTGCAGGGAATCAGGGCCGACGACATCTACCGAACGAGTAGTCCCGCGGTAGACGGGTGCAACATACGCTACCCTGGATTCTCTTCAAGCAGCCAGCAGGACGGATGGGGTACGGGCCAGGGACACGGGCGACGGGCAAGAGCCAAAGGGGAAGGGAAGCACAGTTTCAGCGGGTTCAGGTGGGTTGTGGGATATTACATGGACCTTGCCGCCCACAGACACCTGGGCCCTGATCTGAAGAGCTAGACGCTTCACAGAGCACGGATGGACGGAGCTCAGAGGCGGAAGGTCTCTCAGCCTTCAGCGAGGGACACCCTCGTCCTGGGGGCATCCCAGCTCAGCGCGGGGGTAACACCGACCCTGACGGGACGCCCCTCCTGCTTCCGTCCAAAGAACCGTCTCCGCAGGCAGAGTACTACTGGGGAAAGATGCCAGGAAGGAAGACAACAGCGGCTAAGCGGGGCAGGCCAGGCGGCAGCCCAATGGAGCGAATAAGGCCTTCGGGCAAAAGGAGCGAATTAACCTGCGGGCAAGCAAGTAACGACTGCTATCGTCGCGGTTCCGCAGCGAACGCGGGGCGCCGTGCGATGGTAGGTCGCAAGTAAAGACGGAAGGGAGACGGCGCTTCAAAGCGTCAGAGCGATACCAGCGCACCGGATAACGCAGACCGCTGCGAAGTATTTGGAGGATGACCGGGATCACCTCGAGCGAATCGTGCCTCGCTTCCGGACCTCGACTCGATAGTACTATGAAAAACCCAGACTAGGGGTGGGAGGGGTTCTCAGAGCCGGAGTCCTTCCAGGGTTTAGAATAGCTTAGCTCGGGGTGTTAAGTGTGGTAGGTCGGAGAGGGGAGAGACGGGGGTAACCAATGGGACCAATTTGCTCGAGGATATGGGACGTTACTGTGGGGGACTGTAAGTGTATGGTAGGGAGTAAATTCACGGGGTTAGGGTTATGGGGATTAGGCGGGTGGGAATGTAGCTAGCATTACGCGGGTAAACAATCCAGACCTCGTCAAGCCGAAGGCATTGCACGCGCGTGCTCGCGCAGTCCGGGTGCTTTAAGTGAGGCTGAGGGTGGATACCGGCCTCCCAATCCAGGAGAACGAAAAGTAAAATCGACTACTATGGGGTGGATAGGAAGTCCGATATTATGGCGTCGAGGCACGATTTGATAAATCGCGATAACAATTAGTGGGGGACTGGTACCGCAGGTCCGAGTGGATGGATTGCGCAACGCATAAAACTCTTGCACACCCAGGTGTGTATAGGTAGGGATCGTCCACCCTCCACGATGGCGGCCTCCGCGAGTACGGTCCCACATAAAAGCTGGCCCGGGCCTATAAAAACCGTGGCAGACCAGAGAAACGGGGTAGTAACCTGATGAGTTAAAGCATACCATGAGGAGGCGGCCCCCACAGCCATTTCCTCCCCTCTCAGGGAGGCCCATTTTCGCAGGCCGTGCAGGAAGGTCGGTGCGGTCCTCGCGACCTGGTGGAACAGTTTCTCCTCTCCTGGCAGACGCAGGGAGGCCCTTCTCCTTCCTGGGCAGTGCAGGAAGAAAGGGGAGGAGCGGTCACCGAAGACCGGGAGGTGCGGCAAGCCCTGGGGAATCCTCCGCCTATGGAATGTTTGTACACTCAATGGCTGAATGGCTCGCGTGATGCTCGGGACCAGAGTCACGTGCCAATTCTCCCCCCACCTACATAGCTACTAATCGACAAATCGACTAGATTAGTTGATGCACGCGACTCCTCATCGGCGGGAGGGAGGGGGGGGGGCGTAAAACCCATCTGCCCCAACCAACAACCAATCACATTTTTTTTTAATATCACGAAAACTATCAGTTTCATCATTTGTGTTGTTTTCTACCGTCGTGATGTACATATTTATAGAAACAGTAGGCATGGTGTCCCATGCTGACGCATACGCTGCTGCGATCGCGTAGCTATACGCAGAATTCATTGTCATAGTAGCAATAATTTTACGCGCAAATCTTGGGAACTAAGGCCGAACGGCGATTACATGTATAAGAAAAAAATGTGTATTACAACATATTTAAATTTCATTAAAATCGGTGGTGAAAACCTAAGATAAATAATTAATTATCCTTATCTTGTATTAGACCGCTCAAGTATAAATAAGGTATAAGTTTTCTTGTAATAAATGAAACCATTTATTCCCATTCACTTCCACTCATATAATAGTGCAGAAAGCAAAATACAGGGTGTTCCAAAAATGCTGCGGTTCCTTGAAGGGGGTGACTTAGAGGGTGATTGCAAACAAATTTTTCCTTTACGAAAATGCTCTCCGAGATTTGGTTAACGAGATATTAACAAAAAACACCGACCAATCAGAGCACGCGCCTTCCGCACGAGCTCCCGCGGTAGCGTTGGCTACGCGGTAGGCGACTGCGCTTGTACTACGAACGTACGAACAAGCAAATCGGCATGCATCGAAGAAAACCGCGTTACAGTTTTTTTTTTTTTAAACAGAATCTTAAATAATAATTATTTGAAGCAAGAGGACAAGAAATACGTAAATTTCGTTTTCATATAACGCATAAACGAAAAGGTAATGTAACAGAAAAAGTACAAGTGATCGTAATTCCTTATTGAGGTAAAAATCGGTAGTTTGATAACGGACAGCGAAACTAAATTTAAAAAATAATATTAGGTGTATGAATAAATTCTTTCCGATTAGATTTACATAATCGGTAGGTACAAAGCTACCGAATTTCTATCGCAGTGGTATACGTAAGCTGCCAGAAAATTGGTAAATGGTAATTAACAATAATGGAAATTATTTCGATAATTGAGTTGTTTTCATATTTTTTAAATCAAATTTTTATTGTACCGTACAATAGGAAAGAATTTACTTCTACGCCTAATAATCACCAAGAAATTAAATAAAACTCACCCATTCGGACATTCCTTTCCTCCCATTTCGGAAACCTGTGTCACTGGGTCACTATACCAATCCTAGTCATCGTTGGACGAAAAGATTTATGGTAGGGTAGCGCCCAGTGCTCAGCTGCTCGCAGGTACATACGACACCACCCAAAGTAAAGGGTCGCAACGTCAAGTGCGTTCGGATTAATGTACCGAATATTCACTTCATTACACGGCTACTGACACTAATCACTTCGTTTATGTTTCATGGAACGTGTTGTTCCTACGTTATAAAAATTTGTGGAAATGAATTTTTACTTCGCGTTAGGAGCCATGGGTATTCCCTTGCAAATACTAAGCCATAAATTTATTACAGTTTTCGGTAATTTATGGCTTAGTTGGTTCCGCCTCGTAGCAGACGTGAAATCAAGGCATTGGAAAAGGGAAACAGGAAACAGGATTTTTTTCTTTATAGCAACTCGAAGACTTTCAGTTTCTCTTCTCTTCGGACCCTTTCGAACCGAAACACGTGGTGTCTGCTTTCTATCTCCAAGTAATGGGTACATTGGCAGTAAAAGGACGAAGCGCGGGCTTTTTTGAAAGTGTACGATGGTTCGTTCGTTGCACTTCTGCAAAGCACGTGTGTTTCGGAAATGTGATGGCTACTTTTTATCTAAAACCTCTTGTTCTGGTGGGGGTTAACTCATAATGGAACGAGAGAAGCTACTTGGGGGTAGAGGAAGTAGCTTGGAAAAAATGTTGTCAGTCAGCTAGCAATCACGTTGCAGAAATGTTATCTACTCAAAAGTATTACGCGATGTTCTGGATGTCCCCCCGAACAACGGACACGCAAGTGCTGCTGCGCGAGTATTTGCAAGGGAATACCCATGGCTCCTAACGCTAAGTCAAAATTCATTTCCACAAATTTTTATAACGTAGGAACAACACGTTCCATGAAAAATAAATTAAGTGATTAGTGTTAGTAGCCGTGCAGTGAAGTGAATATTCGGTACATTAATCCGAACGCACTTGAAGTTGCGACCCTTTGCTTTGGGTGGTGTCGTATGTACTTGCGAACAGCTGAGCACTGGGCGCTACCCTACCATAAATCTTTTCGTCCAACGATGACCAGGATTGGGACAGTCACGCAGTCACACAGGTTTTCGAAAAGGAAGGAAAGGAATGTCCGAATGGGTGAGTTTTATTTAATTTATTGGTGATTATTAGGTGTAGAAGTAAATTCTTTCCTATTGTACGGTACAATAAAAATTGGATTTAAAAAATATGAAAACAACTCAATCATCGAAATAATTTCCATTATTGTTAATTACCATTTACCATTTTTCTGGCAGCTTACGAATACCACTGCGATAGAAATTCGGTAGCTTTGTACCTACCGATTATGTAAATCTAATCGGAAAGAATTTATTCATACACCTAATATTATTTTTTAAATTTAGTTGCGCTGGCCGTTATTAAACTACCGATTTTTACCTCAATAAGGAATTACGATCACTTGTACATTTTCTGTTACATTACCTTTTCGTTTATGCGTTATTTGAAAACGAAATTTACGTATTTCTTGTCCTCTTGTTTCAAATAATTATTATTTAAGATACTGTTTTAAAAAAAAAAACTGTAACGCGGTTTTGTTCGATGCATGCCGATTTGCTTGTTCGTACGTTCGTAGTACAAGCGCAGTCGCCTACCGCGTAGCCAACGCTACCGCGGGAGCTCGGGCGGAAGGTGCGCGGTCTGATTGGTCGGTGTTTTTTGTTAATATCTATTTAACGAAATCTCGGAGAGCATTTTCGTAAAGGAAAAAATTGTTTGCAATTACCCCCTGAGTCAGCCTCTTCAAGGAACTGCAGCATTTTTGGGACACCCTGTATATGGTTCCATTTAGAAAAAAACATCAATGACTATGAAATCACCGTGATATCTTCGCAAGTAAAAAGCAAATTAAGCAAGAAAGTGGGGCCTGAATAACATTACAACTTTATGTAATAACACCTTCTGAAATTAGAAAAGGTTTTGAAAATGTTCAGTTGTCACGGTTTATTAGGGTTTATGCAAACCTACACGACTAAACGGCCTACGGAAAGCGCTGCGCGTTCTCCTTACCTCTACGCGCCCCTTAAGTCGTAAAGTCATCTGACCATTCGCCTTAAATGAGCATCGCATGAGCACCGATCTGATCCATTATTGTCCGGACACATTTACACGAGCCCGAGCAGCTTGGCGAATGCTGGGTTCTAGCTCGGTTCACCGTCCACATTAACGAAACGTCCGCTTACTAGATGCTCGTTCGAGGCGATTGCTCAAATGAATACGTGGCTTTAAGAGGCACGTGGAGGTAAGGGGAAGGTGTCACGCTTTCCGTAGGCCATGTACTTATTTCAGAGCATGCACATTTAGCTAAAATTCAAAATCCATTTTCTTGAAAACGAAGCGCGATATTAAAAATGTTTATTCAATATTTTCGTCTTATTCTTACCTGTAAAATCATATCCTAAAAGGTATACGACCTGTATTGAAACATGCCGTATAACTTTTACTTTTATGTTTCCACATTACGGTAAGATGTATGGTGCAAAACGTACCCATAAAAATATTAATCAGCCTTGCGGCTATCTTTCGATGTGCTGGAATGAAAAGAGAAAAAGGTTCACGCCGTCCCAGTTGCATAGGAATACTAAGATCCGGAAGAGTAATTTGCTTCACTTGAAGTTTCGTATCAGCTTCATCACCAAAACGGTTGAATACTTGAGTTGCCACGGGCCGGTACCTGTCAGGCTAAACAAATTAGGGGTAATAATTACAATGCTAATTAAACAAGGTACTAATAGCTTCAATTTTTATTAAGCTTCAATGAAACATTTTCCTTAATAGTAAAACTAGTGTAACAGCATTAATGGTTAAATTTATAACAAAATGAGAATAAGAATGAAATGTGTCATCTACAACATTGTCCTGTTTCAAGGCAACAGCTACTTTATTAATTCACACGCAATTACGTTAAGGGGGGAGCCCTATTTAGGACGCTCGGAATAAGGTGATAGTTGAAAATTGTTTTCTAAAAAACTGTTAAGCGGATCTTTCCTAAACTTTCAGGGTATTTTAGTTCACATTCAAACAATAAAAATTCATTTTTAAGTTACAAAGTGTTCGGTAGAAATGAAGATATATGAACACGTTCTTTAGAACTCGCGCGCCGCAGTTGCAAATTGGCGGGTGTAATGGTGGCCCCATTTCTTCCATGAAATAAAGGATTTTCTTATTTGTAGTATAATTACATTGTCGATGAACCTAAAAAACGATAAAAAGTTAAAAGTTGGCAAGTTGATGGGACTTTAAAAAAAAGTTACGATTTTACCCCAACATATATCGTACTATTTATGAAAAAAGAGTTGTTCAATTCAATTTATTTATCAATATCTTAGTTTCATCGACAATGTAACTATACTAGAAATAAGAAAATCCTTGGTTTTTTATTACAGGGCAGAAATGGGGCCACCATTACACCCACCAATTTGCAACTCCGGCGCGTGAGTCCTAACGAACGTGTTCATATATCTTCATTTCTATCGAACACATTGTAACGTAAAAATTAATTTTAATTGTTTGAATGTGAACTAAAATGGGTATTTTACCCATTTACCCTGAAAGTTTGAAAAAGATGCGCTTAACAATTTCTTAGAAAAAAATTTACAAGGATTACCTCATTCCTAGCCGTCCTAAATAGTGATCCCCCCTTAATTACGTACGGTAATCAAAATGAATTTCAGTTTAAAGGTACTATTCATGTCATTTATGTATTTATTTCTTGTTGGCACTATACAGGGTGTTTAGCAACAGGTGTCAGAAACATTAAAGGGTGATGGTATATGAGAAACTAGGTCGAAGATTTGGAATAAAATTTTTCAATATTGAGTTGCGTCTTCAAGACAATGGAGTTTGAAGTTTAGTTGAGCATACGTGTGCGGAAGTACATTTCATTGCGCCTGGAGGTCCGTAGACATAGAGGTTCGTCCTCACTAGCGAACAGTTCGCGAATACCGTTCGCAAACGATGTTTGCAAGTTGTTCGGAAACTTTTTATAACCATTGCTCTTGTAAAGGTACGTCCTCACTAGCGAACAGTTCGCAAACAGACGATTCCTAGGAAATTCAATTCCCATACTGTTCGTGAACAGTTCGCGAACGCTGCTGGAGACGCATCTTAAAGCGAACGCGTCACGATTTCCATATGTGACTCCCCATACCACAGTGCACCCCAATATGGTGGATGCCATGGGATCCCCAGGTCGCAGAATGCAAGGGGTGGACAGCAGACGAGAAATAGTGTCCCCAATCACCGGACGAACGTACGACGCGGTTACCCGGATCGGTGGGGGGCATCGCGGAGACGGGAGCGTTAACAGGATGCACGAGACGGTCCCCTGGGTCAATACCAGAAGCCATGAAGAGGAATGGGGCCATCATGAAGCCTAGGCTTGAGGAAGGACGGACGATGAACGGAGGACAAAAGATGAAGATGAGCTGGGAATTCTGGGCGGATTGATCGGAGAACGGGCCGATAACACGCTCATGAGTTGTGATACCTTTTTTCGTGCCCGTCTCACCTTTCCGTCCTCCTGGTTCTGTCCAGCTCCACCCGATTTCCACGAAGGAAAGAGAATGTCAATGTTACTTTGTCTCCTTTTGCAAGGGACTGCGGAGCCACAAGAGGTGAATTTCTGGAGGAGGCTGCCTGCGAGCGAGGCAACGCTGGCGAGTCCGGACGCAGCGCTCGGGAGCAATTCGTGGATCAGCGAGTTCCGGAGGTCCGACGAAAGAGGAGCGCGCTCGGAGTTCTCCGTGGATGTCGTCGCGGGACTAACGGAGGAGGACGAGAACATCCTTGGAATTTTCACAGATCGTGATGAAGAGGAGATTTCCACAGCCGTCCCGTTGTACCCACGCCTTGCTCAGGGCTTTTCCGTGGTTTTTCCCTGAGCGAGAAGGCAAATACCTAGGCAGATGTCTGAAGAAGCCATGGGGCTTGCACGACCACTTCTTCAGGCAAGGATACGAAGATGATTCGACGCGGTCGGGTCGCCCGCTCTTCGGGAGGGAGGAGCAGTGTTGCAAGCACCGGGTATAGGCCTGTGCATGGTCGGCTAGTGCTCGCAGCTGAAGAGGAAAGAAGGTCGGCCTCCTTCAAGAGGACGACCGGGAGGCCGACAAGAAAACTGTCTTCTAGTATACGCCACCACAACCGGACGTGTCGGCCTACGTTTATAAATCTATAATCAATGTCTGTATATTGAAATATAGTGGAGTAGTGCCATGTGCACTTGCGTTTGGTTAGTCTCTATTCTTTTGCGTCGGGGTGGACGCCCCGGTGCAACAATATGTTCAATTATCCACCATTAGAAGGGGATAATTTTTCCCCATTTTGCAGCGCAAATTGCATTCCGATAGCTTGTATAGTTCAAACAGTTTGACATAGAGGGCGGGCTTTCGCTACGCTACGCTTTGACTGGGTTTGTCAACTACTCGTGTGGATTTCTCTCCGCAAATTCATTTCGGGGATCAAGACTCTATGGCGCACAAAAATAATATTTCTTCAAAGCTCGTGCAAACTATAAAGTGCAAGATGACATTGTTTATTAGTACTCTTACGTGCCGCAGAACACTTATTTAACATTTTTACGTGTCGTACGCCGAGAAATATTAAAAAACTGACGCTGTTACTGACACTCGCGCCAATCTCTGCACTTCTCGCATATCTAGACGATGCCCATCTTACGACACGTATTATTAAAAACAATGAATCGAAACGTTTTTGTAAAATTTAGTTTCGTTTCGCTTACGTTAAGGTCTGGGTACACATATCAGTTCCGTGTCAGTCCCGCAGAATTCAAGTACTCTTTCCATTAAACTCATTAAAAATGATCAGAAGTATATCACGTTTGGTGTCATTTTCATCAGAGAAGCACTAACAATACATTCGTGATATTTCTATGAACATTTAATATGGAAATTGACATATTCATTACTGAATGGCCTATTGTCGATTTTATTTGTATGCCTTTAGTGTTTAGAATCCCCGAAACTCGTAGTTCCAAAGATTCGACCTAAGAATCTATCAGGGTCATAAAAGAAGGCCCCATTCAACCGATTTGAAGAGAGCGGACAATGAAACGGACAGAATATCGTGGTCAACGAATTTTAACATTAGAGTACCAATACAGATTCGACGCTGAAGGAAACGGATGCATGAGTATAATGGTTTTGAAACGTTAAGTACATTTATGATCGAATGTGACGATATAGATAAGTGAGAGGGGATATAGCGAGTGCGCGTGCGACGCGGATGCGAGGCCGCGTGCGGATTGCTGGCGAGGGCGGTATGACAGTCCTGACTAATCACCCGTGGGAAGGATCAATAATGTTCGATAAGACGTTCCAGCTGTATATCTCTATCCCCCCACTGGATACATTGCGCCTCCAGTCTGAAACTTTAGTGGAAGACTGCAGGCGTAATGGCTAAGTGGGTCACCTCCCTCTGGGACGATCTACCCTTCTAATGATCCTTAAGTGGTGAAGATGGGGTTTTCTCAGGCCCCCATACAGAACATCTACGTATGAAATCCCTTCGCAATGACTTTAGCTAGTAGTAGCCCTATCACTAAACATCGTTCGTATAGGCATCAAACAAGAAGCCTCGGTAGACAGAGCAAGCTTCAGGCTCGTGGTGCTCATTAATATTAAATGTATATCTCTATCCTGTAATAAATATATTGTATTTAGTTTCTCACATTATTTCCATTAATTTTCATCTTCCTCCATCAATCTAGATTAGCATATACTAGGTTCACTATTTGAACCTCTGTTAACAGGTTTATTGTTAAAATGGCATTCTTTTTGAGGGGTTAATTAAAATGTCCGCGATATGAATAATGGAATGTATGAACACAGCCTTTTAGCAGTGTATATGTAGTTGTGTCATCTTAAGCGCAGTTGGAAAGCACCTTTATGTACTTGCAGCTCATTTTGATTTCACATTTTTTTTATTTTGTAATTATTATCTTCTCCTTTTTGTAATTTATTTGATTTCATGTACTTGGCGTAATTTTTTTACTTTTTTGAAGTTTTTTATGGAGATAATTGTTACTTATTTTCGGAACGAAGTCTCGCATTTTGGTCGATTCTTTCAAACTATTTAAGCATATTATGTTTTTATGAATGTGGAAGATTTAATTGCTTGATAATAGTGAAAGGAATGTATAACTGGCCAGGGATATTCAAACTCAGGGACTTCTGTGCAGTGTTCCTCGGATTATTGAAAAGGCTGTGGGCTCGGATCTTCGGGAAAGACTTACCCAACCCTGCGGTCCTGGGTACGCCACCCGTTGACAGCAGAGATGGACAAAAAATTTTTTTAAATAAAAAATTGTGTTCTAATAAAAGGCAGAAAATTTATTCGAAACTCAACAAATAAAAATTCTCAGAATTATTTATTATTTGAAGCACCATAAATAAAATTTTCATTCGACGGAAATTTATCCGAAGGTCCATAAATAAAATTTTCAATCGACAGGAATTCATCGGAAGCGCAAAAATAAATTTTTCAATCGGCGGGAATTCATCCGTAGCTTCGGCCAATTTTCTCACTTTAATTTATATTTGTAGCGGAAAAGCTTAAATAACTCTGGACGCGGCCTCCAGACCCTAGGGTCTCAAACGCCTTTGCTCGAAGCCGCCAGATCCTCAAGGCAAGCGACATTGTATCGTTCACCCGTCTAATCTGCAGCGCGGAGTTGCTCGGCGACGTGTCATCGATTATACAGAAACGGAATTTCTTTATTTTTCATCGTATCAATATGAAAGTGATACCAGTGGATTCCTTGCATTCTCCCGATTAAATTGATAAACAAATATTTAAATCGGGTGAGTTTTAACGAAACGGGCTTGCAATCCTTCAAATTAATTTTATGCGTAATATCGTCCCAGGTCTTAACACGGTCAGGTACGCGTGTCTACACTTTCAACTGCAATATTGAGAATACCGTCGATTCTACGGCCTAGAATATTAGCTCCGTATTGCGACGTTCTTAACCAGAGTTTCACATCGATGACAACTACTTAGTTACAACTTAGTTACAAGTTGTGCATGACTTTAATGGCGCATAATTTAATTGCATGTTAGAAACTGAATTACTAATTGTAACTAAAAAAAAATACTTTACGACGTATAACACGAATTTCACGAATTAAGACAGTTCCAATTTCATCGAATGAGATTGGTTGCGTTATTTGCGTAGGGGGTCCTTAGGCAAATAGGCAAAGAAAGGGAGAGGGTGAAAGAGAGAAAGAGAGAGAGAAGGACAAGGAGAATCGGCAAAAGGAAGTTTCATTATACATCTTTAATATTTTTCTTCAACCATTGCATATAGAGAAAGACGTGGCGTGATCACATTTTTCCCAGGAAAAGCGAGATCATGCATATCCCCAACAGTTTTAGGCCCAAAGTTTTCAGTATAAAAAAAGGGTACGTATGGATGCTCTGGGACTCACGTCTAGTGTAAAGTTCGCAGACGATAGAAGCGTTAGTAATATCAGGTTCTATGCCTCTTGAAGCATATTATACATCATTCTGGACAGGCGAATTACCTCAAACACAAAGCAAAAGCGTTTTTATGGAAAATCGCGTTTAAAGTTGGACATCCACTTTTGTTGTACTTTACGCATTAATAATTGCTATCTACGGGTGTCAATCGATGCCTGGTCCATACATTACATCTTCCTCCGATAGATTACGGTTTTCTATGACTTATCTTTTTCTTATTATTTCAATTCTGCCTTCTTTCCTTGGAAGTGAGACACGGCAATCAGCGGAAGTTATGCGAATATTGTTTGAAGTTTGGCTCCATTCTAGGGCGTTTGGACCACAAAAAGTTGTCTTGCGTGAGGCTATTCATACTTTACAATTGAAGCTTCCATTTCGATTTTGAGAAAATCCTCCGAGACATCTTTCGAAGAGTTCTGTATTACGAGGCATAACTAACATTTCTCGCGTCCCCCTGATTTTGTATCAGGTTCGTCCACACCCCTAACTAATGAGCTGATAAACCATATTCTTTGAGAAACGCCCTTCACGCCGGCCTCTCGCGTTGCCGCGGCCCTAGCTAGTAACTATACCAACGAACTTGTGTTTCCAAACCTTTTGGTATACCTATGTATACCTACCCATACAGCATACTCCATTGCAAAAAGGTTGTAGACAGGTTGCAGTTTGGTTGCGGTGCTATATTGTACAGGGGCGGTCATATTAAGATTTCTGCAAACTTTCAGCAATGTTGCGGTGCCATATAACTCCTGCAACGTTTCGGCAATGGTCACGCAACGTTCCGGAGATTTTACAGCAATTGTCTCGCAACGTTTCGGAAATTTCATAGCAATTGTCCCGCAACATTTCTGAGATTTTACAGCAATTGTCTCGCAACATTTCGGAGATTTTACAGCAATTGTCTCTCAACGTTTTCGTGATTTTATAGCAATTGTCCTGCAACGTTTCGGAGATTTTACAGTACTTGTCCCGCAACGTTTTGGAGATTTTACAGTACGTGTCCCACAACGTTACGGAGATTTTACAGCAAAGGTCCCACAGGAATATATATAATATCGTAGTATACCCACTGTACAGTGCATATTAGGTTACGCTTTGTATAACCTAATATAATTTATGATAATTTAGTACAATAAGTAGCAGAGGATGTAAGCTCAATTGATTGTATGCTGTATGTAAACTGTGGGACTTGTCCTGTTTATAACTGAAAGTATAAGATCACAGAAGCACGCGTTGACGTGTTCCGTGCGATATAAGGTGGGCCTCATGTTCGCAGCGCGAACAAGACTACCCCCCAGTGATTCCTATTTCAACGGGTTTCATTCCACTGAAAATCAGCAAATTTCCAATCGCAATATCTCGAAAACCGGCTGAAATAAAGTGTATATATTATAGCTTATTGAATTTGTCTTGAAACGCACTATCAAGTGACCTCTAAAAAAAAAATTCATTTAAAAAATCGAACTTGACCATCGTATCTCTTAAAATAATAATCGAAGAAAGAATTCGCCTGCCTCAATAAATTTGCCCATCGAACGATGCAATTGCATTTAAACAATTCCTTTTATATCTCCAATACGTTAGGAAATATCCAGCTGTTTACTGTCCCTGCGGACATCTAGAGACGCGGTAGCGTCTCGACGCCAAGTACAGGAAAGAAATTACAGGAAAGAAAAAGACACCCTATATATGGCGACTGTCGCTACTGCTTATCATTTACTCGTCGCCCGGCTAATCCAACCTAACCTGAAACTTATTTCATTAATATCTCATGACGCTTGCAATATTTTCTAAATTTAAAGGCATTTTTCTTATGTAAACCGCATATAAGCTTTGGAATGAGACCAATTTCAATAAAATCGGTCCACGCATAACAGAGATATCATAATATCGTCTCATGGATCAGTCGGAAATGTTAAGATTCTTCTTCTTCTTCTGATTCTTCTAGAAATTTTTCGTCAAACATAATACGTATACGCGTTACACGCACACCTTCAGTCAAAACAAAACTAACACATGTTTCGTTCTTCTACGTATACACGTGTTACACGCACACCTTCAGCCAAAACGAAACTAACACATGTTTCGTTCTTCGTTCGTCGACTCTCGGGATTATTCGGCAGGGATCGTCGTCCGTCATTGTACAAACTATTTTTTAAATACATTGAACTTTATAACCTACCAATCTTAACCTCCAAGTGTCAAATAATGTAAGTTGTCCAAATTTGAGATGTCAGGAGTTTTTACACTAAATAGGAGACGGAATTATTGTCTCAATTAACAAGGTAAGTCGCCAAATTTATTTAATAGATTTTTTATGTAGAGTCGCAGACTTGGAAGTTGTCCGGAGAAGGTTCGACAGAGAAGCACCTTCTTTCGCATAAGTTTCTAGAAATTTGTACCATGCTTGTACAAAATAATATATTGTAGTAAAAAATTGCATTGAATTTAAATTGCCAGATATTTGTATTTGTATACCAGCAATTTAGAGTTTTTATTTTATGTAAAGGTTATTATATTATAGAAATGAAGGGGACGTACAGGACTTCGATAAAAATGAAGGAGACGCACAGGCTTGGATAGTACAATTGAAGGGGACGCACAGGCTTGGATGGATAGAAATGAAGGGAATGCACAGGCGTGGAGGTTGTCCGGAGAAGATTAAATAGATAGACAGAGCATCTTGTTTCGCACAAGTTTCTGGAACTTTGTCAAATAAGGTAAATCGACAAAATTTGTTTAAAGACATAGCATTAAGAATTATTAAGAAAATAGATTATGGTGGACTGCTTGCAATGTAAAGCAAGTCACATTAGTGAAGAAAGTACACTGAAAACACATCTCCGTTAATGCTTTTCAATCTTTTGTGAAAGACATTCGTAATACTTTAATTAATAAAATCCAAAGTAGTTGTCACGCTATTCATTAATTCATTAATTTTTTAGATTCCCATTATTTAAAATCACCAATAAACATACTAAATAAATTAGTTTCATTCCAACACCAATACATTGTGCGTTAAAAATATTGGATCTCCGCGTTCATTTCGCTGAATTATTACCATTAGCATTTAAATTTCCTGCAACAAGACTTTCTGCCATACGCTCGCACCTCCTTCGGACACATTATTTAGTCTCTACACTCACTAAAGCAAAAGGCCACTCTATTTCTATATATAATAAGTTCTACGTTAAGTTGTAACTAAAATAACTAAAATGTGGATTTTATATATATTTACAGATAATCAAAGCAGAAGATGATGCAGTATGATCTACGGCAGAGAAAAAAATTTATTGTGACATAGTATTATATTAATTATATTAATTAAACGATTTTATTCAGCTGCAATCCTCTATTTGCTTCTTGTAAGTTTGGTTCATATCAGAAAACTCAAATTTAAACCAATTCCACCAATTCAATCATCATCTTGAAGCATTGCAGGTGTGCATAGTTTCTATTATGTAGAATTTATCTTTAATTCTATCCCGTCATAAGACTGTTTATTAGGGTGGACCTTAGTTACTCTTGTCGAAATATAATTTTGAGATTTTTGACGGGGTCACTCGGGGGTTGCAGGGCGAAAAAATTTTTTCTGGGAGAAAAAATAATGTGTGCAAAATTTGAAATTGATCGGAGAACGAGAAACTTTGCCTCATCGCATTTGAAATTTTTTATTTTCGTAACTCGTTTTTCTTCGTTGTAGTATATCGTTAATATACATTTTTATATATCGTTATCTTTTTACGTTCTGTAATAATATAGAATCAAAGTATAAGATTACACAAAAAAATCATGACCTTGAAATCTCAAAAAATGAACCATCAAAAAATACTTTTTTCGTTGGCATTATATTTATGTTGTCAAACAGTATAATTTTCGTCAAAAATTTTTTTTGGATAATTATAAATAACTGATTAAATGGAAAACTACATTCGAAATGCACCAATTTTTGCAGATATTTTTCAATTTATTTTAAAAACTAGGGCTCTAGAAGAAAATTCACCATTGCACGTGATGCAACAGACATTTTCCCCCCGGAAAACACCAACAAAAGTGGTAAATCACGGTTTGTTTTCAATACAGAAGGCAACAGCGGCGGGCGTATCCATTGCCGCTCATCGACAGAATCGCTTACACGCGCGCGACTACCACTGTCGGCGCCATACGTTTTGCCAAACTATTTCGCTCAGTTATTGAAAACGAAATGTGACCTACCACTTTTGTTAATGTTTTCCGAAGGAAAAATGTCTGCTGCATCGCGTGGAGTAGTCAGATTTTCTTCTAGACTCTTAGTTTTTAAAATAAATTGACAGATATCTGCAAAAATTGTTGCGTTTCGGGTGCATTTTTTCTTTGATCGTGGTTTAAATATATTTAAATAGTAATAATGCAATAATAACTTATATCGTTGTGTTCCCGAAGGTTTATAAAATAATTTTGACGGAACAAGCAACCGAATAACTATTACTATTTCGATACGCAAGACGTTCAAGTTGAAAATTTGCATTTTTTTTTTAAATAAACTAATTTTTCGAAAACGGAGGATGTTGGCGAAAAACGGTTTGCGAATTCGTATTCAGCGTACGAAAATTTATAAGAAACGTGTATTGAATGTTACAAGTCCAGATGGCTGTTGAATAGTTACAATTGAACTTTTGCATGAGTTTGACTGCTCGTTCGGCCGAATCGTTTACTGCTAAATTATTTACTATATTTAATCCAATATTATAATTGGGATCACTTTTCCATTCTAGAGAATCCATATTTATAAAATCTGTTGGAACAGTGTATTCTTAACGAAAGTATCGGTTATTTAATTAAAATTTTGAAATCTATTATTTATATATATATATATATGAAAAAAATTCCTTAGACAAAAGTTGTACTGTTTGACATGGTAAAAATAATTACAACGAAAGATGTTTTTTTACGGTAAATTTACGAGATTTCAAGGTCATAATTTTTCAAGTAATCTTATACTTTGCTTCTATATTATTACAAAGTGTAAAAAGACAAATTCAACCATATATAAACATGTATATTAACGATATACTACAATGGAGAAAAACGATTACAAAAAAAATTCAAATGCGATGAGACCCGGTTTCCCGTCTTCCGGTCGATTTCAAATTTTCCACTTTTTTTTCCCCCAATAAAAATTATCTAAAGTCTGTCCCTACTATGCCAATTATCTTTGTAAAAATAAGTGAGATCCCCATAAAAAACTTCAAAAAGTAAAAAAATTACGCCAAGTACATGAAAAATCAAATATATCACAAAAAATAGAAGGTAATAATAAAATCACAAAAAAATAGAAGACAATATACAATCCCCCAAAAAATAGAACAAAATATATAATCACAAAAATAGAAGATAATACACAAAAAATAGAACAAAATATACAATCACAAAAAAATAGAAGATTATAATAATTACAAAATAAAAAAAAGGTGTGAAATCAAAATGAGCTGCAAGTACATAAAGGTACTTTCCAACTGCGCTTAAGATGACACAACTACATATACACAGCTAAAATGCTGTGATCATACATTCCATTACTCATATCGCGGACATTTTTTAATTAATCCGTCAAAAAGAATCCCATTTAAAAAAAATTGTCGTAAATTAATAACTTTACAAAATTAATAATATACCAAAATTACGCCAATTATAAGAATGGCTATTTTACAAAGACAAAATTGTATTAAATAATATTAAGCAGACATATTTTTATACAAGTAAATATTTTAATACGAATAAATATTTTATTCAAAATACTTGGCGCTGCGGAACCGAAAAAATGTTAATTGTTTTAGTAGTAATAATAATTTATAATAACTCCCTTACAATCTAAAATACATAAACATATATATACATATACATATTAGAAACGCAGTCAGATCTATTCTACATATATTTAACTCTAATATCATACGTAGCATATGCACCCGCACACATACACACATTCACGAAAGCACGCACAAGAAAGAAAGAAAAAGATTAATGCAATTTATATATATTTATTTCAGTTTAGCAACTCCAATTCGGGGTGCAGCGCCAAGTATTTTGAATAAAATATTTATTCGTATTAAAATATTTACTTGTATAAAAATATGTCTGCTTAATATTATTTAATACAATTTTGTCTTTGTAAAATAGCCATTCTTATAATTGGCGTAATTTTGGTATATTATTAATTTTGTAAAGTTATTAATTTACGACAATTTTTTTTAAATGGGATTCTTTTTGACGGATTAATTAAAAAATGTCCGCGATATGAGTAATGGAATGTATGATCACAGCATTTTAGCTGTGTATATGTAGTTGTGTCATCTTAAGCGCAGTTGGAATGTACCTTTATGTACTTGCAGCTCATTTTGATTTCACACCTTTTTTTTATTTTGTAATTATTATAATCTTCTATTTTTTTGTGATTGTATATTTTGTTCTATTTTTTGTGTATTATCTTCTATTTTTGTGATTATATATTTTGTTCTATTTTTTGGGGGATTGTATATTGTCTTCTATTTTTTTGTGATTTTATTATTACCTTCTATTTTTTGTGATATCCTCTATACTGAAATAAAATATAAAATATATGTCGGAGAAGGCAATCATTTAAGGCAATATTGAAAATTGCACAATAATATTGAACGTCTACAGGCCGCTTTAGAAGTGTCATCAAATAGTCAGAATCTACTTTACTGGTGCCACGTTGTTACGCTATGCGCCAGGCTGGCGCCGAAAAACAAGGATCATCCCAAACCCGTGACACAGGACTATCGCATAACTTCTCGTTAACTAGCGCTAGATCTCTCCGGACCTTCGCAATAGATCTTGGCAGTAGATCTCCCAAGAGGATCTTCCCGCCAAATCTTCCCTCCTGACATTCCCGCCTGAATTTCCCGCCTGATTTTCCCTCCAAAAATTGAGGAAAGCGTCGTGCCCTGAATAGGTATAAAACCCCTGGAGCTCCACCGATGCCAGAGACTCTGGTACGGACCACTGACCTAAACACTTGTCAACGCGTAACCTTAAGCACGGTTTTCATTCTTGTAATAAAAGTCAATCTACAATAAACTCTAAAGTTACTGAGAAAGCACGAGTGTCTTCTCTACATCGTAACAACGTGCCAAGCTGATGTTTCCGTGAAGGCGAGCACGGCGCATAGTGGGGCAGATCGGGTCGAATCGCGGCACAAACAAGGGGACCACGCGGTAGTGGACATCGCTTTTGGGACGACAATATATGTGGGTCGTAGTACTCATGTAGTATTAAAGTTTTTAACGTACGGAGTAATCAATATATATACCATCTACAGTAACCTACACCCAAGAAGGTTCCGTGGCCACAACGGTAGAGCGTCAGATTGTCATGCGGGCGGCCCGGGGTTCAAGTCGCCCTGCAACCCCATAACTATTTTTATTTTTTTTAACAGTTTTTTTCCGTGGAAATATATTTTGTAAATATTACGTATTATATAGTGCGTTACATATTACTTTACGTGAATTTTAACGTTGAACGCTGCGGGACAATTGCTATAAAATTTCCGAAACGCTGCGGGACAATTGCTATAAAATTTCAGAAACGTTGCGAGACAAATGCTGTAAAATCTCCGAAACGTTGCGAGACAATTGCTATAAAATCTCCGAAACGTTGCGGGAAATTTGCCTATAACATCTCAGAAACACTACTGGAATATTTCATGCAATGTTGCACAGGGGCGGACATAGAAAGATTTCTGCAACATCTCAGAAATATTGCCTGCAATGTTCCAATCTTGCATCGTAACGTAACTGCAACCTTTCTGCAGCCTTTCTGCAACGTAGTGTGCTGTATGGGTATGTACTCCAAGGCACATAACGATTGGTTTTCAATATACCCACTCCCTTTCCGTCAGTCTTAGCAATTTTCGGCGTAAAGATAGCAAACATGGCAAAAGTACTCCATAAAAAATATTGTCGCCTTGTAGAATATCAATCGCTTTCCCAATTGTCGCTGTACATTCTAGGTCAGGCATGGAATTTAAGTGAACGCAGCGGCCGATTTTCAGAGGCAACGCCTTCTTTCTCCCGCCGCGCGACTTGGCCCCCGCGGGGGCCTAGGTGCTTCGAGCGCCTCAGGCCCGTACCATACGAACCGCGCATGGCGTATTAGGACGACATTGTATCAATAGGTTTCCACATCGTCCCAGAGAGCACGTATGTCGATGCGTTTTTGTTTTGTCACCGCGCCACGCGCGGTTCATATGGTACGGGCCTGAGGCGCTTCAAGCTTCTTGGCCGCCGCGGGGGCCAAGACGCGCGACGGGAGAAAGGAGGCGTTGCCTCCGAAAATCGGCCGCTGCGTTCACTTAAATTCCATGCCTGTTCTAGGTGCTCTTCTAAATAGTTGAAATCATTTTCCCTCAACACATTTTTTATTTCTAAAAGTCTTGTTAAGTCCGTCATTTTGTCCTTAATTTGTATTGTAATTCCACCGTGTCTCGCCCGGTCGTTTTAATGTATGATCAATGGTGTCTTGAATTATTTCGGCGGATTTTGGCCTTACTGCTGCTTTCCACAACGTGTTGCATTTCTGTATGATGTCCTCATGAATGGCACATAGCCCTGCATCGCCCTTAATTGTCCGTACCATATCTACTGTAATGCACAAATTGAGAGTGTGTGCAGAACATCGTATATGGCGAGGCAGTAAACGAAGCATATTCACGATATTCGCGTTCATTTATGTACTTTCTTCATCGCTGTGTAAATCACTCGCACAATCACCTTCACCTTCTACTGCAATGAGGGTTGCCAGTACGCCAAACGTTTTGAACGCTTTCATAAAGTTGCTGCCATTGTCTGTGATCGGTACCACAATTTTGTTCTTACTCAAACCGAATTCTGCATGAATGCCGTGCGACAAGTCAGTGATTGCAGAAAAATTGTGTTCACAGGGAAAGCATGCGACATGCTAGAGCCATTAATTTCCTCTCATAATTTGTTGAAATCCAGTGTACCATTACCCCCAAAAAACTTCGTCTCCTTCCGGAACAAATGTCTGCAGTCGTGCAGACAAATACAACAGACTTTAATTCGTCTTTAAGTGCGCACATATTGTCTGAATACATTTAATCGATGTTTCTCACCAGTGTAAGGCGACTAACTATATTAACCTTAGCACCAGCTCTTACATTATCAAATATTTCCCGGAAGGATATATCTTCCACCGCCTGCAATGGAATCATTGTACGAACGACGAATTTGGCGACTTCTTTTGCGAACTGATCTGGTGGCATAATCTTCGTTCATTCCTTAGTCGCAGACGCTCTTCGTTTACTTCTTCCAAATTCCGAAGAATATTCTTCAAAAGCAGCAGAATGTTTTCGCTTCAAATGCAAGAGAAAATTCAACGACGATGTTACCTGACCTTGATTTCAGTTTTCTTTGTGGCAAACAAAATTGGCATAAGCCAATAATGCAATTCTCATTTGATTTTTCCTGCACCAGTGAGAAATATTTCCCGCCTACAATGTTAAGATTGAAACTATTGTCAGGCAGTCTGGGCACACACTGCTGTTCCATAATTGAACCTCCACTTGCAGTCGACGTCGAAGCGTGAACATCGTCCGCGACGGAAATGTTTTGCAATTCACATTCACTGTCACTCATTTTAAAAAACTTTGTATACATTACACTTATTTAATAGTATTAGATAAATATCTTATTTAATAGAAAAGTAAATGTTGTAAATATGAAATAATACTTGACTAAATATAAGTAATTTATACTAAACTAATTGTAAAGTGTAATATTATAAAGGCTTAAAATCGTTTGACAACTTTGCGATTCTTCACGAGACTGATTCGAGAATGGTCATGACTGCGTTTGTCCCACGCAGAGATTGTGTGCTTTTCTCTACGCGTAGTGGAGAGGGAACACCTACAGCAGTGGCAGTATGTATGTGTCACGGTGTCATCACACACATATATACCGCCACTGTTGTAGGTGCTCCCCATCCACTACGCGTAGGGAAAAGCCCACTCAGGCAGAGATGGGCAAAGAATTAATTAAAATAAAAAATTGGGTTCGAATAAAAGACAGGAATTGTATTCAAAACTCAGCAAATAAAAATTCCCAGAGTTATTTATTATTTGAAGCGCCATAAATAATATTTTATATCGACGGGAATTCATCTGAAGTGCATAAATAAAATTTTCAAGCTACGGATGAATTCCCGTCGATTGAAAATTTTATTTATGCACTTCGGATGAATTCCCGTCGATTGAAAATATTATTTATGGCGCTTCAAATAATAAATAACTCTGGGTGATTTTTATTTATGACACATACAGATAAAGTCTCTTTTATTTAAAAAGTTACTTATATAATTTTTTATTTAAATAATGCCCATCTCTATGCATAACGTAGTCTGGTAAATCTGGCCAGGGTAACTCTACTTCCGCCAAACTGCCAAAATATTTACAATGCGAGTGCTAAATAGCGCAATATACGCAGCTGCTGACTGTTAATAGCGCGCGAAATTCATACCTATATATCACCAGACTTATATTCTAGAATTATTTGTTAAAAATTGTGTCGTGACGAGCTTTACAACACTATAATTTTTAAAATCCACTTTAGCAACATTTCGTTTCTCAATCTTTCTTAGCCTTTGAACAATACTTTTTCATATTTTACAGCGCTAGCCCCGTTATTGCACCGACCGTTTATTAACCGCCCAAGATTTTCTTAATATTTGTGTGAAACGCCCATCTTTTAACTACCTTTACGCGCCTAACGAGAAAGACTCCGAATTACTAACTGAAACGATTAAACAACACATCTGCCTGCCATAAGTCCAGCACCATAAATGTTGTAGCGGAAACAGAGCCATAAACCATTCGAGTCACTGATACGAATCAACCCTTAGGTTATTCCTGTCGACGACCTTTCCTACTTTCACTTTTCTACCCATTAACTCTGTTCGCCTACTTCCTTACTCCGTCCAAACTTCTTCACAGCATAGGCATAGGCAATAAAGAAAAAAAGCTAATAATACACAAGCCACACTCAACGTTCTTCCACAAAATTTCCACTTCTCGACCTAATATTAACAGGAAAAAATGTATGAAACTTTAAAAGGTATTATTTTAAATGCAATTAGTAATTCAGTTTGTAAGTGTCTGCTAGCATCACCGAATGTAAGGGTGAGGCCGAGAGCGGATGACCCCACGCTATACGGCCTTCGATGGTTTATGACTAAGACCAAAGGCAGAGTTAAACATGTGCAACAGTACGGATTGCGCGCCGAACACTTAAAATTTCCTACGGTACGAGGTCCTACGTTGCACGTCGGACCATAAAAATCGACCCTTGTAATGGTGTTCTGTAGCGCGCATTGCATATGTTTAACTGTGCCTTTAGGCTACGTGTGTTCCCGAATGGGGGTGCATGAGAATCAACAGTCCTGACATCATGCGATGGCTGACGACTGTTTTGGGTCTTCCAACTATCGGGTGTCGAAGGATTGCATGTTTTAATTAAGAGATGGTTTAGATATTGTAAGCGGCCTGGCGCCGTATTGCCAAAGAATAGGGACTCTATTTCTGGAGGATCTGGCCACGTGAATGGGGAAGGCTATGCCTTTTGGTAAGAGAACTGTGATAGACCGCTCAGTGATAGCCACGGTCGGCTTGTGGCGGTCCCGCTAGCGCAACGAAGACACAGATGTATAATTCTCCATTGCACTAGTGGGACCACCGCCGACCGCGGCTAGGAAACTCGACCTCAAGAACGGAGCGCTCGACAGCCAAGAACCACGGGGCCATAAAAGACAAGGATAGTAGTGATTGCATTAAGGTTCAGTTCAGATTTATTGGCCGGTGAGTTTCGTGAGGGGTATTCTTTCACCACATCGCTTGCCTGTCTCGGTGTTCCCTTTCTCTACGTTCTCGCTCTCTCTCGGGCTACACTTACTCGTCACGCGGTGTCCGTGAGGTACGCACACACGCAGCGTTGCGTCCCCACCACTTTGAGTACATAGACGGGACAGGATTCTGAGCGGTCTTTTCTCGCTTCATTCTTGCTGAAGGTGAGAGCGAGGTGGTACGAGAGCGAGTCAGAGTTTCTCGCGAATAAATTCTGTACAGACATTGTAATCAGAGTTGCGCAAAACTTAATATAAATAAAAATCTCAAATAACGAACAAAAGATAAATAATTTTTATTCGTTATTCGAGGCTCGAATAATCGAAGTTATCTTTATTCGAAGAGCAACGAATAATTTTATTCGATGAGAATTTATTCGAAGAATATAGATAACTTTTTTATTCGATGAGAATTTATTCGACGAATAACGATAACAAATAAAAATAAAGTATCATTTGTTCCATCGTTATTCAAATAATTTTTTATCTAGATAATGCCCAACTCTGGTACGCTTTATCACTTCACTGATACATTGTATAAACTCGCGAACGTGGATCGAGCTCGAAGAGATAGAGCGCACGCACATTTATTCGTCGTTCAATCAGGACGAATAACGAATAAATTCTTATCCGAATAAATCTGGCTCAATTAACGGTACAGATTTAGTCGTGAATAAAGAATAATTTTTTGTCGAATAAAATCGTTATTCGTTAGTCCCGAATAAATCTTGGAGATTTATACTAATGATGTCCAGCGCTGGCTGTCAGCGTAGAAAGACACACATCAGAATAGGTGTGCGTTCGCTCCGAAAAAATTTAGGACCGTTATTGGTCAGAACATTGATTCTTTTTCGATAACTTCTTCTCGTATTGGTTTACGCATAGCTTCGTAACGCACACCATTATTGCGGTAAGAATAAACAACAGCCACACGGCTTCGTTCAGGCGGAGTCGAGTAGCGTTCTCGTTACCCACCATACTCTTCGGGGGCCCAGCAACTTCAACTGCCAATCCACGATCGTCAGGTGGTGGTGGCTCATTTCTGCTCGCGCGCTGTTCGCGAAACCGAACTCACCGGCCAATAAATCTGAACTAGACTCTAACCATTATGTAAGAACGGAAAAATATGAAATTCCGCATTCGTCATTGGATCTGTATGAAAGTAACACCTTGTGCTTTATCGATGAAAGTGATACCATACCTGACAAAATTTTAACTATAATTGAAGCAGTAAGAGCGATAACGGACCAACCCACATTAAAAAAAAAATTTTTTGCCTGTTTTATATGATTAGTAGAGCCTATTGGAATACGTTATTGCTACTAACTCAATTTCGAAAGGAATGTGGGTTAGTCCGTTGTTTGCTCTCACTGCCTCAATTAACGATATTACGCATAAAATTAATTTGCAGGATTGAAAGCCCGTTTCGTTAAAACTAGACCGATTTAAATATTTTTTTATCAAATTAATCGGGAGAATGCAAGGAATCCATTGGTGTCACTTTCATATTGATACGATGAAAAATAACGAAATTCCGTTTCTGTATAATCGATGACACGTCGCCGAGCAACTCCGCGCTGCAGATTAGATGGGTGAACGATGCAATGTCGCTCGCCTCGAAGACCCGTTGGCTTTGAGCAAAGGCGCTTGAGACCCGAGGGCCTCCAAGCCACGCCCAGAGTTATTTAAGCTTCTCCGCTACAAATATAAATGAAAGTGAGAAAATTAGCCGAAGCTACGGATGAATTCCCGCCGATTGAAAATATTATTTTTGCGCTTCCGATGAATTCTCGTCAATTGAAAATTTTATTTATTGTGCTTCAAATAATAAATAACTCTGGGTGATTTTTATTTATGATACATACAAATAAAGTATCTTTTATTTAAAAAGTTATTTATATAATTTTTTATTTAAACAATTCCCATGTCTGGTTGACAGCCGAGAGCAATAAAACCGTTGGGCCAGGTAAAATATCCAGTACAGAAAACCAAAATGTTCATGTTTTTGATAAATGTTCATAAAAATATTACCACTTGATTTTTTAGGATATCCGGATGAAAATGAGTTTAAACATGGAGAAATTCGGTCCATTTTTAGTAAACGTAATGTGTGACACACTCACTATTGATTAATGAATGAAGATGAAAATTAATGGAAATAATGTGTGAGGAATTAAAACAACACACTGTGTGTACATATCTGCACGGTAAAACTAAAATTGGTTGGCAACTACTGGTGGGATTCGATACACTTCGAAGCGCTTCGAATCTATGGAACCGCTATTAGAACCGCTTCGAAAGTGATTCGAAGCTTAAAAAACTCCTGAAAGTCTTGATAAGTGTTGAGTCTTGAAAGTCTTGGAAGTCTTGAAATTCTTAAAAGTCTTGAAAATGAACGTCTGATTGCCAAAATCTAGCCTGGATGATTGGCTAGAGGGTTTCGCCACGGTCGCGGTTTATGATTGCATTGTCCCGCGAGTCGGTGGTGGACGTACATACGGGTCCGGAATCTACCAAACCTTTGAAGCAAGAGTTTCAAGACTTCCAAGACGATCAAGACTTTCAAGACTTTCAAGATTTATCAGGACTCAAGACTTATCAAGGCTTTCAAGAGTTTTAAGCTTTGAATCATGTTTAAAGTGCTCCGAATTAGTCGCCTGATATACAAGAAAAATTCGAAGCGCTCCAATGTGCTTCGGATCTCATCAATACAGGGTGATTCTTTCGCAGCGCCGGTCAAAGAGACAGGTCAGTTACAAGGTCAATCCCCCGTGGTGCATTACCAAATTTTATGGCTTTTGACCCTCGATGGGGTTGGAATTCCATCAAGAAGTGAGAAATGTCCAGGATTTGACCAGGCTTTTCCAATTCTGAAAAACATCTTTTTTAGCGAAACCAAATATGAGCCGTTGTTTTTGAAAGTGGTATAAGTCCATTTATTCATACATTGAGATATTTAAGGGTTTGCGTTTGAATCAACTTAAAAATATTCGTATACGTTAATCAATTTGGGTAATGTTTTTAAAACTATTGGGCAACCAAGAATTTCGATACGCCAACTAGTGACAGAAAATTGAACTACACAGAGTAGACTGAAATCCGTCGAAGTCCATATCGATGGCCTACAGCCGATTTCTTCACATCCGACTAAAGTCCTGATCAGTCAGCCACCAGTTAGATGTGTTGCCCTTTGGGTCCTCTGGATCCTTCGTAGGGAATTCGGGCGCGGGACGATGCCCGTGGAACGCTAAAGCCTTCTGCTCCTTGGACGTAGATTTTTTAAGGATGATTATAATAATAAGGATGATAATAAAACAATAAAACGATTGGGACACAAATAACTGATAATATTAATAAACTTAGTGAAACGATTTGAACTAGAGCTTTTCCTTTTGGACCCGTCGGGTACCCGTCTACCCGAAACAACTTCGAGCCATTTAATGTGGTATTGTACGATCATATTTGGCTAACATCAAACTATACCACAGACAATCACAGACAATACTACATTCAATTGCTTGAAGTTATCCCGGGTAATGTCCGGGTACCCGGGTACCCGAGGGTAAAAAAGTAAGAGCTCTAATTTGAACAAAAATAATGAATTTTTAAGAGTTTTAATAATACGTCTGTTCGCTTTGGATGTCGGGGTTTGAGTGAGTCTCACATAGGTCCATCGGTTTTACACCTTTTCGTTCTTTACAAAATGTCTTAGTTTCAAAGAGCCAATAACAAATTTCGTAATTAGTCAGCTAAATTCCTATTCGTTGATCCGATTCATTTCGGTTATCGATTTTTACAAAACAAGCGTTTAACAACATTGTGCTGGATTTTCACACCTAGGAGAAGGGAGGAAGGAGAAGTTCATTTATTCAAACGCCCGTTTCCAAGTGGGTATTTATTCATTTGTAATCTTGAAGTCCTCTTATTAAAAGAATCTCTAACTATTTTCCAATCTCTCGGGCTTGTACGAACTTCACGTTGTCTCCCTTTCCTATTACATTCGTGTGATCCGATTCGAATCTCGCGCTTCTAAAGCTTATACTACATGCCGATAGACGGGAGTCGCAACAGATGCTAGGTGGTAGTTAACTGTCACGCGTGTTTCTTCGCGCTATTGAATCCATGGACATAGGAATATAGGGACGGAGCAATGGCTGAGGGAGTGAAACAGTTCAGGGGGTGCGAGGAACCATGGTCACGTGGTATGTACTCCGGTGCCGCATTAGTGATTCGTTGTGATCGCGCAAGTGCCAACCAATTGGACCAATGGAAACCAGGGTGAAAGACAGAACCAATCACCAATGCGGCACCGGATGCTCCCTGAGGCTGCTTCACTCCCCTCGCCTAAAGGCGCAACTATTGTTCCGTCCCTATATTCCTATGTCCATGATTGGATCCTATGGTTAAGTGACTGAAACGTTTGACGCGGCAACGCCGCAAAAACGGTAAAACGACAACTTCATTGTGTAGTCATTTAAAAGTGATCGTGACTAGGGATGGAGTGCAAAATCACTTGTGATTTTGTGATTTATCACCGTGATCACAGAATCACGATCACGGTCGTATTTGTGATTTTTTTACCTGAAGTGAATTTGCTCTCTGTAAATACTGTGATCGTAATTCTTGCTTATGATTGAATTATTTTTTATAAAATACTTCAATATAGATTGTGTTACAGTCAAAACGTGCTAATTCAGCGAATATATATACATTCATAAATAGTCAATGTATGCACGCACTGATTTGTTTGGCTAAAGTATTCACATATACATTATATGTTTTAACTAAAGTGAAGAAATAGTCACTAATTTAAATAGATCAAGAACGATTGCATTGGTCCAAAATATACAACTGGCATTCTATAAACACAGTGAGGACTTGAGAATGTTTCGAGAGAAATTAGAAATTGAGGGTTATGTGGCGCGTGCAAAGAGCAGTTATGCTTTCCACCAATCGATCACAAAAATCGCGAATAACTGCCACTTCTGGCAGTTAATCGGTACCCGAATCTCCGGTAAAATTAACTGGGAGATTAACTGGCAGATCAGTCTTAACCAGAGGTGAAGAAACAGGCATGTGGCAGTTTTGTGGAACATCACTCTAATTTGAAGATTACTGGAGGTGAAGAAATCGGCCGTTAGTGCACACATATTGTATGCCCACTTTTTATGAAAATTTAGTTTTTATATGCAACAAATAACTAGTTCTTGACTGTTTTTTAGCTGTATGAAAATCACAGTTTTATCTTTTTTATAAATGTGTCAAAAATAATATTTTTGTTTATTGTATGTCCCTGAACTAGTTCTCCAAAATTAATTAGGCTGATCAGCCAGAGCATTTCGCCAGGGCAGCGGTTTATGACCGTATTGTCCCGCAAGTCGGCGGTAGAGAACGGTTTCCTACAGTTTCGGATAATTTAAGACTTAATTGGTTCCGCCTCGTAGCAGACGCGAACTCAGGGTGTTAGAAAGGGGAAACAGACTTGGTATGCATTTTCTTCTTTATAGCAACTCGAAGACTTTCTGCGTCTCTTCCCTTCGGGCCCTTTCGAACCGATACACGTAGTGTCTGTTTTCTATCTCGAAGCAATGGGTACATTGGCGGTGGAAGGACGGAGCGCGGGCTTTTGTGAAAGTTTTCGTTGCACTTCTGCAAAACACGTGTGTTCCGAAAATGTGCTGGCTTCTTTTTACCTAAAGCCTCTTGGCTAGGTGCGAGTTATCTCATAATGGAACCAGAGAAGCTACTTAGGGGTAGCGGAAGTTGCTTGGAAAAAATCCTGTCAGTCAGCTAGAAATCGCGCTGCAGAAATGTTCACAACCCAGGAATACTACCGGATGTTCTGGGTGTACGCCCGGAACGACGGGAACGCAAATGCTGCTGCGCGAGCATTTGCGCTAGAATATCCCGATATTGAAACGCCAAGCGAGGATACGTTTCGTCGGTTAGCGTCCAGGCTTATCTCGACGGGGTCCATGATGCCGCGAGGCAGCGAGGTGGGCAGACCCGCTGCAGCGCGAAATCCGGGCACCATCGAGAGAATCCTCGACGCCGTTGAAGCCGACCCAACGATCAGTGTGCGCATCTTGAGCCGTCGCCTAAAGTAAGTCACAGTTCAAGATAACTGCAGCAATTATTAATTAAGAAAAAAATGTTATCTAATAGTGGATGTTTTTGCATTTTGTTCTAGTGTCAGCAAGACGACGATACACCGTATCCTCAGGGATCGGAGGTTGCATCCGTACAAATATGTACGGGTGCAACATTTGCACGCCGGAGATTACATCCAGCGGGTTCAATATTCCAGGTGGCTATTGGGAGAAGTGCTAAGGAATCCGTCGTTCACCACATACATATTGTGGACGGATGAAGCAATTTTCAACAGGGAAGGTTGCTTCAATTTGCACAATATGCATGTGTGGAACGACGAAAATCCCGTAGCGCTTCGTCCACGTGCAGCACAAGTCCGTTGGTCGATCAACCTATGGGCCGGCATTTGCGGCGAATTTATCGTTGGGCCGTACATTCTGCCAGACAGGCTGGACGGCCCAGCGTATAAATATTTTTTAGAACATGTTCTGACGGATCATATGGACGATATTCCATATGAGATCCGACAGAACATGTACTACTAGCATGACGGAGCTGGGCCACATTATGCCGATATTGTCCGCGCCTATTTAGGTGAAACCTTTCAGGACAGGTGGATCGGCCGCGGCGGGCGAGAGGCCCACGTTGCGTGGCCCCCACGGTCACCGGATATGAATCCGCTGGATTTTTTCTTCTGGGGCTATCTGAAGGTAATTTCATTATTGTTGTTACTCTTTACTTATTCCTGTTGTAGATAATTTTTTTTTACTTACGTTTTGTATTTGTTGTACAACAATCATTTCAGAATGAGGTGTATCGTCAGCCGGTGGACACCCCCGAGGAAGCAATTGCACTTATTCATGTAGCGGTGGAAAACATAACGCCGCAAACCTTACAGGGCGTCCAACGACAATAAATTCTCCGCGCTCAAGCATGCGTGGACAATGACGGTCGCCATGTGGAGCAGTTCTTCAACTGACAACAACCGGCCCCTTTCGGGGCCACCAATTTTTAAAACGTAGGAACAACACGTTCCATAAAAAGTAAATAAAGTGATCAGTGTTAGTAGCCGTGCAGTGAAGTGAATATTCGGTACGTTGACCTGGACGCACCTGACATTGCGACCCTTAACTTTGGGCAGTGTCGTATACCTGGGATCAGCTGTGTACTGGGCTCGACCATCGATGACCAGGATCGGTTCTGTGACCCAGTGAAACAAGTTTTCAAGCTGCAGGTGAATTTTCGACAAGGGTGAGTTTTAGTTACTTTAATGGTGATTATTCATTTTTAAATTTAACGCAAGCTATGGCTTATTTCCGGCGATAATTCTTCAAATTCTCGTACGAAAATATTTATTCGGGCTTTTTAAACAGACTTATTCGTTATCAGCAACAGTGCTGGCCGTTATTGAGTTACGGATTTTTATCACAGTAACGTACTACGATCACTTTTCGTTAATTTCTTGTTACATTACTTTTCCGTGGATACGTTATTAACACAAGGAATTTTACGCATTCCTTATCCTCCCACTTCAAATAATTATTATTTTCAAATCTTCTAAAAAAAATGTGTATTCGTCTTTTTACGTTACACGTGATTTTCATCCATTTGTCCTTTATTCATTATTCACTTTAAATAACAAACAAACCATGACAACGTGTTCGATTTTATTTGTTACGTCTTTTTCATTTGCCATTTTACGCAATTTTCTTCGTTGCATGCCTCGTTACTTGTTCACAAGTCGCAGCGCGGCGCGTAGCGACGCCAGCGCGGGAACTCGGCCGTCAGACTCGCGCTCTGATTGGTCGGTGCTTTTTGTTAATATCTCGTTAACGAAACCTCGGGGAGCATTTTCGGAAAGGAAAAAGTTGTTTGCAATCATCCCCTGAATCACCCTCTTTAAAGAACCGCAGCATTTTTGGAGCACCCTGTATACCTATTTTTTAAATATATCATTGAACTTTATAACCCACCAATCTTAACTTTCCAAGTGCCAGATCATGTAAGTAATCCAAATTTGAAATGTCAGGGGTTTTTACACTAAATGGGAGACTGAAATATTGTCCCAATTAACAAGGTAAGTCGCCAAATTTTTTGAATAGATTTCTTATGTATAATCACAGACTTGAAAGTTATCTGGAGTAGATTCGACAGAGAAGCATCTTCCTTCGCGTATGTTTCTGGAAATTTGTACCATGCATGTACAAAATAATATATTGTAGTAACAAATTGTATTGCATTTCAATTGTCAGATATATGTATACCAGCAATTTAGAGTTTTTACGTAAAGTTTATACAAATGAAGGGGACGCATAGGACTTGTATAAAACTGAAGGAGACGCACAGGCTTGGATGGACAGAAATGAAGGGGATGCACAAGCTTGGAGATAGTCCAGAGAAGATTAGATAGATAGAGAGAGCATCTTGTTTCGCAAAAAGCTTCTGGACATTGGTCAAATAAGGTAAATCGACAAAATTTGTCAAAAGACATAGCATTAAGAATTATTAAGAAAATAGATTATGGTGGACTGCTTGCAATGTGGAGCAAGTCACATTAGTGAAGAAAGTACGCTGAGAACACATCTCGCTTGATGCTTTTTAATCTTTTGTGAAAGACATTCATAATACTTTAATAAAATCCACAGTAGTTGCCACGCTATTCATTAATTCATTAATTTTTTAGATTCCCATTAACAATATTTCAATTCACTAATAAACATACTAAATTAATTTTATTCCAACACTAATAAATTGTGCGTAAAAAATGTTGGATCTCTTTGTTCATTTCTGCTGAATAATTACCATTAGCATTTAAATTTCCTACAACAAGACTTTCTGCCATACGCTCTCACCTCCTTTGGAGACAATATGTAGTCTCTACACTCACTATAGCAAAAGGCCACTCTATTTTTATATAAGTTCTGCGTTAAGTTATAACTAAAATAACTAAAATGTGGATTTTATATATTTACAGATAATCGCAGCAGAAGATGATGCAGTGTGATCTACGTCAGAAAAAAATTTATTGGAACATAGTATAATTATTATATTTATTAAACGATTTTATTCAGCTTTGATCCTCTGTTTCCTTCTTGTATGCTTGCTTTATATCTGAAAATTCAAATTGAAACCAATTCCACCAATCCAATTGTCTTAAAGCTTTGCAGGTGTGTGTAGTTTGGATGACAATACAATTATTTAAAAAAAATAACCCCAATAGGATGAAAAAATTAGCCAGTCATCAAATTAATAATATAATAATAATTTATAATATTGAAAATTATCTGAAGTCATTCCCTATGCAAATTGTTATTGTAAAAAGAAGTGAGATCTCCATAAAAAACTTCAAAAAAGTAAAAAAATTACGCCAAGTACGTGAAATCAAATAAATTACAAAAAGTAGAAGATAATAATTACAAAATAAAAAAAAATGTGAAATCAAAATAAGCTGCAAGTACATAAAGGTGCTTTCCAACTGCGCTTAAGGGGGTAGACACGCCACGAGACACGGGTAATGCAGCGCGCTGTAATACCGACAATCTAACCTGAAACATGGGTTTGGATTTTTCGTTTTTCGTCTTTATATGAGCAGATTTTGGGCTGGGCTAGGTCTCATTCGAAAGAGGAAGATTCAATGCGGAGCGCTCTGCTCACCGTTTGAGTCACAAAACTCTTTTAGTGACCTACAAATACATGTAATCTGCGAGTGCATTTTGTCGATTTTTTCTCTACTTTGGACACTCGTATTATTACATATCAACACAATCTCTTTGAACCATGAGCAGAGCGGGCTGCATTGAAGCTTCATCTTTCGAATGAGACCTCGCCCACTCCAAAATTTGCTCATATAAGGACAAACAACGTCAGCGCGCAAACCCATGTTTCGGGCCAGATTATGTTGGTATACAAAGCGCTGCATTACCCGTGTCTACTAGAGCTCTGCAATGGGCGGGTTTGGCCCGCCCGGTCCACGACTGTATCTCGGTGTACCCGACCCACCCGCACTCGAATCGTTACTAGCCCGAAGAACCCGCGGCTGTCCAGCCCGTCCATGCCCGCCCGAAACGCCCGATTCGTCCCTGCCCGCTCTTTACCGAGACATTTCTTGCGCTTCACTCGATTTTCACTCTGACTTATTGTTCCCCTTGAATGGAGAGTCAAACCTTGACAACTTATTTAGGTAATTATACAGAACAGGTGTTTCCTCACCGATTTAAATTATTTTTGGATATGTTGTCGGGGATATGATTCTGAACCACTTTTTCCTATACATGTTACCGCCGCTCGACCTTCGTTTCCGAGATATTCGCGAAAAACTGCTCCTACTACTACAATGTATTCTGCCGTATACCTACATATCTACAGTACGCGTCCGTGGCAGCGTATGCGCCAGCATCGAATCAAAGCAAATAACGAAGCTGGCCTTTGTTTCCGAGATATTTATGTAAAACTTCGGTCGATTTATTTCGACGCAACGCATTCCAGTTTCCAACTTGTCCCGGGTATTAGTTTGGTTTGGGTTAGATTAGGGCGGGGGGCGTGGTAGCGAACCGATGTGAGTCGGGGTGTTGACGGGCATCCGCAAGTTTCTGGTTCAAATCTCTAAACTCAGATCGATTCGCTACCATGCTTTACGCGCCCGCGAGCGGGCGCGCGCCCCCCGCCCTAATCTAACTCAAACCAAACTAATACCCGGGACAAGTTGGAAACTGGAATGCGTTGCGGCGAAATAAATCGACCGAAGTTTTAGACAAATATCTTGGTAACAAAGGCCAGCTTCGTCATTTGCATACAAGTACATACAATGTATGTAGGTATGGGCAGAATGCAACCGATAGTTTTTGGCAAATATCTCGGCAACGAAGGTGGAGCGGCGGTAACATGTATAGGAAAAAGTTGTTCAGAATCATGTCCCCGACAACATATCCAAAAATAATTGAAATCGGTGAGGAAACACCTGTTCTGCATAATTACCCTTATTTATTATTATTGTGTATTATACTTATCAACTGTATTCTAAATTTATCATACCTATTTTATTAAAATAGGTTTAGTTTATGAATTCTTTACCTTTAGGAATCGAAAATACAAATAGTCTTCATCCGTTTCCTCTTAAGGGGAGGTTCAGATTTACGCGGCCGAAAAATGGGCCTTCAAAATTTATGTCATCTCATAAACTCATAAACGTATTCTCCTGAAAGTCATAAAGTGAAAGTCACGTCTTGCCTAAATAGAAAGAAGTTTTACCGCGCATATGGTAGAAATTGAGGAACTGCAAGGCATTAATCAAAACATAAAAAAAGATACAGATGTTGTAGAGGATCGGCTACAGAGTTATGAATTCCAGTTACGCGCCAAGGAGACCCCGATGAATAGAGGAAAGGCACAAATACGGACACGGACAGGTCAGATACGTCGCACGGCTGGCAACAGTTTCGGGCTTGACGGGCGGGTAGAAATGAACCGCTAACCCGTCTTGCCCGACGCGGGCCGGGCGAGTCGGGTGAGTCGAAAAATTATCGGGTAACGGGCGGGTTGACCCGCGGTATACCCGCCCGCTGCAGAGCTCTAGTGTCTACCCCCTTAAGATGACATATCTATATATACACTGCTAAAAGGCTGTGTTCATACATTCCATTATTCATATCGCGGACATTTTAATTAACCCATCAAAAGGAATGCCATTTAAAAACATTCTCGTAAATTAATAGCTTTACAAAATTAACGATATACAAAAATTGCGCCAATTATAACAATAGCTATTTATATAAAGAAAAATATGTATTATATTATATAATATTAAGCGGATATTTTTATACAAATAAATATTTTAATACGAATAAATATTTTATTCAAAATACTTGGCGCTGCGAAACCGAAAAAATATTAATTGTCTTAGTATCAATAACTGACAATAACTTCCTTACAATCTAAAATACATAAACATATACATACACATATTAGAAACAGAGTCAGATTTATTCTACATATATTTAATTCTAATATCATACGTAGTATATGCACACGCACACATACACATATTCATGAACGCTCGCACAAGAATGAAAGGAAAAGGTTAATGCAATTTATACATATTTATTCAGTTTACCAACACCAATTCGGGGCGCAGCGCCAAGTATTTTGAATAAAATATTTATTCGTATTATAATATTTATTTGTCTAAAAATATACGCTTCATATTATATAATATGTTCAAAACAATAAATACATATGTTCAAAAGGACGTCGTAGACCGAAATTTTAACCGAATCGAAAAAGTCAAAGATGCGTCTTAAAGAGGAAAACTGATCTTTCTATTTGTCACGTCCCGCGACGTGGAGTCAACTATTATTTAACCCTTTTAAATCATTCAAACTTACTATTTCGTACTTTGGTATATTATAACCACCTCAAATAAGTTATCAATATAATACATAGCCGAAAAGGCATTATAATCAAAACTCGCGATAAGAAAACCAAGTCAAGAATCATCAAACGGCAACAGTGAGCAGGAGAACCAGCACGAAGGAGGTAGCCACACACTAACTAGCTGCACGCGAGCTAGCCAACCGCGCACACACCAAGGGAACCGGTAGACGCCAGCTGATGGGTCAGAGGCCCCTTCCGCCAGCGGAGTAGATACCTTCACGAAGCTGCGCTCCTGATCATCGCCACAAATTTGCCCTCCCTTTATATCCCGTAAATCGAGCTCCAATACGGAACCGATGAATATTAACTTCAATCCCTAGTATGTGGGCTGTACGAAACCAATCGTACAGTGCACATCGAAAACCCAATAGCGTAAACTTCTAAAAATGAATTAAAATAAGAATTTAACTATCGACGCTGCTGAGAGTTTCGTATAACGGCAGAAATACGTCTTAAGTAAGTCAGAAGACACCGAAATAGGCGCGCAATAGCTCAAATTCTGCAGTAAACAAAACTCTCGGATAGCCCGCTGGAAAGAATTCTTCAGGTGGATCCCACGGCAGATGATTGGAAGATTTCATCTCCCACCGTCTAAATTGTCATGTGACAAACCTGGAGAAGGAGTGATCGACAGCCCTATAAAAAGGGACTGACCACCCGCGGAGAATTATTACTATTCTGAATAATCAATATTCATTATCCTTTTGGATCTACGAGTTAAAAAGTGTTAAAATCTACGACATTGATAATAAAAGTGTTAGTGAAAGAACAAATAACCTTTAAGAACACGCCAGCGGTTTCCCAAATATTGGGAGTCATTAAGGCCCCAACAATCGAGAAGGACCAGGAGATCCCAAATTTCGGTTATACCCTCTTCTTTGAAGTCTGGGCAGCCCCGAAAACCAACAACGCGCCCGAAATAGACGGAATCCCGGACGCACCTATCAAGTGGCGAAAAATTCCCATTGACTGTTTATCACCGCGGCCAACTTAACGTAATTACGAAACAAAAACGTTATAATCTATTATCTATCGTTCTCAACTAACCCAGAGCGTAAAGTCCCTGGACTAGCTCAAAAGCGGATCCAAAAAATATAAACTCCCTAAAATAGCGGCCCCGAATAGGAATTAGGGACGTAACATAGGAGTTTTAATGGTGGCAGCGGTGGGATAATCCGCAATAGTTGAGAAATTAAATCAGTAAAATCAAACGTGTTAAATAAAGAACCATGTCGGATCACGGTGAAAAGGACGAAGAGGAGGAATTGCGAAAGCAAACGCAAATAATCCGACAGGCGAAGACAGCTTTAGAAACAAGGAGTGAATTGACGCCTGCCGAAACTTTAGCTCAACTCCTCTCAATATTAACGTTGTGGGATGAAAAATTCGAACATTTAGAGTCAGTAACTGCAAGAGTAAAAAGATTAGAGAAAGAACGCGCCGATGACGTTCACAGTATTAAATCTGAGGTAGTTACCCCAAATCCGGTTGAAAAACGTCCAGTACCGCGTGAATTAGAAATTCGCGACTTTAAATCTAAACAGGATCCGACAGACGGAAAAATTCCAATCAAACTTGCGTTAGAAGCTGTTCCTTTATTTGATGGCTATCGACCATCTGTTTTTCAATTCTTAAAAGCATGTGAACGGGCAAAATCAATGTTAGCCCCTCACCAAGAAATGCAACTAACAAAATTATTAATGAATAAACTACGCGGACATGCTTTAATTGCGATAGGCGATTCTGATCTAATTACCTTAGACGAATTCGGAAATAAATTGAAACAGTATTTCGCGCCGTGTAAAAACGTGAACCAATATAAAGGCGAATTAGGAAATACATTTAAAAAACAAGGGGAAAATATTCTCGATTACATAACTCGCGTTCAAGATTTGCGTTTGGCTATTATGGACGGAGAAAAACGAAATCATGGGGAAATAACCGTTACATTCCAGGAAAATATCAATGCGGACACACTGGAAGCTTTTATTAAAGGATTACCTCACGAAATTTCTTTACGATTGAGGCAAGACCGTCAAGGACTAGGGCTGGATGAAATCTACGCTCTAGCCGTAAAAATTGATAAAGAAGTCAAAATAGAGGACGAAAGAATGAAAGCAAGTTCGTATACTCGTCAACAACCCGTATCTCGCGATCAAAGAGTGAATCCAACGGCACCCCAAAATAAATCGAATTTCGGACCCCCTAAAAATGAAGGAGCCGTACCGAAATGGCAAAACAATCCTACGCGAAATAACGAGTGGCAGAATAATCAACCGCAAAATAGTGGAGCAACAATATCACCACCAAATCAACTAGAAATATCTTGTAATTATTGCAAGAAACCAGGACATTTAATCAAGGATTGTTTCAAGTTCAAGGCCAAGATAGAATCAGGAGAACTAGTCCCATACTCAAGAATGAATCAGGGAAACGAGCGGGGCCATCCGGAAACGTCAGGCGCAATCCGGAGTGGGAACCCTCCACAGCGCCAGAAAATAATGAAAATAGGAGTCCCAAAAATGGAAGAGGCAAACCCATCAGGAAAATCAACGCCCTGCAAACCGACGTTGGAAATCGAGGAAAAGAAGTTACCAAAGGAAAAACAAATCAAGAGGGACTCGATGAAGGAAGAAGACGAACAAATAAACGAACAGTAACTGTTCCAATTAATACCGTACGAAATATTCCAACAATACTAATAACATCTCCAAATCTGGAAGGGAAGGCACGACTAATGGTTGATTCGGGATTCGACGTCAACCTCATCAAGAAATCAATGGTAACAGAATCAACAATCGTCAAAACTCAAGAAATCATATATATCCGCGGAATAATCGATTCGAATCAAGCTATCCTAGGGACTGCATCAATAATGATTGCGAATCATCCAGTGAATTTCCACGTGGTAAACGACGCTCTGTTTGACGATGAAGACGGAATCTTAGGATCCGAATTTCTGTTACATCAAGAAGCCATCGATTATGCAAAAAGGCAAATCAAGTGGGGAAAAAACTATATTCCCTTTAATACATACGAGGAGATATTCGTGCCAAAAAGAAGTTCAGTCCCTTTCCATATTAATATTGCAAATCCAGAACTGCGTGAAGGATACGTAGGAAAATTACATGTCAAAGAAGGAATCTACTTGGGAAATGCCTTAGTAACAAATCAAGAAGGAAAAGCCCATATGAGAATAATAAATACTACGGACGAAGATTGTAACGTTGTAGTACCTACAATTGAAATACTTCCATTTGAAGAACGCTCCTATAAACGATGTAACTTAACAAAGATATCGAAAGAAAATCGATTCGAGGAAATCTTAAAACTACTGAGGTTGAATCACTTAAACGAGGAAGAAAAAGAAAATGTGATGCAACTAATAAAGGACAACGAAGATCGTTTTCATCTAACAGGAGAAACTTTGGAAGGAACAGATAGCATACAACATAGAATTCATACTACGGATGATATACCGATAAATACTCGGCAGTATCGATATTCACCAGTTCATAAAGACGAAATAAACCGACAAATGAAAGAATTAATGGAAACCGGTGTGATAGAATCATCCTCATCTCCGTATAGTTCTCCCATATGGATCGTCCCTAAGAAACCAGATTCAACAGGGAAAAAACGATGGAGAGTAGTAATCGATGATCGTAAACTAAATGAGAAAACGATAGGCGACGCGTTTCCTCTACCAAATATTACAGAAATATTAGATCAATTAGGAAGTGCAAAATATTTCTCTACATTCGACTTAGCATCAGGGTTTCATCAGATTAAGATGGCACCAGAAGATGCACACAAGACAGCATTTTCTACACCATACGGACATTATCAGTTTACAAGAATGCCCTTTGGATTAAAGAATGCTCCTGCAATATTTCAACGCCATATGAATAGCGTTCTATCGGGACTTCAAGGAACCGAACTTTTTGTTTATCTGGATGACATAGTAATACATTCCAGATCTCTTCGTGAACACGAAATAAAATTTACAAGACTAATGAAAAGACTACGAGAAGCAAAATTAATGCTTCAACCAGATAAATGTGAATCTTTACGACATGAAGTGATATATTTAGGACACATAATTGATGAACATGGAGTAAAACCAGATCCCAAAAAGATTGAAGCAGCAGAGAATTTCCCTAGACCTAAAACCCCTAAGAACATTAAACAATTTCTGGGATTAATAGGATATTATAGACGATTTATACCTGAATTCTCAAGAAAGTCGAAACCATTAACAAATTTATTGAAAAAGACAAAGAAATTTAGGTGGGACAAAGAAGAAGAAGAAGCATTTCAAATATTAAAGAAAGCTCTAATATCCAAACCGATACTTCAATACCCAGATTTCTCACACCCGTTCAAGGTAACGACGGATGCTTCAGGTTACGCCATAGGAGGAGTGCTTAGTCAGGAATTCACCAGCGACGATCTTCCTATTGCCTATGCGTCCCGCTTATTAAATCCAGCAGAACAGAATTATTCCACGATTGAAAAAGAATGTTTAGCAATTATTTATTGCGTAACACATTTTAGACCCTATTTATATGGTCGAAAATTTAAAATAGAAACAGACCACAAACCTCTTGTATGGATGAATTCAATAAAAGATCCAAATTCTCGAATTTGGAAATGGAAACTTAAACTATCTGATTACGAATTCGAAATAAACTATAAAAAGGGCGAAAGTAATCTTAACGCTGATGCGTTATCTAGAAATCCACCAAAAGTATGCCTACCAATAAGAGCAAGGGAAGAAGAGGATCCGCCAGAAGGCGAACCCCCTCAAAAGAAAAACTTACGGTCAACTTCACCGAAAGATTTTGAAGGACCAATGACAAGAAGCAGACATTTAGCATTCCCAAATAGGGAACTCAAACATTTAGAAACTCCAAAAAGAAAACCTAAACGTATACCAATGTTAGACGAGTCAGAAGATGAAAATATGGAACTAAATACACTATCATCAGAAATGTCTCAAAATTGGGAACAAAAACGAAAAAGAACTCTATCAAGCGATTCATCGATTGCTGGTCCTTCACCGAAAAGGAAAATACCAGAAGAACCAATCGAAACTACAGGAATATCACAAGAAGAAGAACCAATCGAAACTACAGGAATATCACAAGAAGAAGAACCAATCGAAATTACAGGAACATCAAAAGAAGAAGAATCAATTGAAACCACACGAACACTACAAGAAGACGAACCAATGGAAATGATAGATATACTTTCATCACCGCCTGAATTATCACCGAGAACAACGACAAGTAGAAATGAAGATACAATCCCTCATCAAAACCAATTGGTGATAAAAGAATCTAGAGATTCGTTGGCAAAAATGAAAGATAATAGAGTCATTTTCATCGAATTGGATGGAAGTCCAATCGATAGAGGAAAAGAACTAGAAACAGAAAATTTACTACCAAATCATGTAGACCTTACTCTGGAAAGGGCTCGACCAGTACCAGATGGAGTTAAATATATAATAAGTCTACCGATCAAGGAAGATTCAAGAACTGCTATACGACCTGATAATATTTTAAATGGTCTCATGTCATTATGGGACGTAGTCACAGAATTCGACCTGAAATCATTCGCCATAAGTAGAACCCATAATATGGAGGATGTACCATGGAAATATATTATAAATAGATTAAAAGACATCTTCAGAGAACTACCGATAACAATCACCATTTGTACTGGTGATGTGGTAACACCACCCGAAAATCTGATAGAACACATAATAAAAGAAAAACATACGTCGTCCAGTGGAGGACACAAAGGAGTTACAAAAACCTACCACAGGATACGACAAAATTACTATTGGGAAAATATGAAAAAGGAAATTCAAAAATTCATCAGAGAATGCCAAGACTGTCAAATGAAGAAGTTAACAAGAATAAAAATAAAACAACCAATGGTCTTGACAGATACTCCAGGTAAAGCATTCGACAAAATCAGCATGGACATCGTTGGACCATTGCCAAAAACCAGAAAAGGAAGAACACACATACTAACGATACAAGATTTGTTAACGAAATATTCAATAGCGATACCTTTAGCTCGAACCACCTCTGCCGATATAGCAGACGTATTCATAAAACGGTTTATTTGCCGATTCGGATCACCTAAAGCCATTTTAACTGATCAAGGAACAAATTTTACTTCAAATTTGCTAAAAATCATTGCTAAACGATTCAAAATTAAACGTTACATTACTACAGCCTATCATCCACAGAGTAATGGTTCGATAGAAAGATCGCATCATGTACTAACAGAGTACTTAAAACAATACACGATAAACGACGATAATTGGGATAATTGGATAGATTTAGAAATGTTTTCATATAATACTGCAGTACATGAGGGTACTAAATTTTCACCGCATGATTTAGTTTTCGGATGCATTGCGCGAGAACCTTCGAGTGAAGAACCTATTGCTGAAGATTTGGAACCCACATATGTTGAATATCTTAAAGATTTATTTCATAAAATAACTAATCTGCAAACCCAAGCCCGAGAAAATTTGATAAAGGCAAAAGCCAAGTCTAAGCAATATTATGATCGGAAAATTAATCCACAAGATTTTAAAGCAGGAGATTTAGTGTATCTTTTGAAAGAACCTCGGAGGACAAAGTTCGCAGATCAGTACTCAGGACCGTATAAAGTACTCGAATTGTTGCCTAATCAGAATGTTAAAATATTATCTGATGGAACAACTCGTACAGTACACATAAATAAACTTAAGCTCGCGTATATCAAGTCCTATCCAGGATGATTAACCAAATAAGTAAAACTGTAAACAAATAGAGAATAGAACGACAAAGTAACTAAGTAATAAAATACTTAGATTGTCGTGTGACGTCCCACTATTTTTCGCGCGTTTCTATTCCAAATTCCTTTCGTAAATCTATCTCAAAATCACTCCACAAAATAAAATCTCAAACTCAACTCTTACCCCATCTCCCCAATCGCTGATCACCTTGGTGTTGTACCTTAGCGGTCACCAACACAAGATGATCGATACAAAACTCCACCTCGATGATGTACCTTAGTGGTCCCCATCACGAGATGATCATTACAAAACTCCACCTCGATGATGTACCTTAGTGGTCCCCATCACGAGATGATCGTTACAAAACTCCGTCCCCTATTCGCCCTATGAGGCAGGAATCCTTTCCCCAAAACGAATTCAAACAAGCCCCTCGTTACAGAACCCTCTTAAATCGAAACCACGTCTCAATCCCCTCTTTACGACTCACAGAGTCCAAGCCACTCTAACCCTTTTCCTATAAAATACCCAAAATTCATTCGACAAGTTGAGTATCTCCTTTCGCAGTCATAAGAACCCCAGAAACCTAATTGCGACGCATATTCGGCGTACGTGACAAAAATATGTCTATTAATAACCATACCGTTTGTAAAAACCCCGGAAGTCCTACTACGTCTTATTTTGAAACTATGTCAAGGTCTCTACCGCGCGTACCCCCGCATCACTCCTGTAAAAATATATAAATACGAGGTCCTGAGAGGCCGGTCAGTCAGTAGTCATTATTCAACAGTCAGTATTCATTATCCACTGGTCATCAGTCTTTAGCGATTATTCATTGTGTCGCGATATTCAAATCAGTGAGCAACAATCACCACTCACCTATTACCGTAAGATATTACAATTTACATAACATTGCATATCACGTTCATCGTATCCTTGTATTGTTACTGCTTTTCATATCTTTTGTATTATTATTGCTTTTCATATTATTTAGTATTATCAACGCTTATTACTTAAATCATTCTACTTAATTTCATGTGTTTCATGTTCATATTCTCATATTTTGATTAATTACCGTTTATATATATGTCATGTGCTAATGCTCAACGTCCAACGCATTATTCTGTTAATCTCGCTATCACACAAACAGTGAACGTACTCTTGCACAAAGTTAATAAACCTATTTGTTTTCAATCACGTTTCGAATTATTGTGTGCATCCTTGGTTATAACAAGTCCGAACAAAACCAAGCTGCCGCAACAGCTGATTCGCGCTCGTGAACGCGAAACGGTTCTAGTGTTTACAAACATATTATTGCATGAGCCGTGAAATCCACGAAAATACTAAACGTGGTCTCTTATACAACAGCAACGGTAAAATCCTATTACCGAGACCAAAGCAAATATGGAGTACTATAACGGGTGCTCTTTAAGTGTACATTTACCTTCCCAGGTCGATTAGAGTGACGGATTTAAGATTCGCGCCTGATCGCCTCCAGAAATACTTAGCGTGACGGATTTAATATTCGCGCCTGAGTCCCTCAAAACCCTCAGCGTGCTGGATTCAAGATTCGCGCCTGAGTTCCTTCCAAACCCTCAGTGTGACGGATTCAAGATTCGCGCCTGAGTCCCTCAAAACCCTCAGTGTGACGGATTCAAGATTCGCGCCTGAGTCCCTCAAAACCCTCAGCGTGACGGATTCAATATTCGCGCCTGGCCTTCCCTCAAAACCCTCAGCGTGCTGGATTCAAGATTCGCGCCTGAGTTCCTTCCAAACCCTCAGTGTGAAGGATTTAAGATTCGCGCCTGAGTTCCCGCAAAACCCTCAGTGTGAAGGATTCAAGATTCGCGCCTGAGTCCCCTCAAACCTCTCAGTGTGAAGGATTTAAGATTCGCGCCTGAGTTCCCACAAAACCCTCAGAGTGAAGGATTTAAGATTCGCGCCTGAGTTTTCCCTCCTTCATGTCATTGTTCCCCAAAGACCTCACCCGGGACGTGACAGTCGTCTATTACAGATCATGAAACTCCCAGTCGAAGCTACTCAAGAGATAGTAGAAGATTATGGCAGGGCAATAGAGGAGGTGATATCAACCCTCACTCCACCCCTTTACACCCGGCTAGAGCATCTCTATTGCTTAATTCGTGCAACGGCAACTATATATGTGAATAACCATCAACGAATTTGCGAAATTTGCTATGATCAAATCACTGATTATGAAAGAGATCAATACGAAGAAACTACAGGCCATAGCCTATGTAATTATATGGGATTACTACGGGGATCCATCTGTGTTAAGTGTGGAGTAGGGATGGTGTTCCGACGACCCGCACTAACGTGTACACAATGTATGACTAAAAGCATTATGTTAAATGCAACAGAAAACATCCGACTGTTACAAGGAAGTGTAATTACAGTAGAATACATACAATAAAAGACGAAAAGAAAAGGAACCCATAATCCATGTATATATATATATATCCTCTCATTGTACATATACCCTGACAAAATGGAATAATAAATAATTAAATTAAATCTGGTATAAATCATTAGGATTTATCATTATTCCAGACATGAAGATCCCAATGGAAGAGTGTGAGGAGGAGGATTTGGAATTTTACGGGCCAATTGATGGAGTCCTCCCCCAAAATCACCCCGAAGATTACTATGAATTGATGCAGATGTACTGCATAACTAAATCAATTATAAGGGTTTACACATGGGAAATGTTAAGATTCTGCACTAACTGCTACGACACTCTAAATGAATCCATAAAACAACACCTTGTGGAAGGGGGATGGCACACCATGTGCAAATATACAGCATTAATGATGGCTTCCTCCTGTCATCGATGCGGGATGTATTTGGCAACCGTAAGACCTGCTTGTAGGTGTACAGAATGTATTGAGGAGTATTTGGAACTAACCCCCGGGGAATGAAATATTTTAAATATCGGTGGAATAATTGATGTAATCACCAGATGGTGATAGAAACACATAAATTTATATTTAAATATAAAATGTCTATTTTATCTCTAATAATTGTTGATTGAATGACTAACCCTCATATGGAAAGTATAAACTAACTAGTATAAGGACAAAATACAAAATGATTACAGGTCAGAAACCGAATTTAAATTAAAATGGGAGTGCAACACGACCCCAGACAACCTCGGGAAAACGATGGACATCATGGCCCTATCGATGGAGCCATCCCTTATGACTTCCCCGAAACTTATTTACCTTTATTATTACTGTGTTGTGTACGACAGTGTGTATACCGACTCTACATATCCACTACTAAATGTATATGCGCTGAATGCTATGTACACATAAATGTGGCCCCAGAATACATTATTGAAAATTACTTACATGCTACTTGTATAGAATCCGTAGCGGAACAAATTGCGAAATGTGACCAGTGCGGTAGAGAAATAGCGTGGATTGATAAAGCAGCCACTTGTGCTGGTTGCATAGAAGAATATTTGGGCCTAACCCACCAAGAATACGCAGGGTTAACACACGGAAATTACAAAATTGTTGAAACTAGATGGTAGTCATCTAAACAAATGCTACCCTACATACGTTAACCAGTATATAAACGTTCATTTATAAAGAAAATAGAAATAAGAATAATCAATAAGCTTGATAATTCAGATAAAAGTTATATATTTGAAAGAAAATTGTATTTTAGTTTTTGGTTTCAACCAATGCGACGAAAGATCGGGTACCCATAAGGATACCTGTTATTTATGGAATAAGATCAAGAAAGTACGAAATATTAAAGGGATAAATAAATCATTATTAAGATAACGATAGTTTAAATCAATTTTTATTTTTTTTTGTTAAAAGGAGAATTACCATGATTTTACCATGGATACGATTGCAATGGGCAACATTTAAACGTGACAACCGTTTCATTAAATTCAGTAGGGGATTGCGAAATAAACCCAATCTCTACAACCACAAAGGAAATCTACATTCAACTTCTGCAACTCTCGGACTTCAACTACGTGGAAGTCATCCAATGCAAGCTCATAATTTCAAGAACCATTTATTACTGCGGAATGCATTCACACATTTCTGCAGTACACAACGGACTGAATGAATACCTCGAAGATTTAACTGAACATCAATGCCGAAATATGCATGAATACGGATCCACCGTTATAGGTAATAACGTCTATTTGGCGGGACTCAAAATAAACCAGACATCGACCCGTACATTCACCATGGCTGGATCACTCACCGCAGATGGAAAATGTACCGGAGCATAATTTTCCGACCCTTATGGATCATGGGAAGCAGTAGTAGTACAAGCAATGGCGAAAATAACACTCAAAACCGCTCTAGTACCAGTACGACTGGAACCCAATAAAATCATATTAAAATCTGGAACTATATGCCATTTTCAAAACGGATTTTGTGTGGACAACGAAGATGGACATACGTTCTGGCACTCTTTTCCACCATCGACTTGCAAATTCGATCGCTATGATGTACTCTACGAAGGGCTGGCATCCAAAATTACTGATACTAGCCAAGCCGAAGAAAAATCACCTTCCGTGTATGCATTAACTACGCAGGATATTACGTTTGCTTTAACTCCAACAGGAGAGCAACATCTATGCGGTTATACGCTTATACAAACGGAACACCCAAAATTGTTCATCTTGGAAACAACAAAGGAAAGAACATTTGCATCTTTACATAAAATTCCCGTAGAGAATTTGGATATTTTTACGTATGTAAATTCCAAATTCGTCTAAGTCGAGAAACATATAAGAACTGAATTAAAAACTCTATACAGAGACATAATTATTCAAAAATGCTTATTAGAACAACAAATATTAAACAATGCTCTAATAATTGCTACACTAAAACCAGACAAATTTGCCAATATAGTCATGAAAACACCGGGACATATGGCACTAGTAGCTGGCGAAGTGATTCACATTGTAAAATGCATTCCTGTTCAAGTTAAAATACGTAAAACAGATGAATGTTATATAAAGTTACCTGTATGGTTGAAAAACAATTCTATGTTCTTAACACCGAAATCTCACATATTAACTACTCAAGGGACACATGGAGAATGTAGTCCCATTCTACCAGTCATGTATGAAATTGACCAAGCATGGCACATAATTTCACCACATCCAATTGAAGTTCGTCCACCCCAAATATTACATCCAAAAACGAAACTCAACTGGCATTATACATCTCCTTCAGATCTCGCAACAAGCGGTATATATACACAGAAGGAATTGGAAAATTTAAGGGACCACATTATGTTCCCTGCAGAAAAAGCAGCGGTATTAAATACACTCGCCAGAGGAGTATCCGGGAAAAATATTCCCGCAGGATCAATTTCAATGATGGGAATTTTGGACGAAGAAACCATCACCACATTGGCCGAAAATGCAGCAACCAAATTCTGGAATGGATTTCTTAAATTTGGAACAGTCACCGAAGGACTACTAAGAGTTTTTATTATCATTAAAATAATAAAAACCATATTTGATACCATTATACACGAATATCAAATACATACAGTCTATGGATGCGGACTACACTTGTTAGGGGCAATTTGGAGCTCCATAACAACTCTAATAATACATCTGGCCAAGAAAAAACAACCGTCATCGCAGAATGCAGATCAACCAACAATAACTGACGAGGGACGACAACCGACTCCGGCAGTCAGGGAATTCAAGGAAGCCATCCAAGAATTAAAACAAATTTCCTCTGGCAATTTGCCTTCTAAAGGGGGAGGTGTCACGTCCCGCGACGTGGAGTCAACAATTATTTAACCCTTTTAAATCATTCAAACTTACTATTTCGTACTTTGGTATATTATAACCACCTCAAATAAGTTATCAATATAATACATAGCCGAAAAGGCATTATAATCAAAACTCGCGATAAGAAAACCAAGTCAAGCATCATCAAACGGCAACAGTGAGCAGGAGAACCAGCACGAAGGAGGTAGCCACACACCAACTAGCTGCACACCAGCTAGCCAACCGCGCACACACCAAGGGGACCGGTAGACGCCAGCTGATGGGTCAGAGGCCCCTTCCGCCAGCGGAGTAGATACCTTCACGAAGCTGCGCACCTGATCATCGCCACAAATTTGCCCTCCCTTTATATCCCGTAAATCGAGCTCCAATACGGAACCGATGAATATTAACTTCAATCCCTAGTATGTGGGCTGTACGAAACCAATCGTACAGTGCACATCGAAAACCCAATAGCGTAAACTTCTAAAAATGAATTAAAATAAGAATTTAACTATCGACGCTGCTGAGAGTTTCGTATAACGGCAGAAATACGTCTTAAGTAAGTCAGAAGACACCGAAATAGGCGCGCAATAGCTCAAATTCTGCAGTAAACAAAACTCTCGGATAGCCCGCTGGAAAGAATTCTTCAGGTGGATCCCACGGCAGATGATTGGAAGATTTCATCTCCCACCGTCTAAATTGTCATGTGACAAACCTGGAGAAGGAGTGATCGACAGCCCTATAAAAAGGGACTGACCACCCGCGGAGAATTATTACTATTCTGAATAATCAATATTCATTATCCTTTTGGATCTACGAGTTAAAAAGTGTTAAAATCTACGACATTGATAATAAAAGTGTTAGTGAAAGAACAAATAACCTTTAAGAACACGCCAGCGGTTTCCCAAATATTGGGAGTCATTAAGGCCCCAACAATCGAGAAGGACCAGGAGATCCCAAATTTCGGTTATACCCTCTTCTTTGAAGTCTGGGCAGCCCCGAAAACCAACAACGCGCCCGAAATAGACGGAATCCCGGACGCACCTATCAAGTGGCGAAAAATTCCCATTGACTGTTTATCACCGCGGCCAACTTAACGTAATTACGAAACAAAAACGTTATAATCTATTATCTATCGTTCTCAACTAACCCAGAGCGTAAAACCCTGGACTAGCTCAAAAGCGGATCCAAAAAATATAAACTCCCTAAAATCGCGGCCCCGAATAGGAATTAGGGACGTAACACTATTGCTTCTTTTATGAACGTTCTACGCTTGTTAGAAGCAACTAAATTAAAAAGAAAAACGGTTTTTGCTGCAAAGTTGAATAAGGCGGCCAAAAAAATCGCACAAGAAATTTATTACTCTCTTTTTACACAGGAAAGTAGCCGCTTTCGACTGATGCAAATGGAATTTGTGTAAAAAACTTCATACGCCCCGTGAAACTTTCGCAATTTGAAGAAATGTTTTTAAAATTGACCAGGCTGTACTTCCGAAAACCCCCATGCTCCGAATTGGCTGAAATTTTGGTAACAGGTTCATTTTGCATAGAAATAATGTTTGCGAGAAGAAGTTTTGACGACTCGAAATTTTTTTTATCATATAAGTGTCACTTCCTATGTTACCGGCACGTTGAAGGCGGCTTTAAAGCCACAGAAACTGCGGTTTTCAATTGTTTTTAAAAGGTTACCGGGATTGTTGAGACTACAATGTAACACGTGGTTCAGTTCGTTGTGGCTCGACGTTACTAGTAAGTCTTTGTGTAAAAATGAATCACATCAATTTATTTTTCCTTGCGAAGAAAATGACCGAGCACGAAACAGGAATTGAATGGCTAAAGGAAATGTCTTTAATTCCCAGAGAAAAATGTTTTGCAAAACATAAAAAAAAGATGGTTTATATTGTAACAAGAGGAGGTTTGGGCTATTTTCGGTGTTATAAGGAAAATCAGGAAAATATGATCATAGTATTACAGCCGCACATAATACATGGTAGTTATTACTTTGATTGTCTAACTTATTTTGAAGTTATACTTCTATAGGTTCCATATGTTCGAACGTTGTCATTTGAGTTTTCAAAGTTGCATGCTAATAACTTATGCTTTAGCATGGCGATATTAAAACGAACAAACACAGCATGAATGTTCTATCGCTGAAGACCAAACAATTTCGACTGAATCAATTGCAGATATATTTTCATTCTCTAGAGAAGTATGCACTCTAGCGCTTGACAAACCATATGAAATGCAAGGTTTAATCGGTGGTCCTGGTATTATAGTCGAGATTGACGAATGCAAAATTGGACGCAGGAAATTTGAAAGAGTACGTTTGCGTGAAGGAGCATGGATATTAGGTTCAATTTTTATGGCCATTGTTATTTTAAAAGTTTTTAAATAATTCGTTTAATTTATATTGTTTACTTTATATGAAAAATTTGGAATAGGTATGATAGAACGAGGAGGACAAAAGTATCGGTTAGAGATATGTCCTGAAAACAAACGAGACGAAAGTACTCTTATTTCATTAATTGAGAAACACGTAGCAGTAAGTTCAGAAATACACACTGATTGTTGGAAGGGCTATGTAAATTTAGAAAAACATGGTTACGTTCACAAAACTGTGAACCATAGCACTAATTTCGTAGACCCGGAAAGCAGAGCTTATACACAAAATATAAAGGCGTCATGACGTGTTTTGCGAGCTGGACTAAGTAGAGGTGGTATTAGAGAAGATACACTTATTGACCATGTGGGAATTTCTATGGCGTTTTGAAATAAAACGAGATGGGACAGATCCATTTTTACAAATAATAGAAGATATTAAATATGTATATGCTGCCGATTAATAAAACCGTTCTAAAAACCTAATCCAAGCCTGTAACTTTGGTCATTGTAATTCCTGCCGCGGAGGGGCAGGGCGGGGGATGTTTTATATTTTACTATGGCATTCCGACCCAATGCAAACCAGAGTTATACTGTACTTCCGAATGAACGAGACTTATTTCGACATAACCGTATTCCACTTTTCAACTTGTTCCGGATATTAGTATTGGTTTGGTTTGGGTTAGATTAGTGCGGGGGGCGCGCGTCCGCGAGCGGGCGCGTAAAGCATGTTAGCGAACCGATGAGAGTTCGGTAATTATTTGTTTTAAAAGTTTTGACCATTACACATTATAGTATAATATGTATATAATGATTATACCATATTGCATTGGTAAGGTAGAGAATGACATCAAAATGATAAACAAAATTTTAAAAAATTTCGAGTCGCCAAAAATGCTTCTCGCAAACATTATTTCTATGCAAAATGAACCTGTTTCCAAAATTTCAGCCAATTCGGAGTATGGGGGTTTTCGGAAGTTTAGCCATTGACCAAGTGCTCTTTATATCGTCATAACTTTTCCGAAAAGTAATACATCTAAAATCTAAAAAAAACAGCTGGAAGTAGGGATTCCGCGCTTTAAAACGATATTTTCAAAATATCGATACGACTATTTTTGCCGGAATCATGACCACGTGAACTTGCTCCTATTTTTCGGGATCCTAGAGGTGATCCTTTGATTAATGTCAGGAGTTTATTACTGCGCTGAAAGAAGACTCCTGGCAAGCGGTGCAGACCGCCGTTATGACGATTGGTTTTTGTCACCGATTGTTGCACACTCATAAATACAAGGCACACTTATTTTTTTTATTGTGCGGAATCGGCCTCATTTACTTACTACAATGTACACAGATGGAGGTTCAGGCGGAGTGAGTGGCGGACTACCCCTGCCAGGAGTCGTCTTTCCGTGCAGTAATAGTAGAAACGATAACAAGATGTAATAATTATCTGTTAGTTGCTTAATAAATAAATTAAATTTAGATAGTAAATAACTATTTTGTATCTAAATAAATAATGTGTTATTTAGTAAATAAATAATCTATGTAACTATTTACATTTCACCTAACTATATTTTACTTCATATAGGTACCCGGGTGCCCTGGTTATAAAACAAGCGTATAAACATGTTTGAAGCCTGCATACTTAATTCATTTTGAAAAAATCTTTATCCGGGAAACAGATATGAACGTAACAATTTCCAACAAATGGGGATCTAGAGCCATTTTGATATATTCCAACGGGATTATAATAAATTTTAACGTCAATGTGAAAATGGGTACTCGGTTATTAACATGAGGGTTAAGCATACATTAACATATATGTACTGATATATTAGATATACATGACGCAACCAAAATGGTGGTACAATCGGTGGTGATTCCTAATTTCAAAGTGAGTCAAATTTGCAGAATAATGTATTTTCGTATGGGGCTTAAATTTCGAGGAAATCGATTTTGAAATTTTGTTTGGTACTCGTGCACCTGACAACTTAAGAATTGGCAAAATACAATAGGAAATATGATTCAAATAAAGAAAAAATTATTTTTTGGCAGAAATTAACATTGTGGGATAACTTTCTTTCCAATGAGGCTTTGTTTTCAAGAAAATCGAGTTTGTTGATTTATCAAGTACGTGTGAATTCGAAGAAAATGTTTCCACAATTTCGAGTTATTTGTCCAGGAAGATTCATTCCATTCGCAGTTGTGCCATATTTAATGATAAATCCAGCTACTTTTTAATAGGGTGCATGCGTACTTGGCGATTTTTGAGAATAGATTTTCTCGGGTGCCAAGTCACGTATGAAAAAGCTGTACTCTGCACTTTTGATTTACTTTTGCAAGAATCAAACAAACTGAGTAAATATTACCTAATGAAAAAGTTGGATAAACTGTTGATGTTTTCTATAATAACATACGTAGGTACTTGTCTACAAGAATAAATTTTAATACTAAAATTATATTTAATAGACTATCCAGCTATCAATTTGCACATTGTTTATTATTGTAATACAAGTGTTTAGTTCTTTTAAATGTGATACTTGACGATGGGGGTGCTTGTACTATTGGTTTTGTTACACAGTATTCATTACCATAAAATTACTGACACACGTGAATATTTTTATAATTACAAAAAATTGATCAGAGCAAGTATAAACGTGTAAAAAATGTTGTAGTAAACATGTATATCCAGTCGCATTACCCCATTGTGAAGTTACAAAAATACCAGTTAATTAAATCGCAAATAATACTTACCAAATAATCAGGTGGAATGTCAAAAGCGACTTTTTTATCTCCTTTGGGCACATAAACTGGTTCAGCCGGCCGATCAAATAGGTATAGAATACCAGATTTATCGCTCTCCATATTAATTTATTTACTTTTGTATAGGTTAATAGTTTTTAGTCTAAATTAACAATAAAACAAAAAGGAGCCAAATATTGCTACCAATGGGTAGTTATCTTAAATTTGCAAAGAAGTGATTTCCTTAAGAAAATTATTTCCGGAATAGTATTTCAACAAGTACAACTCATAAAGTACAACTGTGACTCACTACAAAACGAAATGGTAAAACATGTTTGGACCTTGGCAATTAATAAGGTATTATGAAAAAAAAATTCTCGATGTCAGTTTTATAGGAGTGTTCAGGATGTAGCGGTTTCTTCCTAGACCACAAAATCCTTAACAATGCTTTAAAATAATCAGCAGTAAAAGGCCTCGGTATTGTCTCATCTATGGTTATAACGGAATCCTATACTTCGTTGTTCCTGTTTTCATCGGAAATGTATTACGATTAGGTGTCTGTCATTAGATTACAAATATTTGCCGCAGGCTTGATTCAAAACCAATGTAGGGCATATCAAGAGACACGGTAGTGTCTCGCGCCAAGTATATATAGATATATGCGCAGCGCGAGACACCGAGTGTCTATATTACGCCACGACTCGCTATCAAGAACCCTGAGATTTCCGAATCTCAATAACGGCTGATCCGATTAGGTTTTGAATGGTCTTAATGGATAGCTTGGGTTTGATTTACATAAGAAAAGTGTCTTCGTTTTGTTCCTACGGGCCTTATGAGCTGAGATATTTCGATGTAAAAGTTGCAATTTGCTGAATTTTATGTTATTAAAATTCAGGGCAAACACTTCTGGGCAAGAGGGGAGTATGAAAGGGTGAGGAAATGTTCCTCAGGCACGTCGTTCATTGGATGCGGGTTTCGGCCAATCGCGTAACAAATAATCTGACAGCTACATAGTCAGAGATAACCTACCATGTGCTTAGTGTCAAATAAAGTAAATTGTCCAAATTTGAAATGTCACGAGTTTTTACATTAATTAGGAGACCGAATTATTGTCTTAATTAAGAAGGTAAGTCGCCAAAATTTTTTAAATCGAGTTAGTATGTAGAGTCGTAGACTTGGAAGTTGTCCGGAGAAGGTTCGACAGAGAACCATCTTCTTTCGCATAAGTTTCTGGAAATTTGTACCATGCATGTATAAAATAATAATACCATGCATGTACAAAATAATATAAATTGTAACAAATTGCATTGCATTTAAATTGCCAGATATTTTTATACCAGTAATTTAGAGATTTTATGTAAAGCTTATATATATTATATTTAGAAATGAAGGAGACGCAGAGGACCTGGATAAAAATGAAAGGGACGCACAGGCTTGGATAGAATTGAAGGGGACGCACAGGCTTGGATGGATAGAAATGAAGGGAATGCACAGGCGTGGAGGTTGTCCGGAGAAGATTAGATAGATAGACAGAGTATCTTGTTTCGCACAAGTTTCTGGAACTTTGTCAAATAAGGTAAATCGACAAAATTTGTCTAAAGACATAGCATTAAGAATTATTAAGAAAATAGATTATGGTGGACTGCTTGCAATGTAAAGCAAGTCACATTAGTGAAGAAAGTACACTGAAAACACATCTACGTTAATGCTTTTCAATCTTTTGTGAAAGACATTCGTAATACTTTAATTAATAAAATCCAAAGTAGTTGTCACGCTATTCATTAATTCATTAATTTTTTAGATTCCCATTATTTCAATTCACCAATAAACATACTAAATTAGTTTCATTCCAACACCAATAAAGTGTGCGTTAAAACTATTGGATCTCCTCGTTCATTTTCGCTGAATCATTACCATTAGCATTTAAATTTCCTGCAACAAGACTTTCTAGCATACGCTCTCACCTCTTTTGGACACATTATTTAGTCTCTACACTCACTAAAGCAAAAGGCCACTCTATTTCTATAAATAGTAAGTTCTATGTTAAGTTGTATATAATTAAAATGTGGCTTTATATATTTACAGATAATCAAAGCAGAAGATAATGCAGTGTAGCAATACGGAAATTTAATATATGTACTATTCCCACAACCAAAGTAGTAATAGCTGGACAATCATATAAAGTTATGAATGCTATATTTCATACTGGTTCAATAAGGCAATATTGGGGATGGCCCTTACACCAGTATATGTAAAGAAGAAGGAATGACTAGTAGTTGGATTGAAGCTGATGACGTGCAAATTAAAAAAAGGCAATGGCCCAAAGGCGCTAAAAATCTTTATATTTTATTCTTACAAAAAATGATAATAAATAAGCATGGTAGTGAACCGATGTACAATCCCATAAAAAGAATCCCATTTAAAAAATTGTCGTAAATTAATAACCGTAAACACTACAAAATGTGTGAAATCCCCACAAAATTACCTTTTTTCAAAAAGGTACAAAAAAGAGCGCCAAGTATATAATCTCTTCAAAAAGAATCCTATTTAAAAACAATGTCGTAAATTAATATAAATTTAATAATGTTCTATACTCTACAAAAATAATGTTCTAGACTGTACAAAAATAATGATATACAACAATTGCGCCAATTATCACAATGACTATTTATACAAAGAAAAAATCACAATAGTACAATGAAAAAATGTATTAAATAATATCAAGCAGATATATTTTATACAAATAAATATTTTAATACGAATAAATCACATAAAAAAATAGAAGAAAATATACAATATAAAAAAATATATGAAATCAAAATGAGCTGCAAGTACATAAAGGTGCTTTCCAACTGCGCTTAAGATGACACAACTACATATACACAGCTAAAATGCTGTATTCATACATTCCGTTACTCATATCGCGGACATTTTAAATAATGTGAAGATCAAGAGACACGGTAGTGTCTCGCGCCAAGTATATATATATATATATGCGCAGCGCAAGACACGGAGTGGCTCTATTACGCGACGACTCGCTATCAAGAACCCTGAGATTTCCGAATCTCAATAACGGCTGATCCAATTAGATTTTGAATGGTCTTAATGGATAGCTTGGGTTTGATTTACATGAGAAAAGTGTCTTCGTTTTGTTCCTACGGGCCTTATGAGCTGAGATATTTCGATGTAAAGTTGCAATTTGCTGAATTTTATGTTCTTAAAATTCAGCATCGTCATAGTCATCGTCCGACACTTCTAGGCAAGAGGGGAGTATGAAAGGGTGAGGAAATGTCTCTCAGGCACGTTGTTCATTGGATGCGGGCATCGGCCAATCGCGTAACAAATTGTTGTCACGTGACAGCTAGCCAGAGATATTATAGCCTACCAAGTGCTAAGTGTCAAATAAATTGTTGTCACGTGACAGCTAGGCAGAGATATTTTAACCTACCAAGTGCTAAGGGTCAAATAAAGTAAATTGTCGGAATTTGAAATGTCACGAGTTTTTACACTAATAGGAGACTGAATTATTGTCTCAATTAACAAGGTAAGTCGCCAAAATTTTTCAAATAGATTTCTTATGTAGAGTCGCAGATTTGGAAGTTGTCTGGAGAAGGTTCGACAGAGAAGCATCTTCTTTCGCACAAGTTTCCACAAATTAATATATTGTTTTTATACCAGCAAACAATTTTTACACAGGCTCGAATAAAAATGAAGGGGACGCCCAGGCTTGGATAGAAATGAAGGGGACGCACAAGCTTGGATAGAAATGAAGGGGATGCACAGGCTTGGAGGTTGTCCAGAGAAGGTTAGACAGACAGAAAAACATCTTGTTTCGCACAAGTTTCTGGAAAGTTGTCAAATAAGGTAAATCGACAAAATTTGTCAAAGTAGCGTAGCATTAAGAATTAAGAAAATTATAGCGTACTGCTTGCAACGTTGAGCAAGTCACATTAGTGAAGAAAGTACGCTGAAAACGCATCTCCCTTGATACTTTTCAATCTCTTTTGGAAAGGTATTCCTAATACTTTATTAAAATCCACAGTAGTTCCTACGCTATTCATTAATTTTATTAGTTTCCCATTAACAATATTTCAATTCAAAAATATAGACATACTAAATTAATTTTATTCCAATACCAATACATTGTACGTTAAAAATATTGAATCTCTTCGTTCATTTTTGCTGAATTACCATTAGCATTTAAATTTCCTGCAACAAGACATTTTGCCATACGCTCACCTCCTTCGGACACATTTTGTAGTCTGTACACTTAAAATAGCAAAGGGCCAATCTATTTTTATATGTTCTACGTTAAGTCATAACTAAAATGTGGAATTTTGTATATTTACAGATAATCGAAGCAGAAGCGATAGAGAAAGTAACCCTGCTGCAAATGAGAAAAATAAGCACATTTTCATGTATAATTTTATTCTAGAGTTTTAAGAAATATGTTTATACAATTAATATTGAGTTTTATTATGAATGTGGAAAACTGTATAATTCAGACAACAAAAATAAATCGGACATAATATTATATTAATTAAACGATTTTATTCAGCTTCGATTCTATCTTTGCTTCTTGTATGTTTGCTTCATATCTGAAAACTCAACTTTAAACCAATTCGACCAATCCAATTGTCTTGTAGCTTTGCAAGCGTGCGGAGTTTGGATAACCATATAATATATTGTTGAAAAAATAACCCCGAGGGGGTGAAAAAGTTATGCAGTCATCAATAAACACTACAAAATGTGTGAAATCCCCACAAAATTACCTTTTTTAAAAAAGGTACAAAAAAGAGCGCCAAGTATATAATTCCATCATAAAGAATTCCATTTAAAAACATTGTCGTAAATTAATATAAATTTCTTAATATGCTATATTTAACTTTACAAAAGTGATGAGATACAACAATTGCGCCAATTATCACAATGGCTATTTATACAAAGAAAAAAATGTACTCCATAATATTAAGCCGACATATTTTTATACAAATCAATATTTTAATACGAATAAATATTTTATTCAAAATACTTGGCGCTGCTCTCTGAATTGGTGTTGCTAAACTGAGTAAATATGCATAAATTGCATTAAAATCTTTTTCTTTCTTTCTTGTCTCTGTGGTGTCTTGTCTTGTTTTATTTATTAACCAAGACAATTAACATTTTTTCGGAGAGCAGCGCCAAGTATTTTGAATAAAATATTTATTCGTATTAAAATATTGATTTGTATAAAAATATGTCGGCTTAATATTATGGAGTACATTTTTTTCTTTGTATAAATAGCCATTGTGATAATTGGCGCAATTGTTGTATCTCATCACTTTTGTAAAGTTAAATATAGCATATTAAGAAATTTATATTAATTTACGACAATGTTTTTAAATGGAATTCTTTATGATGGAATTATATACTTGGCGCTCTTTTTTGTACCTTTTTTAAAAAAGTAAAATGTAACATCTAGATATTTGCCTAGATGTCCGCGGCCTGGAAGTCAAATACTTGGCGTGGCCAGGCAAAGTATTCTCAAATCATCAATACCCATACCTTCCCCCTCGCAGGCTTTCAGATAATTTGTCCATTTAAAACGTAGATAATATGAGTACATTTTCATTATATTGCGTTTTAAAATAATTGTAAGTTTATTTATCGACACCGATACCTTTCCTCTCACAAGCTTTCACATAATTTATCAATTTAAAACTCTGACAATATAAATACACATTCATTGTTTTATGTTTATAAATAATTCTTATTCATCGACACCTTGACCTTGGCCACGCCAAGTATTTGACTTCCAGGCCGCGGACATCTAGGCAAATATCTAGATGTTACATTTTATCTTCATATTATTTAAAATGTCCGCGATATGAGTAACGGAATGTATGAATACAGCATTTTAGCTGTGTATATGTAGTTGTGTCATCTTAAGCGCAGTTGGAAAGCACCTTTATGTACTTGCAGCTCATTTTGATTTCATATATTTTTTTATATTGTATATTTTCTTCTATTTTTTTATGTGATTTATTCGTATTAAAATATTTATTTGTATAAAATATATCTGCTTGATATTATTTAATACATTTTTTCATTGTACTATTGTGATTTTTTCTTTGTATAAATAGTCATTGTGATAATTGGCGCAATTGTTGTATATCATTATTTTTGTACAGTCTAGAACATTATTTTTGTAGAGTATAGAACATTATTAAATTTATATTAATTTACGACATTGTTTTTAAATAGGATTCTTTTTGAAGAGATTATATACTTGGCGCTCTTTTTTGTACCTTTTTGTAAAAAGGTAATTGTCTTAACCGCGTAACAGAATTATTATTATGTAACTATAAATAACAGTTTGAATTGTATACTAAATTTTTTTATGCATCATTTTATAAGGTTTATTCGTTATTTTACGTAAAATAGCTTAGGGTGACAGTAATTGGGTATATGGCAATAATTGGGTTCTTTACCCTATACCTTTTTTCAATAACGATAAAAATTAAGGTAGGTAAGTGCGGGTAATAAGGCTCACCTGCCATTTATCCTTGGTAGGTCAATCTACAATACTCGTAGTGCCATTTATTTTATTACATACGAAATGTCATTCGAAGAGTTTACGCGCGATTAATATAACATTTGCCGGCTGGAAATTAAACAATTGTTTCGCCGGCAACTGCCGTTGCTACAATTATAAGAATTACGTCGGATTCTTGGCTTTGTATTGGGAGTACTCATTATCCAATTACTGTACAACTGTATTTACGTATAAGCACATATGTTGGCAACATATTCCCAGAAAATTGATGATTTTGTAAAGTGCACGCTTAACATATAACCTCGGCAATGAGGGTGTGACATAACAGATAATAAGGCCCACCAAAATATTAAGTGGGCTTTAAGGCTCAGGAAGTAACCAGAGATCTCTTCCAAAACAGTAACGATATTGAGAAGAGCTCCAAAGCACGTGTTACTTCTACTGGAAGAAAAAAGACAAGAGTGTATGAATAAGAGCCCATGTCATCCACCTCCAGAGAAAACGTGAGCGGCAACTCTGCAGACAATTGGTTTTGCAAATTATGCAGAACTGCATACAGGAGTGATACGCAACAGCGTGTCATGTGTCTCGCCTGGATACACGAGGATTGCGGTGAGCTCACACCTGAGGACAACGATGCCTTTGTTTACCCGAATTGTACATACTAATTAGGTGGGCCTTATTACCTGCACTACACGAAACAAAGCCCGTTTTCAAGATTTTTAAAAACCTATTAATTTTCGGATTTGTTATGGTCATATATTGTTACAAATATTATAGTTTATAGTTTAATGTCCATAGATTTCTATAAAAAAAGTTCTCAAATATATGTACAAGTTTTTTTTTTAAAAAATTATTGGTCCTTAGGTGGGCCTTACTACCCCCCACTTACCTTATTATTATTGAATAAATGGGTAGACCCCTTTTAATATGTGTATAATACATACTAAATGCTTACATGTAAATACTGTATACGTATATTTTCGTTTTGTTCATTTGATGCAAGAACTGCTCTAGTAAGAGAAGTAAAAAGCAAAAGCATTGTTTGAAAAACAGAAGTAATAATAGAAATGAACGCTAGTTATTAATAGTAGGGTTTCATACGATTCAGGTGGGTTATATATCGCTTATTGTTTATCAGGATTTCTATGTGAACTTTGTTAAAAATATTTGTTATTACATATGATCCAGTATATTGTGATTATAAGCTGTTTGCTTTTCCATTGTGTAGCAAGACTAAATTGCTTATTTCGTAAATTGGATGTTTCCTTACAATAACCGAGTCTTGCTTTTGTTTGTGTGGTTCTTTAGCTCGAAGCAAACTTTGTCTACCTAATTCTAAGATTCTTTGGTGATTAAGTCTAAGGTTATCAACAACCCCTTCATATGTATGAAATTTAGATAAACCGAAAGAGCTTGGTAAATTAGGTTTGCGCCCAAATTGGAATTCGAAGGGTGTAAATTTTGTACTTTCATCTACAGAACAATTGTAACACCAGGAGGCAATTTTTAGGTTGGTGTCCCATTCTTTAGGTAGTGTTTTGAGTGTGCATTTTAAAATTTCTTTAATAAAATGATGGGAACGTTCTAAGCTACCGTTTGATTGTGGGTGAAACACAGTACTTGTTTGATCTTAAGTGCCTTTTCAAATTCTTGAACTGATTTAGATGTGAGGTTTCTACCTTGATTTGTTAATATAACATCCTGACAAGAATGTATGTAAATGTAATCGAGAATTAGGACAGTGATAATACTTTCCGAGGTAGTAACACAGCGCTGTCCAAGGTCGCTCCCGCGGGAGGTTGGAGTTCTCCCACTCTCGTCCGAGTTGTCAGGGATACCGCGCGACGCTAACCGCGAAGATGCTTGCCCAGCTAGCCCGTCGTGGCAGCCTTCGTAGCGTTGCGCGGTCTCCTTGATAACGGAAGACACGCTGTGCGAGAGAAAGATTGGAAGGGGAAGCAGGCGCGTGAGGGGCCCCGACACTGGACAGCGCTGTAGTAACATATTGTTGAAATGTATGTAATTTCGGTCCGCTACTTGTATGTATATGTGAGAGGTAGGACAGGAGCGACGGCAGCGCCAGGGAAAAAGAATCCAGATGGTAGAGAGATAGATAATGAACTGGCGAATAGAGCAGTCAACTGTATCACGATTATCAAGTGCAATCATACAGAATAAAAGAGACGTACTTAGTGTGTTGTTATCTAAACAGAAGATTCAGTGTTTAGAACGTTTATTTCGGCGATCCGCTAACCTAATTTCTTAACACCTGTAGGGGAATTAGAGTTATGAAATTTGTAAAAACGTCCTGGACGCTAAGAACGTATTCGTTTGCTTGTGAAGTTTGCGGCAAAGGTCCTACTATGTCAATTGCTATCTTTCGATTTGGCTGTCGCGGTGTATCCGTGATGACTGCTTCAGCTTGATTTTTAATCCGACTTAGTTTTTCAGTTTAGCAAATCCTGCAACGTTTTATGAAGTCTTCTACTTTCTGTCTTAATTTTGGCCAAGCCTCTTTCTTTTATTGTTTCGATTGTTTTGAAACGTCCACAGTGTCCTCCGTATAAAGAGCAATGTGCTTCTTCAATGAGTCTTCCCCATTCAACAGGATTCAGTTCTTCCGCCAGAAAGCCCACACATATAATTAATTCTTCCTTTTTATTTAAATAAATGAAATTGCATATTTCTTCAATAAAATTCAACAGATGACTTGGAATTGTATTTTCGCCGTGTTCTATTATATCCCTAGTAACATTTATTTGCTGGGAGTTTGTTGGGCCAATGACGTGTTATCCGTTGGCCAACTGTTGAAGTGTCGCGCTATTTTTAAATGGGCCAACGCTTGTAAACAACGCAGGCCCAACTGAAGGTTTCTTTCCATAAGCCCAACAGTTTCTTTCCAAAAAACATCTTAAAGACATTCAGAAGGCGTCTTAAAGAACTTCAAAAGACGTCGTAGCCACTGTGACATAGCGACGTCACGCGCCGCGCGAGCACGCACCCTTAGGATAGAAAGCATAGTAAGAACAGTAGTACGCGCCGCGGCCGCGGGGCGGCGAAAGGCTCAGCGACCGACTCGCTGGTAAAAATGAACGGCAAGGTATGTATAAAGGCCGCCGCGAGCGTAATTGATGCGCTCCGTTCTGTACAAATAGAGGTCTCACCGGCTGGCTAACCGTACAAACAAAGGAGCCCATTTTTTGAAAGATCGAAGAGTGCCAGAAATCGTTCATCGCCATTACTGCGCCGTTACCAGCTTCTTTCCTGATATAAACCGAGAGACATCTTGCGTCGTCCGCCAACGCCTCTGTGGAAAGTCTGCGGCTTTGAACTCCGAGTGGAATTAGTAGCGACTTGGCAGCAGAGTTGGGCAACGATAACATCTAGATAAAAGGTACTTTACGTTTATCCGTTATTCGAAGATCGAATAAGTTGATTTATTGTAAAGCCTTGCAAATTGGACTTCGAATAACGGTTCAACTTTCATTCTATCTTTATACTAGAAAGTCGAATAATCGGCGTGAGCCTTTGTGGCCTAACCCGCGCGCGGTCGTCTACCGGTCAGATTCTACAGAATATAAATTTGTTTTTTCCCATCGTATCAATATGAAAGTGACAACAGTGGAATCCTGGCGTTCTCCCGGTTAATTGGACAGAAAATAATTTAAATCGAACTATTTTTAACGAAACGGGCTTTCAATTCTGCAAAAAGATTTCCCACGTAATATCCTTAATTATGGTCCGAATTATATCATTTTTGGGGCCATTTGCCTCGGGAAGACGTGAGGAATCGATTGATAATACTTTCATGAACACTTGTCAAAAATATGAATATTTTATATGGCCCGTCGGTTTTATTGCTCGCGACTGTCAACGGGCGGTCTACTGGGATCCGAAGGTCCTCGCTGGCAGCGAGAAAGCAAAACAGTGGGGTGGGTACGCCTTTCTCAACTATCCGAGCCCCAAGGCGAAGCCGGCGATGCTGAGCTGCTTAGGAAGGTTGTTGAAGGCATGGACAATAAAAACATTCAAGAGGGTGGGAGAGAGGACAGAGCCTTGCGTATGGGAGCAGGCTGGACTGACGGTAATTTCACGGTTAGAAAGGAATAAGTGTATTAATTTAGCAAAAGGTAGTGGAAGGTTGTGCGAAAGGAGTTAATGTATTAGCTCTTCAGTCCAAACGGAATCGAAGACCTATTCGGTATCGAGGAGGACCATTACCGTGGTATTCTTGGTGATCATATGGTATTTAATATCACTTGTTACCCTTGCTAATTAATGTATGGTGGAATGTTTTTGACGGAATTCGAGTTGGTTGGAATGGATAATGTTATGCTCGTTTGGGAAGGTGGATAGACGGGAAAGAATGATTCTATCAGCTAACTACCCAACACACTTCCTTGAAAACAGTTGCAATTTCTAGTTACATATCTAGTACCAATTGTTTATAAAAACTGCGCAGTGACGCCAACTATTCTACAAAATATCATCATTCGACCTTTAGACTTATTCCTTAAAATTTCGCATTCCTCTCAAGACAGACGTCATCATTACGTATTTATAAATAAGGAAAGTAAAATCACAACTTGGAATATAATAACATGTTTCTGGATGTAGCAAATTTTCTGACTTTTGTAAAAAGACATTTAATCATTGTTGTAAATTTTTTGTTAACTAACCAACTGTAATAATTGTAGGCCCAACAATGAATATTCGTTGGCAAACTGTCGTTTCTTATTAATTAACCCACCATAATAATGGTAGGCGAAAACATCAGAAAGAATATGTATGTACAGTCTTTCGATTGTTAAAAAGTCTTTGGGCTCGGATATTCGGGAAAGACGTACCCACCCCACTGTTTTGCTTTCTCGCTGCGAGCGAGGACCTTCGGGCCCCAGTAGACCACCCGTTGACAGTCGCGAGCAATAAGACAGACGGGCCACATAAAATATTCATATTTTTGACAAGTGTTGATGAAAGTATTATCAATCGATTCCTCATGTCTTCCCGAGGAAAATGGCCCCAAAAATGATATAATTCAGTCCATAATTAAGGATATTACGTGAGAAATCTTTTTGCAGAATTGAAAGTCGGTTTCGTTAAAAATAGTCCGATTTAAATTATTTTCTGTCCAATTAATCGGGAGAACTCCAGGAAACCATTGGTGTCACTTTCATATCGATACGATGAAAAATAAACAAATTCAGGTTATTCGACCTTCTAGTATAAAGCTAGAATGAAAGTTGAACCGTTATTCGAAATCTAAGTTGAAAGGCCTTAGAATAAACTAGCTTTATCAGTGGCGCTCCGAATAAAGCTAACTTTATTTGAAAAGTTATTTGATTCGATTTTTATCTACACTCCTCACATTAATTAGAGGATCACCTCTAGGAGTCCGAAAAATAGGAGCAAGTTCACATGGTCATAACTCCGATAAAAATAGTCGTATCAATATTTTGACAATAATGTTTGAAAGCGTGGAATCTATACTTTCAGCTGCGTTTTTCAAATTTTAGATCCATTGCTTTTCGGCAAAGGTATAGCAATATAAAGAGCGGTAACTTCAAACTTAGAGGTCACAGGTAAGAAATTATCACAGCGGGTTCCGGTGCAGCTCAAAAGAATCGGCAGACTTTCCGCTTTAAAATGAGCTTAAGACAATGATGTTTCGGTTATCCCTCTTAGAGATACAGCGAGTTGAAGAGAAAATGGAATTTGCGCAATTTTTAAACATATTTTGGAAAGGATATCAGACTCCTAAATTTTAACCGAATCGAAAAAGTCAGAAATGCGTCTTAAAGAGAAGAGATTGATCTTTCAATTTCTTTTTTCGTGAACGTTCTATGACGATTCGGTTGCTTGCCAGAAGCAACTAAATTTAAAAAAAAAAAACGGTTTTTATTTCAAAGTTGAATAACTCGGCGAAAAAATCGCACAAGAAATTTATTACTCTCTTTTTACACAGGAAAGTAGCCGCTTTCGACTGGTGTAAATGGAATTTTTGTAAAAATATCCATACTCACCGTGGAACATCGCAAAGTTGAAGAAAACTTTTTAAAATTGACCAAGTGCTGTTTATATTGCTATAACTTTACCGAAAAGCAATACATCTAAAATTTGGAAAACGCAGCTGAAAGTAGAGATTCCTCTCTGTCAAACCATATTTTCAAAATATCGATGCGACTATTTTTACCGGAGTTATGACCATGTGAACTTGCCCCTATTTTTCGGGCTCCCAGAGGTGATCCTATAATTAATGTGAGGATTGTAGATAATGCCCATCTCTGCTTGGCAGCGGGGTGAGTCTTGGCTGATGCCGAGAGTCCCAGGCGCAACTCTGGCCATCCGGCCAGACCCCAGGGCTGACCGCGCCGTCCAGCGCAACCTCACCTCTTTCCCCTGCGCTGCCACGGGGTTGTAGGGCCTCCATATTATAGGGGGTACGATTTGCCATTCAGCTGCAGGAACCGCACCAAATTCCCTGCACGACCCAGGAAGAAAGGCCTCTCCTAGAGGAGGGAATGGCTTTGGATAGACGTCTCGTCAGGATGCGCATTAACCCGCCAGTATTCTACGCCGTTTTTCGGGTACGTGTCAGTTTTTTATAGGCCCGGGCCAGCTTGCGGACAGACCGTACTCACGGGAGTGACCATCAACGAGGGTGGGCGATTCCTGCCTAAGCGCACCATGATGCGCTGGAATTTTATGCATTGCGCCAGCCACCCTCTCCGGCCGACAGTACCAGCCCGCCTCTAACTGTGTCCGCGGTGTATAGATCCGTGTCTCGTCGCCGCTTTACCAGATCTTCCATCCACCCCCTACTCTTGCATTTAGTATTACTACTATTGCTAGTTGTCCTGGACCCAAGCTGCCGGTGTCTATTCCTCGTCGCCGCCACGGCCACCGGGGCTTCGTCAACCCGCGTGTGTTCACCCTCGGCTTGGTGGGGACGGCTTGTTACCCGTGTAAATCTAGCTATCTCACCCTCCTAGACCCACCTTCTCTCCTAAGCCCTTGACTCGACTCCGTGGAATGCCCCCCCCCCCTCCTGTATCTTCCAGCGCCCTCGCAAGTAAATCAGTCCTCCCCCCCGCATCCATTGTCCTGGGTCAGATCAAGTCTGATTAGGTAATATTCGATGAGGTCTGGTAGCGAAACACGGATCAGGTTGGAGCGACCGCCACCCGCCCCTGCGGTCCTCCGCATTGAGGTGTGTGGATGCCAGTGCGCCAGTATCGCCTGACGCTTGTAGTGCCCCTTCCCATTCTCTTTGCTTGCTCACTGCCGCTCCTAACTGCAGCCCCTACCTTAGCGGAGCCACGGGGAGGAGTAAACGCTCCTAGGGTAAGCAGGCCAGTAGACGGAAAATGTAGCTGATTCCGTAGTTTACGTCAAGGTGTTTCTTCGAAATATCTATTGTTAAAGAAAAAGAAAAGAAAAAAAAGGAAAGAAAAAATCTAGTTCTTTCAATATTAACGATTAACCAATGATTCTTCCAACCACTGGGCCCCGTCCATCCACTGGCCCGCCCACCCCATCTCGCGCCCAGAAGGCCTTTGCTTTTCTCGCTCGAAGGCCCTTGCTCACAACCGCTCTTAACCGCCCTCCACTCCCGAATCACAGCTCCAGTCTCCTACTCAGTTTACCTCCGAGTTCTTGACTGCGCAAGGGGGTCGTACAGTAGGTTCTCACCTACCAGCAGTGGTGGACCTTAGATGCCTTCCCATGGGCTCACCTCCTCCAGGAATTTCGCCGCTCCATCTACTCCTACAGGGTGTCCCAAAAATGTCGGGGTTCCTTGAAAGGGGTGATTCAGGGGATGATTTGAAACATCTTTTTCCTTAGCGAAAATATTGTCCGAAGCTTCGTTAACGAGATATTAACAAAAAAACCCGACCAATCAGAGCGCGCGCTTTCCGCCCGAGCTCCCGCGGTAGCGTTGGCTACACGGTAGGCGGCTGCGCTTGTACTACGAACGTACGAACAAGCAAGTGGCATGAATCGAAGGAAACTGCGTCACACATTTTTTTCTTAAAGCAGAATCTTAAATAATAATTATTTGAAGCGAGATGACAAGAAATTCGTAAATTTCGTTTTCAAATAACGCATAAACGAAAAGGTAATGTAACAGAAAATGTACGACAAGTGATCGTAATTCGTTATTGAGGTAAAAATCCGTAGTTTAATAACGGCCAACACAACTAAATTTAAAAAATAATATTATGTGTATGAATAAATTCTTTCCAACTGGATTTACATAATCAGTACAAAGCTACCGCGGTGATATTCGTAAGCTGCCAGAAAAATGGCAAAAGGTCGGGCGGAAAGCGCGCGCTCTGATTGGTCGGATTTTTTTGTTAATATCTCGTTAACGAAGCTTTGGACAATATTTTCGCTAAGGAAAAAGTTGTTTCAAATCACCCCCTGAATCACCCCTTTCAAGGAACTCCGACATTTTTGGGACACCCTGTATATCCCTTACGTCCTCCTTCCTGACAATCTCGCTTCCCAACCACCGTTTCCTTACTCCCATTCCCTGGGACATTCGCACAAGACGTGCGTAGCGTCCTCCCTTGCCACCTCAAACAGTGAGCACATGTCCGATTCATTTACTCCGATCGTGTGCAGGTGGGTATTCAGTGGCGCGTGTCTACACAGGATGCCCACCACCAGGGTGGAACGAAACATAGGGGCAAAATATTTTTTTATTATTCGTGACTTCTAATAGTGGGCAAAAGTTGTCTTTTATAGTGGTATTTAAGCTGTCAAAGTTTGAACGTGATCAACAAATTTTTTGAGGTGTCACAAGCCTTTAAAAAATTAATATTTACTGATTGTGTCCGGCTTTCGTGATTTTTTCAGTAATTTACAGTAATTTTCCATTTGTTTCCACCAGATAATTATTCTTAATACTATCTAACGATAATCGTATATGAGCGGGATTGGCAGTAGCTAATAAAAACTATTCACATTCACAGAATAAAAATGAAAAAAAAAATGATTTAAATGAAAATGTTAGACGTAATTATATCATTAAACATGAAAATTTTTATTGAAATGTCTTTAATCTAAACTGTTTGTTCGTTTCAAAAGAAGAAATCAATTTTTATGATTCGGTCTTAGCCATTATGAATCCATTCCTTGCAGTTTCTCCACAGACAACAGATAGAGCTTCAGTTACGAGTTTCATCACCCTCTCTACCGCTTGTGTATGAGAAGGAAACTGTGAAAACTTGATTGGCAAATCGTTTTCCGTATAGTATTCTGAAGTTATATCTACCAAATATCTTCTTCAAATTGTTGTATCATCGGGGGCTCAGTTATTTCACAATTATGCCATGAAATTACGTCGACGTAGTCATTAGCGTCGAAATTGATTACAGGAATTTTAAACTTCCTAATGCCTTCATTGTGAATGGATCTTGCCTTCAAGATTTCTCGAAGTGCCAATTCCCGAATATTTTTGCGTTTATTTGTAAGCAGTCCTAAAAGAAGATTTTCAGGAGCAGCAAAATAGCCATTTGTCTGGATCACTGGGTCAATAATATTCAAGCGATGCCGTGGAAGGTATCGCGACAATTTGATCAGTGTCCATAGATGCTGTGAACCATGAACGCAAGACGGTTTGAGCTTAATATTAAACCAGACGGGAGCATAAACTTTCATTACATATTCAGTCAAGATGTAGAGTTCTTCTGAAAGATTTTCACTACAAATTTACAGACGGAGAATGCGGTTTGCAGTTGTGAGACATTGTGAATGACAAAGTTTACCTGGGTTCTTTTTTGCTAGATCAGGAGAACATATGCCACTAGAAATTGCCTGGCATAGTTCCAAAAAGTACTTCTGGATCAGTGCTCAAATCTCTTAATACCATTGGTATCTCCGGCAGATATCCTTGGATTGGTTGAAAGTTAACGAGCGGAAGTTCTTCGCAATTATCTTTAATTCTAATATTCTGTAATTCATCTGTTTCATGACGCGATTTCACAGTAAACCTTTCTCGATTCCTTTTTCGTTCTCTTCTTACTTTCATCCTATCAATTACTTTGCTATTGTCTAATGGTGTAATCAATCCAATATCTTCAAGTACCGCACTGGCAATGGCTGCCGCTGCTCTGTCCGAAACCCCAGTTCTATCACAGATAGATGCTACCGACGGCAATTTAACACGCATCTGCATCTGCAAGGTTGATGGTTATAAATGTAAATTCTCAACCGCTGATGATGATAGTAGATGTACTGGCGAAACTTCTTCCTCGGATTCTCCTTGGAGTCTAAATCAAATTCGTTTGTTTCTTTTGCACTTCTCAAACTTTCCAGTTTAATTCGTATATTATCCGATGTCTCTTCTCTATACATTAAAATTCTGCAATGTTGTTCTTGCTTCCTTATCTTTTTGTGTGCAATGTTTTTAGTAGTGGCTTTGTCAACACCACATATGACCATCTCCCTCTGTGATTCTTGGTTTTGCAAAAACGCTTTTTCAATAATAGGGACTTTCTTAATTTTTTCACATTCACATCTCGCAAAATTAGAACATTTACAGGCTGCTATATCAAAAAGTTGTTTTGAATTTATTCTAAAGGTGTTTAAATTTGAGTCATACTTTTGAGTTCCTTTTCTGCCCTTTGATTTTAAAAGATTTCTATATTTTTCATGATATGACTTTATTATCTGTGAAACTTGAGTTTGAGAGACAACGGGAATAAAAGCTCTTGCCCATATTCGTTCAACTTTTGGAACTAATTTATCAGTAAGTTCACCTACCGTTGGTTCCTTTTCGCTCAGTGCTCTTAATTCCTGCCGTATGTACAGGTAACACTTCATAATATCTTCATGACTGGGAAGAACGTTGTCATTTAAGTCCTTTGGACAGCCAAATATAGGACACTCAACTGCTTGTCTAGTTTGTACTGTTTTTAGCGTTGCCATTTTATTTTACACTCGTCTACAAGATCACGGAAATAGTGATTTAATATTTTTCGATTACACACAACTCGCGATACAAAACAGATAATTCACAACTATTAAACGTACAATTTATGCTATTATGGGTGCACGACCGCATCAATTGACATGTTTGCCTACAATGCCTACACTCTTAACACATTCGCTGCGGTTGATGCTTTTTGACACCGTCATTCGTTTCATGTTTCGTTTGTTAAAATCCGTCCTGCACGTAGCGAAACAGCATATGTTGCTATAGAAACTTAGGACAAAGTTTCAGCGCAGGTGTTGTTTATAGCCCTTTTCAATTTAATAACTGAAAAACATCTAAACAGTAATTGGGTTGGAAAAGTACGTGTTGTCTATATTGAAGTACCTTCCTACGAATCCGCAACGAATATGTTAATGTGATGGGTTTGCTCCTGGCAATGATATATCACTTCAAATTGCGCTGACATTTTATAATACGATGAAGTTCTGTTACTTTACACTTATTAAAAATGTTGAAATTATTTAAAAATGTAAAAACTCAAAAATTTTAACTATTTCCATACATGAATTCCGTCATAAAAGGAAATTTGAAGGATCATTTTTTACTTTAAACCTATTAAAACAGTTTATAGATACAAAATTTAAAAAATATGTTTAAAAATGGAAAATAAAAAAATCCAAGCCCTTGCAGCACCTCAAAAATTGTTTTGACAGAAACTAACTTTTACAGGCTTAATCTGAAAGCCTAAAGGCAACTTTTTTTTCACTATTAGAAAACAGTTACACAATTTTCATTTCTTCGTTCCACCCTACCCACCACGCCTCTTGCCTTGTCTCTTTCTATGGCCATTATATCCCTTGCTCTTCTCCTCTTTATCTCCGTGCCCATCAATTCGTTCACTTGCCTACAGTCCGTCGTCTCCTCCCACCCCCTCTTCCTTGTTATGTCTCTTCATTCCCTTATGATTGTTTTAAACGCCACGTCCGCTATAGTGGGGATATCCTCGTTTTCCCCGGGGCGCCTACTCGCCCCCTCCGCCTCCTCCAACTTCGCAAGTTGGTCCGCCTTCTAGTTTCCGGCTTTCCCTTCGTGACCGGGCATCCAATAAATGCAAATTTTCACACCTCTCCTCCCCAGATCGTCCAGCAAGTTCCTGCATGTAAGCGCCAGCTTCGAGACGTATATGCATCTGCTCAACGCCTTGATAGCCGCTTGGCTATCCGAGCACATAGCAATACTTCTATTCCTGTTTGCTCTGACCATTCTGTCGCCACTCGGTCCTCCCCTTACGCTCCTCCAGTCCCTTTCTTTGGCTTCGGCCGCGTCGAATTCCTCCCCTATGCAACGCACACATTCCTTGATGGCCACCAGTTACGCTTGAAATACCGAGGCGCATTTCCCCACGTACCTATCGCCCCATTTCAAAACTCTTGAACTTCCAGACCACATTGCACCAGGCCATCTCTTTACGACTCCCATTTGATTGCGCAGAAATCGACCACTCAAGGGAAGTTGCTCTACTCCGCAATCCCAACTTCCACCAGACCTTGCCGAAGCCGCCGCTGTCGCGAATCGCCGTGACAACGCCGGAACGTTCGGACCGACCGTCGCTACCGAAGCCACTAGCGCCTCCGCGAAACTCACGGCCACTGAGCCAATCACCGCGCACATGTAGCGACTATTAATAAACATCTATTAGTAGTATGTCTAGGCCGGTTCCAACCCAAATTTGAGTTTCAAGGCCACGGATAAGGATTTCCCCTGACCTTGAAATTAAAATTCGAGTTCGACGGGCGGCGGGCGGTTGGGTGCGGCGGCGCGGGCGGCGGATGACGTCAGAGAGATGGCGGAGTGGTGGGGGGTATAGCGCGAGAGCCGATATCGATATCGATAAGTAATCGATAACCAAATCAATATCGAACTGTTTGGGAATTATTTTATTCTCCTCATCGCCGCACACAAGCTCACCACAGCACCACAGCGCCCAGTATTTTGAATAAAATATTTATTCGTATTAAAATATTTATTTGTATAAAAATATATCTGCTTAATATTATTTAATACATTTTTTTCTTTGTATGAATAGCCATTGTTATGATTGGCGCAATTTTTGTATATCATTAATTTTGTAAAGCTATTAATTTACGACAATGTTTTTAAATGGGATTCTTTTTGATGGGTTAATTAAAATGTCCGCGATATGAGTAATGAAATAACACAGCATTTTAGCTGTATATATGTAGTTGTGTCATCTTAAGCGCAGTTGGAAAGTACCTTTATGTACTTGCAATTCATTTTGATTTCACATCTTTTTTTATATTGTAATTATATTTTTTATTTATGTGATTATATTTTTTTGTTAATTATACTTTATTCGTCCTTGACTTTTTCATGTTTCTTTGTCTTTTTTGTGTTTTTTTGTATTTATTATATGTTGATAATACTCTTTTTTTCCTCGACTTTTTCATGTATACTATTTTCTTTTTTTTTGTGATTTTTGATAATACTTTTTTTGTCCTCGACATTTTCATGTACTTGGCGTATTTTTTACTTTTTTAAAGTTTTTTTTGGGTATGATTATGCAGTGTTAGCAGAAATTTGATTTCCGTACCAATATGTGGCATAGAGACATTTATTTCCAACGGAGAGAAATAATAACTTTTCGAATCAATGATCTACCAAACCAATATGCAGCAACCATTCTAAAGCGTTTCGATTTAACGTTGCAGCGCATCGTACGATTACGTGTAATCTGAGTCCTCTAGAGCCTCCGTGCGGGATAATGTCATTTGATGGTGCAAAGAATGAAATATAATACTTTGGAAACGTCGAATCTTAAGATTATGTGACGAGGAAAGAAGGAGGAGGAACGCGGGTAAATAAAATGGAGTAATATGTTTAAGAATATATATATATTGTTACAAAAATAATGATGAAAATGAGTAATAATAATAATTTAAAAAAGGAATAAAAAAATGCAAAACCAATAGAATAATAACATGAATATAAAAATAGTATAAAAAATAGAAAATGAAAGAATTAAATAGAGAATATAAATATACAGGGTGTTCCAAAAATGCTTCGGTTCCTTGAAGGGGGTGACTCAGTGGGTGATTGCAAACAACTTTTTCTTTTACGAAAATGCTCTCGGAGATTTCGTTAACGAGATATTAACCAAAAACACCGAGCAATCAGAGCGCGTGCCTTCCGCCCGAGCTCCCGCGGTAGTGTTGGCTACACGGTAGGCGACTGCGCTTGTACTACGAACGTACGAACAAGCAAGTCGGCATGCATCGAAGAACACCGCGTTACAGTTTTTTTTTAAAGCAGAATCTTAAATAATAATTAGATATTTGAAGCGAGAGGACAAGAAATACGTAAATTTCGTTTTCAAATAACGTATAAACGAAAAGCTAATGTAACAGAAAATGTACAACAAGTGATCGTAATTCCTTATTGAGGTAAAAATCCGTAGTTTAATAACGGAAAACGTAACTAAATTTAAAAAATAATATTAGGTGCATGAATAAATTCTTTCCGATTGGATTTACATAATCAGTAGGTACAAAGCAACCGAATCTCTATTGCAGTGTTATTCGTAAGCTGCCATAAAAATGGCAAAAGTAATTATCAATAAGGGAAATTATTTCGATGATTTAGTTATTTTCATATTTTTTTAACCTAGAGCGGGGCGGGTTGGCCACTACAGTGACCACCTAGAAATTTGGACACTTTGCCGGCCATTTTCGTGATATATATGGGTCATTCCACGTCAACCGGATCACCTTCGAGTCCAAAATTTGGGGAAACGTAGACAAACGTTTGAGGGCTTAAATTGTTCGTCTGCACTTGTACTTTCGAAAGAAAGTTGGCATTTTGAAAAATTCAATATGGCGGATCCAATATGGCGGCTACAATCTGCGAAATTGGGAGATAGTTTAGTAATACTATTAATAAAAATCCGAAAATGACTCGAACGGCTTGAAAATGAAGTGATTACGACTCGACATGAGTCGCTGATTACGAATCTGAAGTGAGAATTGACGAATTCAAAATGGCGGATTCAATATGGCGACTATACCCCCAAGATCTTGTTCCAAGTGACTGTAAGTTACTCGAAATGATAATGACATAATTACTCGGGTTTTTTGAAGCCACTGATCACGTGTCTGAAGCCAGATTTTAAAAATTCAAAATGGCGGATGAAACATGGCCGACCAAAATTTTGAAAATTTTTCGATTTTCATGAAAATTTGCATGTAGGGATTCTTTGGGTCTCTCGTTACGAATTCGCTGTCAGATTTTAAAAATTCAAAATGGCGGATCCGATACCAACGCGGCGGCCGGGATCATAAGGGCCCTTGAATGGGTGGGATTCTAGGAGAGTACAAAGTAAACAGAAAATAAAGTGAAGTAGATGGTTACTTCTTCTTGAGTTTTAAAATTTTTTCTTTGCGGATCCATCATACTGGATGTGCCATTTTAATGTTTGACAATCCGATCTCATATTCTTAATTAGATAAGTCTTGTCATTTTGTTCGTTTGCTGATAAACAATATTTTACGCATCTTGTACTGCATAATGTATCAATTATGGAAGTTAATACTGTACAATGGTTATAGGGTCTGTTGCGTCAGAATATCTCATTACCTTTAATCTCTTTTTTGAAATCGGTATAAATGCATGGCTCATTTGAATGTTGGACACCGGAGGCGCACAAGAAAATCTTTTATGGAGGAACCTCTGAGTCCTTTTATGATTCTCCTTACTGTAATAAAAGAGTCGCATGTTTGCGAATTTCTTCTTTGCCCAAATAAAAAGATCTTCCGATTTTAAAATTGCTCTGGTTGGGTCGACTTGTAAACTATAACGAGTTGCCTCTCTTTTTAAGGTCGCTCCAATACCGTCACATGCTCCTTTTCCATGAGCTGTACCATGAAAGTGCCATTCTGCTTGGATGCCAAAATCGTCTTTATGCTTCATCAGATTACTCATTTGGTATCTGTTTTTGAAGTGCTGCTTCGCACCATCAGAAACATAAATAATTTTCTTGGCTGTCGGACAAATTTTTCTAATTTCCGGTATAACCATTTCTTGCATTAGGTACACAGCTGCCGTGTCATGAGTCGTACAATCTGACAGTAATACGATGGTATAATGCTTTATTTCAGTTCCAGAAGTATAATAAAATAGAACTGTAAAAACTGTACATTGGTCATTATTATAATGGAAAGCCTGTGCTGCGTCTTGTGCAACGTAAGCATAGTTTTCTGCGAAATCGCATTGAAGTAACACCTCATCACTTCTTAAACGCTGTTTTCGTGTTGCCAAATATTCCGACTGGGATTTGGAGATGAAGTGATGAGTTATTAATGATTCCAAGCGATCGCACAGTTGATCAACAAAATCTTCTGCAGGAAGACATTCTTGTTTTAAAGTGCATCGGTCAGTTGATTGCTACATACTAAAAATGACTTGTAAAATATTGTTTTGCATTAAAACTTCAATAACATAGTTGGAAAATTCTTTCATGGCAGGGCAATACTTGCACTCGCGCAAATAACAGGCAGTCCGACGATTTTTACACAGCACAAAATGCATACAATCTTTGTAGTCATTTAAGGGAATTTTCAAATTTTTAGTGAGCGTTCCTAAGTTAATAGCATCGATCTTTGTTTTCACATTTTGATGGATAATGCACACACATACAGTGTGCGTACCTGGAGTTCCAGCAGTAACACACCATTTCGGCCGAGGTTCAGCAAACTTGGAGAAGCCAATCGGAAATGTTGGATACTTTTCTTTAAATTTCATGTGTAAAATTTTTATGTCGCAGAGTAAAAGGCGCTTTTGTCTTTTTTCTTTACGGTCATCAATTTTCACAGTTACAGTCTCCTTTTTGTGCGGCATAATTCTACTATCACAGTCGTTTTCGTAAAATTCAACCACTTTCGAGACTGTCTCCTCCGACACATTTTTTCCTCTTTTAAATGGTGGCGATGCTAACACTCCACCTGATTTTCTCAAATCTTTAGCGTGTTTTGCCATTCTGAAAGAAGTATTAAATTCTACAGCTATTTTGCGGATGCTCCAACTTTCAGGGGCCACTGTAAGAATAGTAACACGCAGTGGATCATTTTCCGGCAAACTTGTGAATTTTTGTTTCATACCGAGCAAAAGTTCTTCTAACTCTTGCTCTCTAGATAAACGTGTTCTTTTAGTTGACGATACATCATAATCCACATCGCTACATTGCGATTCTTCAGTTAAGGTGTCATCTGCAGATCGCGATTCCAAATTTTGAACACACAATTTTCTGCAGTCGTGACAAATTTTTTAATTTTCAGGTAAATGTGAGAACAATTTTGAAATTCTTTTTGAAATACGCCGCAAGCTTTTACCAACATGGCTAGTATTTTCAAAAGGATTAATACATCTGTCTGAGTGTTTCGTTTGTCTTTCTTTAATAGCCTTTCTACGTTTACCCGACATAATTATGAGTTTAAAGTAATCGATAATGTATCAGAAAGTAACTGCTAGAGAAACAAGTTCTATTTCCCCAAAGGTCACAGTAAGGACACTGAAATAATCTAATTGCAAAATTACTTTCGAGTTAAATATTTCAAAACTTGGCGCAAAGAAGCACAACCAATCAGTCAAGCAATTCAGAGAGGAACTGATTAAAAAAATAGTTCTAAAAAGAACTGATTAAAAAAATAGTTCTAAAAAGAACTGATGAAGGACTTGCCCTAAAAAGGACTGTTTAAAATGAGTATTAATAGTCCTGACAAAGACGTTTGTAATATGGCCCTGAAAGAGACTTGAAAAAAGCTGTGTAAAGTGCAGAATGATAAAAAGAATGAAAACATATCCTCATACTTAAGGATGCGAGGTAGTGACTTCACTTGTGAGAAAGCGCTACACAGCGGTCGCCATCTGCCGAACGCGAATGCAACTGTACAGTATAAGATGTGTAAAAAAAATTTTAAAACTCAAGAAGAAGTAACCATCTACTTCACTTTATTTTCTGTTTACTTTGTACTCTCCTAGAATCCCAACCATTCAAGGGCCCTTATGATCCCGGCCGCCGCGTTGGTATCGGATCCGCCATTTTGAATTTTTAAAATCTGACAGCGAATTCGTAACGAGAGACCCAAAGAACCCCTACATGCAAATTTTCATGAAAATCGAAAAATTTTCAAAACTTTGGTCGGCCATGTTTCATCCGCCATTTTGAATTTTTAAAATCTGGCTTCAGACACGTGATCAGTGGCTTCAAAAAACCCGAGTAATTATGTCATTATCATTTCGAGTAACTTACAGTCACTTGGAACAAGATCTTGGGGGTATAGTCGCCATATTGAATCCGCCATTTTGAATTCGTCAATTCTCACTTCAGATTCGTAATCAGCGACTCATGTCGAGTCGTAATCACTTCATTTTCAAGCCGTTCGAGTCATTTTCGGATTTTTATTAATAGTATTACTAAACTATCTCCCAATTTCGCAGATTGTAGCCGCCATATTGGATCCGCCATATTGAATTTTTCAAAATGCCAACTTTCTTTCGAAAGTACAAGTGCAGACGAACAATTTAAGCCCTCAAACGTTTGTCTACGTTTCCCCAAATTTTGGACTCGAAGGTGATCCGGTTGACGTGGAATGACCCATATGCATAAATTTTAAGTAAATAAAATTTACAATTTCAATGAAAAAATCCCGGTCCTCTAAAGGTTAATCAATCTGTTATTGTACCCTACAATCGGAAAGAATTTATTTCTACACCTAATAATCACCAAGAAATTAAATAAAACTCACCCATTAGGACATTCCTTTCCTTCCTTTTCGGAAAAATGTGTCATTGGGTCACTGTACCAATCCTGGTCATCGTTGGACGAAAACATTTATGGTAGGGTAGCGCCCAGTGCTCAGCTGATCCCAGGTACATACGACACCACCCAAAGTAAAGGGTCGCAACGTCAAGTGCGTTCGGATTAATGTACCGAATATTCACTTCACTGCACGGCCACTAACACTAATTATTTCATGTATTTTTCATGGAACGTGTTGTTCCTACGTTATAAAAATTTGTGGAAATGAATTTTCACTTGGCGTTAGGAGCCGTGGGTATTCCCTTGCAAATACTCGCGCAGCAGTACTTGCGTCTCCGTTGTTCGCGGGGTACATCCACAACATCACGTAATTGCGCCAATTATCACAATGGCTATTTATTCAAAGAAAATAATGTATTAAATAGTATTAAGCAGATATATTTTTATACAAATAAATATTTTAATACGAATACACATTTTATTCTTAATATTTGGCGCTGCTCTCCAAATTGGTGTTGCTAAACTGAATAAATATGTATAAATTGCTTTAAAATCTTTTTCTTTCTTTCTTGTTTCAGTGCTATCTGGTATTGTTTTATGTATTAACCAAGACAATTAACATTTATTTCAGAGAGCAGCGCCAAGTATTTTGAATAAAATATTTATTCGTATTAAAATACTTATTTGTATAAAAATATATCTGCTTAATACTATTTAATACATTTTTTTTTTGAATAAATAGCCATTGTGATAATTGGCGCAATTTTTGTGTATCATTAAGGCCCCCATACACGATCGAGCCGCTCGGCGAACACGCGAGCCAAGCCGCTTGCCGAACTCGCGAACCAAGCCGCTCGCCGAATTCGCGAGCCAAGCCGCTCGCGGCGAGCCTACACACGATACGAACATTCGACGAGCCTCAGTTGTGTCGAACGCGTCGCGACCTCACGGTCAGAATGAATTTTAACCATTACTTGCGCACATTCAAAAATATACACATGTGTTCCTGGCAATGCGATGGCAAATATTACTAGTGTAACGTCCGGTAGTCCGGGGACGACTAAACGCTAGCAGGTTCTCGAGTAGAGAGCGGCGTCCCTCGAGAATAGGATAGGTGGGGGGTTCGTTGGTAGAGTAAAAGAGTAAAATCTAACTTAAACTTAACAATGACTTTATTAAAACAACACTTATTCCTAATAACGAGTATAATATTGCTTATGACTACGATTATATATTTTATGTTTTTGTATTTTTATGTTTTTTATCTTATATTAAATGCTACGTGGCTATGTATTTATTGCAGAGCACGGCCGCTACCGTTTCCGGGGCGATCTCGTAGACTCTTGGCAATGTCTGTAGTAAGAACAGCCGCTACCGTTTCCGGAGCGATCTCGTACTTTTGACAGAGTTTTGGTTCTATGCTCCAACAGACCTTGTTTTTACCAAGTGCTTCAGCCGCTACCGTTTCCGGAGCGATCTCGATGCCTTTGCAAGAGCAAGGTACTATAGTTTTCAAATGAAATAGTCCAAAGACGTGCACCAGTAACTTTTGTACACTGGAGATCAGCCGCTACCGTTTCCGGAGCGATCTAAATCTCGCTGGTTGAAACTTAAGCTTGCTCTAGGTCTAAACATTCGTCAACTAAAGAGCGTGTTTTTGAATGTAGCCTGAATGAGCGCTCCGCTGCGTGCTCCTCCTTTTATACTAGAAAATTGGCGGGCTGGCGCATGCGCAGTGAGTCGATATTCCTTATTTCTCAGTTTTCTTGCTTATTATATAATATTTTGTTTTGCGCTTTTGTTAGTACTTATATTTAATTATTCTTAACATTTCTATAATATTTGTTCTTCTAATATCTGCTTAGTTTAATATTAATGTATAGAAGTATGTACAATGGGTCTGCGCGGTATTGTGTGGTAACGTAGTACAGTTCTATTTTATCGACGGTCGGTAACACCGGATTCGAGTCCCCGTGGGACGTTACACTAGTGACAGCAATAATTATTATATTATTGCCGCTTTGAATGTAGTAAGTACTATTGACAGACAATAAATATATATATGCAAGTGATATGTATACATATGTAAAGAGTACACTTACGAGGTCGCACAGTGAAGTAGGTACCGAGTAGCGGTACCAATTCTTGTAAAGAGATACCATTTTTACGACCATCCTCCTGTGCAAAGGTCAAGGGCGGATCCAGAGGAGGGCGCTAGAGGCGATAGCCCCCCCCCCCCCAAGAATAATAAAAAATATATATATACAAATCGGATATGTATCCCACATATATATATATGTAACGAAAGTATACTTTCGTCAATCTCAATCTTGCCGCGCTTCTCATGCCCCGCGCGCCTTTTAATGGGCTACCGCTAGATGGAACAGGAAGAGATGGGGGATTACGTAATAGAGCACATGTGCAAAGGATACAAAATAAGATTACAGATTGATTAGGATAAATAGAGAAGTAATAGTTGTAAACTGTAATTGTCGTTTCTTTGTTTACAGGTAAGAGTGTAAATAATGTAAATAATTGTTGTAAAATAGCGAATAAAATTTTAAAACTTTGTTTACAGAGAAACATATTTCAGTTTATTTATTCAGCGCTACCTATAATAATAATAAGAGGCTTATAAAACGACAATTTTGCTTACAATGGCGAAAAGATTGCAATTTGTATTTAAATCTGTGGCATCACCAAAGGATAAGAAAACAACTGTAATCGCCATAACCTCAATTAAAACAGAGGAGAGTAAAGAATATGCGTTGCCACAAGATATGATGTTTATAAGTGAACACGAAGAATTGATGAAAACAGATGTTTATAAGAGAGTGAGAAAAAGTTTGACTCAAAGAGGTCAAGAGAGGATAGTGTGGATTACACTTACAAAAGAATTGGAGGAAATATATTTGGATACAGAGGGTAATATAATGTTTAATGATGTATATTTAGAACAGATAGTAGAAAAGGATAGAGTAGTAGAATCCACACAAAAGAAAGAGAGCCAATTGAATTTGAAACATGTAGCAGAGAAGTTCATGATTGAAAAGTTTACATGTAAACACTCAAATACAAAACAGTGGCTAGACACATTTGAAAAAGAATGTAAGAGATTGGAAATCAGAGAAGATAGTACTAAGATTGAGATACTGAGGTTATTCCTTGAAAAATCATGTTTAGATTGGCACTCACCAACTTTAACAACATTGACAATGGAGTCTCAATGGGATGAATGGAAAAAGAAGTTTTTAGATACATTTGCGGACAAGGGATGGAGTACAGGAATGTATGCTATAACCTACAAGTATAAGGAAGGTTCACTGATGGAATATGCTATAAGGAAAGAAAAACTAGTGCTAGACATGGATAATGATATTAGTACACAGACTCTAGTGATGCTTATAGCAGCAGGATTACCTGAATTTATCAGGAATAAAATAGATAAAGAAAAGTGCAAAGGCTCAACTGAACTACTACATTAAATCAGAAAATGTGAAGGCTTAGTAAATAAAAATAATTTCACAAAAAAGAGAGAGGAAAGACAAGAGAATAAGAAGAAATTTGAAGAGAAAAAACCATGCAAAAATTATGAGAAATTAAACAAAGGTATCAGATACCACCCAGAGGATTCATGTTGGTTCAAAAAGAAAGATGGAAATGAAGCTAGAGTAATAGGAAGCAACTCGGTAATAGAGGTAGACCTAAATACAGAACAAAAAAACGAGTAATCACACCATTGATTAAAATAAAAATATTATTGGAAGAAACACTAGAGATAGACGCCCTGATAACCAGATGTCTGCAATCTGACGTCAGATTGGCAGCAGGGTCTGCCGTGAGAGCGCAGAGCCTGACGTCAGATCCGTAGTCATCTGTGTCCGCATTAGGCTGCGGTCTGAGGTACAGAGCCTGACATCAGGGCCTGACGTCAGATGGGCAGCAGATTCGCATCAGATCCTGCCGTTCGCCTGACACGTATAACAGCGCCATCTGAGGGTCAGAATTGGCAAACAATTCCTTACGCGTGACGTCACACGGCCGTCCCTACGCGTGACGTCACACGGCCATCCCTACGCGTGACGTCACACGGCCGTGGCTACGCACCAACACATTTGTACCGTGATTGCTATAGGTGTGTCCCCCCACCCTTTCTACTGCGCGCAGGGAATTTGTAAATTGTAAGCAGAAGTTTCGGAGCAGATTATGTTTACATAACCTACGAGGTTTATTAAAAAATAAGTTCTCAATTTATTTGCAATTTATTTAAAGGTATTTTTAATAATACAGCGATAAGTGGCACATATATATAATTAACTCTGAAAACAAATACAATATTAGTATAAAATTGAATTGATACTGGGAATGTATCAATCCATGATTATTTTATTAAACGGGCGCTGAAAAGTGCCGATTGATGTTCATTGTGAACATCGAGAGGTTGTTTACGTTCAAATTTGATTAAAATGGGCACTGAAAAGTACCGTTTGGTTTCTTCGCCACCGTAAAAGGAGACACACCTCTACTTTTAATGGGCACATTTCTGAAAAATAAAATATTTACCATATTTAATTATCGTTTTCCCGCGACAGTAAATCGTGACTTTTACGGTCATGGCACTAAATGTCATGACTTTTACTGATACGGACCTTCAAAGGTCAGCTTCTTCTTCGGGCTGCTGGTCGTCCATCCACAAATCGCGGCGCATTCGCAATGCATTGGAGGCTGCTGTCGCACGAGGACCACTCTTCTTACTTCGAACCCTCTCCTTGGCGGCTCGAAGTGCCTGCTGCATCGACCGTTGAAAATCAGATCGGAGCGGCTTGGTGAAGTGCGGATTTCCAGACACAGCTTCTGAAAAAGTAATGCACGCAAAGTACGTTAGCATAATTATGCATAAAAACATGGAAATGCTTATTGCTTCGTACCGTATATTGCCATCACGATACGAGTGTTGTACAACGGCCTTTGGCCTGTTCGGCCGAACCACGTGAAGGACCGTGTGACGTCGTCGACCAGTGCTTCCTTCAGGCAAATCCCGACCGCTTCCTTCATGTTGAACCCACCCACGTATTTTAAATACTGAACCTAAGCAAAGTAAGTAAAGATTGATGTAAGTATGTATTATATAAAAGTAAATAAAAGCATAATTTTGTTTTTACTTACAACATTGAAATAGCTTTCGTCGTCGATGGTCTCGAAACAGTCCACTTCCTCCGGTGACGAGAGAGGAATGACTGCTGGTTTTCTGAGTGGACCATTACGAGTGGGTTGCACACATTGGAGAACACTCTCCAACAGAGTATTCATTTTTCTGCAAGCAGAACGGATGGAGATTTAACGTATTAATAAACACGATAACATGCAATACTTACCTTAGCTCCATCTCGACGCGCGCCGTGCGATCTTCCAGGCTCCTCCGAACATGAACATTTATAATAGAAAACTTCACACTATCAATATTTTTATAACAAAAAAAAATGTAAATTTACCCATTAGCAGAAGGTTGTATGTGCACTGTATGGTGCTGCAACGGCTCATTCCGAGTGACTGTAGCGTGTGCACACGATGTCCCTGGATCGTGATGATCCCTTAACGTTGCGAGGGCAGGAGGACTGGCAGCAGCAGGACTGTTCTGTGACATAAGAACGTTACTTCGATTAGTCGTAGAAAAATCCTCTGACGTTGTAAAATCATTCGGTTCCTGCAGGATTTTCTTCAAATCCTGGATGTCCTCATTGATGGACTGCTTCGGCAGAGTTGATGTCCTCTTTCTCGGAGCTTCCTCCTCCGAAGAAGTCGTCTGGTACCTCGCTGGTTTGGCGACCACACGCTTCTCTCGCTGCGACATGTCAACCTGTGAGTAAAAGTACATATTACAATACTTAGCAAAGGCGTGTTGGCTGTTTTTCCTATTTTACATGCAATATTAACCTAACCCAAATCTCAACACGAATCCAGGTAATGTATTACTCAGTAATTCGAGCGTAACTCGACAAAGGCTATAACAGTAGAAAACGTGAAAATATGACCCATGAAGAAATATTCGAACCAAACGATAAAATAACTCATCACCAGAGATTAACAAGAATACGTGTAAATATAATATTATTTATGAAGAGCAATACAAAAGGAAAGTACAGTACAAAAGAAGAAAATGTAAATATTATAGAGCATGCTACTCACCAGAAAATAGTCGTAACTTACCAAAAACAAGAGACGAGACTAGAAACTGAAGATTTTTTTTTTTTTTTTTTTTTACATGGTGGAAATCCCTAACGGATACCTCACCCCCCCCCCCATGGCAAGGGTGAGATTATGTGGGGCTTGCACCCACTAAAACCACCATGGTGGCCGCCTGACGAGAGAAGCTGCACAAGGGAGAAGTACTAGCAGCGAGATGCATCTAGCGCAAATAAAGGTGGAAGAATTTAAATACTATGGATCTTACGGCTTCTCGCTGTGTGTAATAACAGCAACGATACACCTACGGGGTACTGAGGGGCTTGTGTGAGTGGACATACTACAGCGAAAAGGCATTCTATAACATTTGCCACGAACCTGTTCAGGGGAGATATATAAAATTTCAGGGCTCAATGTGGCGCATTTATATATGCCAAGAGTCGAAGACTTTATGGCGACATCATAAAAATCATCGACTTCTAAAAATTTTTTGATACCTAAACGATACGAGTCTTTGTCCATGCCAATATTGAAAATTATGCAGATCGAGCCATCGTCTGAGATGCAACAATTATCGCGTACATTTGTGCCTAGAGATATGTTGTTGAATTCTATTTTACGGTACTGGGAACAATTGGTGTCGTTAGTAAGGGGTCTAGATACGCGAATAGAAAAATCGACATTACGATGAATTTTTGTGCCATAAGATTGTATCTCCCTCATCCTGTTGGAAAATTGTTGGAGAGGAAGAGATGGCTTATTAAGATATTTTTTAAAAATGGACATGTTGTTTTCATAGGGAAAAGCAGAACATGAATCTAAATTACCAAAACGTCTAACATCGTCGGTTAAGTGAAGAAGACCATGGACGTTATAACTATTAAAAGTCGGGCCATATAGTTCTTTGTTATGAAGAACAAATGTCTCCAAAGCTGACTCTGCGAATCTCAAGTGTGGGCTCGATGGAGATTCTGAAACCAAAACCCTTATGGCCGCATGTAAAAGTAAGAAGGACTTGTATATTTCATCTTTGAGTACACCATACAGTACAACTGGCCCTGTATATAAAAGGAACTGACGAAACTCGGTCGCCTTATAGTTACAATATTCTTCAATAGCTCTAGGACGTCTGGCAAAGTCCAAGGGACAGTATCTTGCGAGACTGTTGAGTCTCGTAGATATCACAGAAATGTGGGATGCGGGCAATTTTGAGAAAAATGTAAAGCTTCCAGATACCCACGCGGACAAAAGTTTCTTCATTACGCCCAAGCATACAAGATGCATATACTCGAATGGAACTTGGGAAACCATTCCTATCGGTAGCGATGCCAATGGGCTTGGACCTTGTTTGTGGTGGTTCTCGTCTAACCGTTTACGGTATTCCTTATCGGTACGAGGAGAATGATTTATATCATCGAAGGCATAATGCCTACCGTTCAGGGTACCGAAAACTATACATTTGGAACAGGGATATTGAGACATATGCCCAAAATGATTCAATACGAATGCTCGAGCTGGTGCGTCAGCTATGAAACATCTCAGACGTATGGACAACTTACTGGCATGAAAATTTATACCTCCGTTGGACATGATGGCTTCGACGTCTGCAATAAATTTCTCAAAGAAAATATTGGGGTCTCGTGGTTTACGGCAACCTTTATAGATTCCTACCACTATCGGCTTCATACGGGGAATATTTGAAATCCTACATTGGATGGGCCAGAACTGAATGGGACTTTTGTTTACACGACATCCGTCGGTATGAAAATCTAATTCTAACTCTCTAACAAAAGATACGGACAAAGTATTCGGGAGACTTTTAACAATTTCTGTTTCCAGATCGAAATGAATATATTCTCCTGGTTCCACGACGAATGTAACAGCAGGTTTACGTGGCGTATCGAGAAGTGTTCTAACATCCTGAGGCAACTGGGAAAAACAGGAATGCGTTCGAAGGAGAGATAATATATTATTTCCTTGAACGTGTGTTAAATTGTTGTCTACGAAACAAGACGCTAAACGTTGGCGAAAAGATGGCTCGGAGAAAGTACCACAGGACAATGAAACTGTATCGTGGATAGTGGAAACGCGTGACGTGGAAGTTGAAGGACCGGCGTCTTCTACATTTATATCGCGCCTAACACTGAAGCTATCGGGGATTAAATTAACAGGAACGAACGAACTACAACCTGCAGATGTGCTAGCAGCATCTTGCACGGTAGAAGTATTATCCGCTACTCTACTGACCGTATTCAATCCGGAACGGTATCGCACGCGTAAGTTATTTCGCATCTCGCGCATAACCCTCCTTCTTTGTCTCGCCGATAATGCGTGTACCGATTTCCGCGACGTAGACAATTTGAAATTATTAAATTCCATAAATACTTACGTCTTCTGGATGTCTCGGGGTGATTCGCTTGAATATAAGAAATATATCTCCCAGAATTCTTCGGTACTGCTGTCAACGACTGCGAACCTCAGAATGAACGAGAATTCGAAACAAACGCGAACTAGGAAGTAGAGTCCCGACCAATCACGAATGTCGGCAATACGGCGCAGCCAATCCGTAGCGTAGTCCACTGTACCGCCAAAATATACGGCCAATCAGAGCGTTCGCTTGGTACCTCATACCCCGTGGTACCCATTGTTCGACGTGGTACCCTTTGTGCTTGAAAGGGATCGATATATATATATATATATATATATATATATATATATATATATATAAGCCTCTTATTATTATTATAGGTAGCGCTGAATAAATAAACTGAAATATGTATATATATATATATATATATATATAAACCGGATATGTATAAAGGGATAGTCCTCTGACTGTGCTTGACCCCACCTGTGTCAGCTTCTCTACAAATTGGATACAGATCCCTCATCGCTTGAGTATATACACACGCTCGAACATCAAAACAGAAGGACGTGCGTCGTATTGCGTGCAAGATGGGCCATAGAGACGACATTATATTATAACCAATCGGACCTGCATTCCTTGCAGACCCGAAGTTTCCACCTTTTTATAGTAATATCTCCTCCTCATGGCCCACCTTTTCCTGCACCCAATATGTCGCGCGTCCTACTGTTTTGATGTTCGATCGCGTGTTTATACACTCAAGCGATAAGGGATCCTCCTGTAATTTGAAGAGCGGACGGCCCAGACGGGTTCACGGACAATACTCACACAGCCGTGCAAGTTGGGCTGCCCGCTCGGCTCGTTGGACATTCCCAACGAGCCGAGCATCTCACGAGCCGGGCATTTTAATCGCTCGTCGATCCCACACACGAGCGAGCATGCGAGCCGAACCCGCAGTTCGCCAGCGGCACGGCAAGCGGCTCGGCGAGCGGCTCGGCGAGCGGCTCGCTCGAATATTGAGGCCTATACACGAGCCGGCTGCTCGTCGATCCCACACACGAGCGAACATGCTTGCCGAGCCTGCAGTTCGCGAGCGGCTCGATCGTGTATGGGGGCCTTTAGTTTTTGTAAAGCTATTAATTTACGACAATGTTTTTAAATTGGATTCTTTTTGATCGGTATTAATTTCCGACAATGTTTTTAAATGGGATCCTTTTTGATGGTAATTTGTACGCCCACAATTTATAAATAAATTAAAATTTTCGTTATTCTACAAACATTTCTTTTGCAGCGCGTTATACGGCGTCAAACACTGAACATTTTGTCCATTTACGGTTTTCTTCTACCTCGCACCGTTACAAAGTTATACTCGAAAAACGAAATATCGCTGAAAATTTCAGGGGCTGATTTCACCCCTTCAGAATGTTTTTCCGCAGAAAAAAAATCGTTTCTTACATACTCCGACATGCTCTACAATCGTACGGAGTTTCATTAAAATCAGAATTTTCGGGTTCGATATGTTTCCTTGTTAGGGTCGAGGAACTTCAATAAATTCTGAAACCCTACATCTTCGACGATCGAAAATGGTTGAAGATCCCTAATTATTAGATCTAAAATTAATTCGCCTATCCTCATTTTTTTGACGTCGGTTTCTGAAAATAAATAAACAAATGGTAATGTTGTGTCTCTGCAGGTAATTATCCACTTAATTCAAAATGCGTGCACGAGAATAGACGAATCGACCAACTAGTCAGTTCCTGTCCTAAAGAATAAATTGGATTTTAGCCAGAACTAACGACGTACACGTAGAAAGTTTTGTAGCTCTTTTTTTGTTTTGGATTTTTTGTATTATTTTTTGTATTTTCTGATTTTACTATTCATTATGCAAGCTGCAGTCGTGCAACTCTGAAGTCACTAATGCCCATGCATTATACGCAATGAATAATGAAAGTGTGTCCTTTCATTCATTTCGTTTACACGTGTTTAGGGCTTTAGATAATCTTGATCCGAATGAATCCACTTCTCATCTGCCCAAACTCTCTCGACTAAGAAGTCGTCATGTTCCATTATTACTGGATAAAAACCGACGATGCAATTTGTGTTCATTACATCAAACTAGACGTCGAACTTTTAATATTATATGCTCTACATGTGACACTGCATTGTGCATAACACCCTGCTTTGAGGATTTCCATACGAACCAATCCTTACCGTAAATTAGAATTTCCGACATATAAATTCTTTTTTTTTTTCATTTGAAAGGACAAGAAGCATGAACAAACAGATAACAAAAATAGAACAAAGAGATACACGTTCATAATACATTTTGTATAATGCATGGGTGTTAGTGAGTTGCAGGATTGCAGCTTGCATAATGAATAGTAAAATCAGTAAATAAAAAACGAATTCAAAAATAACACAAAGAACCCAAAACACAAAAAAAAGAGTTACAAAACTTTTTACGTCCACGTCGAAAGCTGTGGATAACGCCAAAGAAAAGATTTATATACAAATGTAAATGCTGTTATTTATTAAGGTTTGTTTAGGTTGGCAACACTAAAGGACCGCGAAGAGCCGGACCCCTCGGCTAGCGGTCCCACCTCGCCGGTGCCCGGGGGCTCTCCGAGGGCGCCGCGGAGAAAGAAGGGGGAGAGCCGTAAGGGGAGGAGCGACCCAGAGCTCCTCCCCAAGGTGCCTGAACCGGTCGGGAGGGAGGCCTTTTTGAAGGCCAGCGTGGTCCCCTCACCAGCTGGTACCGGAGCAGAAGAGGCGAGCCGCGAGGAGGCGCGCGATTTGGCGCGCTCGGTCGCGGCGTCTTTCGGGGGTGGGTCCCACCTCCCTGATACCGGGACGGACAGTCCCGGGCCCCCCAGTTCCATCGGGGGTGCAGCCCGGCCCGCGGGGGTGTCGGACGAGGCCGGCAGTGACACTGCTTAATGTCACGAGGCCCTCCGATACTGCTCGCGAACCTCAACCATTCCGTGCGAGCGCACGACCTGCTTGAGCAGGCTCGCGTGGAGTTGGGGGTCGGGCTGGCCGTCATCGCCGAGCCGTATCCGCTGGCGGACCGATTCTCTCGGTCCACCAATCCGGATCGGCAGGTGGCGATGACGTGGGAGGTGGGAAGAGGTACCCCGCCGTGTTCGGTCGCCCAACACGGGCGGGGTTGGATGGCGGCTAAGTGGGGGAATCTCCTCATGGTAGTCTGTAACCTGGCACTAAGACTGAGCTTCCCGGAGTTCGAGGACCGGCTGCGCGAAGTGGGGGCTTTCCTTGCCCCCCAATTAGCTCAGCCGGTAGTCCTTTTGGGGGATTTCAACGCCCACGCTTCCGAGTGGGGCGCCCCCAGGACAGATCTCCGGGGCGAGGTGCTGCTCGAGTGGGCGGAGGCGATGGGGTTCACGTTGAAGAACCCCTACGTCGGGCTGCTGGGTGGCGGAGGACTGCGAGTCAGGGTCAGATCACATGTACGTGATCCTGGCCACCTCCGTCGCCCCGCCTCCCCGTGCCCCTCGAGCTGGTAGACAGCCACCGTGCTGGGCGCTCACACATCTAAATGCGGGCGCAGCCCGAATGGCGTCCTTCGTCGTCGCCTGGCCTCCTTTGCCGGGCGACGTCCTCGACGAGCCCGTTGCGGGCGTTGCAATCTATTTGCGACGCGACTATGCCGCGAGTCGGGGGCCAGGTGGGGGTCGGAGGTCGGTGTATTGGTGGTCGACGGAGATCGCGGATCTCCGAGCCGCTCGACGCCAATTCACTAATGCCCGCCGTCAGGATCGGCGGCGGGTACCGGAGGACCGGCTGCAGGAGCTGCGCTCCGCGTTTTCAGCGGCGCGCAGAGAGCTCCGTGCGGCCATCGCCCGGGCGAAGAACCGTTCGTACGACGAGTTCCTCGCGACCCTCAACGAGGACCCTTGGGGGCGTCCATACAAGGCCGTGTCAGTGAAACTCGGCCCGTGGGAGCCCCCGGTAACAGAGGGCCTCGATCCCCGGTTTCTTCTCGAAGTCCTGTCGACGCTGTTTCCCCCTCCCCCGGTTCCAGGGGAGGGTGGCGTCGACGGGTCGGGAGACCCGGGGTTGACATGGGGCACCTACATCACGGATGCGTCGAGGGTCACCGAAGAGGAGCTCGAGTCTGCGGTGCAACGAATGCGTTCGAAGAACGCTGCACCCGGACCGGACGGTGTGCCCGGGCGAACCTGGGCCTGCGCCATGGGCGCCCTAGGGGACGGCCTCAGACGCGTGTTCGATGCCGCGCTGAGGACCGGGAGGTTCCCCCCTGTTTGGAAAGAAGCGAGGTTGGTGCTGCTCCGGAAGCCCGGAAAACCCGCCGAGTCACCCTCGGCATACCGGCCGATATGTCTCCTGAACGAGGCGGGCAAGTTGCTAGAACGTGTTCTGGCGGCCCGCCTCCTGGACCACCTAGGAGCCGCGCAATTCCCGGATCTGTCCGACCGCCAATTCGGCTTTAGGCGGCAGCGATCGACGTTAGACGCCATCTTGTTGGTTAGATCGCTGTCGCGCCGGGCGGTCGAGGGGGGCGGTGTGAGCGTGGCGGTGTCACTCGACATCGCCAACGCGTTCAACACCGTCTCCTGGGCGGCGATCGAGCAGGCGCTTGTTTATCATCGCGTCCCGCTCTACCTCCGCCGCCTGATCTGGGATTACCTCCGCGGCCGGGTGGTCTCCTACGTCGGCCGGGACGGGGGCGGGGTGGCTCACGTGCACCGCGGCGTGCCACAGGGGTCCATTCTAGGGCCCCTGCTATGGAACTTGGCCTACGACGCGGTGCTGCGGGTGGAGATGCCATCACCGGACGTTTCGCTCGTCTGCTATGCGGACGACACTCTGGTGGTGGCCTCCGGGCAACGATGGGTGGCAGCACTTGACCTCGCTGAGATGGCACTGCGACTAGTGATCCCCGCGATAGGGGCGAGTCGCCATCGACAAGACGGAGGCGATGTGACTCGCAGACAGGGTTGGGAGTGGTATCCCCAACAGTGGGTCCCTGAGGGTCGGGGATGCCTGCGTCAGGGTCGGCCGATCGATGAAGTATCTCGACCTGACCCTGGATACCTGCTGGCGATTTTCGCGCCACTTTCGGGTCCTGGGCCCCCGGTTGGAGCGGCAGGTGTTCGCCTTCGGGCGCATCATGCCCAACCTGGGTGGCCCTCACGAGGCGGTTCGGCGTCTGTACGTGTCGGTCGTCCGGTCCATGGCGCTCTACGGAGCCCCTGTGTGGGCCGGCGACCTGGAGGACTGTCGTGTCGGGCAGGAGCTCCTTGCCAGAGTTCACCGCCGCGCGGTCCTCCGCACCGTGCGGGCTTACCGCGCGGTGTCGTACGCCGAACTGTCGGCGCTGGGTGGGTCCCCTCCTTTCCACCTGCTCGCGGAGATGGAGGCGGAGGTTTACTTCGCCTCCCACGATCTCCGCGGAGCGAGGGACCCCCTAGCGCCCGAAGGATCCGAGGCGCGGGGCCAGGCCCGGCGACGCATGGGAGCCAAATGGCTCGAGTGGTTGTCCCTCCCCGAAAATCGGGAGGGACGCGTCGTCGGAGCGCTCCTGCCCATTCTCGGTGAGTGGGTGGGGCGCAGGTATGGCAGGCTCACCTTCCGCCTGACACAGATCATAACCGTAGTAGGATGCTTCGGCCACTATCTGTGTCGAATAGGGCGAGAGGAGACGTCGCAGTGCGACAGCTGCGACCGGGGCGTCGAGGACTCGGCGGACCACACGTTGGCCAGCTGCCCAGAGTGGCAGGACGACCGCCGCACAGTGGTCCCAAATCGCCAAAAGCTGGCCAAAACTCAATTTTCGAAGTATATAGCAGCTTTTTGCTATTATAGCATATTTGTTGTATATACATTAGTGTATCAAATGCCGCTTGAATTTCTTAAATATATTGATTGGTTACTGAGATATAGGCTGTCAAAGTTGACGAAATTTCATGCTCCTTAATGTCTTGAAAAGGGGAGTATGTTTAATGTGTCAGAGAAAGTTTATCTGAAAAGATCCATATGTGCAACAGTTTACCATTAAAGTAGGCGTTATAAACATAAACTTTCCACAGAAACAAAGTAAAATATCTTTGAATTTACCCATGTAATTCCCTTCTCAATGTGTCATAAATCTAAGTCACGTTTTAATAAAACGGAAGGAAAACAAAGATGAGTGTCACCGAGTGTCACGCTGTAACAAGTTTCTTGATATAAAGTAATATGTCAAGTATGATATTCAATTGAGAAAATTTGCGGAAATTTGGGATTTTTTAAGATATTTAAATTTAAAGTGCCAAGTAGGGGTATCAACGCTGTCTATACTTTGTCCCACCAGAGCCTATTGATGATATCTCTGCAAAATTTAATATATTTGTAAAAAATGTAATATGAGATAAAAAATTTATCGAAAACACTAGTGTGATCTTACTTCATAATGGGTCCAAGATTATAACTTGACAATGTTTCGGTTTGAAGCGACCAGTTCAATGCAGGAAGACCACTTACAAAAGATCTGCTTTTTCAATGATTTAAACAAAACTAACACTCTATTAGCCAATGATATATTGTTGTATATGGTATACCGGGATATATGGAAGGACCGAGCGGAGGAGAACGACTGTTTATATTAATATAAAATTATATAAAATTATATAAAAAATCTTTATTTTATTCGTAATATATATTTTTGTACAGTAGTTACTATTATTAGTTAAATATTTCAATTGTAGGAATCGATGAAAAATTAATTGAAAGATATCGTAATATCTTAATTATTATTTCTTGTGGAAGAGTTATTAATTATTCAAAATTTAAAACCTACTGTATTGATACAGCAAAATTATATGTGTCACTGTATCCGTGGTACTACATGCCACCCACGGTGCATAAAATTTTGATCCATGGACCTTCTGTGGCGAAAAATTGCATTCTACCAATTGGATGTTTCACAGAAGAAGTGCTGGAAACATGTCATAAGCTATGTAAATTGTATAGAAGAGCTCATAGTCAAAAAACATCTAGAACAAAAACGAATCAGGACATATTTCACAGACTATTGCTTCATTCTGATCCATACATCAGTCTTTCAGAAAAAATAATGAAAAAGAAGAAAGATATTCCCTCAGAGCTGTTCGAAATAGTTACGGATACCGAAGAAATAATATATTTTAGTTCAGAGGAAAGCACATGCGATTCTGATGATTCTGAATGAGAATATAAATAAAGACAGATTTGTATCTGAATAAAACAGCATTCTTTATTTCAAACAACACTTATAATCCATAATTCTCTTTTATTACTTTCGACGATATATTTGACCTACGTGATCTACTAAACGTAGAAATGATGAGTTTGTCACTGAAGTCCGAAAAAAATTCCAAAAACGATTGGAAATTAACATCGTCATATTAAATTCGACATTCTAATTATATAATTTTAGTAAAAAATCGAAGAATCCATTTTCACAAAACTTAAAACCAACATTTACACCAGTGATATTAGATTCGCCATTTTGTTTTTTTGGAATTTTGAACCCAGGTTCGTAGTCAGTCACCTCGAATACCTTGGTATACCAAACTTCGTCCAATATGATCTTTTTCTGATATACGCGTCCGCCATATTGGATTCGCCATTTTGTTTTAACAAATTTGAAGTTCAGATTCGTAATCAGACACCCCAAAAACCCCCGAGCACCGATTTCTGACTAAATTGAAGTACGTTTTGATGGGTTTGCCGCTTTTTAACGATTTGGGACCACTGTGCGCCGGGTCCTCCAGTCGCAGCTGGATCCTGACCTCTCGCTACCAACGGTCGTGCGTCGGATGGCGGAGGATCGGGACTGCTGGGAGGCCGTCTCCTCTTTCTCCGAGAGCGTAATGCTGGAGAAGGAGGAGACCGAGAGAGACCGGGAGCGCGCGGGACTGAAGCCGTCCCGCCGAGGCGCTCCCAGGCGCCGACGGGTGCGCGACAGACGACCCGGGGCCGGGGGAGGCCGTGCGGCGACCTAGTGGTCGAAGGTCGCCCCGCTCCCCCGGTTAATGGCCCCGGGCCGTGTAGTCGCTCCTCCCACGAGGGAGCGAGACGGGGTGCCACACCAGACAACTGACCGGTGTGGCACCAGCTTGCCCGTACGCCCCCCTTGCGTGACAGGGGGGTGGGTGCAGACGGGCGGGGGGTAGGCGGTTAGTGCGGCGGCCCACGCGTTATGGCCGCCGCCCCCGCGACAACATCGTGGCCGCCGCGGCCGCACCGTGGCAGGGTGCGCCAGGGTCGCGGCGGCGTTGCAGGGTTGGAGGATTGGGGGGCCCGCGTCAAGGCTCCCCCCCCTTGGGAGCGGCGGTGTCAAGCCGCTCCCGAGTAAGCGATCGAGCTCGCGGGGCATGTCAGGCGGCCGATAGAGGGCCGCCCAGTAGACGTATCGTCAGCCGCCCGCCCGAGGTGCCAGCCGGGGGGTCAATATTCCCCGGCCGCCTTAAGGCACCCACGATGAGCGCGGCGGTTTGGGCGGCCCGTAAAGGAGGAGTCTCTATGGCGCGGCCGGCGGCGGCGGCCCAGCGGCCGCGGCTGGCGGCCAAATCTTAAGCACCGCTCTTATGGAGAAGCATGTAACCGTTCTCCATGGCGCGTTTTCGACCGGCCGCGGCCGCGCGTCTGCTACAGCAGCAACCTAGGCTACTCAAGACGCAACACAAGGCGATGAGTGTCTGTTTTCCGCCATGATTGCGGAATCTACTAGTCGCGCGGCTAGCCACAGCGAGAAACCGCTCGACTCCTTAAAACTGAGTCATAGCCGCGGCCGCGCTGCGGTCCAACGGCAGAGTGGGACAGAATCCCAAAAATAAGGAAACAAGATAGAATTAAAAAATTATGGGATTATGTTTTTTTATACAGGGTGTAAACGGTATACGTAGCAATATTTTAGGGGGTGGTAGGGGAGGTCCAATGGAACATAAAAGTCCTATGACATAATGTCCGATCGGTCTCCATTTTACAGTAATAATGCCTCAAAGTTAACATGTCTATATGCTAAACTAATAGTCGCAGGATTCCATAATTTTGCACATACATTGGAGACAGCCAGTAGAGTAAAATTGTCTGAATACATTTTGTTGTATCTCGTATAGTTTAGCTGTTATAAACGTTTCAACATCGGAGATGTTTGTGGAAAAGATCGTCGCTACACGCACACAGATGAGCCGTAGCACAAAGACCGCCCGTTGTGAGCTGTTCAAGATGACCCAGTAATCAAGTAACTATGGGCCCCTTACAGTAGCGGTCCCATTGAGGATCTGTTTGGAGTAGCGGAGGCACTTAGGGTCGTCAGCTAGAAAATAAGAAATAAGTAAACGAAAACTCTACACGTGTTGTTAGGCCAGGCGCGCAGTGGTGGCAATTTGTTGCGTGACAGTTTTGATGCTCACGAAAAATGCATTGATTTACATGGAAGTAAACTCCTTTGACGACGTGACTGCAAAACGTGTTGTTTTTTTTTTCAGGAAGTGATAAAACTGTTTCTTTCCTTTTAGTGTGACTAAACTGTCACGCAACAAGCTAATGTCAATGCGTGGTTACTCTGACCTGAATGTGTAGTAAAGAAATACAAATTTCGCTACCTACATTTATTTACAAAAGATGCTCGAAATGGTTGCCGTTTGCATCCAGACACGCCTGACACCGACGCAACCAATTGTCGCGAACGCGGGCGAATATTCCAGGCTGGTCGCGTATAACGTTACCAGCATGAAATACTCTACCTCGCAATTCCTCTAAGGTTTCAAATTCGGTGTCGACGTATACTAATGATTTCATGTGGCCCCATACGTAAAAATCCATTGGATTTAAATCTGGGCTTCTTGGCGGCCACGCAACCGCACCATTCCGTGCAATTACACGGTTTCCCCATATTCGGCCTATAGCTGGTATAGCTATTCCCATATGGGCTGGGGCGCCGTCGTGAAGAAACCACATATTTCTTCGGGTGGCCAGGCAAACATCTTCTAGCAGAAGTGGCAAATCCCGTCGAAGAAATCTAGCATATTTTGCGCTATCTAGACGCGCCGGCAAAATATGCGGTCCGAGGAGATGATCGCCTACTACCCCAGCCCATATGTTTAGCCTCAGCTCCTGCTGGAAGTGCCCCGTTACAACATTGTGGGGATTCATGGGTTCCCACGCGTGGGAATTGCGGAAATTAAATATTCCAGAACGTGTGAACGTTGACTCATCTGCTGCGAGTATGATCGCCGGAAAATGGTCATCCTCTTCCACTCTATCGAGGAACCACCGGCAGAAAGTCCGTCGTCTCTCAAAATCTTGTGGTAATAAATTTTGCACCCGTTGTGAGTGGTAAGGGTATAAGCCTGTGGGATTTTGGATTAATAATTTTTTAATTAGAGGTAGTTCGTGTTATTAATGAAATATGCGAAAACAAAAGATAAAATAATAAGTATCTAATCATTAGTCGATAGCCAGGATAACATCAGTGACTCAGATATTAAAGGCATCCCCCGGTTAAATCGCGCGAAAACATAGGTGACTTTTATGATATTTTGTAGAAAATGGTATACAATGTGTGAGTCTAAAACTTTTTGCACTTTATTCTGCTACAAATCAGAGTTGGGCAAAATGTAATGTAATTACAAATTACGATTTAAATGTAACTGTGTAATTCAATTACAGATTACTTTCTGTAATCGTTAATTTAGTTGACCACAATTACAATTGTAATTGTAATTGTAAGTGTGCAGGACAATTACATCTAATTGGTATTACTTTTTAAACGGAATTACTCTGTAATTGTAATGAAAGGAATTACACTTGTGATTGATTATGCTCAACTCTGCTTTAGACAGGATCATCCAAATTAAAAAACCAAAGATATTCCTTAATTACACATGTGTGGTTATCGCGTTATCTTCGGAGAGTGTTAAGAAAAAACTGGGCGATGATGGCTAAATGGTTAAACGGTAGAGTCCCCGAAACATGGGGCTTTCTCACACAAAAATGTTTCTTAAAAAAATTGACTGTATGAATATTCGCAATAGACGGTAGCACGGAAAGCCATGTAAGTTCGAGTAGAATCCTATTGAGTGAGCGCCCCATTTTCCATGCGTTTATTCGTTTAAAGCAACGCACGCCGCTCACGCACACACGCACACGCTCAAACAAACACCTATTTTAAGAGCGTCATATTGTTAATCCCCCTGAACTGCATGTAAAATCTTTGCCGTCAGGAATTTCGTTCTAAAATTTTACCTGATCATTCTTGAGATGTTGTGGAATGAAAGTATGCAAAAAATGGATTTTTTCACCGGGGGGTACACTTAATCAAAATTTGGTGATACATTTAGTGAAGAATTTGCAGCTACAATGAAATGTGAATTTAAAGTAAGAATAGGTAAATTTATAAAGAAATGTCACTTTATACAACTAAACTCCTACAAACCTTCATCACGCAATGTGCGATGGACATACGTATGGGAGAGTCCCATTTCTCGAGCAATACTCCTCGTACTGCGGGCAGAGTTATTATGAATATGTTGAACGATTTCATCTTCCCTGTCGATATTCCTTCTTGGCCCTCTTCCGTCGATGCGAGGGAAAAAGGAACCCGTAGTGTGCAATGTTTCACACAAATTGACGATAAACTGCCGGGATGGTTGTCGCAGATGAGGATACCGTTCCGCGTATAATTGCTTCGCACGTAATGAGCCGGAGTTAGCCTCCCCATACATGATAATCATGTTAAACATTTCGTTGCACGAATACCCCGCATTGGTCTCCATGCTTGACAAAATCACTTTCACACTTTTTCACTTAAAAGGAGTTCGCGAGCACGTGTCGCACGACCAGGGATTTCGCACGGATGGTGTCACTAAAATGGAAACGTCTTGTTAGGTTTCGGAGACCGAGTGTGTTGACTGCTGTGTCTTGACTGAGTTTTCTGCGTTTTCCATGGCCAAAGAAAACACCAACGTGGAACTTGGTCGCAGAGGGAGTGATTTGCATAACCAATCGGGGTTGACGAAGGACTTCGTGTGAACCCTGATTGGCAGTGCGGCGGCGGATACCTGCTAGCGGAAGTATATTTTTCTGTCAGGCGAAAAACACGGACATCCGGATTGCACGTAAAGGGCTGGTAGTTTTGCGACCTCCTTGACCGTTCAGCGCGAGCGGCCAGAGTCGCGTACCCGACCTTAGAGTCCCTTAAAACGGTCAGGCCTTTATGATCTTATGACTTACCTCAATCGAAGCGGATTACAGGTCGGCCTGGCCATGCAATGCAGATGTGCGGACTTCTGAGGTGGTTTACAAGGGGGAATGAAATACTGTTATTAGTGCATTTCCTGGTTGACGGAAATACCGATTCACAACTAAACGCAGCCCTGAACAAAATACTTCGACTCAGGGATCTTCTTGTAGTCCGTATGAAAGTAGAGAGGCCATTTACTATTTTAGTGAATAATTTTTCTATCTTTTTCGGTACAGTTGGGGAGGGGGAGGGGCAATACGTTTTGCGCAGGGACACAGGAAGAAAAAGAGTAGTCACTGCACATGACTCCACCTACGCCGTCTTCCCTTCAAATTGGAGACGGATCCTTTATCTCTCGAGTATAAACACACGCTCGAATTCCAAAACAAAAGCACGAATTGACGTATTCCGTGCGAGAGAAGGTGGACCTAGGGGAGGAGATATTGCTGTGAGAAGTAGAAACTTCGCGTTCTGCAGGAATGCAGATCCGAGTTGTTACAACATAATCTCTTCCCTATGTCTCGCCCATTCTCGCATTGAATACGTCAGCGCGTGCTTTTGTTGTGAATTTTGAGCACGTGTTTATACTCGCAAGATAAGGGTTCCCCCTTTAATTTGAAGGGAGGACGAAGCAAGCGGCACCACCAATCAATCACGGCAAGAACGCTAGCTTCTTTCCGGAAGATATGAACATTGACTTTTCGGAAGATATGAACAATAATACTGTCGACAATCAAGAACGTGGGGCGGTCTTTAAGAATTTTAGACATTCCTCGGCCTGAGTTAATCGGTATATTGCTGTATCGATGGGTAGTACATGCGATGACTTCGGACCCGCATGTACCGTTGTCGTTCGCCGACTCGTGGGGCAATACGGTTATAAACCGTGACCCTGACGAACCGCTTTAGCCGGGCAGCTTAATTATTTTACGAAACACCAATATAGCAATTAAAAAGTATTATTCACCATCAATACCTACGCCTCGCGTTCGGACACAGGAAAAAATGGGTTATTATCGCCGGAAATAAGTCATAGTCTGCGTTAAATTTAAATACTAATAATCACCAATAAACTAATTAAAACTCACCCTTTCAGAAATTCACCTGCAGCTTGAAAACCTGCGTCACTAGATCACTGAACTCATCCTGGTCAGCGACGGATGCGTCCAGTGCACAGCTGGTCCCAAAGTAAAAGGGTCGCAACATCAAGTGCGATCGGGTTAATGTAGATACGGAATATTCACTTCACTGCACGGTTACTAACACTGATCACCTAATTTATTGTCCCACCAGGACAAGATGTTTTAGGTAAAAAGAAGCCAGCACATTTTCGAGACACACGTGCTTTGCAGAAGTGCAACGAACGAACCATCCTACACTTTCACAAAAGCCCGCGCTCCCTTCTTTTACTGCCAATGTACCCATTGCTTCGAGGTAGGCAGCAGACCCCACGTGTTTCGATTCGAAAGAGTCCGAAGAGGAGAGAAACTGAAAGTCTCCGAGTTGCTATAAAGAAAAAATCTTGTTTCCTGTTTCCCTTTTCCGATATCCCGAGTTCACGTCTGCTACGAGGCGGAACCAACTAAGTCATAAATTACCGAAAACTGTAGGAAATCGTTCTCTACCGCCGACTCGTGGGACAATACGATCATAAACCGCGACCCTGGCGAAATGCTCTGGCCTATCAGGCTGATTAATTTTTGGGAACTAGCAATTAAAAAGTATTATTCAACATCAATACGGCTCGCGAAGAGACACAGGAAGAAAGAGAGCATGTAGTTCGCTGACTGCGCGTGGTCCCGCCTGCTTGGTCTTACCTTCAAATTAAAGACGGATCCCTTATCTCTCAAGTATAAGGACACGCTCGAATTTCAAAACAAAAGGACGCGTCGACGTATTCCGTGCGAGAGACGGTGGGCTTGAAGTCCGATTGGCCCTAGTCGAACCAATCTGCCTTGCATCCCTCCCAAACGGCGACTGTCCTCAAGAGGCCCTCTTCACAGAAATATCTCCTCCCCAAGGCCCACCTTCTCTCGCACGGAATACGTCGACGCATGCTTTTGTTTTGAAATTCGAGCGTGTGTTTAGACACGAGAAAAGGTGGGCCTTGGGGAGGAGATATTGCTGTGAAGAGGGCCTCTTCAAGACAGCGGCCGTTTGGGAGGGATGCAGGGCAGATTGGTTAGATTAGGGCCAATCGGACTTCAAGCCCACCGTCTCTCGCACAGAATACGTCGACGCGTGCTTTTGTTTTGAAATTCGAGCGCGTGTTTATACTCGAGAGATAAGCAGGCCCGATTGGTTAGTTTGGGACCAATCTAACTTCAAACCCACCTTCTCTCGCACGGAATACGTCGACGCGTGCTTTTGTTTAGAAATTCGAGCGCGTGTTTATACTCGAGAGATAAGGGATCGGTCTTTAATTTGAAGGTAGGACGAAGCAGGCGGGACTTCGCGCAGTCAGCGAACTACATGGTCTCCTTCTTCCTGTGTCTCTTCGCGAGCCGTATTGATGTTGAATAATACTTTTTAATTGCTAGTTCCCAAAAATTAATCAGCCTGATAGGCCAGAGCATTTCGCCAGGGTCGCGGTTTATGATCGTGTTGTCCCACGAGTCGGCGGTAGAGAACGATTTTCTACAGTTTTCGGTAATTTATGACTTAGTTGGTTCCGCCTCGTAGCAGACGTGAACTCGGGATATCGGAAAAGGGAAACAGGGAACAGGATTTTTTTTATAGCAACTCGGAGACTTTCAGTTTTTCTTCTCTTCGGACTCTTTCGAACCGAAACACGTGGGGTCTGCTGCCTACCTCGAAGCAATGGGCAGTAAAAGAAGGGAGCGCGGGCTTTTGTGAAAGTGTAGGATGGTTCGTTCGTTGCACTTCTGCAAAGCACGCGTGTCTTGAAAATGTGCTGGCTTCTTTTTACCTAAAGCATCTTGTCCTGGTGGGAGTTAACTCATAATGGAACGAGAGAAACTACTTGGGGTAGAGGAAGTTGCTTGGAAAAAATCCTGTCAGTCAGTTTGCAATCGCGTCAGAGAAGTGTTTTCCATACAAGAGTATTACGCGTTGTTCTGAGCATAATCTTAGAACAACGGAGACGCAATTACTGCTGTACGAGCATTTGGGCGGCTATATCCGCGGCACAGGACGCCAAGTGAAAATTCATTTTCACCAATTTTTATAAGGTACGAACAACGCGTTCCGTGAAAAATAAATTAAGTGATCAGTGTTAGTAACCGTGCAGTGAAATGAATATTCCGTATCTACATTAACCCGATCGCGCTTGACGTTACGATCCTTTATACTTTTTACTTTGGTTGATGTCGCATACCTGGGACCAGCTGTGCACTGGACGCATCCGTCGCTGACCAGGACCAGTTCAGTGACCTAGTGACGCAGGTTTTCAAGCTACAGGTGAATTTCGGAAAGGGTGAGTTTTAGTTACTTTATTGGTGATTGTTAGTAATTACATTTAACGCAGGCTATGGCTTATTTCCGGCGATAATTATAAGTCTCGTATAATTACGATCGAACTTCACATACAGGTAAGTTCGTTTGATCGTTAAATTATACTTCGAATCTCGCCCTCGAGATTACAAGTGTAGCTTTTTAGAGCATAACAAACATTTTTTTTTTTTTTTTTAATAATATTATTAATATGTGAAAATAAGTGTACAACATATTTGAACTCAACGCAAAAGCTATATTAGCTTTCTAATTATGACCCCATATTTATGGTAACACTTAAATTTACTTAATCTGTTAATACCGCTGACGCAAACTCATCAGTATCTTGGAAAATGATTGGCCTCTTATAAAAATTAGCAAATACAGTTGAATTTTTTGACCAACCAGCTGTCTTTTTGATCAGGTCTAAGCTTATCCCTTTTTCCGACGCTCTCGAGGTCGACGCATGCCTCGTGCTATGTGCCGTAAACGACACGTCTATGTCACACTCCGAAAGAACTACCTTGATCCATTTACTTAGCGTTTGGCTGGATACCGGCCCATGTGGTTTGCGAAAAGAGAGAAACAATAACTTTTCTTCCTTTCTAATACGCTTAGTAGCCTCCACATACCTTAGGACAGCCTTAGCTACACAAAGTTCAGGTTTGTTGACAAAAAATGGAAGATATAAAACTGGCTGCGGCGCCCCCGGTCTCGATGTTTTAATAAGTCGAGGGATTTTAATCCTTACACCTTGCGCCAAAACAGTGATATTCTCTACCGAGATGAGAGAAAAGGTTTGAACTCTATGAGCTGTAGCAAGGGCTAACAGGATAATTGTCTTATAAGACAACTGACGTAACGAGAGCTGTTCCAGGGGAAACAGATTGCTCATTTTTGTTAAGACCGGACTTACGTCCCATGTTGTTTCATAACGAGGCGTACTCGGACGCAAACGAAATATTCCTTTCATGAAACGGGATATATATACATTATGAGTGAGGTTTTCTGACGCAATCAACGAAATAGCGGCTCTTGCGGAATTGATCGTTCCGTAGGAGGCTCCCTCTTCAAATTTTTTAGCTAGGAACTCTAGCACCACCGAATGTGTGGTTTCCAGCGGGTCCCAACTTCTTTCTTGACAAAAACTCCACCATTCCTTTAATGCAGTATTATATTGTTTGATTGTTGCTCCTGCCAATGAGGCGATCATAATACGCAATGATGCAGTGGGAATGTTTTTCCTCAAAAGTGAGCTCCTGATAACCTCGCTGCAACCAGGGTAAGCTTGAGAGGGTGGTACCGTTTCCTGCAAGGAGACACCAAAAGATCACGATTATATTTAAAGATCAGTGGGTCCGAGGTTAGTAACCTCTGGAACAATGGAAACCATGGTTGCATTGTCCAAAGTGGGACAACAACCACACCGGACGCTCCTTCATTCAAAATCTTCTGAAGGACCCTAGGGATCACCGCGAAAGGTGGGAACGCATAGAAATCCCTATTCCTCCAATTGATTGTAAATGCATCAATGTTCATTGCATCCGGATCTCTCGCCCAAGCGCAATAGAGTGGGCATTTTGCATTAGCACGTGAAGCGAAAAGGTCAATAGACGGTGGCCCAAAACGCCGCACAATATGTTGGAAGGCATATTCAGCCAACGCCCACTCGGTATCAGTATTCTTTATCCGTGATAAGAAGTCTGCGTCAGTATTCTCGCGGGATGGTATGTACGCAGCATGGATCCATAGCCTACGGGTCTCGCACCAGTTCCAAATATCTGCCGCTAAGATATGTAATTGAGGAAACTGAGTGCCTCCCATTTTATTTACGTATGCCTTAGCTGTTGTGTTATCAACTCTGAGCAGAATTTCACAGCCCGTCAGGTCTGAAGCAAAACATTTTAGCGCCATAAACGCTGCCATTAGTTCTAGGAAGTTAATATTCAATTCTGTTTCCTTTTCCTTCCATAAGCCATGTGCCGTCCTTCCCTCACAAAAGGCACCCCATCCTGTCAGAGAGGCGTCGGAGAAAATTTCCCTTCTATAAGACGCGGTCCGTATAAGTCTTACCGAATTATCTAATTTCTGATGCCACCATACCAAATCTGGTATTGTATAGACCGGTATCGTTATCGTTACATCAAAATTTCCAAAGCTATATTCAAGAGCTTGACATTTAGCCCTTTCTAGTAATTTACAATGCAACGTTGCATACTCCACAGCTGGGCAAGCCGCGACTAGAGAGCCTATTAATTGTGCAAACTCCCTAATCTTACATCGTTGCCTCTGGAGAAAGAGAGACACCATATTTTTTAAATATTCCCGTTTTTTCTGGGTTAACTCAATCGCAAATTTTTCCAAGTCTATTATGAACCCAAGGTATTTACACCTTGTATTTGGCGTAAGATCACTTTTCTTATAATTATTCATAAACCCCAACGACGTAAGGAGATTTACCGTTGCCTGAATATTTTCATTGCAAGATTCTGCATCCTTCCCCAGGCATAGGATATCATCGAGGTATATGACTGACAGATGCGACTTTGAACGTAAATGACTAACCACTGGCTTCATTACTTTCGTGAATACCCATGGACTCGTACACAGACCAAATGGTAAGCAGGTATACTCATATAAGTGATCGTCGAACAAAAATCTTACAAACCTTCTATACTCTTTATGTAATGGGATGAGGAAGTAGGCATCTTTCAAATCGATTGAACCAAGGTATGCATGAGGCCACATTAGTTTACATACCGTGCGAAGATCTTCCATTTTAAAATGGACTGGATCTAAGAACTCATTTAGCTCCTTCAAATTAATTATGAGCCTGTTTGAGCCATCAGGTTTTGGCACCAGAAAAACATTTGAAATAAATTGACCATCGACTGGTTCACAAGGTTTTATAGCACCTCTCCGCAATAAACTGTCTATTTCCTTTCTAATTTCTAGAGATTCCCTCTGAGACCAGCTGCGCGAAGGAGGTAGCGATGACTGAGTGACCTCAGATGTGAAGGGTAACTTATAACCCCGAGTGCATTCTAAGACGAAGCTGTCTGAAGTGATTGCCATCCATTGCTTTGTAAAAAGTTTTAGCCTACCTGCTATCTTAGTTACCTCTAATGGGTTTCCTGTTTCGAGTTCTTTTGTCCGTTGGGTGCTGGACGATGGGGTTTCTGCGCTTGCTTCACAGATGCGAAACGATTGCGTGGTATTCGCTGCGAAGGTTTCGGTATATATCCCATCCTTGAACCCGTCTGTACCATTGGTCTCAGTGCAGACGGGTGTCTCGAGTTTCCCTGGTTGTAGTTCGGCGTGTGCTTTTTCAGCGACTGTTGAGACTTCATTCCTTGTCCTACCTTGTCAACCGACCTAGCCTCTTTTAACTTTTCGCCGAGCTTCTCTCCAAATAGGAACTCGTCTGTAACAGTTTTCTCCAACACCGATGCCACCTGTTTATTTATGCTGGGTGTAATGCACGGTTTTCGGGCCACTGTCTGTCCCCTATATACCTCTGCAAGGAGCTGGGATGTCTCCCACAGTCCTTCAATTGCCTTTCTTAGATCGATATCTTCTCTCTTTTGAGTAAGTAAGGGATCAACTACTTTACCCAAAGCCGATAAGGCAGAACCCACTAAATTTTGAGTCTTGCAGAAATATTTGTCCCTCTTCAGCGAGCTGTCATTCAACGATGCTGCAACCTCTGGGTTCAGTATAGGTGCTTCCAAAAAGCAGGCACCCTTCCTCACATGCTTCTTTAAGAGGGCCTCTTTCACCTCTTTCTTCTGACCCTCTTTGAGCCAGACGGCCCATCGCAACGAAATATGAGGCGAGAGCTTTAACTCACCTTCTTTTGATTGCGGAGTTTCGCCAATTATTGACAAAATCTCCTCGTCTAAGGGTACAGATTCATCAGCTACCTCAATGGGTTGTGGTTGCTCCAAAGGGGTAGTGTTCGAAGTAGAGGCCTCATTCTGTCTCCCCACCACGGTAACAGATGTTACTACTGGGAGCGCACGAGATCTGCTTGAAGGCGGGTGCTGTATTTACCTTCTCCTGGATCGGAGGCCCTGTACAAGGCAAACGGGACCTTAGTAAGGGCCCGCTATTGTAGATATACTTCGGTCATGTCTTACCTCTCGTGTAAGCTCAACCGTAAATATTTTGTCGATCATAGACTTATCTCACGTATAAGTTCGATCGCAATAATCATACGCCATCGTGTTATGTCTCGCAGAACCTCAGCGTTTACAGGAAAATTGTAGGCATTACCCATCAAAACTCACCTGTATAGTTCGATAAATCCAGCGGCCTCGACATATTTTCGTCTGTCATTATTTCGCTGTCTGAAATTGCGCCTTCATTATCGGAAACAAAAGAGTGTATGGACGCCACACGATCTGTTCTCCTTTTTAACTTTCTTTCCAGCTTTTTCAATCTCCTCAACAGCCTATCATCCTTATCGCCCCTCGTGGACTTTTCCTTGTGTTTACCCATTTCTTTCTGATATACACACCGATATTTTTTCCTTAATTATATTTCGAGCCTCGTTCTTCGAGATTACATGTAGTAGTACTCCTTGTCCTAACAATTCACAACGTTTAGAGCATTCAAATTTTCGCGCGCCGACCCCTGTCTAGCTGGTAGCGCGTGCCTTACCTTCATTGTTTTTTCGTTGTGCGAACAGTTCGCACGTTGAGCATTCGTCTCCAGAAGTTTTTAAAATATTCTATCAACGAATTATGGGAAGTTTAGATATTACAGATGCTTATTTTGGTATTCCGATACATAAGGAGTACAAAAAATTCCTTCGTTTTACTTTCAATGGAATTTTATATCAGTTTACCTGCTTACCATTTGGGATCTCTTGTGCCCCACGGGTATTCACAAAAGTTATGAAGCCAGTTATGAACAGTCTTCGACTCAGGGGTTTCATTTCTTGTATATATTTAGATGATATTTTATGTATCGGTAATACATATCAAACCTGTTTAAGGAATATCCACAATACGGCATCTCTTCTTGAGAGGTTAGGTTTCACTATCAATGTTAGGAAGAGCTCATTGACACCAGCAAGAAGCTGTAAATTCTTGGGATTTATTCTTAATTCAGAACGATTCGCAGTAGAATTAACAGATGAAAAGAAAGAGCGACTCAAAGGATTATTAGAAGAGTTCACAGCTCTTAAGGAATGCAAAATAAGAAATCTTGCAAAATTTATAGGGTTTTTGAATTCTTGTTGTCCTGCAGTACCATATAGTCCAGTCTATTGTAAAAGGTTTGAAAGGGAAAAATACTTAGCATTGATTCTGAATAATGGAGATTATGAGGAAATGATGACTATCCCTACATATTTGAAAGAAGATTTTGATTGGTGGAAGAGAGCTCTTCCTAATGTACGTAATCCGATTCGAAAGGGTCACTATAAAGTAGAAATAAACTCCGATGCTTCGTTATCTGGCTGGGGAGCGTACTCAAATGGAAAATCTACGTATGGATTTTGGAGCGATAAGGAGAAAAAATTCCATATAAACTATTTGGAACTTCTGGCCATATTCTTCGCTCTCAAATGTTTCGCTTCGAATTTAACAGAATGCGAAATTTTAATTAGATGTGATAATGTTACGGCGGTCTCGTATATCAATCGGATGGGTGGCGTACAATTGCAAAAATTCAATCTCTTATCGCGTCAAATATGGAGCTGGTGCGAGAAACGCAGAATCTGGTTGTTCGCGTCTTACATACCTTCGAAGTTAAATGTCGAAGCGGACAGGGCGTCAAGGGTTAAAAACATAGACACAGAATGGGAGTTAGCTGATTTTGCACTCGAAAGGATTATTTCTGAATTTGGAAATTTCGATATAGATCTGTTCGCTTCTAGACTTAACAAAAAGTGTAACAGGTTTTGTTCTTGGCACCAAGATCCAGAAGCGTTTAAGGTAGATTCGTTCACTATTTCTTGGGAAAAGTGGAAATTTTATGCGTTTCCCCCATTCGCCCTAATGTTACGAACTTTAAAAAAGATCATTAATGACAGAGGCAGAGGGATAGTAGTGGCACCTTATTGGCCTGCACAGCCTTGGTTCCCTCTGTTCCTGTCGTTACTTGATAGTCCCCTCCTAAAGTTTTTACCAGAAAAAACACTATTAGTTTCTTTGGACAGGAAAACGGACCACCCTCTAGCGGAGAGATTGTCCCTGATGGCAGGAGTATTATCTTACAAGCATTTCTAAAGAGGGATCATTCTCAACAGACTGCAGAAATCTTATTAGCGTCTTTGTCACCGTCAACACTAAAACAGTACAGTGGATGCTTACGCGATTGGTGGTCCTTCTGTCAGAGAAACGAGTATAATGTTTATAATGCAGACAGTAATACAATCGTCGAATTTCTAACTGAGAAATTCAATGGAGGAGCCTCTTATGGTTCGATAAACTCTATGAGGTCAGCAATATCGCTCACATCAAGACAACCTTTATCATCGGACGCTACGATTAACAGATTTTTAAAGGGCGTGTTCAAATTAAGACCACAAAATCCCAAATATTCACATACATGGGATCCAGAGATTATATTTGCCCTTATTGAAAATTTACCGGTTACGCCAAGTTTACAAGAACTTACTGAGAAGACAGTAATTTTAGTAGCGTTAGCAACAGCACACCGTGTACAGACATTATCAAAGATAAGAGTCGAGAATATTCAAAGATCGAACTCCGGGTTAGAAATAAAAATCCCCGACTTAATAAAGACGTCGAAACCAGGCAGGCCTCAACCCAATTTAGTACTACCATATTTTCAGGAAAGGCCCAAACTCTGTGTGGCCACCGCAGTTTTAAAATACTTGGAAACAACGCAAGATAGACGCGGTACCGGCAAATACTTGTTCATTTCAACCAGAAAGCCTTTTAGCGCAGTTGGTGCGCAAACACTTAGCCGATGGATAAAACAAGTCTTATCAAGAGCGGGTGTCGATACCTCACTATTTACTGCGCACAGTACACGCCATGCAGCAGTTTCCAAGGCATACAAGAATGGTGTTGACATTAGACTTATTAAAAGCACGGCAGGCTGGACAGAGAAATCCATGGTATTCTCAAAATTTTACAATAAACCCGTCAAAGAACCTGAGATAGAGTTTACGAGAGCAATTTTCTGTAACACTTTGTGAACAAATTCTAATTAAAACGAACAACAAAGATCTCAACTCTTAACATCTACATGTAATCTCGAAGAACGAGGCTCGAAATATAATTAACAATCAAACGAACTTACCTGTACGTGAAGTTCGATTGTAATTATATGAGAAGCCTCGTTCGAGATGATTACACTTACCCACCCTCCCTTTTCTCCCAAAAAAAAAAAAAAAAATGTAAAAATACAGTAAAAGAGATCTTTGTTACAATTTAGCTCTAAAATATGAAGGTAAGGCACGCGCTACCAGCTAGACAGGGGTCGGCGCGCGAAAATTTGAATGCTCTAAACGTTGTGAATTGTTAGGACAAGGAGTACTACTACATGTAATCATCTCGAACGAGGCTTCTCATATAATTACAATCGAACTTCACCTACAGGTAAGTTCGTTTGATTGTTAAATAATCCTAATAATTGAAAGAAAAAACCTTGATCGAAAAAACTCACGACGTGACTGCTTCGGCACGAAAAAACGTTATGACGAGTCGGGCCGCCGGAGGGCGCCAGGGCCGGATGGGTCGGGAGCCCAGACTTTTAGGTTTAAAACTCTGAAACCGTGACTGTTAGTAGGTAGAATAAATGGTACTACACTTGTAATCTCGAGGGCGAGATTCGAAGTATAATTGCCAAAACACTAGAACAATTTGATAAATATATCTATATAGTATGGAAAGTGCAGAAATATTTGCAAACCTGTATCCATGTTATCCTATATACCAAATACTGTTCATAAAGTGTTAATACATTCATACGTAATTATACAATATTTGGTCAACCTTTCAATCGCCTAATTTTGTGACGGGACCCAAGATGCCAGAAATAAAGGTTTTACAAGTGAAGGAAAGATTGTACGCTCAAAATTTTGTCATTGCAATACAAATGAAGATGTTTTAAACTTTTCATCGATTTCTTCAGATCCAGGAATAGTGTTTTATAAAAAAGCTTCATAAGATTCGACATTTTGATTAGAAAAAGTGGCATGTTGAATTCTTTCTCTATTCTTCAGATTGACGCCCACTGCGTTGGGGCAAAAGCGAAATCGGAGCCAAGCGGGAATTCATTCGTTGTTTTCGACCGATAATCCCAAGAACGTTTCGACAACATCTGTTTGCCAGCATTTCTAAAGGGCAGTCAAGAACGTTATGCCCTCTGCAATAATTTTAAGCATTCTTCAGCATTTCGTACATTCATTGCACTTCACTGTATAATCTTGATCGGTATGTTTGAAGTGATTCAAAACCCATGATCTTTTTTGAGACATTTCAATCGTTGTTCAGAAAATTAGGTGGTTGAAATATCTAGAGACGCGGTAGCGTCTCGACGTTAACTACATGTTTCGACACCCTGTATATCTCAACTGTCCTGTTCAGGTTAGGTTAATCCAACCTACCCTGAAACTTATTTCATTAATACCTCACCACGCCTGCAATATTTTCTAAATGTAAAGGCATTTTTCTCATGTAAACCGCATATAAGCTTTCGAATAGGACCAATTTCAATCAAATCCGTCCACGCATGACAGAGATATCGCAATATCGTCTCATGGATCTGTCGAAAACGGTCAGATTTTTCTTCTTCTGATCCTCCAAGAAATTTTTCGTCAAACATAATACGTATACACGTTAAGGTGGGCGCCAGCGGCTGTAGCCACCGTAGACTGGTACAATGAAAAAGCATTCGTCTTAACTCCTATGGGCGGCTGCGACTGCTGCGGCCGCGCGAGGATTGCTATTGCTCAGGCCTGCCCCATCGGGTGCAAATACCTCCTGAATTTTTGGGACCCGGGTAACAGCCGAGCGCGGGACTGTTCCATTGCTACCCGTTGCGAAATTTGTAAGAGAACTGCGTGAGTATGCGTCGTGGTACGAGCCTGCATGCGACCTTCGTACACTCATGCAGTTTTCCCGCAACCCATGCTGTAGTTAGCATCGGAACCAGTCCCGCGCCCGGCTGTTATCCGGGTCCCAAAAATTCAGGAAGTATTTGCACCCGATGGGGCAGGCCTGCTATAGCCTATGTGCGTCTGGTTCATGAGCAGCTTAGGCTACTCGAGACACAACACAATGCCATGAATGTCTGTTTTCCGCCATAACGGCAGAATCTCCTAGTCGCACAGCGGCTGCCGCTCTACTGCTCCAGAAGCAGTCTAGCGACTCTAGCCGCTCTGCGATCCATCGTCACATTCGGATAGATTATCCAGAAATAAGGGAAGAAGTCAGAATTCATAACTTATGGAATTATGTCTTTTTATATGTATATTTCGTGTAAACTAATAATATGAGCTCTTGTAAAAAAAGGTAAAAATATCATGACGGCTATATCTGATCTGCGTGTAAACACATGTCAAATTTGTTGTTTTATGCAGAATTTTAAATCGTTTCTTTTAAAGTTTGTTAAAGTAAAGTTAAAGGGGTCAGAAATAATTAGTATCGATTCTGCAAAGTAATAGCAAATAATTCGTTATACACAGTTCTTTTTCTATAAGAAACCCATTGAAAAAATATCAGCAATTTTCGCCTTTTTAGTTACCTTCCGCGAACTTGTATAATCAACATATATTTGTCCTTGCAACTGCGAAAACAAGATTTGACAATATTTGCTAATAATGGAGTAATCACTTGTATTCTATATCGTATAGTGCGCCTGAATCCCAAGAAATAGGGGAAAAATGCAACATTCCATTTTTCGCGTTGAAAATGCTGAATATTATTAAGCAAGTTCATAACAAAAGCATTAATTTACAACTCATAACAAAGTTTGAGGTTATTTAAAAAAATAACGTCAACAATTTCAATAAAACTAAAAAAATTTGTTAAATACATACTATGGAAAGTGCAGAAATATCTGCAAACCTGTATCCATGTTATTCTGGTACCAATGTAATAGATAGGTACTATTCACAAAGTGTTAATACATTCTTACGAAATTATACAATATTTAGACAACCTTCTGATTGCGAACGAACGTGGAGCACCAACGTTCCGATTGTTATCGAGCAATCGATTTGGTTTTAATGAGACGCAACTTAACCAATAGTCTTAGAATTTAATTGTACGTTAATGGCGGAATAAATGAGCACGTGTTCCGTAATTTCACGCGAAATTATTTATCCATTTAATAACTATTCAATTCAACTTATTATATTTTAATAAGTTTACCGCACGCAAACACGTAATAAATTTAATAGATTTAATGTGAGTTTAATGAGGAATGGTTCTCGGAGCACCGATAGCTCTCTTGTTTTCACGAAGCTGAGCACAGATGTTTATCGTTACGTGATTCACACAGAAGAGAGCGATTGCGGAGACGGTACGGGCCAAGCCACCTCCTCGGAAGAGCAGACCCCTAGCCAATCAACGCAGTCCACGTACAAGTCGAAAGACAATGCTAATTAAGAGAGAGAGAGTAAACAGGTAACTAGTTTAGGTGTCATACCCGAGATGGCCCGACCGGTCCGTCCCCGTGATCGCCCAGCCGCGGTACAAGGAACCAAAACGAATTCGAAACCCGCGCTGCACAGCAATAGCGAGCATGCGCATGATTGGTCGTCGTGCTGCGACCAATCCCTAACACCTTCCAATCGGCTTAATTGGGTGCAGCGACCCAAGAAGCCAGAAATAAAGATTTTAATAAATATAGAAAAAATTATAAGCTCAAAATATTCTGATTGCAATATAATCTCATTTTATGTATACAGAAACGGAGTTTCTTTATTTTTCATATGAAAATGATACCAATAGATTCCTTGCATTCTCCCGATTAAATTGACAAAAAAAATTTAAATCCCACTACTTTTAACGAAACTGGCTTTCAGTCCTGCAAATTAATTTTATACGTAATATCGTTAATTGAGGCAGTGAGAGCAAACAACGGACTAGACCACATTCTTTTCGAAATTAAGTTAGTACCAATAGCGTATTCCAATAGGCTCTACTAATCATATAAAATAGGCATTATCAGGTCGGTGCATACGTTCGTTCGCTTTATTGGTAGAAAGTGCTTATTACAAATATAAATATATTTCATAGTTTTCAAGGCTGGCGTTCCAATGTGCGGTCGGCGACTGCGGCCGGCGATGGTCCCACTAGTGCAAGGGAGAAACAGATGCATACTTCTCCCTTGCACTATTGGGACCGTCGCCGGCCGCAATCGCCAGCCGCAATCGCCAGCCGCAATCGCCAGCCGCACATTGGAACGCCAGCATTAAAACGAAAACATTTTTCTTCAATATTTATATTTTTTTGCCACTTTTCTGGCACCTAGATGAACTGGTAAATTTGCCAATTATAACAAACCGAGTAGATATCCTACGCCGGTTCTGGACCAACGGGAGGCAAGGGGGTGAGGCGTGGCGAGGGGAACCGTACCGGCGGCGAGGGGGATGCGGGTGGGGGAAGGGGTCCGTGGAGGTGGGGACCGCGACGGTGGAGCAGGTGGAGGGGGAACGGGACCCGGGAGCAGGTGGAGGGGGAACGCGTGCTCGCTCCACACACACACACACACGCGCGCGCGCGCGCGCGAGAGAGAGAGTGGAGGGGGATACCGCGGCTGACTCGTCACGCGTTGTAGGAAGCGATCCGCAACCCTCTTATCGCCCGAAGGTCAGCTCGCACCCTGATAGCGGCGACGTTTGAGGAAGGAGCGCGAGAGAGTGGTACGATATTTTCGTATTTGTCTCTGCTCCTCTCCCGGTCAGAAAAAAACATGCGGCGATACGACGCGTAGAAGATGTAAGGTGAAACATGCATAGTCCTACTCTGTAATACCCGCGCCAAAAAACACAGACCGATCGAAGGTCACGTTCCGAGAATAACGAGGTACGACGCGTAGATGATGCAAGTCGAAACCTGCATTGTCGTATCGCGTAAGTCGAGAGTAATTTGCAGCAGCAGTATTGGTGCGCGCTTTCTCGGAACCGCGAAATTCAAAGCGGACAGCGGCGACGATTGAGGAAGGAGCGCGAGAGAGAGAGGTACCTACGATATTTTCGTATCTCTCTCTCGGTTGAAGGTCAGAAAAAACATACGGCGACACGAGTTTTAGAAGATGTAAGGTGACATCTACATTTTGTTATGACGTGATAAGCGCGCCAAAAACATATCACCGTAACGATGGAAGGTTGATTTCCGAGAATAAGACCCAGCATCGGTGCGCGTCTGTTCGCGATAATGAGTGCAGGTAAACTTTCGAGAAAGATCCACGTACATATGCTGAAAACCGATCACGTAGAAGCAAAATATGATTTGTACAAGAATAAAGCGATGTAAGCGAATACTGTTGTCGGCAGTCCATTGGGCTAGAGATGAGTATCGAGAACATATTCGAAACGCGTAATAAGAGGTATAGATGTTTCCAGTTTGAAAGTATGGTATATAGTGTTTAGGATAAGTGATATTCTGTGCGAACAGGAAAGGATCGTGTGCGGTATTAGGCAATACAGTAGTATTCGTAGGAAAGAGTAATGTATTTAGTGGGAAAACGAAGAGACATGTATACATTAGTATGGTACGTTGCGAGCATCGTCTATCATCGAATCCAAGCATAATGCTAATAGTTCGCAATCCAGCAAAGAATGCGGTTCGAAGTGTTCCCTTCCGAAAATAAGTTTTTCATAGTCCGCAGTTGGTGTCGTAGCGACGCGTATAATGGCAATAAAGCGCTCGTATTTGCTGCTTATGGAGTTTAGAATTTCGGACAACCACGAGAACATATGATCGATGCAACGATCGTATTTAAACATTTGACGTATCGTAGGTTCGGTCATGTGTATGGTGGAAGTGCTATCCGATAATTTGATAATTCGGTGACCATTGATTCGCGTGAAGTCGACGCGTAAATGATCGACGACGATAGGATCTTGAGACGATTGGGTTGCATCGGTACGGAATCGCTGAAGTATCTCCGGTTCTTGCTGCAGCAGAAGTTTCCATGTAGACATGGGGAAGCACAGTTCGTTGGATTTGTTCTCGACTATGGCGATTTCAACGCAGCACGAATTCCGACCGATGCGAATTCCAATTGCGAGCGTCTGTAGGTAGTCACGGTCAATGGCTAATCACGTCCCATGATTCGTACGATGGTTTTCTTGGGCGGTGTCACGTAAATCGAAAAGTATCGAAAAGTATGTACTACGTAACGTATATTCGAACGCCGTTGTTTCGTCGGGAAATCCGTATCGTTGCACTGGTTGAGGTGGTTCTCGCCCGTGTGGGAAGCAGCAGTGCAATGTCGTTTAAACATGTTGAAGGCGCACAATAATTGAGTCTACTAAACGGTTGTGGAGACTCCCTGTGCAGGTGTTAACGTACGCGAAGTAATGTGGATCGCAAGACCGATCCATACCTCTTTTATAGGGGTTGACACTTACACATGTGCAAACGTACAGTGTGAGGTGGGTGGTGGGAGATAGTGAAGTTGTACACAGTATGAAAAATAAAAAGAAAAAGAAGAAGAAAAAAACGTGAAGATGGAAAAAACAGTGCAGGAAGAAGTGTACAGTGAGAAGTGTATAGAAAGAAGAAACTATGGATAGAAGAATCAAGTATCGATTTATAAAGTATTCACATAAAAAAATATATATCGTGGAAACCTATCGAAAGTAACATGGTACGTATATATATGTTGTCGCGAGGGTGTGGAAGCATACGTGAGCACAGTTCTGTGTCAACGAAGAAGAAGAAGAAGGATAGTGAGAAGAAGGAGAAGAACAGTGCCTGTATACTGCACACACAAGGATCGAGATATCCGAATGGTCAGTGATGACTGAGATGCAAGTACATCCCTACTCGTGGACAACCCCTACCATGGGCCATGCTTATCGCAGTCTTTAAAAAGTACGAACGCGTCGCCGCGACGGCTCATTACAAGTGCGAAGCAGGAAGCTGTTCATCGACAGGACCCACTTACAGAACTATACGGCAAGTAGTAGTTGCTCGTAACGCGTACGAAGTTTGATATGCGATAGATACCATACACTTTTTTACTGTTTCAGCGAATACGGAGCAACGATCTGTCATGGAGATCCAGATGTGTCGAGGTTGCTGTGGCATAGGTACGTGTATAGGAAAATAATAGTGAAATATAGAGAGAAAGAAGTGAGCTACGTAATGATATGAATGTCGTCTTTGTTACATGTGCTGCCGAGGACATCGATGTTGTATTTGTCTGCGGTGTCAGAGATCATCCCTCTCCGATGAAGCGGACATTCCTCCCCGAGGAAACGGACGTCCCTCCCCGAGGAAGCGGACATCCCACCAGTAGGTATCCTAAGGGAGTTCTAAATCAATTGGTGGCGAGGGGGTGAAGCGGGGCGAGGGGTACCGCACCAGGGCGAGGAGGGAGGCGGGTGGGGGACCGCTACCCTAGGAGGTGGGGGAAGCCGGCCCATGCAGCGTCTGGAGGGGGACCGCGACCCTGGAGCAGGTGGAGGGGGAACACGTCTCGTCGACGTGGGAGGGGGAACGCGCTACCTCGCTACACACACACACACACACACACACACACACACACACACACACACACGCGCGCGGTGCATAGTCAAAACATAGGGAGGTATGACTCGTAGAAGATGATGCAAGTCGAAACCTGCATGGTCCTATTGCGTAATAACTGCGCCAACACATAACGATCGAAGGTCAAGTTCCGAGAATAACTAGGAATGACGCGTAGAAGATGCAAGTCGAAACCGGCATTTTGTTATCGCGCGAACACCGTACCCAAGAACATATAACGATGGAAGGTCCACTCCCGAGAATAATGCGCGGCACCGGTGCGCGCACGCGACATCCGAACCGCGAAAATTCAAAGCGTCCCGAAGGCGCCATGGCGGGCGCGATAGCGGCGGCGTTCGACCAAGGTGTGTGTGAGAGAGAGGTACGATATTTTCGTATATCTCTCTGTCTCTGTTCCTCTCTCGGTCGGAGGTCAGAAAAAATATACGGATATCGAAGGTCAATTTCCGAGAATAATGCGCTGCATCGGTGCGCGTTGCAGAAGATGATGCAAGGCGAAATCTGCGTTTTGGTATGGCGCGACGTTCGAATCGGGTGTACGAGAGAGAGAAGTATGATATTTACACCGCTCTCCCTATCTCTCTCTCTCTATTTTTCTCTAGGACCATAGTCAAAACATACGGCGTTGGAGAAGATGCAAGTCGAAACCTGATGCGATAATCGCGCATCCAAAACATAGAACCGTAACGATGGAAGGTCCACTGCCGAGAATAATACGCGGCAGCATCGGTGCGCGAAAATTCAAAGCGGACCGACGGCGCTTCTGTTCGCGATAATGATCGAAGGTGAACTTTCGAGAAGAATACGCATATGCTTAAAAGCGTGATATGACTTAAGGTATAATTCTAAGTATTATTCCATTGCGATGCAAGGGTGTGGAGAAATGTTAGGTAGGGATGGTCGTATATTTAAGGCAGCTCGCATCTTCGACAGGACATAGTGCGAATGGTAGCGCGTCGGAAAGAGTCTTTTTATTTGAAGTGATTGTATACGTGTAAAGAACGATAATATGGAAACGTTCAAGAACGCGTTTGTGACGTTGTCGCGGATGTCCGAACTTTTGAGAACCACCGCGGAATTTCGCGAGTGGATGGACAGGTGCGACGAGACGATACGTTACATGGTCGCGTATCAACGAGGCGAACGCGTACTGGTGTGGGAGAAGCAGCGAATGGTGTCGTTGCTCGCGCGAACGCAAACATTGCGCGCGATAGTGCGTGAACGTTTATCGCGAGTGGGGTGCGGACACGCCGTTCGAGCGACGTCATCGAAGGTCGTGTGGGAGGAACTGGAGACCGCGTTCGAGAAGCGTTTGTTGACCGGGGCCGTGATAAACGTGGGGCCGTCGATCCACGCAAATTCTTCGAGAATGCCCGTCGAACGGTGATTTCGCGCGTTACGAACGCTATTACGGAGCATCGCAGCGTGTCGGTGAACACCGTTCTCAACGCGGAATTCATGTTGCGGGACGATACGGACGTGAAGAGTTTCGCGACGCGTAACCAAGTACTGTTTATGGCGTCGAATGTTCGCGAGTGGTACGCGAAACAAGTGGTCGCTCCGACGTTGATCGCGATGGAGGAGTTTCAGGAGCGCGAGAGTGGCTGGACCTTACGGGCAGTACAGAATCTCCTGTTCAACGTGAACAAACATAATCCATTGCGTGCCGGGTGCGACGTGCCGCTTCCGCGAGTGATCGCGACGAAAAGAGCGGTGGTGAACGTTCGATGCAACGACAACACGTGCTTTTGTGGTCGGTCGTCGCGAGTTTGTTTCCGGCTGATACGAACGGGGACAGGATTACGTCGTATCCACCCTATGCGACGGTGCTCCGTACGGATGGTGTGCGGCTCCCCATGTCCCTGGACCAGGTGCAGAAATTCGAGGCGGAGAACGACGTGTCCGTGAACATCTACCTGTGGTCCGACGAGGATGGTTGTGTACCTCTACGCGTATCCGGTAACAAGCGAGAAGAAGGGAGACACGCGAACGTGCTGCTGATTCAAGATCCCAAGGATTCGCAGCGGTACCATTTCGCGTGTATCCGCAGTCTCTCCCTCTTGATTTCCGGCCAACTCAGCAACCATCATGGCAGAGTGTTCGTTTGCGATAGGTAAGTAAATAAGAATAATAATTAAAAAAAATTTCGAGCGATACGTTACGGACGAAGAAGCGTTTACATTGTTTTTTTTTTGTTACGTATATGTTTCAGGTGCCTCAACGTTTTCTCGTCGGCGGAGCGATTGCAGCGGCACACCGTTGACTGTATGCGGTTGAACGAGTGCGCGGTGCAATTGCCGTCCGAAGAGGAGAAAATTTTGCGGTTCCAGCATTACGAACGCAAGGAACGCGTGCCGTTCGTCATCTACGCGGACTTTGAATGTTTGCTGGAGGAAGTGGAGCAGCCGGCGATGGAGCGTCGCACGTACGAGTATCAACGCCACAAAGCTTACAACGTGGGATACTACGTACAATGCTCCGACGACCCGACTCTTCGCAGATATCGAGCATATCGCAGCGACACCGACTGCGTGCAGTGGTTTGTGCGCGAACTGCGCGAATTCGCGAACGTTGCATACTCGTGGTTGTGCGTCAAGAGACCGATGGCACCGTTAACGCAGCAACAGTGGCGGAGTTTTCACGGGGCGACGGCGTGCCACGTGTGCGGAGGACCCTTTGATCGAGGCGAGGACGACAGGAAAGTGCGCGATCATTGTCATTCGACGGGCGAGTACAGGGGCGCGGCGCACAGATCGTGCAACTTGCGCTACCAACGTTCCTGCACGATTCCCGTGGTGTTCCACAACCTGTCCGGCTACGACGCGCACTTCGTTATCAAGGAGTTGGCGGACGCGTTCGATGGTAAGATCAGCCTCCTACCGTTAACGAAAGAACGGTACATCTCGTTTACGAGGGACGTGGAGGACCTCAGGGGCGATCGCAAGAACTGGCGAAAAATGTTGAAGTTTCGATTCGTCGATTCGTTCAAGTTCCTGGCAACGAGTCTGCAGAAACTCGCGTCGGATCTCGGGAAACAGCGTTTGACGATTCTCAGACGCGAGTTCGAACATCTCCCTGACGAACAATTTGATCTCCTCACAAGAAAAGGGATCTTTCCGTACGATTACGTGGCGTCGTACGACAAATTGAACGACACGCGACTACCGCCTCGCGAGGCATTCTACAATCGCTTGAACGATAGCAACGTGTCGGAGTCGGATTACGCACACGCAACCAACGTGTGGAACGGTTTCCGTATACAAACGTTAGGCGAGTACAGCGATCTGTATCTGAAGACCGACGTGCTGTTGCTCGCGGACGTGTTCGAAAACTTTCGTAGTGCATCTATCGCGAGCTACGAACTGGACCCCGCGCATTACTGTACGTTACCGGCGTTCACGTGGGACGCGATGCTAAAATACACGCGCGTCGAATTGGAACTGCTCACCGATGTGGACATGCTGTTGTTCGTGGAGCGCGGTATACGCGGCGGCCTGAGCCAGTGCTCGCACAGATACGCGCGCGCCAACAACAAGTACCTACCGACGTCGATGTACGACGCGTCGCAACCATCCACGTACTTGATGTACTTCGACGTGAACAACCTGTACGGATGGGCGATGTCTCAGGCGATGCCGCGCGGAGGATTCCGATGGCTGGACGAGGCGACGGTGTCCAAGTTGAACGCGAACTCCTTGCCGGCGGACGATGGACCGGAGGGCTACCTGCTGGAAGTGGACCTGGAGTATCCGCGAGACATTCACGACGAGCACGCGGACCTTCCGTTCTGTCCTGTGCGCGAGCACGCACCCGTCGGTAACCAAACCAAACTGATCGCCACGCTCCGCGACAAGGAACGATACGTGATTCACTATCGTTACCTGAAGCAGTGTATTCGACACGGACTTTGCGTATCGCGAATTCATCGCGTTCTACGGTTCGATCAATCACCTTGGTTGCGCGACTACATCACTTTGAACACGGACTTGAGGACGCGAGCCACCAGCGATTTCCAGAAAACGCTGTACAAACTGATGAACAATGCCGTGTACGGAAAGACGATGGAAAATGTGCGAAAGCGAGTGGACGTGCGACTGGTGACGCGGTGGGACGGACGGTACGGTGCCGAATCGTTGATCGCGAAACCGAACTTCCACAGTCGCGCGATATTCTCGGAACACTTAGTCGCTATCGAGATGCGTAAACTCAAGGTGAAGTTCGATAAGCCCATATACGTGGGTATGAGCGTGCTGGACGTGTCGAAGGTGTGCCTGTACGAATTTCATTACGAGTATATGCGCGCAAAGTTCGGCGATAGGTGCAAGGTGTTGTACACGGACACCGACAGTTTAATGTATCTGCTGCAGTGCGGTGACGCTTACAAGGAGCTGAAAAGCGATGTCAGTGCGCGCTTCGACACGTGCGATTACGCGGTGGACAACCCGTACGGTATGCCGCGCGTAAACAAGAAAGTGCCGGGTCTGATGAAAGACGAGAACAACGGTGCCGTAATGACCGAGTTCGTGGGACTGCGATCGAAGATGTACGCGACTCGAGTGTGCGACGCTACGGCGGCGGCGGCGGCGGCGGCAACGATCGAGACCGAGACAAAAAAAGTGAAGGGTGTGAAGAGGAGCGTGGTCGCGAACGAGATACGTTTCGAGGACTACGTGCGGTGTCTTCGCGAGCACGCGGAAACGACGATTCGTCAGAATCATATCCGTGCGCGATTACACGACGTTTATTCAGTGAGCGAGTGTAAGACAGCGCTCAGTCCGTACGACGATAAACGATGCGTACTTCCCGACCAGATCAACACCCTTCCGTGGGGACACTATCGGATTCCCGAGTGCGAGAACAGCGATAGCGATGCGTGTATGGATACATCGTAGTGCGTGTGTGAAACTATGTATATTCGTTTCATTAATGTAGCGTATTTTTTTTTTCGTTCATGTATATAAGTATGATGCAGTGTATGAGTGTAGAGGGGGTTTTTAGTGGGTATGCCAGAAATGGAGAGTCCCAAATAACCCCGACGTAAGCGGCGTCGGGGTATGCGTAATGCATTTTCCCCCTCTTTAAAAAAAAAAAAAAAAAAAAAAAGTATGTAACGGATGGACGTAGTGTGGGTAATGACACTCACTTCGTCGTAAGTGCTCTCAGCGGATAAGGTATGAAATAGAAATCGCGAAAGCTAATGTAAATACTTTACAAATGTACGTAAAGTATTAAGGTTTTTCTTTATATATATACTATTAAACATTCCAAGAAATAATGTACAAGTATCGTGACATATTGTCGCTTTATTTTTTTTTTATGCGTTTGAAATACAGACAATCTAATAAACGTATATTTATGTAAGTGATAAGAACAAAGAGTCCTTCTTCTTCTTCTTCTGTCACAGAACATCCTTTTCCTGTATCCACGAGTTCTTGGACGAGTCGAATCCCAGCCATTTCACGTACGCTCGATTCCCCTTGCGACGAATAATCTTCTCGATCAGATAGACGTCCGGATTCGCGACCGAATGCAGTTCGTGCTCGTAGAATCCACCCGAGATCGGCTCTCCCGCGGAATCGCGTAGAATGTACGTTACAGGACGCGTTCGTTGTACCGCGGTGATTTCGAACACCTCGGTCGACCAATTCGGCGTGTATCCCTTCTCGAAGATCGTCTTGAATTTGCTCACGCGTACTTTGTCGCCGACGTGGAATTTCGCGCGTCGTCGTCGTCGTAGTCGTTGCTCCATATCCAACGACGACGATACGACGAACGGCAAACGAGTGGCGGAGGTCACGTCGACGGGTCGCGCGTTGATCGCGCGATGCTTGCGACGATTGTAGGTGCGCACGAGCGTCGGTAGCAGATCCAGCCAGCGATAGGACGCGTTCAAGGAGAATTGTTTCCACATCAGGTTCTTCAGCGTACGATTGAAACGCTCGACGATCGACGCTTTCATCACGCTGTACGTCGAGTAGTGGTTGATTCCGCGAGTCTTCGTTACTCGTTGAAACTCCGCGTTGTAGAACTCCTTTCCCCTGTCGGTTTGTAGATTTCGCGGACATCGGCCGCTTCGTCGCAACACGGTCGCGAACGCCTCGGTAACGTCGCGGCCGCTTTTCGTTTTCACGGGCACTGCCCACGCGTACTTGCTGAACGTATCGATGATGGTGAGTATGTAGTTGTAGCCGCGATTATGGGTCGCGTACGCGCGCATTTCCACCAAATCCGCCTGCCACAGATCGTCGTAACCTCGAGTAACTACGGGTCTCCGCGGGAAATTTCGTCTCGCCGGAGCGTGCAGTTCGTCGACCAATTGTACTCGCTCCTTACTCGCGCTCATTATAGCGCTGACGACGGGTGCGGCCGAGAAGGTGACGTTCCACGATCAGCAGCAAGTACCGTACCAGGCGCTCGAGGCACGTACGGTGTTGAGGGTATTTGTTGTCGTTGTTGTCGTTGTCGTCGCCGTCGTCGTCGTCACTCATCGTCGCGCATCCTCGCGTTTCTGTACTTCCGCAAGTGGTGTCGCGAGCTCGACGAGTCTAGCATCGAAGTGATCGAAGCCTCGTTGCATCGTGATATTTATCGACTTTTCCAGCTAGCTCAAACGTTTGTCCATCGCGGTAGTTATCGCGATCGTGAAGGCGTCCAGTCGTTTCGTCATCAATTCGTACATGTCTTCCTCCATTGTTCCGAGGGCACGGCCGACGGTACGCTCCATGTCGTCCATGTATCGTTTCGTCGCGGCGTCGGTATCCTCCGCCGGATGCGCCACGCGACGTATCTTGCGTTCCATCGCGTCGAACGCGGACCGATCGGTGGCCAGACACAGCGCGTTCTCCCGCACGTAATTCGCGACGTACGGACTCAGCGAGCGAATCGTCTCCGTGCGTTGATCGTTGTCACCGGTAGCGATAGCATCGGCGGTACTACTACTACTACCGTGCAAAGCTGCGCCAAACTTGTTCACCGACATGTTGGGTGGGCGGTGATCGCGAACGAGACTGACGCGTCGTCGATCCGACCGGTCAATTTACGATGATACCGGCTTCGCGAAGTTCCTCCACGATGGAGGCGATTTCGTTATCGTGTCCGGTATGTCCAGCGTCGCGCGACGCCAAGAGCAATCGTAGTCTATCGACCAATTCGTTCGGATCGTCCCAGTACACGTAATCGATCGCGTTATCGGTAACCGTCATCGCGTCGTCGATGGGTAACCCGCGACCTTCGCGCGCGATCTCGCCGACGTTGCGGTCTCCGCGACTCAACAACACCGACACGATCCTCCTGTACTTGTGGCCCTTGTTGCCTAGCGTGGGCTTGCTGGCCGAATGGTCCCGTCGATGCGCGTTCGTCGTCAACAAGATGTCGCGGTACGCGTCGAGATCAGCATTCGTGTACGCTTGCTCGTCAGGCACTCGCATGAACAGCAGTTCGTACAAGCCTCGCGTACCCGCGTATCGCTTGCCCTTCACGCTAACGTCGTCGTTCTCGCCGATAGCGAGCACGGAATCACCGATCATCAGCTGTTCGTCGTCGTCGCCTAGGTACGCGCCGTACACGTTGTCGATCAGTTTCTTGGTGTCGGTGAAGAACAAGCGCAGATATTCGCGCGACAGCGGTCCGGCGGCGTTTCGAGTGTACGCGTCGAGGTTTTCGACGGTGGTGGTGGTGGTGGTGGGGGTTGGTTTTGGTTCGAGAACTTCTCGAATCGTTTCGTCCCTCTCACCCCGGTCCGGCTCTTGTTCCTCGGTTGTTTCGTAGACGGTGCTGTCGTCGTCGTCGTCGTCGTCGTACGAATCCGAATCCGGAAGCGGCGTCGTTTCGGGTCGTATCGTCGCTTCGGCTGTGGACGGAGTAAAGGATAGTCGTTTCTTCTTCAAACGTTGTTGTTGTTGTTGCTGATGTTTTCGCTTGACGAGCAGCGGTCGTGGCTTCGATGGTATCGCTGGACTCGTTTTCAACGTCGCGGTGTTCTCGACCAAGCGTTTCAGCGGTTCGACGATCGGACGCGCACTCTCCTCCGCGGCAGCTTTCGTCGTCATTTTACCGAGTTTCAGACTCATGTACTTCCGTCGTATAGCGTCGCTGATTTTAGCAATTTTCTTCTTCGTCTCGACGTCTCCCGGCTGTTGTCTACGACGTCGTTTCTGTTTCATTCCTTGTTGTTGTTGTTGTTGTTGCGTGATCTCCATGTTGACGTCGCTAGTAGCTGCTTCGTTAGACATCCTGGCGGTGTTGCTCGACGAAGGACTCGCGATCTACTGAGGTCCACGCGCTACCACGAACTCGTTAAATCCTCTTCGATACCGACCGTCGTGCATGGCGCGGTCCTTGTCGATGACCGCGAAATCGTAGCGTCGTCTCCAACATCTCGCGCACAGGTCGTTGAACGTCTCGAACGACATGTCCGTGTTCACGTGATCGTTGTACACGCGACGCAAGTTCGTTCCGTCCTGTTTGAACAGCACGAGAAAATTCGCGTTGTCTCTGATCAAGTGTTTCGGTATTCGCGCGTACGATTGACACAGGTAAAAGCAATCCACGTTCGCGTGCCTGCCCATGGAGAAGTATTCGCGGATCGCTGTCTGTTCGTCGCACGCCACGTCGTCGAACACGAAGATCGAGTCGGGCAGAGCGTCGCTCGGCGGAACGATCTCAGCGGTGTCCGAGTAGGGAAAGTACCCGAGTCCGCCGACGCGCGATAACACTCGCTCCAGATATCGATACTTTGGCTGTCTCAACGATTTCGAGTACACGTACACGTTCTCGAAGCGCAAACCGTTCGGACTCTCCAGCAGGCTGAGAAGCACGTTCGTTTTCCCGCACCCGGACGGACCGCAGATCACGGCTCGCACGCTGTTCGGCAACAACGAACCGTGTCTGCGCGAACGACTCTCGTCCCACGCCGAATCCTCAAACGTCCTGTTCGCGGTCACGCGAATAGCGTTCGGTTGTTTCGCGAATCGCATGCTCTCTCTCTAACCTATCGAAACCGTAACGTCACTGCTATTTATACCCGCGACACATGTCGAGCGACTCAGAATCGTAGCGCTCCCTGAACCGATCGCTATCGAAGAACCATCCACTTACGACTGTCCTCGCATCCCCGTGTATCCGTATTTTCACGCGTACGGTCGCGGTAACGCGTAGACCCACAACAACGACGACGACGACGAAGAAGAAGAAGCGGAAGAAGTCAACGAAAACAGGATCGGGACTCGTGGACAGGCTCATAAACCGTTTACCGATAGAGCTGCACATTCCAGGGTATCAGCTCTGCGGACCGGGAACGCGTTTGCTGAAACGATTGGCTCGCGGCGACCGAGGTATAAATCCGCTGGACGCCGCTTGTCGGGAGCACGATATCGCCTACTCGAGTCGAAAGGATTTGGCGGAACGACACGAGGCGGATCGCGCGTTAGCCGAACGAGCGCGAGAACGAGTGTTCGCGAACGACGCGACTTTCGGTGAAAAAGCAGCGGCGACTGGAGTGTGGGCCGCGATGAAAGCCAAGACTAAATTCGGCATGGGTGTAAGAAGAAGAAGAAGAAGAAGAAGCGGAGGAGGAGGCGGAAGAAGGACTACGGGTCGGAAACGCAAGTTCAGAGGACAACGACGCCGTGTCCTACCGGTAGCGAAACGCGGAGGCTTTCTTCCGCTTCTTCTGCCCGCTCTGTCGGCTATCGGGGCATTAACCGGTGGAGCGGCGGGTATCGCCTAAGCGGTCAACGACGCGAAGGCCGCGCGAAAACAGCTGGAAGAAACGGTGCGTCTTAATCGAGCGATGGAAGGGCGAGGAATACATCTGGCACCGTACAAGCGCAGCGCCGGCATGAACCAGAGACGACACCGGCAGAGGAAAAAAAAACTCCGGGCGACTGACCGTGCGGCGGCGGCGATAACGCGACAACAACCTATGACGAACCTGTAATTGGAGCAAGAGTGCATCGACGTACCGTTCTTTCGAGGGGTGTTTATGCGCGACACGCTCCCCGCGCGCGTACGTCCAAACGAATGCGGTATCGCGAATCTTGACGAGAATCGCGGCGAAGGCACGCACTGGGTGGCGTACGCGAAACGCGGAGCGCGAGTACAGTATTTCGACAGTTTTGGGAATTTGCGACCACCCGCGGAACTGATCGATTACTTCGGACGGGGAACGACAACTACGATCGCGATCAAGTACAATCACGACCGCTTTCAACGTTTCGACCAGACCAATTGCGGCCACTTGTGCGTGCAATTTCTACGACGAAAAGCTCTGGAATTTTGGCCTAGGCGCTACCCGAGATAAATTGACGCGCTACCGTACGTTCGAGCCACTTTCTCTCTCTCTGTCTCGCTCGCGTAACCTACAGTGGTACGATGTCGCTCACGCCCACGCTAACGGGTCGGAGCAGCGTGCTCACGGTCAATTATTTTCCACCGATAGATTTGAGCGACGAACAGTACGAACTAGGTCTCGCCGACTTGGAGACGTTTCACACGATACCGAACATCGACTCGAGCAACGATACATTCTACTTCGTCCCGACCAAGAACAAGAAAACCGCACTCCCCAGCACCGACGTCGTTCGCGAATACATTACGATCCCTCACGGCTCCTACGAGTTAGACGCTATCGCCAAGCACTTGAGGCGTCGACTGCTCGAGCGATATCCTCGAAGACGCGGTGACAACGGGAACGGTAACGACGATGATGACAACGAAGACGACAACGACTACGACGACGACGACAAGTATCCGCTAGTGCTACGAGCTAACAACAACACCATGAAAAGCGAACTGTACTGCTCGTTCTTCGTGGACTTTACGCAACCGAACAACGTGGGCTCGTTGCTAGGATTTTCTCCGACGCGTACGCTAGTGCCGAGAATCTGGCACGAATCCGACGAACCCGTGAACATTATAAACGTTAACGTGATCAGAGTAACGTGCAACGTCACTACCGGCGCGTACAGCAACGACAAACCGGTACACACGATACACGAATTTTCACCTCGCGTACCCCCGGGATATAAGATATCGGAAACTCCGCGACACGTCATTTACTTACCGATCGTTGCACGAGCGATACACGATCTAACGGTACGCATCGTCGATCAATACGATCGCCCTATAGATTTTCGCGGCGAGGAAATAACGATTCGCCTGCACGTGCAGTGGCGTTCGCGCGCGATAAGATAGCGCGAGTGCGTATGTAGCATGTTGGTGTTCGATCGCATGGACGACTCCGCTGCTACCGCTCCTCTGACCTCTGCCACGCATTATCGTCGAGACGAAACACCAACGATCACACCGATAATAATAAAGACAGGAAGCGGAACGGGAACAAGAGTACTAAGAAGAGGAAGAAGAAGAAGCGACATACCGTTGACTCGTCGAAACGCGCGTTTCTTACGAACCCTGGGATTCATCGCAACGTACTAATATACGCACACATACACGCATGTCTAACACGATGTATACCATACTGGACGTGACGAGTACACCGACTTTCGACGATCGTATCACGAAGATCGAGGTGCACTCTTACAATCCGTACGCCAACACGACGTTCGACAATAACGACGAGATAAGAATACCCATTCAGCAACAAGATGTGTACACGCTCCCGTGCGAAAGTCACCTGTACGTCGAACGACGCGTCTCTTTGATGACACCCGCGACGGCGGAACAGGAAGCGAAAGCTGCGAGAGTGTTTCTGGACAACAATTGCGTCGCGTTCATGTTCGACGAGATTCGATACGAATTGAACGGAGTGGAGGTCGATCGTTCCAGGAATCTGGGAATCACCACCGCGTTGAAACATTACGCGTCGTTGTCCATCGATAGGAGCAAGGCGCTGATGAACGCCGGTTGGGACCATACCATCGCACACGACAAAGACATTTTTAGCAGCACCTCGTTCAATTTCTGCGTGCCCATGAACACGTTACTGGGATTCTGCGAAGATTACAGACGCATCGTGATGAACGCGCGACACGAGTTGATCCTGATTCGCGCGCGACTCGATACGAACGCGATGTACGCGACATCCCTATCCTCCGCGATAATACCGAAACTGGAAATACGCAAGATACAATGGCGAATACCGCACGTCGCGTTAGAAGACACGCAAAAACTGTCGATGCTACGTCTCCTGCAAAGCGATCGTCCGATCGCGATGAGTTTCCGATCGTGGGAACTGCACGAGTATCCGTTGCTGCAAACGACTACGAAACACACGTGGACCGTGAAAGCCTCGTCGCAGATCGAGAAACCGCGATACGTGATGTTCGGTATGCAAACCGATCGGAAGAATAATCTCAAGAAAAGCGCGAGCAGATTCGACGCGTGCAAACTCGCGAACGTACGATTGTTTCTGAACTCCGAGACGTATCCGTACGACGACCTGAACCTGGATTTCGACAAATCTAAATACGCTCTCCTGTACGATAGGTACGCGAAATTTGCCCGTTCGTACTACGGCCACGGCGAACCGCTGCTGAACGCGGCCGAATTTTTGCGATACGCCCCTATCGCGATCATCGATTGTTCTCGACAGAACGAGTCGGTGAAGAGTGCAACGGTGGACGTGCGAATCGACTTCGAGTGCAGAGACAACGTACCCGCTAATACCACCGCGTATTGTCTGCTCGTACACGATCGTATCGTCGAGTACAGCCCTTTGACGAACTTGGTGCGAAAATTCGCGTGATTCCAACGACTACGTCTATCACTACTACTACTATACCGATGAGGATAATCACGAAAAAGTCAGTCGCTCATCTGCAGCCGTTGGTGACAGTTGTTGTTGTTGTTGTTGTTATTGTTGTTGTTGTTGTTGTTGTACTACCTAACAATGTTATCCGTCGCGGTTGACCTGCAAGGCTTTAAGACCGAACGCAACACGTTCGTCGCTAAGGAAATTGCGATTCTCGCGAACAATCGCGACACGGAAACGACCGTCTGTCATTGGATTTTCGAACCACCGTACTCGTACGCTCGCCTGTCATCGTTCGAGAAGCGTCAAGCTACCTGGCTCACGAAGCATCATCACGGGCTTCGCTGGTCCGACGGCTGGGTACCGTACTACAGGCTCCCGGAAATGCTCGCTCGCGAGCTCGCAACCGTCGCCGTGGTGTTCGTCAAGGGCATGGAGAAGAAGACCTGGTTGTCGCAACTGCTCCTACGAACAGATCCGCGCATCGAAGATATCGTTCAGATGTACGAGACGAAGAAGACGAAGAAAACGAAGAAGAAGAACGACAACGACTCCGACTCCGACGATTCCGACGAGAACACCGACGATGGCTCCGACGTGGACGACGATTATTGTGGAATCTTGCCCGACACGCTCGTTCCTAAGCTGAAAGCAATGCCCGCAACGAACACCGTAAGATGCGCTTTCCACAACGGCGGCTGCGGCGGCGGTCGTATGTGCGCGCTGGAAAACGTGCAGAAAATTTGGACGTATATGCGTTCCGACGTTTAAGGTGAGCGGCAAGTTGCTATATTCTATGTGGAAAAAAACCTACGATCTGCTTAACCGTTTCTCTCTCTATTGTCGTTTTCAGATTCCGCGGAGCGTATGCGGTCTTCCTCTTCCTCATCGTACCCCATACTCTGCTTGCTATTGTTCCACGGAGCGTGTACAGTATTTTTCCTTCGTCGTCCCTCATACTATTACTGATATTACTATTGTTCATAAAAGTATACATACATCGATACTGGTTTCTACCATCTACATTTTTTTTGCATTATACACTTCTCACTGCACACTTCTTCCTGCGATGTTTTTTCCCCCTCATCACGTTTTTTCCTTTTTCTTTTGTTTTTTTCGTACTGTGTACAACTTCACTATCCCCACCACCAACAACAAACTATACTGTTGCACATGTGTGTGAGTGTGCAGACCACTATAAAAGAGGTGCCGATCGGTTTTTCGGACCACATTACATCGCGTACGTTCGTGCCTGCACAGTCACTATCCGCAACCGTTCAGTAGACTCAGTTATAGTCCGTATTCGAAATGTTTAAACGACATTGCAACGACACTTTCTACATGGGCGAGAACCACCTCCACCGCTGCAACGCTGCGGATATCCCTACTAAACAGCACCGTTCGAATATAAGGTACGTATTACACTTTTTGCATACTTTTTCATTTACACGAAACCGTTCGAATCATCGACTTTGCGCGTGTGTTTTTTACAGCGATAACTCCGCAACATCGCCCAAGAAAGCCATCGTTCGCATCATGGGGCGTGATTACCCCTTAACCTTGACTACCTACAAACGCATCGCAATTGGAATCCGCATCGATCGGGATTCGTGCTGCGTTGAAATCGCCATAGCCGACATCAAATCGAACGAACTGTGCTTCCCGATGTCCACGTGGAAACTTTTGCTGCAACAAGAGCCGGAGATACTTCAACGTTTCCGAAACGACGTAACTCCCTCGCCTCAAGACCCTATCATCGTCGATCATTTACGCGTCGACTTCACGCGAATCAACAATCAACGAATCGTTAAAATATCGGATGGTAGTTGCACCATATACATGACCGAGGCTACGATACGCCAAATGTTCAAATACGATCGTTGCATCGATCATACGTTCTCGTGGTTATCGGAAATTCTAACCACCGTCAGCAGCAAGTAAGCTTCCTTTGTAGCCATTATACGCGCCGCTACGACACCGATCGCGGACTATGAACATCTTATTTCCGAAAGCGAATACTTCGAACCGCATTCTTTGTTAGATTGCGAATTATTAGCGTTATGCTTGGATTCGATTATACGCGATGCTCGCAACGTATTCCAATAATGTATACATGCCTATTTGCTTGAACAATAAATACTTTTTTCATACGAAAACCTGTATTGTCTGATACCATGCACGATCCTTTCCTCTCCGCACAGAATATCATTTTTCCCAAAAACTGTGTAACGTTCTTTCGATGTTCATTTCTTACAAAAAGGTATGTTAGGATCTCGAAACATCTATACCCCTTATTACGCATTTCGAATAACATTGTATTACGCGTCGTGCCGCAGTATGTTTTGACTATGGTCCTAGAGAAAAATAGAGAGAGAGAGAGATAGGGAGAGCGGTGTAAATATCATACTTCTCTCTCTCGTACACCCGATTCGAACGTCGCGCCATACCAAAACGCAGATTTCGCCTTGCATCATCTTCTGCAACGCGCACCGATGCAGCGCATTATTCTCGGAAATTGACCTTCGATATCCGTATATTTTTTCTGACCTCCGACCGAGAGAGGAACAGAGACAGAGAGATATACGAAAATATCGTACCTCTCTCTCACACACACCTTGGTCGAACGCCGCCGCTATCGCGCCCGCCATGGCGCCTTCGGGACGCTTTGAATTTTCGCGGTTCGGATGTCGCGTGCGCGCACCGGTGCCGCGCATTATTCTCGGGAGTGGACCTTCCATCGTTATATGTTCTTGGGTACGGTGTTCGCGCGATAACAAAATGCCGGTTTCGACTTGCATCTTCTACGCGTCATTCCTAGTTATTCTCGGAACTTGACCTTCGATCGTTATGTGTTGGCGCAGTTATTACGCAATAGGACCATGCAGGTTTCGACTTGCATCATCTTCTACGAGTCATACCTCCCTATGTTTTGACTATGCACCGCGCGCGCGCGCGCGCGCGCGCGCGCGTGTGTGTGTGTGTGTGTGTGTGTGTGTGTGTGTGTGTGTGTAGCGAGGTAGCGCGCTCGCGCGTTCCCCCTCCCACGTCGACGAGACGTGTTCCCCCTCCACCTGCTCCAGGGTCGCGGTCTCCCTCCAGACGCTGCATGGGCCGGCTTCCCCCACCTCCTCGGGTAGCGGTCCCCCACCCGCCTCCCCCCTCGCCCTGGTGCGGTACCCCTCGCCCCGCTTCACCCCCTCGCCACCAATTCATTTAGAACTCCCTTAGGATACCTACTCCCACCCTAAAGAAGCTAATGTTACTAGGAACAATAGTGATTGACCGGTGAAGAAGATCGTTGTGTGCGCTAACAACAGCGATGCGATTCGATGCGATGCGATGCGATATTTGTGGATGTGAACTATGTGTGCGTATGTTTTGAACTCAAAATAATGTGATCGTTGATGTGGACTCTAGAACTGCTGGAATGTCACTGACCGAAACAAACACGTATGTCTCTTACTCCTGAGGCACAGCCATACAAATATGTAAGTGTCTATGCGTCGTCAGTGAGAGATGTATTGGTGCTAGTTTTAATCGCATGTACAAATGACAATAGTTTCCGTAGTTGACGACGACGACAACAAGGATACTGTGCGCACTGGCAACCCACGCACACATGCATACATATATCCATTCTAATTCAGCGACAGATATATTGAAATGTGCCTCTGAATCAAAATGGATGAATGTGTGCCTGTGTACAATATTTCACAATCACACGGAAACACGTCTATGGTGTGGGACTTTTATATCGATAGTAGCGGGTATGGTATGTCATGATCGTTGTGTAGTTATAATCATAACGTTCGTGATAAACCATGCTTGCTACTACTAAACACACACACACACACACACACACAAGTGTCGGAAGAGGAGTGGTAATCAGTTTCGTAGTCGACGAAGATGTCAGCAACATAATCGACGACAAGGACACTGTGCACCCTGACGACCACACAGACATATATCTTTTTTGATACAAGGACATGTATATTGAAGTGTCTTTGGATCAAAAACGATGAATGTGTGTGTGTGTGTAATACTTCACAACCATACGGATACACGTTTCGGATATGTGATCTAAGCATCGATAGCGACGGGGCAAAACACTATGTATACTCTAAGTGTAGAGAAGCAACTACTCAGAGAGTATATAGTATTACTTCGTTACTGTTGGTCTACGAAAGTATCGATGAACAGAGAGAGAGAGAGAGAGAGAACTAGAGACATTAAGAAGTGTATAGAGTGAAAAAAAAATTTTCGCGTTGCGGTACTACTAGAAGAAGTGATTGTATTACAGCTAGTATAGAAAGATTTTTGTGACGTATCGTTGTACGAGGAGGAAGAGAAGAATATAAAATAAAAAAAACTTGTGTGTTGAACATATAAAGTGTCTGCGAGTTATTTATACATATTAGATCTAAAACTATAATTACAGGGGGAAAAAACGTATCAGCGACGAGGAGGAGGAGGAGGAGGAGAAGAATAGAGGGTAAGAAAGATGTATTTCTTCTATAAACAATACGAAGTTTTTTATTCATAGAAAGTAGTTTTGCATATGGTATTCCAGTATAAAGACCAGTAAGAGCAAGAAGAGTACGAGTACGAAAAAAAATACTGCATAAGCTCCGTAGAAGAAGCATAGTTCAGCGTCTATGATGTACGAGGAGGATAAAACCATACTGCTTGCAGTTCGTAGAATCTGGAATCAACAAAAGAAAGAAACGGTTAAGCAGATTGTACGAGTGTTTTCACATATTGAATATAGGAAATCACCATTCACCTTAATTGTCGGAACGCATATACTTCCAGATTTTCTGCACGTGTTCCAGCGCGCACATGCCGCCGTCGCCGTTATGGAAAGCGCATAGTACGGTGTTCGTTGCAGGCATTGCTTTCAGAGTAGGAACGACCGTGTCAGGCAAGATTGCACAATAATCGTCGTCGTCGTCCTCGTCGTCGTCGGTGTCTTTGTTCCTCCTCCTCTTCGTTTTCTCGTACATCTCAACCATATCTACGATACGCGGGTCTCTTCGTAGGAGCAGTTCCGATAGCCAGGTCTTTTCCTCCCTTCCCTTCACGAACACCACGTCGAGGGTTGCGAGTCCGCGGGCGGGCAGTTCTGGAAGCCTGTGGTACGGTACCCAGCCGTCCCAGCGAAGTCCGTGATGATGCGCCGTGAGCTAGGTCGCTTGACGCTTCTCGAACGATCACAGACGAGCATACGAGTACGGTGGTTTGAAAATCCAATGACTGATGGTCGTTTCCGTGTCGCGATTGTTTGCGAGAATCGCAATTTCCTTAGCGACGAACGTGTTGCGTTCAGTCTTAAAGCCTTGGAGGTCGACCACGACGGATAATATTATTATTAGGACACAGTAGTATGTAGTACAACAACAACAACAACAACTGTTCCCGGCGGCTGCAGATGAGCGACTGACGTTTTTTTGCGAGTATCCCCATCGGTATAGTAGTCATAGACGTAGTCATAGATGTAGTCGTTGGACTCACGTGATTTTTCGCACCACGTTCGTCAAAGGGCTGTATTGGACTATACGATCATGTATGAGCAGGGAATACGCGGTGGTATTAGCGGGCACGTTATCTCTGCAGTCGAAGTCGATTCGCACGTCCACCATTGCGCTCTCACCGACTTGTTCTGTCGAGAACAATCGATGATCGCGATAGGAGCGTATCGAAAGAATTCGATCGTGTTCGCCGTGGCCGTAGTACGACCGCGAAAATTTCGCGTACATATCGTACAGGGTCGCGTATTTAGATTTGTCGAAGTCCAGGTTCAGGTCGTCGTACGGATACGTCTCGGAATTCAGAAACAATCGTACGTTCGCGAGTTTGCATGCATCCAATCTGCTCGCGCTTTTCTGGAGATTATTCTTTCGATCGGTTTGCAGAGCGAATATCAAATATCGCGGTTTCTCGATCTGCGACGAGGCTTTCACGGTCCACGTGTGTTTCGTAGTCTTTTGCAGCAACGGATACTCGTACAGGTCCCACGATCGGAAACTCAGCGCGATCGGTCGATTGGTCTGCAGGAGACGTAGCATCTACAGTTTCTGAGTGTCTTCTAACGCGTCGTGCGGCATCCGTCATTGTAGCTTACGTATCTCCAGTTTCGGTATTACCGCGGGGTTTAGGGAGACCGCGTACAGCGCGTTCGTATCGAGTCGCGCACGAATCAGGATCAACTGGTGTCGTGCGTTCATCACGGTGCGTCTGTAATCTTCGCAGAATCCCAGTAACGTGTTCATGGTTACGCAGAAATTGAACGACGCGCTACTAAAAATGTCACGGTCGAGTGCCATGGTATGGTCCCAACTGGCGTTCATCAGCGCTTTGCTCCTGTCGATGGACAACGACGCGTAATGTTTCAACGCGGATGTGATTCCCGGATTCCTGGAACGATCGATCTCCACTACATTCAATTCGTAGCGAATCTCGTCGAACATTAACGCGACGCATTTGTTGTCCAGAAGAACTCTCGCAGCTTTCGCCTCCTGTTCCGTCGTAGCGGTTGCCATCATAGAGACGCGTCCTTCGACGTAGAGATAACTTTCGCACGGGAGCGTGTACACATCTTGTTGCTGAATGGGTATTCGTATCTCATCTTTATTGTCGAGCGTCGTGTTGGCGTACGGATTGTAAGAGTGCACCTCGATCTTCGTGATACGATCGTCGAAAGTCGGTGAACTCGTCACGTCCAGTATGGTATACATCGTGTTAGACGTGTGTTTGTCAGTACGTTACAACGAACCCCAGGGTACGTAGAAAACGCGCGTTACGATGAGTCGACGGTTTATAGCTTCATCTTCTGCTTCTTCCTCGTGTTCCGCTCCCTGTCTTTATCGGTGTCGGTGAAGGTGTTTCGTCTCGACGAGAATGCGTTACAGAGACCGGACGAGGAGCGATAGCAGCGGTGAACGATGACGATGATGATGAGTCGTACGTGTGATCGAACACCAACATGCTGCATACGTATGCACTCACGCTATCGTATCGCGCGAACGTCGTTGCACGTGCAAGCGAATCGTTATTTCCTCTCCGCGAAAATCTATAGGACGATCGTATTGATCTACGATGCGTACCGTTAGATCGTGTATCGCTCGTGCAACGATCGGTATGTAAATGACGTGTCGCCGAGTTTCCGATATCTTATATCCTGGAGGCACGCGTGGTGAAAATTCGTGAATCGTGTGTACCGGTTTGTTGTTGCTGTACGCACCGGTGGTGACGTTGCACGTTACTTTGATCACGTTAACGGTTATGATGTTCACAGGTACGTCGGACTCGTGCCAGATTCTCGGCACTAGCGTACGCATCGGGGAAAATCCCAGCAACGAGCCCACGTTTTTCGGTCGCGTAAAGTCGTGTTGTTGTTAGCTCGTAGCACTAGCGGATACTTGTCGTCGTCGTCGTCGTCGTCGTCGCTCTCATTGGTACCGCGTTTTCGAGGATATCGTTCGAGCATTCGGCGCCTCAAGTGCTTGGCGATTGCGTCCAATTCGTTGGAACATTTTGGAATCGTGATGGATTCGCGAGCGGCATCGACGCTGGGGATCGCGGTGTTCTCGTTGTTCGCGACGAAGTAGAATGTATTGTTGCTCGAGTCGATGTTCGGTATCGTGTGAAACGTCTAGAAGTCGGCGAGTCCTAGTTCGTACTGTCCGTCGCTCAAATCTATCGGTGGAAAATAATTGACCGTGAGTACGCTGCTCGAACCCGTCAACGTGAGCATGAGCGATATTGTACTACCACTACAGCTAGCGAGACAGAGATAGAGAGAAAGTGACTCGAACTTACGATTGCGCGTCAATATATCTCGGGTAGCGTAGAGGCCAAAATTCCAGATCTTCTTGTCGCAGAAATTGGACGCACAAGTGACCGCAATTGATCTGGTCGAAACGCTGAAAGCGATCGTGATTGTACTTGATCCTTATCGCAGTCGCTCCCCGTCCGAAATAATCGATCAGTTCAGCGGGTGGTCGCAAATTCCCAAAACTGTCGAAATACTGCACACGCGATCCGCGTTTCGCGTACATCACCCAGTGCGTACTTTCGCCGCGATTCTCGTCAAGATTCGCGATACCGCATTCGTTCGGTCGTACGCGCGCGGAGAACGTGTCGCGCATAAACACTCCCCGAAAGAACGGTACGTCGATGCACTCTTGCTCCAATTACAGGTTCGTCATAGGTTGTTGTCGCGTTATCGCCGCCGCCGCACGGTCAGTCGCCCGGAGTTTTTTTTTCCTCTGCCGGTGTCGTCTCTGGTTCATGCCGGCGCCGCGCTTGTACGGTGCCAGATGTATTCCTCGCCCTTCCATCGCTCGATTAAGACGCACCGTTTCTTCCAGCTGTTTTCGCGCGGCCTTCGCGTCGTTGACCGCTTAGGCGATACCCGCCGCTCCACCGGTTAATGCCCCGATAGCCGACAGAGCGGGCAGAAGAAGCGGAAGAAAGCCTCCGCGTTTCGCTACCGGTAGGACACGTCGACGTTGTCCGCTGGACTTGCGTTTCCGTCTCGTAGTTCATCTTCGTCATCTCATACCCATACCGAGTTTAGTCTTAGCTTTCATCACTGCCCACAGTCCGGTCGCCGCTGCTTTTTCACCAAAAGTCGCGTCGTTCGCGAACACTCGTTCTCGCGCTCGTTCGGCTAACGTGCGATCCGCCTCGTATCGTCCCTTCAAATCCTTTCGACGAGAGTACGCGAAATCGTGCTCTCGACAAGCGGCGTCCAGCGGATTTATACCTTCGTCGCCGCGAGTCAATCGTTTCAGCAACCGCGTCCCCGGTCCGCAGAACTGATACCCCGGAATGTGTAGCTCTATCGGTAAACGGTTTATGATACCGTTCACCAGTCCCGATCCTGTCTTCTTCTTTTTCGGTACAGTTGGTCTACGCGTTACCGCAACCATGCACGTGAAAATGCAAATACACGGGGATCCACGGACAGTCGTAAGTCGACAGTTCTTCGATAACGATCGGTTCAAGGAGTGCTACGAATCTGAGTCGCTCGACAGGTATCGCTGGTATAAATAGCAGTAGCGTTACGGTTTCGGCGGATGCGAGAGAGAGAGACAGAGAGAGAACATGCGATTCGCGAAACAACCGAACGCTATTCGCGCCACCGCGAACAGGGCGGTGGAGGATTCGACGTGGGACGAGAGTCGTTCGCGCAGGCACGGTTCGTTGTTGCCGAACAGCGTGCGAGTCGTGATCTACGGTCCGTCCGGGTGCGGGAAAACGAACGTGCTTCTCAGTCTGCTGGAGAGTCCGAACGGATTGCGCTTCGAGAACGTGTACGTGTACTCGAAATCGTTGCGACAGCCAAAGTATCGGTATCTGGAGCGAGTGTTGTCGCGCGTCGGCGGACTCGGGTACTTTCCCTACTCGGACACCGCCGAGATCGTTCCGCCGAGAGACGCTCTGCCCGATTCGATCTTCGTGTTCGACGACGTGGCGTGCGACGAACAGATCGCAATCCGCGAATACTTCTCCATGGGTAGGCACGCGCACGTGGATTGCTTTTACCTGTGCCAGTTGTACGCGCGAATACCGAAACACTTGATCAGAGAAACGCGAATTTTCTCGTGCTGTTCAAACAGGACGGGACGAATTTGCGTCGCATGTACAACGATCACGTGAACACGGACATGACGTTCGAGGCGTTCAACGACCTGTGCGTTAGATGTTGGAGACGACGCTACGATTTCGTGGTCATCGACAAGGATCTTGCCATGTACGACGGTCGGTATCGGCGAGGATTTAACGAGTTCGTGGTAGCTCGCGAACCACAGTAGATCGCGTGTCCTTCGTCGAGCAACACCAGGATGTCAAACGGAGCAACGACTAGCGGTGAAAACGTGGAGATCACGCAACAACAACAACAAGAAAGGAAACAGAAACGGCGTCGTAGACACCAACAACAACAAGCGGGAGACGTCGAGACGAAGAAGAAAATCGCTAAAATCAGCGACGCTATACGAAAGAAGTATATGAGCCTGAAACTCGGTAAAATGACGACGAAAGCTGCTGCGGAGGAGAGCGCGAGTCCGATCGTCGAACCGCTGAAACACTTGGTCGAGAACACTGCGGCGTTGAAAACGAATCCAGCGTTACCAGCGCTCGGCAAGCGTAAGCACTAACAACAACGTTTGAAGAAGAAACGATTATCCTTTAGTCCGTCTACAGCCGAAGCGACGATACGACCCGAAACGACACCGCTCCCGGATTCGGACGACGATAGCAGCACTGTCTACGAAACAACCGAGGAACACGATCCGGACCAGCGTGAGACGGACGAAACGATTCGAGAAGTTCTCGATCCGACAACCACCATCACCACCACCGTCGACAACCTCGACGCGTACACTCGAAACGCCACCGGACCGTTGTCGCGTGAATATCTGCGCTTGTTCTTCATCGATGCCAAGAAACGGATCGACAACGTGTACGGCGTGTACCTCGGTGACAACGAACAGCTGATGATCGGTGATTCCGTGCTCGCTATCGGCGAGAACGACGACGTTACCGTGAGGGGCAAGCGATACGCGAGTACGAACTGCTGTTCATGCGAGTGCCGAACGAGCACGCGTACACGAATGCAGATCGCGAAGCGTACCGCGACATCTTGTTGTCGACGAACGCGCATCGACGGGACCATTCGTCTAGCAAGCCCACACTAGGCAACAAGGGCTACAAGTACAGGAAGATGGTGTCAGCGTTGCTTGGTGGAGACCACAACGTCGACGGGAGCACGCGCGAAGGTCGCGGATTACCCATAGACGACGCGATGACGATCACCGATAACGCGATCGATTACGTATACTTGGACGATCCGAACGAATTGGTCGATAGACTACGATTGTTCGTGGCGTCGCGCGACACCGGACACGACAACGAGATTGCTTCCATCGTGGAGGAACTTCGCGAAGCGGGTCTCATCGTAAATTGATCGGTCGTAGCGACGACGCGTCAGTCTCGTTCGCGATCACCGTCCACCCAGCGTAAAACTCCCTCTACGTTCATACACTGCATACTGGACTACATGAGAACAAACACATCATACGCGACATTAATGACTCGTATACATACGTTCCTGCACGCGCGCGCGCGCACACACACACACACACACACACACACACACACACACACACTATGAGGTATCCATACACGTATCACTGGTGTCGTTGTTGTCGCACTCGGGAAGCCGGTAGTGTCCCCACGGAAGGGTTTCGGCCTGGTCGGGTAGTACGTACCGCTTATCGTCGTACGGACTGAGTGCGGTCTTCAGTTCGTTCACGGAATAGACGTTGTGTAATCGCGCGCGGATACGGTTCTGTCGAATGGTCGTTTCCGCGTGCTCGCGAAGACACCGCACGTAGTCCCCGAAACGTATCTCGTTCGCGACGACACTCCTCTTCAAACCCTTCACTTTCTTCGTCTCGGTCGTTTTCGCCGACGCGTCGCACACTCGCGTCGCGTACATCTTCGACCGCAGTCCCACAAACTCTGTCATCAAGGCACCGTTGTTCTCGTCTTTCATTAAGACCGGCACCATCTTCTTTATACGCGGCATACCGTATGGGTTGTCCACCGCGTAATCGCTCGTGTCGAATCGCGCACTGACGTCACTTTTTATCTGCTCGTAAGCGTCCTCGCACCGCAGCTGATACATTAAACTGTCCGTGTCCGTGTACAAAACCTTGCACCCATCGTCGAACTTTGCGCGCATATAGTCGTAATGAAATTCGTATAGGCACACCTTAGACACGTCCAACACGCTCATACCCACATATATGGGTTTATCGAATTTCACGCGTAGTTTGCGCAGTTCGATAGCGACTAAGTGCTCTGAAAATATCGCGCGACTATGGAAATTCGGTTTCGCGAGCAACGATTCGGCACCGTAACGTCCGTCCCACCGCGTAACTAGTCGCACGTCCACTCGTTTTCGAACGTTCTCCATCGTTTTCCCGTATACCGCATTGTTCATTAGTTTGTACAGTGTTTTCTGGAAATCACTTGTAGTTCGCGTTTTCAAGTTCGTGTTCAAGTTGATGTGGTCGCGCAACCACGGTTTCTGATCGAACCGTAGGACGCGATGAATTCGCGATACGCGAAGTCCGTGTCGAATGCACTGCTTCAGGTAACGATAGTGAATCACGTATCGTTCTTTGTCGCGGAGCGTGGCGATCAGTTTGGTTTCCTTACCGACGGGCGCTTGCTCGCGCACAGGACAGAACGGAAGGTCCGTGTGCTCGTCGTAAATGTCCCGCGGATACTTCAGATCCACTTCCAGCAGGTAGACCTCGTCCCCATCGTCCTTCGGTAACGACGAGTTCCGGTCCAAAGCGGCCACCGGCGCCTCGTCCAGCCATCGGAATCCGCCGTACGGCATCGCCTGCGACAAAGCCCATCCGTACAGGTTGTTCACGTCGAAGTACATCAAGTACGTTTATGGTTGTGACGCGTCGTACATCGATATCGGCAGGTACTTGTTGTTGGCGTACGCGTACCTGTGGAAGCACTGGCTCAGGCCACCGCGTATACCACGCTCCACGAACAACAGCATGTCCACGTCGGTGAGCAGTTCCAATTCGACGCGCGTGTATTTCAACATCGCGTCCCACGTGAACGCCTGTAACGTACATTAATGCCTGGGGTCCAGTTCGTAGCTCGCGATAGAGTCTATTCGAAAGTTTACGAACACGTCCGCGAGAAACAGCACGTCCGTCTTCAAGTATAAATCGCTGTACTCGCGCAATGTCTGTATGCGAAAACTGTTCCACACGTTCGTAGCGTGCGCATAATCGAACTCGGACACACCGCTATCGTTCAACCGATTGTAGAACGCGTCACGAGGCGGTAGGCGCGTGTTGTTCAACTTCTCGTACGTCACGTAATCGTACGGAAAAATTCATTTTCTGGTGAGTAGATTGACTTGTTCGTCAGAGAGATGTGTGAACTCGCGTCGCAGAATCGTCAATCTGTCTTTCCCGAGATCCGACGCGAGTTTCTGCAGACTCGTTGCCAAGAACTTGAACGAATCGACGAATCGGAACTTCACCGTTCGTCGCCAGTCCTTGCGCTCGCCCTTGAGGTCATCCACGTTCTTGGTAAGCGATATGTATCGTTCTTTCGTTATCGGTAGGAGACTGATCTTTCTCTCAAACGCGTCTGCCAACTCCTTGATAACGAAATGGTCGTCGTAACCGGACAGGTTGTGCAACACCACGGGTATCGTGCATGACCGTTGGTAGCGTAAGTTGCACGATCTATGCGCCGCGCCCCTCTGCTCGCTCGTCGAGTGACAATGATCGCGCACTTTCCTATCGTCCTCACCTTGGTCGAAGGGTCCTCCGCACACGTGACACGCTATCGGCTCGTGAAAACTCCGCCACTGTAAACACGAGTACGCGACGTTCGCGAATTCCCGCAGTTCACGCACGAACCACTGCACACAATCCGTGTCGCTGCGATACGCACGATATCCGCACAGAGCCTGGTCGTAGGAACAATGTACGTAGTATCCCACGCTGTGAGCTCTGTGACGTTGATTCGCGTACGTGCGGCGACGATCCTTCGCTGGCTGCTCGATGTCCTCCAGCAAGCATTCAAAGTCCGCGTAGACGACAAACGGCACGCGTTATTTGCATTCGTGATGCTGGAACCGCAACAGTTTTTCCTCTTCGGACGGCAATTGCACCGCACACTCGTTCAAGCGCAAACAATCCGCTGTGTGTCGCTGCAATCGCTCCGCCGACGAGAAAACCTTGAGGCACCTGAAACGTATACGGAAAAACAACGTAAACGCATCTTCCGTACCGCTCGAACTTTTTTTTTGTAATTATTACTCTTATTTGCTTACCCATCACAAACGAACACATGATGCTCGTGTTTGCTGAGTTGGCTGGAAATCAAGCGGGAGAGATTGCGAATGCACACGAAATGGTACCGCTGCGAATCCTTGGGATCTTGTACCAGTAGCACGTTCGCGTGTCTCCCATCCCGCTTGATACTGGATACGCGTAGCGGTACGCAACCATCCTCGTTGGACCACAGGTAGATGTTCACGGACACGTCGTTGATCACCTCGAATTTCCGTACCTGATCCACGGACATGGGGAGTCTCAAGCCATCCGTACGGAACACCGTCCAGGAGGGTGGATACGACGCAATCCTATCCCCGTGTGCAGTAGTCGGAAACAGACTGGCGACAACGGACCACAAAAAGCACGTGTTGTCGTTGCACCGAACGTTCGCCACTGCTTTTTTCGTTGCTACCACACACGGCAGCGGTACGTCAGACCCGGCGCGCAATGGATTTTGTTTGTTCACGTTGATCAGGAGATTCTGCACTGCCCGTAGGGTCCAGCCGCTCTCGCGCTCCTGAAACTCCTCCATCGCGCTCAATGTCGGAGCAACCACTTGTTTGGCGTACCACTCGCGAACGTTCGACGTCATGTAGAGTACGTGGTTACGCGTCGCGAAACTCTTCTGGTCTGTCTCGTCTCGCAACACGAATTCCGCGTTTAGCACGGTGTTCATGGATACGCTGCGGTGCTGCGTAATAGCGTTCGTCACGCACGAAATCACCGTTCGACGAGCATTCTCAAAAAATTTGCGTGGACCGACGGCCTCCACGTTTATCACCGCCCCGGTCGACAACCGCTTCTCGAACGCGGTTTCAAGGTCCTCCCACACGACATCGGGTGACGTCGTTCGAGCGGCGTGCCCACACCCTACTCGAGATAACCGTCCTCGCACTATCGCGCGGAATATTTGCATTCGCGCGAGCAACGACACCATCCGCTGCTTCTCCCACATCGGTACGCGTTCGCCTCGCTGATACGCGACGATGTGACGTATGGTCTCGTCGCACCTGTCCATCCACTCGCGGAATTCCGCGGTGGTCCTCAAAAGTTCGGACATCCGAGACAGCACCACACACGCGTTCTTGAACGTTTCAGTTTTTTTTCTCACAGTCACTGAATATACAAGACGTTACATCGTTCGACAACCCGTTTCCGCCACGTTATCAAAGTCGCATTAGGTTCTCGCAGACGTATCGCCACTATTACCGGTAGAAAAGAGAACCATGTACCTTGTCTCGGCCACTCCGGCTCATAAGGCAGTAGTTCTCCAAAGATCCATTTAACACATCGCGGACACTCGGGAACATACCGTCTTAATGCGGTGTCCAGACACGTATCTATAGGCAGTACTGCGGTAGGATACACTCCCTCCTTCACGTCTATCGACTTGTTTTCGATGTCGTGTAACAGTATCAATGGTGTACTTGCAGTCGCGGTAATGTATTTCTCGTCACACCTCCGAATATCCTTATCCCCATAATACATACCACAGTATACTCGCGACCACTACCGTATCGAGCAATATATTGCATTACATCACGCTGTTCGCGTGTAAAAAATTCCACGCCGTACTTAAAAATACTGGTCCATGCGGCCCCGCACAATGATTGCAGTCCCACGGTATCACGAATTTTTAACGTTTCTCTCACCACTGTTTCCGCATCAAGCTCATAAACCCTCGATTACGTTGAAGTATCATCACTGTTTCCACGCATCTCCTCGTCCGACGACGAGGACGACCACGACAACGACGATGAAAACAATAAATTGTGGTGCAGCGCGAGCTCCTTATCTAGTTCTAACGCTTTCTGTTGCGCACAAATCCGTAATACCTTCAGGCATACGATAATCCGTAGCAACCGACGCCGTTCGCTATGTTCCAGAAGCAAGTTGTTACGTCGAAACTCTACGCACGCTCGGATGCGTTCGTTCCACCTATCTATCCAGTCTCGACATTCCAGAACTGTGTGCAAGACCGCGTGTCTTGTTGCTAATGCTTTCAACGCGTCAATATGCACGTCCATGTTTACACTGTTTCCCTGACTATATATATATATATGTTTACACTTATATATAGTCAGGGAAAAAGTGTAAACATGGACGTGCATATTGACGCATATATATATGTACTACACCTCACGGCTGCCGCTCCTCTGTGTCAACCCGTTCCAACATTTTAACGTATACGACTCTGCGCATTTCTCTGAGCCGTCCCATCAATACCCTTAGAAACACTTCACTATTTCCCGGCACTATGGTTTCGTGTCGAAACACCGCGGCGAGTTGCAACAACGCGTTGCACCGTTCCAACCACTCATGACATTGTTCGTAGCTGCGTAAAAGCGGAATCACCTCGATCAACACCCTAACACCCTGTTCGAACATTTCCATTATTCATATTCTTATGTCACATGTATATACGTACACAGTAACTAGATACTCGCACCAATTATACGGAAACCTTCTTTCGACGCGTTACCATTCGCGAATTTGTACTGTCGAAAATGTTACCCTCTTTAAATACACTATCATCCCTCCCTCCCTCAACTCTCCCCACCCCCTTGCATCCCCTTGAAACAGTACCTAGAATTGTATCTTAAGTTCTATATAGCTTTTACGCATATGCGTCTTCTTCTAGAAAATTTACCTGCATTCATTATCGCGTCCAGACGCGCACCGATGCTGCGTCTTATTCTCGGAAATCAACCTTCCATCGTTAGGGTGATATGTTTTTGGCGCGCTTATCGCGCCATAACAAAATGTAGGTGTCACCTTACATCTTCTAAAACTCGTGCCGCCGTATGTTTTTTCTGACCATCGACCGAGAGAGAGATACGAAAATATCGTACGTACCTCTCTCTCTCGCGCTCCTTCCTCAAACGTTGCCGCTGTTCGCTTTGAATTTCGCGGATCCGAGATAGCGCGCACCGATGCTGCTGCTGCACATTACTCTCGGCTTACGCGATACGACAATGCAGGTTTCGACTTGCATCTTCTACGCGTCGTACCTCGTTATTCTCGGAACTTGACCTTCGATCGGTCTGTGTTTTTGGCGCGGGTATTACACAGTAGCACCATGCAGGTTTCACCTAACATCTTCTACGCGTCGTACCACCGCATGTTTTTTCCGACCGGGAGAGGAGCAGAGACAGATACGAAAAAATCGTACCTCTCTCTCTCTCGTGCTCCTTCCTTAAACGTCGCCGCTATCGGGGTGTGAGCTTACCTTCGGGCGACAAGAGGGTTGCGGATCGCTTCCTACAACGCGTGACGAATTAGCCGCGGTACCCCCCCCTCCGACTCTCACACCCGCGCCCGCGCGCGTGTGTGTGTTTGTGTGTGGAGCGAGCGAGCGCGCGTTCCCCCTCCACCTGCTCCCGGGTCCCGTTCCCCCTCCGCCTGCTCCACCGTCGCGGTCCCCACCTCCACGGACCCCTTCCTCCACCCGCATCCCCCTCGCCATCGGTACGGTTCCCCTCGCCCCGCCTCACCCCCTCGCCACCCGTTTGTCCAGAACCGGCGTAGGATATCTACTAAACCGTGTGTCAATATATTGATACAAAGTGTTTTTTAAAAATATAAATATATTTCCAATTATAACAAACCATGTTTTGGAGACACATTCATTTCTTTTAATTTGTGTTTTAATGCGGTACGTCAATGAATACATTTACAATTATTTTAACATCACATACTTCAAATGATACATCCTGTTATTGTTATTCAATTCGCCTTTTTATGTAGCATACAAATTTAAGGAAATTCTTCAAAGGATTGCTTGTCTGAATGAAGAGAGAGTTTAGATACAGCAAGCGGCCTGACGCCGTATTGCCAAAGAATAGGAACTCTCTTATATTTGTAATAAACACTTTGTATCAATACAGCGAACGAACGTATGCGCCGACCTGATGATTACTTATCTCTCGAGTTACAGTTTTTAATTTTTTATCACGATTGAGTTAAAAAATAGAAAAAACAAATTAATAGATGTAAAAAATATTAAATTATACATCACTAGAAAGGAATAGGTTTATCCTATTTCTTGCTACAAATTTAATTCCGATATCTTAAAAGAAACACCCAAATGTCATTGACTTCTTCAATGCGGCAGATAAACACAGCATAATGTACATATAAAAAAGGCCAGCCTTTCACTGTCCTCGAAGGTCCTCGAGACCTCATACAACTATAGACCCTCTTTTCAAGTGCTCGAAAAGGGCCTGTACGGCGCGTCGTTGCACTGGTGGGGGCCATGGCGTTGACGCTTAGGTATAAGAAATACCATTTGCGACGACGCCAGTTACAGTCGTTTGCGGCTGTAGCCGCCGGCCGCAGTCGCTGGCGGCTGTAGCCGCACATTGGAACGGCCACCTTTACACGCACACCTTCAGCCAAAACGAACTAATACATATTTCGTTCGTCAATCGCTATCTTCACTATGCAATCTACTCCAAATTTTGACAGGTTACAGTCAGGTTATAACCTGACGAGTGTCAAATAAGGTAAGTTGTCCAAATTTGTGTTGTAACATAAAATGTAACATCTAGACATTTGCCTAGATGTCCGCGGCCTGGAAGTCAAATACTTGGCGTGGCCAGGCAAGTTATTCTCAGATCATTAATATCCATACCAACCACCTCGCAGGCTTTCAAATAATTTGTCCATTTAAAACTCAGACAATATGAGTACACTTTCATTATTTTGCGTTTTTATATAATTCTTATTCATCGACACCTTGACCTTTCCAAGTATTTGACTTTCAGGCCGCGGACATCTAGGCAAATGTCTAGATGTTACATTTTATCTGCACAAATTATTAAAATGTCCACGATATGAGTAATGGAATGTATAAACACAGCATTTTAGCTGTGTATATATGTAGTTTCATCATTTTAAGCGCAGGTGGAAAGCACCTTTATGTACTTGCAGCTCATTTTGATTACACATCTTTTTTTTAACAATGTATATTTTCTTCTATTTTTTTTTTGTGATTTACTCTTTTATGTCCTCGATTTTATCATGTACTTGGCGTATTTTTTTACTTTCTTGAAGTTTTTTATGGGGTATGAATGTAGCTTGTCTGCCACCAACACAAGCGCGAACTGACTTTCACCTACCTGACCGCCGAAGGGGACGGACGTGCGTCGCATCGCTCCGCCGCTACCTGAGTCGAGACCGTGGGAAGTGACGTGGCCGTGGATTTTACAGTGGATTTCTATCATTTATGCTTAGAGTCCGTGGAGTTTCGCGAGTCAATTCACGTGCTAGTTGTGTTTTTCATCGCCTGTGTATCTACTGTGTGCCGATCGTAACGGGAAATTCTTCAGAAACTTTCATAAGATCTGTGTTTTTCGTGTCCGTGGTTCGGCCGTGCGGGTCTCCGCTTGATATCTCTGCTCTCGAGCGAGTTACACGTGTGTGCCTGCGGCAGTGAGCTCAGAGCGAGGAGACGAACAGATAGTGTCAGCTTTGTAAAGGTCCAACTGGCGCGGTGCACCTCAGAGTCTCCTCTATAGCACCATTCAAGCTTTGCAAGATGGAGTGAGCATCGATACTTTTCCAGCGAACCACCGTGCAGGCCACAGGGAGGACGGAAAGAAGAGTGAGTTCTGGAAGACCACGTCTTGACTCAACGGGATCACCATAAGGAATTTTTGCTATTGGGTAGGCCCGAACGGTCACGAAGTATATACATTCGCAACCGGGAACACCTACCCGTAAAGGTGCCAGCAGCAAGCGACGCACCGGAGAAAAACGGTCACCCATCTCTCGCCCGTGCGCGCCCCGTGATGCTTAACTTCGGTGATCGGACGAGAACCGGTGCTGTCATCATGGCCACTGCCGCTGGCGAGGAGACGAACAAGAGGAGCTTTTCGCCATCTAATTTGAACGAAAATTGCGGTATTTAGGATAGATTTAGTATCCGAAACTTAAACGACGCCGACGCGCCGCCATCTTGGGTCGACCCAAGCATCGGTCACGTCAACGCTAAGTTCAGACGAAAGCATTCTGTTCTGTAGCCTGCTTGGATCTTGTACATTCATTTATAAGAGTGCGTGGACTGAGTGCAAGTTGGGTGGAAATGCGACGGGATAAATACTGTAAATCCCAGAGAGAGGAAGAAAGTGGGCTTTGACGGAGATTTTTCACTTCGGTGTGAGAAAATCCACAAACGCCCAGCGTAGAAATAGGAACGAATTATATGACGCCGAGAGCGATCAAAAGGAACCAGTCATAAGAGAGATACGGTACTTTTCTGTTTTAGGAGTAGCATCCAGGGCGTCGGAGCCGAGCGGTGGGAAAAACCCGAGCGGGAGACGTCACCGCTGCCATCTCGGGCCATCGGTCGCTCACGTACGCCACCCGGGAAGCGGGCAAAGCGGCAGGAGTGGGGAGCGCCCCACCACACGCGCCGAGGCTAGGAGTGGGAGACCCCTCCCTCCGAATGGCGCCCAGCGCGACGCGGAGAGCGGAGGAGGCCAAGGCGCGGCTCAAGGCCGTGACCGCGATCCCAGTGCCGACGACGGCGGCGGCCGCCGGTACCAAGACGGCGAAGAGGAAGGCGAGCACCACGCCAGTCAAGTCCACGGGACCACTGTAAGAAGAGAGGAAAATGCGGAAGACGACCGGAGCAGCACCGGCACCACCACCAACAGCGGAGAGGACAGCACGGCCAACACCACCACCAGCGAAGGAAGGAAGGACGGACGACGCACCAGCACCACCTACGAAGGAGAGGACCCTCGCCTTCACCAAGGAGGCGGCCAGCGCTATCGAGGACAGGATCTTTGCATACTGCACGGATCCTGCCAAAAAGATAAATAAGGAGCAGGCAATTGTCATCTTGCGCTGCTTCAAGGAGATGAGGGGCCTTGTGCAGGATGCCCTTCTCAGGAGCAGCTTCCTGGAGGGCAAACTGGAGCAGGCGAACGCCCAGGCAAGGAAGTCGGAGGTGGCCTTGGGCGGCGCCGTCCAGAAGTCCCTCCAGGCGACGAGACCCCTGGAAAGGATGACAAAGAAGGCGGAGTCACCAGCGACCATGTCCTACGCAGACAGGGTGAAGATGAACACGGCGAAAGTTTCGCCGTCGGCAGTCCGGCCGCACAGTGGGCCGGATTCACTTAGTTTGAGCCATTTGGGTCTTTTTTTTAACATATCGGAATGAAATTTACGCCAAAAAATAGGAAAAAATTATTCCTTTCTAATGATGTATAATTTAAATTTTTATTTATTTATTTATCTATTTATTTTTCAATTTTTTTAATTAATTTGTGATAAAAAAAAATTCAATTCTACTTATGTGGTACCTTATTTCATGCCCTTTTCAGTGGTTTAAATGGAATGTTCGGGAAACTTTTCATTTCCAAGTTATAAGGAAAAATCGAATAATAAATGAATTGCAACCAAATATCGCCTTGTTGAAATTAAAGACCAATCTTTTGCGCTAAACATCATCTTCTATTAGTAATTAATGTAAATAATGTATTGAAAAATAACTCTGAAAATAGTGAGGAAATTTGCGATATTTTTTAAAATTGACAAGGAATATCTTTCGAGTCCCAACGAATCCCAACTTCTAACCAATTGGAATATTTTCAGTACTCCCTCCTCTACATGATTATGTAAAAACCACATCCTACTTCGTCCTACTTTACAAATTATTACTGTTTAAAGCGCGTCGCGTCCGATATCGGGACTTCGCGAGACACTCAGACACTCTCCCAAGGATTTGTTTAGATTATAGACACATGAAACTGTTTATGCTATGGTGCAGATAAGCCTTCGCCGAAAATTGTATTCTGACTCTCAACAGGTACTATTAAACATAAAAAGTAATTTGACTAATCTTACCATTTCGTGTTGTAAGTAACAGGCTGATAGTTGAGTTTCTTGATTTTATTTCAGTATCAGCTCTGCAGCTTCAGGATCCAGTGGTTTAATTTTCTTCTTGTATGATTTGATTCTTAAGGTCGATATGTATGGGTCGGGCGTTAATAACAATCTATGAAATATGTCTTCATTTGTAGCATTTCTGGAATATTTTCGAGTATTCTTGGCTCTAAATTTTTTAAAATCTTTATGTTTTGTTTCTTGAGCTTCTTCTGATAATTGGCCAATCGGAAGCAGTGCTTGCTTTATTATTTCATCACCATGTATCAATAGCTTATGTACGGAGGTTGGCATATAATACCACCCATAGTCATGGACAAAATATCTTGCTGTAGCCTGGGTGTATTCTTTGAATTTCTTAAGATTTATTTTATGTGGAGAGGAAATTACTTGTAGAATGGTATGAAAACGTTTAATTAATTTTATATCGATTCCTGTTATTTCTGCCGAAAGCTGGGCATTGGAAAAGAATCGCCTTGCAGTGTTTCCATCATTAAATGAACCCCATCCTTGTTTCACCATATCAACTAACAAACCCATTTTGTCTTTGAACTTTCGTTGTATCTCCTCCTTTCTCTCATTGTGGAGTTTCTTTCTTTGTGATGTATTCGCTGTCCAGTTTTTAAACGGCATGTTATATGCTACATGTAGCAAACATTCGAAACATCGAATCCAAGCGTGGAGTGACGAAATTCCAAACGAATAATTATTATTGTTGCAAACTTTAGAATTTACAAGATCTAAATTACTCATTTCCGTTGGTTTGGCATTACAAATATAGCAACGCATTGCGGACGTCGTATTTGTTATGATATTGCATATTTTGTTGTCCACCATTGTCAGAGCCATGACATATTCTATTTGTAAATTATTTATTTTAAATGGTTTTAAATTGCGAATTTCATTATTAACCCGACTGATTTCCTGGTTTACTATTTCGTCTGTTTCTTTTACAAATTCAAATTTCATTGGCCGACAATACCATGGTGATGATGGCCAAGGATTTACCCATAAGTCTTTGCAAGTTAATTTATTATGTAATTTTAAAGGCACCAAGCTTGAAACAAAAACGCTGTCCTCGTTTCTTGAAAAATCCGTTTGTAATTGCTTGTACCTTGGTTGCCCCGAAGCACCATCACAACCCCATTTACATGTAAGTACGAATTTTGTGTTTTCTGTTAATTTCCCTAAATTTTTTAATATTCTTGATGTTGTGTGGTCTAACAAGCTTTGTAGTTCTACTTTCGCATAGTTTTCGGTGATTTGAATTGTATTCTTTGATGGGTAACAATTATTTTTTTCCATGCGTAATTGGAAGTACGAGGGCCACTGGTTGTTATTACATCTAATTGATTCATTTCTAATACTTATATATTGAAATTTTGAAAGATCAGCGGTAATAAATATGCTTAAAGCTTTTTCTGGTGCAAAAATTTTTCCTTTTGAAGTACACTTCTTTTTAAACAGTGTTTCAATATTCTTATTATTTTCATTATCTTGTAGATATTGAAGAAGGCGTGACTGTTTATGCATTCCACGTTTTCTATAACTCATTTTTACTGCATTCAGTAATTCTTCCAAGGAGAAATTGTTTACTAAAGATCGACTTCTTCGTTGTTTTTCACTTCTGCTGGAATCAGAATATGATTTCTTCCCTTTATAAATTTCTACAACAGATAATTTCGGCCTCGCTGCAGGTTTTTTTGAACTTGTAGACGGGATTTGTGCTAATATTTCACTTGGATATATGAAATCTTTTGCTAACCATTCCGCATTACTTTTAAGGAATTTGGTTTCTATATAGCGAGATTGGACCCATTTCTGCTTTAATTTACAAACAAATTTGTGTAACCTGGTTTTTAGTGCGTCTGAACTTTGTGAAGAAATATCGATATTCTCACATATAATTTGATGTAAAAATACGTAGTCATTCAGGGCTTTGGACGAATCTTTTAGTGTCCAGAACAAGTCTTGGTGTGTGCGGAAAGCCTCCATTGTCGTTAAATAATTAATATCTAAATAAAAAAAGGAAATACGGAATGCGGTTGAATGCTAGAAAATACCCACTAAAATGTGTAAGTGTTTTTGTACGTACCAAATATGTGTAAAATGAAATGTAATATAAATGAAAGAAAACAAAACTTAAATATAAACTTCACTGATAAAATTTAATAAATATAAAATAAACATATATATTATGCACTCTAAATATAAACCTTACAAGGCAAAACTAAAATTGTATAAAACGAAAGAAAACTAGAGCGAAAGGTTAAAATATTATTCAAAAATGCTTCGAATGTCACACTGTGCAGTCTCTGATGCTACTGTTTCAACTGACTGCAGACAGAAAATCAAGGACTTTGTCGAAGGCTTATCTGCACCATAGCATAAACAGTTTCATGTGTCTATAATCTAAACAAATCCTTGGGAGAGTGTCTGAGTGTCTCGCGAAGTCCCGATATCGGACGCGACGCGCTTTAAACAGTAATAATTTGTAAAGTAGGACGAAGTAGGATGTGGTTTTTACATAATCATGTAGAGGAGGGAGTACTGAAAATATTCCAATTGGTTAGAAGTTGGGATTCGTTGGGACTCGAAAGATATTCCTTGTCAATTTTAAAAAATATCGCAAATTTCCTCACTATTTTCAGAGTTATTTTTCAATACATTATTTACATTAATTACTAATAGAAGATGATGTTTAGCGCAAAAGATTGGTCTTTAATTTCAACAAGGCGATATTTGGTTGCAATTCATTTATTATTCGATTTTTCCTTATAACTTGGAAATGAAAAGTTTCCCGAACATTCCATTTAAACCACTGAAAAGGGCATGAAATAAGGTACCACATAAGTAGAATTGAATTTTTTTTTATCACAAATTAATTAAAAAAATTTAAAAATTGTTTGAGATTCGAGTAGTTCGGATCTCCGCCACACCCAACTCACAGCAGCACCTCCTGGACAATGGAGCGTCAAGCCCGATCCACAATCGATCAGCCAATCACCTGTCAGCGACAGAACGCTCATCCAATCACGTTTCCCCACGTCTGTCGATCCGCTGGGGAAGACGGTTAACGGAAATCGATCTTCCATCTTGTCATTCTTGTTCACGTAGCGTACGATTGATCACGCACAGTTCTCACGTGTCGCAATTCATAAGTAACTCGTGAATTTCTCACCAAAATCAATTCCTTCTCATTGGAATCAGTTCTAATTCGGCTCATCTCAATACCGCGCTCACTCGTTCATTCTGCTCACGCTCAGAGATCACGCGAATCGATTGTGGATCGTGGTAGTGGTGCGACCGCATGGTCGGCGTGCGTGGCCTTTTCTCAACGAGAACTTTCGTGTACCGCACCGCGTGCTTTCGCTCACCGTTCACTGTTTTAAGCTTGTGACTCACTCCGCGAGTGTTTGTGCAATAAACAACAATTTTAACTCACAACCCGTGCATCGTGACTCTCGCACCTAACCTCCCCGGCATTCCTCGCTCATCGCGTTACATAATCGCGAACAAAAATAAATAGATAAATAAATAAATAAAAATTTAAATTATACATCATTAGAAAGGAATAATTGTTTCCTATTTTTTGGCGTAAATTTCATTCCGATATGTTAAAAAAAAGACCCAAATGGCTCAAACTAAGTGAATCCGGCCCACTGTGGGCCGCCCAGGAATGTTGTAATGATTTTTCCGGACGGAGAGGAGGGAAAAATCAGGATGAGCGAGGAGGCACGCGAGGCTGTCTTCACCCTGGTGAACCCTCGCAAGAGGGGGATGCAGGTGAAGGCGGTTAAGCCCATCCACGGCAACGTTATTGCCGTGGAAACAACAACGCCGGAGGCGCTAAAGGAGCTTGTGGGTAACCCCAAGCTCAGGGACGCCGGACTGCAGACCAGGACACCGACGGTCAAAAACCCGAGGATGTTAATTTTTGACGTCCCGAGGGAGATGACGGAAAAGGACATCCTCGGGTGCCTGCGTAAACAGAACGCGAAAGTCATGGCAGGCGAGGAGAATGACAGGAATTTTTCTTTATGTTTTAGGACAGGAAGAAAGGACAGCGACGAGACTAACTGGGTGGCCGAAGTATCGTCGAAGCTGCAGGAGAGGCTGCTCGAGGCGAACAAAGTTTTCCTCGGGTGGAACGCGTGCAAGGTGCGCGACTTTCTCGCAGTCAGCCGGTGCTTAAAGTGCCAAGGATTCGGACACATCGCCAAGCACTGCCGACACAAGGAGGAGGTCTGCAGCCACTGCACAAAGGAAGGGCACGGGGCTAAAACGTGCCCCAAGAAGACACAGTCCGCGGCCTGCGTAAACTGCAGACGCTTCGGACTCAAAGGGGACCACGCAGCATCCAGCAAGGAGTGCCCCGCGCACAGGAAGGCTCTCGAGAAGTCGGTAAACAGGACGGTTTACCACTGCTAAGGGCGACTACACGGCTGGACGAGGAATCAAGATTCTGCAGCACAACATGCAGCGATCGAGATTAGTGCCACACGAGATTCAAACTGAGATGGAGAAATTGAACGCTGACATCTTGCTGATGCAGGAGCCATACAGCATCAATGGACACATACCAGGATTCGGCAACGGTGCAAGGGTGATTTCGCGCGGAAACGCGGAGCAACCGCCATGGGCGGCGATCTGCATCCGCAACCGAGGACTCACCGTGCTGGAAATTTCAGATCTATGTACGACGCACTGCGTTTGTGCCCAGATCTCCATTGACGGCGCGGAAATATACGTGGTGAGCCAATACTTCCCACCATCGGTGGACATTGGAGTTGGACTGGCACATTTGGACAGGATCATGGCGAGACTCAAGGGACGAATACTGGTCATTGGTGCGGACGCGAATGCGAAATCGCACCTGTGGCACAGTGGGAGAACCGACAGACACGATCTGCTAGTCCTGAATTAGCCAGGACAACCCACTACGTTTCAGAGTACTCGGGGATCATCGAACATCGACGTCACGCTGGTGAGCTGGGAAGGGATACCGCATATGAGCACCTGGAAGGTGCACGAGAGCGGTTCCTCCAGCGATCACAGAATCATCGAAACCAGACTGGACCTTAATAACAGTGGCACTAGAAGGCCGTTCCAAAAACCACGGTATAACACCAGGAATGCCAAATGGGGCAAGTTCCAACGAGTCCTAATGCAAGAGAAGCACTCTCTCTCCGAGGCTCAAATTCTTTGTGCCGAGGACGTCGAGAGTGTGGCCGAAAACTTCGAACGAGTATTGACCAGCGCCTGTGACGCTGCAATACCATTAAGGAAATGGCATAACCGGTCGAAACCGTGGTGGACGGGCGAACTTACAGAGCTAAAGAGAGCGTGCCATCGAGCGCGGCGGAAATTTCAGATGACCAGGGACCCGAATACGAGAGAAATCTACAAAGAAGAATGGAAGACACTCAGGAGAGTCTACAAGAAGAGGGTGGCAAACGTGAAGAACAGCACGTGGCGCCAGTTTGTCACCACAAACGGGAACAAGCAGCCGTGGGGCGTCGCAACCAAAGCGGCTCTAGGGAAACTTCGGAGCGAGGAGGCCGTTTCATCTTTGGTGCTTGCAGACGGAGAACAGACGGAGTCTTGGAGGTCCACCGCCGAGGCGCTGCTGAAGGCCCTCGTCCCCGATGACGAGGCGCGCGAGTAAACGCCAGAGCAAATGTGGATCCGCAACGAGACCGCTGTTCAACCGGACACAGAAGCTGCGCCACCGTTCCTCGAAGAGGAACTTTCCGCAGCCGTATCGAGACTCAGGAGAGACAAATGCCCGGGTCCAGACAGGATCGAAGTCGAGGTAATCCAGCGGTCCTGGGGATCCCTCCGGGAGGAGCTCCTCAAACTCTGTAACGGCTGCCTCGACTTGGGAGTATTTCCGATCCGCTGGAAGGTAGGGAATATTATTGCGATCCCCAAAGGACCGGATCGAGATCGCAACAGCCCGAAGTCGTATCGCCCAATCTGCCTGCTGTCAATGGTGGGGAAATTGCTCGAAAAACTGATGGTTGGGAGACTTGCGCCGCTCCTCCTCGACCATCGACTGTCCTCCGACCGACAATATGGGTTCCGTCCAGGAAAGTCGACGGAGGACGCCATAGTCAAACTCTGCGAGGTGGTCGCGAGTAAGGTTCAGGAGAGGTACGTTCTCGCAATTGCCCTCGATATTTCGGGGGCGTTCGACAACGTATGGTGGCCGAATGTCCTGTACGAGCTGAAGAGGAGGAACTGCCCGCGAAACCTATATGGTCTAGTGAACAGCTACTTCTCCGAAAGGTCGGTGCAGATCATGGGAAAGCAGGAATCGGTGAGTAAATCCGTTACAAAGGGGTGCCCGCAGGGTTCGATACTGGGTCCCAGCTTCTGGAATATGGTGTTCGATGATCTGCTGGCTGTACTGTCATCCGAAGAGTTAGAATGCGAGCCCATTGCCTACGCCGACGACGTGCTGGTCATCGTCTCTGGGAACTCGCGAGAGGCTCTCAGAGTGCGGGGCCAGGCCGCGGTTTCCGCGGTTTCGGAGTGGTGTGGGAGAAAGAAATTGCAGCTTTCAGCCGAGAAAACCGAGATGCTGTGGGTCAAGGGTGACCTCGACATACGGAGACCACTGACCATCCGCCTGTACGGTAGAGGTATCAAGATGCAACCTGCGATCAAGTACCTAGGAGTGCACCTCGACTCTGGCCTGAAAATGGACACACACGTGCGGAAGGTCTCCGAGAAGTGCTTGAATTTATTCAACTCTCTCGCGAGGATAGCCAAAGCGAACTGGGGACTGGGCTACGGGGCCCTCTATACACTGTATAGGGTCTGTACGTGCCCATAACCACGTACGCGGCAGCCGCATGGTATGACCTGCTACGGGTCAAGTCGAGAACAGCACTGGTACGGTCGCAGAGATTGGCCCTCCTTCGAGTAACCAAGGCTTATTCGACGACGTCGACGGATGCGCTCCCAATCATCGCGGGAATTGCCCCGATTGACCTACTGCTGGAGGAACGCTCGAAAATCCGCAGGATCAGGAAAGGACCAAACCCGTCGAAGGAAGAGGAACAACAGGCACGAGAGGACACAATAGACGCATGGCAGCAGCGCTGGCGGACGTCGAGCAAGGGCCGAACGACGTTCGAGTTCTTCAACGACGTCCGAGAGAGGGTGAGGTCCACATGGATGCAACCGGACTATTATGTATCACAGTTTCTTAGCGGACATGGAAATTTCAAGTGGAAACTCAACACCTTCGCATTGAGCGACTCCGCTCTGTGCGAGTGTGGGGCGGCTGAAACCTGGACGCACCTCATCTACCAATGCTGCTTGAACGAGCAGGCAAGGACGATGATGAGGGAGGCGCTGCGGAGAAAGGGCCACGGATGGCCACTAGCGGAATCGGATCTCGTCGGTAAAACGACCTTCCGCATCTTCCGGGACTTCGTGCACGCAACTTTAAAAGAGAAGGAACGACCGACAACGCCAGTAGAAGAGGAACAGCCATAGGACCCAGGACACCAAGGATGACACGGATAAAGAAGAGGAACCAGGAGAGCAAATAGCATAAGTATCAACACGGGAGGATATTTATATGCAAAGTTGCAGGGAGAGAAGAAAGAAGAAGAGGACCACCGATGCCAGGACAAAGACGGAGACCCAGACGAATACCTTGACAGACGAGACGACGACATAGACATGGACAACGGAACCAAACCAGGATCAGTACGAAAGAGGAAGCACTACAGGAGGACGGATACAAGGACCAACCAAGAAGAAAGGTATTATAACCTGCGACCGCCATCGCAGGCAGCGAGCAGTAATGCGAGCTGTGGCGGTACAGGGAAACGGCTGAAAGCCATCCTGCTGGGATCGAGCATATGCTGGCGGCTCTACCTCCTCGTGGTTCCCACTGGACAGCAGTGCACGTCGCTTCGCTACGTGCACCGCCGACTAAACGAGCCGCTTCCCCCAGGGGTAGATCCAACTTGTTCAATGACCCGCAAGGCGAGGGCAGGGTTTTTCCAAGCCGCGTGCCTTCCATCTACGCACGCCACTTCCCCTGGCAGTGGTCCTAGAAAGATAGAGTATAACACCTTATCTCGCGAAGCCGGTATGAGTCGGAAATCCGACTTGGTTGTACGGCGCGTCCGATCGCTATCGCCATCGGGACCCGAAGCGCGCACAATACTTGTCTCTGGGTTGTGCCAGCGGCAGTGGCCGTGATGACAGCACCGGTTCCCGTCCGATCACTGAAGTTAAGCATCACGGGGCGTGCACCGGCGAGAGATGGGTGACCGTTTTTCTCCGTTGCGTCGCTTGCTGCTGGCACCTTTACGGGTAGGTGTTCCCGGTTGCGAATGTATACAGGGTGTCCCAAAAATGCTGCGGTTCCTTGAAGGGGGTGATTCAGGGGGTGATTGGAAACAACTTTTTCCTTTGCGAAAATGTTCTCCGAGGTTTCGTTAACGAGATATTAACAAAAAGCACCGACCAATCAGAGCCCGAGATTGGAGGCCGAGTTCCCGCGGTAGCGTGGCCGCGCGCCGCGCTGCGACTACGAACAAGCAACTCGGCATGCATCGAAGGAAATTGCAGAGAATGGCAAATGAAAAAGACGTAACAAATAAAATCGAACATTTTGTCATGGTTTGTTTGTCATTTAAAGTGAAAAATGAATAAAGGATAAATGGATGAAAATCATGCGTAACGTAAAAAGACAAATACAAAGGTTTTTTTTAGAAGAATCGAAAATAATAATTACTTGGAGTGAGAGGATAAGGAACACGTAAATTTCCTTTTTTAATAACGTACAAACGAAAAGGTAATGCAACAGGGAACGAGCGAAAAGTGATCGTAGTTCGTTATTGTGATAAAAATCCATAGTTCAATAACGTCCAACACTGTTGTTGATAATGAATAACTCCGTTTAAAAACTGCGAAAAAAATTTACGTACGGTAATTTGGAGAATTATCACCGGAAATTAGCCATAACCTGCGTTAAATTTAAAAAATAATAGTCGCCAATAATGTACCTAAAACTCACCCTTTCGGAAATTCACCTGCAGCTTGAAAATCTGTGTCGCTAGGTCACTGAACCGATCCTGGTCATCGACAGACGCGCCGAATGCACAGCTGATCTCAGGTACAGGACGCCATCCAAAGTTAAAGGTCGTAATGTCAAGTGCGTCCGGGTTAATGTACTGAGTATTCACTTCACTGCACGGCTACTAACACTGATCACTTAATTTATTTTTCATGGAACGTGTTGTTCGTACGTTATAAAAATTGGTGGAAATGAATTTTTACTTGGCGTTCGGAGCCGTGGGTATTTCCGCGCAAATTCTCACGCTGCAGCACTTGCGTCCTCGTTGTTCGGGGGGTGCAACCAGAACATCGCGTAATACTCTTGAGCAGAGAACATGAAATAAAAGAAAGCATAGTGTGTAGTGTAATTAAAACAAACGAGGAAGAACCAATAGTAAGAAGTTATCAACCAGAAGAATCTGGGAGAAGACAAAGAACAAAATGAAGAGCGTCCACGTGTTGGGCAGGCCTGGAGGGAGTAAAGGAAGACGCAAGTTTCTGCCAATTGATAAAAAATAAAAGGAAAGCAAGTCCCATGGAAGGGCCAAAAACGAAAAGGAAAGAGGTAAAAGAAGCTATTCCACTTAGGAATAGATTCGAGGTTCTCAGTGACAACGAAGATGGGGTTATCTCGAAAGGGAAGAAAGAAACTATAGCTGGCAATATAACGGCTAAAAAAACAACTCCACCACCAATAGTAGTACATGGCAATGCTGTTTCTCACAAAGGCCTTACAGAAAAAATAAAAAGACATACAAAAGAAAAATTCTACATAAAATATAGTAGTAGTGGGATAAGCATCTATACAAGCTGCGTCAAAGATTATACAGAATTACTTTCAAACATTGATGAAAGCACACAATACCACACTTATACAATGAAACAAGAAAAAACAAGGGCTTTTGTAATCAGAGGGCTGACAAGCGACATTGAACAAACAGAAATTCAAAACGAAATGATAGAGAAGGGTCTGCTAGGCGCCAAATGCATTCAAATGAGAGGAATTCATGGTCACAACAACCAGTTCCATTAACGAGAAGGAACTGAATCAAAAAATCAAATTTCTCAATTACACACGGGTGAGATGGGAGAGATATTTTAATAAGAAAAAATAACTCAGTGTCACAGATGCCAGGAGTGGGGGCATGCAACAACAAACTGCCATGTGGCAGCCAAATGTCTCAAGTGCGCAGAAGAGCACTTAACAAGGGAATGTACCAAAGACAGAAATACAGCCGCTAAATGTGTTAATTGTGGAGGCGAACATCCAGCAAATTCTACCAATTGCAAAGTGTATGGAAAAGAAGAGAGAAGAAGAAATGAGGGGGAAAAGGAAAGTTCTGGACCTTCGATGCGAGGAAGAGTTCCCACATCTGAAAGCTCCAGTATGCAGAACAACAACTCAAGATTCAGCAACAGAAAATCCAATTGTCAACATCAGGCAAGCTAATGTAGGAACCAGCAATAGCAGTATGGTAGAACTCTCTAATTTTAGAACACTCTGTACAGAATTTAAAAATTTAGATAGTCTAGTCGACGTCAAACAAATGATAAGTGACATCAGAAATTTAAACACACAACTAGCAGATTGTGAAACAGATCTGGGCAAATTTGAGGTATTTTATAACTTCACACAAATATTACAAAACAGAAATGGGTAGTCTAGTGATATATAGCTGGAACGCATATGGCATAAGAGGCAAAATAACTGAAGTAACAGACTTTTTGAATAGGAAAGGTGTAGATATTTTACTTATAAACGAAACTAAGTTAAAAGCTACGGAGACCTTAAAAATTAGGAACTATGACAGTTACTGTAGTAATAGGGAAAATGCTGCGGGGGGAGTTGCAATACTAATCAGAAGGGGAATACCGCACGAAAGAGTAGAAATTAAAAGGGTGGTGTCTATAGAACATATATGTATCAGGCTACAAAGTAACACATATTTGATAGCAGCATATAATAAGCCGTCAAATAGTTTTTCACACTCCGACCTGGACTCCCTCCTGGAAGTATCAAATAAAGTTTTAGTAGTAGGGGATCTAAATGCAAGACACACCAACTGGAGTTGCCACAGAAATAATAGAAATGGTCTAACACTAAATAGTTATATTCAGAACAATAACGTAACAATTCTGCACACCGACAGCCCAACACATATTCCCTACAATAATGGTACACCAACATTCATAGATTTAGTAATAAACAAAAACGTAATTAATATGGAAAAACTACAGGTATTGAATGAGCTAAATTCAGACCACTTACCGGTATACTTCACATTAGGAAATGAAAGTAATCCAAAACTGAAAAGAAGTATATTTGACTATAAGGGGGCTGACTGGGAACAATTTAGGGGCATATTGAATGATAAAATAATTACTAATATTAAAATAGAAACTAAAGAGGATGTAGATGAGGAAGTGTTGAAATTGACAAGGAACATACAACACGCAAGAGATAAGGTAATTAAAATGAAAACTGTGATAGCACAAAATACTGAATTATCTGATTCTATACTTAAGGAAATTAAATTTAGAAATTACTTAAGAAAACAATGGTAGAAAACAGGTAGTTTAGTTTTTAAAGAATTATACATGGAAAAGAGTAAAGAGGTTAGGGCTCAAATAGCAGAGTTTAGGAACAAAAAATGGTCAGAGAAGCTGTCTAAAATCAACACGAGGGTTAAAAGCTTATGGAGGATGACCAGGGTACTGAAAAGTGAGTATGAAGAAATACCATGTCTAAGGGAGGGAAATATTACAGCACTTACGGATAGGGAGAAAGTAGAATTAATAGCTTCGCAGTTTGAAAACGTACACAAAATTGAACTGCAGAATAACACAATAGAGCAAAGTAATATAGTAGCTGTAGTCAATAATTACTTACAAGGAACACTAAATAGTGGAGAGGACTGGTATAAATATCATACGTCACCAAAAGAAATATATTCAATAATTAAAAATGTTAGTTCACACAAAGCTCCAGGCATGGACAAAATACAAAATGTAGTACTTAAAAACTTATCAAAAAAGGCAATAGTTCAATTAAATTACATCATAAATAGCTTATTCAAACTCATGTACTTCCCTCAATACTGGAAAACGGCTGATATAATACCAGTCCCTAAACCTGGAAAAGACAAAAACAACCCCACTAGCTACAGACCTATTAGTCTATTATGTTCCATAAGTAAAATTGTAGAAAAAATAATTTTGGATAGAATTAAAAAACACGAGGAATTAAATAAAATTAATAGGGATATACAGTTTGGGTTTAGGAAGCAACACAGCACAGTTCAACAAGTAGTACGTATAGTCAATGACATAAGCAAAAATTTTAACTTGGATAAGATAACAGTAATGGCGTTACTAGATATACAAAAAGCATTAGACAAAGTTTGGATTGATGGACTGATGTATAAAATGATCAAGCAAAATTACCCAGAAACCCTGATTAGACTAATACACTCATACATAACCAATAGAAAGTTCAAAGTAGTAATTAATGATACTAAATCTAGAACAAAAGAAATAGTAGCAGGAGTTCCTCAAGGATCAGTCTTGGGACCACAGTTATTTAGCATTTCCTCAATGACATCCCAGAATTTGAAAGAACAAATATAGCCTTATTTGCAGATGACACAGCTATATACGCTCATTCTTTTTGTGCTGTCGTAGCTGCGAAACAAATACAAATACATTTAAATATGTTAGAAAAATACTATAGTCAATGGAAAGTAACACTAAATCCAGAGAAAACAGAGCTAATTGTATTTTCCAAAAAAATGACAGGAAATAAAATTTTTTCACCAGTTAAAGTATATGGACAGCAAGTAGCTCCCTCAAACAATGTGAAGTATCTGGGGGTGCATCTGGACTCAAAATTAACGTACAAACACCATCTCAAAATGGCAATACAGAAAGTTTATCCAATTATGAAAAAAGTGTACCCATTACTGGTTAAAAATTTCTCAGTAACTATGGAAAACAAAAGACTGATATACACAAGTAGGGTAAGGACCCAATTACTGTCACCCTAAGCTATTTTACGTAAAATAACGAATAAATCTTATAAAATGATGCATAAAAAAAATTTAGCATACAATTCAAACTGTTATTTATACGATACAAAAAATAGTACTTCATTTTTTCTTCGTTAATTTGAATAAAACGATAACAAATTTTAAGCGGATATTAGGAGAATGGAAACGATGACTTTCTTACTAGCGAAAGAGAAAACAAGGCGCCAAAGAAAATGCTGTAATTGTAATATTTAAGCTATTAACATAACAAAATATAATATTTTAAATAATATAAGCATCATAGAAAGTGTAAAGATTCGAATTCAACGATTCATTAAGTCTTTTTACTTATTAATTGGGTGACAGTGATTGGTACAAGCGTTTCTAGCATTTTGGTATTACTGTCATAGCAGTAGTTGCTCATGTACATGACACGACCTAACCTTAAAATGACAGATAAGCAGTATTAGGTTAGCTGGCAGTAATTGGGGTGTCAGTAATTCAGTCAAATACATTTGAAGGGTGTCAGTAATTGATCCCGTAACATATTTTTGAAATTCATGAATTTATACATAAAAATCGAAGTTTTAAGATCCACCAAATTTTTTCCATCAAGTAAACATATTAAACAATAATAAATAACACGAACAACATATACTTTTAGTCTACAAGTACAAAACTATAAGATAATGTCAGCGTCAATGCTTAATGTGTCAGTAATTGGGTCATTTACCCTATACTAAGACCAGTGATAGTATACGGTGCTCCAGTATGGTCCTCTGCAGCAATGACAAACATGAAACCGTTACAAGTCTTTCATAATAAATGTATGAGACTGATTTTAAATAGAAATAGGTATGAAAGAATAGCTGCAATGCACAGAGATGCTAATTTAGAACCAATAATCGAGTATATTAGAAACATAGGACAAAAGTTTTACAAATATCAGCTGCAAAATGAAAATGCGTTTCTTAAAGATATAACTAGAATAAGACACAATAATAGTATATTTAGGATAAAACACAAACTTCCATACCAAAATTTACCGATATTTAATGAAGAAAGCAGCTATGACTAAGATAAAAGTACAAAATAGAATTATTTGTTATGTGAAAATTCTAAAAGCAAGTTTTGCAAGTATAGTTTCCTGTATAATATAGATAGACGAAATATATTTGAAATTTTAAAAATTACACTGCGATAAGGAAGCTGAGAAGAAGATGTAGATCTAAAATAAGGAAAATTAAAGGTATAGCCTCGCTAAGGGGTAGGAACTTTATAACATACCAAAGACTGTTAGAAATGTTGTATAGATTAGTTTTAGTGGTTAAGTTATACATGTTATGTAATATAATAGTGCAATAAAGTATATGAAAAAAAAAGGTTCCCGTCCGATCGAAGTTAAGCATCACCGGGCGCGTACCGGCGAGAGATGGGTGATCGTTTTTCTCCGGTGCGTCGCTTGTGCTGGCAAACCACATGCCGTCCCTACGGTTGCGAACGTATATAATTCGTGATCTCAAGGCCTACCCTATAGCAAAAATTCTTTCGGTGAACCCCATTGAGTCAAGCGTTGTCTTCTCCTTCCCCCGACTATTCCGTCCACCCAGTGGCCTGCACGGTGGTTCGCTAGAGAAAAGTATTGATGCTCACTCCATCTTGCCTGGTTTAAGTTACTATAGAGGAGACTCTGAGGTGTAACGCGTCTGTTGGACCTTTCATAACCGACACTATTATCTGTCTCTGGGTTGTCATGTACCATTTGTAAGACCTGATGTTAATCAGAGTACGCGGATAAAACTGACTTTATCGCAGAAAACGTGAGAAAATGTGTTGTTGTCCGTACGGTGACTTCAACGAGAATGACTTATCACTTTTCTGGTGGTCCGAAGGTAGACACATCCAGAATTTTGGGAAGTACAAATATCCAATTACCTGCACTTTTCCAGAAGAGGCGGGACCTCCCCTCTGCGAATTTGTCGGTGTAGGTACCTTCACTATCCTGACGAAGTGGAGGAAAAGTACAACCACCTGGTTGTAAAAAATTACCGGGGATGATCGGACAGAGCCGCGGGTCTAGCCAGGATCGCGGTTTATGACCGCATTGTACCGCGAGTCAGCAATGGAACGGTAGGTACGAGTCCCAGCAATACATGTCACGGATTAAGGGGGTAGTGGACTATTTCAGCTTCAGAAAATTGATTACTTTATTTTTACTGATTATGAAAGTCTTTTATGAAAATTTTAAACAAAATTTCATGTAGAAATTCAAATAATTGTCGAAGTTATAGCAGCGAATGTAATTGAGTGCAACATCGAGTAACGGCCTCGCAGAGCTGTATTGGTATAGGGCACCTTACTTTGAAGCCGGTTTTCTCGAAACACTATTTTCAGAAACGGTGTACATCATAACTCTTGAACCAATGAACTTTTTTACTTAAAATTTTAACTGAAGCCGTAGAATTCCATTCTCTATCGCGTAACAATTATGCATCAACATTGGATGTGTGTAAAACATTTTACAACTGATTAAAGACGATTTTCTCCCGTAAAAATGTGGAAAAAAATTGATTCGTTTGTAACTTCCACAATTTTTGTTCAAATTCATCGGCAAGTTTCCACACTGTAGATATTTGTGTATAGAATAATCACCTCAAAGCATTTTGCTTTCAGATGATTGGTTCACCTGTATCGATGTACACTACCTGCAGCGGCGCGCCGCACAGGACTATCTTCAATGATTAATAACTTCGATAATTTTATACATTCCGACGATTTTGTTTTTTGTAAATACTCGCAACCGTGTCCACAATAGATTGTCAGAAGCACGACTATAACGATTGTTTGGTATCAAAGTAATTTAGCGTCAAAGAAACTAACGATTTTACGTATCCAATAGTCCACTACCCCCTTAACTCGGAACGAAGAATGTCTAAATTTTTAAAGACGGCGGGGTCTTGATTTCCCCCTAGCAATAAAAAAGCAGATGTCGAAACGTTCTTCGAAAATACCAAACTGCCGGTCGTAAAGGACTAAATTTATTTATTTACGGCTTGACCCATAAATTTTTTTTAGCTAGTCTGTACCGTTTATGCCCATGTGACGTCTCACTATTTTTCCGCGTGGTATTATTCTAAACTCTGTCATAAAATCTCAAATTCACTCCACCAAAGTCTCTCAAATTCAACTATTACCCCCCTTTCCCCAATCGCTGATCACCTTGACGATGTACCTTAGCGGCCCCCATCTCAAGATGGTCGGTACGAAACCTCATTCACCTATTCGCCTAACGAGGCACAAACTCCTCCCCTATATTTGAATTCAAACAAGTCCGTTGCCCCTTAAAACCCCTTAAATGGAGACCACGTCTCACATCTCATCTAAGACCCTCCAAGTCAACACGACGATTACACCTTTCCTAATAAAACACCCAAAATCCATTCGATGGGTTGAGTATCTCCTTTTCACAGTCATAAAAACCCCGGAAGTCTAATTGCGACGAATATTTGATGTACGTGACATAAATACGTCTAATAATAGAAGCACCTTTTATAAAAACCCCGGAAGTCCTACTGCGACCTAATTCTTGAATATGTCAAGGCCCATACCGCGCGTACCCCCGCAACATTCCTGTAAAATCACACAAATAAGAGGCCCCGAGAGGCCGGAGCACTCTTTTTACGGAACCTCTTATACAGAGCTCTTTACTACGAAACTCTTTCGACGCTAAAAAGTATTATTTAAAACAGTGTGAAACAATCATCATTTCATCAATCATTGTAAGCGATTATAATTACCATTAATACCATTGCATATCACCATCATCATATATTTTGTATTATTATTATTGCTTTTCATATTATCTTGTATTATCAACGCTTAGTGCGTTCATATATTTTGCATTATTATTCTTATTGCTTTTCATATTATCTTGTATTATCAACGCTTAGTGCGCTCATATATTTTGCATTATTATTCTTAAGCTTATTGTATTTCATATTAATTGTCTTATCACGCTTATTGCATTCTAAAGCTTATTGCTTTCATTTATATTATTTGTATTATCAACGCTTATTGCTTTCATTTAATTTCATTGGCTTATTTTCATGTGTTTCATGTCCATATTCTTATATTATGATTAATTACCGTTTATATAAATGTCATGTGCTAATGCTCAACGTTTGACGCATTATTGTGTTAATCTTGCTATCACATAAACAGTGAAAGTATTTTTGCTTAAAGTTAATAAACCTCCTTGCTTTAAATCACGCTTCGAATTATTGTGTGCATCCTTTTGGTTACAAAGATTCCAAATCAAAACAGGCTGCCGCAACAGCTGATTTTTGTTCGTGAACGCGAGAGCGCTTACAGTGTTTACAAACATACTTGTGCATGAGCCGTGCACAGTCATATAACTAGATGTAATTCACGGAAATATTACGTGTGGTTTCTTTTTATATAAATGCAACGGTAAATCCTATTTCCAAGTCAATACAAACATAACGTGCTCTAACGGACGTCCCCCGGATGTGTATTCGCAATTCAAACCTTCCCTGGTCGATTAGAGTGCTGGATTTAAGATTCGCGCCTGATCTCCACCTATCCTCAGTGTGCTGGATTTAAGATTCGCGCCTGACCTCCGCCTATCCTCAGTGTGCTGGATTTAAGATTCGCGCCTGACTTCCTCCAAAATCCTCAGAGTGCTGGATCTAGGATTCGTGCCTGATCTCCATCAACCACCCTCACTGCGTAGAATCACAGATTCTCGCCTGCCTTTAACCCCTACATTGTCATCGTACCGAAGACCTCCACCCGGGACGTGACAACCATATAAGGGTATTCCGAACAGCGAAAGCACTACTAATCGGCTCGGTGCTAAGAAAGAAATGAAAAGTTAGGTCGCATAAAATATCATGCATTTAGAATTACTTTAAACATAACGATGAAGATTGCGGTGTGGAGTGATATGCATGCGCATATTTATTCCCTATACAGGTAATAATTGGTAAGTAGTATGTCTAGGGGGATTCTAACCCTGGTCCTCTGAGGGGAGAGCGGGGGCGGGGGGAAGTGAGGGCGCGCGGGGAGTGCGGCGGAGGGAAACATGGGCACGGGGTCTGCGGGGAGAGGAAGACAGGTTGCGCGTGCACTAGCCGCGGAGTGGGGGAAGCCGCGATCGGGGAGGGGATCACTCCGGGCCGAGCCGCCGCGTAGGCCTCTCCAGATCGGAAACTTTTCAGGGGGGAATGACCCCCGAAAATTTTTTCATACCTAACCGAGGGAGGGAATGACCACCCCAAATATTTTTTCAAACCATTATGTGATGAAATTTTCCCCCCAACGCAGAGAAATAATTTATTTTTATCAGACGATATCGGACAATGTCGGGCAATGTCGGCTTTTTACACCGCGTCTTCGTAGGAGGGGAAGCTAAAATTCTAGGGAGGGAAAGAGACAACACTACATACGGGTACAATCGCATGCATTCTAAAGCTAACGAGTTTTTTCAAAATGATTTTCAATCTTAGCGTCGCAGTGTCTCGCGCGATCGTATGTAATATGAGTCCTCCTCTGGAGCAGCCGTGCGGGATGACGTCATTTTCACGAGGCGAAGAATGCTCGAACGAAATAGAATTATGCGACGTCAGCATATCTTAGAATTAGGTGGCGAGGAGGATAACGGATAAATGAAATGGAGAAATAATATACGTTTAAGAAATTTTATTTAAAATTAATAGAATAGAATTTAACATTTTTTCTTCCTACAAGCATGAGCTAGAATAACATTGATGGCGCATGCTACCAGTTCGCAATCTACATGATAATCCTCACAATAATGTTCGCTATCGCATATGATTTTAGCAGCACGACGCGCATCTAATGTTTCGCAGGCAACATCGCTTTGCTGTAGCACGTTAACAAAAGTTTCGAATTTTACTCTCGCATCTTGCGCAGTTTGATACATCCGCGGATACATATATTCTGTACATGGCTGAAGATTAAATAAAAATGATACTGTGTCCAGTACATAGGGGTACAATCGCATGCATTCTAAAGTTAACGAGTTTTTTCAAAATGATTTTCAATCTTAGCGTCGTAGCGCCTCGCGCGATCGTATGTAATATGAGTGCTCCTCTGGAGCAGCCGTGCGGGATGACGTCATTTTCACGACGCGAAGAATGCTCGAACGAAATAGAATTATACGACGTCAGCAAATCTTAGAATTAGGTAGCGAGAAGGATGACGGATAAATGAAATGCAGAAATAATATACGTTTAAGATATTTTATTTAAAATTAATAGAATACAATTTAAAATTTTTTCTTCCTACGAGCATGAGCTAGAATAACGTTGATGGCGCATGCTACCAGTTCGCAATCTACATAATAATCCTCACTCTTTGACACATCATTCGACTAGATCACACCACTTTCAACGTGTATTGAACGTCTATCGTACCACTTCGAACGTGTATCGAACGGCCTCGAACGTATATCGAACGTCAATCGTACCGCTTCGAACATGTATCGAACGGCCTCGAACGTGTATCGAACGTCAATCGTACCTCTTCGAACGTGTATCGAACGTCTATTGTACCACTTCGAACGTGTATCGAACGTCAATCGTACCACATCGAACGTCAATCGTACCACATCGAACGTCTATCGTACCTCTTCGAACGTGTAATGAACCACTTCTAAATAATTACAACTATTGTCTTAATCTAGCATACATCACATGTAGGAGATTAGGTGGGGGGTGGGTGAAGAAAAAACATTTATACATTAAAAAATTGATTATATTTTATTTATGCCTCTGGCGTTTAGACCACCAGTTGAATATTTTAAATACATTTTGCAAGGCACAGTGCTTTGCGTGTCTGCCACAACGCAGAGTATTAACTACATTTAGCTTATTTAGGGATTTGATATCCTCGTAGTCAATGTCCAGCGTCTCGATGATCACGTCCGCTCTCGTATTTTCATCGAGGAAATCCGCAAGCCAGTCGCGTTTCTGCAGCCCTATAACGTATACTATATGGGATGTGTCATCTTCTTCGTCGATCGCATCAGCTACAGCTTTCGTAATTAGCTGTTTAGCCATACTGTACGGAACGTCTCCATCGCCCCAACGTAGTCCATGATGTTTTGCCACCAACCATCGGATGCTTGATTTGTCGGATTTTGTAGATGAAATTATGGCATAGGACTCTCAAAAATATAGTGCGAGAGAATTGTCCCCTTGCGTAGGACAGCCACTTCTTTGACGATAAATCTTCCATCGACGATGAACCCTTGCAGGTCAACGAATGTTGGTACAGCCATTATCGGCACAATTTAGAGGTCCGCTCGCTTCCAAGACAGACGGGAGAATGCAGTTTTTCTCGTAAAGCATCTCAATTTTCACGAAGAAATTTTGTGCGAATTTCGCACAGGAGAGGGCGGGCAAGTAGCGTGGCAATTTAATTCATTTTGCGCACCACGTTTGTCAGTGGATTGTATTCAACCACCCGATCGTGCAGAATCAGACAGTAGGCTGTAGTATTTACCGGCACATCCTCTTTACACTCGAATTCTATGCGCACGTCCACGGTGCCATTCTTGATCGACTCATTTTGTCGCGAGCAATCAATCACCACGATGGGGCCAAATTGTAAAAATTCAGCCACGGTGAATAATGCCTCGTTGCAAGTATGTCCATAATACGATTTACCGAATTGCGTATACATGTGATACAAGATGGCATGCTTATTCTTGTCAAAGTCCAAGTTCATGTCATCGTATGGGTAAAATTCCGAGTTGAGAAAAAGTTTTACATTGGTCAATTTACAGTTGTTGAACTTAGTAACGTCTTCGCTCATCACATTCCTTCGACCAGTCTGTAGAGCAAGGATCACGCATCACGGCTTCTCCAGCTGTGCAAATGCCTTCACGGCCCACGAATGCTTGGTCGTGCTCTGTAAAGCCGGGGCCAGATCTGAATGAGTATACGCTGAGCAGGCTGAGCGGCGCACGAATATTTTGATGTGGACGGGTGAAACGGTAGCTAGGGCCGCATGCTTCTACGTCAGAAAGGCTGAGCGTGAACGCATATGCTAGTGTGGACGGGTCATTCGTGGTGACTCGGCTCATTCGACCAGACATGCTTTCTGTGATTTTTACGAAACGCCTACCGAAATTAATTTTAATGTCTTAAATTATTGAAGGCATAGACTAAATAAATTTAATCCATTGCTAATATTGACATAAACAGATAATCAAAAATTTAAAAATTACATTTTGAATAATAATAATAATGCAATTAACATATGATAGACTTTAAAGCTTTATTGTACTGAATAATTTGTCTTTCTTTTCTTCACTACACCCTGCATTGTTCTTAATTCATATAGCCAGGCCGACTCGCTGTTGTGTTAAAAAATCACACGAGATTACTCGCGGGGGCAGCAATACGCCTCGTGGAGGGACGCAGGTAGAAAATGAGGTGTCCGCTGCACTGCGCGTGATCCCGCCTGTGACGTCTTCCCTTCGAATTGGAGACTGATCGGATCGGCTCGCCCAGAAAAATTGACGAGCTAGACGAGGCGTGCTTTCTCGCGGAGCTACGACCCGTCTGATTCCACCTAAAGATAGTGGAAATATTAGCCTCTTTTTCGGCCGCGTCCAGATCTGAATAGAACCCCGAACCGAACGCCACTTGAAACTCCCTAATGCCCCCGTTCCTACGTGTGGAACGTATATTTCTAGCGATCTTCTTCGCCAGTTTCGACAGAGTCTCGTGGTTCGCGACAGCTAAAGATTGAAGGACAGAGAGTGTTTGGAGTAGTGCAGACGAAAGGATTGCCTGCCATATAACACCGAGGAAGGGACCTCGGGACCCTCGACCAAAGGAAGGTCAGCCTCGCCGCGATGTTCGGGCTCTTCACAGCCGATGTTGGTGAAATCCCAGACCATCAAAGGAATGGCTCACCCACATGGGGTAAACAACTGTAGTGGTGCATCCCTGTCCCTCACACCACCATGACTTGTTGTCGTCCTTACAATTGGGGGTATCAAGTAGTTTAAAGAAGCAAGACAAGGTGGTAATAAACGAAGAGTGTCCCACAGACCTTTCCAATGTACCTACGCCTACGGGATATGGAAGGGATGCCGATGGATTCCTTATATTTTTCCGATGAAAATCATTCCAAATTTCATATAAATCCGACTATTTTTAACGAATTCAACTTGAAATGATATAAAACAATTTTTCCTGAAATTTCCTTCATTATGGTGTGAATTACATTGTTCTTGGTGTCAGTTTCATCGGCGAAACATAAGGAATAAATTGACATCGTTTTCGCAAAGATGTGATAAGAAATGCGGAACTCTTGAACATTTCTGAATTTTTAATGGTATTCCAACCGTTTGAAGGATCGAAACCCATCAAATTCGGTGAGGCACTGCAGGGGGTTGTCCTAGCCACGGGGTACCTGGTGGCAACTCTTTGACACGCGTCGGTGGACAATCACTCTGTATTGGTAAACGGGATGACTCGGAGGGTTGACCTGTATGTTTATTTAGCTAACTATGTATCACACCATCTTTACGACTGCGGAGTGGGCTAAGTTAAGCACAGAAGTTGGTGAAGAAAGATACAATGGCAATTTCGACCCCTCCGCATGCGTCATTCATGCGCGCTCAGCCTGCTCAGCGTATACGCATTCAGGTCTGGCCCCGGCTTAAGAGAGGATACTCGTACAGATCCCACGATTGAAAACAAATGCTCAGGTTTTGTCCACTTTCCAAAGTACGTAGCAACGATAGCTTATTAACGTCGTTCAGCGTCACACGAGGCATCCGCCATTGTAGTTTAAGTAATTCAATTTCTGGTTCCAACATCGGTGATCCTATCAGAGCATTGTTGTCGTTGCGCGATCGTATTAAAATCAATTCGTGACGCGCATTAATAATCATGTGTTTGTAGTCCTCGCAAAATCCCAACAAATATTTGAGTGGGACACAAAAATTGAAATGATTTTTCACTATTAGCCCATCGCGTCGTTTCAAACCCCATCCGGCATTCTCCATATTTTTGTCTTCGTCAGATGTCAGCGATACATAGTTTTTAAGCGTGCTAGTTATTCCAACGTTTCTGTTGCGATCAATCTCCACACCATTCAGCTCGTATCGAATCTCATCGAATAAGAACGCCACGCAATTATTTCCCAACATCGCCGTTAACGCATCATTTGGCTTATTTATCTTCAATTTCCCCTCCACATAGAGGAAACTTTCACATGGCAATGTGTATAAATCCTGCTGCTGTATCGGTATTCTTATCTCATCGCTGTATCCAAACGTCGTGTTGAAGTATGGGTTGTATGTGTGAGTCTCGAGCTTGACGATGCGATCATCAAACGTCGGCTTCCCTCCAATGCTTAGAATATCAGCCATTTCTTTCAACTTAAATGCGTACAATGAATCCCAAAGATTTCAAAAATGCAATGTTCGAAGCACTGAGCCTCTTCTTTTTAGCGTGATCGGAGTTGTAGTTGTTGTTGCAAACAATTTCACTTGGAAGAAACGTGTTTCTGGAGTCGTTCAATATAAGCATTTCTTTCGCACCACACGTATTATCGTCGTCGTCGTACGTGCAGTCTAATGGTAATCTCTTCACCTCGAAAATCGAGCAATCGTCCATCTTGATCCACAACGCGTATCGTTAGATCCGTAATGACCCGTGCGGTGATTGGAAGGTAAATGATCTGTGCAGGCGTTTCCGATATCTTATATCTTGGTGGAACGCGTGGAGAAAATTCGTGTATCTTATGTACACGCCTCCCATTATTGTACGCGCCAGCGGTCACGCTGCATTCTATGCGAATAATGTTCACGTTCATGATATTAATTGGATCGTCCGATTCGGGCCACTGTCCTGGTTCTAATACCCGATTCGTCGAGAATCCAATGTTATTGGGCTTTGTAAAGTCTACGGCGAACCGGCAGTACAGTTCGCTTTTCATGGTGTTGTTGTTGGGATGCAACACTATAGGATACACATCGTTGTCACCGCCATCGATGCCACCGAGATTTTTTTGAGGATATCGCTCGAGTAATCGCTGCTTCAGGTACTTGGCAATGGCGTCTAGTTCGTAGGAGCCGTGGGGAATCGTAATGTATTCATGAGTAGTGACGACGCTGTTGTCGTTCATATCATAGTTTACGATGAAGTAGAATTTATCGTTGCTCGAGTCGATGTTCGAGCGTAGACATAGTTGTCCACAATTGCTCTGATCATACTTTTGATAAGATGTTCGATTGTATTCAATTTTCACAGCATCTTTATCCAGATATTGCACCAATTCCTTAGGCGGTCGAAGATTCCCAAAGCTGTCGAAATATATAGCTCGACACCCTCTCTTCGCATACGCCACCCAATGAGTCCCAGGCCCCTCGACATTGTCCAAATTTACGATACTGCTCTCGTTTCGACGTACTCCTCCAGCTGGTAACGCGTTACGCATAAAAACTCCTCTAAAGAATGGAATACGCATACGTTTTGCCAACTCCTCTAATTGCGCATCGGTAGTAATACCCGCGGGCATTTTTATTTTCTTTCCGGCGTTTTTTTTTTTCGTTTCGATATTCCCTGTCCGCGCTTGTATGGGGCGAGATAAAGTCCCCGACCATCCATGGAGCGATTATGACGTTGCATTTCCTGCCCTGACGTTGCGATCCCCGCCAATCCGCCAGCTAATGATCCGAGAACGTCTAGCAGCGGTAGAAGTGGTAATATGCCACCCCGTTTTGCTACTGGAAGAATCCGCTTTTTCGGTGCTCTCTTTGGAATCCTTTTGCGCAATTTTGCTTTCATTCCCATTCCGATTTTCGTCTTGGCTTTCATAGCTGCCCAAACAGCCGTCGCAGCACCTCTTTCACCCAGAGTCGAGTCTCGCGCAACGATGCGTTTTCGCGCTTTGTCAGCGAGAACGTTATCTGCCGCGTGCCTTTCGCTGAGCTCGTTGCTACGCGAATATGCAATATCGTGTTCACGACACGCTGCGTCCAACGGATTGATACCTTGATCCCCTCTAGCCAATCGTTTTGCCAGATGAGTTCCCGGGCCGCAAAACTGGTTTCCCGGAATATGTACTTCGATAGGTAGCGCGTTTATCGCCCGATTTAACAAATCATGGCCTTTCTTTACTCTCGTCGGCGACATTCGCCGCAGTTTTTAATCAAAGGTGCTGGACCGTCAATATTCGTTCGGTGCCAAGGGCGATTATAATGTTCCAGACACCGACGATACTGCTGAACCTCAGAATCGGCTTTTGAATGCTCGGGGAGTCTGTCCCACAACTGATCAATGTGTCTGCCAAACTCTCGGAGTAGAATAATCTTTGGTATATATTTCAACTGCTCAGAGGTTAGGTCTCGAATATCGCAATTATCCGACAGGACCAGAAGCATTTTGAATACTGAACCGTTTTGCTTCGGCACGGACCTATAAATAGGACGCATCGCCGCTTCGACGTATCAAAATCATTTTTCACAGTTCATGGAGAGGATGCGATTCGTGCGGCAACCTGTGACGATACGCGTGACAAATTTTGACGGTAAATCACGAGTGATGTCTTCAAAAACAAGACGCAGACATGGTAGCATGCTACCAAACACTATACGCTGTGTCATTTGTGGCCCATCAAATTGCGGAAAGACCAACGTGCTGGTGAGCTTGTTGGAAAGTCCTCACGACGTCCGCTTCGAGAACGTGTACGTGTACTCCAAGTCGTTGCAACAGCCGAAATACCAGTATTTGGAGAATTTATTGACTCCGATAGATGAAATTGGCTACTTTACGTTTTCGAATAACAGTGATGTCATCACACCAAGGGAATCGCTTCCGAATTCCATTTTTATCTTTGATAACGTGGCATGCGACAAGCAAGATACGATAAGGGAATACTTTGCAATGGGGCGCCACTCGAACGTTGACTGCTTCTATCTCTGTCAGACGTATGCAAAGATTCCCAAACATCTTATATGCGACAATGCGAATCTGCTGATTCTGTTTAAGCAGGATGGTACCAACTTGAAACATGTGTACAACGATCATGTAAACACTGACATGCCTTATGAGGATTTCTGCGCTTTGTGTCGTAATTCTTGGCAACGGGAGTATGGTTTCGTTGTAATAGACAAGGATAGTGCGATGTGCAATGAGCGTTATAGAAAGGGTTTTAACCAGTTTGCCATACCGTGAGATGGTCAATTGTCGTCAACACGTCGGTGGGAAAGCAACGTCTGCGGTACAACGATGATTGATATCGATACTCTAGAGATTAAGGATCGCGAGAGAATAGCGAAGGAAATTGCGAAAACCAGCGATTCCATTCGCCGAAAACATCAGGCTTTGAATACTGACAAGATGGAGGAAGATATCGCGTTGGAGAGATACTTTAAACCTATCGTCGAACCCCTAAAACATTTTGCTGAAAATACTGCAGCGACAGAAGCTGGCACATCACCGCTGATGAGCACAGACGTTGGTGGGAATGAAACATTAACGCCTAATAAAATCCAGTCGAAAGGGAACACATCGCGCAAGGCAAAGAGGAAACAACACGTGTCGGCGGAATATTCACCCATAACCTCGACACCAGTTCAATCGAAGCGGAACCGACAAAATGTTAGATCAATCGAGTCTCCCGTTCCTCCCACACCAATAAATACATTTCCCAGTGTACAATTGCTCAGAACCAATGATGATGACGACGTTTTTGAAACTAGTCCCGATGAGTCGTTTGTAACATCAATTAGATAACAACTTCAAATATCCGAGGGACAAGAAACGTTCCGCAGTCATTTCGGCCCGCTGGGACAAAAATACATGAACGCAATCCTAAGTAGTGATAAGGATGCAACAATGGACTATGTGTACGGTGTATACTTTGGCAATAGTAGAACAATGCTTGGGGATAAGGCTTTCGATATAGACAAGGATGATAATATAATCATAAATGGTGTAAAATACAGAGGAACACCCGGCCTTTACGAATTGATTTTTAAGAGAATTCCCGACTGTATACACCGATGCTGATAAACAAAAATACAAAAGTATACTGCTGGCGACGAATGCCCACAGACGCGGTCATGGTGCTAAATATCCCATATTGGGCAACAAGGGATACAAGTACAAACATGTAATTGCACCGCTAATCCCTTGCGCATCGGCTAGTAGAGCAGGGAATGTTCTAACGGTACCGCGAGCCATGGTGGTAAACGATAACAAGATCGATTACGTACACTGGGACGAACCCAACGAGCTGGTGGATCGATTCCGTTTGCTCGAAGCGTCGCGTCAGGCGGTTAACAACTCTCACGATCCCGAAATTCTATCGATTATCGAGGAACTCCGCGAGGTAGGGCTCATTATATGAAACCGCGCGCCGATGATGTGCACAGTATGCATCGAGATGCCAATCAACAAATTTGGGGTATCGCTCGAGAAGAGTGGAGCAGCTAGAATGGACTATTACAAATGGAGCGGTTCGCTTCGAAATTACATGCGAGATAACGCTCTTTGCGTGACCGGTGCAGATTTTGATGCAAAATCACGCAAGATACAACGCGTAGCTCAGCCCGTGGCCGACACCGATGCCGTCAATAAACTATACGTGGAAAAGAGCATTAAAGTTTTGAGAGAGCAGCAGGAAGAATTAGACAGGAAGCTGGTCGTGTTTCAGACAGATATGTTGACGTTTCAAAACAGCGTTCAAAAGATATCGCAGGCGTTGAATTCTATCCCACAGCCGGACAATGAAATTCGTAAAGTTAAGGAGGCTATAACCGCTTTTGCTGCGGAGCAGCAACTTGTCCAGAATTTTCTCGGACCGACGGGAAGCACATAATGCATGTACCCGATAATTATCGCATCATTCGTGTCCAAAACATCTCTGCGTTCAAACATGCAGCCATTATCGAAATCCAAGAGTAAAGAAGAAAACCATGGTCACAAGAGGCTACAACTTGTTGAGGAATTGCATGCTCCAGCTCGAAGACATTTTCCGCGGAGGCGCGTCATAGTGCATGGATACGATGATCTGTGGCAAGCTGACATTGTAGAAATGCGTACATACTCGCGATTCAACCAGGGTCACCACTACATACTCACCGTCATCGATGTGTTGAGCAAGTATGCATGGGCGGCGCCGCTCAAGACTAAAAGTGGTGCTGAGGTGACTAAAGCGCTTGCGAAGATATTTAGAGATCGATATCCGAAAAATTTGCAAACCGATCAAGGAAAAGAATTTTACAACACCGATGTGCAGAAACTCTTGACAAAGCACGACATTAATCATTATTCGACGTATTCGTTGATGAAGGCCTCCGTCGTAGAACGTTCCAATCGAACTTTGAAGAACAATATGTGGAAACTGTTTACGCTGAATGGAACCTATAGATGGACCGATGCGCTACCAAGTCTACTTGCAGAGTATAACGCACGAAAACATAGAACCATTAGAATGCGTCCTTGCGATGTTACCCCTGCGATCGCCGACAGGCTGCTAGCCATAGTATACAGCAACATAAAGATCGCTGCACCAGCGAGATTCAAATTGGGCGAGTTTGTGCGCGTGAGTAAATTTAAAACCATATTCGATAAAGGCTATACGCCGAATTGGACAACGGAGGTGTTCAAGATAGCCAAAGTACAGACAACTAATCCTGCAACGTATCTGCTGGTCGATTCCTGTAGAAAACCTGTTGCCGGAGGATTCTATGAACACGAGCTGCAACGCGTCACCGATCCTGATGTGTATCTAGTGGAAAAAGTGTTGCGTAGAAAGGGGGATAAGGTGACGTCAAGTGGCTGGGGTTTGATAAATCACACAATTCATGGATAAATAAAAATAATGTATTGTAAAAATAATAATACATGGTTCAATAAATACAATGATACATATATGTAAATGTGTGAACAATTTTTTTATTTTAATACATTAATTCCGCCATTTATAATTTCTATACATTTGCGAACAATTTTATATTATACAATAAATAGAATAATTTCTATTTTACAATGGAATTTGGTAATGTCCTCAGGGCAGAGTGTCGGTCGAATTGGGTACGATAGGCCGCTTGTCGTCGTGTGGGCTTAGAGCGATTTTAGATTCCGAAATGGTGTACACTTTATGCAATTTAGACCGTATGCATGATTGTCTGCGAACCATTTCGATCTCCCTTTGCAAACACTGCGCGTAGTCGTCGAAATTTATCGTTCTGGCTATGACGTTGGTCTTGACGCCTTTCGCCTTTTTCGTATCTTTTTTACCGTCTACGCGAAGTGCATACATTTTCGCCCTAAGACCTACGAATTCGGTCATTATCGCACCGTTATTTTCGTCCTTCATCAGCCTTGGAACCTTCTAATTTACGCGCGGCATATTATATATATTGTCAGTAGGATAATCGCTTGTGTCGAATCTATCGATATTGTGTTTCATGGTCTCGTAGATATCGTCGCATCGAATATGATAAATGAGGCTGTCTGTGTCGGTGTATAGAATTTTACATTTTTGCCCGTGCTTGGGAGACATGTACTCCTGGTGAAATTCGTACAAACAAATTTTTGATATGTCCAGAATGCACATACCCACGTATATCGGTTTGTTGAATTTCACCTCGAGTTTTCGCAATTCAACAGCTATTACATTTTCTGAAAAAAACACTTCTGCTGTGGAAATTCGGTTTCGCGATCATTGCCTCCGCACCATATTGCCCTTCCCAACGAGTCAAAAGTTTTACATCCACGTGATTTCGTACATTTTCCATAATTTTACCAAATACCGCGTTGTTCATCAATTTGTACCAATTTTTTTCAAAATCGTTTGTCGCGCTTGTCCTAAACCGTGTAATGAGTTCGATGTAATCGCGAAGCCAGGGATATTGAGTGAATTGAAGCACGCGGTGTATTTTTGTAATACGAAGACCATGACGCGTGCACTGCTGCAGGTTACGGTAATGGATGACGTAACGCTGCTTATCGTATACCGTCGCGAGTAACTTGTCCTGCCTGCTGCCAGGTGGTTTGGCACGCGTCGGGCAGAACGGTAGATCGGCATGAGCGTCGTGCAGACGTTGCGGATATTCCAGATCTACCTCGAGAATGTACCCCGTGGGCGAATCGACACCGATTGAAGACACGTCAAAATTTGCAGCATCTTCGACCCATTGAAATTTAGCGTATGGCAGGGGCTGACACATTGCCCATCCATACAAATTGTTCACGTCAAAGTACTTCCGATGCGTCGTAAGATGACATGTACTTGTTATTGGCATGTGCGTATCTTCCGGAACATTTTCTTAAACCCCCATGTATACCGCGTTCGATAAACATAACCATATCGACGCACAGTGGGAAAAAATCGGTGCGTCACCGGCCAAAAATCTATAACTTTTGAACGGATGAAGATAAAGTAGTAATTCTTTTTGCGTTAATGAAGTTGATATGTCCTTCATTAGTTAGATAGCATTACGTTACTTATATTAAGTAATACTTAATTACATTAACTAATACGATAACATTACTAACGTTATTTCTATTTAATATTAAAAAATATTTCTTCTGGACACTCTTCTTGAATATCCCTCCCCTTTTGTTGCAGCTTTAAAGATGATATTAAAGGATCCGATGAAAGTAACATAATACGGAAGAGATCTTGATTAACTCTTTGTCTTGATATTTTGAAATATTTTTGTTTTCTTTTTTGGTTAAATAATTAAACTCTGAATGTTTTAGGATAGAATGATCCAAGTATATACAGGAACATTTATTTTTAACTACAAGCATTCGCCTACAATGTCTTCGAGTTACATACATTGTTTGAAACAAACGAATCACTACGTTTCACGGTTCCACTGTTAATGTAGTATTATTCTACCATATGTCCCTGACGAGTGTGCAAAGAATAATATCCGTCTCTAACCGTTTACGTATAATATAGAAGTTTAAAGAAAAGTATAGCTTTGGTGATTGATACGGTGTAATATTACTGCGGTGAATTGTTCTGAAATAAGTTTAATTGCTTTCAGTGTGGTGTTCGCATAATAGTTGTAAAAATGGAGTACACATATAAATCTTTATTTAATATCTTTATAGAAGACACTAGTATTAGTGAAAAAAAAATTGTTAATAAGATAGCGGAAAAGTATGGAGTTAAATATGAAGACGTACCACGATTCTTTAGTATTAACCTTGCTGGAATTGATAATAATATAAAAAGTAAATACAAATTTTCATATTATAATAAAAAAATGTTTTTGACAAAGAATTCTCGATGGCTGGAAACAACTTTCTCCATAAAAGGTCTAAATGAAATAGGCAGTGTACCGATACCGAGCACCTCAAAAGGTCGACCAAAGAAATCGTATGAAGAGAGTGCTGACAGGTGAAAAAGACGAAAAAGAAGTGAATTAAACGAAAAACTGTCCACTTTAGAAATAGATATGCCAGAAATTATCATCTCCAATTATAAAAAAAATCACGATTATAAAAGAGCAAAAATTTTAGAGGCTGTCGAAAAAGCAGAGAAATCAGAGATAGATCGGATATATGATGCCATATTTTCACCGACAGAATTAGGTACTTTTTCTCCTGAAGAAGCTTTGGCAATTTTCCTTGACTTAGGTTTATCTAAGGCAAAATATCAAAAACTAACTCAACATCTACAAAAAAAAGGAGTAAAGCATGTGTTCCCTCCTTACTCTGTAATTACGGAAACGAAGAAGAATTCAATGCCAGACAATTGGAAAGCTACATAAATATCGGCAGAATGTACTCTTCAAGATTTGTTGGATCACACTGCTAAAAGAATTCTGCAAACTAAGCTACCAGAAGAAATAGCTGAATTAAATTCTGATAATTTGATATTGTATTCTAAGTATGGTTTTGATGGATCCTCAGGACAGAATCAATATAAACAAGCATTTTCCGTAAATGCTAATGACATTTCCGATACAAATTTATTTATTACTTCATTAGTTCCGCTGAGGTTAAATTTTGCTGCAGATAGTGAAGAAAATGCCACCGAAGTATGGAAAAATCCCATGCCATCATCGACACATTTTTGCCGACCACTCAGGTTTAAATATATAAAAGAAACCAAAGAGTTAATTCAATTGGAAGATACAAATCTAAAAGAAGAGATACGCGTGCTAAAGGAAACAAACACAACAATACACGGAAAAAATATAAAAATTAAACACAAGCTGTTTTTCACAATGGTTGATGGAAAAGTAGCCCAACATGCTTCGGGAACTTCAGCGACCACTAGATGTGTGATATGCTCTAAAACTATGAAACAATTCAATTCTCATGGCAAAAAAGCACCGGAACATAATGCTGAATTTGGTTTATCTCCTTTACATGCAAGGATTCGATTTATGGAGTTTTTATTAAACGTTGCTTATGAAAAGTATATTGGATTTCAAAATATAAAGCAGGATAAGGCAAAATTAGAAATAAAAGAAAACGAGAAGACCAGAATACAAAAAGAATTTAGAGAAAGATTAGGCCTTATAGTAGACACACCAAAACAAGGGTTTGGAAATACGAACGATGGCAATACTGCCAGACGATTTTTCGGAAATGTTAAAATTACAGGAAATATATTAAATATAAAAGAAGAAATTGTCGACAGATTTAATAATATTTTAAATATGGTCAATAGTGGATTGAAATTGAATCCTCAAAGATTTGGGAAGTATGCGAGAACTACACTAAATTTATTTAAAAAAACCTATCCAGACAGAAATTTAACACCAACCGTTCACAAAATTCTGAGCCATGGTGAAGATATTATTAGTTCTCATATTTTACCCATCGGAGAATTGTCTGAGGAAGCCCAGGAGGCTAATCACAAAGAATATCGAAGGTTAAGACTTAGCAACACTTGTAAAATATCAAGACAGAGAATTAATCAAGATCTCTTCTGTATTATGCTACTTTCTTCGGACCCTTTAATATCATCCTTAAGGCTGCAACGAAAAGGGAAGGATATTCAAGATGAGTGGCCAGAAGAGATTAGGAATATTTTCGAATTTTAAATAGTAATATTGTAAGTAACATTATCATATTAGTTAATGTAATTAAGTATTACGTAACCCTCGGTTGTCACACCTTACGTAACCCTCGGTAGAATATTGTTGTCACACTGGGTTGATTCGATCCAAGCCAATTTTCAATCAGCTGTTGTTTAAAAACTATCTGTTAAATTAAGTCGACACAATTTTGAGATCAAGTTTGAACATTGTAGAATATATGTTCATCGTTGAAAATTAATATTTAATGTATCATATTAAAAAAATTTTGAAAGAAAAAGTTTCTGAAAATTTTTTTGCTTAAAAAATCACTGGGGGAACGTCTCTGCCTGTAGAGGATACACGAAATTACTACTACATGGCACCAGTAGTACCATTTTTAATGATGCCGCAAAGATATTGTACCTTAAAGTCAAATTTTGAGTCATTTTGCCCCAGTGTGACAACCGAGGGTTAATATAAGTAACGTATTATTATTTAGCCAATGAAGGACACATTAACTTCATTAGAGCAAAAAGAATTATTACTTTATCTTCATCCGTTCAAAAGTTATAGATTTTTGGCCGGTGATGCACCGATTTTTTCCCACTGTGCGACGTCGGTGAGCAATTCAAATGTAATTTTGGTATGCTTTAGCATTGCATCCCAGGTGAAACCAGGTAGAGTATAATAATGTGCTGAATCTAATCCATAACTCTTGATACAACTTTCGCGAAAATTTTCAAAAATATCTGCCAATAACAAGACATCAGTTTTCAAATACAAATCGCTGTTTAAAAAAAAACGCCGAAAAGAAAATAAAAATGCCCGCGGGTGTAACTACCGATGCGCAATTGGAGGATTTGGCAAAACGTATGCGTATTCCATTCTTTAGAGGAGGTTTTATGCGTAACGCGTTACCAGCTGGAGGAGTACGTCGAAACGAGAGCGGTATCGTAAATTTGGACAATGTCGAGGGGCCTGGGACTCATTGGGTGGCGTAAGCGAAGAGAGGGTGTCGAGCTATATATTTCGACAGCTTTGGGAATCTTCGACTGCCTAAGGAATTGGTGCAATATCTGGATAAAGATGCTGTGAAAATTGAATACAATCGAACATCTTATCAAAAGTATGATCAGAGCAATTGTGGACAACTATGTCTACGCTCGAACATCGACTCGAGCAACGATAAATTCTACTTCATCGTATACCATGATATCAACAACAACAGCGTCGACACCACTCATGAATACATTACGATTCCCCACGGCTCCTACGAACTAGACGCCATTGCCAAGTACCTGAAGCAGCGATTACTCGAGCGATATCCTCAAAAAAATCTCGGTGGCATCGATGGCGGTGACAACGATGTGTATCCTATAGTGTTGCATCCCAACAACAAAACCATGAAAAGCGAACTGTACTGCCGGTTCGCCGTAGACTTTACAAAGCCCAATAACATTGGATTCTCGACGAATCGGGTATTAGAACCAGGACAGTGGCCCGAATCGGACGATCCAATTAATATCATGAACGTGAACATTATTCGCATAGAATGCAGCGTGACCGCTGGCGCGTACAATAATGGGAGGCGTGTACATACGATACACCAATTTTCTCCGCGCGTTCCACCAGGATATAAGATATCGGAAACGCCTGCACAAAACATTTACCTTCCAATCACCGCACGGGTCATTACGGATCTAACGATACCCGTTGTGGATCAAGACGGACGATTGCTCGATTTTCGAGGTGAAGAGATTACCATTAGACTGCACGTACGACGACGACGATAATACGTGTGGTGCGAAAGAAATGCTTGTATTGAACGACTCCAGAAACACGTTTTTTCCAAGTGAAATTGTTTGCAACAACAACAACAACTCCGATCACGCTAAAAAGAAGAGGCTCAGTGCTTCGAACATTGCATTTCTGAAATCTTTGGGATTCATTGTACGCATTTAAGTTGACAGAAATGGCTGATATTCTAAGCCAGGCTTCGGAATTAAGTGAACGCGGCGGCCGATTTTCGGAGGCAACGCCTCCTTTCTCCCGCCGCGCGTCTTGGCCCCCGCGGCGGCCTAGAAGCTTGGAGCGCCTCAGGCCCGTACCGTATGAACCGCGCGTGGCGCATTGGGGCGAAACCCGTATCAATAAATTTCCACATCACCCAAGGAGGTACTATTATTGATGCGTTTTTTTTGTCAGTGGTATCCCCTGTAGGCCTATTCCACTGTGTCGCGCGATAAAAATGGGATTGGAAAACCGCGTTTTACTACCAAAATTTTAAATATGTATGGGAAAACTAGATTTTCGCGCACGTTTAGGCGAAAAAAAAGTTTTCCCATACCTTGACAAAATTTTGATAATACTTCTGCTCCGTGGGCATCTTGATCTGATTCGTGAATTCCGAATTCACTAAAAATCAAAAGCAATACTCCTGTCCGTTCGCTCTGAACGAATGGAGAAGTCTGACGAAAAGACGTTACAGTTTCAGAGACTGTTTTCTGTCTTTCGACATTGTATGTAACGTCTTTTCATCAGATCAAAAGACTGTTTCCTCCTGCTGAAACTGTAACGTCTTTTCGTCAGACTTCTCCATTCGTTCAGAGCGAACGGACAGGAGTATTGCTTTTGATTTTTAGTGAATTCGGAATTCACGAATCAGATCAAGATGCCCACAGAGCAGAAGTATTATCAAAATTTTGTCAAGGTATGGGAAAACTTTTTTTTCGCCTAAACGTGCGCGAAAATCTAGTTTTCCCATACATATTTAAAATTTTGGTAGTAAAACGCGGTTTTCCAATCCCATTTTTATCGCGCGACACAGTGGAATAGGCCTACAGGGGATACCACTGACAAAAAAAAACGCATCGATAATAGTACCTCCTTGGGTGATGTGGAAATCTATTGATACCGGTTTCGCCCCAATGCGCCACGCGCGGTTCATATGGTACGGGCCTGAGGCGCTCCCAGCTTCTAGGCCGCCGCGGGGGCCAAGACGCGCGGCGGAAGAAAGGCGGCGTTGCCTCCGAAAATCGGCCGCCGCGTTCACTTAATTCCGAAGCCTGTTCTAAGCATTGGAGGGAAGCCGACGTTTGATGATCGCATCGTCAAGCTCGAGACTCACACATACAACCCATACTTCAACACGTCGTTTGGATACAGCGATGAGATAAGAATACCGATTCAGCAGCTGGATTTATACACATTGCCATGTGAAAGTTTCCTCTATGTGGAGGGGAAATTGAAGATAAATAAGCCAAATGATGCGTTAACGGCGATGTTGGGAAATAATTGCGTGGCGTTCTTATTCGATGAGATTCGATACGAGCTGAATGGTGTGGAGATTGATCGCAACAGAAACGTTGGAATAACTAGCACGCTTAAAAACTATGTATCGCTGACATCTGACGAAGACAAAAATATGGAGAATGCCGGATGGGGTTTGAAACGACGCGATGGGCTAATAGTGAAAAATCATTTCAATTTTTGTGTCCCACTCAAATATTTGTTGGGATTTTGCGAGGACTACAAACACATGATTATTAATGCGCGTCACGAATTGATTTTAATACGATCGCGCAACGACAACAATGCTCTGATAGGATCACCGATGTTGGAACCAGAAATTGAATTACTTAAACTACAATGGCGGATGCCTCATGTGACGCTGAACGACGTTAATAAGTTATCGTTGCTACGTACTTTGGAAAGTGGACAAAACCTGAGCATTTGTTTTCAATCGTTGGATCTGTACGAGTATCCTCTCTTACAGAGCACGACCAAGCATTCGTGGGCCGTGAAGGCATCTGCACAGCTGGAGAAGCCGCGATGCGTGATCCTTGCTCTACAGACTGGTCGAAGGAATGTGATGAGCGAAGACGTTACTAAGTTCAACAACTGTAAATTGACCAATGTAAAACTTTTTCTCAACTCTGAATTTTACCCATACGATGACATGAACTTGGACTTTGACAAGAATAAGCATGCCATCTTGTATCACATGTATACGCAATTCGGTAAATCGTATTATGGACATAGTTGCAACGAGGCATTATTCACCGTGGCTGAATTTTTACAATTTGGCCCCATCGTGGTGATTGATTGCTCGCGACAAAATGAGTCGATCAAGAATGGCACCGTGGACGTGCGCATAGAATTCGAGTGTAAAGAGAATGTGCCGGTAAATACTACAGCCTACTGTCTGATTCTGCACGATCGGGTGGTTGAATACAATCCACTGACAAACGTGGTGCGCAAAATGAATTAAATTGCCACGCTACTTGCCCGCCCTCTCCTGTGCGAAATTCGCACAAAATTTCTTCGTGAAAATTGAGATGCTTTACGAGAAAAACTGCATTCTCCCGTCTGTCTTGGAAGCGAGCGGACCTCTAAATTGTGCCGATAATGGCTGTACCAACATTCGTTGACCTGCAAGGGTTCATCGTCGATGGAAGATTTATCGTCAAAGAAGTGGCTGTCCTACGCAAGGGGACAATTCTCTCGCACTATATTTTTGAGAGTCCTATGCCACAATTTCTTCTACGAAATCCGACAAATCAAGCATCCGATGGTTGGTGGCAAAACATCATGGACTACGTTGGGACGATGGAGACGTTCCGTACAGTATGGCTAAACAGCTAATTACGAAAGCTGTAGCTGATGCGATCGACGAAGAAGATGACACATCCCATATAGTATACGTTATAGGGCTGCAGAAACGCGACTGGCTTGCGGATTTCCTCGATGAAAATACGAGAGCGGACGTGATCATCGAGACGCTGGACATTGACTACGAGGATATTAAATCCCTAAATAAGCTAAATGTAGTTAATACTCTGCGTTGTGGCAGACACGCAAAGCACTGTGCCTTGCAAAATGTATTTAAAATATTCAACTGGTGGTCTAAACGCCAGAGGCATAAATAAAATATAATCAATTTTTTAATGTATAAATGTTTTTTCTTCACCCACCCCCCACCTAATCTCCTACATGTGATGTATGTTAGATTAAGACAATAGTTGTAATTATTTAGAAGTGGTTCATTACACGTTCGAAGAGGTACGATAGACGTTCGATGTGGTACGATTGACGTTCGATGTGGTACGATTGACGTTCGATGTGTTACGATTGACGTTCGATACACGTTCGAAGTGGTACGGTAGACGTTCGATACACGTTCGAAGTGGTACGATTGACGTTCGATATACGTTCGAGGCCGTTCGATACACGTTCGAAGTGGTACGATAGACGTTCGATACACGTTGAAAGTGGTGTGATCTAGTCGAATGATGTGTCAAAGAGTGAGGATTATTATGTAGATTGCGAACTGGTAGCATGCGCCATTAATGTTATTCTAGCTCATGCTCGTAGGAAGAAAAAATGTTAAATTGTATTTTATTAATTTTAAATAAAATTTCATAAACGTATATTATTTCTGCATTTCATTTATCCGTCATCCTTCTCGCTACCTGATTCTAAGATTTGCTGACGTCGCATAATTCTAATTCGTTCCAGCATTCTTCGCGTCGTGAAAATGACGTCATTCCGCACGGCTGCTCCAGAGGAGGACTCATATTACATACGATCGCGCGAGACGCTGCGACGCTAAGATTGAAAATCATTTTGAAAAAACCTGTTAGCTTTAGAATGCATGCGATTGTACCCGTATGTAGTGTTGTCTCTTTCCCTCCCTAGAACTTTAGCTTTAAAATGATGCTCTGTCTATTCCCCTCCTCCGAAGACGCGGTGTAAAAAGCCGACATTGCCCGACATTGTCCGATATCTTCTGATAAAAATAAATTATTTCTCTGCGTTGGGGGGGGAAAATTCCATCACATAATGGTTTGAAAAAATATTTGGGGTGGTCATTCCCTCCCTCGGTTAGGTATGAAAAAATTTTCGGGGGTCACTCCCCCCTGAAAAGTTTCCGATTGCGGGCCCGATCTGGAGAGGCCTCCGCGGCGGCTCGGCCCGGAGTGATCCCCTCCACGATCGCGGCTTCCCCCACTCCGCGGCTCGTGCGCGTGCAACCTGTCTTCCTCTCTCCGCAGACCCCGCGCCCATGTTTCCCTCCGCCGCACTCCCCCGCGCGCCCTCACTTCCCCTCGCCCCCGCGCTCCCCTAAGGGGACCTGGGTTAGAATCCCCCTAGACATACTACTTTGGGACTCTGCCTTCCCATGTATACACTGATACTATTGCAACACAGGCACAACATTGTCATTTATTTATTTTATTTTCACAAGAAAAAACATTAACTAATTTTATATGTAAAAACCATGCTAGATGAAAGATATATCGGAGAACAAATGCGAGTGTGAGAAGAAGTGCAAAATATTAATAAAATTTGTAATACAACAGATATGTACATGGACTAGTATCAATACTCACAATGATGAAGCGAATAAAAAATGCACAATTCCAGCAGCACTCGATGGACGATTTCGAAACTTATCTTTCGACAGTGAAACATATGTTAAACAAATTAGCAATCATATAATTAATATAGTGAATCCTTTGGAAACAGTATGTATGGAATCTAGAGCACATCAAAATGTATTACTAGGAACAGTAACAGTGGAAACCTCTTCATTTTAGTAAACATTCGACCACACAATAATTGAAAAAAATTACAGCCATGTGTAAAAGTGGCGTGTCTTCCAAATTAAATAACTATATGAAAAGACTATACTTACCTACTCAGTGTTCCGTGTTACGGAAAAATAGCGGGCTCAGAGCAAAGCGATGTCACGTCCCGGGTGAGGTCTTTGGGGAACAATGACATGAAGGAGGGAAAACTCAGGCGCGAATCTTAAATCCTTCACTCTGAGGGTTTTGTGGGAACTCAGGCGCGAATCTTAAATCCTTCACACTGAGAGGTTTGAGGGGACTCAGGCGCGAATCTTGAATCCTTCACACTGAGGGTTTTGCGGGAACTCAGGCGCGAATCTTAAATCCTTCACACTGAGGGTTTGGAAGGAACTCAGGCGCGAATCTTGAATCCAGCACGCTGAGGGTTTTGAGGGAAGGCCAGGCGCGAATATTGAATCCGTCACGCTGAGGGTTTTGAGGGACTCAGGCGCGAATCTTGAATCCGTCACACTGAGGGTTTTGAGGGACTCAGGCGCGAATCTTGAATCCGTCACACTGAGGGTTTGGAAGGAACTCAGGCGCGAATCTTGAATCCAGCACGCTGAGGGTTTTGAGGGAAGGCCAGGCGCGAATATTGAATCCGTCACGCTGAGGGTTTTGAGGGACTCAGGCGCGAATCTTGAATCCGTCACACTGAGGGTTTTGAGGGACTCAGGCGCGAATCTTGAATCCGTCACACTGAGGGTTTGGAAGGAACTCAGGCGCGAATCTTGAATCCAGCACGCTGAGGGTTTTGAGGGACTCAGGCGCGAATATTAAATCCGTCACGCTAAGTATTTCTGGAGGCGATCAGGCGCGAATCTTAAATCCGTCACTCTAATCGACCTGGGAAGGTAAATGTACACTTAAAGAGCACCCGTTATAGTACTCCATATTTGCTTTGGTCTCGGTAATAGGATTTTACCGTTGCAGTTGTATAAGAGACCACGTTTAGTATTTTCGTGGATTTCACGGCTCATGCAATAATATGTTTGTAAACACTAGAACCGTTTCGCGTTCACGAGCGCGAATCAGCTGTTGCGGCAGCTTGGTTTTGTTCGGACTTGTTATAACCAAGGATGCACACAATAATTCGAAACGTGATTGAAAACAAATAGGTTTATTAACTTTGTGCAAGAGTACGTTCACTGTTTGTGTGATAGCGAGATTAACAGAATAATGCGTTGGACGTTGAGCATTAGCACATGACATATATATAAACGGTAATTAATCAAAATATGAGAATATGAACATGAAACACATGAAATTAAGTAGAATGATTTAAGTAATAAGCGTTGATAATACTAAATAATATGAAAAGCAATAATAATACAAAAGATATGAAAAGCAGTAACAATACAAGGATACGGTGAACGTGATATGCAATGTTACGTTAATTGTAATATCTTACGGTAATAGGTGATTGGTGATTGTTGCTCACTGATTTGAATATCGCTGATTAACTATAATAGTCTTTACGCGACACAATGGATAATCACTAAAGACTAATGACCAATGGATAATGACTCCTGACTGTTGAATAATGACTACTGACTGACCGGCCTCGCAGGACCTCGTATTTATATATTTTTACAGGAGTGATGCGGGGGTACGCGCGGTAGAGACCTTGACATAGTTTCAAAATAAGACGTAGTAGGACTTCCGGGGTTTTTACAAACGGTATGGTTATTAATAGACATATTTTTGTCACGTACGCCGAATATGCGTCGCAATTAGGTTTCTGGGGTTCTTATGACTGCGAAAGGAGATACTCAACTTGTCGAATGAATTTTGGGTATTTTATAGGAAAAGGGTTAGAGTGGCTTGGACTCTGTGAGTCGTAAAGAGGGGATTGACAAGGGGGCCGCATAGGTTATGTAATCGGTTCTGGAATGAGACTGGGTGGACACTGTAGTGCACACCTAGTGTTACTAAACCGTAAAGGGTTTTTGTACAATGGGCCTTCGTTTTCGAGAAATTTGAGTTTAAAGTTTTGCGCGACAATTGTATTTCAGTTGCGCAAACATTCTTACCAAGCAACGGTCGTAGCTGCGATAGTAAGGTGTTCGGCTACGGTGCTGTGGAGGTCCTTCGGTTCGATTCCTCTTTTACGCTCTTGTTTTTTTTCTTTTTCTTTTTCTTATCGTAGTAATGCAATGGCTGCACCTAAAATTATTTTGCGCTGTAACGATTTTAATAATATATATTATTACAATAATACTGCACACAAAGTAAGTTTCCTCTGTATATTTTAAGAATTCTGTACAATAGTTCGGATGGTACCGATCGTAAAAACATGCAAAACACAAATGTTCTCTACACCACGCGCATCCTAACAACGACACTGTCATACATTTACATATTTTTAAATTACGTGGAAAACAAACTTCGTTCACATTTTGAAATTGGGGTTTGTCATTGCCTGGCGTTAATCCTGACGCGCACCATGCATATCTAATCATATTATTGAATATCGGCGAAAGAGTCGACGGCAACTGTTTCGTTTTCTTTCGCTCGTTCTCTTTCGCCGATATTCAATAATATGATTAGATATGCATGGTGCGCGTCAGGATTAACGCCAGGCAATGACAAACCCCAATTTCAACGAACGAAATTGAACGAAGTTTGTTTTCCACGTAATTTAAAAATATGTAAATGTATGACAGTGTCGTTGTTAGGATGCGCGTGGTGTAGAGAACATTTGTGTTTTGCATGTTTTTACGATCGGTACCATCCGAACTATTGTACAGAATTCTTAAAATATACAGAGGAAACTTACTTTGTGTGCAGTATTATTGTAATAATATATATTATTAAAATCGTTACAGCGCAAAATAATTTTAGGTGCAGCCATTGCATTACTACGATAAGAAAAAGAAAAAAAAACAAGAGCGTAAAAGAGGAATCGAACCGAAGACCTCCAGCACCGTAGCCGAACACCTTACTATCGCAGCTACGACCGTTGTTTGGTAAGAATGTTTGCGCAACTGAAATACAATTGTCGCGCAAAACTTTAAACTCAAATTTCTCGAAAACGAAGGCCCATTGTGCAAAAACCCTTTACGGTTTAGTAACACTAGGTGTGCACTACAGTGTCCACCCAGTCTCATTCCAGAACCGATTACATAACCTATGCGGCCCCCTTGTGAGACGTGGTCTCGATTTAAGAGGGTTTTGTAACGAGGGGCTTGTTTGAATTCGTTTTGGGGAAAGGATTCGTGCCTCATAGGGCGAATAGGGGACGGAGTTTTGTAACGATCCTCTCGTGATGGGGACCACTAAGGTACATCATCGAGGTGGAGTTTTGTATCGATCATCTCGTGATGGGGACCACTAAGGTACATCATCGAGGTGGAGTTTTGTATCGATCATCTTGTGTTGGTGACCGCTAAGGTACAACACCAAGGTGATCAGCGATTGGGGAGATGGGGTAAGAGTTGAGTTTGAGATTTTGTTTTGTGGAGTGATTTTGAGATAGATTTACGAAAGGAATTTGGAATAGAAACGCGCGAAAAATAGTGGGACGTCACACCTCCCCCCTTATATGAAGAAATGCGTAGCATTTCTTAATAATAAGGCGCGGGTGGAATTATTCTAACTCGTAAGAGAGGTCTACACGGGGCGAAAGGGCAGTAGCATCCTGGAACTGCTCTCAGTTGACCGATGTTGGAGCGGGGCAGTCATCTTTGGTGATGATTGTCTCCGGAGGCGCCTTCCTGTGGTGATGATTGATGAGATGACTTTAGGTAGAAGGGATATGATTTTCCTTCCTTCCTTCTGGACGGCATTGCTGCGTAAATGGTGGTTGCGAAAATGTTGCAGTAGCAACGATCTAAGCGGAAAATTAATTAAAGTATTCTGTTTTTATTGACTTGGAGTCAACCGGGACTCTCGCGCACACGGGTAGGGCAATCATACTGTTTTTTGTACCGTAGGCTCCTACTCAGTTTTGAAAGGCAACCATATGTTTCGTTCCCAATGTTCTTGGGTATTGCTAATTTTGCTAAAAATGATTTATACCGAGTGTATCCAGTACCCTTATGGACACTGGTATTATATGAGAACGCGGCCAAGTTACTCCATTCGTCCCAGTCACTGTATCTACCGATTAACAATTTTAAGCATTCGGTCACAACGTTTTGCAATCTCTCTAAAGGGCCGTTAGACGGTGGGCGAAAGTCTTTGATTCGGAATTGTTGCATTTTACATTCCCGTGGTACTGCTTTCGTGAAGTTGCGAGTAATTGCCGTTTGGCCGTTTGGTGACATACGTCACCAACACAAGATGATCGATACAAAACTCCACCTCGATGATGTACCTTAGTGGTCCCCATCACGAGAGGATCGTTACAAAACTCCGTCCCCTATTCGCCCTATGAGGCACGAATCCTTTCCCCAAAACGAATTCAAACAAGCCCCTCGTTACAAAACCCTCTTAAATCGAGACCACGTCTCAACCCCCTCTTTACGACTCACAGAGTCCAAGCCACTCTAACCCTTTTCCTATAAAATACCCAAAATCCATTCGACAAGTTGAGTATCTCCTTTCCCAGTCATAAGAACCCCAGAAACCTAATTGCGACGCATATTTGGCGTACGTGACATAAATATGTCTATTAATAACCATACCGTTTGTAAAAACCCCGGAAGTCCTACTACGTCTTATTTTGAAACTATGTCAAGGTCTCTACCGCGCGTACCCCCGCATCACTCCTGTAAAAATATATAAATACGAGGTCCTGAGAGGCCGGTCAGTCAGTAGTCATTATTCAACAGTCAGTAGTCATTATTCAACAGTCAGGAGTCATTATCCATTGGTCATTAGTCTTTAGCGATTATTCATTGTGTCGCGATATTCAAATCAGTGAGCAACAATCACCACTCACCTATTACCGTAAGATATTACAATTAACATAACATTGCATATCACGTTCACCGTATCCTTGTATTGTTATTGCTTTTCATATCTTTTGTATTATCATTGCTTTTCATATTATTTAGTATTATCAACGCTTAGTGTATATATACTTTGCCCTATTATTCTTAAGCTTTTGTATTTCATATTAATTATCTTATCGTGCTCTAAAGCTTACTGCTTTCATTTATATTATTTGTATTATCATTCATATTGCTTTCTATATCAACGCCTATTGCTTACCATTTATTATTTTGTATTAACAACGCTTACTACTTAAATCATTCTACTTAATTTCATGTGTTTCATGTTCATATTCTCATATTTCGATTAATTACCATTTATATAAATATCATGTGCTAATGCTAAAGGTCCCACGCATTATTATTACTAAACGTTATAACGCTTCCGACAAGTTAATAAACCTATTTGTTTTCAATCACGTTTCGAATTATTGTGTGCATCCTTGGTTATAACAAGTCCGAACAAACCAAAGCTGCCGCAACAGCTGATTCGCGCTCGTGACCGCGAAACGGTTCTAGTGTTTACAAACATATTATTGCATGAGCCGTGAAATCCACGAAAATACTAAACGTGGTCTCTTATACAACTGCAACGGTAAAATCCTATTACCGAGACCAAAACAAATATGGAGTACTATAACGGGTGCTCTTTAAGTGTACATTTACCTTCCCAGGTCGATTAGAGTGACGGATTTATGATTCGCGCCTGATCGCCTCCAGAAATACTTAGCGTGACGGATTTAATATTCGCGCCTGAGTCCCTCAAAACCCTCAGCGTGCTGGATTCAAGATTCGCGCCTGAGTTCCTTCCAAACCCTCAGTGTGAAGGATTTAAGATTCGCGCCTGAGTTCCCGCAAAACCCTCAGTGTGAAGGATTCAAGATTCGCGCCTGAGTTCCCTCAAACCTCTCAGTGTGAAGGATTTAAGATTCGCGCCTGAGTTCCCGCAAAACCCTCAGTGTGACGGATTCAAGATTCGCGCCTGAGTCCCTCAAAACCCTCAGTGTGACGGATTCAAGATTCGCGCCTGAGTCCCTCAAAACCCTCAGTGTGACGGATTCAAGATTCGCGCCTGAGTTCCCGCAAAACCCTCAGAGTGAAGGATTTAAGATTCGCGCCTGAGTTCCTTCCAAACCCTCAGTGTGAAGGATTTAAGATTCGCGCCTGAGTTCCCGCAAAACCCTCAGTGTGAAGGATTCAAGATTCGCGCCTGAGTTCCCTCAAACCTCTCAGTGTGAAGGATTTAAGATTCGCGCCTGAGTTCCCGCAAAACCCTCAGAGTGAAGGATTTAAGATTCGCGCCTGAGTTTTCCCTCCCTCATGTCATTGTTCCCCAAAGACCTCACCCGGGACGTGACACCGCAACAGCTGATTCGCGCTCGTGACCGCGAAACGGTTCTAGTGTTTACAAACATATTATTGCATGAGCCGTGAAATCCACGAAAATACTAAACGTGGTCTCTTATACAACTGCAACGGTAAAATCCTATTACCGAGACCAAAACAAATATGGAGTACTATAACGGGTGCTCTTTAAGTGTACATTTACCTTCCCAGGTCGATTAGAGTGACGGATTTAAGATTCGCGCCTGATCGCCTCCAGAAATACTTAGCGTGACGGATTTAATATTCGCGCCTGAGTCCCTCAAAACCCTCAGCGTGCTGGATTCAAGATTCGCGCCTGAGTTCCTTCCAAACCCTCAGTGTGACGGATTCAAGATTCGCGCCTGAGTCCCTCAAAACCCTCAGTGTGACGGATTCAAGATTCGCGCCTGAGTCCCTCAAAACCCTCAGTGTGACGGATTCAAGATTCGCGCCTGAGTTCCCGCAAAACCCTCAGAGTGAAGGATTTAAGATTCGCGCCTGAGTTCCTTCCAAACCCTCAGTGTGAAGGATTTAAGATTCGCGCCTGAGTTCCCGCAAAACCCTCAGTGTGAAGGATTCAAGATTCGCGCCTGAGTTCCCTCAAACCTCTCAGTGTGAAGGATTTAAGATTCGCGCCTGAGTTCCCGCAAAACCCTCAGAGTGAAGGATTTAAGATTCGCGCCTGAGTTTTCCCTCCCTCATGTCATTGTTCCCCAAAGACCTCACCCGGGACGTGACATATTTTTTTTTTTTTTTTTTTTTTTTTTTTTTGAAAACAAATAGGTTTATTAACTTGTCGGAAGCGTTATAACGTTTAGTAATAATAATGCGTGGGACCTTTAGCATTAGCACATGATATTTATATAAATGGTAATTAATCGAAATATGAGAATATGAACATGAAACACATGAAATTAAGTAGAATGATTTAAGTAGTAAGCGTTGTTAATACAAAATAATAAATGGTAAGCAATAGGCGTTGATATAGAAAGCAATATGAATGATAATACAAATAATATAAATGAAAGCAGTAAGCTTTAGAGCACGATAAGATAATTAATATGAAATACAAAAGCTTAAGAATAATAGGGCAAAGTATATATACACTAAGCGTTGATAATACTAAATAATATGAAAAGCAATGATAATACAAAAGATATGAAAAGCAATAACAATACAAGGATACGGTGAACGTGATATGCAATGTTATGTTAATTGTAATATCTTACGGTAACAGGTGAGTGGTGATTGTTGCTCACTGATTTGAATATCGCGACACAATGAATAATCGCTAAAGACTAATGACCAATGGATAATGACTCCTGACTGTTGAATAATGACTACTGACTGTTGAATAATGACTACTGACTGACCGGCCTCTCAGGACCTCGTATTTATATATTTTTACAGGAGTGATGCGGGGGTACGCGCGGTAGAGACCTTGACATAGTTTCAAAATAAGACGTAGTAGGACTTCCGGGGTTTTTACAAACGGTATGGTTATTAATAGACATATTTATGTCACGTACGCCAAATATGCGTCGCAATTAGGTTTCTGGGGTTCTTATGACTGGGAAAGGAGATACTCAACTTGTCGAATGGATTTTGGGTATTTTATAGGAAAAGGGTTAGAGTGGCTTGGACTCTGTGAGTCGTAAAGAGGGGGTTGAGACGTGGTCTCGATTTAAGAGGGTTTTGTAACGAGGGGCTTGTTTGAATTCGTTTTGGGGAAAGGATTCGTGCCTCATAGGGCGAATAGGGGACGGAGTTTTGTAACGATCCTCTCGTGATGGGGACCACTAAGGTACATCATCGAGGTGGAGTTTTGTATCGATCATCTTGTGTTGGTGACCGCTAAGGTACAACACCAAGGTGATCAGCGATTGGGGAGATGGGGTAAGAGTTGAGTTTGAGATTTTGTTTTGTGGAGTGATTTTGAGATAGATTTACGAAAGGAATTTGGAATAGAAACGCGCGAAAAATAGTGGGACGTCACACCTCCCCCCTTATATGAAGAAATGCGTAGCATTTCTTAATAATAAGGCGCGGGTGGAATTATTCTAAATCGTAAGAGAGGTCTACACGGGGCGAAAGGGCAGTAGCATCCTGGAACTGCTCTCAGTTGACCGATGTTGGAGCGGGGCAGTCATCTTTGGTGATGATTGTCTCCGGAGGCGCCTTCCTGTGGTGATGATTGATGAGATGACTTTAGGTAGAAGGGATATGATTTTCCTTCCTTCCTTCTGGACGGCATTGCTGCGTAAATGGTGGTTGCGAAAATGTTGCAGTAGCAACGATCTAAGCGGAAAATTAATTAAAGTATTCTGTTTTTATTGACTTGGAGTCAACCGGGACTCTCGCGCACACGGGTAGGGCAATCATACTGTTTTTTGTACCGTAGGCTCCTACTCAGTTTTGAAAGGCAACCATATGTTTCGTTCCCAATGTTCTTGGGTATTGCTAATTTTGCTAAAAATGATTTATACCGAGTGTATCCAGTACCCTTATGGACACTGGTATTATATGAGAACGCGGCCAAGTTACTCCATTCGTCCCAGTCACTGTATCTACCGATTAACAATTTTAAGCATTCGGTCACAACGTTTTGCAATCTCTCTAAAGGGCCGTTAGACGGTGGGCGAAAGTCTTTGATTCGGAATTGTTGCATTTTACATTCCCGTGGTACTGCTTTCGTGAAGTTGCGAGTAATTGCCGTTTGGTCGGTGAGGATGGCTCTAAGAGTTCCGAAGTGATAGCTGAATCTTTTAATATATACATCAGCGGTCTTAATTAATGTTAATAGGATGAGAAGCACGCACACAAAATATTTTATGAATAAGCTCTGCATGGGTAATTTATACGTGTTGTCTGCTTCTGTTGTAGGTAGTCGTTCACGTATGTTTTCTGGGGAAGAATGTAGTGGAATTTCTGCAGATGATGTTTTCTGGCGCATCTTCCTGTGCATTTGAATCCTTTTGCATTTCCTTCTTAGGTGAGCGCTGGATGTGGGAATTGCAGGGTCGACGCGGTTGTTTCCACTCGGTGCCACATGGATTGGTGAATAGTAGAACCGAGGCCTCTTGGGGTCGCTTGGTTTATGTTTGGACTTGTCTTCCAAGTCATCGTCAGATTCTTCGCGTGGTCGTTTGGAATATGCCTCCACTGCAGGGGAAGTATGGGTTAAGGCGTCTATAGTGACGTGAAATTTCAGTTCAAAATTCGGGCATTGCAGGATGATTTCCTTCTGCAATACCGGTTTGAAGTAGTCGAAAGCTGTTTGCTGGGTCAGTCCCCAGTCAAATGGTGTGTCCTTTTTCAATAGTTGGGTTAACGGGCAAGCAGTTTTAGGAAATTCTGGGATAAACCCTCTGTAATATCCAGTCAGACCAAGGAAGTTTTTAATTCTTTTTGGTGTACGAGGTGCAGCGTCAGCGACCTTATTGCTCTTCCCGGGGTTCGTGGATTCTTTGGAGATTGACTGAAGTGGTTGTCCTGCCTTTCGTGGGATTTTTTCAGATTTTTCCATTATATTTGGTTCCAACGTAGCCGCAAGAGACTCTTGGGATTTTAGGGGAAGGGTTGATTTGGCGTATAGCGCAGGGGGTAAGAATGAGTACACCGGCGCGGGTGTCTCGAAATAGTGGATCGATGGATCCAGGGCCAAGAGGGGCTTGGTTTTTATTAGGGCTGGAATAGGAGTGACGCATTTAGACGTCTTAGTCTCTTTTGGTCGTACTATTTTGGGTTCTGGAATTATTCTGTCCAAATTTTCTAATTCAATGGCAGGCATGGTAATTGGAGTGTCAATCTCGTTGGAGTTTATAATTTCCAGCTGGTCCTTTAGGTCCGGATTAGCTGTATGTACGAAAAAGGAGGATTTTGTCCTCGCCGGTAACACGACTGGATTTTTGTTTACGAATGGGATGGAAATCCCATTGAGGTCCAACTGTTTCGTGGAGTAGTTTATTGTTACATTTTTCTCCTCTAGGAATCTTGACCCTAGTATTCCTTGAGTTTTGATTGGGAAGTCGTTTTTGACTATATGAAACGTGACGTCGTCGCCCAAAAGGGTTATCCTGACTGTGCCAAGCGTGGGGGTAGGGTTCGGAGAGATGCTTTGTAATAGCACTCGCTGCGTCGGATCTATGTCCTGAAATCGTTTTACGGCCTGAAGTTTTAGTACGTTTACCTCAGTACCGGTGTTGATCATTAATTCGACTATTTTCCCGAAGCCTGGTGAGTCCATTATTACAGACGGGGCTTCGTTAACTGAATTTATTTGAACGGTACTGATTTTTATGGTAGCCCTGATGTCTTGGGTTGAATCGTAAGTGGGTGCCTGGTACCCGTATTCCGCAGCGCGGTTTAGAGGGTGTACTTCGGGAAGTTGGGAGGCTGAATTTTGATTGTTCCAACAGGACCTTGCATCGTGCCCTGTCTTCTTGCAAAGTTGGCATACTAATTTAGGAGCCTTTTGTTCGGAGAATCGGAGACGGTCCCTGTCAATTTCTTTGTCCACAAGGACAGCTAGATTGAACGCTTCGTCGAGCGTTTCAAAGTGGTGTAGTTGTAGTCTCGTCCTTATGTGAGGTGGAAGACCATCGACAAATGAATCTAGGGCTAGGCGATCCAGATCCTGAGGGTGATTTCGCGCGAAGCCGTGGTAGTATTCACTATCTTCTTCTAGAATGGCGGACCGGAGATATTTGACGCGCGAAATGTATTCTAATATGTGCTCGTTGGATCCTTTGATAACGTTTGCGAGTTCCCCACGATAGTGTTCTGATGTTTTCGCAGGGGAGAATATACGTCTCAGTCGTTTTATTAAATCATTTACGGAGTCAAAGACCCGATCCTCAACCGCCAAGTACGCATGATCTTGCAGCTTATTTGTCAACAACCTTGCTAGCTGGGGTTCGGCTTGCGAGGGAATCAGAGCCTTAGCCCTATTGCAGGCTCTCGCGAATTGCAAAACGGATATGTTGTAACCGTTAAAATTTGGGACTGTTTCTATAACGTCCTTTAATTTGATCTGGGGCGATGGATCCTGGTCCGGAACATTATTATAATTTAATACTGGTTTCCTATCGAAACGGGAGGAGCCCGGTGTGGCAAAATTATTTGTATCTAGCGGGGGTGCAAGAAGTTTCTCCATCATTGCTTCGATATTTTTTATTTTATCATAAAGACCTTTAAACGTGGGGTCGAACGATCCGGTGTCTACGCCCGAATGCGTATTGGGTTCTTTATTTACAACGATTTTCGCGTGCAAGCTTTCTATTTCGGCTTGGTTTTGCCGTAATAATTGCACCCGTTCCATTAATTCGTAGGCCGCAGCTTCTACAGTTTTAGTGGGAGGGCCCGCATCTCGATCCATTACGCAAGAGTCCTCGGTTTTCTCGTACGCGGACATGTTAAATTCGTTCGATTCTATTTTCTTAAGTGGTTTGACCTTTTCGGCGTCCGGCAGCCGTTATTTAAAATTAGGCTCTACTATACTCATTGTTGATAATTATCAAACCGTCTGTAGCTCTTATTCGAGAGCAGGTAACTTTCAAAGCACTCGATGCAGTTTCTTATTGGGCGTTCTGGAATTAATGAGTTTCTGCATCGAGGGCAATAGACTGGGGTTCTATACGTATAGTAATAATGGGTCCAATATACTTCTACAGTATCTGCGGGCGCTAGGCTAGAGCACTTTAGGCAAATCTCGCTGCCGTCAGTGGTTGTGGCTACGCCTCCCGAAATGCAGGTCAGCGCATTCAAATATGCCGTCAAACTTTGTAATCTGCGGCTCCGGTATGATGGTTGGCACCGACTAGGGTGTTCAATGCACATTTTAATATTGGGACCTTGTGGGTACCGCGTCAGAGAATCTATTTCCTATCAGCGGCAAACGTAGATCCCACCGCTGTCACCAAAAATAAGTCACGTCCCGGGTGAGGTCTTTGGGGAACAATGACATGAGGGAGGGAAAACTCAGGCGCGAATCTTAAATCCTTCACTCTGAGGGTTTTGCGGGAACTCAGGCGCGAATCTTGAATCCGTCACACTGAGGGTTTTGAGGGACTCAGGCGCGAATCTTGAATCCGTCACACTGAGGGTTTTGAGGGACTCAGGCGCGAATCTTGAATCCGTCACACTGAGGGTTTGGAAGGAACTCAGGCGCGAATCTTGAATCCAGCACGCTGAGGGTTTTGAGGGACTCAGGCGCGAATATTAAATCCGTCACGCTAAGTATTTCTGGAGGCGATCAGGCGCGAATCATAAATCCGTCACTCTAATCGACCTGGGAAGGTAAATGTACACTTAAAGAGCACCCGTTATAGTACTCCATATTTGTTTTGGTCTCGGTAATAGGATTTTACCGTTGCAGTTGTATAAGAGACCACGTTTAGTATTTTCGTGGATTTCACGGCTCATGCAATAATATGTTTGTAAACACTAGAACCGTTTCGCGGTCACGAGCGCGAATCAGCTGTTGCGGCAGCTTTGGTTTGTTCGGACTTGTTATAACCAAGGATGCACACAATAATTCGAAACGTGATTGAAAACAAATAGGTTTATTAACTTGTCGGAAGCGTTATAACGTTTAGTAATAATAATGCGTGGGACCTTTAGCATTAGCACATGATATTTATATAAATGGTAATTAATCGAAATATGAGAATATGAACATGAAACACATGAAATTAAGTAGAATGATTTAAGTAGTAAGCGTTGTTAATACAAAATAATAAATGGTAAGCAATAGGCGTTGATATAGAAAGCAATATGAATGATAATACAAATAATATAAATGAAAGCAGTAAGCTTTAGAGCACGATAAGATAATTAATATGAAATACAAAAGCTTAAGAATAATAGGGCAAAGTATATATACACTAAGCGTTGATAATACTAAATAATATGAAAAGCAATGATAATACAAAAGATATGAAAAGCAATAACAATACAAGGATACGGTGAACGTGATATGCAATGTTATGTTAATTGTAATATCTTACGGTAATAGGTGAGTGGTGATTGTTGCTCACTGATTTGAATATCGCGACACAATGAATAATCGCTAAAGACTAATGACCAATGGATAATGACTCCTGACTGTTGAATAATGACTACTGACTGTTGAATAATGACTACTGACTGACCGGCCTCTCAGGACCTCGTATTTATATATTTTTACAGGAGTGATGCGGGGGTACGCGCGGTAGAGACCTTGACATAGTTTCAAAATAAGACGTAGTAGGACTTCCGGGGTTTTTACAAACGGTATGGTTATTAATAGACATATTTATGTCACGTACGCCAAATATGCGTCGCAATTAGGTTTCTGGGGTTCTTATGACTGGGAAAGGAGATACTCAACTTGTCGAATGGATTTTGGGTATTTTATAGGAAAAGGGTTAGAGTGGCTTGGACTCTGTGAGTCGTAAAGAGGGGGTTGAGACGTGGTCTCGATTTAAGAGGGTTTTGTAACGAGGGGCTTGTTTGAATTCGTTTTGGGGAAAGGATTCGTGCCTCATAGGGCGAATAGGAGACGGAGTTTTGTAACGATCATCTCGTGATGGGGACCACTAAGGTACATCATCGAGGTGGAGTTTTGTAACGATCATCTCGTGATGGGGACCACTAAGGTACATCATCGAGGTGGAGTTTTGTATCGATCATCTTGTGTTGGTGACCGCTAAGGTACAACACCAAGGTGTTCAGCGATTGGGGAGATGGGGTAAGAGTTGAGTTTGAGATTTTATTTTGTGGAGTGATTTTGAGATAGATTTACGAAAGGAATTTGGAATAGAAACGCGCGAAAAATAGTGGGACGTCACACCTCCCCCCTTATATGAAGAAATGCGTAGCATTTCTTAACACAAGGTTCGGGTGTTTTGAAATGAGGCAAAATAAAATAAAATATGTGGATAATTTAAATGGTAATAACAAAAATAAAGTATGTGGAAATAACGAAAAAAAAAAAAAAAATGTTTGGCCTATTTGGCGAGAGAGAGAAAAAATAAATAAAAGATATGATTTGATAATAAAGAAAAAACAGAATTCATCGTTAATGGTAGGGAAAAAAATGTATATATAATAAAATAAAAATAATGAATATATATATATATATGTTTAAAATCTAATGGTTGGTGAACTATTTACAGGGAATATTTACATGGAGAGGATTAGGATTTAATAAGGGGAATATGGATTGAGAATTGGGAAGAAGAGTTCGGAGTGGTCCAGGATGTACGTGAGGTCATTGTCTCTTTGTAAGAGACAATCGAACCACTCTAGAACCTCGGGCGTCACCCCTGTAACATCAGGTAACCTGATGGCTGACCTCGTGTCCAGAATTTCTATTGCACCCGGCCAAGGGGGAATTGAGGAGGGGATCGGGATTTCGGAATAGGAGGGTTGGGGAGAGGATTGATATGGGATAGGAGGGGGGAGGAAGAGTACCTCCTCGTTTTCCGGAGGGCGAAATGGGGGCTGTGGGATGACAGCTGCTTGGTCCGTTGGTGTTGGCGGGGGGGAGTCGTCCAGGGTGATCACTTCCACTGCTGGTGTCGCTTCCCTGATGACGACTGTGGAGGTGACCTTCGGGAGGAGGGGTGAGGTGCTCCTTCCCTCTCTCATGGCCTTTCGACGCAGCCACTGAATGTGGGCCAACTGCCTTTTGAGGCCACCCCCTCTGGTCTTAGGCCTGTTAGGGTTGGGGGCCCTTTTGTGTGGCATTTTATGCTAAGAGGAAAGGTAGATTAATATATGTTTTGGTATGTTTTTAGGGTCAACCGGGATCCTCGCGTAATCGACCAAGACGCGCTTTATTCGCGTGTATAATTTTCGTTTTGCCCTTCCACGATATTTTTAAATTTTGTGAAGGAATAACTTCTAATATTGTGTGAGGACCCGAGTATTGGTCTCCGAATTTTCCTTTTTTTGGTTCTATTAGGACAAAAATTGGGTCACCTGGTTTGAAAGTCTCTTCGTTTATGTGACGATCATAATACTTTTTATATCGGAGTTTAGATTGATTTAGTTTTTCCGCAGCGACGGTTTGTAATTCTTGCACCCTCGTACTCAAGTTCGAGAGGTATTGGTTATAGGTTTCGTTTTCGAAGTCCTCGGGCACTCTCTTTCGGCTGGGTACCCGGGCTATTTTCCCGAATACTAATTCGTGTGGAGTGTAACCAGTGCCCTCGTGGACGCTGGTATTATAAGAAAACGCGGCCAAGTCGGTCCATTCGTCCCAGTCATCGTATTTATTGATATACATTTTTAGGTATTCTGTTAGAACTATATGCGATCGCTCTAAAGAGCCATTTGTCTGTGGGTGAAAGGCTGTGGTTCGAAATTGTTCGATTTTAAATTTTTGTGCAATAGTTTTCATGAATCTACTGGTGAAATTTGTTCCTTGGTCGGTGAGAATGGCTCTAGGAGCTCCGAATTGACATATAAATTTTTTAATGAACGCATCCGCGATTTTTATTGATGTCGACTGTGTAAGGGGTACGCACACGAAATATTTTGTCAATAAATCTTGGATCGTTAATATATATGTATTTCCTTTTCTGGTAGTAGGTAACGGTCCTACTATATCTAATGCTACTTTATCAAAGGCGCGTCCAGGAGTGTCGGTAAGAATCATTGGTTGCCTGGTTTTAACACGAACGAGTTTCTTCCGCTGGCAGTCTTCGCACTTTCGAATATAATCTTCAACGGCTTTCTTCATTCCTTTCCAAAAATAATGGTGTCTAATTCGGTTATAAGTTTTAGTTACTCCTTTATGTCCAGCTAATGCAGACGCGTGATTTTCTGTAATTATATTTTGTCTCTTTGACTCTTCGGGAATTTGAACTATTTGTAAACATATTGTGACCTCGATATCCTCTTCGTCAACGGTTTCGAGAATGTCCATAATGATATCTTGCCAGGTCAATTGATCGATATTTGTTGTTTTGGCTATGCTAAATGAATATATTACGAGTTCTTTTATTGTCATTTTAAGGGAAGATAGAGCTTCACCCCAAGTTGTCGTGGTTAGGGGAGTATTCTGCGTTTCTTTTATGACTAGCCCGATGAGAATTCGTCCCTTATTACATGTTACATGGGCCTTTCCCAAAGTGAGTTCGTTCACTTCTTCTAATGCTCCAGTTTCTATTAGTTGCTTGGCCCCATTGTCGCAAGGTTTCCCATCTGCGCTTAAGAAGAAGACAAGCGTTTCTTTTCGTAAAGACAACGGGTCGCGACTAATTATTGGTACTGTCCTAATGTCCCTATCGGGATCCGCTTCGTACGTTTCTTCTGGGGAATCGTTTAGCTCGATTAACGATGATTCTGAATCAGTAGTTGATTCGTTTGACGCGTTAGATTCTATTTCGGAATCAGGGTCTTCCAGTTCCAGTGGTATTGGAAATTGCGGAGGTGAGACGGTTTGACGTGGAATATTTAATTCCTGTGCTTCCTCTGTTTCCTGGTCCTCTCTTTCAATGTCACTCATGGGTTCTGGTGCATTTACTGGGGAGACGTCGGGTGGCATTATTACAGGTGTTGGTGTTTTGCGCACCTTTCGGTGTGGTTGGATCCTCGTGGGCTTTGCCTTTGGGCGCTTGTTAGTTTCTTTGGTGGTTCGAAGCTTTTTACTGGGCACCCACTCATCATCAGTTTCCTCTCGCGGTCGTATGGGACACGCTCTCTTTACAGGAGGATTACGAGACAGCGCGTCTGCGAGTTTATTGCTTTTTCCCGGTTGATAACGAATTTCGTAGTCGTATTCAGCTAATTTTTAGCGCCACCTAACGAGACGTGACGTTGGGTCTTTTACTCTATGTAACCAGATTAAGGGTTGGTGGTCAGTATATAAAATAAATTTCTTCCCATATAAATAGGGTCGGAAATGCCTAACGCAATACACAATGGCTAGGAGTTCCTTTTCTATGGTTGCATAGTTTATCTCTGCTTTATTCAAGAGACGAGAGGCATAAGCGATTGGTAATTCTTTTCCATCGATATTTTGGCTTAATATTCCTCCTATAGCGAATTCGGAAGCGTCAGTGGTAACATGAAATTCTAGGTCAAAATTCGGATATTGCAGGATAGGTTCTTTCTGCAATGCTAATCTTAAGTGGTCGAAAGCTGTTTTCTGGGACGGCCCCCACTCGAATATGGTGTCCTTCTTCAATAGTTGGGTTAACGGACGAGCTATTTTAGAAAAGTCTGGGATAAATTTCCTATAATATCCGGTTAGACCAAGGAATTGTTTGATTCCTTTTGGTGTACTTGGTGCCGGGTAATTTCGAACGGCTTCAATTTTTCCTGGATCCGGTTTTACCCCTTGCTCTGTGATTATGTGACCCAAATATGCGACTTCTTTGTGCAGAAATTTACACTTTGAAGGTTGAAGTTTAAGGTTCGCCTCTCTCAGGCGTTGAGCGAGTTTTTTAAATTTAATCAGGTGTTCCGTGAGGGAACTCGCATAAAGGACTATATCGTCCAAATAAACAAACATTTCCGTGCCTTGGAGTCCTGTAAGTGTGTGATCCATTAAGCGTTGGAAAGTTGCTGGTGCGTTACATAATCCAAACGGCATTCTGACAAACTCATAATGTCCATGAGGTGTAGAAAAAGCCGTTTTAGGTGCATCTTCCGGTTTCATAAGGATTTGATGAAATCCAGAAGCTAGGTCAAATACGGAGAAGTATTTTGCTCCTCCTAGTTGGTCCAGTATTTCATTAATGTTTGGAAGTGGGTATGCGTCAGGAACGGTTTTTTCGTTTAAATCCCTGAAGTCAATTACCATTCTCCACAAGAGTTCCCCATCAGGTCCCGGTTTTTTGGAGACGATCCAAATAGGTGAGTTGTAAGGTGATAATGATGGCTTTATTATTTCGTTTTCTAGTAAATTTTTTACCTGTTTGTTAATTTCTTTCTTATGTACAGGAGGGAAGCGATATTGTTTAGTATTCACAGGCACTGGGTCCGTTGTTTGGATCCCATGTTGAATAGCGTTTGTATGGCCTAACTTCTCATCTGGTAAATGGAAGAGGTCGTGGTATTTACATAAAATTCTTTGGACATGAAGTTTTTCTTCCGGATTCATATGTTCCATTGAAATTAACTTAAGCACTTGTTCCATTCGTGTTGCGGTTTCTTCAGAAATGGTTTGTATTTCCTCACCCGACGCCATAGTTAGAGACTCCTGGAATTCTAGGGGAAGGGTTGTTTCGGCATAATGCCTTGGGGATGAGAGCGAGTGTACCTTCGCGGATACCTCTGAATGATGGATCGACGGATCCTGGGGAAAGAGGGGCTTGATAGGAGTGACGTATTTAGACGTCTTAGTCTCTTTCGGTCGTCTTTGTTTGGGTTCTGGGATCACAATTTCGAATTCTTCCAATTCAACAGTAGGTACAGTGATTGTTGTGTCCACTTCATTAGAATTTATAATTTGTAAGTACGCTTTGCCGTCCTGATTACGGACGAGGGCATTACCTGCATGAATTCCGGTACCTAATTCTAATCTAGGTAAATATCCTTCCTTTACATTTGAATTTGATATATTTACAAAGCAAACTGTTTTTGATCTAGCGGGTAGCGCGAGTTGAGCCTTATTTACAAACGGAATAGAGTTTCCGTGGAAGTCTAACTCTTTCCTGGAGTAGTGTATCGAGACATTCTGTTTACTAAAGAATTCCGTACCTAATATTCCTTGTGGTTTAATTGGGAAGTCGTTTTTGACTACATGAAACGTGACGTCGTCGCCCAAAAGGGTTATCCTGACTGTGCCAAGCGTGGGGACGGGGTCCGGAGAGATGCCTTTGAGTAGTAGTTGGTTTTTCGTGTCTATCTCTTGAGGTAACTTTACGGCTTGGATTTTCAATAAGTTCACCTCAGACCCAGTGTCAATCATTAATTCAGGTGTAGTCTCGAAGTCGGGGGAGGGAATCATTACGGACGGAGCTTCTTTAACGGTATTCACCCATGCGGTAGCGATTCTAGTTTGGTTAATTCCTGTTCCGCTTGTATTGTTATCGAACGCGTTGCTGCTTGGCCCGTTCCACGGTACGCGTCCGCTGTTGACCGTAGGGGCAAAGCGTTTCCCGAGTCTCGTTCCTGAGAGGTTCCAGGGTTTCCCTCATTACGATTAAACATGCGTTTTCTACATTCGGAGATTAAATGTCCTGGTTTTTTGCAGTATGCACAAATACGTAATTCCGTAGGCCTTGAGGGAGGAGGTCGGTTTTTGTCCCAGTAAGGGAGCAAAGGGTTTGGTGCTTGACTACCATATCCTGTAACGCGATTTGGGGGATTCCTCTCGAGGGGTTGCGAAGCGGTATTTTGATTATTTCGGCAGGTCCGCGCATCGTGTCCTGTTTTATTACAGATTTGGCACGTCAGTTTGGGAGCTTTTTGCTCTGAAAATCTTAGGCGGTCTCTTTCTATTTTCTTATCTACGAATACGGCTAACTCAAAAGCTTCATCGAGCGTTTCGAAATTATTTTGGAGTAATCTATTTCGTATATATGGAGGAAGACCATCCACGAACGAATCCAACGTCAAACGATCTATATCTTCGAGGTGATTTTGTGTAAGGTCACGATAATACTCGCTGTCCTCTTCCAAAATAGCGAATCGGAGATCCTTAACGCGTGAAATATATTCCAACATGTGTTCGTTGGTTCCCTTAATAACGTTGGCAAGTTCTCCGCGATAGTGGTCCGACGTTTTCGCAGGGGAGAAGGTGCGTTTTAATTGTTTTATCAAGTCGTTTACGGAGTCGAAGACCCGATCCTCAACCGCCAAGTATGCATGATCTTGTAATTTATTCGTCAACAACCTCGCTAGTTGAGGTTCAGCATGCGAGGGAACCAGAGCCTTAGCCCTATTGCAGGCTCTCGCGAATTGCAAAATGGACATATTATGCCCGTTAAATTTTGGGACTGTTTCCACGGCGTCCTTTAATTTGATCTGGGGTGATGGACCCTGGTCCGGAATATAATTATGTTTCAATGCCTCTGGAGTCTTATTGAAGTTTAATACCGGTTTTCTATCAAAACGAGAGGAAGCCGGTGTGGCAAAATTATCCGCGACTGGCGGGGGTGCAAGAAGTTTCTTCATCATTGCTTCGATACTTTGTATTTTATCGGAAAGACCCCTAAACGTGGGTTCGGATGATCCGGCATCTATGCCCGAATACGTTTTAGTTTCGCGGGTTTCCGCAATTCTCGCGGGCAAATTGTCTATTTCGGCTCGTTTCTCGCGTAATTTTTGTAGTTGTTCCATTATTTCGGCGGTCGCGATTTCTATAGCGCTTTTGGAAGGCCCCGCGTCTTGGTCTATCACGCAGGGGTCGTCGATATCGCCGTGTTCGGACATTTTAGGTTCGGTAAGGTCTGTTATTTTAGGGTGATTTAGGAGGTTTCCTATATTTAGGCGTCCGGCCGTAGCTATTCAAAATCTATGGTATTCTCTACCCGGGTAATTAGTGTCAAATCTGTTATGATTTTTCCTTATTCGACGGTAATGTTCTGTGCACGCGCCGTGACTATTAATAGGCTGTAATTTAAACAAAAGGTTTTTGCAACGAGGGCATTCAGGAAACGTATCGTTAAGTTGGTGGTAGTGTACTTGGTATATTTCATCTACCTCCACTGGGTTTGAATTAAAACAATTTAGACAAATTTTTCCGCCTTCCGTGGTCGTTGCTACACCTCCAGAAACACAAATCAACGCGTTTGAATCTGACAAAACGTCCCGCAGCCTGCGGCTTGGGTAATATAATGTACTTTGACTTTGGCGTGAATCGCACATGTTAGTTTATCAACGTCTTATGTCGCGTCTGGCAGTTTGTTTAAATTTCGTGATAAAAATATTAGTGACTCAATTTCTGTTTGAAAGGAAGTACCACTGTGTACACTCGACACAGTTGGTTGCGGGACGCGTTTGATATATCACGCTATTGCACCTTAGGCAATTAGGGAATGTATAAGGCCTTTGGCAGTAATGAATTTGATACTCTGTCACCGTTTCTGTTGAATTTAGTCGAGAGCAATGTAGGCAAATTTCGTCGCCTTCGTCATTTGTCGCTAATTTCCCGTGAACACAGATCATCCACTGTATGGATTCCGTCAACCTTTGTAATTGGCGGCTCTGGTATGCTGGTTTCCACAGGTTTACGCGTTCTAAGTACATAGGTAATAGCGGGATTTTGTGGGTACCGCGTCGCAGAGTCTATTTCTTACCGGCGGCAAACGTATATCCCACCGCTGTCACCAAAAATATGTCACGTCCCGGGTGAGGTCTTTGGGGAACAATGACATGAAGGAGGGAAAACTCAGGCGCGAATCTTAAATCCTTCACTCTGAGGGTTTTGTGGGAACTCAGGCGCGAATCTTAAATCCTTCACACTGAGAGGTTTGAGGGGACTCAGGCGCGAATCTTGAATCCTTCACACTGAGGGTTTTGCGGGAACTCAGGCGCGAATCTTAACCGTTAAAATTTGGGACTGTTTCTATAACGTCCTTTAATTTGATCTGGGGCGATGGATCCTGGTCCGGAACATTATTATAATTTAATACTGGTTTCCTATCGAAACGGGAGGAGCCCGGTGTGGCAAAATTATTTGTATCTAGCGGGGGTGCAAGAAGTTTCTCCATCATTGCTTCGATATTTTTTATTTTATCATAAAGACCTTTAAACGTGGGGTCGAACGATCCGGTGTCTACGCCCGAATGCGTATTGGGTTCTTTATTTACAACGATTTTCGCGTGCAAGCTTTCTATTTCGGCTTGGTTTTGCCGTAATAATTGCACCCGTTCCATTAATTCGTAGGCCGCAGCTTCTACAGTTTTAGTGGGAGGGCCCGCGTCTCGATCCATTACGCAAGAGTCCTCGGTTTTCTCGTACGCGGACATGTTAAATTCGTTCGATTCTATTTTCTTAAGTGGTTTGACCTTTTCGGCGTCCGGCAGCCGTTATTTAAAATTAGGCTCTACTATACTCATTGTTGATAATTATCAAACCGTCTGTAGCTCTTATTCGAGAGCAGGTAACTTTCAAAGCACTCGATGCAGTTTCTTATTGGGCGTTCTGGAATTAATGAGTTTCTGCATCGAGGGCAATAGACTGGGGTTCTATACGTATAGTAATAATGGGTCCAATATACTTCTACAGTATCTGCGGGCGCTAGGCTAGAGCACTTTAGGCAAATCTCGCTGCCGTCAGTGGTTGTGGCTACGCCTCCCGAAATGCAGGTCAGCGCATTCAAATATGCCGTCAAACTTTGTAATCTGCGGCTCCGGTATGATGGTTGGCACCGACTAGGGTGTTCAATGCACATTTTAATATTGGGACCTTGTGGGTACCGCGTCAGAGAATCTATTTCCTATCAGCGGCAAACGTAGATCCCACCGCTGTCACCAAAAATATGTCACGTCCCGGGTGAGGTCTTTGGGGAACAATGACATGAGGGAGGGAAAACTCAGGCGCGAATCTTAAATCCTTCACTCTGAGGGTTTTGCGGGAACTCAGGCGCGAATCTTAAATCCTTCACACTGAGAGGTTTGAGGGAACTCAGGCGCGAATCTTGAATCCTTCACTCTGAGGGTTTTGCGGGAACTCAGGCGCGAATCTTGAATCCGTCACACTGAGGGTTTTGAGGGACTCAGGCGCGAATCTTGAATCCGTCACACTGAGGGTTTTGAGGGACTCAGGCGCGAATCTTGAATCCGTCACACTGAGGGTTTGGAAGGAACTCAGGCGCGAATCTTGAATCCAGCACGCTGAGGGTTTTGAGGGACTCAGGCGCGAATATTAAATCCGTCACGCTAAGTATTTCTGGAGGCGATCAGGCGCGAATCTTAAATCCGTCACTCTAATCGACCTGGGAAGGTAAATGTACACTTAAAGAGCACCCGTTATAGTACTCCATATTTGTTTTGGTCTCGGTAATAGGATTTTACCGTTGCAGTTGTATAAGAGACCACGTTTAGTATTTTCGTGGATTTCACGGCTCATGCAATAATATGTTTGTAAACACTAGAACCGTTTCGCGGTCACGAGCGCGAATCAGCTGTTGCGGCAGCTTTGGTTTGTTCGGACTTGTTATAACCAAGGATGCACACAATAACTCGAAACGTGATTGAAAACAAATAGGTTTATTAACTTGTCGGAAGCGTTATAACGTTTAGTAATAATAATGCGTGGGACCTTTAGCATTAGCACATGATATTTATATAAATGGTAATTAATCGAAATATGAGAATATGAACATGAAACACATGAAATTAAGTAGAATGATTTAAGTAGTAAGCGTTGTTAATACAAAATAATAAATGGTAAGCAATAGGCGTTGATATAGAAAGCAATATGAATGATAATACAAATAATATAAATGAAAGCAGTAAGCTTTAGAGCACGATAAGATAATTAATATGAAATACAAAAGCTTAAGAATAATAGGGCAAAGTATATATACACTAAGCGTTGATAATACTAAAAGATATGAAAAGCAATAACAATACAAGGATACGGTGAACGTGATATGCAATGTTATGTTAATTGTAATATCTTACGGTAATAGGTGAGTGGTGATTGTTGCTCACTGATTTGAATATCGCGACACAATGAATAATCGCTAAAGACTAATGACCAATGGATAATGACTCCTGACTGTTGAATAATGACTACTGACTGTTGAATAATGACTACTGACTGACCGGCCTCTCAGGACCTCGTATTTATATATTTTTACAGGAGTGATGCGGGGGTACGCGCGGTAGAGACCTTGACATAGTTTCAAAATAAGACGTAGTAGGACTTCCGGGGTTTTTACAAACGGTATGGTTATTAATAGACATATTTATGTCACGTACGCCAAATATGCGTCGCAATTAGGTTTCTGGGGTTCTTATGACTGGGAAAGGAGATACTCAACTTGTCGAATGGATTTTGGGTATTTTATAGGAAAAGGGTTAGAGTGGCTTGGACTCTGTGAGTCGTAAAGAGGGGGTTGAGACGTGGTCTCGATTTAAGAGGGTTTTGTAACGAGGGGCTTGTTTGAATTCGTTTTGGGGAAAGGATTCGTGCCGCATAGGGCGAATAGGGGACGGAGTTTTGTAACGATCCTCTCGTGATGGGGACCACTAAGGTACATCATCGAGGTGGAGTTTTGTATCGATCATCTCGTGATGGGGACCACTAAGGTACATCATAGAGGTGGAGTTTTGTATCGATCATCTTGTGTTGGTGACCGCTAAGGTACAACACCAAGGTGATCAGCGATTGGGGAGATGGGGTAAGAGTTGAGTTTGAGATTTTGTTTTGTGGAGTGATTTTGAGATAGATTTTGGAATAGGGCCGCGCGAAAAATGGTGGGACATCACACCTCCCCCCTTATATGAAGAAATGCGTAGCATTTCTTAACACAGGGTACGGGTGTCTTGAAATAACGAAAAGAAAATAAAATGCGTGGTTATTTAAATGGTAAAAAAAAAATAAAGTATGTGGAAATAATGAAAAAAAAAAATTGTTTGGGATTTGGTATGTTAAGAACGAAAATAAAAGATATTGTTTCACAATAAAAAAAAAGTAGAATAAACTGAATTAAGTGTTGAGAAAAAAGGAAAATAGAAAGAAATATATATATATATAAAAAAAAGAAATGAAGAATATATATGTATTAAATTAATTCTAAGGGAATATTTACAAGGTTTATATACAAGGAGAGGATAGGATTAAAGGAAGGAACTTTGGAGGGATTAATAGGGAAGAAATGAATACTCAAGGAGTTGGAAGGAGGGGTCGTCCAGAGTGAACGTGAGGTCGTGACCGCTTTGGTAGAGGTCATTGAACCATCGCAGGAACTCGGGTGTCAGCTCCGTGTGGTCGGGGACCCTGGTGGCTGACCCCGTGTCCAAGATTTCCACGATTCCTGGACAAGGAGGGATGGTGGAGGGAATTTGGGGGGTGAAAGTTTGGGAGGAGTAGGATGTGGAAGAGGGAATTGGCGGGAGAGTACCTCCTTGTCTCCCGTGGGAGGGCAATATGGGGGCTGTGGGGTGCCGGCTCCTTGATCCGTTGGCGGGGGGGAGTCGTCCAGGGTGATTACTTCCACTGCTGGTGTCGCTTCCCTGATGACGACAGTGGAGGTGACCTTCGGGAGGAGGGGTGAGGTGCTCCTTCCCTCTCTTTCTGCCTCTCGGCGCAGCCACTTGATATGGGCCAGCCTCCTTTTGAGCCCACCCCCTCTGGCCCTAGGCCTGTTAGGGTTGGGGGCCCTTTTGTGTGGCATTATATTTTTCCTAGGAAATGAAATGATTAATACATTTTTATATGATGATTAGGGTCAACCGGGATCCTCGCGTAATCGACCAAGACGCGCTTTGTTCGCGTGTATGATTTTGGTTTTGCCCTTCCATGATATTTTTAGGTTCTGCGAAGGGATTACCTCCAATATCGTGTGAGGACCAGAGTACTGATCTCCGAATTTCCCCTTCTTCGGTTCTATTAACACGAAGACAGGGTCGCCCGGTTTAAAAGTCTCTTCGTTTATATGTCGATCATAATACTTTTTATATCGAAGTTTTGATTGATTTAATTTTTCCGCAGCGGCGGTTTGTAATTCTTGCACCCTTGTACTCAAGTTCGAGAGGTATTGATTATAGGTTTCGTTTTCGAAGTCTTCGGGTACTCTTTTTCGGCTGGGTACCCGGGCTATTTTCCCGAATACTAACTCGTGTGGAGTGTAACCAGTGCCCTCGTGGACGCTGGTATTATAAGAAAACGCGGCCAAGTCGGTCCATTCGTCCCAGTCATCGTATTTACTGATATACATTTTTAGATATTCCGTTAGGACGATGTGCGATCGCTCTAAAGAGCCGTTTGTCTGTGGGTGAAAGGCTGTGGTTCGAAATTGTTCGATTTTAAATTTTTGTGCAATAGTTTTTATGAATTTACTGGTGAAATATTTTGTTAATAAATCTTGGATTGTTAATATATATGTATTTCCTTCTCTAGTACTAGGTAACGGTCCCACTATATCTAACGCAACTTTGTCAAAGGCTCGTCCAGGCGTGTCGGTAAGAATCATAGGTTGTTTGGTTTTGACACGGACGAGTTTCTTCCGCTGACAATCCTCGCATTTTCGAATAAAATCTTCGACGGCTTTCTTCATTCCCTTCCAAAAGTAGTAGTGTCTAATACGATTATATGTTTTAGTTACTCCTTTATGTCCAGCTAATGCAGACGCGTGATTTTCTGTAATTATATTTTGTCTCTTTGACTCTTCGGGAATTTGAACTATTTGTAAACATATTGTGACCTCGATATCCTCTTCGTCAACGGTTTCGAGAATGTCCATAATGATATCTTGCCAGGTCAATTGATCGATATTTGTTGTTTTGGCTATGCTAAATGAATATATTACGAGTTCTTTTATTGTCATTTTAAGGGAAGATAGAGCTTCACCCCAAGTTGTCGTGGTTAGGGGAGTATTCTGCGTTTCTTTTATGACTAGCCCGATGAGAATTCGTCCCTTATTACATGTTACATGGGCCTTTCCCAAAGTGAGTTCGTTCACTTCTTCTAATGCTCCAGTTTCTATTAGTTGCTTGGCCCCATTGTCGCAAGGTTTCCCATCTGCGCTTAAGAAGAAGACAAGCGTTTCTTTTCGTAAAGACAACGGGTCGCGACTAATTATTGGTACTGTCCTAATGTCCCTATCGGGATCCGCTTCGTACGTTTCTTCTGGGGAATCGTTTAGCTCGATTAACGATGATTCTGAATCAGTAGTTGATTCATTTGACGCGTTAGATTCTATTTCGGAATCAGGGTCTTCCAGTTCCAGTGGTATTGGAAATTGCGGAGGTGAGACGGTTTGACGTGGAATATTTAATTCCTGTGCTTCCTCTGTTTCCTGGTCCTCTCTTTCAATGTCACTCATGGGTTCTGGTGCATTTACTGGGGAGACGTCGGGTGGCATTATTACAGGTGTTGGTGTTTTGCGCACCTTTCGGTGTGGTTGGATCCTCGTGGGCTTTGCCTTTGGGCGCTTGTTAGTTTCTTTGGTGGTTCGAAGCTTTTTACTGGGCACCCACTCATCATCAGTTTCCTCTCGCGGTCGTATGGGACACGCTCTCTTTACAGGAGGATTACGAGACAGCGCGTCTGCGAGTTTATTGCTTTTTCCCGGTTGATAACGAATTTCGTAGTCGTATTCAGCTAATTTTAAGCGCCACCTAACGAGACGTGACGTTGGGTCTTTTACTCTATGTAACCAGATTAAGGGTTGGTGGTCAGTATATAAAATAAATTTCTTCCCATATAAATAGGGTCGGAAATGCCTAACGCAATACACAATGGCTAGGAGTTCCTTTTCTATGGTTGCATAGTTTATCTCTGCTTTATTCAAGAGACGAGAGGCATAAGCGATTGGTAATTCTTTTCCATCGATATTTTGACTTAATATTCCTCCTATAGCGAATTCGGAAGCGTCAGTGGTAACATGAAATTCTAGGTCAAAATTCGGATATTGCAGGATAGGTTCTTTCTGCAATGCTAATCTTAAGTGGTCGAAAGCTGTTTTCTGGGACGGCCCCCACTCGAATATGGTGTCCTTCTTCAATAGTTGGGTTAACGGACGAGCTATTTTAGAAAAGTCTGGGATAAATTTCCTATAATATCCGGTTAGACCAAGGAATTGTTTGATTCCTTTTGGTGTACTTGGTGCCGGGTAATTTCGAACGGCTTCAATTTTTCCTGGATCCGGTTTTACCCCTTGCTCTGTGATTATGTGGCCCAAATATGCGACTTCTTTGTGCAGAAATTTACACTTTGAAGGTTGAAGTTTAAGGTTCGCCTCTCTCAGGCGTTGAGCGAGTTTTTTAAATTTAATCAGGTGTTCCGTGAGGGAACTCGCATAAAGGACTATATCGTCCAAATAAACAAACATTTCCGTGCCTTGGAGTCCTGTAAGTGTGTGATCCATTAAGCGTTGGAAAGTTGCTGGTGCGTTACATAATCCAAACGGCATTCTGACAAACTCATAATGTCCATGAGGTGTAGAAAAAGCCGTTTTAGGTGCATCTTCCGGTTTCATAAGGATTTGATGAAATCCAGAAGCTAGGTCAAATACGGAGAAGTATTTTGCTCCTCCTAGTTGGTCCAGTATTTCATTAATGTTTGGAAGTGGGTATGCGTCAGGAACGGTTTTTTCGTTTAAATCCCTGAAGTCAATTACCATTCTCCACAAGAGTTCCCCATCAGGTCCCGGTTTTTTGGAGACGATCCAAATAGGTGAGTTGTAAGGTGATAATGATGGCTTTATTATTTCGTTTTCTAGTAAATTTTTTACCTGTTTGTTAATTTCTTTCTTATGTACAGGAGGGAAGCGATATTGTTTAGTATTCACAGGCACTGGGTCCGTTGTTTGGATCCCATGTTGAATAGCGTTTGTATGGCCTAACTTCTCATCTGGTAAATGGAAGAGGTCGTGGTATTTACATAAAATTCTTTGGACATGAAGTTTTTCTTCCGGATTCATATGTTCCATTGAAATTAACTTAAGCACTTGTTCCATTCGTGTTGCGGTTTCTTCAGAAATGGTTTGTATTTCCTCACCCGACGCCATAGTTAGAGACTCCTGGAATTCTAGGGGAAGGGTTGTTTCGGCATAATGCCTTGGGGATGAGAGCGAGTGTACCTTCGCGGATACCTCTGAATGATGGATCGACGGATCCTGGGGAAAGAGGGGCTTGATAGGAGTGACGTATTTAGACGTCTTAGTCTCTTTCGGTCGTCTTTGTTTGGGTTCTGGGATCACAATTTCGAATTCTTCCAATTCAACAGTAGGTACAGTGATTGTTGTGTCCACTTCATTAGAATTTATAATTTGTAAGTACGCTTTGCCGTCCTGATTACGGACGAGGGCATTACCTGCATGAATTCCGGTACCTAATTCTAATCTAGGTAAATATCCTTCCTTTACATTTGAATTTGATATATTTACAAAGCAAACTGTTTTTGATCTAGCGGGTAGCGCGAGTTGAGCCTTATTTACAAACGGAATAGAGTTTCCGTGGAAGTCTAACTCTTTCCTGGAGTAGTGTATCGAGACATTCTGTTTACTAAAGAATTCCGTACCTAATATTCCTTGTGGTTTAATTGGGAAGTCGTTTTTGACTACATGAAACGTGACGTCGTCGCCCAAAAGGGTTATCCTGACTGTGCCAAGCGTGGGGACGGGGTCCGGAGAGATGCCTTTGAGTAGTAGTTGGTTTTTCGTGTCTATCTCTTGAGGTAACTTTACGGCTTGGATTTTCAATAAGTTCACCTCAGACCCAGTGTCAATCATTAATTCAGGTGTAGTCTCGAAGTCGGGGGAGGGAATCATTACGGACGGAGCTTCTTTAACGGTATTCACCCATGCGGTAGCGATTCTAGTTTGGTTAATTCCGGTTCCGCTTGTATTGTTATCGAACGCGTTGCTGCTTGGCCCGTTCCACGGTACGCGTCCGCTGTTGACCGTAGGGGCAAAGCGTTTCCCGAGTCTCGTTCCTGAGAGGTTCCAGGGTTTCCCTCATTACGATTAAACATGCGTTTTCTACATTCGGAGATTAAATGTCCTGGTTTTTTGCAGTATGCACAAATACGTAATTCCGTAGGCCTTGAGGGAGGAGGTCGGTTTTTGTCCCAGTAAGGGAGCAAAGGGTTTGGTGCTTGACTACCATATCCTGTAACGCGATTTGGGGGATTCCTCTCGAGGGGTTGCGAAGCGGTATTTTGATTATTTCGGCAGGTCCGCGCATCGTGTCCTGTTTTATTACAGATTTGGCACGTCAGTTTGGGAGCTTTTTGCTCTGAAAATCTTAGGCGGTCTCTTTCTATTTTCTTATCTACGAATACGGCTAACTCAAAAGCTTCATCGAGCGTTTCGAAATTATTTTGGAGTAATCTATTTCGTATATATGGAGGAAGACCATCCACGAACGAATCCAACGTCAAACGATCTATATCTTCGAGGTGATTTTGTGTAAGGTCACGATAATACTCGCTGTCCTCTTCCAAAATAGCGAATCGGAGATCCTTAACGCGTGAAATATATTCCAACATGTGTTCGTTGGTTCCCTTAATAACGTTGGCAAGTTCTCCGCGATAGTGGTCCGACGTTTTCGCAGGGGAGAAGGTGCGTTTTAATTGTTTTATCAAGTCGTTTACGGAGTCGAAGACCCGATCCTCAACCGCCAAGTATGCATGATCTTGTAATTTATTCGTCAACAACCTCGCTAGTTGAGGTTCAGCATGCGAGGGAACCAGAGCCTTAGCCCTATTCCAGGCTCTCGCGAATTGCAAAATGGACATATTATGCCCGTTAAATTTTGGGACTGTTTCCACGGCGTCCTTTAATTTGATCTGGGGTGATGGACCCTGGTCCGGAATATAATTATGTTTCAATGCCTCTGGAGTCTTATTGAAGTTTAATACCGGTTTTCTATCAAAACGAGAGGAAGCCGGTGTGGCAAAATTATCCGCGACTGGCGGGGGTGCAAGAAGTTTCTTCATCATTGCTTCGATACTTTGTATTTTATCGGAAAGACCCCTAAACGTGGGTTCGGATGATCCGGCATCTATGCCCGAATACGTTTTAGTTTCGCGGGTTTCCGCAATTCTCGCGGGCAAATTGTCTATTTCGGCTCGTTTCTCGCGTAATTTTTGTAGTTGTTCCATTATTTCGGCGGTCGCGATTTCTATAGCGCTTTTGGAAAGCCCCGCGTCTTGGTCTATCACGCAGGGGTCGTCGATATCACCGTGTTCGGACATTTTAGGTTCGGTAAGGTCTGTTATTTTAGGGTGATTTAGGAGGTTTCCTATATTTAGGCGTCCGGCCGTAGCTATTCAAAATCTATGGTATTCTCTACCCGGGTAATTAGTGTCAAATCTGTTATGATTTTTCCTTATTCGACGGTAATGTTCTGTGCACGCGCCGTGACTATTAATAGGCTGTAATTTAAACAAAAGGTTTTTGCAACGAGGGCATTCAGGAAACGTATCGTTAAGTTGGTGGTAGTGTACTTGGTATATTTCATCTACCTCCACTGGGTTTGAATTAAAACAATTTAGACAAATTTTTCCGCCTTCCGTGGTCGTTGCTACACCTCCAGAAACACAAATCAACGCGTTTGAATCTGACAAAACGTCCCGCAGCCTGCGGCTTGGGTAATATAATGTACTTTGACTTTGGCGTGAATCGCACATGTTAGTTTATCAACGTCTTATGTCGCGTCTGGCAGTTTGTTTAAATTTCGTGATAAAAATATTAGTGACTCAATTTCTGTTTGAAAGGAAGTACCACTGTGTACACTCGACACAGTTGGTTGCGGGACGCGTTTGATATATCACGCTATTGCACCTTAGGCAATTAGGGAATGTATAAGGCCTTTGGCAGTAATGAATTTGATACTCTGTCACCGTTTCTGTTGAATTTAGTCGAGAGCAATGTAGGCAAATTTCGTCGCCTTCGTCATTTGTCGCTAATTTCCCGTGAACACAGATCATCCACTGTATGGATTCCGTCAACCTTTGTAATTGGCGGCTCCGGTATGCTGGTTTCCACAGGTTTACGCGTTCTAAGTACATAGGTAATAGCGGGATTTTGTGGGTACCGCGTCGCAGAGTCTATTTCTTACCGGCGGCAAACGTATATCCCACCGCTGTCACCAAAAATATGTCACGTCCCGGGTGAGGTCTTTGGGGAACAATGACATGAAGGAGGGAAAACTCAGGCGCGAATCTTAAATCCTTCACTCTGAGGGTTTTGTGGGAACTCAGGCGCGAATCTTAAATCCTTCACACTGAGAGGTTTGAGGGGACTCAGGCGCGAATCTTGAATCCTTCACACTGAGGGTTTTGCGGGAACTCAGGCGCGAATCTTAAATCCTTCACACTGAGGGTTTGGAAGGAACTCAGGCGCGAATCTTGAATCCAGCACGCTGAGGGTTTTGAGGGAAGGCCAGGCGCGAATATTGAATCCGTCACGCTGAGGGTTTTGAGGGACTCAGGCGCGAATCTTGAATCCGTCACACTGAGGGTTTTGAGGGACTCAGGCGCGAATCTTGAATCCGTCACACTGAGGGTTTGGAAGGAACTCAGGCGCGAATCTTGAATCCAGCACGCTGAGGGTTTTGAGGGACTCAGGCGCGAATATTAAATCCGTCACGCTAAGTATTTCTGGAGGCGATCAGGCGCGAATCTTAAATCCGTCACTCTAATCGACCTGGGAAGGTAAATGTACACTTAAAGAGCACCCGTTATAGTACTCCATATTTGCTTTGGTCTCGGTAATAGGATTTTACCGTTGCAGTTGTATAAGAGACCACGTTTAGTATTTTCGTGGATTTCACGGCTCATGCAATAATATGTTTGTAAACACTAGAACCGTTTCGCGTTCACGAGCGCGAATCAGCTGTTGCGGCAGCTTGGTTTTGTTCGGACTTGTTATAACCAAGGATGCACACAATAATTCGAAACGTGATTGAAAACAAATAGGTTTATTAACTTTGTGCAAGAGTACGTTCACTGTTTGTGTGATAGCGAGATTAACAGAATAATGCGTTGGACGTTGAGCATTAGCACATGACATATATATAAACGGTAATTAATCAAAATATGAGAATATGAACATGAAACACATGAAATTAAGTAGAATGATTTAAGTAATAAGCGTTGATAATACTAAATAATATGAAAAGCAATAATAATACAAAAGATATGAAAAGCAGTAACAATACAAGGATACGGTGAACGTGATATGCAATGTTACGTTAATTGTAATATCTTACGGTAATAGGTGATTGGTGATTGTTGCTCACTGATTTGAATATCGCTGATTAACTATAATAGTCTTTACGCGACACAATGGATAATCACTAAAGACTAATGACCAATGGATAATGACTCCTGACTGTTGAATAATGACTACTGACTGACCGGCCTCGCAGGACCTCGTATTTATATATTTTTACAGGAGTGATGCGGGGGTACGCGCGGTAGAGACCTTGACATAGTTTCAAAATAAGACGTAGTAGGACTTCCGGGGTTTTTACAAACGGTATGGTTATTAATAGACATATTTTTGTCACGTACGCCGAATATGCGTCGCAATTAGGTTTCTGGGGTTCTTATGACTGCGAAAGGAGATACTCAACTTGTCGAATGAATTTTGGGTATTTTATAGGAAAAGGGTTAGAGTGGCTTGGACTCTGTGAGTCGTAAAGAGGGGATTGAGACGTGGTCTCGATTTAAGAGGGTTTTGTAACGAGGGGCTTGTTTGAATTCGTTTTGGGGAAAGGATTCGTGCCTCATAGGGCGAATAGGGGACGGAGTTTTGTAACGATCCTCTCGTGATGGGGACCACTAAGGTACATCATCGAGGTGGAGTTTTGTATCGATCATCTCGTGATGGGGACCACTAAGGTACATCATCGAGGTGGAGTTTTGTATCGATCATCTTGTGTTGGTGACCGCTAAGGTACAACACCAAGGTGATCAGCGATTGGGGAGATGGGGTAAGAGTTGAGTTTGAGATTTTGTTTTGTGGAGTGATTTTGAGATAGATTTACGAAAGGAATTTGGAATAGAAACGCGCGAAAAATAGTGGGACGTCACAGCGAAAATTCATTTGTCGTTTACAGCGGGCGATTTAATATTTTTCGAAGTGCAATTCATTCATTCGTTTACAACTAGGCCAGGCATGGAACTAAAGTGAACGCAGCGGCCGTTTTTCGGAGGCAACGCCTCCTTTCTCCCGCCGCGCGTCTTCGCCCCCGCGGCGGGCCTAGGTTCGTGGAGCGCCTCAGGCCCGTACCATATGAACCGCGCGTGGCGCATTGGGGCGACATTGTATCAATAGGTTTCCACATCGACCCAGAGAGCACGATAGTCGATGCGTTTTTGATTTGTCAATGCGCCACGCGCGGTTCATATGGGACGGGTCTGAGGCGCTCGAAGCTCCTTGGCCCGCCGCGGGGGCGAAGACGCGTGGCTGGAGAAAGGAGGCGTTGCCTCCGAAAAACGGCCGCTGCGTTCACTTTAGTTCCATGCGTGAACTAGGCAATTGCGTGGTTTCGAAGGTTTCGTCGGGAAAAATTTGTCAGCCAGATGTCGGAAAGGGGCAATCGACATCGTGGAGTTTTTCAGGGATTTCGACTTTCTTCGCTCTGAGTTAATTCGTATATTGCACCATCGGCGGGTTCCACCGTTGACCTGCGGGACAATACGGTTATAAACTGCGACCCTGGCAAAACTCTGGCCGATCAGTCTGGCTAGTTTTAGTAACCAAATGTCTAATTTTCATCATCTACGTTGTCAAGGGGGAAAGGAGAGTCCCTCCTACACCGTCGAACTCACAGAGGGAATGCCCCTCCTCTCTAAGCAACATTTGGCCAATCAGCAAGGTACTTTATATCGTTCTCGTCATCGTTCGAACCACGGAATCAGAGCAGCCCTCATAAAGCAAAGTTTTCACAATTATTTTGATCACCGTACCGATTACAGAGTCTACATCGATCTAATCATGGTTTTGGATAAGTTACACTCTCGTCGGGATTCAGGGTGGGCCAGGAATCCATTGGTATCACTTCCATATCGATACAATAAAAGAGTGTGGTAAAAAAATACCTACTCCTTCTGCGATTTGTATTACTTATGTAAAAGTATTCCGATTTGCATGACATGTGGTATACTTTTAATTGGGAGAAGGCCATGATTCCACTGGTCTCCGTTTCATATCGATACGATGAAGAATAAAGAATTTCTTAATACGCTCAAATGAATATTTCACCCTCGACTGCGAGGCGCAAACTCCTTTCGCTGCGGTCGGCCCAGGATTCATACCTGTTTCAGAAAATCTGCATTCTTTATTCTTTATCGTATCGATATGGGAGTGATACCGATGGATTCCTTATGTTGTTCCAATGAAAATTATACCAAATATCATGTAAATCGGAATATTTTTAACGAAGTTAGGTGTAGATTATGGAAATGAATTTTTCAAATAATTTTCTTCATTATGGTCCGAATTACGTCGTTTGTGGTGTTATTTTCATCGGAGAAATATAAGGTATCGATTGGCGTTGTTTTCGCAGAGATCTGATGAGAAATGCGGAACAGAAAGATTTCTCACTTCTTAATGGGCAGGTATACTAACCACTTCAAGGGGTCTTGTTTTCGCCACGTGGTGCCGGGTGCCACATTGTTTCACTAGCGTCGCTAGAGGATCCTCTATTTCGCTTTCTCTTGTTATATTCATTCATTTTCTTTGTCCAACTATTCAGGGGTCCTTTATCGTGAGAGTTTGTATGCTCAACGTCGAACCCCAACAGTAGTTAGGCTATGAGAGTTCTGGACCAAGTGCCGGCGAGGGGGTGAGGCGGGGCGGGGGGTACTGCGCTCTTCCGCGAGATTGGTGAGGGGCTGAGGCGGGGCGGGGGGTACCGCGCTCTTCCGCGAGATGGGCGAGGGGGTGAGGCGGGGATGGGGGTACCGAGCTTGTCTGTGAGGGGGGTAACGTCACAGGGGAGGGGGATTCCAAGATGGCGTCCGCCGAGTTCGTAGGTGAGGGGGTGACGTCACAGGGGAGGGGGATTTTCAAAATTTTCAAAATGGCGTCGCACGCGCAGGTGGAGTTCGTTGGCAAGGGGGCTGACGTCACAGGGGAGGGGGTGGATTTTCAAAATTTCAAAATCGCGTCGCGCGCATTTCGTGTTGGCGCCACCTGTTGGATGTTTAAGGTACTTTGGGTCCGCGTCGGTATTTGGGCCCGCCTTGGTAAATTTTCCAGGGTTTTCATACATTTCGTGTCGGCGTCACCTGTTGGATGTTTGAGGTATATTTGGGCACGCGTCGCCGCCGCGCAATCTCCGTACGCGTGCGGGGATCGGTGCGCAGGCGCGACCGCGACCGATTCGTGCAAATTCAAATCGCGTCTTCGATGATGATTTCTGAGAAAGAGGGTGGACCAAGAGAAAAGATTTTTTCTGAGACAAGATAAGGGAATATTTGAATCGTGGGACCGGTACAGCGCACGTGCAATGATGTAACCATAGAGCGATAATTATTAGAAATCAATCATCGCGATAGCCCATGGAATAAACATTGCACCGCGCTATGCCGTGTGTTTATATTTGAATCGTGGGACCGGTACAGCGCACGTGCAATGATGTAAACATAGAGCGATAATTATTATAAATCAATCATCGCGATAGCCCATGGAATAAACACGACATTGCACCTCGCCATGCAGTGTGTTTATGTCTGAGCAGGATTGAACGCGTTTTTGATGCCTACGTGCACGCGCTTCATGTCATATGTTTATATTTGAATCGTGGGACCGGTACAGCGCACGTGCAATGATGTAAGCATAGAGCGATAATTATTATAAATCAGCGAAAAGATTTTGTTTATTTCACAGGGAAGGTGGAAGATCAGTGAGTAATTCTGACATATTAAGATTTTTAAGATTTAGTAATTTATTCAATTTAATCATCCCACTCGACTACATCGTCAGCGAATCACTATCGTCATCAGTATAAAATGAATCATCGTCAACTTGCTCGGGGACAGTCTGAATTGTAATATCGCCAGCCTGAAGCCCTGATAATGCATTCGCAAAAACAGCGTCTGTTCGCGATAGTGGAAAAGGAGCTTATTCTCTTTTATTATACTGTTACGTTTTTGAGTAGACATAATAAAGATTTAATGTATAACAGTAACAGAACATCAACTTGTACAAGAACAACAGTAACGAATACAATCTCTAATGTAGCAATATAAGTTTCGATGCGTCTGCTCTCAATGGCGTCTGTATCTCCAGTGACAGCTTGACAGGCGATCGATCAGATCGCCTTCTTCTCGCTGTCTCTTTTGTCTTTGTCGTGAGCACCAACGGGCTATGGATTCCATCCATAGGGTGCTCGCAACAATACCTTAGTTTTATTCGTATTCTTTTCTTCTACATATGTTCTATATTGCATGTTAGTCTATAAGGTGTAAATATTGTACATAAGAGCTTTGTATTAAGCGCGCTGGCGCAGCCAATCAAGGATCGCCCCGGCTGGACTCGTCGTTCCCGCGGTTTAGGTGGACCGAGTAGCTTGGGCCGCGGGCGCGGCGTGACGGGGGGTGTCGATCCGTTTCACTGATCCGCGGTGTCGGATTTGGCCTTCTTCTTGTTCGCGCACCGCGAGTGTAAACACGTGTTGTTGATCGTCTATCACCTTTTCGGCCTCGGGCTTCGAGCCGATTGCTTTGTACGATTCTTAACTTTTATATATTTCGTTTCCCTGTACGATTACGTGCAGAATTTGTCTCACACCAAGATTATCGGCGACTTACGCACTTTCTCGGACCTACGGTTCGGAGAGAAATAAACTTTGTGCTTAAACACGCGTTAATCCTCTCAAACCCGAGCATCCAGTTTAAACGAAATCGAGCGCGATTAATTCTTCAAAATTGAAGAACATTTAGCTCAGCGTCAAAGTTAATCAGTTTCGCATTGACACATTTTCGCCAAACTACACTTTTTGGATCCATCAAACTGTTCAGTCCATATACATTATTATAATCAATGTCATCCCAATCATCATCATCACCATCATCACTAACATCTAAAAAGAATGTCTTTTGCCGCACATGCACATTTAACCAATATCGCTCGCTCCCGTAGTTGTCAGCCGGCATCTCGCCGCCGTATATACCAACAGCATTGTAAAACGCTTTTAAAAAGATGTCGCCATCGTGAATAACTTCCGTCTTTTGAAGTTCTTCACCACGAATTTCTTCGGTTTGAATCGCAACATTCCGACACGCAACATATATTTTGGTGTTGTAGTCGTGTATAGGCAGCACAGAGGAGTCGGAGATCGCAGCGGCAGCTGGATGATTGAATTGCACCGACAATGACATAATCTGAAACCAATTTTTCTTATAATTCTCAAAGTTGCTGACACAACGATTCACTAAAATATGGTAATTGAAACTTACGGAATTAATCGATTGTATTTCCGTGCGTTGAACAGCGGACGATACCCTTCAAAGCGATCCCGCTTACAACAACAACAACAACTACAACACGTCGGTGCGACAATCTTCGATGCAACTGCAATCGACTCAGACACAATAAATTTTTAAAACGTTTCTTGTAGTAACGTATGACCTGACTAATGCAATAGCATGAGAGAACTGATTTTAACGTGGTCGTTCCATGATCACACATACGAAAACATAGAGCAATAATTATTCTACGTTGCATTCGCGCAAGCAACCATCATAAACATAGAGCGATAATTATTCGGGGTAGAGTTCCGAGTATTTTCCCAATCGAGGAGCCTGTAAGTCAATCGTCGCGATAGCCCATGGAGTAAACAAGACATTGCACCGCGCCATGATGTATGTTTATAGTAGGTAAGTGGAAGCGGGACAGCGACCGTGTAAGGGTGAAAAGAGTTCGATATAGGCCCAGGGGTATCTGATTTATACTATACCAATGTCAGTACCTCCACGATGCTCGCGTCATCGTTTTCCGACGACGATACCGATGATGGGGCGAGCCCTTTATCGACGTCGCTGCAGTTGGATGAAAAATTACTGACGATCGAGAGACATAAGATTCAAGACGCATTAAGCCCAAGGAGAAAAATTGAAGTAAAGGCTAAAAGAAGTAACAGCAAGGCAATGGTGACAGTACCGAACTGCCTCAGATGCATTTACCAGTTACCTTTCTCTCTTATTCTTGTACAATTCATTTATACCGATTTACACATTTTAATGTACCGTATATCGCGATGTTAGCTTTGCATAACGAATCGTTTACATTTCCCTCCCGGTGGAAGAGACCACTACTTTTCCATAGTTTCCATCGAGCGGTAACGTGCACGCTGCGCGTAATTAATTTGTAAATAGTGCGTGATTCTTTGTCGCAACTTAATATAATTACGTTTAGATTTTAGATCATACTCCGAAAAATATTTTTTATCGAAGGCGCTATAGCGTCCATGCTACTGGCCAAGAGTGGATTCTAATTTTAACAAAGTTCACCAATTTACAGTATCAAAATATTCATCTTTTAATAAAAAAATTCATTTTAAGGTTTGAAAAATAGAAATAGCTCGAATAAAACGTACGGAAATTTAAAATGAAAACAATAAATTATGAATGTACATTTTTCTTTGTTAAAGGAGTTACAGAAGAACTTCATTTAACCTTTGTTTTTATGTAGAATTTAGTTCGTACATCTGAAAAATCGAAGAACCATAACGGGTAATTATCGTTTTGTGTGATCTAATCGGATCTTAAGACAGGAATATAAAATTTAAATGTAAAGTTTCATTGAAATCCATTTTGCCGTTTAAACGTAATCGTGTTAACAAATATATGATATATTTAAAAAAAAGCTCTTTTCTAAATAGTCAAAACGTGATCAGAAGGTCTTAAAACGTGATTTCCGTAACAAAACTTTTTCCAATTTTTTTTTCATTACAAGAGTATTGTACATTTGTCAGAAAGTGAAAAGTGTATCTCGAGGCACTCGGGAAGATCGCGCACGGCCGCGTGTCGCTTGCACCCCACCTTGGATCACAGCGCTTCAAGAGCGAGAGAGAAAGACGCACATTCGTTTTCTCTCTCGTCTTCCCGACGTTGTCCGAAGCGCCGAGCTCACGGACACGCAGCTCCGCGTAGTGTACATGCGAGGTGGGGGAAATTCTCGAGCGCTCCCGTCCCGAATCTGGCATCACTGCTCGGATATAGTCTCACCCGTTAACGAACTGTAGAATGACTCGCGTGGCTGTAAGCACGGATCCTGCAGCTTGTTCCCGCAATCAAGGTATTCATACGAAAAGACGCCCTTTCGCGTCAATAAATTTAAATCCTCAATGGATAATGTTTCAAATTGGGATCGTAAAATTTTTAATTTATTTGTGCTAAGAAAAGATGCTAATTTGTCGAGACTAGTATTGAAAAATTTGTACGAATCGATGAATCGCAATTTAATACCATTTCGGGAGTCTTATTCAGCCGCATCTTCGACATTTTTTGTGAATGAAATATATTTTTTTTAGTTATAGGCAATACGTCAACGCTCCCTTTGAAAGCGGTAGCTATTTTCTCGATAATATAGTGCGAATCGTAGCCGGATAAATTATGAAAAACTATGGGGATGTGAAACATGTTTTTATAATTTAAATTGCACTCCGAATGTACTGGACCTCTAAACCGTCCGGAAAGATGGCAGTGATCGCGGACTCGTACATCATCAGCCTTGAATGGCTCTTCGCAAATATGACGATGTGTTGCATTGTGAAATGTCGTACACTGTTTGGTAGTTAAATCCAGCATTTGAGTATTAGTTGCCAGAATGGGTTTAGCAAAATCTGCCACATTTTTCAGTTCGTCGACGATCCATGAAACACAATCCGCATTGATAGCGATGTATCGTACGAACAATGCATATAATACGCAATACTATGCACATTGTTGTGTTGGTATGTGCGCAATTTATTATCCACATCACCACTCCAGCTGTCCTTCGTTTTCACCAAGATGCACTCAATATCGGCATACACCACGAAGGGAAGGCGCTCCTTCCTGCAGTGGTTGTCGAAACTGAGCAGATTGTTATTCTGGCTGGGCAACAGGATGGCACAATTGTTCATCTGCCTGCAATCCACTGCATGCGCCTCCAACTCCTGGGCACATCCGAAGTAGTGCATGCATCTGCAAAAAAATAAAAAAAAATTTTATTATTTCGTGAGACATTTTCTCCATTCGGCATGTAGAACAGGTATACGTGCTGATCCCTCTTTTGGTTGGTGAGGTGCAGTGAAAAGATTGTTGTCCCTTTCTTCTCCTCGAAGCTATACACGTTGACAGAGATGTTGTTCTGCCGCTCAAACTCTGCAATTTGCTTCAGGGACATTGGAAACTTAATGCCCTGGAGATTTAGCACCAGTGTATAGTGCGGGTAAGAGTTTGTGCGGTCAACGTGTCTTTCGGCGGGATGTAAAGCTGCGACCACTGCCCATGCGAAACAGGCGTTGTCCTCGAATCGCACGCTAATTGTTGCGTTCTTCAACAATAATTTTCGTGGCAACTTGGAGTGACACCCCGCGCGCAGCGGATTATACTTGCTGACGTTAACGGTTAAGTAGTGAATTCTCGTCAATGCCCATCCGCTGTCGCGTTCTTGGAACGCTTCCAGCGATGCCAGGTTGGGTTCAATGATACATCGCTGGTACCACTCCTGCAGATCAAATGTTCTGAAGAGTTCACAGTTTTGGGTGTTGATGCTTTTAGAAGCATGCTTGTCGCCCGCCACAAATTCGCCGTTGAACACCGTGTTCACTTTGAGGTTGTCATGTACGTCACGCCGGGAGTCGGGGATCGGGGCTGTTAACTTCTGCCGGTATGCCAGGGTTCGTTTGTATGGATAGAAATCCTTTATTTGTCGTCTTGAATTAATTACAATCTATTTACAATAATGGTGAGTGGTCAATTCCCGCGTAAAGTTCCGCATGGCGAGCGTGCCGTTAAGGGCCTCGGTGGCGGAACGGTCGGGTACCGGAGCGTTGCTTAAGACGGACCGCGGTCGCGATCGAAAGCCTCCGGGCCTTGGCAACGGAGCGGTGTCCGGGCACCTCGGTAAAAGAGTGAAGTGGAGACCGGGCAGCGTCCAGGCGTCTCTGGTATCGGAACGGTAGGTATAGAGACCGGGCAACGTCCAGGCGTCTCGGAACGGTAGGGATAGAGAAATGGAAGTCAGGCGGTCGTTTGATCGGCAGTTACACGGATGGGTTTTCGCTAGATCGCTCGCACTGGGCAGCATCCAGGCAGGCGGTCTAGTGGAGGGAGATCCGTAGCCCCACTCGAACTCCTCTGGCTTGGTCGCGTCGGGGCTTATGTCCCGATTCTCGGAATAATTAGCGGCGAGAAACCGACGCAATCTAGCGGCGTGGTGGGGAGTGAGCGTCATCGCGCTGACGCGGCGCGAGACCGGCATGCTTCCGTCCGCCTCGACGAGGTTCGGTCGCGGTTGCCCGAGCGTTCGACTTCTCGCTCACTCCCGGTCGTTCCGTCGTGCGCTCGGTTTCCTCGAGGAATATTTCAATCCTTCGAGCCGCGCGATTCGAGCAATCAACGATTGTTGAACACCGTTCGATAATCGCGGAGGTTTCACTCGGTGTCACGTCCCGCGACGTGGAGTCTAATGTTATTTAACCTTTTAATCATTATTTACTATTTCATACTCTGAGGTATTGTAATCACCTCGTATGAAAACAAACGGATGTTATGTAACGAATAGCCGATAAGGCGTTATCATAAGAAGAGAACCACGAAGAATACGCGAACGGCAACGAGCAGGACAGCCAGCTGTGTAGCAGGTGGCTGACCGCACGCACACCGAGGAGGCCCAGCCAACGCCAGCTGATGTCCAGCATGGGACGGAGGACCCCTTATCAACCAGCGGAGACGACACCACCTTTACAAAGCTGTGCCCCTGATCTTCGACAGAAAATTGCCCTCCCGCTATTTCTCGAAACCCCAACTACCCATACTACTACTATATACCTAACTTCAACCCCTAGTACGTAAGCCGTACGGAAAATAATATAAATAATCAATATGTAACTTTAAATAAGAATGAGGAATCTTACCATCCTCGCTGCTGGGAATCAGATAAAATGGAACGTGCTTAACTGGTAAACAAACCCCAGAATAGAGCGATGGGAAGATTCTTCCTGGAAGATTCCAGGTAGAAGCTGCAGAATGGGGACTCCCACCTAAGATTTGTCATGTGACAAATCCTAGAGAAGGAGTGATCGACAGTCCTATAAAAGGGGCTGACCACCCGCAGCGACATTATTATATTGTTTTTATATTACTATTCATTGTATTCATACGAAAATCTAAGAAGTACCTCTTGAAAAGTAGCAAGTGTTAACTGAAGATTGTAAGTGAAGTTATTTACTATTAATAAAAGTGTTAAAATCATATTTCGCGTGTTCTAAGTGTTTTACTAAAATAGCCTCTGCGTAATCTTTTGGGCATTCGCAATTTTATTAAAACCCCCATAGCAATGAGAACGAAGAAACTCAGATTTTCTTCCGTTGATAGCGTCATCGGCGAGCAGATAGCTGCCCACTATGCCGCTGGATACTAGAAGTCAAACTGTTTACGCAGTTAATTTAGTACTAATCTATCCCTCAAATCATTAAGAAAGGAATAATTACCGAACTACGTTTGGGCTGGTTGTCGAAATCATTGGCGCGCAGACAGCTGCCCACCGTGTCCTCCGGAATCAACCACAAACCGGGTTCCACTCAAGTATATAACTAAAAGATTAATTAACCCCTAGATGCCCAAAAGCAACCGCGCTGGCCGAAAAGTCCAACTAAGACGATTAAAATATAACTACAAGTGTGCGCCGGCCACCCCTGAACCATTATTGGGAATCTGTACGGCACCCAAAATCCTCGACTCCCAACAATTGCCAGTTGTTGGTAAAATAATAGACGTGGGAGTTTGAGCTAAACCAAAACAAACAGAAGTTCCGGAGACAGTAGGGACTACCGATCATCCGGTCCTCTGGAAATTGATACCCGTCAACCGATAAAAGGTAAGCAGGTTTAATATAACGCGTTAATATGCGTCCGAAAATGTTGTCTCAACTATCCCAGAGCGTAAATCCATGGATTAGCTCGAAAGCGGATAAATATATAAACTCCGTAAAAACGCGGTCCCCAAATAGGAAGTAGGGACGTAACACTCGGCTACATTCTTCCTACGATTCGATACGTTCGTTGCACCTTTCTTCTCACGCGAGGTATTCTTCTCGTCGAACTCGAATTTGAATTTCAAGGTTAGGGGAAAATCCTTATTGTGGCCTTGAAACTCAAATTTGGGTTGGAACCGGCCTAGACATACTACTTCTATTAATCCTACCAAAGTGCTCTAGTTCAATCGACGATCTGTGACACCCGACTGAGTCGGCAAAATAATCCTTTCTCCGTTCCACAGAGATCCGTTTTACACCGAAGAACTGTTATAATAGGTCTTTTTCAGGTCTGGTTTAGGGGGAAAAAATTGTGAGTGAGGAGAATCGAACCCAAACTTTCCGCTTACGAAGCAACCGCTGCTCGCACTTACCTTTCTTTTTTTGAAAAAGATGTTTATTGGTTATGCGGGTACTTTTACATAGTTTTTACATAGTACAATTTTAATCGCTATACTACGGAGCACTACTGATTTATTGCTGATTCCGGTGTATTCTAACAAACTGTTACTAAGGGCCTGGCGCGCATACGTTTGGATGGTCGTCATTGTTATAAAGTACATACCAATTTGCATACCATATCATTCCGATATCTCTGACTCGGTAGCTTGTGGTATGACAAGGATTCATTCATTTTGGATGGGTCATTATTTTGGACTTTTGTGCCGCTAGGTCATTAATAAAATGGACTACTGTGCGGCGGTTATCAAGTTCGGTTAAATGTTCGCTATTGCGATATAACCACCAGTAATTTCCAAAATTTAGTCTGTTGAAGTCGTAGTAGTCTCGCTTGGGAACATCTCTTGAGAATTTAAATTGGGACCTATTTGTCACAAAGTCGGAGTGCATAAACGCAACCCTTTTGTCCGCCTTATTTCGGCGCCAATGATATATAAGCGGTACATTGTTCGCTGTCTAGGTCAGGCCTAAATTGTCGCAATAGATGAAAGCCTGTGGCGAGATATAACAGGTGGTGAACTGCGTACGCGTGATATTATCTTCCCGTGTTACTACAGATTTTATGACATTATTTTTAATGGTTGGTAGTTTACTGAAATAATCACGTATGAGTCTTAACATAAATAGGTCTATTCTTGGTATGTCAGCACTGTCATATAGAGTTTTATTTTTGGCAAAATGTTGCCAGTTCGAGGATTGAGATCGATATAGGCGATGACATGCTCTTAGACATTTGCGCTCAAACATTGTAACTCTATCAATGGTTGTGTGATTGTGATTTCATGTAATCGGAGCCGCATACGTTATAATAGGGCGGACAAGAAGCATATACAATATAACTTTAGCCTTGTTAGTGAGGAATTTGTTATAAAACAGCCTGCTATTGGCTAAAAAAGCTCTGTTGGCCTGTCCTAATTGTATATCGATATGCTTGCCGCCCCGCAGTAAATAATCTAGGTACACCCCAAGGTACTTAACTACTTTTCTATGCGGAAGTAATTCTAGGGTATCGGTACCTGGTATAGAAGTTGATATATGCAAGTCTTTATAGCCTTTTCTTACTTTAAAACCAAGCTTATCTAACGTTTGCGAAACAAGATCGTCTCACATTTAAGCGGATTCATTTTAAGGTTCCAGGAACTGTAATATCTGTTTATGTTGTAAACTAATGTATCTATATTATTTTGCACTAGCTCTACTCTGTTTCCGGCGACATAGACAATTACATCATCCGCAAAGGCCAGAAAGCCAGCGTTCCCCTGCTCATTAAACCCGAATAGTTTGGGAAGATCGCTTAGGAAGATACAGAAGAGAATTGGCGAAATGGCGGTGCCTGGTTGCAGAACTTCTCTTATCAGGAACTCTGTGTTTGAGAGACATTTTCCATCCCACGTAAAAAATGTTTTATCCGTGATCATATCTAGGATCAAGAATACTAATCAATTGGGAAAGTTCTTCTTATTGAGTTTATCTAGAGATGCAGTAGCTTCTCGACGCCAAGTACATGAAAGACGCCCTGTATACAAGAAAGACACCCTGTATACATGAAAAACACCTTGTATAAAACACCCTGTATAAATGTCGATCGACTGCCCCTGCCGTTTATCCATGTTCCGAGACCCTGCATATACATATATGTCGACTGTCGCTACCGCTATCCTTTACTCGTCGCCAGGCTATTCTGAAACTTATTTCATTAATATCTCATCACCCCTGCAATATTTTTTAAATTTAAAGGCATTTTTCTTATGTAAACCGCATATAAGCTTTCGAATGCGACCAAATTCAATAAAATGAGTCCACGCATGACAGATATATCGTAATATCATCTCATGGATCAGTCGGAAACGGTAAGAAATAATTCTTATTTTCCTTCTGATTCTCCAGTCAAAATTTGTCGACATAATACGTATACGCGTTACACGCACACCTTCACTAATAACACGTGTTTCGTTCGTCGACTCTCGGGATCATTCCGCAGGGTATACACCTTTATACCCTTATACCCTTATACCCTTACACCCTTCTATACCTTTATAACTTTACACCCTTATATACCCTTATACTCTTATATACCCTTATACCCTTCTATACCTTTATAACTTTACACACTTATATACCCTTATACCCTTATACCCTTATACCCTTATACACTTACACCCTCATATACCGTTATACACTTATACCCTTATACCCATATACCCTTACAACCTTATACACTTACACCCTCATATACCGTTATACACTTATACCCTTATGCACCCTTATACCCTTATACCCTTACACCCTTCTATACCTTTATAACTTTATACCCTTATACCCTTATACTCTTATACTCTTACGCCCTTATATATCTTTATAATCTTATACCCTTATACCCTCACACTTATACTCTTATATATCCTAATACCCTTATACCCTTATACTCTTATACCCTTATATACCGTTATACCCTTACACCCTCATATACCCTCATATACTTTCGTCGACATAATATATATACGTATACGCGTTACGCGCTCACCTTCAGCCAAAAGAAGCTACACATGTTTCGTTCGTCGAGTCTCGGGATCATTCGACAGGGATCGTTGTCCGTCATTGTACATATATACCTATACTATTGAATTATAACTTGTCCAAGTTGTCCAAGTTGTCCAAATTTGAAATGTAACGACTTTTTACCCCACTTAGGACACGGAATTATTGTCTCAATTAACAAGGTAAGTCACCAAATTTTTTTAATATTTATATATAGAGTCGCAGAATTGTCCAGAGAAGGTTCGGCAGAGAATCATTTTCTTTGGCATAAGTTTCTGGAAATACCGTGTATTTACAAAATAATATATTGTAACAAAGTGCATTTAAATTGACAGATATTTTTTTTTATACTAGCAAACTATTTTTAATTTAGAGATTCTATATACCTATAAAGCTTATAGAAATGAAGGAGACATACAAGCTTGGATAGAAATGAAGGGGACGCACAGGCTTGAATAGAAATTAAGGGGACGCAAAGGCTTGGAGGTTGTCCGCAGATGGTTAGATAGACGAAGAAGCATCTTCTTTCGCGCAAGTTTCTGCCAATTTGTCAAATAAGGTAAATCGAAAAAATGCGTCAACAGACATAGCATTAAGAATTAAGAAAATTATGGCGGACTGATTGTAATGTAGAGTAAGTCATATTAGTGAAGAAAGTACGCTGCAAACGCATCTCCCTTGATGCTTTCCAATCTTTTGTGAAAGACATTCGCAATACTTTAATAAAATCCACAGTAGTTGCTACGCTATTCATTCATTTTTGTAGTGCCCCATTAACAATATTCTAATTAATTCACCAATAAAAATATTGGATCTCTTCGTTCATTTTCGCTAAATTACCATTAGCATTTAAATTTCCAGCAACAAGACTTTCAATCGTACGCTCTCACCTCCTTTGAACACATTATGTAGTCTCTAGACACCTCCTTTGAACACATTATGTAGTCTCTAGACTTACTATAGCAAAAAGCCACTCTATTTCTATATAAGCTCTACGTTAAGTTGTATCCCCATAAGAAAACTTTAAAAAAGTAAAAAAATTACGCCAAGTACATGAATTATCACACAAAAAAAAGAAAATATAATAATATAATTACAATATAAAAAAAAATGTGAAATCAAAATGAGCTGCAAGTACATCACAAAAAAAGAAAATAATATGATTAGAATATAAAAAAGGATGTAAAATCTAAATTAGCTGCAAGTACATAAAGGTGCTTTCCCGCTGCGTGCAAAGACGACACTGTGTAACGCAATGTAAGATTTGGATAAATATTTTTCCCCAGTGACACAATCCTGGGTGATGTCCCGCAAAAATTTGAAAGACGAAAAATATGGTCCACCCTACTGTTCATGGCTGTTGATGATAAAACTTTGTAATTTATATAATATTAAAAATTATCTGAAGTCATTCCTTACTATGTATATTATCTTTGTAAAAAGAAGTGAGATCCCCATAAAAACTTCAAAAAAGTAAAAAAATTACGCCAAGTACATGAAAAATCCAATAAATCACAAAAAATAGAAGGTAATAATTACAAAATAAAAAAATATGTGAAATCAAAATGAGCTTCACGTACATAAAGGTGGTTCCAGTCAAATACTTGGGGTGGCCAGGCAAAATATTCTCAGATCATCAATACCCATATCTTCCCTCTCACAAGCTTTCAGATAATTTGTCAATTTAAAGCTCTGACAATATGACGACACTTTCATTATTTTGCCTTTTTAAATAATTCCTATTCATCGTCATCTTGCCATTGCCTGCCCCCCCCCCCCCCACCCCAAGTATTTGACTTTGTTCGAGATTGCAGTAGTTCGGATCTCCGCCACACCCAACTCATCGCAGCACCTCCTGGACAGCGGAGCGTCAAGCCCGATCCACAATCGATCAGCCAATCACCCGTCAGCGACAGAACGTCTCATCCAATCACATTCCCCCACGTCTGCCGATCTGCCGGGGAAGACGGCTACCGGAAATCGACGATCCTCCGCGGCCATTCTTGTTCACGTGGCGTGCTCGGCCAGACGTTCGGTTTGACCAATTCTTTTCATACGGCAACTCGTGAATATTCTCAGACTCCCTCTCATCGTGTGCTCAAGGCATTTTCTCAATCGCTCACCCTCATCAATCACGCGAAGCGATTGTGTATCGTGGTCGTGGTCAGTGTGCGTGGTTTTCTCGAGTATTTGGTGGGACACCACCACGTGCTACTGCTCGCCGCTCACCTTTTAACCACGTGCTATTGCTCACCGCTCACCCCTTTTCGCCACGTGCTGTCGCTCGCCGCTCACCTTTTTAACTCGTGACTCACTCCGCGAGTGTTTTTACAATAAACGACAATTCAACTCAACACGTGTACAGTGACTTTCGCACCTAACCTCCCCGGCGTTTCAAAGCTCATCGCGACCGACCAAGTTGCGAACAGACTGAAAACACCTTTATGTACTTGAAGCTCATTTTGATTTCACACGTTTTTTTATTTTGTAATTATTACCTTCTATTTTTTGTGATTTATTGGATTTTTCATGTACTTGGCGTAATTTTTTTACATTTTTGAAGTTTTTATGGGGATATACAAGTCCATTTAGCCAAACCGAATCAAAGGCTTTTTCAATATCCAGTAATGTGACTCCGGCATGACAATTATTACTAACTTTTAAGTTGAGATCTGATAGTAGTTTATGAATGGCATGCGCTGTGAAGTGTTGATGCCTGTTAAGAGAATGGGCCTCGCAGTGCCATCTCCCGGACAGGCGCGCGTTACGACCTTGCAACTCTCGATGCGGCCTGCTTGTTCAGAGAGCTGTTCAAGTACCCGGATAAAGCAAGCCGAGCCTGCTCGGCTCAAAACACCGAGACGAGCCAGGTACCCGAAAGAACCGAGCGGCTCAGATAGAACCAAGTACTTGAAATTTTTTCAAGCGGCCCGAAAGAACCGGGCGGATTGGATAGAACCGAGCACTTGAATTTTTCCAAGCGGCCCGAAAGAATCCGGGCGGACTGGATAGAACCAAGCGGATTGAATTTTTTTCAAGCTGCCCGAAAGGAACGAGGCGGTTTGGAAAGTAAGCGAGCGGCCCGAAAGAAACCGGGCGGCTTGGAAAGAAACGAGCGGTCCGAAAGAAGTTCGAGCCGATCGAAAACTATTTGTCCGATTTATTTCAAACTTGGTGCACATATTCTTAATGGTATTATCTAAAATGTAGGATATTAATTTTTATGCGATAACCCATTCGTATATAATAAATGTTTTAAGTTTGCTCTCATTAGCACAATAAATTTTTCCTTCTCAAATCCATATGCTACCTTGTAGATATTTGATTAATGAACACTAGAATCATGGTATTTCTCATGTTAGATAAACCTGGGCATGGTAATTTGATACATCGATCGCTGCGCGTAATATTTATCCCCACAAAATTACCTTTTTTAAAAGAAGGTACAGGAAAGAGCGCCAAGTATATAATCCCATTTAAAAATATTGTCGTAAATTAATACCCATCAAAAAGAATCACATTTAAAAACATTGTCGTAAATTAATAGCTTTACAAAACTAATGATATACATAAATTGCGCCAATTATCGCAATGGCTATTTATTCAAAGAAAGAAATGTATTGAATAGTATTAAGCAGATATATTTTTATACAAATAAATATTTTAATACAAATAAATATTTTATTCAAAATACTTGGCGGTGCTCTCCGAACTGGTCTTGCTAAACTGAATAAATATGTATAAATTGCATTAAAATCTTTTTCTTTCGTTCATGTTTCAGTGCTATCTGGTGTTGTTTTATTTATTAACTAAGACAATTAACTATGTCCCATTTATTTTTTTTCTCTAAATTATACACTTTTTCATATTCATAATAAAATTCGATATTAATTATATATACATATTTCTTAAAACTCTAAAAATGAATTAGGGTAAATGACCCAATTACTGACACATTAAGCATTGACGCTGACATTATCTTATAGTTTTGTACTTATAGACTAAAAGTATATGTTGTTCGTGTTATTTATTATTGTTTAATATGTTTACTTGATGGAAAAAATTTGGTGGATCTTAAAACTTCGATTTTTATGTATAAATTCATGAATTTCAAAAATATGTTACGGGATCTATTACTGACACCCTTCAAATGTATTTGACTGAATTACTGACACCCCAATTACTGCCAGCTAACCTAATACTGCTTATCTGTCATTTTAAGGTTAGGTCGTGTCATGTACATGAGCAACTACTGCTATGACAGTAATACCAAAATGCTAGATACGCTTGTACCAATCACTGTCACCCAATTAATAAGTAAAAAGACTTAATGAATCGTTGAATTCGAATCTTTATTACTTTCTATGATGCTTATATTATTTAAAATATTATATTTTGTTATGTTAATAGCTTAAATATTACAATTACAGCATTTTCTTTGGCGCCTTGTTTTCTCTTTCGCTAGTAAGAAAGTCATCGTTTCCATTCTCCTAATATCCGCTTAAAATTTGTTATCGTTTTATTCAAATTAACGAAGAAAAAATGAAGTACTATTTTTTGTATCGTATAAATAACAGTTTGAATTGTATGCTAAATTTTTTTTATGCATCATTTTATAAGATTTATTCGTTATTTTACGTAAAATAGCTTAGGGTGACAGTAATTGGGTAGGTGGCAGTAATTGGGTCCTTACCCTATACGTGAAAGTGTGCTTGTTTTTTTTTCATTTTCTCGTACAGTGCGGTTAATTTCTCTTTCGCTTCTGCTTCCATTATCTGTAAATATATTAAAACCACATATTTTAGTTACAACTTAACGTGAAACATGTAGATATAGAATGATCCTTTGCTATACTAAGTGTAGAGACTGTAAAATGTGTCCGAAGAAAGTGAGAGCGCAGAAAGTCTTGTTGGAGGAACTTTAAAGGCTAATGGTAATTTAGCGAAAATGAACAAAGGGATCCAATATTTTTAACGCAGAATTTAATGGTGTTGGAATAAAATTAATTTGATATGTTTATTGGTGAATTGAAATATTGGTAATGGGAAACTAATAAAATTAATGAATAGCAAGGGAACTACTGTGGATTTTAATAAAGTATTAGGAATATCTTTCACAAGAGATTAAAAAATTTCAAGGGAGATGCGTTTTCAGCGTACTTTCTTCAATAATGTGACTTGCTCTACATTGCAATCAGTACGATATAATTTTCTTAATTGTTCATGCTATTTGGACAAATTTTGTCGATATACCTTATTTGACAAATTTCAAAAAACTTGAGCGAAACAAGATGCTTCTCTGTCTATCTAACCTTCTCCGGACAATCTCCAAGCCTGTGCATCCCCTTCCTTTCTATCGAAGCTTGTGCGTCCCCTCCATTTCTATTCAAGCCTGTGCGCCTCTTTCGTTTCTATCTAAGCCCCGGCATCCCCTTCATTTCTATAAACTTTACATAAAAACTCTAATGTAAAAATAGTTTACTGGAATAAAAACAATATATTATTTTGTAGAAACTTGTGCGGAAGAAGATGCTTCTCTGTAGAACCGTCTCCGGACAACTTTCAAGTTTGTGCGTCCCCTCCGTTTCTATAAGCTCTACATAAATAGTCTATTAAAAAATATTGGTGACTTACCTTGTTAATTGAGAAAATAATTCAGTGTCCTGTATTGTGTAAAAATTCGTGACATTTAAAAAGTTTTAACTAGTTTCCTTATTTCACACTTGACAGGTTATAATTGTTTGACACTAGCTAGGTTACGTTTACCTCGACAGATCTGCTCTCTGCTAGCTGTCACGTGACTACGATTTCTTCCGCGATTGGCCGAAAGTGCCGAAACCTTCATCGAATCAACGACGTGGATATTGGAGACATTTCCTCTCCCTTCTTGCCCACACTTGGCGATGACGATTCTTAATTCTTCAGAACATAAAATTCGCCAAATTGGAAGTTTGCATTAAAATATCTCAGGTCATAACGCACATAAGACTAAAGCGAAGACACTTTTCTTATGTAAATCAAATCCAAGCTATCCATTAAGACCATTCAAAATCTAATCGGATCAGCCGTTATTGAGATTCGATAATCTCAGGGTTTTTGATAGCGGGTCGCGGCGTAATATAGACACTCTTTGCTCGCGCTGCGCATATATCTATATATACTTGGCGCGAGACACTACCGTGTCTCTTGATAAGAGTGTTTCCAATGTAGATGTAACTTGTCGTTGTAAGAAGAGGAGGAGGAGGATTGTAAGAAGAGAAGGAAAAAGAGAAAAATAAAAAAAGAAGTTGCTTTATACGCATGCAAAGTGTCTGAGATTTCTTTACGCATGTATTACCCTATAAATATATATTTCAGGAAAAAAATGTACGAAATCAACGTTGTAGTCTGTGGAGAGGAATGGTGAAAATATGTAATCGTATGAACAGTAGTTTTTTTTATATTGTTTCATTCATATAAACCAGATTGTATATGTTATGCTTTTATGAAGAATAGTAATATTAATAGGAGTCGAAGGTACGATAAGGAAAAAAAAATACTGCACACGCTCCGTGGAATCTGGAAACAACAATAGAAAGAAACGGTTAAGCAGATCGTAGGATTGTTTTCACATATAATATAGAAAATCGCCACTCTCCTTAACTTTCGGATCGCATATACTTCCAAATTTTCTGCATGTTTTCCAGCGCACACATACAAGTGCCGCTGTTGTAGAAACTGCATCGTACGGTGTTCGTTGCAGGCATTGCTTTCAGGTTAGGAATGACCGCGTCAGGCAAAAATATACGATACTCATTGTCAACGTCGAAGCTATCGGTATCCTCGTCGGAGTCGTTGCCGTTCTTCTTCTTCTTTTCGTACATCTCGACGATATCTACGATGGTTGGGTCTGTTCGTAGGAGTAGTTGTGATAACCAAGTCTGTTTCTCCATTCCCTTCACGAACACCACGGTTGCGAGCCCGCGGGCGAGCATTTCTGGAAGCATGTAGTACGGTACCCAGCCGTCGGACCAGCGAAGTCCGTGATGATGCGCCGTGAGCCACGACGCTAGACGCTTCTCCAACGATGACAGGCGAGCGTAGGAGTACGGTGGTTCGAAAATCCAATGACAGATCGTCGTTTCCGTTTCGCGATTGTTTACGAGAATCGAAATTTTCTTAGAGACGAACGTGTTGCGTTCAGTCTTAAAGCCTTGTAGGTCGACCACGACGGATAACATTATTATTAGACAGTAGTATGTAGGTGTATGTAGTACAACAACAACAACAACAGTCATCGGCGGCTGCAGATGAGCGACTGACGTTTTTGCGATTAACCTCAACGGTATAGTAGTCATCGACGTAGTCGTTGGAGTCACGTGATTTTTCGCACCACGTTCGTCAAAGGGCTGTATTGAACTATGCGATCGTGTATGAGTAGGCAATACGCCGTGGTATTATCGGGCACGTTATCTTTCCACTCGAAGTCGATTCGCACGTTGACTCTTGCGCTCTTCACCGACTCGTTCTGTCGAGAACAATCTATGATCGCGATAGTGGCGTATCGTAAGAATTCGACCGTGTTCAGCAACGGTTTGCCGTGGCCGTAGTACGAACGGGTAAATTTCGCGTATATATCGTACAGGGTCGCGTATTTAGATATATCGAAATCCAGGTTCAGGTCGTCGTACGGATACGTCTCGGAATTCAGAAATAATCGTACGTTCGTGAGTTTGCACGGATCGAATCTGCTCGCGCTTTTCTGGAGATTAGTCTTTCGATCGGTTTGCATAGCGAATATCACGTATCGCGGTTTCTCGATCCGCGACGAGGCTTTCACGGTCAACGTGTGTTTCGTAGTCTTTTGCAGCAATGGATGCTCGTAGAGGTCCCACGATCGGAAACTCATCGCGATCGGTCGATCGCTTTGCAGGAGACGTAGCATCCACAGTTTGTGTCTTCTAACGCCAGGTGCGACATACGTCATTGTATTTTGCGTATCTCCAGTTTCGGTATTATCGCGGGATTTAGGGAGGCAGCGTACATCGCGTTCGTATCGAGTCGCGCACGAATCAGGATCAACTGGTGTCGTGCGTTCATCACGATGCGTCTGTAATCTTCGCAGAATCCCAGTAACGTGTTCATGAGTACGCAGAAATTGAACGACGCGCTACTAAAACTGTCGCGGTCGAGTGCCATGGTATGGTCCCAACTGGCGTTCATCAGCGCTTTGCTCCTGTCGATGGACAACGACGCGTAATGTTTCAACGCGGTTGTGATTCCTGGATTCCTGGAACGATCGATCTCCAATTCGTTCAATTCGTATCGAATCTCGTCGAACGTAAACGCGACGCAGCTGTTGTCCAGAAAAATTCTAGCAGCTTTCGCCTCCTGTTCCGCGGTTGCCATCTCAGAGACGCGTCCTTCGACGTAGAGGATCAACTGGTAACTGACAATAGATAACTTTCGCACGGGAGCATGTACACATCTTGTTGCTGAACGGGTATTCTTATCTCATCGTTATTGTCGAACGTCGTGTTGGCGTACGGATTATAAGAGTGCACCTCGATCTTCGTGATACGATCGTTGAAAGTCGGTGTACTCTTCACGTCCAGTATGGTATACATGGTGTTAGACGTGTATGTGTATATGTAAGTGGTATATTAATACGTTACGATGAACCCACGTGTTCGTAGGAAACGCTCGTTTCGATGAGTCAACGGTTTGTCGCTCCTTCTTCTTCTTCGTTTTGTTCCCGTTCCGCTCCCTGTCTTTATCAGTGTTGTCGTTGGTTGTGGTGGTGATGACGTTGAGTATGTTTCGTTTTGGCGATAATGCGTTGTTGAGACCAGAGGAGCGGTAACAGCGGAGTCGTACGTGTGATCGATCACCAACATGCTACATATGCACTCACGTTATCTTATCGCGTGAACTTCTCTCCGCGAAAATCTATAGGACGATCGTATCGATCGACGATGCGTACCGTTAGATTGTGTATTGTTCGTGCAACGATCGGCAGGTAAATGACGTGCCGCGGAATTTCCGATATCTTATATCACGGAGGTACGCGAGGTGAAAATTCGCGAATCGTGTGTACCGGTTTGTCGTTGCTGTACACACCGGTAGTGACGTTGCACGTTACTCTGATCACGTTAACGTTTATAATGTTCACGGGTTCGTCGTACTCGTTCCAGATTCTCGGCAATAAGACACGCGCTTGGGACAAGCCTAGCAACGAGCGCACGTTGCTCGGTTGCGTAAAGTCTACGAAGAACGAGCAGTAAAGTTCGCTTTTCATGGTTTTCTGTTAGCTCGTAGGACTAGTGGATACTTGTCGTCGTTGTCGTCGTTCTCGTTGTCACCGCGTCTTCGAGAATATCGATCGAGCAGTTTACGCCTCAAGTGCTTAGAGATAGCGTCTAATTCGTAGGAACCATGGGGAATCGTGATGTTTTCCGAACGACATTGACGTTGGGATTGCGATGTTTTTGTTCGGGACGAAGTAGAATTTATCGTTGCTCGAGTCAATGTTCGGTGTCGTGTGAAACGTCTCGAAGTCGGCGAGTCCTAGTTCGTACTGCCCGTCGTTCAAATCTATCGGTGGAAAATAATTGACGGTGAGCATGCTGCTCCGACCCGTTAACGTGAGCGTGAGCGACATTGTAATATTATTATTATTATTATTAATTTTACGGGGAATCCCCATGGTTTTCAAAACAAGACAGATACAAATAACAGAGTCTGAACAATAAATGGCTTAGCCGATAAAAATAGATAACTAGATTAACTAAACTAAACATAAATGCAAAGCAAGGTATTAAGTGTCTCCGTGAGAATTGATTACAATCTTATATAATAATGACCTTACCGAAGTCAGGGATCACAGAAAGGGATCAATGCAACTGAAGTCACGATTCATAATGATCATCGCCCTGTTAATAGCGTCGATCGCATAGTGCCGATACTTCGGAAGCGTCGCAACAAAGAGAGGCCTAGAGCGCATGTTCCTCACCGGCGTATTGAACAAAAATAAGGCAAGCAAGTCTGGGCAACTTATGTGGTCATTTATAATTTTGTACAGAGAAATCCCGTCTACGATATGCCTACGTTCCTCCAAGGTGACCAATTTAAACGATGCAAGTGCCGGGCCATAATCGTGGTCTGCTCTATCCATAGGATTGCCTAGGATACGAGTGGCAAACCTAAAAAATTTGTGCTGTACCCTTTCGATCGATTTGATGAATTTCGCATGCCTAGGACTCCAAATTATTGAAGCGTATTCTACATGAGGCCTAACAAGGGCCACGTATAACAATTTCAGAGACTCTCTGTCCCTGAAGTGCTTGGCGAATCCAGAGATAAAGCCTAAAGCTCTCACTGCAATACCAGTACAGCGCGCATAGTGGGACCTGAAGTCAAAGCAAGGTGTTATGCAAACCTCAAGATCAATGACTTCAGTAACTTCCCTAAGCTCGACATCATTAAATTTATATGAATGTTTAACACAGGATCTCGCTCGGGAGGCCCTAAGTACAACACTCTTCCCAATGTGCAGTCGCATTCTGTTAGCAGTGCACCATTGCTCTAACCTCAGCAAATCCTTTTCCATGCTATAAGCATCCTCGATTCCTCGGATAACTCTAAACAGTTTCAAATCATCTGCATACAACAGGAAGTTGGTGTCTGAAAGAGCCACAGCAACATCGTTGATAAAACATTGAACAGCAGGGGACCGAAGTGCGACCCTAGAGGAACACCCGAGGAGACACAGATCGGAGAGGAAAAGCCATTTGACACCTTAACAACCTGTACCCATTCCAAAAGATAGCTTTCGAGCCAGGTTAAAAGGGGTCCACCGAACCCCCACGACGCAAGTTTGTGAAGCAGCAAGGAGTGATCAACGGCGTCAAAGGCTTTCTGAAAATCGGTGTAGACTATGTGAACCTGCAGGCCGTCATCAAGGGCCGCAGAGACAAAGCTGTGGTACACCGCAAGATTGGTAGATGTGGAGCGTTTCGGGACGAAACCATGCTGTTCGATACATAAGAAGCTTGTCAGCTGGGAGGAAAGCATATCGGTGACGATCTCCTCGAATACCTTGGGCAGTACCGATAATTTGCTAATGGGCCGATAGTTTCTTACATCGGAACGGTCACCGGCCTTGAAGATAGGAGTAACGAGGCTGGATTTCCACTGCGAGGGAAAAAACCCACTTGTTAGTGAGGCATTATAAATGTGCCAGAGAGGCCTCGAGAGAATAAAGCAGCACTGTTTAAGGAATAGAGGTGTAATGCCGTTGGTACCCGGGCCCTTACTCGTGTCGAGAACACTCAGATTGGAGAAAATGTCACCGATGGAAATAGTAAGATCATTCAGCGTTACATTAGTATAGGAAGTAGGGTTCATGTTCAAGGCCGATGCCCGTCCAACAGAAGAAGTATAAACCTAGCCAAAGTAGGTGGCGAAGAGATCGGCGATAGCAGAATCCGACGAGGCAGTAGTACCATCATGATGCATGGAGCTGGGGAGTCCACAGACATCCCGCTTAGCATTAACGAAGGACCAGAAACTCCTTGGATTATATCGTACCGAATTTTCGACGTCATCAACATATGCACGGTAGTCACTTTTGCTAAGTGCTTTTCACTGAGAACGGAGATCCGAGAACAATAAATAATCGCTAAAAGAGTTGGAAGTTTTGTAGGCTTTGTGCGCTTTCTTCTTATTTCGAATGAGAAATTTCAGGCGGGCCGAAAACCACCGAGGATAATGAGACCGTTTATACACCCTAACGGGCACAAAGGACGCAATAACGTCGTTAAAATGGGAATAAAGACGATCCATCGGAGTATCTTGGTTAATCCCTCTAAACTCGAAATCCCAGTCTATAATATTTAGACGGTTAATAATGGTAGGATAATTGGCACGCTTGAAATCAAGATAAGTCACGCTTTCACCATTTTGGTCGGCCTGCGCGAATAAACCATTTAAGGGGTTAGACCACCTTGGACCGAGCAAAATTGTAGTCATTATCGACATTTTTTTTTAAGAAGATAATGAACTAAACAGACAATTCAATATGAAGCCTGTTATTGTACAACTCCCACCGGAAATAATACGTTTTTTTCCTAGAAAATGGCGACGGTAAAGCCGTGATACGCAAGAACTTGAGGAGCGACGTTTTCCACGGTGTTCAAGCTCACGGCTATACCGTTTGACTTAGAACAAAGAAGCAAAAAGTTTTATTTTCTATCTGCCTAAAACTAGAGAAGTACATAGCGGTTTTGCGATATCTTGAATATATTTTTTGCAATTGACACTTTCATAAAAAAAATTCACATTTTCTCCCCATGTTCACCATTTCGTGACCAATTAATGTTTCTGGACTTTCCTACGTACTTCCCTAGTTTTAGACATGCGGAAAATAAATCTTTTTGGTTTTTTGTTCTAATTCACAGGGTACAGCCGTGAGATTGAACACCGTGGAAAACGTCGCTCCTCAAGAGCTTACGTATCACGGCTCTATCGTTGCCATTTTGTAGGAGAAAAAATCGTATTATTTCCGGCGAGGGTTGTATAATAACAGGCTTCATATTAAATTTTCTCTTTATTTCATTATCTTCATAAAAAAAATGCCGAAAATGACTTCAATTTTGCTCCGTCCAAGGTGGCCTAACCCCTTAAACTCACTCTCAGTGGTGAATGATACGGATCCGAAAGGATTAGGAAATCTTCAACATTGTCAACAGCAACGTCCAGTTCCTTTACAAAAATTAGGTCTAACTGGCAGTGCCGGGGGTTAAAAATATTGTTCGCCTGAGCCAGGCCACAGTAGCTGTTACCTTCACATAAGAGGTCAATAGCCGACGACTCCAGGGATGAAATACCCGGTTCCTTGGAGCAGAAGGAATCGGGGACGGTAAGCCATACCACATGGGGAAGGTTATAATCACCCAATATGCAGAACGCATCATCACTAAAGTTATGGAAAATCAAGAGACACGGTAGTGTCTCGCGCCAAGTATATATATATATATATGCGCAGCGCAAGACACGGAGTGGCTCTATTACGCGACGACTCGCTATCAAGAACCCTGAGATTTCCGAATCTCAATAACGGCTGATCCAATTAGATTTTGAATGGTCTTAATGGATAGCTTGGGTTTGATTTACATAAGAAAAGTGTCTTCGTTTTGTTCCTACGGGCCTTATGAGCTGAGATATTTCGATGTAAAGTTGCAATTTGCTGAATTTTATGTTCTTAAAATTCAGCATCGTCATAGTCATCGTCCTACACTTCTAGGCAAGAGGGGAGTATGAAAGGGTGAGGAAATGTCTCTCAGGCACGTTGTTCATTGGATGCGGGCATCGGCCAATCGCGTAACAAATTGTTGTCACGTGACAGCTAGGCAGAGATATTATAACCTACCAAGTGCTAAGTGTCAAATAAATTGTTGTCACGTGACAGCTAGGCAGAGATATTTTAACCTACCAAGTGCTAAGGGTCAAATAAAGTAAATTGTCGGAATTTGAAATGTCACGAGTTTTTACACTAATAGGAGACTGAATTATTGTCTCAATTAACAAGGTAAGTCGCCAAAATTTTTCAAATAGATTTCTTACGTAGAGTCGCAGACTTGGAAGTTGTCTGGAGAAGGTTCGACAGAGAAGCATCTTCTTTCGCACAAGTTTCCACAAATTAATATATTGTTTTTATACCAGCAAACAATTTTTACACAGGCTCGAATAAAAATGAAGGGGACGCCCAGGCTTGGATAGAAATGAAGGGGACGCACAAGCTTGGATAGAAATGAAGGGGATGCACAGGCTTGGAGGTTGTCCAGAGAAGGTTAGACAGACAGAAAAACATCTTGTTTCGCACAAGTTTCTGGAAAGTTGTCAAATAAGGTAAATCGACAAAATTTGTCAAAGTAGCGTAGCATTAAGAATTAAGAAAATTATAGCGTACTGCTTGCAACGTTGAGCAAGTCACATTAGTGAAGAAAGTACGCTGAAAACGCATCTCCCTTGATACTTTTCAATCTCTTTTGGAAAGGTATTCCTAATACTTTATTAAAATCCACAGTAGTTCCTACGCTATTCATTAATTTTATTAGTTTCCCATTAACAATATTTCAATTCAAAAATATAGACATACTAAATTAATTTTATTCCAATACCAATACATTGTACGTTAAAAATATTGAATCTCTTCGTTCATTTTTGCTGAATTACCATTAGCATTTAAATTTCCTGCAACAAGACATTCTGCCATACGCTCTCACCTCCTTCGGACACATTTTGTAGTCTGTACACTTAAAATAGCAAAGGGCCAATCTATTTTTATATGTTCTACGTTAAGTCATAACTAAAATGTGGAATTTTGTATATTTACAGATAATCGAAGCAGAAGCGATAGAGAAAGTAACCCTGCTGCAAATGAGAAAAATAAGCACATTTTCATGTATAATTTTATTCTAGAGTTTTAAGAAATATGTTTATACAATTAATATTGAGTTTTATTATGAATGTGAAAAACTGTATAATTCAGACAACAAAAATAAATCGGACATAATATTATATTAATTAAACGATTTTATTCAGCTTCGATTCTATGTTTGCTTCTTGTATGTTTGCTTCATATCTGAAAACTCAACTATAAACCAATTCGACCAATCCAATTGTCTTGTAGCTTTGCAAGCGTGCGGAGTTTGGATAACCATATAATATATTGTTGAAAAAATAACCCCGAGGGGGTGAAAAAGTTATCCAGTCATCAATAAACACTACAAAATGTGTGAAATCCCCACAAAATTACCTTTTTTAGAAAAGGTACAAAAAAGAGCGCCAAGTATATAATTCCATCATAAAGAATTCCATTTAAAAACATTGTCGTAAATTAATATAAATTTCTTAATATGCTATATTTAACTTTACAAAAGTGATGAGATACAACAATTGCGCCAATTATCACAATGGCTATTTATACAAAGAAAAAAATGTACTCCATAATATTAAGCCGACATATTTTTATACAAATCAATATTTTAATACGAATAAATATTTTATTCAAAATACTTGGCGCTGCTCTCTGAATTGGTGTTGCTAAACTGAATAAATATGCATAAATTGCATTAAAATCTTTTTCTTTCTTTCTTGTCTCTGTGGTGTCTTGTCTTGTTTTATTTATTAACCAAGACAATTAACATTTTTTCGGAGAGCAGCGCCAAGTATTTTGAATAAAATATTTATTCGTATTAAAATATTGATTTGTATAAAAATATGTCGGCTTAATATTATGGAGTACATTTTTTTCTTTGTATAAATAGCCATTGTGATAATTGGCGCAATTGTTGTATCTCATCACTTTTGTAAAGTTAAATATAGCATATTAAGAAATTTATATTAATTTACGACAATGTTTTTAAATGGAATTCTTTATGATGGAATTATATACTTGGCGCTCTTTTTTGTACCTTTTCTAAAATCTCCATGACACGATTGACATGACTCTCGTAAAGATCCAGATGAGAGGCTGGCGGGAGATATAACGCCCCAAATATGATATGCTCATTAAGGAGCCGCACTCTTACAAATAGTTGCTCTAGATCATGACGTATGAGGTGAATCTCTAGGCAAGGCAGCGAGTTTCTGACTGCAATAAGGACACCCCTCCTCTCGAAAAATAACTAGTGAGAGGGGATCTGTCTGACCGGAAGACATTAAATTAGGTGAGGCCCAGCTCAGACGAAGAGGTAGGCGGGTTAAGCCAGGTTTCAACAAAAATGAGAATGTCATACCGAAAGGCAGAACACAATATCGCAGATTTCAAACCATCTAGCTTAGTTCTTAGACCGCGCACATTTTGGTAGTAAACCAAGGGGCAGCTTAGTGGTTTTTTGTGGCTGGGTCTCGCGTCCTTTTCTTCTCCACGATGGTTGGCACACGATGGATGTAGCGGATGGTCCAACACGTCTCTCCACGCTGGTGAAGATCTCGCAGCTTCACTCTAAGCTGTTTCAGAGACTGACGCTGCGTCCTAGTCTTATCGTCAGTGATGATGCAAGGCCCCGGGTAGCGGGACTTGCCTCGCAGGATACCGATGACCGCATCAGGTGAATTAAGAACAGCACAGAGGGGTCGTGGGGCTGGACCATTACGCTTCCCGAGTCTTCGCACCGTTATGTCCGTGTAGTCGGATTTGACACCATCAAGGTCATGGGAGCGAGAGAGATCAACCGAGGAATTAGGCGATTCCGGTAAACCATGCATGATAAGGTTCTTCGCCTTGACCTGCCTATCCTTCATCTCAGCCATGATCACATCCATCTCCATGGGACCTGACGCCAGCTGAGCAACCGAGCAGGAGGAGTTCTGCTCAAGCTGACATACACGATCGTCAAGGTCGCTCATTTTAGTTTTAAGGTCTGCCAGTTCCAACCTGATGCTGGGTCTGATTTCTTCCCGAAAATTACTCAACTCCTCCCTTATCAGCACTCTCATCATGTCCTTAAGCACATCAACAGTTGGAAAAGAGGGTTGCGACATTACCGACTGGGAGCCTGTGACCACAGACAAGGTATGGAATAGACCTATTAACCAATGTATTTTTCTGTCACCGGTTTGGGGGGTCGGTCAGTCTCGAAACAGATTGTAACGCTACGCGTGGTAGGAATTAGAATTCAGCACTGGTAAAACTAGGTAATGTTTTGAGAGTCGAAGCCCGCGATTTACAAATATTTCTGTTAGAGTAACAATTTAAAAATCGTCTTATGAATATATTCCGTTCAACGGAAGAAAAAGGAGAATGAAAATAAAACGATATCACATATTTTGCCTTTAAACCTTGCTGTCCTATTCCGGTTTATTTAACGCAAAACAAATTTCATTCGCTTGCAATAACGAAATTCCTCAAAAGAGTGCTTTAATGTTTTTTAAAAGCACCTGTTGCTGAACCTCATCCATTCATCATATGTTTGCGCATACATTATTAGTCTATACGATATAATACAGATATATAATAACAATAATAATAATATCATTCTACTGTACTATATTATTTAAAAGGAACATATCGAACCCGTGCACACCGATTTTGGTGCAATTTTGCAAGTCTGTAGAGTAGCCAAAAATATTCGATACATATTTTGTGAGAAAGGAATTCGTTCTCCTCCATAACTATTAGAAAAATTAATTTGTTTAAACTATATACTAACTGACGTTAACTGATTAATGTTAACTGACGTTCGGATGTTTCAGGAAGTTTATACAGTATGTCCGATTATTTTTCACACGCTATTATTTTTCTAACTATTAGAAAAGGAAAAAGATGTTTCGTATCAAAGTTTTTTTATTTGATAGAGGAAACTGAATAGTATAGGAGGGGAAAGGAGTATGGTATTTAGACTGCAAGAAGTGAATACATTTAAGGTTTGGTGTACATAAAGTGCTCGACACCACCGTCCTATGCGAGCGACTGCAGAAGAGTCTCCTGAGGAGGGTCGACGTTTCGGTTTCGGCCATGTCCAACAATGCGTTTGCAGACCTCAGAATCTATTGTTCTGGGTTTTTCGACTTCAAAAAAATATAAATACACTAAAAAGTAAAAAATAATTTTGTTCCTTATTTAATCTACGACACTCAATTGTTTTAAGTCGGCGCCAGATTTACACAGTGCAACTGATGAGACGCCGATGTAAAAAATTGAGTGTAGATTAAATAAGGTACAAAATTATTTTTTACATTTTAGCGCATTTTTATGTTTTTGAAGTCGATTCTAATTCTGATTTTCCATTCTTTGGAACGATGCGCTATTATTGTGGCTTTTACACGCAGATGACGAAAAGTCTCTCCGTACAGGGGTATAGCGCCGCGGTCAACCCTGTCGTAGCTAAAAATATTTAAATTGAGACAGGTACGAGACCAGTCGACATTGTTTTCGAACCTCATTACAGTAATCTGGAGTGCGAGTGGTAAATCGATAATAAAAGAGGAGCGCGCGACTCGCTTACCTGTGCCGGGAAATTCCGAATAGCTCTTTGCCACGTGAATTTGAAAGCGACCATCCGAAAATTTTCGACGCTCAGGGATCACTGCTGTCCAGCGGTCGCTGGCAGCTTTCCGAACGCCGGGACGGCGCATGGTTGTAGTGCAGAGATGGGCAAACAATTATTTGAAATAAAAGTTTGTGTACGAAATTTTTACTCCAAATAATTTTTTGCCTGGCTCTTCAGAAGAGTGGAGACTGCCTTCGTCGGCCGCCGATCATCTCGTTCTTTTATCGATGTCGACGGGCTCGACGTCGCGGTTTCGGCCACGTCCAACAATGCGTTTGCAGACCTCGGAATCTATTGTTATGGTTTTCTTTTTTATGATTTTATCTTTAATGCAGCGTATGCATAGATTGGACTTATGTGTCTTTGATAATAGCGGTGTTTTAATGCTTTTTCTAGAATTTTTGTGTCTGAATATTTTAATCTTTTAGCTACTCAGCGCCACGCTTATACCAGCTTCTGTATTCGTACTCAGAAAATTAAAATTCAATGGCCATGACATTCTGGCCTTTTCACTGTACGCTCTCTTGAAATCGGTTGAACGGTAACGCGTACCGTTTTTTACGACCCCGATGGGTCCTTAGGTAAAAGCTTTCGAACGACGCGGCTCGGGGGTCATAAACGCTAGGGTAGTGGCATAAGGACAAATCAGCAATAGGTCATTCAGTAATGAGTATGCCAATTTCTATCATAGAAGTATCTCTACTAGTGTTTTTCTGATGAAAATGACATCAAACTTGATATATTGATTATTTTTAATGACTATAATGGAAAGTACTTGGAGTAAAGTAATTGACGAAAGTAATGAAAAGTACCTGAATTCTACGTGAACTTATACGGAACTGATATGTGTGCCCAGATCTTAACGTAAAGGCACGGTTAAACATGTGCAACGCGCGCTGCAGAACACCATTACAAGGGTCGATTTTTATGGTCCGGCGCGCAACGTAGAACCTCGTACCGTAGGAAATTTTTAGTGTTCGGCGCGCAATGCGCGCTGTTGCACATGTTTAACTCTGCCTTTAGAGATACCTACGGTCGTGTACTTACATCATAGATTTTTCTTGTAATTTTTAAATCCCTTCAATAGTTATTAAGGACAGAGCCAATCAATTTCTAATGAAACGTAGGGATTTAGGGGCCTCGGATCTTAAAAACTACAAAATATAAATTTTACAAAAACGTTCCAAATCATTATTTTCAGTGATTTTTACGTATCGTAGGATGGGCACCGTCCAGTTAGACACGCGCGAAGTACAGAGATTTGCGGGAATGTCAGTAATAGCCTCAATTTTTAATATTTTTCGGCGTACGACACGTGAAAACATTAGTTAAATGTTCCACTACACGTAAAATACTAACAATCAATTTTATATTGCAATTTATAGCTTGCATAAGCTTTCAAGAAGTGTCATATTTTAGCGCCATATAGGCTCCTGATCCCCAAAATAGATTTTCAGAGAGAAATCCGGCGTGAGTCGTTGACAAACCGAGCCAATGCTTAGCTTAGCGAATGCCCGCCCTCTATCTTCAACTCTCACTCTAAACAAGTCACACGTATACAAGCACGCACACATCTTTCAGTATTTCAACACATTCCAGTGTAGTTCTTGAGTTGTACGGTGTTCATGAACAGAGGTCGCTAAATTCAGTCCTTAAATTATGGGTCGGTAACACAGTTCGGGTGGTGACACGAAGTCCCATAATGTGATAGGTCTATTCTATACCTCGTCTGTGCTGTGACGTTGACATCGGCACCAGATGATCCAGGTAAACACGGGCCGCAGTTTAAAAGCATGCCGTTTTGACAGGGGTGACCTCACCTACCAAGACAAGCAGGATGAGAAACGGTATCACAGCGTGGACAGGTGACAGGATTTGCCACAGCCGTTCTACATCCTTTACACTTTTTACTGCATGACTGACCCCACAACGACGGATTGGTCGAAACACGAGATAGCCTCAAGGTAAAGAGCGCCAACAAAGATGATAAAATGAGTTCACGCAGTTGATTACATATATCCTCAATAAAATCCAAATGAAGGGCAAAGGACCACACAGAAAACCACAGTGTGACGAAACGCCATGAGCCTAGCGAAGTCAAACCGTGTCGAGGCGCAACGGCCCGCGATGCCCCCCTCCACATCGCGATCCGCGCTTATGGCAATTAGTACGCGCCTCGCCAATAGATCGCGTCCTCTTCCCGCAAGTGAAATTCAACGCGCAATAAATATAAGACCCGCGGCGACCGAAGGAAGTCAGTCGAGTGGGGATTAAGGAGCCCCCTCACCACACGGCCAGAACGACTGGATGTTGCCCGGATTCGCCCGTTCTGGACGCTGAAAGCGTACAACTCCTTAAGTAACCGTGTACCGCTTCGGTGGAGTGGCTGGATGTTGCCTAGGCTCCCTGAAAACGTACCTCCGTACCTCCATACCTCCGTACCACCGTACCGTTCCGTACCTCCCTACCGCTACCAGAGAGCGACTGGACGTTGCCCGGGCTCTCTGAAAAGCACCTCCAACCGTTCCGTACCATAGGCGAGGTGACTGGATGCTGCCCGGACATCGACCGACCGTACCTCCGTACTACCGTTCCGTACCTCCGTACCGCTAACAGAGAGCGACTGGACGTTGCCCGGGCTCTCTGAAAAGCGCCTCCAACCGTCCCGTACCATAGGCGAGGTGACTGGATGCTGTCCGAACCTCGACCGACCGTACCTCCGTACTACCGTTCCGTATCTCCGTACCGTAATCGATATTTTTAGGCCAATAGCCAACATACACAAGAATAATAGCAATAGCAATAAGCCCCTAGGACTAAGGACTGTATATATCTATTCAATAAATGCATCTAGTAATACGAAAGACTCGAATCGTCTGAACCCTGCGACTCGACTGAGCTATTGAACGAGTCTACCCGATCCCGAGTGACGCCCACGCGGAGTGGCCGTCACAACAGGATTGCACAGTCACGATCAAGTTGAGACTTCAAAATTTGCACAAATAAGACAAAGGAAACTAACTGGATTATAACGGAAACTCAGAGTCAAAACAAAACACGTGTGGCGTTGACGGGTGACAAAGTCAGACTGATCACTATCGCTAGCGAGACTAAGAGAGAAAGTGACTCGAACGTACAAGTACGCGTCAATTTATCTCGAGGAACGTCGAGGCCAAAATTTCAGATTTTTGTATCGCAGAAATTGTACGCACAAGTGACCACAATTAGTCTGGTCAAAACGTTGAAAGCGATCGTGATTGGATTTGATTGTACTGTCGAAATACTGCACGCGCGATCCGCGTTTGCGAACGCCACCCAGTGCGTGCCTTCACCGCGATTCTCGTCAAGATTCCCGATACCGCATTCGTTCGGTCGTACGCACGTGGGGGGCGTGTAGCGCATAAACACCCCCGAAAGAACGTTACGTAGATGCACTCGCGCTCTAATTGCAGGTTCATCATAGGATGCTGTCGCTGATGACGCGTTATAGCCGCCGTACGGTCAGTCGCCCGGAGTTTTTTTTCCTCGACCGTCGTTTCAGGTTCATGCCGGCGCCGCGCTTGTACGGTGCCAGATACATTCTTCGACTTTCCTTCGCTCGATTATGACGCACCGTTTCTTCCAGCTGTTTTCGCGTGGCCTTCGTGTCGTTAACCGCATTGGTGATAACCGCCACTCCACCGGCAAATGCCCCGATAGCCGACAGAGCGGGCAGGAGAAGCGGAAGAAAGCCTCCGCATTTCGCTACCGGTAGGACACAGCGTTGTCCTCTGGACTTGCGTTTCCGTCTCGTAGTTCTTCCTCCTACTGTTCTTCGTCTTCTTCTCATACCCATGCCGAGTTTATTCTTAGCTTTCATCGCGGCCCACACTTCAGTCGCCGCTGCTTTTTCACCGAAACTCGCGTCGTTCGCGAACACTCATTCTCGCGCTCGTTCGGCTAACGCGCGATGCGCCTCGTGTCGTCCGACCAAATCTTTTCGACGAGAGCACGCGATATCGTGCTCCCGGCAAGCGGCGTCCAGCGGATCTATATACCTTCGTCGCCGCGAGCCAATCGCTTCAGCAAACACATCTCCGGTCTGCAGAACTGATACCCTGGAATGTATAGCTGTATTGGTACCCGGTTAATGATACCGTTCATGAGTCCCGATCCTGTCTTTTTCGTTGACTTCTTCTTCTTCTTCTTCTTTGTTGTCGTTGGTCTACTCGTTACCGCAACCATACACGTGAAAATGCAGGTACACGGGGACGCAAGGACAGTCGTAAGTCGACGGTTCTTCTATAGCGATCGGTTCAAGGAGCGCTACGATTCTCATTCGATCGACAGGTGTCGCGGGTGTAAATAGCAGTGGCGTTACGGTTTCGGTGGGTGAGAGATTGAGAGGATGGTTGAGCGAACAGGCCGGTGGAGGATTCGACGTGGGACGAGAGTCGTTTGCGCAGGTATGGTTCGTTGTTGCCGAACAGCGTGCGATCCGTGATCTGCGGTCCGTCCGGGTGGGGAAAACGAACGTGCTTCTCAGCCTGATGGAGGGTCCGAACGGTTTGCGATTAGAGAACGTGTACGTGAACTCGAAATCGTTGCAACAGGCAAAGTATCGATATCTGCAGCGAGTGTTGTCGCGCATCGGCGGATTCGGGTACTTTCGTTCGACCCGATTCGATGTTCGTGTTCGACGACGTGGCGTGCGACGAACAGACCGCGATGCGCGAATACTTCTCCATGGGGAGGCACGCGAACGTGGATTGCTTTTACCTGTGCCAATCGTACGCGCTAATACCGAAACACTTGATCAGAGACAACGCGAATTTTCACGTGCTGTTCAAACAGGACGGGACCAACTTGCGTCGCGTGTACAACAATCACGTGAAAACGGACATGACGTTCGAGGCGTTCAACGACCTGCGCGCGAGATGTTGGAGACGACGCTACGATTTCGTGGTCATCGACAAGGACCGTGCCATGTACGACGGTCGGTATCGACGAGAATTTAACGAGTTGGTGGTAGCGCGCGAACCTCAGTAAATCGCGAGTCCTTCGTCGAGTAACACCAGGATGTCTAATGGATCAACGACTAGCGGTGTCAACATGGAGATCACGCAACAACAACCACAAGCAATGAAACAGAAACGGCGTCGTAGATAACAACAACAATAAGTTTTACAGGACTAATCTTCACCTGAGGGACCCTATGTCTAGAATATGTCCCCGAGGGAATGATGTAGCAGATCGTATAAGATTCTTTGGTACCTCTGTAGAGGCATTCAAACAATCTTTGTTAACCTCTTTTCGCACGCCATTATAATCGTTTAAGGGAATTTGTAATTGGCATGCACTTTCGTTTTCGTTTCGTGCGTATATGATTTATTGCGTCTGTACATTATGGTGTTTTTCTTCCTACTATATATATACAGGGTGTCCCAAAAATGCTGCGGTTCCTTGAAGGGGGTGATTCAGGGGATGATTGCAAACAACTTTTTCCTTTACGAAAATGCTCTCCGAGATTTCGTTAACGAGATATTAACAAAAAACACCGACCAATCAGAGCGCGCGCCCTCCGCCCGAGCTCCCGCGGTAGCGTTGGCTATGCGGTAGGCGACTGCGCTTGTACTACGAACGTACGAACAAGCAAGTCGGCATGCATCGAAGGAAACCGCGTTACAATTTTTTTGTTTTTTAAAGCAGAATCTTAAATAATAATTATTTGAAGTGAGAGGACAAGAAATACGTAAATTCCGTTTTCAAATAACGCATAAACGAAAAGGTAATGTAAAAATCTGTAGTTTAATAACGGTCAACGCAACTAAATTTAAAAAATAATATTAGGTGTATGAATAAATTCTTTCCGACTGGATTTACATAATCAGTAGGTATAAAGCTACCGAATTTCTATCGCAGTGGTATTCGTAAGCTGCCAGAAAAATGGCAAAAGGTAATTAACAATAATGGAAATTATTTCGATGATTGAGTTGTTTTCATATTTTTTAAATCAAACTGTTATTGTATCTTACAATCGGAAAGAATTTATTTTTACACTTAATAATCACCAAGAAATTAAATAAAACTCACTTATTTGGACACTCCTTTCCTTCCTTTTCGGAAACCTGTGTCACTGGGTCACTGTACCGATCCTGGTCATCCTTGGACGAAAAGATTTATGGTAGGGTAGCGCCCAGTACTCAGCTGATCGCAGGTACATACGACACCGCCCAAAGTAAAGGGTCGCAACGTCAAGTGCGTTCCAGTCGGAAAGAATTTATTCATACACCTAATATTATTTTTTAAATTTAGTTGCGTTGACCGATATTAAATTACGGATTTTTACTTCAATAGGGAATTACGATCACTTGTTGTACATTTTCTGTTACATTACCTTTTCGTTTATGCGTTATTTGAAAATGGAATTTACGTATTTCTTGTCCTCTCGTTTCAAATAATTATTATTTAAGATTCTGCTTTAAAAAAAAAACTGTAACGCGGTTTCCTTCGATGCAGGCCTGACTTGCGTGTTCGTACGTTCGTAGTACAAGCGCAGTCGCCTATCGCGTAGCCAACGCTACCGCGGGAGCTCGGGCGGAAGGCGCGCGCTCTAATTGGTCGGTGTTTTTTGTTAATATCTCGTTAACGAAATCTCGGAGAGCATTTTCGTAAAGGAAAAAGTTGTTTGCAATCACCCCCTGCATCACCACCTTCAAGGAACCGCAGCATTTTTGGGACACCCTGTATAGTTCTTAGTCCCGTTAAACAAATAAATAAATAAAAAAACAACACCAGCCGCGAGACACCGAGACGAAGAAGAAAATGGCCGAAATCAGTGACGCTATACGAAAGAAGTATATGAGCTTGAAACTCGGTAAAATGACAACGAAGGCTGCTGCGGAGGAGAGCGCGAGTCCGATCGTCGAACCGCTGAAACACTTGGTCGAGAACACTGCGGCGTTGAAAACGAGTCCAGCGATACCATCCCTTGTCAAGCGGAAACAACAGCATCGGTAACAACAACGTTTCAAGAAGAAACGATTATCCTTTACTCCGTCCACAGCCGAAGCGACGATACGACCCGCAACGACTCCGCTTCCGGATTCGGATTCGTTCGACGACAACAAGGACAGCACCGTCTACGAAACAACCGAGGAACACGATCCGAACCAGGGTGAGAAGGACGAAACGATTCGAGAAGTTCTTATTCCGAAAACCACCACCGTTGACAACTTCGACGCGGTCACCCGAAACGCCGCCGGACCGTTGTCGCGCGAATATCAGCGCTTGTTCTTCACCGACGCCAAGAAATTCATTGACAACGTGTACGGCGTGTACCTAGGCGACGACGAACAGCTGATGATCGGTCATTCCGTGCTCACTATTGGCGAGAACGACGACTTTAGCGTGAAGGGCAAGCGATACGCGGGTACACGAGGCTTGTACGAACTGCTGTTCATGCGAGTGCCTAATGAACAAGCGTACACGAATGCTGGCCACGAAATCTTGCTGTCGACAAACACGCATTGACGGGACCATTCAGCCAGGAAGCCCACGCTAGGCAACAAGGGCTACACGTACCGGAAGATCGTGTCTCCCGCGAAATCGCGCGAAGGTGGTGATTAGTGGAGACCGCAACGTCGGCGGGATAACGCGCGAAGGTCGCGGATTACCCATCGACGATGCGATTGATTACGTGTAGTGGGACGATCCGAACGAATTGGTCGATAGACTACGATTGCTCGTGGCATCGCGCGACGCCGGACACACCGGACATGGTAACGAGATTGTCTCCATCGTGGAGGAACTTCGCGAAGCCTGTCTCATCGTAAATTGATCGTTCGGATCGATGACGCGCCAGTCTCGTTGGCGATCACCGTCCGCCAGCATGTCGGTGAACAAGTTTTGTGCATCTTTGTACGGCCCCGCCGATGCCACCGCTACCGGTAACAACGATCAACGCGTGGAGACGATTCGCTCGCGGAATCTGTACGTCGCGAATTACGTTCGGGAGAACGAGCTGTGTCTGGACACCGATCGGTTGACGTTCGACGCGATGGAACGCAAGATACGTCGCGTGGCGCACCCGGAGGAGGATACCGACGCTGCGACCAAACGATACATGAACGACATGGAACGTACCTTCGGACGTGCCCTCGACACTATGGAGGAAGAATTGTATGAATTGACGACGAAACGACTCGATGCTGTCACGACTGCGATAAATACTGCCGTGGACAAACGTTTGCGTGGCCTGCAAAAGTCGTTAAATATTACGATGCAACGTCGCTTCGATCACTCGACGGACAGACTCGACGAGCTTGCGACACCCACCGTGCAAGTACAGAAACTCAAGGAAGCGCGACGATGAGCGACGACTACGACGACAATAACAAACCCCGCCAACACCGTACGTGCTTCTAGTGCCTGGTGCAGTACCTGCTGTTGATCGTGGAACGTTACCTGCGCCACCGCCATCACCGTTATAAGCACGAGTAAGGAGCGAATACAATTGGTCGACGAACTGCACGCTCCCGCGAGACGAAATTTCCCGCGGAGACGCGTAGTTATTCGAGGCTACGACGATCTGTGGCAGGCGGATTTGGTAGAAATGCGAGCCTACGCGACCCACAATCGTGGCTACAACTACATACTCACGATCATCAATACGTTCAGCAAGTACGCGTGGGCCGCGCCCGTGAAAATGAAAAGCGGACGCGACTTGACCGAGGCGTTCGCGACCGTGTTGCGACGAAGAGGCAGATGTCCTCGAAATCTACAAACCGACATCGGAAAGAAGTTCTACAACGCGGAGTTTCAACGATGCGTTACGTCTCGCGGAACCAACCACTACTCGACGTACAGCGTGATGAAAGCGTCGAGCGTTGAGCGTTTCAATCGTACGCTGAAGAACCGGATGTGGAAACGATTCTCCTTGAACGCCTCCTATCGCTGTTTGGATCTGCTATCGACAATCGTGCACACCTACAATCCTCGCAAACATCGCACGATCAACGCGCGACCAGTCGACATGACCTCCGCGACACGTTTACTGTTCGTCATATCGTCATCGGATGTCGAGCAACAAGGACCGGCGAAATTCCACGTCAGCAAAAAGTACGCGTGAGCAAATTCAAGACGATCTTCGAGAAGGGATACACGCCGAACTGATCGACCGAGGTGTTCGAAATCATCGCGGTACAATGAACGCATCCTGTGACGTACGTTCTACGCGATTCCGCGGGAGAGCCGATCTCGGGCGGATTCTACGAGCACGAACTGCATTTGGTCGCGAATCCGGACGTTTATCTGATCGAGAACATTATTATTCGTCGCAAGGGAAACCGGGTGTACGTGAAGTGGTTGGAATTCGACTCGTCCAAGAACTCATGGATACAGGAAAAGGATGTGCTATGACGCAACAGCGACTCTTTTTTATTAATTAAGGAAATATACAGTACACAATTTACGTCGTTATTCTTTTATTCGATTCTGTGTATTTAAAAAATAAAGCATCAATATATATCGTCGTTAGACAGGATATGCTTCTAATATTAAAAAACAAGAGGAATTATACTGGTCCAGTGTTGATCCATGAAGATCTCACTCCGAAGCAGCGAAACTGCCTTAGAGAGGTCAGAGAGGACTTAAAAAAACTGATTGATTCAGGCGTTACCGACAAGACCATGCGTTACGTAGGGGGAATCCCGAAGATTGTCGACAAGGCCAAAAAAAACTAATTCGTTACCCTTTGGTCTATTTCCAAAACGTTCGTGGTCTGAGGCTGAAGTTACTCCACCTGCATCAGGCCCTCGCCACATCATGCGTTCATTACGACGTAATCATCTTCGTAGAGACGTGGTTGAATGACTCCTTGCCTAATATTGAATTTGCGTTAAAAGGTTATACAGTCTACCGTTATGATAGGAATCCACGTACTAGCTCCTCGTCTAGAGGTGGCAGCGTCTTAATCGCCGTAAGCGAAAAACTTTATAGTGACCATATAATAATTCACGAAAACCATATTGAGCAAATATTTGTCAAAGTTCTATTCAATCACACGGTTTGTATCCTCGGTGCCATATAGTTACCTCCAGCGTCTGACATTAATAACCTCTATTCCGACTACTGCAGAACCGTCGAGAACCTAACATTATTATACTCAAACTCAACTTTTTGTATATCTGGTGATTGCAACTTGCTTCATACTATCTGGCAAGAAGACTCAGGTGGCGTTCTTAATTGTTTCACGACCTCCTCCTCAGTATCACATCGTCCCACGACTATCTGCGAGGGATTTAATCTGCTCAATATGTTACAGAAAAACTTTATTTTTAATAGCATAGGATCCTGCCTGGATCTCCTTTTCACCAATGACGATTCGGTGTGTTCGGAAACTGCTATTGACCCATTACTACCCTGCGACATGTATCATCCTGCGTTAACATTCTATTATGGTACTCCAATGGTCTCCCCGAATCTCTCTTATGGCAGGTCCTATGCATCGAGACGTAATTTTCGCTGCGCCGGTTATGTGGCGATTACCAACTACCACAATGCCATCAACTGGGACGTAATCTTGCATAATTCGGAGGTCGATGCAGCAGTCGACACTCTATACCAGGGGTGCACACTAAGTTTGCCCTAGGGCAGTCGGTGCGCCCTCGAGCTCGACCGTGGAATGCTCACCCCCCACTCCTCGGTATAAGGTGTCGTGGTGGGGAACTCTATGACTGCAAAGGCAGTATGCCCGTTACAACTACAAGCATACCGACGATAGATATACATACAAGACCAAACCAAAACGTGCAGAATTTATATTATATTCAGAAAGTTACTTTTAACAAATTGGCATACGTAAATTTGAGTACTTTCATTTGAAGATATTTAATAACATATATACATATAGAGTGGGCGACAAAAGTATTCGGATACCCTTTAAAACAGAATAACTTTTATAAAATTGGTCCAATATTAGATCCCTACATGAATATACATATATTTCTATGTATAATTTGTTAATATTTATTAATCGCGGATTCATTTTTCTTCAATTTGAAACTTTGAGTATTCCGTCATGATTGAGGTATTTCTAAAAATATCTGATGTTTTAACGTTCTCGTTATCTCTCGTTGACAAGAGTTGATCGTTCTGAAAATAACTGATTTCTGATGTAAACATTCTTGTTATCCCTCGTTGACAAGAGTTGGTAGTTCTGAAAAGAACTGATTTCTGATGTGAACATTCTTGTTATCCCTCGTTGACAAGAGTTGGTAGTTCTGAAAAGAACTGATTTTTTATGTGAACATTTTTGTTATGTCTCGTTGAAAAGAGTTGGTAGTTCTGAAAAGAACTGATTTTTTATGTGAACATTTTTGTTATGTCTCGTTGAAAAGAGTTGGTAGTTCTGAAAATAACTGATTTTTTATGTGAACATTTTTGTTATGTCTCGTTGACAAGAGTTGGTAGTTCTGAAAAGAACTGATTTCTGAACATGATTATTGTTCCTCGTTAAAAAGATTTGGTAGTTCTGAAAAGAACTGATTGGTTTCACACACCATTCTCTCTCTCTCTCTCTCTCTCTCTCTCTCTCTCTCTCTCTCTCTCTCTCTCTCTCTCTCTCTCTCTCTCTCTCTCATTATTATTAATATATACAGTACTACTGCTACTTACACCACCACCAGCACCACCACCACTACTACAAGTACTATTATTGTTATAATAGTACTTGTAGTATTTCCAGTATAGCTAATACAAAATATGACAACAAAATAGTAATGGTGCTGTAATACTATTACTATTCAGTTGTCTTGTCAATCGATACCACGGTTGAGGTTTCTTTCAATATCCGCCGCTTTTTGATTTGTACTAATGCAGGAATGTCAGGAACTATGTTCTGACAAGTGGATAAAACGAGGCAATTTTTCAAATTTGAATCGGTTAATCTACTTCTGTGAGCTGACTTCACTCTTTTCATAGCAGAAAAGAGCTGCTCACACACATACGTTGAGGCAAAAATGGATTTTATTGTCGCGGCAAGCTGGTGGAGTTTAGGAAATCTCGTCCGTGGTAGATGTTTGTAGAATTCTAAAACATTTTCGTACTGTCCATGTTTCAACCTGAGTAATCTATTATTTTGCAAAGCTAATATTTCTAATTGTAAATGCGCTGGAGCCGAATGCGCGTCACATTGAAATGGAGCTACTATAATACTTAATTCTTTATCTATTTTTATGACATCTTGAAAACGCGAAGAAAATTCATCATGCAGAGTTTGTAATATATCGGCGTATCTATTGAAATTGAAATTATTTCCTACGGAGACTGATTCTAATTTTGGAAAATGAAATGTGACTTGAGTCCGTAGTTGGCCCATGAATAAATGCAATTGTGCTTTAAATAATTGAATGCTATCAAAAAGTTCTATAATTGTTCTGTCTCTACCTTGTAACGATACATTGAGGTTACTCAAGTGATCGACAATGTCGGATAAGTAAGCAAGGTCCCTTATCCAGGCATTATCCTCAAGTTGAGGAACTGGACGTCCCGCAAAATTCATAAATATATCAATGTCCTCACGAAGGCGAAAAAATCTATCCAAAACTTTTCCGCGGCTGAGCCAACGAACTTCTGTATGATACGGCAGTTCGCCATACTCAGCGTCCAGTTCCTCCAAAAATGTTTTGAATTGTCTACGTTTATTTCCATTATGTCTAATAAAATTAGTTGTTTGGACAACAACTGTCATTACATCGCTTAATTCGACGCTTTTAGCACATAAATGCTCCTGGTGAATTAAGCAATGTATAACAATTATTTCCCGAGGAATTACTAAATTTTTTACCTTCGATTGAATGCGGCCTACTAATCCGGTGAATCTACCAGCCATAGCGGGGGCTCCGTCAGTTGTTACTGACACAAGCTTATCCCACTGCAAATTAACGCGTTCTAAAACCTCTTCTACGCTTGAGAAAATATCCTCGCCTGCCGTACCTTCTTTCAATGGAAGGAAATCTAGCAATTCTTCGGAAACTACTAAATTTTCATCTACTCCGCGGATAAAAATGGCAAGTTGTGGCGTACCAGAGATGTCCGTGCTCTCATCCAGAGCTAAAGAATACGAAACAAAATTACTTGTGACGTTTCTTAATCGGTCCGCCACATTGTTTGCCATTTCTTCTGTCCGGCGCAGTATCGTCATACGTGAGAGATTAATTGATTTATATTTATTTACCTGTGTTGGACTTACCTCGTGCACCACCTTCAGTAGCAGTTCCTTGAAAAACGGGCCTGATGTAAATGGTTGACATGTCTTCGCAAGCTCCAATGCGACGATGTAACTGGAACGTAATGCTGCATCGTTGATGGGTCCCTCTTCCTAAGAACAAATTAAACAATGGTTTAGCATGCCACTTCATGTTTTTCAAAAACTGGCAATCATACAGTATTCTTAGAAAGATAACTTACTTTGTCCTGTGATTCTTCGTCTGCTACTATTAATGCTGCCTTCAGCGTTTCAATTTCTTCAACTCGCTCCTCCGGTGACAGATGAACGTAGTCCTTGGAATGAGACCCCGTATAGTGCCGCTGGATATTATATTTTTTTAATTGTTTCATTTGTTTGTGACACACTAAACACACTGCGGCACCTTTATGTTCCACGAAAAAAAGGCTTCTTCCCACAATGGGTTGAAGCTGGTGCTACACCCCGCACTTTTCTTCGCGTTGGAACTTCCGGCCATGATTATATTCGAAGTGATGTTACTCGGGTCACTAATGAATACGAACTGACAAGCCTGCTCAAATTGTTTCACCTCGAAACTGTTACCTGCTAATTTGTCCGCTGCGTGGGGGTAAGGGTGGGAAAATCCCTGGCCCTGGATCCCTGCAAGCTCATTTAGCAGGTATCTCGCGGTACCTAACAGAAATTGGAGCGCAGCGAAGCATGCCCGACAAATACACACACGACCATCGTCATTTTCATTTTGGAATGCAGATTGAGTTACAGCCATAGCTTAAATTTTATTAAAAACACAAAACTATTTAGTTTTTTGGTGTCAGGCTACTACAATGGACCTTAAACTGCGCGCAGCTGAACAACTTTGAACGCAATTGCCGCGTTTTTATATGAAAAAAATGTTTGTTCCCTTTTCGAAATACATAATAATATGGCCTGAAGGTTTTAAAAAGACTGCATGTATAGTTTCCTTACAAAAACATCCCCATAAGAACCTTGATTTTTGCCGATTATGACGCCAACCGATTCCTTATGACCATAATGAAGGGAATTACATGAACAATTGATTTACATAATTTCAAGTTAACTTCGTTAAAAATAGCCATAAGCGTCCTCTCTTCGGGTTCGGTCACATATTTCTATTAATATTACCATCATTCAGAGAAATGCATTTTGTAGGAAGAACATAGAAAAATACGATAACAACATTAATAAAAAAACAATAGGGGAGAGCGGGGACAAACGTAACGGCGTCATGAAAGTAACACGCCTTCTCCCGCCTTCCACAAAAGTTTCGAAAACGTTTGCTTCATATAGTTACGTGTATTTAGTGTTTCTTTTGTGTCACGGAGTGACGCTGAGCAATACGACGATTCTTATACCGTGGGCAAGCTGATTTCGTTATTTCGATCATTCAGTTAAGTGTCTCCTCTGTTGGTTTTTTGTTAATATTCATAATTAAACTATAGATATTGATGCAGTTATTTGTTAGAGCGTTCTTAGATAATGTCTTTATAAGTTCCTGTATTTGATTTGAATAAGTATGGTATACTTTGTACGTTATAACATTTCTATACTGAAAAACATAGCTGGGGACAAAAGTAACACGTCACTACAGAGAGTAGTTGAATCCAATATTAACAATAGTTTTTAAAAAAGAATTATAAATATTAGTTACTTTTGGGGCCGTTACATGAGATTCCATATTAAATCAACTACACATTATCAAAGAAATATTTGAAGCTGGTTATGCTTTTTTATCGTTACCTACTTAAAATATGTTTATTTAAATGTTTGTTTCTATCGTTTCTAGTAATAAAAAATCCTATCTTGCTTTGGAACAAGTGTTTTTACTTAATTGTTCTCAAAATAATTAATATTACTTTCGTCCCCATGGTATGTTACTTTCGTCCTACCCCTGCAGGACAAAAGTAACAATGACAGTCACTGCGGAAAATTGCTATAACTCTTTGACTACTTATCATGGAAGGCTGAATTTGTGGTCAAATGATAGACCAAGAAACACACTATCTTAAGGCATAATTTTCATTTTTATATCTGTAAGAGGTAATTGGCAGCTAGGCCACATGTAAAAAGTGTTACGTTTGTCCCCGCTCTCCCCTAACAAAATTACAACATTTAGCTAAAATATTTCACTGCCATAACAGCTTCTTTTCTTTGGTACCAAATGTAATTAAATACAGCGATCTTTCTTAATTATAGGGAAAAAATTCAATACTATTAGTAGGGTAGACCAGGGCGAACGAATCACTTTGTGTTTCATGGTAAAAAAGTAGTAATTAAACATTAAAAATCTAATTTCTTATTATAATATATTCGTGACCAGTACACCTTTGGCGTGAACATAATACCTATATAAAAATTGAAATTAAACAGAAAAATCTTTCATTTATAAACAAAACACGAGAAAGTGAGAAATATCCGATGTGCCCCGAAACTCGAGGCAAATTAGTGTCAACATAAACAAATCTAATGAAAGTGAAGTCAAGTGCCACTATTTAGAACTCAGATCGGAAGTATATTGCCGTTTTCCGCTACCTCTATCAGCACAATTCTCGTGGCATCACTCTTCTGAGACACTCTTCAGAAAGTGATTTATCACCACAGTAAATACATTTCTTTAGATTTAATTTTTATCACAGCTTCCTTTATTTTTCTTTTGCATACCATGATCCCCCATTGCTCTTTTTTATGTATCTACGAACCATCTGTATATAAACAATTATCATATTTATAATCATAAAAATACTAAAATGAAAAAAAGGAGTGATCCGATTCGCCCCAAATGACGTCATCCGATTCGCCACATACATATATAAGTATTTCAAAGGTTGTACATTACATAAATATATTATGATATAATAGTCTAAAATACATCAAATACTAAACTTTGACACCGAGCAAACTAATAACAATAAACACATTTGAATTTTCAAACTCACTATTTATTTTAAATACGAAATTGCAGATTACGGTAGGTTATATTCGGGCCAAAATTGTAACGTTCGCGTGCGTCCATCTCACTGAAACTGTATGTCAGCTCTAAACAATGACTTAAAATAATTGACGGGCTATTGCGGTAGGTGCGAGTTGGGAGGGACGAGGTACTACGAACGATCGGAATGCTCATTGCTATCGTGATGTAAGAAATATAGACTAAATTCTTATTTTGATTCGATTTGCCTTGTGATCCGATTCGCTGTAGTCTACCTTATAAATTAGTATAAATGGTTTTCCTTATAATAATTCACAAGTACAATCCGTTTCCTTAAAAATAGGCAATGTTCGTGGTTAAATTAGGTTTAGTTTTATTTAATTTTAGTTCTAGAATAAGTAGCTTTAAGTAGTTCTAGTTTTAGAATAAGTAGGTTTACTTAATCGTACTTAGGCTTATTTAATTGTAAGTAGAATCTTTGTTTTTCACCAGCACTAGTAGACACTGGTAATGTTTTATTCACAGCGAAGGAATAAACGCTTAGGAACCGCGCGTAACAGATTTTCGAATATCTTTGATTTTCGGGTAACTGCTAAACTATTCACAAGCTTAGGCGTAGACAAGTTGTTTTAGTACCGAATCCAGGAGACCGACTGGCGAGGATCTCCGCGATCGCGTAATTAGCGCTCGCGACTAAGAGTGGGGAGAGCCCAATTGTTCCCTCGACAATCGAAGAGATGGTGACACCGTAAACTTTCGGTAGTGCAGACCAGTGTGATAATCGCTTCTTAAGAACTAAGACAATGTACACTTAGATCTAATATTTACAATATATACAGTCCTAAACATTCCGCCCGCCTTCGTCACGGGTACGAGACGAATGTTAGTCGCTCGAAAGCAGTGCGAGGGAAAGGTCAGGTTTGTGATTGCATCGAGCGCCTCGGATCACTGTCGTTAGACGCCGAGGGAAAAATGCTGATCTTAGCGATCGGCCGTTGCAGTGTGGTGTACGGTGTCCGGATCGTTACTACTCGGACGAGATCGTCCTTCCCCGGATGAACGGCAGTAATCCGTCCGATGGGCCAGTGGGTTGGAGGCGCAGCTTCGTTACGCACGAGACAGAGATCGCCCACTTGCACGTTTGGATGGCCCGTTACCCATTTATTTCGTCCTTGCAAAGTTTGCAGGTATTCTGCGGCCCAACGTTGCCAATAGTGGTCTCTCATCTGCTGTATCAACTGCCAGCGTGTCAGTCGATTGCCTGGCTCTGCTGCAAGTGACGGCTCAGGGATGGCTATCAAAGGAGAGCCTACAAGAAAGTGCGAGGGCGTTAGAAAATTAAAGTCGTCAGGTTCGTCACTCAACGGCAGGAGTGGTCTAGAGTTGAGGCATGCTTCGACTTGCGTCAATAACGTAGACATCTCCTCGAACGTCATCGGGGTATCACCGATGACTCTACGCAAATGAAATTTCATGGATTCCACCGCGGCCTCCCAGATTCCGCCGAAGTGAGGCGCGGCTGGCGGATTGAAGATCCACGTAGTACCCATGCCAGCTAGTAGGGGCGCCAACTCGCCCAGTTCGGAGGTTGCAGCGGAGAACCACTGCCGAAGCTCCTTGTCGGCGCCTACAAAGTTCGTTCCACAGTCGCTACGCATGGACGCACAATGGCCGCGGCGGGAAACAAATCGCCGAAACGCGGCTAAGAAAGCGGCAGTAGTATAGTCCGACACGAGTTCTAAGTGTAGTGCTCTAGTGGATAGACATATAAAGACGGCGACGTAAGATTTTCGCGTGCGGTGACCGCGTCCCGGAGACGTTTTTGTAAGAAAAGGACCGGCATAGTCGACTCCCGAGTTTAGGAAAGGTCGCGTAGCAGTCACTCGGGAGGGGGGTAGATTCCCCATTTGTTGTTGTGACGCCTTGGCTCGCCATCGCCAACAAGTTACACAAGAGTTTATATATGTGCGGACAACGCGTCGTCCTCGAAGAATCCAGTAATTTTGTCGCAGTATACTTAAGGTAAGTTGCGTACCGCCATGAAGCGCTTTCTCGTGGTGGTCGCGTACGATTAAAATAGTAAAATGTCCTTTGGTCGGTAGGATTATCGGATGCTTTTCGTCGAAGTCCAGCGTGGAGTGTTTTAGTCGACCGCCGACCCGAAGGATGCCCTGAGCATCTACGAAGGGAACGAGGCGAGCGAGAGGGCCCCGGGAGATTGAAGCGGAATCTTCTAACTTCGCGATTTCTCGAGCAAAGGCTTGGCGCTGAACAACTCTGATTAAGGTGAGTCTGGCTAGATCTAATTCGGAAACGGTCAGGTAATCGCCGGGACTTTCAATCGAAGACTTTCGTTGAAGCTTCGTAGTGAAGCGAATGCACCACGCAGTGATGCGATTCAGCTTTTTAAACGAGGAATATTTGACTATGACTTCCCATATCGGGGGTTCATCTTCTAGTTTTGTTGTGTGATGAACCGATTTCGTGCGTGTTTCCTCCGTCGTGCTGAACTCGACCGCTCGGTTAAACTCAACGTCGATCTGACCTTGCTTCAAGAAGCAAGGTCCCTGCCACCAGAGCGTATGGTTTATCAGAAGGTCCCCCTGAATACCTCGCGAAGCGCAATCAGCGGGATTCTCCTTTGTCCGAATGTGATGCCACCTCGCATTGGGTAATGTAGTCTGAATTTCAGAGACGCGGTTAGCGACAAATGTCGTCCAGTGAGATGGCTGCTTCTGCAGCCAGCTCAAAACGATCGTAGAATCTGACCATAAATGTACCTCGCTCCGAGCTAAGTTTAGAGCTTGTACAACGCGTATTGTCAGTCGAGCAAGAAGTGTGGCGGCACACAATTCGAGCCGTGGCAAAGATATTTGTTTCAATGGAGCGACTCGTGTTTTGGCCGCGACCAGATTAATGCGAGGGGGCTCATCGTCGGACAAGGAACGGAGATAAATCACGGCGGCGTACGCCTTAATCGACGCGTCGGCGAAGCCGTGCAATTCATAGAAACCGGATTCTGTTCTAACGGCAAGCCATCGAGGTATCCTCAATGAGGAGAGAGCGCTCAATCCGTCGTAATGACGCTCCCAGGTTTCGGTAAGATTTAAAGGGAGAGGCTCATCCCATCCCAGTTTTATAAGCCAGAGAGATTGCACGAAAATCTTCGCGGCGATTATTACCGGAGCTAGAAATCCTAACGGGTCGTACAGACTCGCGGTTTCCCTAAAGACAATACGCTTTGTAAGAGCGTTGTCTCGGTTTTTAGGCGCAGCGGAAAACAAGAAACAGTCCGAAGTGGTTTGCCACTTCAGACCCAGTAAGGAAAAGGTGCCCTCGAAATTGCAAGACAGTTCCGGAGTGACTGCCACATAATCGAGCGGCAGCGTTTCGAGAAGCTCGGGCGCGTTCGACGCCCATTTTCGGAGTTTGAAACCGCCCGCCTTGAGCAAAGACAGTAGTTCCTTTTGAAGGTGGAGCGCCGCGGAAACGGTATCAGCTCCCGAGATAACGTCGTCCATGTAGACGTCGTTAAGCAAGCACGGCGCGGCGGAAGGGTATCGATCAACTTCGTCCGCGCTCAATTGCTTTAGAGTACGAATGGCCAAGTAGGGCGCGCACGCCATCCCGTATGTGACAGTGAGCAGTCGATACGCCTGCACAGGGTCCGACGCGTTCTTCCGCCAAAGAATGCGTTGGAAATCGCAATCGTCCGTATGCACGCGTATCTGGCGGTACATCTTTTCTATGTCCGCTGAGAACACTACGGAGTGAAGACGCCATCGTAATAAGATATCGAATATCTCCGGAAGCAAATTAGGACCTTTGTGTACAAGGTCGTTAAGTGAAAGACCAGAGGTCGTTTTGCACGACGCGTTGAAAACTACACGAAGTTTAGTAGTAGTGCTCGAAGCGCGGATTACCCCATGATGAGGTAAATAATAGTGACTCGAACTATCACGAGAATCTCCCGTAGCTAGAGTCATATGGTCAAGTGACTCATATTCATCCATAAATTGGCGGTACGCCGATTCCAGTTCGGAAGAGATTCGGAATCGCTTTTCGAGTTTTTTCAAGAGGACCTCGGAGGTCGCGCCAGATAAACCGAGGCTAGATTTTGAACGCGAGAACGGTAGTCTTACGACATACCTGCCACTGTCATCACGAGAATGCGTTTGCGCGAAGTGTTCCTCGCACGCCTTTTCGTCATCATTTAACGAAGTAAATGGTGTCGATACCTCTTCAATTGACCAGAAACGTTGCAAAATTTCCGAGATATCGGCATCCGTCGAGCACTGGAGTGTTACCGCGGTTTTCGCGTTAGAGAGATTTCCCCGATCGGCGATCGGGCCAGTAAGGATCCAACCTAGTGTTGTAGCTTGCGCTACGGGCGTGCGAGGAGGGCCATGTATCAACCCTTCAAGTATAATTTGCGAGTAGACTTCTGCCCCTAAAAGTAAATCGACTTTCCTATTTGATAAAAATTCGGGGTCAGCAAGTTCGATATCCGTTAAATGCGGCATAGCAGTAGACAATTGAGCGGCACTGGGTTGGTAGGAAGACAGCCGAGGAAGTACCAGGGCTTGCACCGCGAGATTCACCGATTCGTTTTTGCGATGAGAGACCGTTAGAGTCACCGAACCCTTAGAGTAAGTCTTGTTCTTCGCTACGCCTATTACCGGAATATTTGTTGGAATCCTGGGAAGCTTTAATAATTGAGCGATACTCTCACCAATCAAGGACACCTCGGAGCACGGGTCGATCAGAGCCCTGACAGTTATTCCTTCACCCGTCACGGACGCCACTCGAACCAAGGCCGTAGCGAGAAGAATTGCAGCGCCCATCGGTTCGGTCTGAGCGCAATGAGTCGTTGGAGTGGCCGAGTTCAGTGACGGAGATGAACCCTGGTTAGTGGATCCCGTTTGTTGCGTTACCTGCGAATTAGTGCCAGGAGCAGAGTCTTTTTCGAAGGGAATGTGAATTGTGGTATGGTGCTTACCCAGACAGAGTTGGCATCGCTTGTTTGATTTGCATTCGCGAGAGGAATGCGCAGCTAGACAATTAAAACACAATTTCTTTTCTATTACCCTAGCCTTTCTCTCCCGAGGGCCCAGCGCTTTATACGAGGGACAGTAGAGAATGAAGTGTTCTCCCGCGCACAGGGTGCACTTCTGACTCCCGGCGTTGTTCCGCGTCACACAGTGCGTCTTGGGGCGACGCGTCGCACCGCTGGAGGCCGGCGGCTGTGGTTGATCTCCTCCTCGCTGTCCAGATGACCCAGTGGGTTGCTGGCTCGTTGATCCGCTGGTGCTGACTTCCGAAGCCAGCGCGGCTCGGACTTGAGTGCGGAGGAAGTCCAGCAGCTGCTCGAAGGTGGGATGCTCCTTTGAAGTACCGAGGGACGTCTCCCACTCCTTCCTAGTCTCGGCGTCTAAGCGTTCCGCCGTCAAGTAAACCAGCCACGCACCCCAGTGCTGGACCGGTAGCTGCAGTGTTTCCAGAGCTTCCACTGCATCTCGGGTCCCGTGCAACAAATCCTTTAATTCTTGCGCCGACCCCTTGCACATAGAAGGCAACGACATGAGCGCCCTTAATTGAGCGTGAATCAGCAGACGTGGAACGTCATACTGTTCCGAGATAGTTGCCCACGCACGTTTGAAATTATTAGTCGTGATCGTCACGTTTTGAATCAAACGAGCAGCTTCTCCCGAGAGGCTTGTTTTTAAATAATGCAGTTTGTCAACCGCCGAGAGTGAAGAATTCTTTATAACCAGCGAAATAAACAAGTCTCGAAAGCTTGGCCAGAGCTGGTAGTCACCGGCAAAGATCGGAAGAGCTATCTTTTGCAGAGTTCTGCCACGAGAGGAATCATTTTCATCGGAGTCGGTCCCAGATTGTTCTTCTGCTTTCCTTCTCACAGGAAGAGCGTCCAGCTGGTCGAGAAGGTCGGCTTTTTGGTTTAGGTAAGCCTCTTCGCCGAGGCTCTGGTAGTCTTCGGTGAAATATAAATTTTGTTTAATCGCCTCCGTGGCACCGGCGGTTATTTTCGCATCATTCTTGCAGAACGTAGTCCAGTAGCTTTCCAGTAAGTCTAATCGAGAGGTGATTACACCTCGCGTTATTTTCTTTTTTCCGAGTTTCTTCATATTCTCCTTGAGATTTGAAATTCGCTTGAGCAACGTACTTTGTTCGCTTATGATTGTTTCCATTTTTTCAGGTTCAAGAACGCCCGGTAGATGAAAAAAACTGTTTCGCCCGGCACTGTTTACGAATTCGAACGGGGTCGGGAACGTTTGAAGCCTCGTGGATCAGCGGTTACGCAACGGATTCCTTTGTTCACTGGTTTTTAAAGAGTGATTTTTCAATCACCGCGTTAATATCCGGCTCGAAGGACCAAAATGTTCGTGGTTAAATTAGGTTTAGTTTTATTTAATTTTAGTTCTAGAATAAGTAGCTTTAAGTAGTTCTAGTTTTAGAATAAGTAGGTTTACTTAATCGTACTTAGGCTTATTTAATTGTAAGTAGAATCTTTGTTTTTCACCAGCACTAGTAGACACTGGTAATGTTTTATTCACAGCGAAGGAATAAACGCTTAGGAACCGCGCGTAACAGATTTTCGAATATCTTTGATTTTCGGGTAACTGCTGAACTATTCACAAGCTTAGGCGTAGACAAGTTGTTTTAGTACCGAATCCAGGAGACCGACTGGCGAGGATCTCCGCGATCGCGTAATTAGCGCTCGCGACTAAGAGTGGGGAGAGCCCAATTGTTCCCTCGACAATCGAAGAGATGGTGACACCGTAAACTTTCGGTAGTGCAGACCAGTGTGATAATCGCTTCTTAAGAACTAAGACAATGTACACTTAGATCTAATATTTACAATATATACAGTCCTAAACAGGCAAGCATGGGAAAATTGAAAGCCCTATATTTTTTAAACAAATTCGAAAGCAGTAGAATAACTTATATCACATTTTATTTCAATCAATATGCCTGACGTAGGCCAGAAAAGTAATAGATATGTAGTGAAATAATCTACTCTTCTTTCACAGTAATTGTAACTGCCCAAAACTATTTTCCAATTTAAACCCTGTTTATGTTCCACAAATTTAGTTATGTATAACATCCTTTGGCATTTGGGAACGTACCATTAAGCCACCATACACTGGTATTCATTCTGTACGGAAAGTAGTTTACCTTTTCCGTGATCGTTTTAGTGCTTTACAATAGGGTAGGTACTAATTATGTCGTTACCCATAAAAGTCCTAAGCAGAAGAATCCTTTCGAAGCGGGCTAATTACCATACTCTCTAATTACCATACTCCAATTTTGCAACACAGAAATCTAACAAATGGTTTTCCAAGAAATTAATGTTTCCATTTGAAATACAACCATTTTTGTGCTTTTCAACATTATTCATTCGACATGAACTAAAGTTCATACGAGACCTACACTCATATAGATTAAGAAAAATTGTAGGTTTTTTGTTTCAGACGATTACGACAGCCAAAATCATGCTCGCCAGCAACAAACTTTTTTCTCAAACCCCTCTTACTACTACCATTATAAATGTGAACCAAAGTATTATTATTGCATACGAAAATTTGAACTCATTTTTTAAAATTCAATTAATAAAAGTACAGAGATTGGAATTATAATACTCAATACTTTTCTTTTAAAAATTCCCCAAAATGTGCCTTATTTTCGGAGCGTCAAACTCTGGAAATCCCTGCGGCAGCCTGTGAGGCTCCGCTCCCACTACTCCAGCCGCTCCCCACTCCGTTGCTGGACTCGCTTCTACCTGAACGAGCTCGGATCTGAGCTCGCGCCCGGAATTGGGGGTCCTGTGCATACCTGCTCTATACCACCACCTTCCATATTTCACCGAATCTTTCGTACCTATGTAAACGTTGCGTGAGTCCTCTTTTCCGAGATGGTTTTCTAGTGACCTCATTAGATTAACTAAAGCGAAAAAAGCGGCACATCGGGCTTACAAGCATAGTAACTCCTACTCCGATTACTTAGCGTTCGCCAAACTTCGATCAGATTGTAAACATGTGTCTATACGGTGCCGCTCTGCACACATCTGTGGAGTTGAGTCAGCGATACCTAGCAATATAAAGACGTTCTGGAAATTTGTTCACTCAGCCGTTCTTCCAATGCGCTTCCTAACACCATGCGCATTAACGCTCTCGAAACGACAAACGCCTGTGCTATAGCTAATTGCTTTGCGGAATACTTCGAATCTGTTTACACTCATTATCTTGTTCACCCACCAACACTTGATTACGCTTCCCCGCTTGACACAACAGGGGTTCACCAATTAGCATCGGTGAAGTCTTCCAAATAGAGCTGTACGAGTACTTGAATATTCGGGTAGTTTGAAATCCGAACCAATCCGGGACTCGGTTTCCGAGCCGAGCCAGGTACCCGAAAAAACCGAGCGGCTTGAATAGAACCAAGTACTTGGATTTTTTTCAAGCGGCCCGAAAGAAACCGGGCGGATTGGATAGAACCAAGCGGCTCGGATAGAACCGAGTACTTGAATTTTTCCAAGCGGCCCGAAAGAAACCGGGCGGATTGGATAGAACCAAGCGGATTGAATTTTTCCAAGCAACCCGAAAGAAACCGGGCGGCTTGGAAAGTAAGCGAGCGGGCCGTAAGAAACCGGGTGGCATGGAATGAAGCGAGAATAAATGAGAAAGACTATGATTCTAGTGTTCATTAATAAAATATCTACAATGTAGCATACGGATTTGAGAAGAAAAAATTTATTCTACAAATGAGAGCAAGGTGAATATCACTATTCATTTTTTATCTAACAAGGCAAACTTAAAACATTTATTATATACGAATGGGTTATCGTATAAAAAAAATGATAGGCTACGTTTTAGGTAACATCCTTAAGAATATATGTACCAACCTTGAAATAAATCGGACAAATAGTTTTCGATCTGCTCCAACTTCTATCCATGCCACCCGGTTTCTTACGGCCCGCTCGCTTACTTTCCAAGCCGCCCGGTTTCTTTCGGGTTGCTTGGAAAAATTCAATCCGCTTGGTTCTATCCAATCCGCCCGGTTTCTTTCGGGCCGCTTGGAAAAATTCAAGTACTCGGTTCTGTCCGAGCCGCTCGGTTCTATCCAATCCGCCCGGTTTCTTTCGGGCTGCTTGAAAAAAATCCAAGTACTTGGTTCTATTCAAGCCGCTCGGTTTTTTCGGGTACCTGGCTCGGCTCGATTCTTCGAGCCGAGCCAGGCTCGGCTTGCTTTTTCCGGGTACTTGAACAGCTCTACTTCCAAAAGCTTGTCGCCTTACAAGGGAACACCGCGAACCCGGACTCACCGATTGGAACGCAACTTTGTGGGTTTTTAGAGTGACTCAAAACAAGAACAACGGTGTGTTTCATTTGTGCCCTATCGCCCTTTAACCTTTAGGCTGCCGCTATTTTTTCGTAAAAATAGGGGTCCTTTTTTTCCAAAAATTTTTATGTATGACTAGTCAATAGGTCCCATAGAGTCGAGGGGGGTAGAACCGTGCCAATATAGTGGCTATAGCGGCAGCCTAAGGGTTAAGGGGGTGAAAACTAACCTCAAAGTCAAATTACCACTTCCACTTTTTCACGTATAACTTTCAAAGTACAACAGACAGAAAAAAGGTTTCAAACAAAAGTTTAATGGTGCAATAAGCGCTACAAATTAACGGTAACAAAATTTTATAAAAAAAATTTTTTCTTAAAAAAAATTTTTACCTCGCGTTATTTTTAACAATTCTTCCATTTATATAATAACTAAAAATATAGGGTGTTTTTTTGTGAATTCAACCGTGTATATGAATTGTATAATGCACTATCGGCTTATGGTGTTATGAAGATATTATTTCGCAAATGTAAATTTACGTCAAGATTGTATAGTAAGACGCGGTCTGAAAATGTTCTTACAAAATTTTTCCATATCCGAAAACCAAAAACGTCCAGCGGTTGTATCAGACCTGTTGTTCCTTTCGGTATGGTTAACGCAATAACTTGTTTGTTGGCCGGAATATTTTGTTGAAAAGCGGAAGGACAGTGGCCGCTCCATGAATCAAGCAACAGGACACTTTGAGATCCAGTCTTCGGTAAAAAGACTTCTGTTAACCAAATGTTAAAATGGTACGATGTCAACTTCCTAGATTTCGAAGCAGTCAAGAACTCATTAGCCGGTCTGAATAAAGTTTTTTCCACCCTGGGACCAAATTCTCCGGTAGTTTCTTTTAACACCATAAACAGGGGTGACAGTAACTGCCCGCTCGCAGAAATCGTAGGGAGAATCGTATAATTATGTGTGATTGAGGATACTGATAGCACGGATGCTTCTATAGTCTTTCCACCACGGTGTTAACGTACGACCGGAATGGATTTCTAAATTAAATCCACTCTCATCTGCGTTGTATACATTACTTGGATTGTGTGTAGCAATGTATGGTTTTACCTGATTTACGAATTCGGAAGAAGTTAAATGTAAATGTTGCTTGTCTTGCTGTGCGGAACGGCTGACGAATTTTGTAACTTTTCTCGAAATGATGTTGTGCACTTTTTTGAAATTCATGATCCAGGTATGGCCAGCTTTGAATGTGGGAAAATTGACCTCCTCTTTTGCTTCTAGCGCCCATCTTCTTATATCAATGTCATGTATCAATGAGCCCTGATCGATAGCAGTTTGAAATTTGTCCAACACATATTGCACGATAGATAACAGCTGTTCTCTGCGTGTACCGCCATTCGCCAACGCTGCTTCCCAGCGATACAATTGTTGAACTGATTTAACTTTCCTGAATTGATGTTGCACACTGCCGAGAGGTTTTCTATCTTTTGAGCCGCTTCTCCAAAACTCAACAGCTCGAATTTTATAATTTAAATCTACGTTACCACTTTCACCTGGGACACACACATCATCAAATTCATTGATAATAAATTCTTCGTTTTCCTGGATATTATCGTCTTGAACAAACTCACATTCTTGGGGCCATGCTACATCTTCAAATTCGAGGGTTGTACATAGTCGGTTGTGAATGAAACGTCATTTATACTATCAAGTATTATGGTATGTATAATTTCTGATAATTCGACATCCCTATGATTAATAGGAGACGGCGGTATTCTAGATATATGTAGAGCAGTTATCAGTAAATTAATTACATTCGCCGGATTTATGTGCACCATTTTATCGATAACTTGTACTGCTTGCAGTTAAAAGAGTGTCAGTGACAATGAGTATGAAGTTGAGCTGCGGAAACTTGGTATTTATAATGAGGCAGAAAGATAAGGATACAAGGATGTCTCATTCACGATAAGCTTGTTTCTTCAAAAACGGCATGATTAGTTAATCTTATGCATTAATAACGGAAACTTTACAAACAGTCATGCGAAATTATCAATAATTAACCATGCACTTGAAAACACCTCTAAATGTACCTCGTGCAAAACAAATATGATAATTGTATCAACACTTTTATCTAATGATTAAATATACCTTCTACAAACAAATATGTATACCGTTAAAAATAGCTCGACAAGCTTCTTTATTTTATAAATAATAAATTCAGAGTTGGGCAAAATGTAATCTAATTACATCTTACAAATTACGATTAAACAGTAATTGTGTAGTTGATTAAACATTATTTTCTGTAATCGTTAATTTAGGTAGTTCACCATTTGGTTTCGTCAACTACCTAAATGAACGATTACAAAAAATAATGTGTAATCAACTACACAATTACAGTTTAATCGTAATTTGTAAGATGTAATTAAATTACATTTTGCCCAACTCTGAATAAATTATACATAATACACTTTAGCATCTTTGAATATTATCACATTTGTCACCACCATGTATTAAGGCCTGCAGCAAATAGAACGAGTCTTATTATGCAACTTACTATGTGTTGTGAGCGCGCAACCGTGCGAACCGTGTACTTGCCATCGTGTAACTCCATAAGCCGATAGTGCATTATACAATTTGTTGTGCCCTGCGTGATGGCTCGCAAGGCTGGTACGGGATTTGGCAATATCGTAGGTTCGGAAGTGAACAAAAGATTGGAATCTACTGGGTGAACTACACCAAGTTTGGTTAAATTCAGAGACTAAGTCTTTATTCAAACTTTCATTAAAACTAGACTGCGGTTTACAAGAGTTTTTGCCGTGTTAACAGGTCGAGCGTCAAGTCTAGAATCCGTCCATTTGTGGAATCGCATTGGTTTTATATCCTTCTTGGGCGTGGTACGCGTTACTATGCCCGGTCGCCGCGATGCGTTCGCATTTTGCTGATATTGTAGAATTTGTCGCTAGCGGCTGTCTTAGCTTCGAAACGTCTCGAACGTTTCGTAACGTAATATAATATGTATAATATATCTAACACGTGTGCTTGGGCGTTGCCTGGGCACAACATCCCTTCCCCCTAGGGGAGGAAAAGCCATAGCTTTTTCTTACGATACGTCTTAACATTATTAGTTTACATTTGACTATAATGGATTATAATATTTGTATTATATAACGATTTGCATACAATGGTTATAATGTTTCAAAGGGAACTGGTGGAAGAAGTTCCTTCCTTACTAACTATTTTAATTATCGCTTCGGGTTTTTGCGTGGTTTTGTCGTGACTTGTGTTGTCCGTTGTACAATGTCGCGGTGTTCTCGCTTTGAAGTGTACAATACATTTGTAGAGTGTAATGATACATAGTGTAATTGTTATGAATCCCGTTATCGAGGATAGCGTAAAGAAGCTGTAGTGATACTCGGTTGGTATAATCTCGGGTTTTTCTAGGTCATTTTGTAAGTCGTCTAATTTTTTGCTAACCTTATACAATTCTTCTGGGTGTTTGATTATCCTTTTTAGTTCGAAATTTGTATTACGATATGAGTTTACAGTGGTCTGTGGCAGTGTGATTTCGTCTAGTGATAAATTGTAACCAGGTAAGTAGTTCCATGTTTTTTCTATACCGTATTGTTTTCCGGTTTCTATCGTAAATTCGGCCGTAGTGATAGTACATTTATTTCTTATCGTTATTATACCAGAGTCCTTAATACTATACATGTTTGTGCCTTTATCGTCGCAAGTCGCTGCTAATTGTATCGGTTTTGGTGTGATATAAATCCATGCGCCTGGTTGTTGTAATTCTATTAGGATTGTATGGTTCAAAGTCATGATTCGTATTTTACAATTGTTCGGTTTTTTTGTTAATTTGGTGTACAACTGTACTTCGCAGGGTCCGTATGGTATCGCTTTGAATATCGGGTGGTTAGATGTGCAGAGATATAGATCGTTTATAGTTTTACATTTCGATAAGTCCTGTTCGCTTAACTGTATGTAATCTTGCACCGAGGTGTCAAGTACTACGTAGGAGTCGAGGGATTCTATGTACGCGTAGAACGATTCGTTTATCCTAGTGGGTTTTTCTGTTTTAATTCATTCGCATCCGGTTATTATTGCAGAACGCCATGGAGATTGGTTTTACGGGCCCGTTCCTCGACGTGTATCATGGACGATGTTTGAAGACGTAGATTATTAGTGTCCTCGCATTATATATAGAAATTATCTTCTCTCTTTTCTTTTTGTTTAAATATTGTTCGAGAAATCACACCTATTACGCCATCTCCCTAGATCGAGTCAACTAAAGGCTTCGCGCCTCGTACCTATCCCCCCCTTGTTCATGTGGAGCATCGATCGAATCTCCCTTCCATCGACCGGTGATCGATGGAAGGGGGAGAGCAAGCGGATTCGAGGAAATAGAGCGAGATTTCCTCGATCTACTTGTCGTCTAGCCGTTCTCCAGGTAACAACTCTCTTCGCTTTGCTTATTAACGCTTCTGCTTTACGCTTCTTGCTGGATTCGGGCCGAATTTCAGTGCTTAACGCTGCTTAGTAAAGCGGGCCTACTGCGTAGGAATTAGTGCCGCTCAGCAAATTAGAGCAGTAAGAGAACTATTGTAACGTGCATAACGGACCTTTATTATATAACCTGTAAATATTGTAAATTTAACATTAGAGTAGTCATTAAAGTCTCTAAGAATTAAACCACTTCGACTCGCGAAAGTCTCAACCTGCGACGTGCGCTGTTCACAAACTATTGCTAACAAATATAATTACCCTTTTTCTTCATTAATTCTTATAGTTGTTCGCGTACCGTTACTTCCCTTCGCGATTGCGACCATTTCCTATTCCTGCCCTATTCGATAAAATGCTTAAGTCGGTTTGCGTGTACGCGAAGCGTTCGTCGTCCTTTATTTATAGTATAGTTATTATTGTCATGTGTGTTTTGAATCGTATACGGGCCTATCCAAGCGGGTGTTAATTTCTTTGATCGTCCGTGTCTCAAAGTCTCGTCGTGCAAAAGCACTTGGTCCCCAATTTTGAAGGATTTGTTAGCTGTCTTTTTATCGTATTGCTTTTTTGATTTATCTTTATTGATTTCTATTGTTTCGCGCGCTATGCTATTTGTTGATCGTAGTCTTTCGCGTAATTCTTCGGCGTATTTGTCGTAGGTATATGTTAGTTGCGGTGCCTGGTTTAGTGAGGTCGGCAGGGTTGCTTGTCTCCCGAAAACGAGTTCGTAGGGCGTGTAACTAGTAGACGTGTGCGGGGTAGTATTGTAAGTAAACATCGCGTACGGTAACCATTCATCCCAATCAGTCTGGTCTTCCGCGATAAAATTCTTTAAATACTCGGCTAGTGTACGATGGCTTCTTTCTAGAGCTCCGTTTGATTGTGGGTGATAGGCCGTGGTTTGAATTTTTTCGATCTTGAGCAATTTGCAAACGTTTTTGAATACTTGACTTAAGAAATTGGTTCCCTGATCGGTTAGCACTCGTTGTGGTATACCGTATTCACAAATTATCTTAGTGACGAATTCTTTAGCTACAGTGTTCGCTTCTTGATTCTCGAGGGGTATGGCTTTACTGAATTTGGTTAATAGATCTTGGAAGGTTAGTATGTATTTGTTTCGTCTGCTTGTCTCGGGTAAAGGTCCTACTATGTCCAGTGCACATTTTTCGAATGGTTCTGTGGGAGTGTCTGTAATTACCATGGGAGCTTTGGTTATTCTCGTTAATTTATTTTTCTGACATTTTTCGCATCTGGAGATGTACTTTTCAACGTCTTGGCGCATTCCTGGCCACGAATGATTTAATTTTATTCGTTCCAGGGTCCGTTTTACTCCTAAATGTCCACCTAATGGAGTGTCATGAAATTCGCGCAGTATTCGATTTTTATCGTCCTCCGTATATGTTGTATCGCTCTTTTCTTCTTCTGATCTCTTTCCTTCTTCTGATCTCTTTTCTTCTTCTGACTGAGATTCGTCTTCTTCGTTGGCGCTTTCACTGGCGACGGCTAGTGTTTCTGTATTGAGTTGTCGCTTCGTCCCTCGCGTAATCGCGAACATTCTACTGAGGGCGTCTGCGTTCTTATTTGTCTTTCCCGCTTTGTACTCTATGCTGTAATCGTATTCTGCTAGTTTCAATTTCCATCTCATTAATCTTGAGCCGGGGTCTTTTACGTTAAAAAGCCAAGTAAGAGGTTTATGGTCTGTTACGATTTTAAATTTTGTGCCGTATACATAAGGTCTGAAATGTTGCGTCGCCCATACGATGGCCAACAATTCCTTTTCTATGGTACTATAGTTTTCTTCTGCTTTATTTAATACTCTACTTGCGTATGCTATGGGTAAGTCTTGACCTATCTTTCCCTGCGATAATACTGCTCCTATTGCTTTTCCGGAAGCGTCCGTTGTAAGAACGAATGGTTTCGTGAAATCGGGGTATTGTAGTATCGGTGCTGTTGTTAGTTTTTCTTTCAATATCTCGAAGGCTTCCTGTTCTTGTGCAGTCCATCTGAATGCTTGGTCTTTCTTTAATAGTTGCGTCAAAGGCTTCGTGATTTGTGAAAAATGTTCTATGAATCTCCTATAATATCCGGCTAGGCCTAAGAAGGATTGTATGTCTTTAATTCTTTTGGGTATCGGAAAGTTTTTTACAGCGTCGAGTTTCGTAGGGTCCGGTTTGATGCCGTTCTCACTTATCACGTGGCCAAGGTATATGGTTTCCTTTCGTAGAAATTCGCATTTATTGGGTTGAAGTTTTAGGCCACTCTCGCGTATACGTTCGAATACTAGTTCTAGACGATCTTGGTGTTCTTTCAACGAACGTCCATAGACGACAATATCGTCTAAATACACGAAACATTTTATTCCTTGTAATCCCGATAATACGGTATTCATTAGTCTTTGGAATGTCGCGGGAGCGTTTTTAAGCCCAAACGGCATTCTATTATATTCGAAATGGCCGTATGGTGTCGAAAATGCCGTTTTCTCACGATCTTCCTTTTTCATGGCTATTTGATGGAATCCTGACGCTAAATCTAAGGTTGAAAAATATTTTGCTCCTCCTAATTGGTCTAAGATGTCCGTTATATTCGGTAAGGGGTACGGTCGCCTACCGTCGCGTCGTTCACTTGCTTCAAATCTGCTACCACTCTGAGTTTGCGTTTTCCTGAAGCGTCTGGTTTTTTAGGAACTACTAGCAATGGGACGTTCCATTGGCTGACGCTTGGACTAACTATTCCTTCCTTTACCATTTCCTGAACTTGTCTATTTACTTCTTCCTTATGCGCTTGAGGTAATCTATACGATTTTACGTATATAGGTTTAGTACCTGGGATTAGGGTAATCGAATGCTCTGCCATCGTGGTGTATCCTAACTTGTCTCCTTCTAAACCGAATATTTCATTATACTTCTCACATAGCTCGAGTAAGCTGGCCTCTTCTTCCTTATTTAGGTGATCTGTTCTAAGGTTTTCGCGCAGGGTTTGCATTCTATTTCTCCCGTGTACGGCGTGTACTACGTACGTCGGCGTGTCGCGCTCCTTATCGCAATTCGCGTCTGTCGGGTCAATGTCATCGCTCGTCAGCGTTTGTAACGTCACTGTTGGCATGTTGATAAGGACTTCATCAGTGGTAGTGTTCATTACGCTTATTGCGCATTTCCCGTTTTGGCCTACTGTTAACGAGTTTCCTATGAATACTCCTGGTTTAATAGATTGTCCTTCCACTATACCTTCGCCTTTATCAGTCGTTCTAGCTAGGAGAATGGTTTCAGATCGCGGTTTTAAAACTACGTTTCCTCCTGAATAGGGGAATTGTATTCCGTATATCTCTATTCCTAGGTTCGCCCGGATGCATACATCGTGTTTAGCCATAAAATCTTGTCCTAGGATTCCGTCTGCTTCTAATGGGAAGTCGTCTCTAACTAATCGGCAAGGGTGTGTTACTGTTTTATTTCCGATTTCCATGTTTAATTGTACTAGACACAGCGTTTTAATTTCCATAGGGGCTATTCCTCGCAAGGAAACTATTTCGTCTTCGGCCCGAACATCGCCCTGTACTTTACCTATTTTTATTAACGTAATATCGGCTCCAGTGTCTACTAACATATTCGCCCTTTCTTTCACTAGTTCCGGCGCCCTGATTTCGATTGTATTTTCGAGTTGGGATGTCACTACCATATTCGCTCGGTACGACTCTACCCTAGATCCTGCGTTTGTGTGTCTGTCGTCGGTTGTCCCGCGGCTCGTGGTAGGGGAATTTTGATTTTCGTTAGATTGTTCTCGACCTGGAGTGCTATTAAAATTCTGTTTGGTATCTTCGCGTCTGTAATTTGTGTTCGTATAGCGCGGTTTGTACTCTCGTCCGTTTGCTCTTTCCCTAGCTCTGCATTCTCTGATTAAATGTCCCGGTTTTTACAGTAATGGCATACCATTGTGACGCGCTGAACTTCTCTTTTGACTGTCGTTTGTTGCGTCGGGGAGTTTTCTCGAGGCATACTTAATCGCGTATAACAATTCCTTGCTAAATGTCCCAATTTATTACATCGATCGCAGCGTGGTACGCTTGATCCTTCCCTTCCTTTGGGCTGATTACCGAATTTCCTGTAATTTCGCGAGGTGTTCAAACCCATCGCTTGTTCCTCTTCTATAGCGGCGGCTATTGCTGCGTTTAACGTTGCATAGTTTCGAGACCTTATGATCGTTCTCAGTTTTACATTTAACCCGAGGGTGAAAACATCTAGGGCGCGTTCTTGCACTGACTCTGTTAACGCGTTATTTACTTCATCGCTATTCCCTGGTTTTACCGATAATTCAGATAGTTCTCCAGCTAATTCTTCTACTCTACACGCGAATAATTTTACGCTTTCGCCTTCTCGTTGGTGACAGGCATGAAATTCTGCCCCAACTGCTCCTATGGACCTTTTGTCTACGAATAAGGAAGTTAGGATGTCTTTTAATTTATCGAAAGTATCTACTTCTTTGTACTCTAGTACCTTGGCTGCTTTGCCTTTAATTTTTGTACCTATCACTGTTTTCAAGAATCGCGGCAATTCATTCGCGGGAACAAACTCCGCGGCGCTAGTATATGACTTCAAAAATTCTGCAAGCTCGTCAGACGATTTTCCTAAGAATTTATCGACTAACGATAGCGCGGTAGATAATCTTTTCACGTCTGGCGGCGGTACCGCGAGGCTATTTCCCTCATTTAGCGACATTTGTCGTTCTTCCGTTTCTTCTCTGCCCAACAAACTAAAGTCCGCTAGTACAATCGGATATTCCCTATTTGGCGTTACAAAGTTTTCTGGGGAAGATTCGACACTTGAATCGTCGTTTTTTCTAGTACTTAGTCGCAACGGTGACGGTCGAAGTGTTCGTCGAGACGATCTCGGATGGTCTATAGAAGGTAGAAGGTCTAGTTCCTCTCGTACGAAGATTAGTTTTTTATCGAAAAACGACTCGAATGATCGTGATAAGCTTCTTTGACCCGGGAGTTTAAATTGATTCGCGCGTTCGTCTTCTATAGTCATGCAAGTGCCGTTTCTAAATTTCTATAGGACTCTGGTTTACAATATGTACGTTTGCGCTATTTTGTTACTCACAAGGCTGCTCGCAACCACATGTCGTCAGCTCGGTCAGGCGTCCTCTCGTCCGTGAACCAACGACGGTGATAAGATGAATCGGACCCAGCAAGGTCGACCCGTACAGCTGCTTACTGCGTGCTCCGACGGCTGCTTCCCTCGTACGGCTCTCCGTCCGTCCTTCAGGTGCGGCTTCGACTCGTTCCTCAGTCCCCAAGTCCTCTCGTGCGTCCTGGTCCTCGGATCAGTGACGTTCTCGTAGATGGATTTGGTTTTAGTCAGATGGTAAGTTCACCCGTTCACTCTCAGGCTGATTTTACTCGTCACTGGCTCGTCGTCGTTCGGACTGCGTCGAACGTTTATCTCAAAGGCCGTTCCTCGGTCCTCTGTGCTACCTCGGTAGCGACGATTGCCAGTTCAGTTCAAATTTTTTACGATGCACAATCCCACCGCTGCCACCAATTTGTTGTGCCCTGCGTGATGGCTCGCAAGGCTGGTACGGGATTTGGCAATATCGTAGGTTCGGAAGTGAACAAAAGATTGGAATCTACTGGGTGAACTACACCAAGTTTGGTTAAATTCAGAGACTAAGTCTTTATTCAAACTTTCATTAAAACTAGACTGCGGTTTACAAGAGTTTTGCCGTGTTAACAGGTCGAGCGTCAAGTCTAGAATCCGTCCATTTGTGGAATCGCATTGGTTTTATATCCTTCTTGGGCGTGGTACGCGTTACTATGCCCGGTCGCCGCGATGCGTTCGCATTTTGCTGATATTGTAGAATTGGTCGCTAGCGGCTGTCTTAGCTTCGAAACGTCTCGAACGTTTCGTAACGTAATATAATATGTATAATATATCTAACACGTGTGCTTGGGCGTTGCCTGGGCACAACAAATTCATATACACGGTTGAATTCACAAAAAAAACACCCTATATTTTTAGTTATTATATAAATGGAAGAATTGTTAAAAAATAACGTGAGGTAAAAATTTTTTTTTCAGAAAAATTTTTTTTTTTTAAATTTTGTTACCGTTAATTTGTAGCGCTTATTGCACCATTAAACTTTTGTTTGAAACCTTTTTTCTGTCTGTTGTACTTTGAAAGTTATACGTGAAAAAGTGGAAGTGGTAATTTGACTTTGAGGTTAGTTTTCACCCCCTTAAAGGGCGATAGGGCACAAATGAAACACACCGTTGTTCTTGTTTTGAGTCACTCTAAAAACCCACAAAGTTGCGTTCCAATCGGTGAGTCCGGATTCGCGGTGTTCCCTTGTTAATCAGTAACAAGGGTCCCGGCGATGATGGTCTGCCTCCGGTGTTTTTTAAATCCTGCTCTTTTATCATGTCTAGAATTTTGTGGCTGATCTTTAATATATCTCTCCAAACAGGCAAATTTCCAACTAGGTGGAAATCGAGCATAATTACACCCATCTTTAAATCTGGGGATAAATCGGATATCGTTAACTACAGGCCAATCTCTATTTTGAATGTCATGCCTAAAATCTTTGATGATATCGTCACTTGCAAACTGTCATCGCTGGCCAAACACCATATAGTCAAGGAACAACACGGCTTCGTAGCGAATCGCTCAACCCTCACTAACCTGACTTTATTCTATCACCATATCTCGAGCAACTTAGAATACGGCCGCCAGGTTGATGCCATTTTCACCGACTTTCGAAAGGCGTTGGACACGGTTAATCATACAATCCTGATAAATAAGCTCGCCTCTATCGGTTTTTCGGGCAGTATACTCTCCTGGGTGTCCTGCTATCTCACGGGCAGAACACAGGTCGTTAGATATTAAAAAGGCAACAGTCCAGGAGTCTGTTCGTGCCGTCTGGAGTGCCTCAAGGCTCTCATCTAGGCCCCCTTTTATTGAATCTATTTGTAAATGACATTGCGTCTATTTTTCAATACTGTAACTTCTTCTTGTATGCTGACGATCTTAAGATTTTTCTTGACGTCAAATCTTCTTTAGATGCATGTCGTTTGCAGCTCGATTTGAGTAACCTTGTTGTGTGATGCAGAATTAATCATATGTCCTTAAACATTACTAAATGTAAAGTCGTGCGTTTCACCCGTAAAAAATTTGTAATGGCATATCCATATTCAAACGGTGGTGTCGTGCTGGACGCAATTCACAATGTGTGTGATGTGGGGTTCTGATTCTCCTCTTCGTTATCTTTCAATGAGCATTATAATAACACCAATCGCAAGGCCTCTAGAATGCTTGGCTTTGTCATCAAATCATCCTCCGTATTCAAAAATCCTGCAACATTTAAAATACTGTACTCTGCCCTGGTGCTTCCGTATCTCAGCTACTGCTCCACGTTATGGAATCCTCGACATCAGATCCATATAATCTCCCTTGAACGTATACAGGACAAGATCCTGCGCTTTGTCGCTTGCAAACTAGGTGAGCCGATCCCGAAAACATGGCACGTTTATGACCACATTCTAAATATACTCGGTCTACCCACCCTCGAGGAGAGCAGAACTGTGTCCGACTTACTGTTTGCTTTCAAAATATTAAATAATCACATTGATTCTCCGGACTTACTAGAATTTTTCAGGCTCAATGCTCTACCCAAAATGTTTAGACAATTCCCACTTTTCGCTTTAGAAATGCACGCCACGAGTTACGGTAAGCACGACACCATTTGGTGCCTTTACACGGACGTTCTTTTGGGACACTTTTGCGCGCCACACGCCAGCGCGGCACGCATTTGGCGTGGCGTGCCGGAACGTCGCAGGCCAGAAGATCGTACCCGTCACTACTTAGAGACAGCGAGTTCGGGCTCCCATTTCTACGTCGACTCCACGTGCTTTTTCCAGGAACCAGCGCAGTCTTGTATTGTGTACTACCTGTTCCATGTATATTATCGATCTGCGAAACAATCGGCAAGACACGATCGCGATACACGTAGGTTCGCGAAAAGTATACGAATTCCTCGATATACCTGGCTTATAGAGGATATCATAAATGCTTTTACTGTAGGGCATACTGAAACATCTGTTTTTACGAAGCTACATTTGGTTTACCTGAAGGTGCTATAAATTATGGAAATGGTTTATTACTCAGTTATAACGACTGTATTGCGATCTGCATTCTTCTTGCAGACGAAAAGTTTCCACCTCATCGGAAGTTCTTGCTAGCATCTTGTGTGCAGTTAGAAGTGTGGCGCGCCGGAATTCCACGTTCTTGCGTGCGAGTAGAACCGTTGTCAGGCGTGGCGCGTCCAAAAAAGTGTGGCGCGCTTGAATTTTCGTCCCACGCAAACCTCGACTCAAGAGGCAACCCTACCGATAAGCCGTGCCTCGATGGGTTTCAAGGACTTCGACCCTCGAGCCCAGGGGGGCCGTACAATGTTGCCCCCTAAAAAGTGACGAATCAAAAATTCTACATTTTTCATCGGATCTTGGCGAAAGTGGTGTGAATCGTTTCCTTATGCTTTCCCGATGAAAATGGTCCAAAAACGACACAAATCGGATCGTAATTAAGGAATCTTCATAATAAATTGATTTCCAAAATTTCGTTAAAAATAGTTCGATTTACATGAAATTTGGTATAATTTTCATTTGAAAAACATAAGAAATGCATCGGTATCACTTTCATATCGATACGCGTGTACACGTGCATCGAAATTCACGGATCGTAGTATCCGTGTACCCGTGTACTGAAATTCACGCGTATACATGTATCGAAATATACGGTCTCACGTGTATTAAGATATCCATATTTAATTTTTTAACTAACTATCCGAATGTTTAGATTTTACGCAAATACTTTGCGATAGGTAGGTACAGACATAATTTACTAGGTTGCAGATGAAAATAAATAACATCATGATTTTGGTTAATAAAGTTTAATCTATTAATCGTATATTAATCTATTTGAGACAACTACAACAACTGATTTTATGCTAACAGTGCGCATATGAGTTTTGTAAGGCGCTCTATTTGAAGTACTATAACTCCGGATATAACCACTATTTTTGCATACAATTTTTTTTCATATTCCCTAAAGATTGACAAATGAAGCCACAAAGCTGGAAGTAAATATATTTAATTCTTTGGTTTGAAAAAATTCTCTTTCACTTCCTACCGCCTGTAGCGGCTCGAAGAGTCTTGGCTGCCAGGCGCGCCGCGCGCCTCAGAATTTTCCGCACTGTCGGAAATTCCACGCGCCACGCCAAACCCTTGGTTTCAAGTGCCGCTTTCCTTTTCTAACTACCTTTTCTGTCTCTTATGTAAACTTTTCTGAAGTCGAGGTTAGCGCGCCACACTTTTTTGGACGCGCCACGCCTGACAACGGTTCTACTCGCACGCAAGAACGTGGAATTCCGGCGCGCCACACTTCTAACTGCACACAAGATGCTAGCAAGAACTTCCGATGAGGTGGAAACTTTTCGTCTGCAAGAAGAATGCAGATCGCAATACAGTCGTTATAACTGAGTAATAAACCATTTCCATAATTTATAGCACCTTCAGGTAAACCAAATGTAGCTTCGTAAAAACAGATGTTTCAGTATGCCCTACAGTAAAAGCATTTATGATATCCTCTATAAGCCAGGTATATCGAGGAATTCGTATACTTTTCGCGAACCTACGTGTATCGCGATCGTGTCTTGCCGATTGTTTCGCAGATCGATAATATACATGGAACAGGTAGTACACAATACAAGACTGCGGTGGTTCCTGGAAAAAGCACGTGGAGTCGACGTAGAAATGGGAGCCCGAACTCGCTGTCTCTAAGTAGTGACGGGTACGATCTTCTGGCCTGCGACGTTCCGGCACGCCACGCCAAATGCGTGCCGCGCTGGCGTGTGGCGCGCAAAAGTGTCCCAAAAGAACGTCCGTGTAAAGGCACCAATTGATCGTCTTTACGGATTGGCCAATAGTGTCAGCCACAAGATTGACTTTTTTCACACAACTCTGTCACCTCCTTCAACAACAACAACAACAACAACAACATCGAAATACTTGTACATTATTTCATTGAATGTTTACTAGTATAGATACGTATATTACGACAAACCAAAAATAATACTTTTCTCACACATTTGTCAAGAATTTACATACGCTTCCGCGGTTTCTATTGTACTTAGGTATACCTGATTCATTTCATACCTTATCCACTGGAAGCACTTACCATGAAGTATGTTATTACCCACGCTACGTCCATCCGTTGCATACTTTTTTCCTTTTTTTTTAAAGAAAGGGAAAATGCATTACGCATACCCCGACAACCATTACGTCGTGGTTATGTGGGACTCTCCCATTATGGCATACCCACTAAAAACCTCCTCTACGTTCAAACAGTGCATACTTGTATACATGAAAACAAAAACATCGTACGCGACATTAATAAAACGTATATACATATACACATGTTCGTGCACGCACACACAAACACACTACGAGGTATCCATACACGTATCACTGTTGTTGACGGCGTCGCACTCGGGAATCCGATAGTGTCCCCACGAAAAAGTTTCGATCTGGTCGGGTAGTACGTATCGCTTATCGTCATACGGACTGAGCGCGGTCTTCAGTTCGTTCACCGAATATACGTCGTATAATTGCGCACGGATGTGGTTCTGTCGAATCGTCGTTTCCGCGTGCTCGCGAAGACACCGCACATAATCCTCGAAACGTATCTTGTTCGCGCCCACACTCCTCTTCACACCCTTCACTTTTTTCGTCTCGATCGTTCCCGCCGATGCGTCACACACTCGAGTCGCGTACATCTTGGACCGCAGTCCCACGAACTCTGTCATCAAGGCACCGTTGTTCTCGTCTTTCATGAGTCCCGGCACCTTCTTGTTTACGCACGGCATACCGTACGGGTTGTCCACCGCGTAATCGCTCGTGTCGAATCGCGCACTGACGTCACTTTTTATCTGCTCGTAAGCGTTATCACACCGCAGCTGGTACATTAAACTGTCGGTGTGCGTGTACAAAACCTTGCACCCATCGCTGAACTTTGCACGCATATAGTCATAGTGAAATTCGTATAGGCACACCTTAGACACGTCCAACACGCTCATACCCACGTATATGGGTTTATCGAATTTCACTTTTAGCTTACGCAGTTCGATAGCGACTAAGTGCTCCGAAAATAACGCTCGACTGTGGAAATTCGGTTTCGCCATCAACGATTCGGCGCCGTAACGTCCGACCACAGCGTCACTAGTCGCACGTCCACTCGCTTTCGAACGTTCTCCATCGTTTTCCCGTACACAGCATTGTTCATTAGTTTGTACAGTGTTTTCTGTAAATCGCTGGTAGCTCGCGTCCTCAAGTCCGTGTGGACGCTTGCGCACAGGACCGAACAGAAGGTCCGCGCGCTCGTCGTGAATGTCCCGCGGATACTCCAGATCCACATCCAGCAGGTATCCCTCTGGTCCATCGTCCTTCGGCAAGGAGTTCACGTTCAACTCGGCCACCGCCTTGCCCAACTCGATTATTGCCGCCTCGTCCAGCCATCGGAATCCGCCGTACGGCATAGCCTGCGACAGTGCCCATCCGTACAGGTTCTTCAAATCGAAGTACATCAAGTACGTGGATGGTTGCGTTGCGTCGTACATCGACGTCGGTAGGTACTTGTTGTTGACGCGAGCGTACCTGAGCGAGCACTGGCTCAGGCCACCGCGTATACCACGCTCCACGTAAACGCCGGTAGCGTAAAGTAATGCGCGGGGTCCAGTTTGTAGCTCGCGATAGAATCGATACGAAAGTTTTCGAACACGTCCGCGAGCAATAGCACGTCCGTCTTCAAGTATAAATCACTGTACCCGCCTAATGTCTGTATACGAAAACTGTTCCACACGTTTGTCGCGTGCGCGTAATCGAACTCCGACACACCACTATCGTTCAACCGATTGTAGAACGCATCACGAGGCGGTAGTCGCGTGTCCTTCAACTTTTCGCGCGACGCCACGTAATCGTATGGGAAGACCCCCTTTCTGGTGAGGAGATCGAATTGCTCGTCAGGGAGATGTTGGAACTCGCATCAAAGAATCGTTAGTCTGTCTTTCCCGAGATCCGACGCGAGCTTCTGCAGACTCGTTGCCAAAAACTTGAACGAACCGACGAATCAGAACTTCAACGTTCGTCGCCAGTCCTTGCGCTCGCCCTTGAGGTCCTCAACGTCCTTCGTAAACGATATGGATCGTTCTTTCGTTAGCGGTAGGAGGCTGATCTTTCCCTCGAACGCGTCTGCCAACTCCACAAGGTAATTATACTGTGTATAGGTGTGATAGATCCCTACGAACAAGTAGTTGTACTAGAGGTGGCGGTGTTCTCATCGCCGTTAGGAATTCGATGCCTTCCTGTTCTATTGTCGTCAGCTGCTCTGATCTTGAACAAGTTTTTGTCAGAGTCCACCTTCATGATAATAAATATTTGTTATTGGGTGCTATCTATTTACCGCCTGCATCCCAGCCTTCACTCTACTCGAGTCACGTCGATTGTGTCACTGAACTATACCATAAATATAGCAAAGATGTCCTCTCTCTGTTCGGGGACTATAATCTCCCTCATGCGGTGTGGTACAATGACTCGGATCAAGCCTGTTTTAGGAAGTCGGGGATATCATCGAGGGAATCGGCAGCTATTGATCTCCTCCTGTGTTGTGTGGGTTACTGCAACCTTACCCAAGTGAACACGGTATTTAATGAATATAATGTGATTCTCGATCTCATCTTTGTTAGTCGTTTAAACGTCACCGTCAATCGTGTCCTTGATGCCCCTATCGAACCGGACGCCTATCACACTCCCCTGTATGTGATGTTTAGCGATTTGGTCTCAGGTCCTGGCCTCGTGGGTGAAAACTTCGAATATAGGAACATCAAACTTGGCGATTACCTCAGCGTGTTGGGGTACCTGAATTCAGTCGATTGGGGTATGGAGACTGGTAGCACAGAGCCAAGTATTGCTCTGGAGCGCCTATATGGTCATATTAATCATGCAATTAACGCCTTCATTCCGGTCCGATCTGTGGTGCGGTCCTCGTTTCCCCCGTGGTTTTCCCCTGGTTTGAAGTCTCTGATCCGACTGAAGAAAAGGGCGCATACAACCTTTAAGCGTTCAGGCGCATTTGGCGACTATCTGAAATTTTCCAATCTCCGATCGAAGTGTAAGGTAGCTCTATTGCGTGGTCATCGTATATACATTGATGGTGTTGAGTGAGCTGTAATGGATAACGTATCATGTTTCTGGTAATTTGTAAACATTCAGCGGAGCGGGCACGGTATTCCTGATAAGGTGCATCTCGATCGTACCTCTGCTTCGACGAATTTGACAGCTGCTAACCTTTTTGCAAAATTCTTTGGCTCGGTATATAATCCTCGGGCCGGAGCGGCGCCTGCCTTGAATCCCGGTCCGTCCTCTGGCAATGATGCAAACATTCACTCGATAACCATCTCTGTAGGTGAAATATATTCCAAACTTGAGTCGCTTGATACGGTAAAAGGCTCAGGATACGATAGAATTCCGCCTATATTTTTAAGGGAATGTCGCTTCATTCTGGCTAGGCCCCTATGGTATATTTTTAATTCGTCACTATCAAAGGGAACTTTCCCTGCAGCTTGGAAGACCAGTCTAGTCACCCCGGTAGTCAAGACAGGCGACCGCACTGATGTTAGAAACTATCGACCTATTTGCAAATTATCGGTCATGCCTAAGATCTTCGAGGAAATTATTACGGAGTACTTAACGCCCTGCTTCGCTAATGTCATCTGCGACGAACAGCACGGATTTGTTCCCGGGTGATCGACGACATATAATCTGGCGGTATACCACTGTTTCGTCTCTGCGGCGTTGGAAGTTGGTGTGCAAGTCGACACCGTGTACACTGACTTCGGGAAGGCCGTTGATTCGGTGGATCACTGTACGTTGCAGTATAAATTAGCCTCAATCGGGATGAAGGGGCCGCTCCTAACTGGGATTGTTAGCTACCTTGAAGGACGTGTGCAGGTTATTAGGGTGCATAACCAACTATCTAATCCGGTTAATATGACCTCGGGTGTCCCTCAGGGATCGCATCTTGGTCCCCTCCTGTTCCTTCTCTTTATTAATGAGCTCAAAGGGGTTTTCCTGCACAGCAAATTCCTTATGTACTCCGACGACCTGAAAATTTTCCGTACTATCAGTTGTGCTTCCGACATGGATTTCCTGCAAAGTGACCTCTGTAGGTTCGAGCAGTGGTGTACCGTCAACAAGATGCAGCTAAACACCGTTAAATGTGTGTTATTGAGGACCCATAGGGCTATCAGCGGCATTCCATCGATGTATTTTCTATGTAACACCTCTCTGACTGAAGTACCGAAAGTCTCTGACCTTGGTGTTTTGTTAACCGCAGGACTGGATTTTCGCAACCATTATCTTAACATCACTTGTAAGGCGATGAAAACCCTTGGGTTTACCGCCCGTTTTGCTAAACATTTTAGACGGATCAGAACACAGAAGTTACTATATGTTGCACTTGTTAGGCCACAGGTAGAATATGCGTCGGCAATTTGGAGCCCGCGGCATAAGCAATATGTCAGCTTAATAAAAAGGGTACAGCATAAGTTCCTTAGGCTAGCCATGACAGCAACTGGTAGCCCCGTGCGGTTCAATGACCACGATTACAGTCTTGCCTTGCTAAAGACGAGGCTCTCTGCTCTTGAGGACCGCCGTGTCTGTTCCGACCTACTGTTCTTGTATACAGTAATTCACGGCCAGATAAATTGTCAGGACCTTCTCGCCTCGATTTGTCTTCTTGCCCCACAGCGGTCACTGCGTCCGAGACCCCTTTTTTGCATCGAGTGTCCCTGCTTACATTCATTATACTGCTGATCCGATAAACCGTGCTATAGACAAGTTTAATCAGTGTCCTGCGGACATGGAACTGTTCTCAGTCTCCCTCGCCTCCTTCAGGAGTTAATTGCTCAGGAGACTGTTACCTCTTTAATTTATATCACCACTGGTGCTGCGATTATGTCTTTGTATGCAGACTGTTGTATTTTGTTTGTTTTACTTTATTTTGTTTAATGTTATTTTATTTATTTTATTTTTTATATTAATTTATATTATCCATATCTCTTGTATTCATCTGCTTTACTCTGTATTCTAAAGGGTTCTCCCGTCCAAATAATAATAATAATAATAATAATAATAATAATAATAATAACTCCTTGATAACGAAGTGCGCGTCGTAGCCGAACATGTGGAACACCACAGGTATCGTGCACGAACGTTGGTAGGGCAAGTTGCACGATCTATACCCCGCGCCCCTGTACTCGCCCGTCGAGTGACAATGATCGCGCACTTTCGTATCGTCTTCGCCTCGGTCGAAGGGTCCTCCGCACATGTGACGCGCTGTTGCCTCGTGAAATCTCCGCCACTGTTGCTGCCTTAACGGTGCCATAGGTTTCTTGGTGCGTAAACACGGGCACGCAACGTTTGCGAATTCCGGCAGTTCACGCACGAACCACTGCACACAATCGGAGTCACTGCGATACGCTCGATATCCGCAGAGACTCGTCGTAGGAACAATGTACCTAATATCCTACGCTATGAACTCTGTGGCGTTGATACGCGTACGTGCGCCTACGATTCATCGCTGGCTGCTCGATGTCCTGCAGCAAACACTCAAAGTCCGCGTAGATAACGAACGGCACGCGTTCCTTGTGTTCGTCAAGCTGGAACCGTACAATTTGCTCCTCTTCGGTTGGCAATTGCACCGCGCACTCGTTCCAGCGCAGACAATCTGCAGTGTGCCGCTGCAATCGCTTCGCCGACGAGAAAACGTTGAGGCACCTGAAACGTATACGGAAAAAATGTAAACCGTCACGTATCTCTCGACATTTTTTTGATTTATTATTCTTATTTGCTTACCTATCGCAAACGAATGCATGATATCCGTGTTTGCTGAGTTGGCTGGAAATTAAGCGGGAGGGACTGGGGATGAACGCGAATTGGTACCGCTGCGAATCCTTGGGATTTTGGATCAGCAGCACGTTCGCATGTCTTCCTTATCGCTTGTTTGTGGACACGCGTAGCGGTACGCAGCCATCCTCGTCGGATCACAAGTAAATGTTCACGGAAACGTCGTTGGCATCCTCGAATTTCTGTACCTGGTCCACGGACATGGGGAGTATCACGCCATCCGTACGGAGCACCGTCGAGTAGTGTGGATACGACACAATCCTGTCCCAGTGTGCAGTAGCCGCAAACACACTTGCGACGACCGACCACAAAAACACGTGTTTTCTTTACACTGCACGTTCACGACTGCTTTTTTCGATACGATCACTCGCGGAAGCGACACGTTGCACCCGGCACGCAGTGGATTGTATTTGTTTATGTTGATCAGGAGATTCTGTACTGCCCGTAAGGTCCATCCACTCTCACGCTCCTGAAAGTCCTCCATCGCGATCAACGTCGGAGCAACCACTTGCGTCGCGTACCATTGGCGAACATTCGACGACATAAAGAGTACTTGGTTACGCGTCGCGAAACGTCCCTCTCGTCTCGCAACTCGAATTCCGCATTTAAAATGGTATTCACTGATATGCTGTGATGCTCCGTAATAGCGCTCGTAACGCGCGAAATCACCGTTCAACGGGCATTCTCAAAGAATTTACGTGGACCGACGGCCTCCACGTTTATCACTGCCCCAGTCGACAAACGCTTCTCGAACGCGGTTCTCAGTTCCTTCCACACGACCTTGGGTGACGTCGCTCGAGTAGCGAGCCCACACCCTACTCGCGATAACCGACCTCGCACTATCGCGCGCAATGTTTGCGTTCGCGCGAGCAACGACACCATCCGCTGTTTCTCCCACACCGGCACGCGTTCGCCTCGTTGATACAGAACGATGTGTGAAATTCCGCGGTGGTCCTCAAATGTTCGGACATCCGAGACAACGCCAAAAACGCGTTCTTGAACGTTTCCATGTTCTTGTTCTTTACACGTACGCAATCACTTCAAATAAAGGACTCTTTCCGACGCCTTATCATTCGCGACTTTATCCTATGGAAAATGCGAGCTGCTTTAAATATACGAACATCCCAACCTCAACTCTCCCCACCCCCCTTGCAACCCAATGGAATAATACCTACAATTGTAGTCATATCGCGCTTTTACTCATCATATTCTTCTCGAAAGCTTACCTGCACTCATTATCGCAAACAGAATAGAGCTGTTCAAGTACCCGGAAAAAGCAAGCCGAGTCTGACTCGGCTCGAAAGACCGAGCCGAGCCAGGTACCCGAAAGAACCGAGCGGCTCGGATGGAACCAAGTCCTTGAATTTTTTTCAAGCGGCCCGAAAGAACCGGGCGGATTGGATAGAACCGAGCGGCTCGGTTCTAACCGAGTACTTGAATTTTTCCAAGCGGCCCGAAAGAAACCGGGCGGCTAGGAAAGAAACGAGCGGCCCGAAAGAAGTTCGAGCGGATCGAAAACTATTTGTCCGATTTATTTCAAAGTTGGTACACATATTCTTAGTGGTATTATCAATTTTATGCAATAACCCATTCGTATATAATAAATGTTTTAAGTTTTCCTTGTTAGGTAAAAAATGCTAGTGATATTTACCTTGCTCTCATTTGTACAATAACTTTTTTCTTCTCAAATCCGTATGCTACCTTGTAGATATTTGATTAATGAACACTAGAATCATGGTATTTCTGATGTTAGATACACTTGGACATCATAATTTGATACATCGCTCGCGCACGTAATATTTATGCAACATATGCCTTAATACATGCTCTGTACATAAGAATTAGCGAAATAATTCCCAACCTCATTGTATCTGTAAAAAGAATTCGTCTAACCCCTTAATAAAGGGTGTTGCCTGTTAATGGCTAAATAAGTATAAATGAATAAATAAAGAAATAGGTATAATATAGACTGCGGAATTTAGTGTAAATGCATGTTTTTGTAGTAAAGGATTAAATAAACAAGTGGAACTTTGACCGATCTATATTTCATCTTTAAGAGGCTTTAAAAAATATATTTGTAATTTTGCATTTTTTGGGCATTTTTCATGATTCTTGCCATATACGGAATTTGTTTACAAATTAGCTCTAGTAATTGTTAGAAGTTGCTGAACCTCGACTTTAAAATTTAATAGCTTCATATGTATGTTAAAAAGTTTATGTAAGTGTAATAGTTATATTATATTAAAAAGTTTAGTAATTTAATAGCAGGTACCGTGATACTTGTAATAGTTTGTATAATGCACATATCATGCGAATGTACTGATAGATTGTATATTGATGAAACAAGATTGTATGAATTTTCTAATCCCCACGGAAGTGCGTCGGATATTTGCTGTATTCATTCTACATATATATGTGTCCAGAAACTCAGAGAAAGAAACGAAGTGAAGTTTCATTTTCACTGAACTGTTTGGCTTGTATTGATAGGATTGTTGTGCACTGGAACGCGGCATATCAGACTTGCATTAACTTCCGCAGTCTAGGTATAAATAAATAAACGAATAATTTTTAAACAATAATGAACTTGAATAAACGTACAATTTTTTTTATTTAATTAATGCAAGAACGCAGTACCAACCAGTTTGAATGTGGATGGGGAATACTTCTGCAAGAGCGTATGAAAGTACAAGAAATAAAATAATTTTATTTAAATAACATTTGCACAGTTTAATTATACGTTGTAGCATATTTCGTACATTGGATTACATACAGACTTTATACATGATGGACGCATACTATCTGCATACTACATACACACTATATTCGTGCTATACATATACATTACTTATTATATACATGGGACATACAGTATAGGCATACAATGTACTGTTGGCCCTACGCACGTACTAGATGCTACTATATTGCGTACTATATACTATTACATTATATTACATGAGGGGGACATATAGTATTGGTATTTGTTTGACCTTCCGATGACCTTGAAAAGTCCTGCAGAGGTCACGTGCCGCCGGCATTAGCGTTACCCGATGTACACCGCGGGGAGGTTGCTCGGTCGGACTTTGTACATCATGGTGGCTCTAAAAAGAGCCGATTTTGCGCCGGTGTAAATAATATATGCCATCACGTAGAGTTGCTGTAACAAAATGAACACAAATGCAGGGACTGTTAGATAGTTAAAACTCAATGGAGATAGTAGATCGCACATTAGTAAATTAATAAGGTTTCTTTGCTCTTACCATTGTTGTTTGGGCCTATTCGCTGACAAAAAACACAGCTGCTCCACCCTGTGGCCCAGGAGGCATGTCCGCTTCTCCGTGACTATGTTGCCGGCACGCGAAAATAGCCTTTCGCTATAAGCCTGCGATGCCGGCACGCCCAAAATATTTTGTGCCGCCCGGGCCAGTTTGGGAAATCGCGTTCTGTGGTCTCTCCACCACTTCAGAATACAGGATTCCGGCTCTATAATTTTGCCCTCCATATAGGTTTTTATCTCCGCTTGGAGCGTATCATCCGGCGTCCCCAGCTCCTGCCTCCCAACATCGGCATAATAGTCTTCTAATGTCCCTAACGCTGATTCTGTCATAGAAACAAAATATATAACAAACAACATGGAACATAGTATCACATAATCTTAGCATTGTTTCACACTTACCTGACGACGTTTCGCTCGACGATTCGCGTTCCTCACTCACGACATTCGCGTTGCTTCCCCCCAGGTACTTATCCGCAAACAAATACAGGGTCGTGTGAGCGGCGTCTTTAGCGTCTGCCGGCAATAGCCGGTCTTTGACGCGAGGGTCCAGAATCATTGCGATCATCATCGTTTCGGACGTGTCGATGAAATCAAATCGGTCTTTCAATTCTTGTAATAAATATTGCCGGAATTGAGTACAGTGCTTTGGTGGGGTCTCATCCATACGGCATGATAACCACTTCCGTAGGTACTTAATTGACGAAATGTAACGGCATAGCGTTGGCGAATCTTCCACTGTCATCATTAGTGTGGCTTCTTTGAATAATTTTAATAAAGCACAATATTTCTCAATTCTGGACCACTCGCTACTCGTTATAATGTCCGGCATTCCTCGCTGACACAACACTGCATTAAGTGCGTGTTGTACCTGGAGTAAGCGACACAACATGTCGTATTGCGAGTTCCAGCGCGTCTCCACGTCGCCGATCAGCGTTAGGGGCTTGAGAGTTGGATTATGCTGCTTTTGGGCCGCATTCAATTTATCGTACGCCACCGTTGAGCGATGGAAAAATTTAACAATTATCTTGCACTTTTTCAGGATCTCCATGAGGTCATCTGAATTTTTGATCGCGCCCTTTACCACTAACTGAAAAAAACTCATTGCATTAAATATGTAATGTTAATGATTCATTATTCATTTTAGCATTCAAATGTTTATTTACCTGCAGAGTATGGGCGTAACATGGGATACGCTCCCACTCAGGGCATAGTTTAACTGCCTTTGCGATGTTGGCCGCGTTGTCTGTAGTAAAAAAAATTGTCAACTCCTCTCTGAGTAGGTCCCAATCAGTTAAACACTTGCACAAGTGAGCATACAGGTTTTCGCTCGTGTGCGACTCTGTGATGCACTCTATTTGTAATGTGCAATTCTTCAAAACAAAATCTGCATTTAAGTAATGCACAGTTAAAGAAATAAAACGCTCCTTCGAGCGTGACGTCCAGCCGTCCGTGGTAAATGCGAATGTCCGTGTCTAATCCAAAACAGTTAAAAGATGTGTAGGTGTATATCTTTAATATAGTTACAAATGTTCTTCAATATAACATAAAAGATGGTGATAAATGGCATGAACGTTTGAGAAGTTATACTTACAGTTTTCGCATCCTCGCTAATCAGGTCCTGCAGTTTCTTCATTTCCGCTTCATAGAACTGCGGTAGGATTTCGTCGGCGAACGTGGCCCGGCCGGGGATCTCGTATCGGGGCTCCAGAACATTCATCAATTGTTTGAACCCCTCATCGGACACCATAGAGAATGGTTGACAATCGAAGATCACCATGCGGGCAATCGCATCGGTGATTTGCTTTGCTCGCGGCGACGATGTTTCCAGCGTGGGCAGTTGCGCAATTACTGTGGGCGAATTTCGCGGTATGAGTCACGTGGGTAATGGGAAATTGGGTAATTGTTCAAAATAAAGTTCCATGTATGAGTAGAAGCATAAATAGTTAATTTCTTACATACCGTTTACATTGGTCGTGGCTTGAACCTGACGGTTCTCAGTCCTCTCCGTATCTCGGAATACATCGGTATGTTGCACTTCCATGTGCCGGCGTAGCGATGTGGTGCCTCCTGATTTGGTCTTATACTTTTTCCCGCAAGTATTGCATGTACTCTCCTCTCGATTTAATTTCGTAAACCACATCCAGACAGAACTGTGGTTCCTACGCGGTGGTCGAATATCAACGAGAGCGTTGGGGGAGGACTCATCCTCGCTCGGTCCGCTTTCTGCCACATCCATGGCCTCGGTTCCACGGATAATTTCCATTATAAATGTTACACTGAATGTAAATGCACAAGATTCAAGAGAGTTGTGGGTGAGTGTTGGCTCACCGACCGATACTTTGCGAATGCTTCTTGTCGTGGAAAGAATTATCAAAGTTGGCGCGGATGGTGTGTATTCTTGGAAGGGGAAACCAGTGTCAAAATGCAGTGATTGGATGCTAATTACCAGAGTCGCTCATTATTGGTTGTCTTCCGCTTCAGTTCTGCTGGGTGGGGGTGCTTTCTGTACTGCAGGTACAGGTAAGAATCTTCAGTGATGCCAGATTCGGGACGGGTTCCCTCGAGACTTTCCCCCACCCCGCGCACACTACGCCGGAACAGCGTATCCGTGAGCTCGACGCTTCGGAGTCCAACTCACGGACACGCAGCTCCGGCGTAGTGTGCGCGAGGTGGGGGAAATTCTCGAGTCAACTCGTCCCGAATCTGGCATCACTGGGTAAGAAGGCCTGGCGCTTCTACGCACGCGGAGAACCGTTAACCTTTGGTACCATGATTTTTTTATTTCACCCAGAACAATTCTTATCGTTGCATTTTTGCCCACACTTCATCGTGAAAATAAGCAAAAAATCCTAGTGTACCAGTTCTTAAAAAAATGAAAAAATGTGTCTATAACGCCACTGTTACATCATGCATTAGGGTACCTATGTATTATAATGTTAAGCCAATGCTCTTTTCTGCAGAATGTTACACTATTGTTACATACATATACTTGGTGCTTTCAGTGGTCCTGGCGAAATAATTTCGTGGTGTTTTCCCAATGAAGATGATATCAAATGTGATAAAGTTTTCTTAAAAAATATCCAGATTCATATCGTACTTGGTATCATCGGTATCAATCATTTTCATGCAGATCTAATGAGAAATACAGAACTTGGTGTTTCGATTAGTACATGATTGGCGCCCATCTCCTATTTTCGTATTAATAATTGTGTTACCCTCCAATTGTCTTGTTTCTTACCGCGTCACCTTGTCCGCGCGTATTCAGCTGCGGGTAGAGGTAAGATGGCCTTTCGCCCCTACGGCGTAGGACCTTTGCGGATATATGCAGTTACCAATAAAATAATAAAACGTTTCGTACCGACCGTAGCAAAGTTAAATTTGCCACGTTTATGAGTTAACGACCCCCCCTGAATTGTACGTCTTGTGCATTCTTTTCGCCGAAGCTAGTAAACACGACCTTCTGTTGGAAAAAAATTTCAAACAACGTGACGCGTACTTTCGCCGAAATTGCCCCTGTATGAAATGCGACAAATTCATTTGTATGATTTTTGCCGTGCCTGCTTCTTTTCCATGCAGATCGTTCGCCCACCCTGGACGCAGTGGCTTCCCCTCTTAATTTTTGGGGGGACTAGGGATGGTACCCCAGTCAGCCCCCTCACTTTTTACTTCAATATGCCAGAAGTAAGAAAGGGACCATCAATGTGGCAATTAAGTACGCGTCACGTTGTTTGAAATTTTTTTCCAACAGAAGGTCGTGTTTACTAGCTTCGGCGAAAAGAATGCACAAGACGTACAATTCAGGGGGGGTCGTTAACTCATAAACGTGGCAAATTTAACTTTGCTACGGTCGGTACGAAACGTTTTATTATTTTATTGGTAACTGCATATATCCGCAAAGGTCCTACGCCGTAGGGGCGAAAGGCCATCTTACCTCTACCCGCAGCTGAATACGCGCGGACAAGGTGACGCGGTAAGAAACAAGACAATTGGAGGGTAACACAATTATTAATACGAAAATAGGAGATGGGCGCCAATCATGTACTAATCGAAACACCAAGTTCTGTATTTCTCATTAGATCTGCATGAAAATGATTGATACCGATGATACCAAGTACGATATGAATCTGGATATTTTTTAAGAAAACTTTATCACATTTGATATCATCTTCATTGGGAAAACACCACGAAATTATTTCGCCAGGACCACTGAAAGCACCAAGTATATGTATGTAACAATAGTGTAACATTCTGCAGAAAAGAGCATTGGCTTAACATTATAATACATAGGTACCCTAATGCATGATGTAACAGTGGCGTTATAGACACATTTTTTCATTTTTTTAAGAACTGGTACACTAGGATTTTTTGCTTATTTTCACGATGAAGTGTGGGCAAAAATGCAACGATAAGAATTGTTCTGGGTGAAATAAAAAAATCATGGTACCAAAGGTTAACGGTTCTCCGCGTGCGTAGAAGCGCCAGGCCTTCTTACCCAGTGATGCCAGATTCGGGACGAGTTGACTCGAGAATTTCCCCCACCTCGCGCACACTACGCCGGAGCTGCGTGTCCGTGAGTTGGACTCCGAAGCGTCGAGCTCACGGATACGCTGTTCCGGCGTAGTGTGCGCGGGGTGGGGGAAAGTCTCGAGGGAACCCGTCCCGAATCTGGCATCACTGAAGATTCTTACCTGTACCTGCAGTACAGAAAGCACCCCCACCCAGCAGAACTGAAGCGGAAGACAACCAATAATGAGCGACTCTGGTAATTAGCATCCAATCACTGCATTTTGACACTGGTTTCCCCTTCCAAGAATACACACCATCCGCGCCAACTTTGATAATTCTTTCCACGACAAGAAGCATTCGCAAAGTATCGGTCGGTGAGCCAACACTCACCCACAACTCTCTTGAATCTTGTGCATTTACATTCAGTGTAACATTTATAATGGAAATTATCCGTGGAACCGAGGCCATGGATGTGGCAGAAAGCGGACCGAGCGAGGATGAGTCCTCCCCCAACGCTCTCGTTGATATTCGACCACCGCGTAGGAACCACAGTTCTGTCTGGATGTGGTTTACGAAATTAAATCGAGAGGAGAGTACATGCAATACTTGCGGGAAAAAGTATAAGACCAAATCAGGAGGCACCACATCGCTACGCCGGCACATGGAAGTGCAACATACCGATGTATTCCGAGATACGGAGAGGACTGAGAACCGTCAGGTTCAAGCCACGACCAATGTAAACGGTATGTAAGAAATTAACTATTTATGCTTCTACTCATACATGGAACTTTATTTTGAACAATTACCCAATTTCCCATTACCCACGTGACTCATACCGCGAAATTCGCCCACAGTAATTGCGCAACTGCCCACGCTGGAAACATCGTCGCCGCGAGCAAAGCAAATCACCGATGCGATTGCCCGCATGGTGATCTTCGATTGTCAACCATTCTCTATGGTGTCCGATGAGGGGTTCAAACAATTGATGAATGTTCTGGAGCCCCGATACGAGATCCCCGGCCGGGCCACGTTCGCCGACGAAATCCTACCGCAGTTCTATGAAGCGGAAATGAAGAAACTGCAGGACCTGATTAGCGAGGATGCGAAAACTGTAAGTATAACTTCTCAAACGTTCATGCCATTTATCACCATCTTTTATGTTATATTGAAGAACATTTGTAACTATATTAAAGATATACACCTACACATCTTTTAACTGTTTTGGATTAGACACGGACATTCGCATTTACCACGGACGGCTGGACGTCACGCTCGAAGGAGCGTTTTATTTCTTTAACTGTGCATTACTTAAATGCAGATTTTGTTTTGAAGAATTGCACATTACAAATAGAGTGCATCACAGAGTCGCACACGAGCGAAAACCTGTATGCTCACTTGTGCAAGTGTTTAACTGATTGGGACCTACTCAGAGAGGAGTTGACAATTTTTTTTACTACAGACAACGCGGCCAACATCGCAAAGGCAGTTAAACTATGCCCTGAGTGGGAGCGTATCCCATGTTACGCCCATACTCTGCAGGTAAATAAACATTTGAATGCTAAAATGAATAATGAATCATTAACATTACATATTTAATGCAATGAGTTTTTTTCAGTTAGTGGTAAAGGGCGCGATCAAAAATTCAGATGACCTCATGGAGATCCTGAAAAAGTGCAAGATAATTGTTAAATTTTTCCATCGCTCAACGGTGGCGTACGATAAATTGAATGCGGCCCAAAAGCAGCATAATCCAACTCTCAAGCCCCTAACGCTGATCGGCGACGTGGAGACGCGCTGGAACTCGCAATACGACATGTTGTGTCGCTTACTCCAGGTACAACACGCACTTAATGCAGTGTTGTGTCAGCGAGGAATGCCGGACATTATAACGAGTAGCGAGTGGTCCAGAATTGAGAAATATTGTGCTTTATTAAAATTATTCAAAGAAGCCACACTAATGATGACAGTGGAAGATTCGCCAACGCTATGCCGTTACATTTCGTCAATTAAGTACCTACGGAAGTGGTTATCATGCCGTATGGATGAGACCCCACCAAAGCACTGTACTCAATTCCGGCAATATTTATTACAAGAATTGAAAGACCGATTTGATTTCATCGACACGTCCGAAACGATGATGATCGCAATGATTCTGGACCCTCGCGTCAAAGACCGGCTATTGCCGGCAGACGCTAAAGACGCCGCTCACACGACCCTGTATTTGTTTGCGGATAAGTACCTGGGGGGAAGCAACGCGAATGTCGTGAGTGAGGAACGCGAATCGTCGAGCGAAACGTCGTCAGGTAAGTGTGAAACAATGCTAAGATTATGTGATACTATGTTCCATGTTGTTTGTTATATATTTTGTTTCTATGACAGAATCAGCGTTAGGGACATTAGAAGACTATTATGCCGATGTTGGGAGGCAGGAGCTGGGGACGCCGGATGATACGCTCCAAGCGGAGATAAAAACCTATATGGAGGGCAAAATTATAGAGCCGGAATCCTGTATTCTGAAGTGGTGGAGAGACCACAGAACGCGATTTCCCAAACTGGCCCGGGCGGCACAAAATATTTTGGGCGTGCCGGCATCGCAGGCTTATAGCGAAAGGCTATTTTCGCGTGCCGGCAACATAGTCACGGAGAAGCGGACATGCCTCCTGGGCCACAGGGTGGAGCAGCTGTGTTTTTTGTCAGCGAATAGGCCCAAACAACAATGGTAAGAGCAAAGAAACCTTATTAATTTACTAATGTGCGATCTACTATCTCCATTGAGTTTTAACTATCTAACAGTCCCTGCATTTGTGTTCATTTTGTTACAGCAACTCTACGTGATGGCATATATTATTTACACCGGCGCAAAATCGGCTCTTTTTAGAGCCACCATGATGTACAAAGTCCGACCGAGCAACCTCCCCGCGGTGTACATCGGGTAACGCTAATGCCGGCGGCACGTGACCTCTGCAGGACTTTTCAAGGTCATCGGAAGGTCAAACAAATACCAATACTATATGTCCCCCTCATGTAATATAATGTAATAGTATATAGTACGCAATATAGTAGCATCTAGTACGTGCGTAGGGCCAACAGTACATTGTATGCCTATACTGTATGTCCCATGTATATAATAAGTAATGTATATGTATAGCACGAATATAGTGTGTATGTAGTATGCAGATAGTATGCGTCCATCATGTATAAAGTCTGTATGTAATCCAATGTACGAAATATGCTACAACGTATAATTAAACTGTGCAAATGTTATTTAAATAAAATTATTTTATTTCTTGTACTTTCATACGCTCTTGCAGAAGTATTCCCCATCCTCATTCAAACTGGTTGGTACTGCGTTCTTGCATTAATTAAATAAAAAAAATTGTACGTTTATTCAAGTTCATTATTGTTTAAAAATTATTCGTTTATTTATTTATACCTAGACTGCGGAAGTTAATGCAAGTCTGATATGCCGCGTTCCAGTGCACAACAATCCTATCAATACAAGCCAAACAGTTCAGTGAAAATGAAACTTCACTTCGTTTCTTTCTCTGAGTTTCTGGACACATATATATGCAGAATGAATACAGCAAATATCCGACGCACTTCCGTGGGGATTAGAAAATTCATACAATCTTGTTTCATCAATATACAATCTATCAGTACATTCGCATGATATGTGCATTATACAAACTATTATAAGTATCACGGTACCTGCTATTAAATTACTAAACTTTTTAATATAATATAACTATTACACTTACATAAACTTTTTAACATACATATGAAGCTATTAAATTTTAAAGTCGAGGTTCAGCAACTTCTAACAATTACTAGAGCTAATTTGTAAACAAATTCCGTATATGGCAAGAATCATGAAAAATGCCCAAAAAATGCAAAATTACAAATATATTTTTTAAAGCCTCTTAAAGATGAAATATAGATCGGTCAAAGTTCCACTTGTTTATTTAATCCTTTACTACAAAAACATGCATTTACACTAAATTCCGCAGTCTATATTATACCTATTTCTTTATTTATTCATTTATACTTATTTAGCCATTAACAGGCAACACCCTTTATTAAGGGGTTAGACGAATTCTTTTTACAGATACAATGAGGTTGGGAATTATTTCGCTAATTCTTATGTACAGAGCATGTATTAAGGCATATGTTGCATAAATATTACGCGCGCGAGCGATGTATCAAATTATGATGTCCAAGTGTATCTAACATCAGAAATACCATGATTCTAGTGTTCATTAATCAAATATCTACAAGGTAGCATACGGATTTGAGAAGAAAAAAGTTATTGTACAAATGAGAGCAAGGTAAATATCACTATCATTTTTTACCTAACAAGGAAAACTTAAAACATTTATTATATACGAATGGGTTATTGCATAAAATTGATAATACCACTAAGAATATGTGTACCAAGTTTGAAATAAATCGGACAAATAGTTTTCGATCCGCTCGAACTTCTTTCGGGCCGCTCGTTTCTTTCCTAGCCGCCCGGTTTCTTTCGGGCCGCTTGGTTCTATCCAATCCGCCCGGTTTCTTTCGGGCCGCTTGGAAAAAATTCAATCCGCCCGGTTTCTTTCGGGCCGCTTGGAAAAAATTCAATCCGCCCGGTTTCTTCCGGGCCGCTTGGAAAAATTCAAGTACTCGGTTAGAACCGAGCCGCTCGGTTCTATCCAATCCGCCCGGTTCTTTCGGGCCGCTTGAAAAAAATTCAAGGACTTGGTTCCATCCGAGCCGCTCGGTTCTTTCGGGTACCTGGCTCGGCTCGGAAACCGAGTCCCGGATTGGTTCGGTTTTCAAGCTACCCGAATATTCAAGTACTCGTACAGCTCTAAAACAGAAGCGCACCGATGCTACTACGTATTATTCTCGGGAGTCAAACTTCCATCATTATGTATTTTTGGTGCGGTTATCGCGCACTACCAAAATGCAGGCTTCGACTTGCATCATCTACGCGTCGTACCTCATTATTCTCGGAAGCTGACCTTCGATCGTTATGTATTTTTGGCGCGGTTATTACGCACTAAGAACATGCAGGTTTCGACTTGCATCATCTTCTACGCTTTACATTTCCGTATGTTCTGTCTACGCGGATCGAGAGAAGGATAGATTCATATCATACCTCTCTCTCGTACACCTGGTTCGAATGTCGCGCCATAACAACATGCAGGTTTCGACTTGCATCATCTTCTACGCGTCACATCTCATTATTCTCGGAAGTTGACCATTATATGTTTTCCGTGCGGTTATTACTCGCTAAGAAAATGCCGATTTCGAATTTCATCTACGCGGTCGCAGATATCGGGGCGCGATCTGGCCTTGGGGCGATAAGAGGGTTGCGGATCGCTTCCTACGCATCGATGATACCCCTTCCACATGCTCCCAAGTCCCGTTCCCCCCCCATAGTCTCCATGGGCCGGCTACCCCCTCCAGACTCTCCATGGGCCGGCTTTCCCCTCCACTGACTCATCCCCGCTTCCACGGGTCGCGTTCCCCCCACCCGCTTCCCCCTCACCACTGGTGCGGTACCCCTCGCTCCGCCTCACCCCCTCGTCCTATGTTGTTCCAGAATCGGCTTAGTATATCTACTTTTTGGGACACCCAGTATATTACTCCCTGTCACGTCCCGGTTGAGGTCTTTAGGAACGATGACTATGGAGGGAAAGAAAAGACAGGCGCGAATATTAAATCCGTCACTCTGAGGATTTTGAGGGAACTCAAGCGCGAATCTTGAATCCAGCACTCTGAGCGTTTAGAGGAGATCAGGCGCGAATGTTAAATCCGTCACTCTGAGGATTTTGAGGGAGATCAGGCGCGAATGTTAAATCCGTCACTCTGAGGATTCTGAAGGAACTCAGGCGCGAATCTTGAATCCAGCACTTTGAGCGTTTGGCGGAGATCAGGCACGAATCTTAAATCCGTCACTCTGAAGCTAGGAGAAGATCAGGCGCGAATCTTTAATCCAACACTCTAATCGACCAGGGAAGGTTTAAAGGTAAATACACATCCGGGGAACACCCCTTAGAGCACCTTATGTTTGTTTTGATTTTAGTAATAGGATTTACCGTTGCATTTACGTAAAAGAAACCACGCGTAGTATTTCTGCGAGTTGCACGGCTCATGCAATAGTATGTTTGTAAATACTGGAAGTGCTCTGGTGTTCGCGAACTGAAATCAGCTGTTGCGGCAGCCTGTTTTGGTTTCGAATCTTCATAACCAAAGGATGCACACAATAATTTGAAGCGTGATTTGAAATAAAGATGTTTATTAATTTTAAGCAAGGGTACGTTGACTGTTTATGTTTTAGAAATATTAACACAATAATGCGTTGGACGTTGAGCATTAGCACATGACATTTATGTAAACGGTAATTAATCACAATATAAGAATATGAACATAAAACACATAAAATTAAGTAGAATGATATAAGCAATAATAATAATAATAGTAATAGTACAAAATATAAATGATCGCAATAAGCGTTGATATAGAAAGCAATAATGATAAATGGTATGGAGATGAATAACAATATATAATAATAATAATGGCTTAAGGTAGTTGTCGTAGAGCACTGAGATTAACACTTTTAGAATAATACTTTCGTGCAAAAGTTTCGTCGCAGATATGATTCTGTCGAAGAAAGAGGATGCGGCCTCTCGGGACCTCATATTTATGTAGTTTTACAGGAGTATTGCGGGGTACGCGCGGTATGGACCTTGACACATTTAAGAAATAAGTCGCAGTAGGACTTCCGGGGATTTTATAAACGGTACGTATATTATTAGACGTATTTATGTCACTGTAACGTCCCACGAGGACTCGAACCCGGCGTTACCGACCGTCGGGAAAATAGAATAGTACTACATTACCACGCAGCCAACCTATGTTACCGCGCAGACCCATTATACATACTTTTATATGTTAATATTAAACTAAGCATAGATTAGAGAAACAAATATTATAGAAATGTTAAGACTAATTAATTATAAATACTGACAGAAACACGAAACAAAATATTATATAATAAGCGAGAAAAATGCGAAATAACGAATACCGACTCACTGCGCATGCGCCAGCCCGCCAATTCTCCAGTATAAAAGGAGGCGCACGCAGCACTCGGCGCGCTCATTCGAATACAGATACGTTCTTGCGACCAACGAATGCTAGTTCCTAGAGGCAGCTTAAGTACTATCCAGTAGAATTTCAGCACGCTCCGGAGACGGCAGCGACTGGTTCTCAGTGTACAAAGGTACTGGTGCTCCTTTTTGGATCTTTCATTTAAAGGTTGAGAACTTTGTCTTTGCGGAGGTTTCAAGCGTTGCTCCTACTAGTAGGCAGCAGCTTAGCCACTTAGCAAAGGCAAGGTCTACGGAACACTAGAACAAGAACTCTGCCATAGTGTCGGGAACCGCTCCGGAAACGGTAGCGGCCGAACTTACGGCAGCAGCACACACATATATATATGTATATACAATTCCACAGCGTATTAGAATTAATTAGCATAGATAAAAGAAACCATAAAAAACATAAAAAACATCAAACTTATAATCGTAGTCGTAAGCAATATTATTATACTCGTTATTAGGAATAAGTGTCGTTTGAATAAATCATTGTTACGTTTTAAGTTGGATTTTACTCCTTTACTCAATCAACGAACACCCACCTATCCTATACTCGAGGGACGCCGCTCTCCTCTCGAGAACCTGTTAATATTCAGTCGTCCCCGGACAACCGAACGTTACATCACGTACACCAAATATTCGTCGCAATTAGGCTTCTGGGGTTTTTATGACTGTGAAAGGAGATACTCAACTAGTCGAATGGATTTTGGGTGTTTAATAGAAAAGGGGTTAGAATGGCTTGGACTCTGTGAGTCGTAAAGAGGGGAGTGAGACGTGGTCTCGATTTAAGAGAGTTTTGTAGCGAGGGGCTTGTTTGAATTTTGAAAGGAGGGATTCGTGCCTCATAGGCGAATAGGCGAAGGAGTTCTGTACTGATCATCTTGTGATGGGGACCACTAAGGTACAACATCAAGGTGATCAGCGATTGGGGAGATGGGGTAAGAGTTGAGTTTGAAGGTTTTTGGTGGAGTCACTTTGAGATTAATGAATAGATTTTGGAATATGACCGCGCGAAAAATGGTGGGACATCACATCCCCATTTATTGTCTTAATAAATAATGAATGAATAGTATAAAAACACCTTCTTGCGAATGTAATTATGAGGGAATGTTAGGTAACTCATTTATTTGCTTTTTTTCGTTTTTTTCGATGGCAGTTCTGTCTCGTCACTAACACCCGGTTCCGCGCTTGGCACCCGAACGCGTGCATGTTTCCTCCTGCGCTCCTTCATTTGTGTTCGATGCTCTTCCTCGTTAAAAACAGTCGCCTCGGAATTAAAAATAGTAGAGATCTCTATAGCATTGTCCCTCTGCTCAATTGCTCGCTGATAAGTATTTGATAGAGATAATTCATTAATAATACGTAACACATTAAAGTTATTTTTTTAACACCTGCATGAAAATGGGTTGTTTTTTACACCTGCTGAGCGGGAGTAAAATGATCAATTTCAGAAGTATTCGCGTTTTCTACTTTTCTCCCAAGGGAAAAAGACTTTACGCGCATGCGTATTTGCAATTTTTTACTTTCCTCCCAAGGAAACTGGAGTTTGGCTTTACCCTGTGGTATGAAGATGCAGTTGTTCGACTAATCTTTATCGATTATGTGAGTTTTAACTTGATATTACAATTGTCACAGCACCGCGTTTTACTAAAAGATAAAATTAAAAGATAAAATGAGTAATAATGAGAGTGATACCGATACGGGATACAACACGACCGCCAAAGTAGCAGAAGCTACAAAAGCGATTACAGAAAATTTGCTACCATCAAAATCAAAAGAAAAGTACGAGAGTAGTAGGGTAATGGGGATTCCAACCCAGGTGCTCTGAGGGGAGCGCGGGGGCGGGGGGAAGTAAGGGCGCGCGGGGGAGCGCGGCGGAGGGAAACATGGGCGCGGGGCCTGCGGGGAGAGGAAGACCGGTTGCGCGCGCACGAGCCGCGGAGTGGGGGGAAGTCGCGATGATGGTGGGGGTCAGTCCGGGCCGAGCCACCGCAGAGACCGGGGCCCACCGTCGGAAACTTTTCAGAGGGGAATGACCCCCAAAAATCTGTTTCAGCCCACCCCCCGAAAATTTTTTCATACCTAACCGAGGGGGAATGACCCCCAGAAATTTTTTCCCCCAACACAGAGAAATAATAATTTATTTTTATCAGACGATATCGGACAATGTCGGGCAATGTCGGCTTTTTACGAACCGCGTCTTCGGGGAGGGAAAGAGACAGAGCATGATTTTAAAGCTAAAATTCAGAGGAGGGAAAGAGACAACACTACTTGGTGGTACAATCGCTTTCGTTCTAAAGCTAACGAGTTTTTTCAAAATGATTTTCAATCGCAGCGTCTCGCGCGATTGTATGTAATATGAGTCCTCCTCTGGAGCGGCCGTGCAAGGTGACGTCATTTTCACGGCGCGAAGAACGAAATAAACGCTGAATCTTAAAATTAGGTGGCGAGGAGAAAGACAGGTGAATAAAATGGTACAATGAAGTGCGTTTAAGATATATATATATATATATTGTTACAAAAAAAACGATTATAATAATAAAAAAGTAAATAAAAAGTAAATAAAATAATAATAATATAGAATAATAAAAATACAAAATAAAAGAAAAAATATATAATAAAAATAAAAAGAAAAATGTAAGAATATAAGAAAATAAGAGACAAATAGAAAATAGAAAATAAAAGAATAAAATATCAAATATAAATCTATATAAATCGCCCCCTTCTGGCAACGACAGCGCGGGCGGCGTTGGCGATGGCATCAATGAGCGCGGGCAGAATTTCCCGGTCCATCTGGGGCGGCGGTGGCAGTGGTGGCAGGTTCTGAAACATGTAAACCCCGATATAATATTGATACATTCCGCACATTATCCAATCACAATATCACTTACCAGCAAGACATCAGCGACGTCACCGTCATCATCGTCGATGCCATCACCATCATCATCAGCGACGTCACCGTCATCATCGTCGGTGCCATCACCATCATCATCGGTGGTGGTGTTGTTGGTCGAATCCTCGGTCTCGTCACCACCACCGACTGCAACCTGCAAATCCTAGAACATAGAAACCCACGATATAATATTGACACGGCCGCATGATTTGATCTCACTCGATTTCAAAGGTTGAACACGATAAATGTCAAAATATTGCAAAGTACATACCTCCAGAATGTCTTGATGTGGCTCGCAGTCCCACTCAGGCGCTATTCGTAATAAGCCCATTGCTTTATTATCAAAGATTCGAATGCAACTGTTCTCACCGCATCCCCAAGCTCTTGCATGGAACCCTTATCTTGAAACCGAGAAGTGCGTAGCTTTGCAAAAGTAAGATGCTGTTGTTCTCCACCAGCATTTTCGCTGACCATCCTCCCCTTATTCACACACGTCTTCTTCCCCTTCTTCTTTGACACATCATTCGACTAGATCACACCACTTTGAACGTGTATCGAACGTCAATCGTACCACATCGAACGTGAATGATACCACATCGAACGTGAATGGTACCACTTTGAACGTCAATCGTACCACTTTGAACATGTATCGAACGTGTATCGTACCACGACGAACGTCAATCGTACCACTTTGAACGTGTATCGAACGTCAATCGTACCACTTTGAACGTGTATTGAACGTCAATCGTACCACTTTGAACGTGTATCGAACGTCAATCGTACCACTTTGAACGTGTATTGAACGTCAATCATACCACTTTGAACGTGTATCGAACGTCAATCGTACCACTTTGAACGTGTATCGAACGTGAATGGTACCACAACGAACGTGAAACGAACGTGAATCGAACGTCTACCGTACCACTTCGAACGTGTATCGTACTTCTTCGAACGTGTATCGAACGTGTATCGTACCACTTCGAACGTCAATCGTACCACATCGAACGTCAATCGTACCACATCGAACGTCAATCCTACCACTTTGAACATGTATCGAACGTGTATCGTACCACATCGAACGTCAATCGTACCACATCGAACGTCAATCGTACCGCTTTGAACGTGTATCGAACGTCAATCGTACCACTTTGAACATGTATCGAACGTGTAATGAACCGCTTCTAAATAATTTCAACTATCGTCTTAATCTAGCGTACATGCAGGAGGTTGGGGGAGGGTGAAGAAAAAACATTTATGCATTAAAAATTGATTATTTTTTATTTATGCCTCTGACGTTTAGACCACCAGTTGAATATTTTAAATACATTTTGCAAGGCACAGTGCTTTGCGTGTCTGCCACAACGCAGAGTATTAAGTACATTTAGCTTATTTAGGGATTTGATATCCTCGTAGTCAATGTCCAGCGTCTCGATGATCACGTCCGCTCTCGTATTTTCACCCAGGAAATCCGCAAGCCAGTCGCGTTTCTGCAGCCTTTTAACGTATATGATATGGGATGTGTCATCTTCTTCGTCGATCGCATCAGCTACAGCTTTCGTAATTAGCTGTTTAGTCATACAGTACGGAACGTCCCCATCGTCCCAACGTAGTCCATGATGTTTTGCCACCAACCATCGGATGCTTGATTTATCGGATTTTGTAAGAAGATATTGCGGCATCGAACTCCCAAAAATATAGTGCGAGAGAATTGTCCCCTTGCATAGGACAGCCACTTCCTTGACGACAAATCTTCCATCGACGATGAACCCTTGCAGGTCAACAAATGTTGGCACGACCATTATCGGTACAATTTAGAGGTCCGCTCGCTTTCAAGACAGACGGGAGAATGCAGTTTTTCTCGCAAAGCATCTCGATTTTCATGATTAAATTTTGTGTGAATTTCGCAAAGGAGAGGGCGGGCAAGTAGCGTGGCAATTTAATTCATTTTGCGCACCACGTTTGTCAGTGGATTGTATTCACCCACCCGATCGTGCAGAATCAGACAGTAGGCTGTAGTATTTACCGGCACATTCTCTTTACACTCGAATTCTATGCGCACGTCCACGGTGCCATTCTTGATCGACTCATTTTGTCGCGAGCAATCAATCACCACGATGGGGCCAAATTGTAAAAATTCAGCAACGGTGAATAATGCCTCGTTGCAACTATGTCCATAATACGATTTACCGAATTGCGTATACATGTGATACAAGATGGCATGCTTATTCTTGTCAAAGTCCAAGTTCATGTCATCGTATGGGTAAAATTCCGAGTTGAGAAAAAGTTTTACATTGGTCAATTTACAGTTGTTAAACTTAGTAACGTCTTCGCTCATCACATTCCTTCGAACAGTCTGAAGAGCAAGGATCACGCATCGCGGCTTCTCCAGCTGTGCAGATGCCTTCACGGCCCACGAATGCTTGGTCGTGCTCTGTAAGAGAGGATACTCGTACAGATCCCACGATTGAAAACAAATGCTCAGGTTTTGTCCACTTTCCAAAGTACGTAGCAACGATAGCTTATTAACGTCGTTCAGCGTCACATGAGGCATCCGCCATTGTAGTTTAAGTAATTCAATTTCTGGTTCCAACATCGGTGATCCTATGAGAGCATTGTTGTCGTTGCGCGATCGTATTAAAATCAATTCGTGACGCGCATTAATAATCATGCGTTTGTAGTCCTGGCAAAATCCCAGCAAATATTTGAGTGGGACGCAAAAATTGAAATGGTTTTTCACTATTTGCCCATCGCGTCGTTTCAAGCCCCATCCGGCATTCTCCATATTTTTGTCTTCGTCCGATGCCAGCGATACATAGTTTTTAAGCGTGCTAGTTATTCCAACGTTTCTGTTGCGATCAATCTCCACACCATTCAGCTCGTATCGAATCTCATCGAATAAGAACGCCATGCAATTATTTCCCAACATCACCGTTAACGCATCGTTTGGCTTATTTATCTTCAATTTCCCCTCCACATAGAGGAAACTTTCGCACGGTAATGTGTATAAATCCTGCTGCTGTATCGGTATTCTTATCTCATCGCTGTATCCAAACGTCGTGTTGACGTATGGGTTGTATGTGTGAGTCTCGAGCTTGACGATGCGATCATCAAACGTCGGCTTCCCTCCAATGCTTAGAATATCAGCCATTTTTCAACTTAAATGCGTACAATGAATCCCAAAGATTTCAAAAATGCAATGTTTGCAGCACTGAGCTTCTTCTTTTTAGCGTGATCGGAGTTGTTGCAGTTGTTGGTGTTGTAAACAATTTCACTTGGAAGAAACGGGTTTCTGGAGTCGTTCAATACAAGCATCTCTTTCGCACTACACGTATTATCGTCGTCGTCGTCGTACGTGCAGTCTGATGGTAATCTCTTCACCTCGAAAATCGAGCAATCGTTCGTCTTGATCCACAACGCGTATCGTTAGATCCGTAATGACCCGTGCGATGATTGGAAGGTAAATGATCTGCGCGGGCGTTTCCGATATCTTATATCCTGGTGGGACTCTCGGAGAAAATTCATGTATCGTATGTACACGCCTCCCATTGTTGTACGCACCAGCGGTCACGCTACATTCTATGCGAATAATGTTCACATTCATGATATTAATTGGATCGTCCGATTCATGCCATCGTCCTGGTTCTAATACCCGATTCGTCGAGAATCCCAGTAGCGATCCGATGTTATTGGGCTTTGTAAAGTCTACGGCGAACCGGCAGTACAGATCGCTTTTCATGGTGTTGTTGTTGGGACGCAACACTATAGGATACGCATCGTTGTCACCGTCATCGGTGCCGTCGAGATTTTTGTTGAGGATATCGCTCGAGTAATCGCTGCTTCAGGTACTTAGCAATGGCGTCTAGTTCGTAGGAGCCGTGGGGAATCGTAATGTATTCATGAGTGGTGTCGACGCTGTTGTTTTTGATGTCATAGTTTGAGAAAAAGTAGAATTTATCGTTGCTCGAGTCGATGTTCGGTATTGTCTGATAAGTTTCAAAGATTGTTAGACCAAGCTCGTAATCATCGTCGCTTAAATCTATGGGTGGAAAGTAGTTTACTGCGAGGGTGCTACTCTTGCCGGTTAGAGTGAATGTTAACGACATATTCTGCTCGAACTGCTCGACTGTTACTGAATCAGAGTGGTGGGAAGTCAATCCTTAAATTCGGTGCCGATCGTTTGTAGAAAGCGTAGACATAGTTGCCCGCAATTGCTCTGATCGTACTTTTGATAAGACGTACGATTGTACTCAATTTTCACAGCATCTTTATCCAGATATTGTATGAATTCCTTAGGCGGTCGAAGATTCCCAAAGCTGTCGAAATATATAGCTCGACTCCCTCTCTTCGCATACGCCACCCAATGAGTCCCAGGCCCCTCGACATTGTCCAAATTTACGATACCGCTCTCGTTTCGACGTACTCCTCCGGCTGGTAACGCGTTACGCATAAAAACGCCTCTAAAGAATGGAATATGCATACGTTTTGCCAACTCCTCCAATTGTGCATCGGTAGTTACGCCCGCAGGCATTTTTATTTTCTTTTCGGCGTTTTTTTTTTCGTTTCGATATTCCCTGTCCGCGCTTGTACGGTGCGAGATAAAGTCCCCGACCTTCCATGGAGCGATTATGACGTTGCATTTCCTGCAGCTGATGTTGCGCCGCCTTATTAACGTTTACCTCCTTGGCGATCCCCGCCGCTCCGCCAGCCAATGATCCGAGAACACCCAACAGCGGTAGAAGTGGTAATATACCACCCCGTTTTGCCACCGGAAGAATCCGCTTTTTCGGTGCTCTCTTTGGAATCCTTTTGCGGGTTTTTGTTTTCATTCCCATTCCGATCTTCGTCTTGGCCTTCATAGCTGCCCAAACAGCACCTCTTTCACCCAGAGTCGAGTCTCGCGCAACGATGCGTTTTCGCGCTTTGTCAGCGAGTATGTTATCTGCCGCGTGCCTTTCGCTGAGGTCGTTGCTACGCGAATACGCAATATCGTGTTCTCGACACGCTGCGTCCAACGGATTGATGCCTCGATCCCCTCTAGCTAATCGTTTTGCCAGATGAGTTCCTGGGCCGCAAAACTGGTATCCCGGAATATGTAATTCGATAGGTAGCTCGTTTATCGCCCGATTTAACAAACCACTGCCTTTCTTTACTCTCGTCGGCGACATTCGCTACAGTTTTTAATCAATGGTGCTGGACCGTCGATATGCGTTCGCTGCCAAGGGCGATTATAATGTTCCAGACACCGACGATACTGCTGAACCTCAGAATCGGCTTTTATATGCTCGGAGATTCTGTCCAACAACTGATCAATATGCCTGCCAAACTCTCGGAGTAGAATAATCTTTGGTATATATTTCAACTGCTCAGAGGTTAGGTCTCGAATATCACAATTATCCGACAGGATCAGAAGCATTTTGAATACTGAACCGTTTTGCTTCGGTGCGGACCTATAAATAGGGCGCTTCGACGTATCAAAATCATTTTTCACAGTTCACGGAGAGGATGCGATTCGTGCGACAACCTGTGACGATACGCGTGACAAGTTTTGATGATAAATCGCGAGTGATGTCTTCGAAAACAAGACGCAGACATGGTAGCATGCTGCCAAACACTATCCGCTGCGTCATTTGTGGTCCATCAAATTGCGGAAAGACCAACGTGCTGGTCAGCTTGTTGGAAAGTCCTCACGACGTCCGCTTCGAGAACGTGTACGTGTACTCCAAGTCGTTGCAACATTCGAAATATCAGTACTTGGAGAATTTATTGACTCCGATAGATGAAATTGGCTACTTTACGTTTTCGAATAACAGTGACGTCATCCCACCGAGCGAATCGCTTCCGAATTCTATTTTTATCTTTGATGATTTGGCATGCGACAAGCAAGATACGATATGGGAATACCTTGCAATGGGGCGCCACTCGAACGTTGACTGCTTCTATCTCTGTCAGACATATGCAAAAATTCCCAAACATCTTATACGCGACAATGCGAATCTGCTGATTCTGTTTAAGCAGGATGGTACCAACTTGAAACATGTGTACAACGATCACGTAAACACTGACATGCCTTACGAGGTTTTCTGCGCTTTGTGCCGTAATTGTTGGCAACGGGAGTATGGTTTCGTGGTAATAGACAAGGATAGCGCCATGTCCAATGGACGTTATAGAAAGGGATTTAACGAGTTTGCCGTACCGTGAGATGGTCAATCGTCATCAACACGTCGATGGGAAAGCAACGTCTGCGGCAAAACGATGATTGATATCGATACTCTGGAGATTAAGGATCGCGAGAGAATAGCGAAGGAAATTGCAAAAACCAGCGATTCCATTCGCCGAAAACATCAGGCTTTGAAGACTGGCAAGATGGAGGAAGATATCGCGTTGGAGAGATACTTTAAACCTATCGTCGAACCCTTGAAACATATTGTGGAAAATACCACAACAGCAGAAGCTGACACCTCACCGCTGATGAGTACAGACGTTGAAGGGAATGAAACATTAACGCCTATAAAAATCCATCCGAAAGGGAACACATCGGGCAAGGCAAAGAGGAAACAACACGGGCCATTGGAATATTCACCCATAACCTCGACACCAGTTCAATCGAAGCGGAAACGACAAAATGCTACATCAAACGATTCTTCGGCTCCTCCCACACCAATAAATACATTTCCCAATGTGCAATCGCTCTCAGCCGTTGATGACGACGTTTTTGAAACTAGTCCCGATGAGTCGTTTGTAACATCTATTAGACAGCAATTCCAAACATCCGAGGGACAAAAAACGATCCGCAGTCATTTCGGCCCGCTGGGGCAAAAATACATGAGTGCAATCCTAAGTAGTGATAAGGATACAGCAATGGACTATGTGTACGGTGTATACTTTGAAAATAGTAGAACGATGCTTGGGGATAAGGCTTTCGATATAGACAAGGATGATAATATAATCATAGATGGTGTAAAATACAGAGGAACACCCGGCCTTTACGAATTGATTTTTATGAGAATTCCTGACGATACTGTATACACCGATGCCGATAAACAAAAATACAAAAGTATACTGCTGACAACGAATGCCCACAGACGCGGTCATGGTGCTAAAAATCCCATATTGGGCAACAAGGGACACAAGTACAAACATGTAATTGCACCGCTAATTCCCCGTGCATCGGCTAGTAGGGCAGGGAAAGGTCTAACAGTGCCGTGGGTCATGGTGGTAAACGATAACAAAATCGATTACGTACACTGAGACGATCCCAACGAGCTGGTGGATCGATTCCGTTTGCTCGAAGCGTCGCGTCAGGCGGGTAACAACTCTCCGGATCCCGAAATTCTATCGATTATCGAGGAACTCCGCGAGGTAGGCCTCATTATATAAAACCGCGCGCCGATGATGTGCACAGTATGCATCGAGATGCCAATCAACAAATTTGGAGTATCGCTCGAGAAGAGTGGAGCAGCTAGAATGGACTATTACAAATGGAGCGGTTTGCTTCGAAATTACATGCGAGATAACGCTCTTTGCGTAACCGGTGCAGACTTTGATGCAAAATCACGCAAGATACGACGCGTAGCTGAGCCGGTGGCCGACACCGATGCCGTCAATAAACTATACGTGGAAAAGAGCATTAAACTTTTGAGAGAGCAGCAGGAAGAATTAGAGAGGAAGCTGGTCGTGTTTCAAAGAGATATGCTGACGTTGCAAAACAGTGTTCAAAAGATATCGCAAGTGTCGAATTCTATCCCGCAGCCGGACAATGAAATTCGTAAAGTTAAAGAGGCTATAACCGCTTTTGCTGCGGAGCAGCAACTTGTCCAGAATTTTCTCGGACCAACGGGAAGCACTTAATGCACGTACCTGATAATTATCGCATCATTCGTGTCCAAGACACCTCTGCGATCAAACATGCAGCCATTATCGAAATCCAAGAGTAAAGAAAGCCATGGCCACAAGAAGCTACAACTCGTTGAGGAATTGCACGCTCCAGCTCGAAGACAGTTTCCGCGGAGGCGCGTCATCATGCATGGATACGATGATCTGTGGCAAGCTGATATTGTAGAAATGCGTCCATACTCGCGATTCAACCAGGGTCACCACTACATACTCACCGTCATCGATGTGTTGAGCAAGTATGCGTGGTCATTACCGCTCAAGACTGAAAGTGATGCTGAGGTGACTAAAGCGTTTAACGCCGAACTGGACAACGGAGGCAAAGATATTTAGAGAGCGATATCCGAAAACTTTGCAAACCGATCAAGGAAAAGAATTTTACAACACCGATGTGCAGAAACTCTTGACAAAGCACGACATTAATCATTATTCGACGTATTCGGTGATCAAGGCCTCCGTCGTAGAACGTTTCAATCGAACTTTGAAGAACAATATGTGGAAACTGTTTACGCTGAATGGAACCTATAGATGGACCGATGCGCTACCAAGTCTACTTGCAGAGTATAACGCACGAAAACATAGAACCATCGGAATGCGTCCTTGCGATGTTACCCCTGCGATCGCCGACACGCTGCTAGCCACCGTATACAGCAACATAAAGATCGCTGTACCAGCGAGATTCAAATTGGGCGAGCTTGTGCGCGTGAGCAAATTTAAAACCATCTTCGATAAAGGCTATACGCCGAACTGGACAACGGAGGTGTTCAAGATAGCCAAAGTACAGACAACTAATCCCGCGACGTATCTGCTGGACGATTCCTGTGGAAAACCCGTTGCCGGAGGATTCTATGAACACGAGCTGCAACGCGTCACCGATCCTGATGTGTATCTAGTGGAAAAAGTGTTGCGTAGAAAGGGGGATAAGGTGTACGTCAAGTAGCTGGGGTTTGATAAATCACACAATTCTTGGATAAATAAAAAAAATGTATTTGTAAAATAATAATACATGGTTCAATAAATACAATGATACATATACATGTGTGAACATTTTTTTACACATTAATTCCACCATTTGTAAATTCTATACATTTGCAAACAATAATTCTACTATTTGTAAGAAACGAGTTAAAAAATACAATAATAATAATTTCTATACATTTGCAAACAATAATTCCACTATTTATAATAAATACAATAATTTCTATTTTACAATGGAATTTTGTAATGGCCCCAGGGCAGAGTGTCGGTCGAATCAGGTACGATATGCCGCTTGTCGTCGTGTGGGCTTAGAGCGATTTTAGATTCCGAAATGGTGTACACTTTATGCAATTTAGACCGTATGCATGATTGTCTGCGAACCATTTCGATCTCCCTTTGCAAACACTGCGCGTAGTCGTCGAAAGTTATCGTTCTAGCTATGACGTTGGTCTTGACGCCTTTCGCCTTTTTCGTATCTTTTTTGCCGTCTACGCGAAGTGCATACATTTTCGCTCTAAGACCTACGAATTCGGTCATTATCGCACCGTTATTTTCGTCCTTCATCAGCCCCGGAACCTTCTTATTTACGCGCGGCATATTATATACATTGTCGGTGGGATAATCGCTTGTGTCGAATCTATCGATATTATGTTTCTTGGTCTCGTAGATATCGTCGCATCGAATATGATAAATGAGGCTGTCAGTGTCTGTATATAGAATTTTACATTTTTGTCCATGCTTGGGAGACATGTACTCGTGGTGAAATTCATACAAACAAATTTTTGATATATCCAGTATGCACATACCCACATATATCGGTTTGTTGAATTTCACCTCGAGTTTTCGCAATTCAACAGCTATTAAATTTTCCGATAAAACACTTCTGCTGTGGAAATTCGGTTTCGCGATCATTGCCTCCGCGCCATATCGCCCTTCCCAATGTGTTAAAAGTTTTACATCCACGTGATTTCGTACATTTTGCATAGTTTTGCCAAATACCGCGTTGTTCATCAATTTGTACAAATTTTTTTCAAAGTCGTTTGTCGCACCTGTTCTAAACCGTGTATTGAGTTCGATGTAATCGCGGAGCCAGGGAGATTGACAGAATTGCAGGACGCGGTGTATTTTTGTAATACGAAGACCATGACGCGTGCACTGCTGCAGGTTACGGTAATGGATAACGTAACGCTGCTTATCGTATACCGTCGCGAGTAACTTGTCCTGCCTGCTGCCAGGTGGTTTGGCACGCGTCGGGCAGAACGGTAGATCGGCATGAGCGTCGTGCAGACGTTGCGGATATTTCAAATCTACCTCGAGAATGTATCCCGTGGGCGAATCGACCGGGATTGAAGACACATCAAAATTTGCAGCATCTTCGACCCATTGAAATTTAGCGTATGGTAGGGGCTGACACATTGCCCATCCATACAAATTGTTCACGTCAAAGTACATCAAGTACGATGACTCTTCCGATGCGTCGTAAGATGACATGTACTTGTTATTGGCATGTGCATATCGTCCAGAACATTGGCTTAAACCCCCACGTATACCGCGTTCGATAAACATGACCATATCGACGTCTGTGAGCAATTCGAATGTAATTTTGGTGTGTTTTAGCATGGCATCCCACGTGAAACCAGGTAGAGTATAATAATGTGCTGAATCTAGTCCATAACTCTTGATACAACTTTCGCGAAAATTTTCAAAAATATCTGCCAATAACAAGACATCAGTTTTCAAATACAAATCGCTGTATTCGCCCAAGGTTCCAATCCCGAAACGCTGCCAGACAGTCTCGTCGTGCGCGTAATCGGTCTCGGATACAGTCTCACCCGTTAACGAACTGTGGAATGACTCGCGCGGCGGTAAGCACGGGTCCTGCAGCTTGTTCGCGCAATCAAGGTATTCATACGCAAATACATCCTTTCGCGTCAATAAATTGAAATCTTCGGTGGATAATGTTTCAAATTGGGATCGTAAAATTTTTAATTGATCTACGCTAAGAAAAGATGCTAATTTGTCGAGACTGGTATTAAGAAATTTGTACGAATCGATGAATCGTAATTTAATATAATTCCGCGAGTCTGATTCAGCCGTATCTTCGACATTTTTTGTGAAAGAAATATATTTTTCTTTAGTAATAGGCAATACTTCAACGTGACCGTCGAAAGCGGTAGCTATTTCCTCGATAATGAAATGTGAATCATAGCAGGATAAATTATGGAAAACTATGGGGATGTAAAACGCATTTTTATAATTTAAATTGCACTCCGAATGTGCTGGGTCTCTAAACCGTCCGGAGAGATGGCAATGATCGCGAACTCGTACATCATCAGCCTCGAATGGTTGGAAATTTCGTCCGCTGTTCGGGAGTTAAATCCAGCATGGGAACATTACTGGTCAGAATGGGTTTAACAAAGTTTGCAAATTTTTTCAGTTCGTATACGAACCATGAAACACAATCCGTGTCGCGACGACATCGATACGTCGATAGCGATGTATCGTACGAGCAATGCATATAATAGGCTATACTATGAACTTTATGATGTTGATATGCGCGCAATTTATTATTATCACCCGTTCGACTGTCCTCTGTTTTCTCGATGATACACTCCAGATCTGCGTACACCACGAAGGGAAGTCGCTCCTTCCTGCAGTGGTTCTCGAAGCTGAGGAAATTTTTGCCTTCGCTGGGTAGCAGGATGGCACAGTCGTTCATCTGCCCACAGTCCAGCGAATGAAGCTCCAACTTCTCGGTTGAGCTAAAGTAGTGCATGCATCTGTAAGAAAACAAAAATTTTTTATGTAATTGTTTCGCGAGACATTTCAATATTTCATAAGTTTTCTATACGTACCGATCACAGATGAATTTCTTTTCCTTGTGCCTGCTCAGCTGCATGCCCACCAGCCGAGACAAGTTCTTGATCCATACAAAGTGCCCTACATCGCCATGTTCTTGATTCGGCGTGTAGAGCAGGTTGACGTGCCGATCCCTCTTGTTGCTTGTGAGGTGCAAGGGAAAGACCGTCTTCGTCTTCTTCGTCTCGAAGGTGTACACGTTGACGGAGATGTTGTTCTGCCGCTCAAACTTCGCAATCTGTGCCAGGGACATTGGAAACTCAATGCCCTGGAGATTTAATACGGAAGCATAAGGCGGGTATGAACTTGGGCGATCGGCGTGTCGTTCGGCGGGATGGAGAGCGGCGACCACTGCCCACGCGAAACAGGCATTGTCCGGGGATTGCACACTGATCGTTGCATTCTTCAACAACAATTCCCGCGGCAACTTGTAGTGGCATCCCGCGCGCAGCGGATTGTACTTATTAACATTGACGGTCAGATTCATGATTCTCGCCAATGCCCATTCGCTGTCGCGTTCCTGGAACTCTTCCAGCGACGCCAGGGTGGGTTCGATGACGCATCTCTGGTACCACTCCTGCAGATCGGATGTGCCGAAGAGTTCACAGTTCCGGGTATTAATGCTTTTACAAGCATGCTTGTCACCCGCCACAAATTCGCCGTTAAACACAGTGTTCACTTTGAGGCTCCGCTGTATCCTCAAAGCACCCCGCACATGCTCCAGCACAATGATCCCCGCATCTTGGAGGAAGTTGCGCGGCTCGATGTAGTTCGAATTTAGCACGGCACCAGTTAATACGCGGGTATCGAACGCAGCGTCTATTTCGCGCCACAAAAGTCCTGTGCTCGAATGTCCGGCACCTTCACGCACGAAACGGCCACGCAACGAATGTTTCAGCCCTTCGAGCTGCGCGATTCGAGCAACCAACGATTGCCGAACACCGATCGATAATCGAGGACGTTTCACGCGACTCTGTTCTTCTAAAGATTCGACACACTCGTTGCACCGTTGTTCCCACGCGAGGTACTCTTCCCGGGAAATCAATCGTGCGGATTGATCCAGCAATTGGCGGGTTACTTGCGCGAATTCTCCCATGGCTGTAATGTCTTTACCTCGCAACACGTTACAACGATTTGAGGCTTTGTGCACTTTGGAGCGCATATTTATATCCACCAATTTCCGCTGATACATCATAATTCTTGCTACGATTCATGCATATGACGAATTAGCGCGCAATATCATTCGATGAAATTTTCTGCTGACTCTACATAATTCAAAGATTCGACGCTTCCAAAGGTATCATATTACATTCGACACGTGTCGAGACTTTTATCCTTGAGGATGGGGCTCAAATTACATACTGCGACGTTAAGATTGAAACACATTATGGAAAAATTGATAGTTTTAAAATAAAAATGGTGTGGTGGGGGAAGCAATTGCACCTCTATTTAAGAGGGCTCCCGAACGCTATTCCATCAATCGCTGAGTATCCACAGTGACTTTTGACGGAACAAATACTGCTCTGAAAACAAAATGTGCAGTACCAGTGCCGAAGCAAACGTTGAACGCATGAATTATTACGTTCCGATCGTGCTAGATGATGGTGTGGCTCAATGCGGGGAGGATACAGTTGTTTGGTAAGGCTTAATTTTCACATCTGAAAATTTTTATGTTTATTCCTAATACGAGCGAGCAATTTCATAGCTTTGATTGTTCTCTTAGCCCGCGTCGAACATCGCGGATCATGGTCAGAAGATACGCATTAACATCCATAGGCAGCAAATACTTGGAAATTGGGATCCGCGTACCGCCTACGATTGATGTAGAAATGGTTCTCGGCGACAATCGTGGGATGTTTCTCATGTTACCATGGGATACATGGTGTTCGCTATGCGGCAGTCGTACGACCATTGAAGAACGTGCACGATTACCTGGATCACCTTCGATGCAAATGGGTCAATTAATGGTAGATTTTTGTGAAATCTATAATTCTCCGATTGTAAGGATGACACTACATAATAAGCCGCTGTATTTCAAACCGGATACAATAACATTTTTATTAAATCTTGAACCATGTTTAGACTATGTGTATCTACGGCTGCATCAAAATGTAAGAGATGTGCAGACGAAATTTGAAACTTTTGTTAACGTGCTACAGCAGAGCGATGTTGCCTGTGAAACATTAGATGCGCGTCGTGCTGCTAAAATCATACGCGATAGCGAACATTACTGCGAGGATTATTATGTAGATTGCGAACTGGTAGCATGTGTCATCAATGATATTCTAGCTGATGCTCGTAAGAAAAAATGTTAAATTATATTCTTTAATTTTAAATAAATTTCTTAAACACATATTATTTGTCAATTTTATTTATCCGTCTTTCTCCTCGCCACCTAATTTTAAGATTCATTGTTTTAATAATTTCTATTTCTCTGCGTTAGGGAAAAAACATTCTGCTGACGCTGCATATTTATATTTCGTTCCTCGCGCTGTCAAATGACATCATCCCGCACGGCTGCTCCAGAGGAGTCAAGTTACATACGATCCCGCGAGACGCTGCGATTGAAAATCATTTTGAAAATTTTTAGAATGCATGCGATTGTACCACTAAGTATTACTCTCTCTTTCCCTCCCTAGAATTTTAGCTTTAAAAGTGATGCTCTGTCTCTTTCCCTCCTCCGAAGACGCGGTTCGTAAAACGTCGATCTTTCCCGAGATCTTCCGAAACAATTTCCAATAAAAATTATTATTTCTCTGCATTGGAAAAAAATTCGGGGTGGGTGGGGGTTTGAAAAAATATTTGGGGGTCACGCCCTCTCTCTGAAAAAATTTTTGGGGTGGGCCAAGGTCTGACAGAGATTTTTCGGGGCTCATTCCCCCTCTGAAAAATTTCCGACGACGGGCCCAGTCTCCGCGGCGGCTCGGCCCGGAGTGATCCCCTTCATCATCGCGGCTTCCCCCACTCCGCGGCACGTGCGCGCGCAACCAGTCTTCCTCTCCCCGCCAGGCCACGCGCCAATGTTTCCCTCCGCCGCGCTCCCCCGCGCGCCCTCACTTCCCCCCGCCCCCGCGCTCCCCTCAGAGGACCTGGGTTGGAATCCCCATTACCCTACTACTTACGAGACGATATACAAAAAGCTTATGGAGTGGCGAGATAACCACAAATTAAAATCATTATCGGAAGCAGTTTTCTTAGTTTATTTTAACGAAAAAAAGAAAGATTTTAAGCGACCAACATATTGGGCACAGTATTCCATATTTTTTTTTGCGAATCGCTCAGCAGGCTTTTACAAGCACACCTTTCATGCAGGTGCTGAAAAAAATATAGTGCGTGACAAGGGAGACGCGACTCCGCCCCGCGTGAATTGCTGCCCGAGCGCAGCGAGGGCAGCAAACTTCACGTCGTCGAAATCGCTTACTTCTCTCCCTTGTCGCGCAATATATTATTGTGGTTCAATTTATATAGCAATATTGCTTTAATGAAAAAAACATACCTGTTGCGCCAAACCACTTGACGACAGTGCAAGTTTCCCACTGTGTGCTAACTTCCGAAGATGGAGCATTTGCTTCAATAATTTGTTATTAGTTTACTAAGTGTGTAAGAAACTTTTGACATGTCCCGGCCATGTACATTTACTCTTATCCACATCCATCCAGCAGGATGGGATCACCTGCACTCCATCACTAAACTCCATGATAGAATATTTCTTTACCATTTTCACACTAAAAATTAATTGACAATATATTAAAAAAATTACAGAGCAGACTAATATTGAATATTGCAGTATGACAGCGTTGTCTTTGTCTGTACGTATTGCGATGTTACACTCTTACTTACCGATGATGAAAATTATTTCGAGAAGATGTTCAAAGTGTGTTCAAAGAACCAATATAACACGCCAACAACAATTAAAAAAAGTTAACAAAAAGTAAAAAAAATAACACGATAACTAAGTATATAATATAAGAATGTGAAAAAAGGAATATATTTAAAAACGCACAAAATAACGCGAACTATAAAAAGGCGGTGTAAACGTGAGATAATTGTTCTTTGAGGGATTACTTCGAACTACCGATGGATCGCATGCAGCGTTGCCCGTAAAGGTGGGATCTCCTAGCTGCGACAGGTCGCAGGATACTGGTGCAATGGGGAAGCATGCATCTGTTCTCCTACATGCAACTGCGATCGTCGGGTATGCGCCAGACGTAGGAGCCTGACACGAGTCTGTTTGAGTACCAGCCTAGGCTACTCGAGATGCAACACAATGCGATGAGGGTCTGTTTCCCATTATACCTAGTCGCAGGCTGGCACTGCGACCCATTGCCACAGTGGGACAGAATCTCAAGAAATGAGGAAAGAAGTCAGAATCCAAAACATATGGAAGTATGTATTTTTATATGTTACCTGTAGACAACTAATATGAGCTCCTAAAAAAGGTAAAAATATCATGACGCTTACTTCTGGTCTGTGTGTAAGTACATGCTACGTTTGTATGTTTTTTTCGTGCAGAATTTTAAATCGAGTGGTTTAATTTTTGGTGATATAAAAGAAAAAAATTTTTGGGGCCCCAAATGAGTAGTATTGATTCTGCTGAGCAATAGCAAATAATTAGTTACATACAATTTTTTCCGCAAGAAACCATTTGAAAAATTGTCAGCAATCATCGACTTTTTAATTACCTTCCGGGAACTTCCAAACAAATTTTTTGTTTGTTTTATAATCAACATAATCTTGTCCTTGCTACTGCGGAAAAAGCATTCGCGAATATTTGGCAGTCATGGATTAAATACGTGTATTCTATGTCGCACAGTGGGGGTGAATCCCAGAAAATGGGGATAAATGCAACATCCTGTATTTTGCATTTAAAAATGCCGAATATTATTAAGGAAATTGATACTAAAAGTGTTAATATATAAATTTGACGTTATTTATGAAAATAACGTCAATTCGTCATGGATTAGCGTCAATAGTTCCAATATAACTAAAAGAATTTGATAAATATGCCATGGAAAGTGCAATGTTCCTATCGCCACTACTGCAATGGCGAAGTATGCATCTGTGTCTTTGTTGCACTAGTGGGACCGCCGCCGGCCGCGGCTAGGAGACTCGGCCTTTAAACGGATTGTTAGCGGGCCACGGTTTACTACAGCTTTATGACACTAGACCTTTGGCCCCCTTCACGATATAAAGTAATTAGGAAACATCTGCCAGGTAACTTGTAGAACAGCGGAACAATTTTTAGGCTTAATCCCCAATTGCTACAAGTTAATTCCTCTACGTTCGGCAGGCAATAAACCGTGTTTCGCTACAATATAAAAGAATACTAAGTATGGTCGGAACGTTGACCGTGACGAAAATTAATTTTATGGTCCGTACAATTACCAAAAGAAGAAGATGTTCTTATGTTAGATCGAAGAATGTTTCCTTGGCGATGGGGTAGGAAACGAAATTATTCTTAATACGCTGAACTGAATATTTCACATTTTCACCCTCGACAGCGGGGCGTCCGACCTCGAATCGCTGCGGTCGACCGAGGATTCATACCCGTTTCGGAAATAAAATAATTCTTTATTCTTTATCGCATTAATATGAAAGTAACATCGGTGGATTCCTTATGTTTTTCCGATGAAGATCATACCAAATTTCATGTAAATCGGACTATCTTTAACGAAGCTAGCGTGAAATGACATAAATCAATTTTTCATGAAATTTCTTTTATTATGCTCCGAATTACATCGTTCTTGGTATTAGTTTCATCGGCGAAACATACGGAATCGATTGGCGTGGTTTTCGCAAAGATCTGATGAGAAATGCTGAAATTCTGGTCATTTCGCAGTTCTTAATGATATTCAAACCCATTCGAGGGTCGAAGGTGTAAAATTCGGTGAGGCACCACGGGGAGGGGGGTGGGGGGACTTCGCCACAGGGTGCCAGGCGGCATCTCTTTGAGTCCAGTGGCTCCAGGATTACCTTGTAGCCAGCACCCTGTCGCAGGCAAGGAGATTCAGCCTAGGGGCTAGTCGCTAGGTCAAGTCGCAGCGACCTGTCGCAGCTAGGAGATCCCACCTTAAGACGGAAAACACGGTCGGAGCGGAAGTCGAATGACATAGCAGGGGGTAATAGAGGGGTGACAGCTATAGGAATAAGGGTATATGTGTGTGTAGGGACGCGGCGACACGAATGTGTGCAGAAGCTTATTAAGGGCATGTTTCTGTTTTGACGCCGCAAAAGAAGGCAATGTTTATGAATTAATTAAAGAAAAACTACCACAGACAATTTAATATAAGTTTTAACATAGAACATGTTATTGTACCGGATGTGACGTAGCGTCGACAATTCCAAGCCGCTATTGGCGCGCAGACCGTGTTGCATCCCCAAGACACGGGAAAAACCTACGTTCCTCGGCAGTTACAGTCAGGGGCGTCTTAGGCGGGGGTGCAAGACGGTTTTATTTTAATTTTCTATTATAACTCGCGAACTGTAAGATCTAAAATCACAAAAAATAGAAGGTATTAATAATCACAAAATTTGAGGATAATAAAAAATAAAAAAAAGTGAAATCAAAATGAGCTGCAAGTACATAAAGGTTCTTTCCAACTGCGCCTAACATGAAACAACTATAACATACACAAAAAATTGAAGATAATAATAATAATAATAATCACAAAAAATTGAAGATAATAACAAAATAAAAAAAAAGTGAAATCAAAATGAGCTGCAAGTACATAAAGGTGTTTTCCAACTGCGCCTAAGATGGCACAATTATAACATATACACAGCTACAATGCTGTGTTTATACATTCCATTACCCCTACAGCACATTTTGTTGCCGAAATGTTGCACAAAAGTTGCAGTACATTGCAATGTTGCCGTTTGGTTGCGAGTTGCATTGCAATATTCCTGCAAAATTGCGGAAATATTGCCGTGTAACATTTCAATGGCCACATTTGTGCAATGTTACAGAAATATTGCGCACACATCGCCGTGTAATATTGCTATGGAAACATATGCGCAATGTTTCAGGAATATAGCGCACACATTGCCGTGTAATATTGCTATGGAAACATTTGTGTAATGTTTCAGGAATATTGCGCACATATTGAAGTGCAATATTACAATGGCCAAGTTTGTGCAATATTTCAGGAATATTGCGCACACATTGCCGTGAAATATTGCGCATATATTGAGATACAATCCATGTGAAAGATTTCAGCAATTAATCCGCAATGAATCCGAATTTCGCGGAGCGATTCTGAATTGTAGACGCGCAGAATACAGTCTAAGATTCCACAGGCTACCACGGAGGGAACATATGCGAACGTGGACATTATCTGACGTAAATAATTAATACGATTATTTAATTAACATTATAGAGTTTAAACAAACTCATAAACAATATTCAGGAAAAATAGAGATTTGAAAAAAGTGTTACAGTTTATGTCAGATAATGTCCACGTTCGCATATGTTCCCTCCGTGGTAGCCTGTGGAATCTTAGACTGTATTCTGCGCGTCTACAATTCGGAATCGCTCCGCAAAATTCGGATTTATTGCGGATTAATTGCTGAAATCTTGCTCATATCTTGCGAGGGCTTGCAAGATATGAGAAAGATTTCAGCAATCAATCCGCAATAAATCCGGACTTAGATATTTTCCCTCGACAATTCGGAACGTTTTAATTAGATATAATCATTTAAACGGTAATGGTAGGGACACTGACAGTAATTGGCACGTGTCACAATCTTTTACAAATCTCTTTTGTTGCTGTATATAGTTTCTGAGTTTGTTTAAACCCTGGCTGTTGAGCAAGATGCCTGTTTCATAAAACCTGTATCGCGATCTGTATCGATACATGTTTCAACGTGTATAGGGCCCTTAAAACTATATACAGCAATAAAAGATTTTTTTCAAAGAAGTATTAGATGTACCAATTATACTGCCGGTGTCCCCATTACCCAGTGTACCCCATCTGTTTTTCGAGATTCGTTAAGAAATTTTAATGAATATGTTAACTGAACAGAGAAATATTAATTTAAGTACTATAAGTATATATATTATTTATTATGAGGGATTACTACTGTGGCATGGGTGTGGTAGAGGATAGAGAAAAACACACGTTATTTATACCATGTAATAATTATATTATGTACAATACATGAACTACAAACTTAAACAACATCATTATTCTAAAATCACCGAATCATTATTTTATTTATAATATATAGTAGATAAATACATATTTTCATAACAAGCAATAACATCATTTAATATGAAATGGAGGGTAAAACATGCAGTGTTAAAAATAAGAATTAAGTTCACTCCTTCATTAATAAATGATATGTAACCGCGCGCAAACACATTCATCCGTACACACTCACAAATGTCTCTATATATATTGTCCAGGTGAAATACCGTACCCATTTTTTTAGAATTAATGCAGACAATTACTTAGATAGGACACGACGTGTTAAAGCGTGAACGTCTTACAGTCCCTTATTACGACGTCTGTAAGCTGCTGTGAGCTATCTGCGCATACAGTTCATACATTAAATTGTGTGTTAAGGGGGAAGACACGTCACGTGGTCTGGCCGCCGAGGCCGGTCGGTATTACAGTAGATTTTTTCTGCACAGAAATGGTAATACCCATAGATACGCGGCTGCCTGTGCACACGAGAGGGAGCTGTTTGCTATTTCCATATTTTATTTTGAATGTGGAAAGAAATTCTCTGCTGTTGCGTTGTACTTTTTAAACAGAACGTCTGCTGGTACTGTAAACGTAGAAAATTCATTGTACATTTGCTTGAAATGTGCTTATGCTACAATATTCTACGTTGGCAGTAAGGAATTATAAGTGAAAAGGAAAAATACATGAGGGCATGTCCCCAGAAAATGAAGTTTGTTAGGATAGGCATTTTTTTTATTAGCAAAACACTGAAACAGAACATGAAATACACATCCTATGCAGAAAACTGTTATGAACAAACATATATAAAATTGTGTTTGATGTTGAATTCAACGCGTGATTATTATGTGGCCCCTCCTCAAAGTGACAGAAAATATAACCTATGTATATGCTATATGACAATAAATGTTTAGCGGCTATTTCGTTCTATTACGCTACATTTGTGAACTTTTCATCATCCTTCCGCAACATTATTATTGCGCCGCAACGGTATCTTTAGGAAATCGGGTATGGCTTATAGGTTATATTTTCTGTCATTTGGAGGAGCGGATTTTCTGTCCTCGAAGTGACAGAAAATATAACCTATACGTTATACCCGATTTCCTAAAGATACCGTTGCGGCGTAATAATAATGTTTCGGAAAGATGATAAAAAGTTCACAAATGTAGCGCAAAAGAACGAAATAGCCGCTCAACATTTATTGTCATATAACCTATACGTTATAGCCGATTTCCTAAAGATACCGTTGCGACGTAGTAATAATGATTCGGAAAGATGATAAAAAGTTCACAAATGTAGCGCAAAAGAACGAAATAGCCGCTCAACATTTATTGTCATATAGCATATACATAGGTTATATTTTCTGTCACTTGGAGGAACGGATTTTCTGTCCTCGAAGTGACAGAAAATATAACCTATACGTTATACCCGATTTCCTAAAGATACCGTTGCGACGTAGTAATAATGATTCAGAAAGATGATAAAAAGTTCACAAATGTAGCGCAAAAGAACGAAATAGCCGCTCAACATTTATTACCATATAGCATATACATAGGTTATATTTTCTGTCACTTCGAAGACAGAAAATCCGCTCCTCAAAGTGACAGAAAATATAACCTAAGTATATGCTATATGACAACAAATGTTTAGTGGCTATTTCGTTCTTTTACAAAACATTTGTGAACTTTTTATCATCCTTTCAAAACATTATTATTACGCCACAACAGTATCTTTAGGAAATCGTGTATAGCATATAGGTTATATTTTCTGTCACTTCGAGGAGCCGACCACATAATAATCACGCGCATCTAGCGTGCGCATTTTCAGTAGCGGATTTCGTGAACGGATTCTGAACTAAGTAGATGTATTATGAAACACAATGTTTACGGGGTTTATTACTATTTTATTTGTAAAAGATGCTTCAATTCTTTTAATGTTCCTGTCCATATAACTGTTGGCTATTAACAAATAATATAAAAAAAAGTACTAAAAAATTTTGGGAAACACCGAATTTATGAAATTTTTTCCGCGAATCCTATGTTACGTGCCCCACTGTTGGGCGTTACCATCGCAGGCCACCCCGACGCAAAGGATAGAATAATGATTACACGGGAGTACACGCGACTGAACTATATTGTTACATAGAGCAATATCGGTTACAAAACAGTTCGGTACAAGACAGTCTTCGGGTCTTCTGGGCCTATACGCGGTGCTCGGAATACTGCTCTCCTCTCTGGAAGAGCGGACGTCTCGGCCGCATTGAATCCTCTTCGGAATCTTCGTACCCCTGCCTGAAGAAGTGGTCGTGCAGCCCCGTGGCTCCTTCAGACATCCGCCTCGGCATTTGCCTTCTCGCTCAGGGGAAAACCACGGAAAAACCCTGAGCAAGGCGTGGGTACAACGGGAATTCTCGATTGGCCACGATGAAACGCTCCAACTTCTGGTTCCACGATGTCTCTGGAACTCTGCAGCTTCCTGTCCCACGACATCTCTGGAACTCTGTAGCTTCCTGTCCCACGACGTCTCGGGAACTCGACAGCTCCTTGTCCCACGACAAAATCCACGGGGAGCTCCGGGCGCGTTCCTCTTTCGTGTGTCCCACGACGAAATCCACGGAGAGCTCCGGGTCCAGCAGTCAGGCACGGGTACCGCGGGGCTTCTAATTTTCCCTCGACGAACGCCCCTGGTCCTTGTCCCGCGACGTCCCTGGAACTCCACTCTGGAACGTCCCACGTCGACTCCAACGCTCCGACGCTGCATCCTCCTTCGTGCAGCCTCCGGAACCCCGTGCAGACTCCAGCTCTATCTCATTTGCAGGCAGCCTCATCCAGAAGGACGTCCGAGGACGTCTCCACTGATTCGGCGACGTTCCCTCCTCCTCGTCGAATCCTTGGTCGCGGTCGACCGTCTCCCCCAGGGACTCGTCCTCGATGTCCTTCCGGTGGCCGTACGAGCTTGAGACTTCAATCCCTTCACGGCTCCGGATTCCATGCAAAAGAGACGGAGAAGCATTAATATTTACTTTCATTTGAGAGAATCCGTTGGAGCTGAAAGAATCGGGAAGATGGAAAGGCGAAACGGAACCGATAACAGGGGATCACAGCTCATGAGCATGTTATCGGCCCGTTCCCCGATCAATCTGCCCAGCACCCCAGCTCGTCTGCATTTTCTTTCATCTGGGCTTCTTGTCCTCTTCTCCCTCTCTCAGGCCTTGGCTTTCAGATGGCCCCATTCCTCTTCGTGGCTTCTGGTGCAGACCCAGGGGACCGTCCTGTGCGTCCTGTTAACGTTCCCGTCTCCGCGACATTTCCTCCAGCCGATCCAAGCAGTCGCACCGCTTGTCCGACTGGTGGTTGGAGATGCCATTTCCCGGCTGCTGTCCACCCTGTTGACGCGAACCTCTTGGTTTGCACAAACCGGGGAGGAGCCAAGATTCACGCCAACAGGGCTAGAGAAGCGGTTCCACGTATGTCCGCGCTCCACTGCGGACTGCTACTCTGTCGTAGCACAGACGGGGAATTCGGGAACGCGTATCCAGGCCGCGGTGGCAGTCCCCCGACACCTTGTCCCTCGTAGTGGCGTTTCGTGCTCTCTGAAACATTTTAAAGAAACAGAGGGCTGGGCTACGAAGGTAGCCTCCGCAGCCCAGTCCAGTAGATTAGCTTAGACTAATCTTCAGACTCTTCGTTCAGAACTTCAAACTCTCTCCTCGAGCGAGAGACTTCCTGGATCTTTGGTCGGCGAACAACCCATCCTGTCTAAACAACTCCACTCTTCGGGGTTCTCTCACATGGGGAATTCGGCCATTCTGCGACAATGTTCACTCTGGAACTCCCTTCGTCGCAGCTCAGTAACTCTGCGCACTCCAGGCGCCTCCACGTTGCTTATTCGCCAGTTCTTCATATGCGCTGGATGCACTCGCCGGTGCAATAGTGACTATGAATTGCAATTGCTTATTCGACAGCTCTTCATATGCGCTGGATGCACTCGCCGGTGCAATAGTCACTTTGAATTGCAATTGATTATTCGACAGCTCTTCATATGCGCTGGATGCACTCGCCGGTGCAATAGTCACCTTGAATTGCAATTGATTATTCGACAGCTCTTCATATGCGCTGGATGCACTCGCCGGTGCAATAGTCACTTTGAATTGCAATTGATTATTCGACAGCTCTTCATATGCGCTGGATGCACTCGCCGGTGCAATAGTCACTTTGGATTGCAATTGATTATTCGACAGCTCTTCATATGCGCTGGATGCACTCGCCGGTGCAATAGTCACCTTGAATTGCAATTGATTATTCGACAGCTCTTCATATGCGCTGGATGCACTCGCCGGTGCAATAGTCACTTTGAATTGCAATTGATTATTCGACAGCTCTTCATATGCGCTGGATGCACTCGCCGGTGCAATAGTCACTTTGAATTGCAATTGATTATTCGACAGCTCTTCATATGCGCTGGATGCACTCGCCGGTGCAATAGTCACTTTGAATTGCAATTGATTATTCGACAGCTCTTCATATGCGCTGGATGCACTCGCCGGTGCAATAGTCACTTTGAATTGCAATTGATTATTCGACAGCTCTTCATATGCGCTGGATGTACTCGCCGGTGCAATAGTCACCTTGAATTGCAATTGATTATTCGACAGCTCTTCATATGCGCTGGATGCACTCGCCGGTGCAATAGTCACTTTGAATTGCAATTGATTATTCGACAGCTCTTCATATGCGCTGGATGCACTCGCCGGTGCAATAGTCACTTTGAATTGCAATTGATTATTCGACAGCTCTTCATATGCGCTGGATGCACTCGCCGGTGCTATTGCGATGTTTTCATCCATCGTTTTGTGTACTTTCTTGTGTAATCGTACCCGCTCCTTTTTCTTTTATGTACGGAGGTTCTCTAATCGGCTGTTGTCGATTGTATCTGCTATCTATAATTTCTGGCAACATGCACTCCTCATAGAATTTTCTGAGTTTTTCCTCCATCTCTGTTGCCCAGAATCGATCATCTCTTGTTACTGTTGTAACCTTCATTCCTTTCGGCGTCCATAAACAAAAATAGGCTCGTTGCCTTTTCGTTATGTGCAATTGTCCTTGCACTTGATAATAGTAATGATGATTCTTATTCATTTCATTACCCTTGTAAATACGCCTTATATGATCAAGTTGCTTTATTGCTTCCTCAGGTGATAAATCCTTGGCCGATACAGGACACTTTACTTCGACGATTTTATCATGGTCCACGAGGCCGTCGGGAGTTGCACCTAAGTGAGGCACTGTGTCGTCGATGAAGAGGCCACACGGTTGAATATGCATTCCTAATTCTTCTTGCATTTGTCTCAAGGCGTTTGCCTCATTTTCCCTTCCGTATTGGAGAGAATGTAAATCGTGGAGTTGCGGGTACATTATACTCTTCACAGTATTTGCCCGTGCTGTAGCCTTTCGTAATCGGCATACCTTGCCGAAATTGGATGCAGTTAATAATTTCTTCCTATAACCAATCCACTTTTCGCTATTCGCCTGATCGCGAGTTTCCACTTGGATCTCGTCTCGCCTAGTTTGCCAGTGAAGGAGTATATCCGCGTGCCTTTTACACTCGGAAGAGTATACTGCCTCTTCCATATCTAGTTTTGCCGCGTTGGGGCCGTAATCCTGGTCGCACGATTGTTTCTTATTTCGAAAGGAGGATGCTTTCGCTTCTTTTTTATACTCCCTTGCTTTTTCTTCTGTGCGCTTCCGACGTCCTTCCAGCTTTCTTACCATGGTTGGCGGCTCTTTATTCATTGCCGTACTCAATCTGCTGAACACCTCTTTTGTGTTATATTGGACAACTGCAGCGGAGACTCTACCCTGATACGAGCCCCCTCGTCCAAAGTTTATCCTTTTGCCTCCGATGAATTTAGCAAGTATGTTATTAAAACCTTCGACAGCATTGTTATTTAGACCGCGCAGCAAACTGTCCGCTTTAACGAAAAGTTGCTGCATCGCTTCTTCGATACTTTCATAAATACCAGCTTCTCTCAGTTGTGGAACGCAGTCTACTCTGTTGGGATCAGAGTATTTTTTACAGAAGTATGCTAACTTCTGACACTCCTTGTGTTCACCGACAACGTGACTCGGTACATTTTTCAAGTCTTGCTTCAAATTTTGAATTCGTTCCTCCAGTGGTATTTCTTCTCGTAACCGGTATTCCGCAGCTTTTTTTATACCAGTGCGCAGGCGGAGAGCATAATTCTGTACGACAGCTCTTAGATCTTTATTGCGGCCTTTTGTTCCGATTTCGTTTATTCTTTTACTGAAATTGCGTAACTGGTGATTGGTGCATTCGATTTTTTGTACCTGCACCATATACTTTCCATATGGATTACTGTCCAATATCTTCTTGTACACACTGCTATCGCCATCGGCAACTAATATATGGTATATTAGGCCGTGCATATCTATGCTGCAATTGAAGCCTTCGACAATAGCAACACTCTCCATGCCAGTTGAACTCTGATAACGACCCCAGTTCTTGAAGCAAGGATGCTCGCGCGGTTCTTCCTTCCTCGTACCTGCTATTTGGCAAGTCATGCAGAATTTATTCTTCACGCTGATGTACAGCACTTTCTTCGTGTGGTATCCCACGATGGCTCCTACGCCAGAAAGAGAATTGTAATCTCCTCCGCGGTAGGACCTTTTCATCCAGCTGCCATCCGCGACAACTGGGATAAACGGTAGATTGGATTCTGCATGTACGTCACCTCTTTCAATAGCTAATGCTTTTTCCTCATTTCCAGCATCTTCCATTTCGCGTTGTGCGGCCACTTCGAGGACATCGATTAGCTCCATCTGACATTTCTCGTAGATCCTTTTCGTCATACAGGACACGTTCACGGCAGTCAGTATGTCCTCCAGTTGATTATATCCGCCGCCCGTCATCATTGTTGCGGAAACAGCGGCGCTGTTGATATCCATAGTGGCATCACTCTTCCGAAGACAGGATATACGCTCTGTGTATTTGCACATTTTGCACTCTACATAATACACTTTTTCCAATCCATTCTGTTCACATTTAACTATATCAAAATTTTCGATGCCACAGCCAGTAGTCGAATGTTTTCGAAGATTTTTTATTTGCTCGAAAACATGCGCAAAATCAACGAAGTCTATTCCTTCCGAAATTGGGTTTTCCGACTGTTGTGGTTCTGCATTCTCCACCACCCAGTAATCGGCATCGTTTCCAACATCTTCATTCGTTTCTTCGTTGATGTCTGTTACGGAATGTATCTCATCCCTGTCTACGTCGAAATCTATTTCTTGTGCAATTTCTTCTTCGTTCGACCCGAAATGCACTTGTTCTTCAATTTCCTCTTCGTCCGCATTGAAATGTATTTCTTCTAAAATATCTTCCGCGTCCGTGTCGAAATGTACTTGTTCTACAATTCCTTCGATAATTGGAAAGTTTTGAAAATTTCCTACGTCTTCATCGTGTATTATGTCCGTAGGAAAATCATACGCAGCAGATGTGCTGGGAAGTGTTTCGTCGTACGAGGTACGAAACATACCGTGAGGCACGCTGCTGTTTTTAATCGTTGCCTGCACGTAAAGAGTCAATAATCAGTAACACGTGATACATACATAGAAATAAGAAAAACGTACATTAGAAAAGAAAAGCAGGCATAGTAAAAGAAGATATAGTACAGTAAAGTCTCGATGTAAGCGAAAGCCTCGAAACGTATGAAAAGAGAGCGAGTGGAAGAAAGGACTGCCGATTGTCCCTATCTTTTTCATTCGCTGCCCTTCTCTGCGGCCGACGCGTATTACCACTAAATATGTATTATCCAAATTATATCGTGTTTGGTGTCATTTATCATTAGGGAAACATCACAAATGTTACGATGCTTTATTTATGAAAATATTATTATTATTGCATTACTGTGAATATCATTCTAATTTATCTTCGCGATACGAAGAGGGACGTAGCGTGATACAAATGTTCCTCTTAGACAACGCGATTCCCTCGCTACGCAAATCGAAGGACATGCACTTTTGGCCCCTTTTCTTTTCACACGCACACATCTGCACAACCCTCTCCGCTACTCGCAAGCGAAGGCAGCCACAAGCAGCATGCCTGCGCTGCGATACGCGGCTGTGTGTGTATGCAGGCACGCGTGCACTTGACCGCCTGTGAAAAGAATACTTTTCGCATTTCAATTCTGGGTCATTCAACGCGAAATCGGACACTTTTCGGAGTACCATTTGGGATTTTTGTGAAACTTGCAATATATTCTGGTCTTTAGTGATACATAAACGTATTTCAAAGGATTTTTCAAAATTTTCAAAATCGTGGAAATTTACTTTTTTTCATTAAATTATAACTGTTGAACTAAGAGAAAGGTAAGAATGAGCTTTTGGGTGCTTACACTGGGGAAGTAAGAGTACCTAATAAAAATGATGTCACTTAAAAAAAAAATTTAGACCATTTATTCTGCGATTATTTTAAACAAATGCAATTTTATACCAGCAGGGCGCTATTTCAAAATTTGAAAAAATTGAGGATACAGCCCTACTTGTGCTCTTTGCAGACACGTTTTCAGAAACGGGGATACTTTCAAATTGGTCGCATGAAAATTAATTGAATGTGACGCTGCATCGCCCAATACCGGCTGGACTAGCTAAAGGTGGCCGTTCCAATGAGCGGCTACAGCCGCCAGCGACTGCGACTGGCGGCTACAGCCGCCAGCGGCTGTAGCCGCGTACACTGGTACAATGGAAAGCATTCATCTCAACTCCAATGGGCGGCTGCGACTGCTGCGGCCGCGCCAGGATTGCTATAGCCTATGCGCGTCTGGTTCATGAGCAGCCTAGGCTACTCGAGACCCAACACAATGCCATGAGTGTCTGTTTTCCGCCATAACGGCAGAATCTCCTAGTCGCACAGCGGCTGCCGCTCTACTCCTCCAGAAGCAGTCTAGCGACTCTAGCCGCTCTGCGATTCATCGTCACATTCGGACAGATTATCCAGAAATAAGGAAAGAATTCAGAGTCCATAACTTATGGAATCATGTTTTTTTATATACATATTTCTTGTAAACTAATAATATGAGCTCTTATAAAAAAAGGTAAAACTGTCATGACGGCTACATCTGATCTGCGTGTAAACACATGTCAAATTTTTTGTTTTGTGCAGAATTTTAAATCGTGTCTTTTAAAGTTTGTTAAAGTAAAGTTAAAGGGGCCAGAAATGATTAGTATCGATTCTGCAAAGTAATAGCAAATAATTCGTTATATACAGTTATTTTTCCATAAGAAACCCATTGAAAAAATATCAGTAATTGTCGGCTTTTTAGTTACCTTCCGCGAACTTGTGTAATCAATATATATTTGTCCTTGCAACTGCGAAAACAAGATTTGACAATATTTTCCAATAATGGAGTAATCACCTGTATTCTATATCGTACAGTGGGCCTGAATCCTAAGAAATAGGGGAAAAATGCAACATTCCATATTTCGCGTTGAAAATGCTGAATATTACTGAGCAAGTTCATAAAAAAAGTGTTAATATACAACTCATAACAAAGTTTGACGTTATTTAAAAAAATAACGTCAACAATTTCAATGAAACTAAAAAAATTGGATAAATATACATACTATGGAAAGTGCAGAAATATCTGCAAACCTGTATCCATGTTATTCTGGTACCAATGTAATAGATACTATTGCCCGATGAGAAGATGAGCTACTACCCACAAGCTGAAATGTCACAGGGGCAAGGGGAATCGCCCGCTTTATCACGTTGAGTTAAAAAATAGAAAAAACAAATTAATAGATGTAAAAAATATTAAATTATACATCACTAGAAAGGAATAGGTTTATCCTATTTTTTGCCACAAATTTCATTCCGATATCTTAAAAGAAACACCCAAATCTCATTGACTTCTTCAATCCGGCAGATAAACACAGCACGATGTACATATAAAAAAAGGCTAGTCTTTCACTGTCCTCGAGACCCCATACAACAATAGACCCTTCTTTCAAGTGCTCGAAAAGGGCCTGTGCGGCGCGTCGTTGCACTGGTGGGGGCCATGGCGTCGACGCTTAGGTATAGGAAATACCATTTTCGACTACGCCAGTTGCAGTCGCTAGCGGCTGTAGCCGCCGGTCGCAATCGCTGGCGGCTGTAGCCGCTTATTGGAACGGCCACCTTAAGCCGCGCGGTACTAGCAGCAGCAGCTCAGTCTGTCGAGCCGGTGCTGGGCGGCGCAGCGTCACATTCAATTAATTTTCATGCGACTAATTTTAAAGTGTTCGCGTTTCTGAAAACGTGATCATAATGAGCACAAGTAGGGCTGTATCCCCATTTTTCCAAATTTTTAAACAGTGCCCTGCTAGTATAAAATTGCATTTGTTTAAAACAATTGCAGAATAAATGGTTTAAATTTTTTTTTTAAGTGATATAATTTTTATTAGGTACTCTTACTTCCCCAGCGTAAGCACTCAAAAGCTCATTCTTACCTGTCTCTTTCTTCAACAGTTATAATTTAATGGAAAAAAGGCAATTTCCACGATCTTGAAAATTTTGTAATTCGCGTGGAATGTCCCTCCTTGAAAGTCTATAATACAGTAGAGACAGAGAGAGAGAGAGAGAGAGAGAGAGAGAGAGAGAGAGAGAGAGAGAGAGAGAGAGAGAGAGAGAGAGAGAGAGAGTTGGTAATAATATAATTGAAATGGTACAACATTGTGTAAGACACACAGGACCATATTTCTAATAAATTATAATCTGAAGGAATAAAAATATTTCCAAACAAACATTTTGCCCTTTTGCAAACTCAGACAATACGACGCAGAAAGGATAGGCCGGCAATCCAAATGATTATCCTATTTTTAACGTTGTACCTCCTACAACAAATCAACGAGGGGCTGCAGGGTGGTATTTCGTTTTATGGAACGTTGTTAAATCACGACGAAACGAAGGGTCCGAGAAACACGTGTCGTTTGCCTTTCGCGAAGTAAACCCTACTTGACCGCGCCAGTGTTGGAGATCCGTCTGCTTCTCGTCAACGAGCACGCTTTCCAGCGCATCACCCTGTCTCTTTAGACAGCTTTTCGAAAGCGTGGGACTGACCAAGAGATGGGCATTATTTAAATAAAAAATTATTTAAATGACGTATCAAATAAAAAATACTTTAGTCTTATTCGTCATGAATAAGATTTACCCCGAGTCAATATTTAATCGTAGCGCTCATAATTGAAATCATGGGTATTCAATCGTCGGCCACGATTGAATTACTTCAGCCAGAGAATTAAAATCGTCGGCCATGATTGAACTACTTCAGGCAGGGAGTTCAATCGTGGCTTGCGATTGAATTGCCTTCTGCCATGGGTAGTCAAATCATGAATGAATGAACAGTGTTCTCGTATTCAATCGTATTTAGTCGACTGAAGCTCGATAACCTCGAGACTTGCGAGAGCCTTTGATCGATGCCGCGCGATGCCCGAGCCGAGCGACATTGTATCGTTCACCCGTCTAAACTGACGCCTGGAGTTGCTTGGCGATGTGTCATCGATTATACGAAAAGTGAATTTCTTTATTTTTCATCGTATCAATATGACAGTGACACCGATGGATTCCTGGCGTTCTCACGAGTAATCGGTCAGAAAATAATTGAAATCAGACTACTTTTAATGGAGTTAGGTGTAAATTGTGTAAATTAATTGTATGCATATGTAATTTCGTTAATTATGGCCCAAATTATGTCAAGTTTGTTATAATTTTTGCCAGGGAAACAGAAGGAGACAATTGATGTCACTTTCGTGCATATCCGATAAAGAAATTAACATTTTTCCGTTCTTAATGGCTAGTGCTATCCTTGTCTTTTATGACCCCATGGTTCTCGGCGATCCGTGTCGAGCGTTCGCTACTGAAGGGTCCTTACATAATATGTCTTCGACTCCTCAATAAAGGCAGAATGATAGGGATCATGATTTTGGAATTTGGATCAGGTTAACGAGCACTACTTACATATACATACAAATGTTAGGAAATTTTAAAGCAGTGCTTTAAAATACGATTCTAGTTGAGAAGAATTATTTTTGTCGTTACTTTTCCCTGTACATATGTATACTTTAATAGTATTTACTCGTTTCTTACTTTTACTGTTATTATTTTACATATTTATGATTACTCTTTGCATCTTTTTATGTTTGAATATACATACATGTTGTTTTCTTTAAAAGCTAATATTTTATTATTAACATTATTATTAAATGTCTTTATTGCACCATTACAATTAAAATTACAATGGAGAGTAGGCGAGGGTCAGCATTAACTGCTGCTCTACAACCTAACCTAAAAAGTTGTTGATAGATAAAAAATGAAAGAAAACAAATAACACTAAATACAATAAAATAAAATAACTAAGGTCGGTATCATACAGGGTGATTGGCTCGGTACGCCTGATCCGCCTGGCAAGCGTGACGAGGTCAACCCCCCGTGGTGTCTCTCCGAAGTTAAGGCTTTCGACCCTCGAAGGGGCTGGAGTACCTATTAAGAAATGAGAAATCTTCGAATTCCTCATTTCTCATCAGATCTGTGCGGAAGCGACGCCAATGGATTCCTGGCGTTCCGTCGATTAAAATCATACCAAATATCATGCAAATCGGACTACTTTGACACAAGCAACTTGAATTCCCTATGTAAAAGTTGTCCGATTTACACGACATTTGGTATGAGTTTCATCAGAAAACCCCAAGGAATTCATTGGCGTCAGTTCCCTTTCGATACGATGAAGAAAATAATTTTTTAATACGCTGTAATGGATATTACACCCTCGACTGCCGAGGCTCGACCCCAATTCGCTACGTTCCGCCCGGGATTCGTACCTTTTTCCGGAAAAAGCCATAAAATTCGATGGGCACTGCGGGGTGTTGTCCTCGTCACGGGGTGACGGGCGGAGCTCCAGAATCAACCTGTACCTACCTTTTTAAGAAATAAAATAATTCTTTATTGTTCATCGTATCGAAAGGGAACTGACGCCAATGGATTCCTTGGGGTTTTCTGATGAAACTCATACCAAATGTCGTGTAAATCGGACAACTTTTACATAGGGAATTCAAGTTGCTTGTGTCAAAGTAGTCCGATTTGCATGATATTTGGTATGATTTTAATCGACGGAACGCCAGGAATCCATTGGCGTCGCTTCCGCACAGATCTGATGAGAAATAAGAAATTCGAAGATTTCTCATTTCTTAATAGGTACTCCAGCCCCTTCGAGGGTCGAAAGCCTTAACTTCGGAGAGACACCACGGGGGGTTGACCTCGTCACGCTTGCCAGGCGGATCAGGCGTACCGAGCCAATCACCCTGTAGGCCAAACCGAGCTGTCAGCGTAGAAATATACACATCAGAATAGGTGTGCGTTAGTTACGAAAAAATTCAGGAACTTTATTGGTCAGAACATTGATTCTTTCTCGATAGTTTCATTTCGTATTAGTCTACGCATAGCTTCGTAACGCACACAACTATTACGCTAAGAATAAATAACAGCCAAACGGCTAGGTTCTTTCGGAGCCGAGCAGCGCTCCCGTGACCACACCATACCCTGCGAGGGCCATGAAACTCCAACAGACAAATCCACGATCGTCAGATGGTGGTGGCTGATTTCTCCTCGATCGCTGCTCGCGAAACCGAATTCACCGGCCAATATATTTGATACCGACCTTAGTAAACCTGGTCAGGGTAACTCTATTTCCGCTAAAATATTTACAACGCGAGTGCTAACAAGTTGCAAAACATGGATTCTGACCTGCATATTTTATTATATTTTTTAACATAAGGGTTTATGCATACACTTTACGGTTTCGCTAGAGTTTTCTGAAGTTTGTTTTAAGTCTCATAACGATCCGTTAATATTTTGTAAGAAAAAGCTACTATGTATTATATAATTTGCACAAAATGAAACGAGACCTCCAAACATCCGCTCGTTTGAAAAACTCTGCAGGGGCCACTCGTCTGCCGAAGTCACGGGCCCAGATGGTTTTCCATACTCTTCGACTCTTGAAACAATTTATGACCGGCGAAGACGTCATTGAACGGGGTCGTCGCCGTAGCCGTTGCACCGTAAACAGACCCACGATGCATCGAACAGCCTTCTCCGCTCGTAGTAGAGGTTCTGTTTTCTGTCAAATATAGACACAATAGAGTCAGACATTTACGAAGCATTAGGAGAAAATTTGTGTAATGCATTACCAGCTTTCTTAGCGTTTCGACAATACTTTTTCACAAGCTAAGTCCCTACCATAAAACTCTCGAAAGCAGGACAGCGTGGGGCTATCCGCCCCCGACCTCATCCTTACATTCGGTAACGCTAGCATGCACTTATACACTGAATTACTAAATGTATAAGAATACATTTTGACGTTTCATACATTTTTTCCAGTTAATATTAGGTCGAGAAGTAGACATTTGGGGGAAGAACGTTGAGTGTGGCTTCTGTGTTATTGGGTTTTCTTCTTTATTGCCTATGCCTATGTTGTGAGGAAGTTTTGACAGAGTAAGGAAGTACGCGACCATAGTTAATGGGTAGAAAAGTGAAAGTGGGAAAGGTCGTGGATAGGAATAACCCAAGGATTGATGCGGACCAGTGAGTCCAATGCTTTATGGGTCTGTTTTCCCTACAACGTTTATGGTGGTGAACGTTTGGCAGGCAGATGTGTAGTTTCGCCGCTTCAGGTAGTAATTGAGAGTTTTTCTCGCTAGGCACGTAAAGGTAGTTAAAAGATTAGCGTTTGACAGCAACTTTAAGAAAATGTTGGGCGGTTAATGAACGGTCGGGTGCAATAACGGGTCTAGCGCTGAAAAATGTGAAAATGTATTGTCGAAACGCTAAGAAAGCTGGTAATGCATTACACAAATTTTCCCCTAATGCTTCGTAAATGTCTGACAGTATTGTGTCTATATTTGACAGAAAACAGAACCTCTACTACGAGCGGAGAAGGCTGTTCGATGCATCGTGGGTCTGTTTACGGTGCAAAAACAGCAAAAGTTGTCCTTAAATTCTATTAATGTATTCATTATTAAAGTGACAGAAACACTATATATTGCAATACTTCCAGTACTTCGCACTCTGTGTAATACATATGGATTATATGTACTTTCTGATTTTTGCTAAAATACTTATATGTTTATTTGTAAATTTTCCATGAAACTAATTGATTATAATCTGGAAATATTAGCTTTTAAAGAAAACAACATGTATGTATATTCAAACATAAAAAGATGCAAAGAGTAATCATAAATATGTAAAATAATAACAGTAAAAGTAAGAAACGAGTAAATACTATTAAAGTATACATATGTACAGGGAAAAGTAACGACAAAAATAATTCTTCTCAACTAGAATCGTATTTTAAAGCACTGCTTTAAAATTTCCTAACATTTGTATGTATATGTAAGTAGTGCTCGTTAACCTGATCCAAATTCCAAAATCATGATCCCTATCATTCTGCCTTTATTGAGGAGTCGAAGACATATTATGTAAGGACCCTTCAGTAGCGAACGCTCGACACGGATCGCCGAGAACCATGGGGTCATAAAAGACAAGGATAGCACTAGCCATTAAGAACGGAAAAATGTTAATTTCTTTATCGGATATGCACGAAAGTGACATCAATTGTCTCCTTCTGTTTCCCTGGCAAAAATTATAACAAACTTGACATAATTTGGGCCATAATTAACGAAATTACATATGCATACAATTAATTTACACAATTTACACCTAACTCCATTAAAAGTAGTCTGATTTCAATTATTTTCTGACCGATTACTCGTGAGAACGCCAGGAATCCATCGGTGTCACTGTCATATTGATACGATGAAAAATAAAGAAATTCACTTTTCGTATAATCGATGACACATCGCCAAGCAACTCCAGGCGTCAGTTTAGACGGGTGAACGATACAATGTCGCTCGGCTCGGGCATCGCGCGGCATCGATCAAAGGCTCTCGCAAGTCTCGAGGTTATCGAGCTTCAGTCGACTAAATACGATTGAATACGAGAACACTGTTCATTCATTCATGATTTGACTACCCATGGCAGAAGGCAATTCAATCGCGAGCCACGATTGAACTCCCTGCCTGAAGTAGTTCAATCATGGCCGACGATTTTAATTCTCTGGCTGAAGTAATTCAATCGTGGCCGACGATTGAATACCCATGATTTCAATTATGAGCGCTACGATTAAATATTGACTCGGGGTAAATCTTATTCATGCGTCTCGAATAAAATTTTCGTCTTTTAGACGAATTTAATTTTTTATTTGAAATAATTTTCTGCCCATCTCTGGACTGACCTCGACTTTCGTCACCCTCACACAAGGCGAATCGATGGGGGCGCGAAGCGTTGTTTTCGGTTTTTCAGCAAGGGCTGCCTGCCTGTAGTCCAGATGGGCAAAATTTTTGCCTGTAAGGCCCTTGGGGTCAGTTTGATTTTGGCTTGAGTCAGAAAAAATATAATTGTTTTCTTACGTCCGGATAGATGTTTGTGGTACTCAGAAATGCATGGAAAATTTCACGATCGATATTGCCAGGAAACGGGACCGAAAGTTCTACGGGGACGTAGACGTTATTCTTCATTGATCATTCAATGTGATCAACATCTCGGTTACGTTTGTTTATTTTAAATAAAGTCGACCCTACACATCGGTGGGGATACCGATTACATATTACCCGGGCGAAATCCTCAAATAGATACATAGCGAGAAATCGAAATACCATCCAGTGACACCTCAATAAAAAAAATATACCGTTCTATTGCAAAAAACTAACTTGACCTTGACATTGCTTCCAGTACCTCATTCATAAAAAAAAGTTTGGGATATTCTTCCGAATGGCCCCACCCTTCCCCCCAAACCTCGTGTGGATTGGCCACTGGGGCCATTCGGAAGTACAGCCAAAGTTTGTACCATTATGTCCGATGGAACTGATACCAAACAGGAATATGTATATTAAACAATTTTCACTTATTGGAGTAGTTGGTAAGTAATAAAAGGCGCCCCTCGATTCGAAATTGAATTTGTACAATATAGGTATAGGTATTCAGCGAAAAGTATTCTCCGATTCTCGTGGTTACTTTGTCGCTGTCAATGGGTCGTAAAAGAGAAGGATAGAACGGGGGTCGTAGCAGCCGAGAAATAAAGCCAGCGTTCGGTCTGCTAATACAGAGACACAGCGTTATTTAGCGGAGGGGGAACACCTACAGGAGCTGTGGTAAGGCTCGCGTGATGACGATCGCTGACGCACACATTACCACACACAGTGGTCCAAATCGCCGAAAACGCGATTAAAAATCCTTACGTTCACATTTCACACTTTATCATTATAAAGATGGTCATTCCAGGGATTTTTGTGGTCGCAGAATCTGATTCCGAGGTCAAAATTGTTATTACTGTACTGTCTGATTTGATTACGTTATTTGAAGTTAATTATGGCATCAAATTTTGGAAAATCAACACACATATCGTTTTTATGATAGCAAAAGCTATTGAGCGCGTGGAAACTGAAAAGTCAATAATTTGTATAAATTCACACTTCAGATATTGGAAATGCTTTCATTTATCTATAAGATGATATTGTGCATTCATTCTATGTTATTTTAATATATATGAAAAGTTATAAATAACTGAAATATAAGAAATTTTGCGATGGTCGTTTTTAATCGCATTTTACATTTTTCGGAATCGTCAGGCATCTTTGAAACTTATATTATTAGATAGTCTATAAGGAATGTATGTGCGAAAGGAGAAGTGGCACTTTTTTGCGACTTCCGAGTAATAACCAATTATGTTGGCAGTAATCAGGCCGCTTGCGCGGAAGAAGTAAGTGTCTGCGACCCGCCGACATGCATCTACATATATTTCTGAAAATATGGAAGAAAACATATGTAAAATAGAAAGTGATAGTAATTAAATATACAAATATATATATACATATATATTTGTATATTATTTGCATATTATGCAAATAATTAATATGTTAATCTTTACGTTAACTTACATTTCATTCTAAACACATACTGTGCCCCGATGGAAAGAAGAGACTTGAGAAACTCTAGAGTCTAAATGGCTTATCCCCATAGGCCCGCGTTCTGTAGCAAAATCGTAGAGGTAGGGCACACGTATTGCCGCTATTGGCCGACGCGACACCATCGCCGAATCGGTCAGTAGCATCGCGTGACGAAGAGAGCGAGCGAAACACACAGAGTTCGAAAGAAACAGAGCTATATCCGCGGATCGGACGAAAAGCAATAGCGTAAGATATATTCCATCACGACTAAATATAATATGATCACTATTAAATAAATTGCGTAGACGACTCATAGTGTTAACCACTATAGGTATAATATACCTATAAATTTCCTTATTTGTCACATATTCGGTAATAACTGACTTTTGTGGAATATTCGGTAATCCCCCGTAGATACGGGCATCATACGACTATGCAGCGTGTGTCGCTAAGAACCTCAGAGTGGGGATTTGAGGAGTGTCGCGCGAGAGAGTGAGGCGGTGGGAGCGAAGAACCCCTCGCGCCCCCCTGACATTTCGGGTCTCATCTTTCGTCTATACTCTCGTCGGTTTCTGTTTCAATTAATGGCAAAACAATTAATTCTATAATAGGAGAATACTGTTCAGTGTCACCCCGCGATTGCCTTTCCGATGAATTCTTGCATTCTATCCGCGCGGAGTTTAATTTTCGTTCAGGTAGTACGCCTAAGATTCCGCACGTGCGGAGGATTATCCCGGCCTGCGCTGGTATCGTAAACTAATAAAGTAATAAAATGTTCGCCTAGCCAATACAGCAAATGAAGGTAAAGTTCAAATATAGCCAGCACGTGTTTCAAGACTTGCACGTAAGATATACAGAGTGTCTCGTCAAACACAGACAAAATGCAATTTCTTATCAAATGCTTTAGGAATACATTGTTGTATCTGTTAAAAAAAATACTATAAAACAATTTTATTTACGACTTATATCGAAAAAAAATTTCCATATAGTCACAGGTATTTTCAGAAATATATGTAGATGCATGACGGCGAGTCGCAGACACTTACTTCTTCCGCGCAAGCGGCCTCATTACTGCCAACATAATTGGTTATTACTCGGAAGTCGCATAAAAGTGCAACTTCTCCTTTCGCACATACATTCCTTATAGACTATCTAATAATATAAGTTTCAAAGATGCCTGACGATTCCGAAAAATGTAAAATGCGATTAAAAACGACCATCGCAAAATTTCTTATATTTCAGTTATTTATAACTTTTCATATATATTAAAATAACATAGAATGAATGCACAATTTCATCTTATAGATAAATGAAAGCATTTTCAATATCTGAAGTGTGAATTTATACAAATTATTGACTTTCCAGTTTCCGCGCTTAATAGCTTTTGCTATCATAAAAACGCTATCTGTGTTAATTTTTCAAAATTTGATGTCATAATTAACTTCAAATAACATAATCAAATCAAACAGTACAGTAATAACAATTTTGACCTCGGAATCAGATTCTGCGACCACAAAAATCCTTGGAATGACCATCTTCATAATGATAAAGTGTGAAATGTGAACGTAAGGATTTTTAATTGCGTTTTCGGCGATTCGGATCGCTGTGCACCACTCCTGTAGGTGTTCCTCTCCGCTAAATAAGCGACCCTGCATAATGTTGGTGGCAACCTTATGCAGATACGCAACAATTTTTCAATAACAATAACGGATCAACTTTTTTACTTTTAATTTTTTGTGCATAAACATTTTTTCAAATATTCATAACATTTTCCTGATTATGATGAGAGCATAAACAAACAAACATTATACAATGCCGACCATTTTTGGTCGAAACTGATATTACATCGTGTTACGTGTACGAGAAAATCTATGTGAAAATATCTTTCTACGGAATAGAATTCTCTTTTCGCGTAATAGTATCCACAACTGCAGGGTACTTGAGATGTCGTAAACATCTCCCCGGGCTGGGACAAAGGGTGCCAGTGAGGCCTGGAGAATGTTTAGAAGACTGCGCTTTTCGATGAAAAACTTTCGCTGAAGGTACACATGGACGTATATATTGCGGACAAAATTCCACAGAAGAAAAAGCACTGTGTATTTCGTATTCCACACGTATGTACTACATATGCTGAACATCTAATCGCAAATCATCGATGACTGTTTCTAATTTTACATTATCTCCTACATCACATAAATAAAATCTAAAGTGCATGTTTTATCCATTCAAAACTATGTACAACGATTGAAATAGTCGCAACAGCATTATAAAGGAAACATACCTAACCAAACGCGTATAGTTTGAACGTTTTATACTAATAAAACGCATATAGTTTGAAATATATGTTCTACCACTTTTCAAATGAGAACAAAATGCTGCATTTGTATTTTCTGAACACATGTAAAGAAGAAAGGGAAAAGAAGTGTGCAGAAATGTTGTGTATCGTATATAACGAAATTTAAAATTTCTACATTCCGTCTCATCGGCCAGAAAGTTGCAGGAACGTATTGCTGGCAGTTTTTACATGAAAATGAGGCCAAACACGGTATAAATCGAATTATTAATTAATTAAACAATGATGAACATACGATTTGGAATAGAATGAGTGGGGCAGGAGGGGTAAAGTAATGACATGCGTTGCGGTGCGCATAGCATAGAATATGTGTACGTAACGCGTCAAAGATATCTGTGTTGCTATACATATTTGAAGAATATGAATAATACTATATTATATACAATAAAATACCGTTCTACTACTACTACTACTACTGCATGTCAAACTGCGACTTCATACAAATCTGTACCATAAAACATAACTTACCTTTCTCGACGTTTTCTATTTTTGGACAAACGCTTTGCAAATAACTTAGGCTGCTTCCTTTTTGTACTATCATCCAAATACCGTTCATTTCTTGCATCTGCGGCTTCCTTCTTTGATTCCATCACAATGATGAACGTGAATGATCACACACAGTTATCAGCACTACAGTAACTAACCACGCGGAAATGGAACAATTCACAAATTATGAATATTCCATATCTCAATATCCGCGCATCAAATAAAAGGCCAATTGTTTTCTGCGTCTTCACCGTAGTGCAAACGACAAGAAACTGATCAGCTAGCGTTGTCGCTGCATTGGTTACAGATGCTGAGAGGATAAATAGAAGATAGTGGGAAAGGGACGGACATACGCGTCCTGTTCCTCTCTTTCTCATTAGGATTGGTGGTATGCTGATACATTTACGTAGATTGTATGTACTTCCGGGAATACTGATTGGTGCACAGAAATGTGCACAGGAAAGAATTTTTGATTATCCTGTGCATATACTTTTGACGTATCACCGACATTATTAGCGAATAATTCATATTTCGTTCTACCATTATCCTTTCCCACTTGCTTGACGGTGAAGGACCACCTCGCAAGTATGCGCAGGCACGCGCCGCGTTTTCAAACTTTCGCGCATTAGAACTTTTACGCGGGCCGATGACGCCCCGCTCGGTCCTTGGTGCGAGTGAAATACAAAATCTTGAGGGAGTGAGATAGGCAGTTTGGGCCTTGTCCACCCTTGAGGGTAGCAAATGCTCGATGGTCAGAAAAAAAGCGACTGTCAAGCAGTAAACATCGTAAGTACATTCACGCTTACTATCCCTGTCTTTTTCACTATATGTGCCGGTTATTATGAAAGTGGTCCAAGTCCAAATTTTTCGTTTGTTACATTTTACTTATATTTTTACGTATTATATCAACGTGATACATAATAAACGTACAGTGCAGTTTTTTTTTAAATTTCGACCGGCGCCACTTTTATAACAACTGACATACTTCTATATTTTAGTACTTCCAAAGCAAGACTGTATTTAGACATATTTCGGGTAAAGTTTCCGATTACCGTCATAGTATTGTTGTAATTTTTTATGCAAAATCTATCGTGTGAACTGTGATTGTTTGAGTGTCCGCGTGTTTCTCAAGCTGCGTATCGCCATTGCGAGGCTGCCTCGCATGGCACACCATTCGCGGAGTGGAGAGTCTGGAGACTACCTCGACCATGATTACTTTACGAGGCATCAGCCGTCGATTTTTCGACGTGCTCAAAGGTGTCTCGTATGGCTCGGGCGACGCAAATATCATGCTGGAGGTAGCGCGAGACTGTCGCACGAGCCTGCCTCGCAAAGTGATCATGATCGAGGTAGTCTCCAGACTCTCCATTCCGCGAAGCGTGCCTCGCGCGGCATCATCGCAATGTCGATACGCAGCTTCACGCTCAGAGATTCGTGTATTCATTCTCACGTAGAATAACAAAGTTATGTTATAATTTACCCGCGAAATGTCTAGAAAAGGTATATACATTCGGGTGGAATTTAGGCTTCCTTTAGTTGAAACTGAAAACAAGTGATGAAAATTAGACTGTTTCTAAACATCAGAAGTGGAAAAATCGGAAATTTTAAAATGAAGGCTCGGATGCAATAAGGAGCCTAGCGCTCGAAAATGCGAAAGAGTATTGTCCAAACGCTAAGAAAGATTGGAAAATTAAATGTTATTAACCTGAATTTTAAAAAATATAGTGTTGTAAAGCTCGTCACGGTACACATTTTTCTTTTTACAGTTTCTTTATCGAATCATTACTTAGTATTCGAGATAAAAATTATAAACCAAACAAATTTCTTCGACCAAAGTCAATATTTTTTTAAACATAAATTGCGATAACTTGACTAAATATTAACGGATCGTTATGAGACTTAAAACATAAAACTCGGAAAACTGTAGCGAAGCCATAAAATGTATGCACAAAACCCTTATGTTAAAAAAATGTAATAATATTTAATTAAAAAGTAATACTGGACATAACCCATGTTTTTCAACGCTCGTCGTTAAAAAGTATCGTGGCAATTTTGACGTACATATAACTTGCAGCGGCAAAGTTTTTCCTTAATATATAAAGAAGATTTTCACCAATTTTCACACTGAATAATAAATAATTGTAGAAGATATGACGATATATATAAATCTCGCGGGCCACCAACAGTCAGCAGCCGCGTAGAATGCTTTACTTAGTAGTTCTAGCACTTGTGTTGACTGTTGGTGCCGCGCGAGATTTATACATCGCCATATCTTCTACAATTATTTATTATTCAGTGTGCAAATTGGCGAAAATTTTCTTTATATATTAAGGAAAAACTTTGCCGCTGCAAGTTATATGTACGTCAAAATCACCTCGATACTTTTTAACGACGAACGTTGAAAACCATGGGTTATGTCCAGTATTATGTACTTTTTAACTAAATATTATTACATTTTTAACATAAGGGTTTTGTGTATACATTTTTCGGCTTCGCTAGAGTTTTCCGAGTTTTATGTTTCAAGTCTCATAACAATTCGAGAATAATTACTCAAGTTATCGCAATTTTTGTTTAAAAAGAAATTGGCTTTGCTCGAAAAAATTTGTTCGGTTTCTAATTTCTATCTCGAATACTAATGATTCGATAAAGAAACTGTAGAAAGAAAAAATGTGTGCCGTGACGAGCTTTATAACACCATTTTTTTTAAATACAGTTTAACAAAATTTAATTTTTCAATTTTTCTTAGAGTTTGGACAATACTTTTTCGCATTTTCGAGAGTTAGCTCCCTTATTGCATCCGGGCCTTCAATTACAGATATTTTGAAACTAGATAACCTCATAATTATCAATTTTGGAAATGTTTGAATTTCAACGCTTTCGAACTTGGAAATTCCAGTATTTAGAAACATGAAAATTCCCCTTCTGCGCTAAATCTTGGCTAAATAAAGCCTATATATATTATACAGGGTGATTGGCTGGAAACGCCTGATCCGCTTGGCAACCGTGACGAGGTCAACCCCCCGTGGTGTCTCTCCGAAGTTATGGCTTTCGACCCTCGAAAGGGTTGGAGTACCCATTAAGAAGAGAGAAATCTTCGAATTCCTCATTTCTCACCAGATCTGTGTGAAAGCGACGCCAATGGATTCCTGGCGTTCCGTCGATTAAAATCATACCAAAAATCATGCAAATCGGACTACTTCGACACAAGCTATTTGTATTCCTTATGTAAAAGTAGTCCGATTTACACGACATTTGGCATGATTTGAGGTATACTCTGAGGTAATGGATCAGCGTCCGGATAGCTTTTTCTACATCTGCGGGGACTACAACCTTCCCCATGTTGACTGGATCTACCAAGACGCAACACTGGATTTCACAGCCCATCCTTCGACTACCTCATCTGAAGCCGCATCTGCTGGTCATATTCTTGAGACCTTCAACTTCTTTAATAGTAACCAGTTCAATTCAATTCCAAATTCACAAGGCAAAACACTTGATTTGATTTTCTCTAATAATAATGCTATGAGTGTTGCCCCCTCTATTGACTCGCTTCTGCCTTGCGACAATTATCATCCGGCACTTGTTATTACCGCCAGTTTCGCTAAAAATAACGGTACGCCGCGAGTTAGCAATTTCTACTACGATTTCAAGCATTGTGATTACCGTCTCGTTCTGTACTACTTAAACAGTGTACCATGGGATGACTTTTTAACTAATGCGAACCTTGACGATGCGCTTCAATTCTTGTATGGTCACTTATACACAGCCATTGACTTGTATGTACCTAAAGTTGTTTCTAAGGTAGGCAATAACTTTCCTAGATGGTTCTCTCCAAGTCTAATCAGGCTCGTACGGGATAAAAAGCGCGCGCATGTTGCGTATAAAAAATCGAATCTATATTCAGATTATTTACTCTTTGCGAGCCTGCGTTCCCGCTGCAAGGAGCAATCTAGGCAATGTTACCAAAACTATGTGCAGAATACTGAGTCGAGTATGCAGAACAACATCAAGCATTTCTGGAGGTTTGTAAACTCTAAACGAGGCGCTAATAGTATACCGAATATTATGAGTCATAATGGGTCTACAGCTAGCGATGACAAGGCTATTGCTAATTTGTTTGCGACATATTTCGGGTCTGTTTATCGTTGCAACGCGGCGGACTATCCTACATCTGATAATGGGTTTAACTCTTGTCTCTCCGATATTCACATCAACATCAGCGAAATATTTGATAAGCTTAATTCCCTGGATATCAATAAGGGACCAGGAATTGACGGGATTCCTACAATATTTTTTCGATCGTGTAGTTTTATCTTATCCCGACCTATCTGGACAGTCTTTAACTGCTCTTTAAAGGCCGGTTACTTCCCGCAATGCTGGAAAACCAGTCTAGTTACTCCCATTTTCAAATCAGGTGACTCTAATTACGTTAGAAATTATCGTCCGATTTGTATTATCAGTGTAATGCCTAAGATATTTGAGGACATTATCACTGAACGTATGAATTCGATGTTGTCTGGCATTATATGCGAGCAGCAGCACGGGTTTACGCCGAAGCGATCCACGGCTACCAACTTAGCGGTCTATTGCAGACATGTCTTGACCTGTTTAGACTCCAATTCCCAGGTGGACACAGTTTTTACAGATTTCCAGAAGGCGTTCGACTCAGTGAATCACAAAATATTATTGGCTAAACTGTCATCGGTCGGATGCATGGGTAACGTTTTAGCGTGGCTTGAAAGCTATTTGTCTGGTCGGTATCAAGTTACACAAATTCGCAACTTTCGCTCTTATCCTATTGCTGTATCCTCGGGGGTCCCTCAAGGGTCCCACCTTGGGCCGTTGCTTTTTAACGTTTTTATCAACGACTTATCTGACGTCTTCCGGCACAGTAAGTTTCTCTTATACGCGGACGATCTAAAAGTATACAGCAAAATTCATAGCTTTCTCGACGCGTCTCTTCTTCAATCCGACCTTGATAGATTCACCGACTGGTGTATGCGCAATGATTTGAATCTGAACATTGGTAAATGCCACGTCATGAGATCTTTTCGCGGTATGAACCCAGTAATTTTTCCTTATCATCTAAATAACTTTGAAATTTCGGTGATACATGAGGTCAAGGATCTGGGTGTTCAGTTCTCGTCCACTCTAGATTTTTCCAAACACTGCGCTACTGTTGCAAACTCCGCCTTGAGAACTCTGGGTTTCATATCGCGTTTCTCCTCTGACTTTCAATGCATTAGCACAATCAGATTGCTTTATACCACATTGGTTCGTCCATCGTTAGAGTACTGCTCCATAATTTGGTCGCCGACCCTTTCGCGAGATAATCTTACCATAGAGAGGGTCCAACACAGATTCCTTAGGTTTGCCACTTATAAACTGCGACGTCCAATGTCACGTGATAACCACAATTATGACCAAATACTGGCGTCTCTGAACCTGTCTACTTTGGCGGAACGTAGGCGTATCGCCGATCTCTGTTTTTTATTTAAAATTGTTAATAGTTGCATCAACTGTCCTTCACTCTTGCGTGATATGTCTCTCTATGCACCATCCAGAACTTTAAGAGTAAGGGCATCCTTTTATTGTTCAAATGCTAAATCTAAGTTTGGGACTCGTGATCCTTTAAATCGTATAGTCAATGCTGCCAATTTATACTCAGATAGCATTGATTTTTTTGGTGGATCCCTTCTAACTTTCAAGAGCAATCTGCGCAAAATAAACATTGATAAGTAAGTTTTTCTTTGTTCTCTTGTACGTTAGTTTCTACTGTATTTTGTCTAAACTGGGCTTGTCCCGTAATAAATAAATAAATAAATAAATAAATGATTTTCATCGGAAAATCACGAGGAATGCAGCGGTCGAAGTAGTCCGATTTGCATGATGTTTGGTATGATTTTAATCGACGGAACGCCAGGAATCCATTGGCGTCGCTTTCACACAGATCTGATGAGAAATGAGGAATTCGAAGATTTCTCTCTTCTTAATGGGTACTCCAACCCTTTCGAGGGTCGAAAGCCAGTAGTATAGCTAGGAGAGTTCTCACGCGGGTCCTCTGAGGGGAGCGCGGGGGCGGGGGGAAGTGAGGGCGCGCGGGGGAGTGCGGCGGAGGGAAACATGGGCGCGGGGCCTGCGGGGAGTGGAAGACCGGTTGCGCGCGCACGAGCCGCGGAGTGGGGGAAGCCGCGATGATGGAGGGGATCACTCCGGGCCGAGCCGCCGCGGAGACCGGGCCCGCCGTCGAAAACTTTTCAGGGGGTAATGACCCCCGAAAAATCTCTTTCAGCCCACCCCAAACATTTTTTCAAACCCCCCACCCACCCCGATTTTTTTTCCGACACAGAGAAACAATAATTTTTATTGGAAATTGTTTCGAACAATGTCGGGCAATGTCGGCTTTTTACGAACCGCGTCTTCGGAGGAGGTAAAGAGACAGAGCATCATTTTAAAGCTAAAATTCAGAGGAGGGAAAGGGAGAGCAATATTTTAAAGCCAAGAGTATTCTAAAGCGTTCAGATTTAGCGTCGCAGCGTCTCGCGCGATCGTGCGTAACTTGAATCCTCTGGAGCAGCCGTGCGGGATAACGTCATTTTCACGGCGCGAAGAACGAAATATGATTATGCGACGTCAGCAGAAACGTCGAATCTTAGAATTATGTGGACGAGGAGGAAGACGGGTAAATGAAATTGAGAAATATGTGCTAAAAGATGATAATATATTGTTACAATATAAATATAAATAGAAATATAAATATAAAAAATGAATATATAAATGTAAGTATAAAAGAAAAAGTATATAAATATAAAAGAAAACTATGAAATATAAATATGATAATATAAATATAAAAATAAATATATAAATATAAATATAAAAATGAATATATAAATACAAAAATAGAATATAAATATAAAAAATAAAAGAAGAAATAAAAGAATAATAGTAATAAAAAAAGGAATATAAAATATAAAAATAGAAAAATATAAAACTATTCTAAAACTATTCTAAAACTATTCTAAAAGGGGTAAGGGGGCGAGGGGGGAGGTGGGGAGGGGGGTGATGGGGGTGATGAGGGCGATGGGGGTGACGGGATCTAATATGGGGCCACCCGTGGCGCCCGCCGCGACACCCTCGCATCAATCACTGGGCCAATCACCGGCCCCGACCGCTGCATATAGACCTGCAGCGGTGCTACCTGAAGCGCTAGGCGCTCCAGGTTCGCCAGCCACTCCCGCAAGTCTTGAAGTGGTATACCCTAGAACACACACACAAACGTCGATATAATATTAACACATTAAACATGGAACACACAAAAAAACAATGCACTACATACCTGCGGAGGTGGCGATGGTGACGATGCTGGCGATGGGGGCGGTGATGGCGGTGAGGGTGGCGGCGAACCCCAATCCGCCGACCACACGGGCGACGGTGGTGGCGAGCCCTAAAAGATAGAAACCCCCGATTTAAGAGCACTTGGATTCAACGGTTAAACGCGATAAATGTCAAAATATTGTTATGTACATACCTCTGGGTCACACTCCGGGGCAATCCTTTGTAATCCCATTTTTTGCAAAAGAAAAAAATACTCGGACTGTCAGCTTTGACAGTTTGAAGACAACTGGTCTCGCTGCATCTCCTGGCTCTCGCATCTAAACTCATATCTTGAAATCGAGAAGTGCATAGCTTTGCAAAAGTAGGATGCCTTTGTTCACCACCATCTTCATCACAGGCCACCTGCATTTTCGCTGACCATCCTCCTCCATGTACTTATCTTCTTCGCTGACCGTCCTCTCCTTATTCACACGCATCTTCTTTCCCTTCTTCTTTAACACATTCGACTAGATTACACCATTTTGAATGTGTATCGAACGTCAATCGTACCACTTTGAACGTGTATTGAACGTCAATCGTACCACTTTGAACGTGTATCGAACGTCAATCGTACCACTTTGAACGTGTATCGAACGTCAATCGTACCACTTTGAACGTGTATTGAACGTCAATCGTACCACATCGAACGTGTATCGAACGTCAATCGTACCACTTCGAACGTGTATCGAACGTGAATCGTACCACATCGAACGTGAATCGAACGTGTATCGTACCACATCGAACGTGTATCCAACGTCTACCGTACCACATCGAACATCAATCGTACCACTTTGAACGTGTATCGAACGTCAATCGTACCACTTCGAACGTGTAATGAACCGCTTCTAAATAATTTCAACTATCGTCTTAATCTAGCGTACATGTAGGAGATTAGGTTGGGGGAGGGTGAAGACAAAACATTTATAAATTAAAAAATTGATTATATTTTATTTATGCCTCTGGCGTTTAGACCACCAGTTGAATATTTTAAATACATTTTGCAAGGCACAGTGCTTTGCGTGTCTACCACAACGCAGAGTATTAACTACATTTAGCTTATTTAGGGATTTTATATCCTCATAGTCAATGTCCAGCGTCTCGATGATCACGTCCGCTCTCGTAATTTCATCCAGGAAATCCGCAAGCCAGTCGCGTTTCTGCAGCCCTTTAACGTATACTATATGGGATGTGTCATCTTCTTCGTCGATCGCATCAGCTACAGCTTTCGTAATTAGCTGTTTAGCCATAATGTACGGAACGTCTCCATCGTCCCAACGTAGTCCATGATGTTTTGCCACCAACCATCGAATGTTTGATTTATCGGATTTTGTAAGAAGATATTGCGGTATTGAACTCCCAAAAATATAGTGCGAGAGAATTATCCCCTTGCATAGGACAGCCACTTCCTTGACGACAAATCTTCCATCGACGATGAACCCTTGCAGGTCAACAAATGTTGGCACGACCATTATCGGTACAATTTAGAGGACCGCTCGCTTTCAAGACAGACGGGAGAATGCAGTTTTTCTCGTAAAGCATCTCGATTTTCATGATTAAATTTTGTGTGAATTTCGCACAGGAGAGGGCGGACAAGTAGCGTGGCAATTTGATTCATTTTGCGCACCACGTTTGTCAGTGGTTTGTATTCAACCACCCGATCGTGCAGAATCAGACAGTAGGCTGTAGTATTTACCGGCACATTCTCTTTACACTCGAATTCTATGCGCACGTCCACGGTGCCATTCTTGATCGACTCATTTTGTCGCGAGCAATCAATCACCACGATGGGGCCAAATTGTAAAAATTCAGCCACGGTGAATAATGCCTCGTTGCAACTATGTCCATAATACGATTTACCGAATTGCGTATACATGTGATACAAGATGGCATGCTTATTTTTGTCAAAGTCCAAGTTCATGTCATCGTATGGGTAAAATTCCGAGTTGAAAAAAAGTTTTACATTGGTCAATTTACAGTTGTTAAACTTAGTAACGTCTTCGCTCATCACATTCCTTCGACCAGTCTGTAGAGCAAGGATCACGCATCACGGCTTCTCCAGCTGTGCAGATGCCTTCACGGCCCACGAATGCTTGGTCGTGCTCTGTAAGAGAGGATACTCGTACAGATCCCACGATTGAAAACAAATGCTCAGGTTTTGTCCACTTTCCAAAGTACGTAGCAACGATAGCTTATTAACGTCGTTCAGCGTCACATGAGGCATCCGCCATTGTAGTTTAAGTAATTCAATTTCTGGTTCCAACATCGGTGATCCTATCAGAGCATTGTTATCGTTGCGCGATCGTATTAAAATCAATTCGTGACGCGCATTAATAATCATGCGTTTGTAGTCCTGGCAAAATCCCAGCAAATATTTGAGTGGGACGCAAAAATTGAAATGGTTTTTCACTATTAGCCCATCGCGTCGTTTCAAGCCCCATCCGGCATTCTCCATATTTTTGTCTTCGTCCGATGTCAGCGATACATAGTTTTTAAGCGTGCTAGTTATTCCAACGTTTCTGTTGCGATCAATCTCCACACCATTCAGCTCGTATCGAATCTCATCGAATAAGAACGCCATGCAATTATTTCCCAACATCACCGTTAACGCATCGTTTGGCTTATTTATCTTCAATTTCCCCTCCACATAGAGGAAACTTTCGCACGGTAATGTGTATAAATCCTGCTGCTGTATCGGTATTCTTATCTCATCGCTGTATCCAAACGTTGTGTTGACGTATGGGTTGTATGTGTTAGTCTCGAGCTTGACGATGCGATCATCAAACGTCGGCTTCCCTCCAATGCTTAGAATATCAGCCATTTTTCAACTTAAATGCGTACAATGAATCCCAAAGATTTCAAAAATGCAATGTTTGCAGCACTGAGCTTCTTCTTTTTAGCGTGATCGGAGTTGTTGCAGTTGTTGGTGTTGTAAACAATTTCACTTGGAAGAAACGGGTTTCTGGAGTCGTTCAATACAAGCATCTCTTTCGCACTACACGTATTATCGTCGTCGTCGTACGTGCAGTCTGATGGTAATCTCTTCACCTCGAAAATCGAGCAATCGTCCGTCTTGATCCACAACGCGTATCGTTAGATCCGTAATGACCCGTGCGATGATTGGAAGGTAAATGATCTGCGCGGGCGTTTCCGATGTCTTATATCCTGGTGGGACTCTCGGAGAAAATTCATGTATCGTATGTACACGCCTCCCATTGTTGTACGCACCAGCGGTCACGCTACATTCTATGCGTATAATGTTCACGTTCATGATATTAATTGGATCGTCCGATTCATGCCTTCGTGCTGGTTCTAATACCCGATTCGTCGAGAATCCCAGTAGCGATCCGATGTTATTGGGCTTTGTAAAGTCTACGGCGAACCGGCAGTACAGTTCGCTTTTCATGGTGTTGTTGTTGGGACGCAACACTATAGGATACGCATCGTTGTCACCGTCATCGGTGCCGTCGAGATTTTTTTGAGGATATCGCTCGAGTAATCGCTGCTTCAGGTACTTGGCAATGGCGTCTAGTTCGTAGGAGCCGTGGGGGATCGTAATGTATTCATGAGTGGTGTCGAAGCTGTTGTTTTTGATGTCATAGTTTGAGAAAAAGTAGAATTTATCGTTGTTGGAGTCGATGTTCGGTATTGTGTGATAAGTTTCAAAGGTTGTTAGACCAAGCTCGTAATCATCATCGCTCAAATCTATGGGTGGAAAGTAGTTTACCGCAAGGGTGCTACTCTTGCCGGTTAGAGTGAATGTTAACGACATATTCTGCTCAAACTGCTCGACTGTTACTGAATCAGAGTGGTGGGAAGTTAATCCTTAAATTCGGTGCCGATCGTTTGTAGAAAGCGTAGACATAGTTGTCCGCAATTGCTCTGATCGTACTTTTGATAAGACGTACGATTGTATTCAATTTTCACAGCATCTTTATCCAGATATAGTATGAATTCCTTAGGCGGTCGAAGATTCCCAAAGCTGTCGAAATATATAGCTCGACTCCCTCTCTTCGCATACGCCACCCAATGAGTCCCAGGCCCCTTGACATTGTCCAAATTTACGATACCGCTCTCGTTTCGACGTACTCCCCCGGCTGGTAACGCGTTACGCATAAAAACACCTCTAAAGAATGGAATATGCATACGTTTTGCCAACTCCTCCAATTGTGCATCGGTAGTTACACCCGCAGGCATTTTTATTTTCTTTTCGGCGTTTTTTTTTTTCGTTTCGATATTCCCTGTCCGCGCTTGTACGGTGCGAGATAAAGTCCCCGACCTTCCATGGAGCGATTATGACGTTGCATTTCCTGCAGCTGATGTTGCGCCGCCTTATTATCGTTTACCGCCTTGGCGATCCCCGCCGCTCCGCCAGCCAATGATCCGAGAACACCTAGCAACGGTAGAAGTGGTAATATACCACCCCGTTTTGCTACCGGAAGAATCCGCTTTTTGGTGCTCTGTTTGGAATCCTTTTGCAGGTTTTTGTTTTCATCCCCATTCCGATCTTCGTCTTGGCCTTCATAGCTGCCCAAACAGCCGTAGCAGCACCTCTTTCACCCAGAGTCGAGTCTCGCGCAACGATGCGTTTTCGCGCTTTGTCAGCGAGTATCTTATCTGCCGCGTGCCTTTCGCCGAGGTCGTTGCTACGCGAATACGCAATATCGTGTTCTCGACACGCTGCGTCCAACGGATTGTTGCCTCGATCCCCTCTAGCTAATCGTTTTGCCAGATGAGTTCCTGGGCCGCAAAACTGGTATCCCGGAATATGTAATTCGATAGGTAGCGCGTTTATCGCCCGATTTAACAAACCACTGCCTTTCTTTACTCTCGTCGGCGACATTCGCTACAGTTTTTAATCAATGGTGCTGGACTGTCGATATGCGTTCGCTGCCAAGGGCGATTATAATGTTCCAGACACCGACGATACTGCTGAACCTCAGAATCGGCTTTTATATGCTCGGGGAGTCTGTCCCACAACTGATCAATGTGCCTGCCAAACTCTCGGAGTAGAATAATCTTTGGTATATATTTCAACTGCTCAGAGGTTAGGTCTCGAATATCACAATTATCCGACAGGATCAGAAGCATTTTGAATACTGAACCGTTTTGCTTCGGTGCGGACCTATAAATAGGGCGCTTCGACGTATCAAAATCATTTTTCACAGTTCACGGAGAGGATGCGATTCGTGCGACAACCTGTGACGATACGCGTGACAAATTTTGATGATAAATCGCGAGTGATGTCTTCGAAAACAAGACGCAGACATGGTAGCATGCTGCCAAACACTATCCGCTGCGTCATTTGTGGCCCATCAAATTGCGGAAAGACCAACGTGCTGGTCAGCTTGTTGGAAAGTCCTCACGGCGTCCGCTTCGAGAACGTGTACGTGTACTCCAAGTCCTTGCAACAGCCGAAATATCAGTACTTGGAGAATTTATTGACTCCGATAGATGAAATTGGCTACTTTACGTTTTCGAATAACAGTGACGTCATCCCACCGAGCGAATCGCTTCCGAATTCTATTTTTATTTTTGATGACGTGGCATGCGACAAGCAAGATACGATAAGGGAATACTTTGCAATGGGGCGCCACTCGAACGTTGACTGCTTCTATCTCTGTCAGACATATGCAAAAATTCCCAAACATCTTATACGCGACAATGCGAATCTGCTGATTCTGTTTAAGCAGGATGGTACCAACTTGAAACATGTGTACAACGATCACGTAAACACTGACATGCCTTACGAGGTTTTCTGCGCTTTGTGCCGTAATTGTTGGCAACGGGAGTATGGTTTCGTGGTAATAGACAAGGATAGCGCCATGTCCAATGGACGTTATAGAAAGGGATTTAACGAGTTTGCCGTACCGTGAGATGGTCAATCGTCATCAACACGTCGGTGGGACAGCAACGTCTGCGGCACAACGATGATTGATATCGATACTCTGGAGATTAAGGATCGCGAGAGAATAGCGAAGGAAATTGCAAAAACCAGCGATTCCATTCGCCGAAAACATCAGGCTTTGAAGACTGGCAAGATGGAGGAAGATATCGCGTTGGAGAGATACTTTAAACCTATCGTCGAACCCTTGAAACATATTGTGGAAAATACCACAACAGCAGAAGCTGACACATCACCGCTGATGAGTACAGACGTTGAAGGGAATGAAACATTAACGCCTAAAAAAATCCATCCGAAAGGGAACACATCGCGCAAGGCAAAGAGGAAACAACACGGGCCATTGGAATATTCACCCATAACCTCGACACCAGTTCAATCGAAGCGGAAACGACAAAATGCTACATCAAACGATTCTCCGGCTCCTCCCACACCAATAAATACATTTCCCAATATGCAATCGCTCTCAGCCGATGATGACGACGTTTTTGAAACTACTCCTGATGAGTCGTTTGTAACATCTATTAGACAGCAATTCCAAACATCCGAAGGACAAAAAACGATCCGCAGTCATTTCGGCCCGCTGGGGCAAAAATACATGAGCGCAATCCTAAGTAGTGATAAGGATACAGCAATGGACTATGTGTACGGTGTATACTTTGACAATAGTAGAACGATGCTTGGGGATAAGGCTTTCGATATAGACAAGGATGATAATATAATCATAGATGGTGTAAAATACAGAGGAACACCCGGCCTTTACGAATTGATTTTTATGAGAATTCCCGACGATACTGTATACACCGATGCCGATAAACAAAAATACAAAAGTATACTGCTGGAAACGAATGCCCACAGACGCGGTCATGGTGCTAAAAATCCCATATTGGGCAACAAGTGATACAAGTACAAACATGTAATTGCACCGCTAATTCCCCGTGCATCGGCTAGTAGGGCAGGGAAAGGTCTAACAGTGCCGCACGTCATGGTGGTAAACGATAACAAAATCGATTACGTACACTGGGACGATCCCAATGAGCTGGTGGATCGATTCCGTTTGCTCGAAGCGTCGCGTCAGGCGGGTAACAACTCTCACGATCCCGAAATTCTATCGATTATCGAGGAACTCCGCGAGGTAGGCCTCATTATATAAAACCGCGCGCCGATGATGTGCGCAGTATGCATCGAGATGCCAATCAACAAATTTGGGGTATCACTCGAGAAGAGTGGAGCAGCTAGAATGGACTATTACAAATGGAGCGGTTTGCTTCGAAATTACATGCGAGATAACGCTCTTTGCGTAATCGGTGCAGACTTTGATGCAAAATCACGCAAGATACGACGCGTAGCTGAGCCGGTGGCCGACACCGATGCCGTCAATAAACTATACGTGGAAAAGAGCATTAAACTTTTGAGAGAGCAGCAGGAAGAATTAGAGAGGAAGCTGGTCGTGTTTCAAAGAGATATGCTGACGTTGCAAAACAGTGTTCAAAAGATATCGCAAGTGTCGAATTCTATCCCGCAGCCGGACAATGAAATTCGTAAAGTTAAAGAGGCTATAACCTCTTTTGCTGCGGAGCAGCAACTTGTCCAGAATTTTCTCGGACCAACGGGAAGCACTTAATGCACGTACCTGATAATTATCGCATCATTCGTGTCCAAGACACCTCTGCGATCAAACATGCAGCCATTATCGAAATCCAAGAGTAAAGAAAACCATGGCCACAAGAAGCTACAACTCGTTGAGGAATTGCACGCTCCAGCTCGAAGACATTTTCCGCGGAGGCGCGTCATCGTGCATGGATACGATGATCTGTGGCAAGCTGACATTGTAGAAATGCGTCCATACTCGCGATTCAACCAGGGTCACCACTACATACTCACCGTCATCGATGTGTTGAGCAAGTATGCGTGGGCATTACCGCTCAAGACTAAAAGTGGTGTTGAGGTGACTAAAGCGTTTGCAAAGATATTTAGAGAGCGATATCCAAAAAATTTGCAAACAGATCAAGGAAAAGAATTTTACAACACCGATGTGCAGAAACTCTTGACAAAGCACGACATTAATCATTATTCGACATATTCGGTGATGAAGGCCTCCGTCGTAGAACGTTTCAATCGAACTTTGAAGAACAATATGTGGAAACTGTTTACGCTGAATGGAACCAATAGATGGACCGATGCGCTACCAAGTCTACTTGCAGAGTATAACGCACGAAAACATAGAACCATCGGAATGCGTCCTTGCGATGTTACCCCTGCGATCGCCGACACGCTGCTAGCCACCGTATACAGCAACATAAAGATCGCTGCACCAGCGAGATTCAAATTGGGCGAGTTTGTGCGCGTGAGCAAATTTAAAACCATATTGGATAAATGCTATACGCCGAACTGGACAACGGAGGTGTTCAAGATAGCCAAAGTACAGACAACTAATCCCGCGACGTATCTGCTGGACGATTCTGATGTGTATCTAGTGGAAAAAGTGTTGCGTAGAAAGGGGGATAAGGTGTACGTCAAGTGGCTGGGGTTTGATAAATCACACAATACTTGGATAAATAAAAATAATGTATTGTAAAATAATAATACATGGTTCAATAAATACAATGATACATATACATGTGTGAACATTTTTTTACACATTAATTCCACCATTTGTAAATTCTATACATTTGCAAACAATAATTCTACTATTTGTAAGAAACGAGTTAATAAATACAATAATAATAATTTCTATACATTTGCAAACAATAATTCCACTATTTATAATAAATACAATAATTTCTATTTTACAATGGAATTTTGTAATGGCCCCAGGGCAGAGTGTCGGTCGAATCAGGTACGATATGCCGCTTGTCGTCGTGTGGGCTTAGAGCGATTTTAGATTCCGAAATAGTGTACACTTTATGTAATTTAGACCGTATGCACGATTGTCTGCGAACCATTGCGATCTCCCTTTGCAAACACTGCGCGTAGTCGTCGAAAGTTATCGTTCTAGCTATGACGTTGGTCTTGACGCCTTTCGCCTTTTTCGTATCTTTTTTGCCGTCTACGCGAAGTGCATACATTTTCGCTCTAAGACCTACGAATTCGGTCATTATCGCACCGTTATTTTCGTCCTTCATCAGCCCCGGAACCTTCTTATTTACGCGCGGCATATTATATACATTGTCGGTGGGATAATCGCTTGTGTCGAATCTATCGATATTGTGTTTCATGGACTCGTAGATATCGTCGCATTGAATGTGATAAATGAGGCTGTCAGTGTCTGTATATAGAATTTTACATTTTTGTCCATGCTTGGGAGACATGTACTCGTGGTGAAATTCATACAAACAAATTTTTGATATGTCCAGAATGCACATACCCACGTATATCGGTTTGTTGAATTTCACCTCGAGTTTTCGCAATTCAACAGCTATTAAATTTTACGAAAAAACACTTCTGCTGTGGAAATTCGGTTTCGCGATCATTGCCTCCGCGCCATATCGCCCTTCCCAATGTGTTAAAAGTTTTACATCCACATGGTTTCGTACATTTTCCATAGTTTTGCCGAATACCGCGTTGTTCATCAATTTGTACAAATTTTTTTCAAAGTCGTTTGTCGCGTCTGTTCTAAACCGTGTAATGAGTTCGATGTAATCGCGGAGCCAGGGAGATTGAGAGAATTGCAGGACGCGGTGTATTTTTGTAATACGAAGACCGTGACGCGTGCACTGCTGCAGGTTGCGGTAATGGATGACGTAACGCTGCTTATCGTATACCGTCGCGAGTAACTTGTCCTGCCTGCTGCCAGGTGGTTTGGCACGCGTCGGGCAGAACGGTAGATCGGCATGAGCGTCGTGCAGACGTTGCGGATATTCCAAATCTACCTCGAGAATGTACCCCGTGGGCGAATCGACCGGGATTGAAGACACGTCAAAATTTGCAACATCTTCGACCCATCGAAATTTAGGGTATGGCAGGGGCTGACACATTGCCCATCCATACAAATTGTTCACATCAAAGTACATCAAGTACGATGACTCTTCCGATGCGTCGTAAGATGACATGTACTTGTTATTAGCATGTGCGTATCTTCCGGAACATTGGCTTAAACCCCCACGTATACCGCGTTCGATAAACATGACCATATCGACGTCTGTGAGCAATTCGAATGTAATTTTGGTATGTTTTAGCATTGCATCCCACGTGAAACCAGGTAGAGTATAATAATGTGCTGAATCTAGTCCGTAACTCTTGATACAACTTTCTCGAAAACTTTCAAAAATATCTGCCAATAACAAGACATCTGTTTTCAAATACAAGTCGCTGTATTCGCCCAAGGTTCTAATCCCGAAACGCTGCCAGACAGTCTCGGCGTGTGCGTAATCGGTCTCGGATACTGTCTCACCCGTTAACAAACTGTGGAATGACTCGCGCGGCGGTAAGCACGGGTCCTGCAGCTTGTTCGCACAATCAAGGTATTCGTACGGAAAGACACCCTTTCGCGTCAATAAATTGAAATCTTCGGTGGATAATGTTTAAAATTGGGATCGTAAAATTTTTAATTGATCTGTGCTCAGAAAAGACGATAATTTGTTGAGACTAGTATTGAGAAATTTGTACGAATCGATGAATCGTAATTTAATATAATTTCGCGAGTCTGATTCAGCCGTATCTTCGACATTTTTAGTGAATGAAATATACTTTTCTTTAGTAATAGGTAATACTTCAACGTGACCGTCGAAAGCGGTAGCTATTTCCTCGATAATGAAATGCGAATCGTAGCCGGATAAATTATGGAAAACTACGGGGATGTAAAACGCATTTTTATAATTTAAATTGCACTCCGAATGTGCCGGGCCTCTAAACCGTCCGGAGAGATGACAATGATCGCGAACTCGTACGTCATCAGCCTCGAATGGCTCTTCGCAAATATGGCAGTGTGTTGCATCGCGAAATGTCATCCACTGTTCGGTGGTTAAATCATGCATGGGAACATTACTGGTCAAGATAGGTTTGGCGAAGTTTGCAAATTTTTTCAGTTCGTATACGAACCATGAAACACAATCCGCGTCGCGATGGCATCGATACGTCGATAGCGATGTATCATACGAGCAATGCATATAATAGGCTATACTATGAACTTTATGATGTTGATATGCGCGCAATTTATTATCATCACCCGTTCGACTGTCCTCTGTTTTCTCGATGATACACTCCAGATCTGCGTACACCACGAAGGGGAGCCGCTCCTTCCTGCAGTGGTTCTCGAAGCTGAGGAAATTTTTGCCTTCGCTGGGCAGCAGGATGGCACAGTCGTTCATCTGCCCACAGTCCAGTGAATGAAGCTCAAACTTCTCGGCAGATCCGAAATAGTGCATGCATCTGTAATAAAACAAAAATTTTTTATTTAATTGTTTCGCGAGACATTTTAATATTTCACAAGTTTTCTATACGTACCGATCACAGATGAATTTTTTCCCATTGTGTCTGCTCAGCGGCGTGCTCACAAGCCGGGACAAGTTCTTGATCCATACAAAATGTCCTACATCGCCATGCTCTTGATTCGGCGTGTAGAGCAGGTTTACGTGTCGATCCCTCTTTTGGCTGGTGAGGCGCAAGGGAAAGACCGTCTTCGTCTTCTCCGCCTCGAAGCTGTACACGTTGACGGAGATGTTGTTCTGCCGCTCAAACCTCCCAATTTGTGCCAGGGACATTGGGAACTCAATGCCCTGGAGATTTAGCACGGAAGCATAGTGCGGGTACGAACTTGGGCGCGCGGTGTCTCGTTCGGCGGGATGGAGAGCGGCGACCACTGCCCACGCGAAACAGGCATTGTCCGGGGATTGTACACTGATCGTGGCTTTCTTCATCAATAAATCCCGCGACAACTTGATGTGACACCCGGCACGCAGGTTGAGGATTCTCATCAATGCCCATCCGCTGTCGCGTTCTTGGAACTCTTCCAGCGACGCCAGGGAGGGTTCGATGACGCATCGCTGGTACCACTCCTGCAGATCAGATGTGCGGAAGAGTTCGCAGTTTCGGGTGTTAATGCTTTTACAAGCATGTTTGTCACCCGCCACAAATTCACCGTTGAACACCGTGTTCACTTTGAGGTTCCGCTGTTTCCTCAAAGCACCCTGCACATGCTCCAGCACAATGGCCCCTGCATCTTGGAGGAAGTTGCGCGGCTCGATGTAGTTTGAATTTAGCACGGCACCAGTTAATACGCGGGTATCGAACGCAGCGTCTATTTCGCGCCACAAAAGTCCTGTGCTCGAATGTCCGGCACCTTCACGCACGAAACGGCCACGCAACGAATGTTTCAGCCCTTCGAGCTGCGCGATTCGAGCAACCAACGATTGCCGAACACCGATCGATAATCGCGGGCGTTTTATGCGGCTTTGTTCTTCCAAAGATTCGATGCACTCGTTGCACCGTTCTTCCGATACGAGGTATTCTTCCCGCGAAATCAATTGTGCGGATTGATCCAGCAATTGTTGGGTTACATGCGCGAATTCTCCCATTGTTGTAAATGTAAATGTCTTTTTTCCTCGCAACACGTTGCAACAATTTGAGGCTTTGTGCAGTTTAGGCTGCACTTTTATACCTAGACTGCAATTTGCTATCTCCGTCAGCGTACTCCCTCCCCTCACATGCACAATTTTCGCTGACACAGCTTAATTCTTTCTATGATTCACACGTATGGCGAATTGGCGCGCAAGATCATCCGACACAGTTTCTGCTGACGTCGCATAATTTTAGGAAAAATTGATAGTTTTAAAATAAAAATGGTGTGGTGGAGGGGACAATTGCACCTCTATTTAAGCCAGTCTCCCGGACGCTATTCCATCAGTTGCTCAGTAGCCTCAGTGACTTTAACGGAACAGACGGTACTCCATAAAAAATATAGCACACATCAAAATGTACAAACGCAGCTTAAACGATTCATCCTGCGCAGCCGGCAACGATGGTGGGTTTCCAAATAAATACCAACAACGGCAGCAACAACATCATCAACAATCCAATATGAGGTACGTACGCGTTACTATACACTTTTCATTTACTTCATTCACTGTAAACGCAAACGATCGAAGTATCAATTTCATGTACTTGTTTCTTACAGTTCTGGATCCGTATCGTTTAAAACGATGAAAACACCGAAACCATCAATCGTACGGATCCTGGGACGTGATTATCCACTGACTGCAACAGCTTATAAACGTCTAACTATAGGAATTCGCATTGGTATGGATTTGTGTCACGTCGAGATCGCCATAGCCGACAATAAAGGCAGCGAGTTAAGTTTTACAATGTCTACGTGGAAGCTCCTGCTACAAAATGAGGTGGACATACTCCAACGATTACGCAGCAACGCAACATCGCCCCAAACTCACATTATAATTGATCATTTACGACTAGAGTTCACGCGTATCTATGATAATCAACTTATTAAAATCACCGATAATCGCGTTGTCATATATATGACTGAAGCCACGATGTGTAAACTATTCGCGTACAATCATTGCATTGAACATATGTACACGTGGTTAGCTGAAAATATGTACTCTGTAAGCAGTAAATATGCCACTTTCGTAGACGTTCTACGTAGCGCTACCGCGCCAACAGATTATGTAAAATTAATTTCTGAAAGCGAACACTTCGAACAGCATTCATTGATCGATTGCGAACTGGTAGCATGTGCTATCAATGATATTGTGGATGATGCTCGTAGGAAAAAATTATAAATTATATTCTTTTAATTTTAAATAAAATTTCTTAAACGTATTTCATTGTACCATTTTATTTACCCATCATCCTCCTCCTTTCCTCACATAATTTTAAGATTCAGCGATTATTTCGTTCGAGCATTCTTCGCGCTGTCAAATGACATCATCCCGCACTTTTACTTTTGCAATTCTATTTCTATTTACATTTCTATTTATATTTATATTGTAACAATATATTATCATCTTTTAGCACATATTTCTCCATTTTATTTACCTGTGCTCATCCATCTCTCCTAATCACCTAATTTTAAGATTCGACGTTTCTGCTGACGCCGCATAATCATATTTCGTTCTTCGCGCTGCCAAATGACGTCACCTTGCACGGCCGCTCCAGAGGAGGACTCATATTACATACAATCGCGCGAGACGCTGCGATTGAAAATCATTTTGAAAATTTTTAGAATGCATGCGATTCTGCCACCAAGTATTGCTGTCTCTCTCTCTCCTCCGAATTTAGCTTTAAAATGATGCTCTGTCTCTTTCCCTCCTCCGAAGACGTGGTTCGTAAAAAGCCGACATTGCCCGACATTGTTCGAAACAATTTCCAATAAAAATTCTTATTTCTCTGTGTCGGAAAAAAAATTCAGGGTGGGTGGGGGGTTTGAAAAAATGTTTGGGGTGGGCTGAAAGAGATTTTTCGGGGGTCATTACCCCCTGAAAAGTTTTCGACGGCGGGCCCGGTCTCCGCGGCGGCTCGGCCCGGAGTGATCCCCTCCATCATCGCGGCTTCCCCCACTCCGCGGCTCGTGCGCGCGCAACCGGTCTTCCACTCCCCGCAGGCCCCGCGCCCATGTTTCCCTCCGCCGCACTCCCCCGCGCGCCCTCACTTCCCCCCGCCCCCGCGCTCCCCTCAGAGGACCTGCGTTAGAACTCTCCTAGCTATACTACTAAAGCCATAACTTCGGAGAGACACCACAGGGGGTTGACCTCGTCACGGTTGCCAAGCGGATCAGGCGTTTCCAGCCAATCACCCTGTACCCGAATATACCAAATTGATAAACGTGTACTCTTCTACTGCACTTTCAAATCCATTTTAATTACGTTCAATAGTTTCACTGTTTCTTCGATTTGCTTTTAGATGGCAAGCAATAGAGTGGAGAGCAATCTCGAAAGAGAAATGGAACGGACTCCGTCCAAAAAACGGAGTCCTTCACACAGCGGGCGGACTCCGCCGCGGGAACGGAGTCCGTCAACCAGCAGCCGACGTATGCGGGAAAGGCGGACTCCGTCCCGCCAACGGAGTCCGTCCACCAGCATTGTTGTAGTATTTAGTGATATTTTAATGTACCTCAAAGGATTTTTCGAAAGTTAGAAAAATGTCGATTTTACAGCTGTTTGAAGGTAAGTCCTAAATTTTTTTCAGTAAATTATAGCTATGGAAGTAGTAAACGGATGGAGATGAGCTTTTCCGGTGCTTATAGAAAAGACAGTGACGATTTAAGAAAAAATGATTTCAGTTTAAAAAAAAAGAATTTGAAACATTTTTGTGCAATTATTTTAAAGAAATGCAGGTTCTTAACATCGTGCGCGATTTTAAAAATCTGAAAAAGGAGAATATAGTTCTATTCTTCCCCTTGATGGCCAAATTTTCAAAAAATATGGACTTTTTAAAATTGGCCCTGTAAAAATTGCCGAAAGTTGACGCTGCGTGTAGGTTACCGCACGGCTCAGCCAGTCGAGTCGGTGTTGGGTGACGCAGCGTCAACTTTCGGCAATTTTTACAGGGCCAATTTTAAAAAGTCCATATTTTTGAAAATTTGGCCATCAAGGGGAAGAATAGAACTATATTCTCCTTTTTCAGATTTTTAAAATCGCGCACGATGTTAAAAACCTGCATTTCTTTAAAATAATTGCACAAAAATGTTTCAAATTCTTTTTTTTAAACTGAAATAATTTTTTCGTAAATCGTCACTGTCTTTTCTATAAGCACCGCAAAAGCTCATCTCCATCCGTTTACTACTTCCATAGCTATAATTTACTGAAAAAAAGTTAGGACTTACCTTCAAACAGCTGTAAAATCGACATTTTTCAAACTTTTGAAAAATCCTTTGAGGTACATTAAAATATCACTAAATACTACAACATATTCAAATTTCAGCAGCATCCGAAATGTTACTCCGAAAAGAGTCCGATTTCGCGTGGAATGTCCCATTCTCATGAAAGTGTGAAAACGTCTAGACATTATTGCAGTAAGTAACATAAGATTTGTTTATTTTTCATATTACAGAGCAGCGAGCTAAAAAAAGAGATCAAAAAATTGAAATTTGGAGGAGAAAGAGGTGGAAGAGGAGGAAGCAGAGGAAGAAGAGATGGAAGAGGAAGAGGAAGAGGAAGAGGAAGAGGAAGAGGAAGAGGAAGAGGAAGAGGAAGAGGAAGAGGAGTGACAAATTTTTTTTACCTGTAAAAATATATATTTTTACAATAAATATATGATTCCCAACTAAAGTACGAATTAATTCATGGCCGACGGATGAAAGGCCTTCGAAAAAAAAATTATTTGTGGCCGACGATTGGATCCCTCATGATTAAATTAATTCAATCATAGTGGTTCAAATAAAAAGTAGCTCGGTTTATTTTTATTCGTGACGAATAAGGATAAAGTTGTGATGTCCCACCATTTTTTCGCGCGGCCCTATTCCAAAATCTATCTCAAAATCACTCCACAAAACAAAATCTCAAACTCAACTCTTACCCCATCTCCCCAATCGCTGATCACCTTGATGTTGTACCTTAGCGGTCACCAACACAAGATGATCGATACAAACTCCACCTCGATGATGTACCTTAGTGGTCCCCATCACGAGATGATCGTTACAAAACTCCACCTCGATGATGTACCTTAGTGGTCCCCATCACGAGATGATCGTTACAAAACTCCGTCCCCTATTCGCCCTATGAGGCTCGAATCCTTTCCCCAAAACGAATTCAAACAAACCCCTCGTTACAAAACCCTCTTAAATCGAGACCACGTCTCAATCCCCTCTTTACGACTCACAGAGTCCAAGCCACTCTAACCCTTTTCCACGAAATACTAAACGTGGTCTCTTATACAACTGCAACGGTAAAATCCTATTACCGAGACCAAAACAAATATGGAGTACTATAACGGGTGCTCTTTAAGTGTACATTTACCTTCCCAGGTCGATAAGAGTGACGGATTTAAGATTCGCGCCTGATCGCCTCCAGAAATACTTAGCGTGACGGATTTAATATTCGCGCCTGAGTCCCTCAAAACCCTCAGCGTGCTGGATTCAAGATTCGCGCCTGAGTTCCTTCCAAACCCTCAGTGTGACGGATTCAAGATTCGCGCCTGAGTCCCTCAAAACCCTCAGTGTGACGGATTCAAGATTCGCGCCTGAGTCCCTCAAAACCATCAGCGTGACGGATTCAATATTCGCGCCTGGCCTTCCCTCAAAACCCTCAGCGTGCTGGATTCAAGATTCGCGCCTGAGTTCCTTCCAAACCCTCAGTGTGAAGGATTTAAGATTCGCGCCTGAGTTCCCGCAAAACCCTCAGTGTGAAGGATTCAAGATTCGCGCCTGAGTTCCCTCAAACCTCTCAGTGTGAAGGATTTAAGATTCGCGCCTGAGTTTTCCCTCCTTCATGTCATTGTTCCCCAAAGACCTCACCCGGGACGTGACATATTTTTGGTGACAGCGGTGGGATGTACGTTTGCCGCCGGTAAGAAATAGACTCTGCGACGCGGTACCCACAAAATCCCGCTATTTAATATGTACTTAGAACGCGTAAACCTGCGGAAACCAGCATACCGGAGCCGCCAATTACAAAGGTTGACGGAATCCATACAGTGGATGATCTGTGTTCACGGGAAATTAGCGACAAATGACGAAGGCGACGAAATTTGCCTACATTGCTCTCGACTAAATTCAACAGAAACGGTGACAGAGTATCAAATTCATTACTGCCAAAGGCCTTATACATTCCCTAATTGCCTAAGGTGCAATAGCGTGATATATCAAACGCGTCCCGCAACCAACTGTGTCGAGTGTACACAGTGGTACTTCCTTTCAAACAGAAATTGAGTCACTAATATTTTTATCACGAAATTTAAACAAACTGCCAGACGCGACATAAGACGTTGATAAACTAACATGTGCGATTCACGCCAAAGTCAAAGTACATTATATTACCCAAGCCGCAGGCTGCGGGACGTTTTGTCAGATTCAAACGCGTTGATTTGTGTTTCTGGAGGTGTAGCAACGACCACGGAAAGCGGAAAAATTTGTCTAAATTGTTTTAATTCAAACCCAGTGGAGGTAGATGAAATATACCAAGTACACTACCACCAACTTAACGATACGTTTCCTGAATGCCCTCGTTGCAAAAACCTTTTGTTTAAATTACAGCCTATTAATAGTCACGGCGCGTGCACAGAACATTGCCGTCGAATAAGGAAAAATCATAACAGATTTGACACTAATTACCCGGGTAGAGAATACCATAGATTTTGAATAGCTACGGCCGGACGCCTAAATATAGGAAACCTCCTAAATCACCCTAAAATAACAGACCTTACCGAACCTAAAATGTCCGAACACGGCGATATCGACGACCCCTGCGTGATAGACCAAGACGCGGGGCCTTCCAAAAGCGCTATAGAAATCGCGACCGCCGAAATAATGGAACAACTACAAAAATTACGCGAGAAACGAGCCGAAATAGACAATTTGCCCGCGAGAATTGCGGAAACCCGCGAAACTAAAACGTATTCGGGCATAGATGCCGGATCATCCGAACCCACGTTTAGGGGTCTTTCCGATAAAATACAAAGTATCGAAACAATGATGAAGAAACTTCTTGCACCCCCGCCAGTCGCGGACAATTTTGCCACACCGGCTTCCTCTCGTTTTGATAGAAAACCGGTATTAAACTTCAATAAAACTCCAGAGGCATTGAAACATAATTATATTCCGGACCAGGGTCCATCACCCCAGATCAAATTAAAGGACGCCGTGGAAACAGTCCCAAAATTTAACGGGCATAATATGTCCATTTTGCAATTCGCGAGAGCCTGCAATAGGGCTAAGGCTCTGGTTCCCTCGCATGCTGAACCTCAACTAGCGAGGTTGTTGACGAATAAATTACAAGATCATGCATACTTGGCGGTTGAGGATCGGGTCTTCGACTCCGTAAACGACTTGATAAAACAATTAAAACGCACCTTCTCCCCTGCGAAAACGTCGGACCACTATCGCGGAGAACTTGCCAACGTTATTAAGGGAACCAACGAACACATGTTGGAATATATTTCACGCGTTAAGGATCTCCGATTCGCTATTTTGGAAGAGGACAGCGAGTATTATCGTGACCTTACACAAAATCACCTCGAAGATATAGATCGTTTGACGTTGGATTCGTTCATGGATGGTCTTCCTCCATATATACGAAATAGATTACTCCAAAATAATTTCGAAACGCTCGATGAAGCTTTTGAGTTAGCCGTATTCGTAGATAAGAAAATAGAAAGAGACCGCCTAAGATTTTCAGAGCAAAAAGCTCCCAAACTGACGTGCCAAATCTGTAATAAAACAGGACACGATGCGCGGACCTGCCGAAATAATCAAAATACCGCTTCGCAACCCTTCGAGAGGAATCCCCCAAATCGCGTTACAGGATATGGTAGTCAAGCACCAAACCCTTTGCTCCCTTACTGGGACAAAAACCGACCTCCTCCCTCAAGGCCTACGGAATTACGTATTTGTGCATACTGCAAAAAACCCGGACATTTAATCTCCGAATGTAGAAAACGCATGTTTAATCGTAATGAGGGAAACCCTGGAACCTCTCAGGAACGAGACTCGGGAAACGCTTTGCCCCTACGGTCAACAGCGGACGCGTACCGTGGAACGGGCCAAGCAGCAACGCGTTCGATAACAATACAAGCGGAACCGGAATTAACCAAACTAGAATCGCTACCGCATGGGTGAATACCGTTAAAGAAGCTCCGTCCGTAATGATTCCCTCTCCCGACTTCGAGACTACACCTGAATTAATGATTGACACTGGGTCTGAGGTGAACTTATTGAAAATCCAAGCCGTAAAGTTACCTCAAGAGATAGACACGAAAAACCAACTATTACTCAAAGGCATCTCTCCGGACCCCGTCCCCACGCTTGGCACAGTCAGGATAACCCTTTTGGGCGACGACGTCACGTTTCATGTAGTCAAAAACGACTTCCCAATTAAACCACAAGGAATATTAGGTACGGAATTCTTTAGTAAACAGAATGTCTCGATACACTACTCCAGGAAAGAGTTAGACTTCCACGGAAACTCTATTCCGTTTGTAAATAAGGCTCAACTCGCGCTACCCGCTAGATCAAAAACAGTTTGCTTTGTAAATATATCAAATTCAAATGTAAAGGAAGGATATTTACCTAGATTAGAATTAGGTACCTGAATTCATGCAGGTAATGCCCTCGTCCGTAATCAGGACGGCAAAGCGTACTTACAAATTATAAATTCTAATGAAGTGGACACAACAATCACTGTACCTACTGTTGAATTGGAAGAATTCGAAATTGTGATCCCAGAACCCAAACAAAGACGACCGAAAGAGACTAAGACGTCTAAATACGTCACTCCTATCAAGCCCCTCTTTCCCCAGGATCCGTCGATCCATCATTCAGAGGTATCCGCGAAGGTACACTCGCTCTCATCCCCAAGGCATTATGCCGAAACAACCCTTCCCCTAGAATTCCAGGAGTCTCTAACTATGGCGTCGGGTGAGGAAATACAAACCATTTCTGAAGAAACCGCAACACGAATGGAACAAGTGCTTAAGTTAATTTCAATGGAACATATGAATCCGGAAGAAAAACTTCATGTCCAAAGAATTTTATGTAAATACCACGACCTCTTCCATTTACCAGATGAGAAGTTAGGCCATACAAACGCTATTCAACATGGGATCCAAACAACGGACCCAGTGCCTGTAAATACTAAACAATATCGCTTCCCTCCTGTACATAAGAAAGAAATTGACAAACAGGTAAAGAATTTACTAGAAAACGAAATAATAAAGCCATCATTATCACCTTACAACTCACCTATTTGGATCGTCTCCAAAAAACCGGGACCTGATGGGGAACTCTTGTGGAGAATGGTAATTGACTTCAGGGATTTAAACGAAAAAACCGTTCCTGACGCATACCCACTTCCAAACATTAATGAAATACTGGACCAATTAGGAGGAGCAAAATACTTCTCCGTATTTGACCTAGCTTCTGGATTTCATCAAATCCTTATGAAACCGGAAGATGCACCTAAAACGGCTTTTTCTACACCTCATGGACATTACGAGTTTGTCAGAATGCCGTTTGGATTATGTAACGCACCAGCAACTTTCCAACGCTTAATGGATCACACACTTACAGGACTCCAAGGCACGGAAATGTTTGTTTATTTGGACGATATAGTCCTTTATGCGAGTTCCCTCACGGAACACCTGATTAAATTTAAAAAACTCGCTCAACGCCTGAGAGAGGCGAACCTTAAACTTCAACCTTCAAAGTGTAAATTTCTGCACAAAGAAGTCGCATATTTGGGTCACATAATCACAGAGCAAGGGGTAAAACCGGATCCAGGAAAAATTGAAGCCGTTCGAAATTACCCGGCACCAAGTACACCAAAAGGAATCAAACAATTCCTTGGTCTAACCGGATATTATAGGAAATTTATCCCAGACTTTTCTAAAATAGCTCGTCCGTTAACCCAACTATTGAAGAAGGACACCGTATTCGAGTGGGGGCCGTCCCAGAAAACAGCTTTCGACCACTTAAGATTAGCATTGCAGAAAGAACCTATCCTGCAATATCCGAATTTTGACCTAGAATTTCATGTTACCACTGACGCTTCCGAATTCGCTATAGGAGGAATATTAAGTCAAAATATCGATGGAAAAGAATTACCAATCGCTTATGCCTCTCGTCTCTTGAATAAAGCAGAGATAAACTATGCAACCATAGAAAAGGAACTCCTAGCCATTGTGTATTGCGTTAGGCATTTCCGACCCTATTTATATGGGAAGAAATTTATTTTATATACTGACCACCAACCCTTAATCTGGTTACATAGAGTAAAAGACCCAACGTCACGTCTCGTTAGGTGGCGCTTAAAATTAGCTGAATACGACTACGAAATTCGTTATCAACCGGGAAAAAGCAATAAACTCGCAGACGCGCTGTCTCGTAATCCTCCTGTAAAGAGAGCGTGTCCCATACGACCGCGAGAGGAAACTGATGATGAGTGGGTGCCCAGTAAAAAGCTTCGAACCACCAAAGAAACTAACAAGCGCCCAAAGGCAAAGCCCACGAGGATCCAACCACACCGAAAGGTGCGCAAAACACCAACACCTGTAATAATGCCAACGGACGTCTCCCCAGTAAATGCACCAGAACCCATGAGTGACATTGAAAGAGAGGACCAGGAAACAGAGGAAGCACAGGAATTAAATATTCCACGTCAAACCGTCTCACCTCCGCAATTTCCAATACCACTGGAACTGGAAGACCCTGATTCCGAAATAGAATCTAACGCGTCAAACGAATCAACTACTGATTCAGAATCATCGTTAATTGAGCTAAACGATTCCCCAGAAGAAACGTACGAAGCGGATCCCGATAGGGACATTAGGACAGTACCAATAATCAGTCGCGACCCGTTGTCTTTACGAAAAGAAACGCTTATTTTCTTCTTAAGCGCCGATGGGAAACCTTGCGACAATGGAGCCAAACAACTAATAGAAACTGGAGCATTAGAAGAAGTGAACGAACTCACTTTGGGAAAGGCCCATGTAACATGTAATAAGGGACGAATTCTCATCGGGCTAGTCATAAAAGAAACGCAGAACACTCCCCTAACCACGACAACTTGGGGTGAAGCTCTATCTTCCCTTAAAATGACAATAAAAGAACTCGTAATATATTCATTTAGCATAGCCAAAACAACAAATATCGATCAATTGACCTGGCAAGATATCATTATGGACATTCTCGAAACCGTTGACGAAGAGGATATCGAGGTCACAATATGTTTACAAATAGTTCAAATTCCCGAAGAGTCAAAGAGACAAAATATAATTACAGAAAATCACGCGTCTGCATTAGCTGGACATAAAGGAGTAACTAAAACTTATAACCGAATTAGACACCATTATTTTTGGAAAGGAATGAAGAAAGCCGTTGAAGATTATATTCGAAAGTGCGAAGACTGCCAGCGGAAGAAACTCGTTCGTGTTAAAACCAGGCAACCAATGATTCTTACCGACACTCCTGGACGCGCCTTTGATAAAGTAGCATTAGATATAGTAGGACCGTTACCTACTACCAGAAAAGAAAATACATACATATTAACGATCCAAGATTTATTGACAAAATATTTCGTGTGCGTACCCCTTACACAGTCGACATCAATAAAAATCGCGGATGCGTTCATTAAAAAATTTATATGTCAATTCGGAGCTCCTAGAGCCATTCTCACCGACCAAGGAGCAAATTTCACCAGTAGATTCATGAAAACTATTGCACAAAAATTTAAAATCGAACAATTTCGAACCACGGCCTTTCACCCACAGACAAATGGCTCTTTAGAGCGATCGCATATAGTTCTAACAGAATACCTTTTTTTTTTTTTTTTTTTTTTATAGAGGGGGGAAAATGCTTCATGCAAACCCCGGCGCGTGTATATACCGGGGTTATGTGGGACTCCCGGGATATTCCCGGCTACCCACTAAAAACCCGCCTCTAGGTGCCGCCTTGCACAGCCCTTCAGCTGGGGGGGGGGGCTTAATATATTACTGCCCCCCCAGCCTCCCACCCGCGGGTGGGAAGGGTTCACACCTTCGTCGGTAGCGAATTTGCCGCTACCGACATCCGCCATAGGCCCACCGCCGCCCGTACGGGGAACGACGGGGGGGGTGCCACCACGGGGCGCGGGAACGACCCACGCACAAACACCAACGGGGTGGCAGAGCACGACTGGGCTATGGCTGGGAATATATATACATAATAAATAAATAAATAGGATAAAACACCAAAAAGCGATGACGGATAAAAATACGCGGATAAAAATAAACACGGGGACAAGATTATAAAATAAATAAATAAATATATACATGACAAACTGATTGAATGAATAAATAATTAACATGCCAACACCCGGTTACACGACGGGGTATAGACGCGGAAGCACGTCGGTCGGGACCCACTGCACCAAATTAAGGGGGAGGGTATAACGCATCCCCCGCGGCCATGGATCAGCGCCCACTGGCCGCAAGCCAGGGGACTAAAGTCCCCCCGACGGGGGTTATCCTCCTCACCTTGGCCGGCCTGGGGTTTCCACCCCCAGCCGGAGGGCCGTTCTTCCTCTTCCCGGCCCTCCGCCTTCTAAGGAGCGCCCTGGCAGCCGCCTCCTCCCGGGCCCGTCTGCCCTGCTCTTCGCGGTTTTTTCTTTCTAGCTCGACCTCCTTACGGGCTCTATCGCCCATAACCTTCTCGGCAAAGGCCCGGAAGGCCGTCCACTTCTCGGCCGAGCCCACGGCCAACTCTATTACCGTGGCGACTGCGACCGGTGCACCCAGGACCCCCTCCAGCTCAGCACGTTCCGAGTTGTAGGAGGGGCAGGCGACCAGAACATGTTCTGCATCGTCCCTGGCAGCACCGCAGTCGCCACACGCCGCGGAACTGGCCTTGCCGATTCGGACCCGGAAGGAAGCAAAGGATCCATGCGAGGTTAGGAGCTGCATGGTCCAGAAATCCATCTGGGGCAGCTCGCTCCCCTCGCAGAAGGTCCGGACGGAGGCCACCAACCTCCTCGTCCAGTTTCCCTTATCAAATTCGTCCCAGAGGGACTGCCACGCTGTCATGGCTTCCTCCATGGCCCTCCTTTTGCAGGCCGTGATCCTCGCAGCCGCCCCCGCATTATCGGGGGGACCCCTACCAACCGTGTCCCCCGCGGAGGCAAGGAATACAGCCCTCATCATCGTGGCCTTGACGTCCAGGGGCATTCTGCCAGCCAGGACACAGACCGCCTGGTGCGCCACGGTCCGGTAAGCGGTGGTGGTCCTAACCAGGGCCGACCGTTGCGCCCGTCTCAGAATGGCCCTGTTGCCCTTAACCTTTAAGGCCCCGGCCCAAACCGGTGCGGCATACAGGACCACCGACTCCCAGACCGCGTAGTAAAGGCGCCTGGCGTGCCTCGAGGGGCCCCTGGTGTTGGGCAGGAGGGACGCGAGCGCACCCACGAGCTTATCTGCTCGCTGCGTCGCGTCGACGAGGTGGGATTTAAATCGCCTCCTGCAGTCCAACGTCACACCAAGGTACCTAAGTGACCCCCCCGAGACACATCTCGCCCCTAGGACGTCAAAGTCCCGAATCTTGGCTGACCTTAAGCCAGCCAGCAGCACCACTTCCGTCTTGTGCGTGGCAATCTCCAGGCCGGCCGTCCCGAACCAACGCCTGACCTTGCCCATCGCGGCCCCCATCATTGCTTCCAGTTGTGGAACATCCCTTGCCGAGAACAACAGGGCAAGATCGTCCGCATAGGCAACCGCCTTCGTGAACCGCCCCATTGTGTTCAGGTCGGTTACGACCCCGTCGTAAACAATGTTCCACAGGAACGGGCCCAGGACCGATCCCTGCGGGACACCCGCCACGATCTGGCTGTCGACGCGTGCCTGAGGGGTGTAGGCCGTCACCCACCTATCAGAGAGGTAGTCGCTCATGACTCTCGCCACCGCCCTCGACACCCCTCTCCTGTCCAGCTCCGCAAGGATCAGGTCCCAGGCCAGGGTATTGAACGCGTTTTTTACATCGAGGGTAACCATGGCACAGATACGGCTCTTAGTTTTAGCCACGCAGCCTTCAGCGAAGCTGGTGACTTCTAGGGTTGCGTTTACCGTGCCACGGCCCCTCCTAAACCCGAACTGGCTAGGGTGGAACGGGTCCCTGCCAATCTGACCCTCGATCACCGCCTTGATAATATGCTCCCACACCTTACTCAGGGCGGGGAGCACACTAATGGGTCTAAAAGCCCCAGGAGTCATGGAGTACTTACCCGGCTTCGGGATCAGGACCACTCTTGCCCGTTTCCAAGGCGGGGGAATAGTCCCCCGCCTCAGCGTATCCCGGACCATCTCCTTAATTTCCGAGGGGAACGCCCTCGCGATGCAGGCGACCACCTCGGACGGGACAGCGTCCATGCCGGGGGCCTTATTAAGTTTGATCCGCCCCACGGCATCCCGCACCATTGCATCGTCGACGCCCCCTATGGTCCGCGCAATATCCTCGCTGTCGGGCACGGCCACCCCCCGGCTAGGCACACCCCCCGTCCCTGAGAGGGGATAGGGGGGGGATAGAAGAGTCAAAGAGACAAAATATAATTACAGAAAATCACGCGTCTGCATTAGCTGGACATAAAGGAGTAACTAAAACTTATAACCGAATTAGACACCATTATTTTTGGAAAGGAATGAAGAAAGCCGTTGAAGATTATATTCGAAAGTGCGAAGACTGCCAGCGGAAGAAACTCGTTCGTGTTAAAACCAGGCAACCAATGATTCTTACCGACACTCCTGGACGCGCCTTTGATAAAGTAGCATTAGATATAGTAGGACCGTTACCTACTACCAGAAAAGGAAATACATATATATTAACGATCCAAGATTTATTGACAAAATATTTCGTGTGCGTACCCCTTACACAGTCGACATCAATAAAAATCGCGGATGCGTTCATTAAAAAATTTATATGTCAATTCGGAGCTCCTAGAGCCATTCTCACCGACCAAGGAACAAATTTCACCAGTAGATTCATGAAAACTATTGCACAAAAATTTAAAATCGAACAATTTCGAACCACAGCCTTTCACCCACAGACAAATGGCTCTTTAGAGCGATCGCATATAGTTCTAACAGAATACCTAAAAATGTATATCAATAAATACGATGACTGGGACGAATGGACCGACTTGGCCGCGTTTTGTTATAATACCAGCGTCCACGAGAGCACTGGTTACACTCCACACGAATTAGTATTCGGGAAAATAGCCCGGGTACCCAGCCGAAAGAGAGTGCCCGAGGACTTCGAAAACGAAACCTATAATCAATACCTCTCGAACTTGAGTACGAGGGTGCAAGAATTACAAACCGTCGCTGCGGAAAAACTAAATCAATCTAAACTCCGATATAAAAAGTATTATGATCGTCACATAAACGAAGAGACTTTCAAACCAGGTGACCCAATTTTTGTCCTAATAGAACCAAAAAAAAGGAAAATTCGGAGACCAATACTCGGGTCCTCACACAATATTAGAAGTTATTCCTTCACAAAATTTAAAAATATCGTGGAAGGGCAAAACGAAAATTATACACGCGAATAAAGCGCGTCTTGGTCGATTACGCGAGGATCCCGGTTGACCCTAAAAACATACCAAAACATATATTAATCTATCTTTCCTCTTAGCATAAAATGCCACACAAAAGGGCCCACAAGCCTGACAGGCCTAAGGCCAGAGGAGGAGGCCTCAAAAGGAGGTTGGCCCACATTCAGTGGCTGCGCCGAAAGGCCACGAGAGAGGGAAGGAGCACCTCACCCCTCCTCCCGAAGGTCACCTCCACAGTCGTCATCAGGGAAGCGACAACAGCAGTGGAAGTGATCACCCTGGACGACTCCCCCCCGCCAACACCAACGGACCAAGCAGCCGTCATCCCACAGCCCCCATATGGCCCTCCCACCGGAGACAAGGAGGTACTCTCCCGCCAATTCCCTTCTCCACGTCCTACTCCTCCCCTAACTTCCACCTCCCAGATTCCCTCCATCATCCCTCCTTACCCAGGTGTCGTGGAAATCCTGGACACGGGGTCACCCACCAGGGTCCCCGACCACACGGAGCTGACACCCGAGTTTCTAAGGTGGTTCAATGACCAGTATCAAAACGGTTACGACCTCACGTTCATCCTGGACGACCCCTCCTTCCAATTCCCCGAATATTCCTTTCCTCCCTATTAATCCTTCCAACATTCCTTCCTTTAATCCTATCCTTCCTTGTATATACTCCCTGTAAATAGTTCACCAACCATTAGATTTTTAAACATATATATATATTCATTATTTTTATTTTATTATATATACATTTTTTTTTTACCATTAACGATGAATTCTGTTTTTTTTCCTTATTATCAAATCATATCTTTTGTTTATTTTTTTTTCTCTCTCTCCCGCCAAGTAGGCCAAACATTTTATTTTCGTTATTTTATTTTCTTTTCGTTATTTCCACATACTCCATTTTTGTTATTACCATTTAAATCACCACACATTTTATTTTCTTTTCATTATTTCCTCTTTTCAAAACACCCACACCCTATGTTAAGAAATGCTACGCATTTCTTCATATAAGGGGGGAGGTGTGATGTCCCACCATTTTTTCGCGCGGCCCTATTCCAAAATCTATCTCAAAATCACTCCACAAAACAAAATCTCAAACTCAACTCTTACCCCATCTCCCCAATCGCTGATCACCTTGATGTTGTACCTTAGCGGTCACCAACACAAGATGATCGATACAAACTCCACCTCGATGATGTACCTTAGTGGTCCCCATCACGAGATGATCGTTACAAAACTCCACCTCGATGATGTACCTTAGTGGTCCCCATCACGAGATGATCGTTACAAAACTCCGTCCCCTATTCGCCCTATGAGGTTCGAATCCTTTCCCCAAAACGAATTCAAACAAACCCCTCGTTACAAAACCCTCTTAAATCGAGACCACGTCTCAATCCCCTCTTTACGACTCACAGAGTCCAAGCCACTCTAACCCTTTTCCTATAAAATACCCAAAATTCATTCGACAAGTTGAGTATCTCCTTTCGCAGTCATAAGAACCCCAGAAACCTAATTGCGACGCATATTTGGCGTACGTGACATAAATATGTCTATTAATAACCATACCGTTTGTAAAAACCCCGGAAGTCCTACTACGTCTTATTTTGAAACTATGTCAAGGTCTCTACCGCGCGTACCCCCGCATCACTCCTGTAAAAATATATAAATACGAGGTCCTGAGAGGCCGGTCAGTCAGTAGTCATTATCCATTGGTCATTAGTCTTTAGTGATTATTCATTGTGTCGCGATATTCAAATCAGTGAGCAACAATCACCACTCACCTATTACCGTAAGATATTACAATTAACATAACATTGCATATCACGTTCATCGTATCCTTGTATTGTTATTGCTTTTCATATCTTTTGTATTATTATTGCTTTTCATATTATTTAGTATTATCAACGCTTAGTGTATATATACTTTGCCCTATTATTCTTAAGCTTTTGTATTTCATATTAATTATCTTATCGTGCTCTAAAGCTTACTGCTTTCATTTATATTATTTGTATTATCATTCATATTGCTTTCTATATCAACGCCTATTGCTTACCATTTATTATTTTGTATTAACAACGCTTATTACTTAAATCATTCTACTTAATTTCATGTGTTTCATGTTCATATTCTCATATTTCGATTAATTACCATTTATATAAATATCATGTGCTAATGCTAAAAGTCCCACGCATTATTATTACTAAACGCTATAACGCTTCCGCCAAGTTAATAAACCTATTTGTTTTCAATCACGTTTCGAATTATTGTGTGCATCCTTGGTTATAACAAGTCCGAACAAAACCAAGCTGCCGCAACAGCTGATTCGCGCTCGTGAACGCGAAACGGTTCTAGTGTTTACAAACATATTATTGCATGAGCCGTGAAATCCACGAAAATACTAAACGTGGTCTCTTATACAACTGCAACGGTAAAATCCTATTACCGAGACCAAAACAAATATGGAGTACTATAACGGGTGCTCTTTAAGAGTACATTTACCTTCCCAGGTCGATTAGAGTGACGGATTTAAGATTCGCGCCTGATCGCCTCCAGAAATACTTAGCGTGACGGATTTAATATTCGCGCCTGAGTCCCTCAAAACCCTCAGCGTGCTGGATTCAAGATTCGCGCCTGAGTTCCTTCCAAACCCTCAGTGTGAAGGATTTAAGATTCGCGCCTGAGTTCCCGCAAAACCCTCAGTGTGAAGGATTCAAGATTCGCGCCTGAGTTCCCTCAAACCTCTCAGTGTGAAGGATTTAAGATTCGCGCCTGAGTTCCCGCAAAACCCTCAGAGTGAAGGATTTAAGATTCGCGCCTGAGTTTTCCCTCCTTCATGTCATTGTTCCCCAAAGACCTCACCCGGGACGTGACAAAGTCTCTTTTATTCGATACGTTATGTGAATAATGCCCATCTCTGGTATTTTGTCATATAATTGAGACAGTGAGAGCACATGTTTTTCACGATTGAGTTAGTAGCAATAACATATTCCAATAGGCTCTACTAATCATATCGATGGCTTCGTACACACATATTGTATATCCACTTTTTATGAAATTTGAGTTTTTACATGCAACAAATAGTGCTTGATTGTTTTCCTTTATGCTGTATAAAAATCACATGTTTATCTTTTTTCTAAATTTATCAAAAATAATATTCCTGAATACTACAAGGCATTTATCAATAGCATACCATCAGCAAAATCACAACGTGATATTCTTCCAATTCCCATGAACATTGACAAAAATGAAAACTACGAAAATGACAACTGCGAAAATGAAAACGAATAATTACTTTTTTATTCCTGTTACTTTCAAAATAAATATAATATTGAAGTGAGATTATTTCCAGTTATTATTCCTTTCGTTCATTTTTATACAATATCATTCAGTATACTATGTCCTCCTCTGTACTTGGTTACATATAGCATGTCCATCTTCGAAGTATTGTTCTGGAATTATTATTATAATTTTGCAGATTCTAACTTATACTACTAATTACATATTTTCAGTGATACCTATATTACATATATATAATAATACAATAATGCAAAAAGTATTTATTTAATTATAAAGTACCATTGAATGTTTGAACCTGTTTTTCTCAAAACACGCTAAAAGTGGACATACAATATGAAAAATACAATATCAATGTACAATAGGAAAAATTTATTTGCAGGTTATTCCGTTGTTGCTCTAACTGTCTCAATTACCTTAACATAAATACGACAGCGATTTCAAGTGATGTACGTGTTACGGTAAAAGCTTTAGTAAATGTATTCATTCCCAGCAGTTCCTAGTCAATGTATGCCTAAAATGCATATAACCTAACCTACAATCGTCCGAAAATGCATACATTGACTGCATCACGCTTTTACTGTGGCTCGTGTACCCAGCTAACGCTTCAGTTTTGCCATCGACGAAGTATAGAATAGACCTATCACCTTATGGGACTTCGTGTCACCACCCGAACTGTGTTACCGACCCATAATTTGAGGACTGAATTTAGCGGCCTCTGTTCATGAACAGCGTCCAACTCCGGAACTACTCTGAAATGTGTTGAAATGCTGAAAGGTGTGTGCGTGCTTGTATACGTGTGACTTGTTTAGCGTGAGAGTTTCACATAGACTATAGAGGGCAGACTTTTGCTACGCTATGCTTTGGCTCGGTTTGTCAGCGACTCACGTGGATTGACGTGGATTTTTCTCCGAAAATGTATTTCGGTGATATGGAAACTATATTTCGCCGAAACATGGCTCTTCTTGAAAACTTATACAAGCTATAAATTGCAAGATAACATTGATTGTTAGTACTTTACGTGTAGTGGAACAGTTAACTAACATTTTCGCGTGTCATATGTCGAAAAATATTAAAAATTGACGCTGTTACTGACATTCCTGCAAATCTCTGCACTCCGCGCATATCTAAATAGACGGTGCTCATCGTACGACACGAATAAATCATTGAGAACAAGGAATCCAAACGTTTTTGCAAAATTTATATTTGTAGTTTTCGGGACCCTAGGACATTTTGCAATAGTTTATTTATTACTTGGGAACAGTAGATTAGTAGTTACAACTCTACGTTTCGTTACAAACTGATTGGCCCTTTTCTTATTAACTATTGTATGGATTTAAAAATTGTAAACAACATCTACCCGAGCGTATCGCTTGCGTTAAGGTCTGTTTTCATTATTCCTAGAGTACATATGAGAAAAGTTATGATATTTTTTAAAGCACAAGTAAAAAAAAGGTTCTGTTTTACGGACGTCGCGACTCGTGAGTGAGATAAAATTGGAGGGAAACGGCACGGAGGTCCTTTACACGACAAACGATCATTCTGGCAGCGGCAACAAAGTATGATACCTACATTGTCTTCTTGCGTTCTCCGTGCGCCTGATTTTTGCATGTCGATGTCGGCCCACGGACAAGCTATGTTCAAATGCCCGTACCTATTGAAGCAGATTTCATTTTTTTCTATAAATTCTGCAAAAGTCGTAATCAGTAACTAAAAGCGGAAAACATGTATGTACACATGCTAAGCTAATTGTAAGATGAAATTTTTACATTCTCTGCTTATTTTTCGTCTTTATTCGAGCATTTATGGCAAATTAGTGAGATTTTTTTAATAATAGAAAATCAAACACGACGTCATTCGAGCAAGTTAAATTCTTTTTACATCAACATGCTCCACTCAATAAGAGAAAAAAGTTTTTAAAAAACCATATGCCGCACCGGTGCGAAGGAAGATATTGTTAACCCTTTCGCTACGACGGGCGACTATAGTGGCACTCCATACGGTGCCACTGAGGTACGACGGGCGACTATAGTGGCACTCCATACGGTGCCACTGAGGTACGACGGGCGACTATAGTGGCACTACATACGGTGCCACTGAGGTACGACGGGCGACTATAGTGGCTTCCCATACGGTGCCACTGAGATACTACGGGCGACTATAGTGGCTCCCCGTACGGTGCCACTGAGATACTACGGACGACTAGCCGCTGGCCGACGACCATTGACAATATTTTATTTTGCATCATTTGTTTCTCACAACCGAAATAACTAAATGCTTAGCAACCCAAATTCCTCAAGAATCAGCCTCGAGTAATTTGTTCGATTGTTTGTAGCGAATAAAGTCTCCCTGGAATACCCTTTATTTATAAATACCCTTTGAAGAAAAATTCTTTCGTTCGAATAACATTCAGCAGTTTGGGTTCTCCGCCGCGGTACTCCTGCTGACGATCGGCGTCGCGTACCTACCGTACAGTGATGTCGCGGCGCGCGGCATTGCCCCGTACAGTGATGTCGCGGCGCGCGGTATTGCCCCGTTCAGTGGGAATACCGCGGCGGAGAACCTGCCAGTAGCGAAAGGGTTAAAGTTTACGCAAAAACTAAAGTGCTTATATCGTTTCCTTCTCGCCTTTACAAAAACAAAGGCGAAATGGTAATCTATAGAATCGTAATCTATATAGTGATCCGGAGAAATATAGCTGGGCTTCGATGCGCTTATCAGTTCTAAACAAATTCTAACTTCGTTTTCTTGGGGTGAGTTCAAGTCCATGTTGCACGGTTTAACTTTTTCATTGGTTTTACTCTTTGAACTAATTTTTTATCATACGATTTAATTGTTTTTTTTTCAATGTACCTATATCAACAAAAAACATGCAGCCAAAGCAGAAATGTATTCTTGAGATACCGTTCTTACTAGTTTCCAACTATACTTTGAATTCCAAATTGTAAGTTATTTAAATAAATTTTCACATTATCACTTTATAGGACAAAGAGGAGGCGGAAGTATAAGCAACGGATTCATGCGCAATCGGAGTAATTGTAGGAAGGGCGTCGTGTTTGGCTTTCTTTTCATTTGGAAAATTTCAAACAATATGTTACAAATACCGTGATGGAAATAAAACAGAAAATATAAAAATTTCATTTTTCAATACTATAGATGATTTCATCTAACACGCGTTCCCACCTTTGGTTACTGATCGCTACTGTGCCCCGATGGAAAGAAGAGACTTGAGAAACTCTAGAGTCTAAATGGCTTATCCCCATAGGCCCGCGTTCTGTAGCAAAATCGTAGAGGTAGGGCACACGTATTGCCGCTATTGGCCGACGCGACACCATCGCCGAATCGGTCAGTAGCATCGCGTGACGAAGAGAGCGAGCGAAACACACAGAGTTCGAAAGAAACAGAGCTATATCCGCGGATCGGACGAAAAGCAATAGCGTAAGATATATTCCATCACGACTAAATATAATATGATCACTATTAAATAAATTGCGTAGACGACTCATAGTGTTAACCACTATAGGTATAATATACCTATAAATTTCCTTATTTGTCACATATTCGGTAATAACTGACTTTTGTGGAATATTCGGTAATCCCCCGTAGATACGGGCATCATACGACTATGCAGCGTGTGTCGCTAAGAACCTCAGAGTGGGGATTTGAGGAGTGTCGCGCGAGAGAGTGAGGCGGTGGGAGCGAAGAACCCCTCGCGCCCCCCTGACATTTCGGGTCTCATCTTTCCATCGGAGCACAGTACCTGGCCACGCGAGCGAGCTGTGGCACGAATAATTTTTTTCGTATAAATAAGCGATCAGGCGTGGAAAGACGTAGCGAGACAAAGTATCAACGCATCGTCTGTTTCACGTTTGTCAGCACTCAACCGATGCACCAAACTCATCAGTACTTAGGAAATACATACATACATACACATGTACATACTTAAGAACGTTAGAGGCGGTGCAATTTCAATTGTTAACATCCTGTCAAGTCTTAGCCATTTACTTGCAAAAAGTGTTATTGGCATATTTGGCTTGACAAGTAGTACGAACTGGTAAAGATTCGTTAAGAGCAAACGCCGGATTTAGCGAGCTCTGCTTGCAACTCTTGCGAGACATTTCAAGTCGCATCGATTTTTGTTTTAAAAAAAAACGAACTTTTCGGGGGCCTTGACCTCAACAATCGATGAGAAAAAGACTGCACATCTACTGAACGTTCGCTAGCGTATTATTTGTTGGACTTTAAAAACATATGTTATGATATTACCTCTTTCTGTACCAATCTTTTGCCCTACCTTCCTCATACTATACTGCGTCGTAATTGGTTTCATTTTTGTACAAAAATCTGACATTCAATACAGATGTTTGTATAATGATAAAAATATTAAAAAATTATTTTTCCATTAGAGGATACTGCATATTAATGCTCCTGTATTCCTTCCAAGCGCCAACCAACATGTTCTTATAAAGAGTCGGTAGCTTCTGAACAATTGTAGAAACCTATGTAAACCTGATACCTATGTTTCCATATTTAGAAGAGTGATAGGAACTAGAGCAAATACTGTATTGCGTTGTCTCAAGCATAAATGTAAAACGTTTATAAGACCGACTCGAAAAATCCGATCTTACCATATTTTATGGAAGAAAGAAAGTCAGAAAAGCATGTATTTAGCCGCGTAATATAACATTTTTAATAGTTTTCTTAGCAGGTTAGTCAATTGAATGCCAGGGTGACTTAAAGTAATTATTTAAACATTTAAAGACTGCAGTTCTTCGAAATATAAAAGAATTAATTATGGCTACAGGCCATATTGGCTAGTAATAATCCCACTAAATATAAAGAATTTAATGAAATAATTTTTCTCCCGCTTGGGACCACAAGTCAATTTTCCGCGTATCCAGGCTCAAAAATATCGTTCCAACCACCACTGATGTAGGGTGGGGAAAGTACTCCTTTCATGCGGTCGCCCAGGCTAGGGAAAATGCGCAGGCTGGATGCGCGTGATTATTATGTGGTCCCCTCCTCGAAGAGACAGAAAATATAACCTATATGCTACATGCCAATAAATGTTTATTGGCTATTTCGTTCTTTTACGCTACATTTGCGAACTTTTTATAACTTAACATCCTTTCAAAATATTATTGTTACGCCGCAACGGTATATTTATGAAATTGGGTATAGCATATAGGTTATATTTTCTGTCACTTTGAGGTAGAGGTGTGACTATCGATAAATGTCGACAATATCGAAATGTTATCGATATTTTGATATATCGATAATATCGTTAAGATATTGAGGCGAATAGAAGCGGGCAGCGGCTGAGATACGTATCACAACGTATCTACAACGGACGTCCGTTCCGTCGTGGAACAGAGATAGAAAAAATGTTGATTTTCCTCGATTCTTGATTAGAAAATAATCGAGTTATCGAGAATCGATTCCTAGAATAATCGGTAAAATAATCGATTCTTCAGAAAGAGAATCGATCGATTCTAGAAGAATCGGGTAGAATCGCCCTTCCCTTGTGCTGGCTGGCACCGTCGCCGATGGTGCTCACTTTTCGAGCACCGTTCCCAACGGTGCTGACCTTTTTCTGTGCACAGGGATGTGAATTTAAGAATAGAAGCTAAAATTAGTTACAATCGAATGAAAATGAAATTGATGCCAAAACCTCATGAAGCATAGAAATCTGTAAACATGAAAATTGATGCTAAAATCAATTTGAGACTAATAAAACACATGAATTTAGCAAACATAAACAAATTAAGCTAAAACTTACTATTTCGATGAAATGTACTCAGAAAATGACGTTATTAATAATTACGCTCATCGACTTCATAAATATACCGTTGCAGCGTAATAATAATATTTGGGAAGGATGTTAAGTAATAAAAAGTTCACAAATGTAGCGTAAAAGAACGAAATTATCATGTAGCATATAGGTTAAGTATATTTTCTGTCACTTCGAGGCTACAGAAAATCCGCTCGTCGAAGTGACAGAAAATATAACCTAACTAAGACACTGTACAAATGTTTATTACGCGTTGCATTTATATAATATTTCTGATCGAAATTTATGGAAATAAGTGCAAATTATGCTTCTATCAAAATGTATTAGTAAACGGAATTATACAACATGTTTCTAGAAAGTAGTCGTAACGTTCAGGCTGTTTTAGATTTTAAATGTTTCCGATAAGATTTAATTTTAATTCCTACCACTCGTAGCATTGTAATCTTATTTTAGACTGAATCGATAACATTGGGTGTGACACGAAAATGGTAAGGGGGCTCGCGAGCCCCCCGAGCATGTGGCACAAAATTACATTGCGTGATAGGTCTATCCTATACTTCGTCGACGGTTTTGCTACGATTCCACGTTGGCAGTCCTCCCGAGTAGGCGCCATCTCGTATCCACTAGCTCAACTAAATTTGTCACGTGACTTGCTCTGTATTATCGCCAATATGGCGGAACTCGTATTTGGGAATGCAATTACGAGAATACGTTGTTTGTCCTTATATGAGCAGATTTTGAGCTGGGTAAGGTCTCATTCGAAAGAGGAAGGTTCAGTGCAGCGCACTCTGCTTCTCGTTTGAGTCACAAAACTCTTTTAGTGACCTAAAAATACTTGGATTCTTGCGGGTATATTTTGTCGACTTTTGATCTACTTTGAACACTCATATTATTAGATATCAACACAAGCTCGTCGAACCATGACCAGAGCGCGCTGCATTGAACCTTTCTCTTTCGAATGAGACCTCGCCCAGCCCAAAATTCGCTCATATAAGGACAAACAACGTATTCTACTAAACCCATGTTTCGGGCCAGATTATGTCGGTATACAGCGCGCTGCATTACCCGTGTCTACCCCCTTAAGGGGGTATTCTCTTCTGGAGGCGTCGTTCTTAGGCAATTTTTGTAATAAATTTTTGTGATTTAAAGATGGCGATTCGCATGAGGTAATTTCAGTGTGGTTCTGATACTAAAAACGAATTGGGTAGTTCACACTAACTCTGTGTTGGTGCCGGAAAATGACTTTCATTGCTTAATTATTATATTACAGCTATCTTTGTCTCTATCAGAAACAAACAATCCAAGTAATTTTATAGCACCAGCACAGAGTCAGTACGAACTACCGAATTCGCTATAACAGTCAATTTCCGCCTTCAGTTATGCGTATGTCGCAATGGTAGAACATAGTCCTGTGTTTCGCTTCTTTTAATAACCCACATTTTACATAATATTTCTGATAGCGGCCAATAACATAAGCGTCGTGTCTCTTTACAAACAATACAAATTTTTACAAATGAAGATGGACAGGGTTACTTATATAAATTATTGCCAGCTACTTGTCGTTTGTGACCTAATATATTATAAACATCTCCCGTCCCTATTTTAACTATATTTACAATTCTCACAATCGCTCCATCCTTCAACATGAAACAATTGTTTCGATTGTCATCAGAATGTATTTAATACCCATCTGTTTTCAATTGTTTGTATTGTTTTACGTTTGCTCTGAGAAAAATGGGCATTAGTGGTCCATTGTTATGCGAACCTTTACAAACAAATTTTTCAAATGTTGCTGACGATTTGTGAACAGATGCCCGCTCCTGTTCTCCATAGCGTCTCGCCAATTGCTGCAACGGCTTTTCAGCTTTCCTTAATGATTTTTTTAATGATCCCAAAAAGTTTTCGAAGGGAAATGCACTGCAATTATCCAATACGCCAAAATTTCTAACACCATTACATAAATGCAGTAAATTATGTACATTGTGCGAAATTAATTTTTTGCCATATAATCCAGCGAAATGTTTAACAAAATATATCAATAACTGCTCAGCATAGTTAATGTTGGCTTCATTCTTAATTAAAATAGGGCTAACTAATATAGTTACAGCCACATGTAAACTTAAAAAATGACGATAAATATGTTTTGCTAGTACAGGCTTCAGTACAACAGGGCCTGTGTATAGCAAAAATTGCCGAAATTCCGTAGCCTTCCAAAATTTAATGTCCGTCAAACTTCTCGGCTTCCTTGAAAACTCGCGCGGCACATACTTGCCCACAAGCATTAGATTTTCCGATATGGAGTTTGTGGCTCGTCCACCAATTCTAACGTTTAATGGCCCATGAAGCCATAATAGCAACAGCTTCTTCGTAACCCCCAGACAAAACTAGATGGATATAATCCAGGGGCACATTTGTAACTAATCCAATACTTGGAACTTTTAAAAGAGAGCTTGTACCTCTATGGTAGTGTTCGTCACTTTGTCGTACAAAATCTTCATCTGTTCGAAGTGTATCAGGGACTTCGGTGTATGGAAAACAAGTAGTTCTTTTAATTGATTTTCCAACAATAGCACACTTCGAGCAGCTGGAAAAACCAGTATGGCCTTTTGTGTACAGTACGAAAGATTTTGCTGGGGCATCAAGAATAATTTTCGACAATGTCACAGAAAATTCGTTATTGTCGTACATAAACCCATTGTTTATAAAAAATGTAATCTCGTCAATGAATTTCGACAGCATCTCGTTGGATGAATTTGCTTTGCTGTGCCCATAATATATCCCAACGATCTTTATTTGTTTCAAAATATCCTCAGCTATTAATATGGGCCAGAAACTGCTGGAGGAGGCCACCGGTAAGCCACCAATGTTTAACGATAGGTTGATTTGTCGTACGCTTATCTTTGCCTGAACGTACATTTCAGCATAACACTTCAAAATTGTTTCTATACCAAAGTGTAAATACTCTCCCCCTTGTATTTCGGTACAATTACTTGTACGGGGAGTATGTAATAATGCCCTGGCATCTATCGGCAATAAACATTTCGGCATATAGTGTTGGGAAAAGTAATTCACCAGGATTGGCAATATAGGGTGTAGAGATTCTAGGTTAGTAGGACTGTGACTCAGGTCTTCCGTTGTACTGACCTGGCAGGTTTAAGAGAGAGTAAAAAAGACTGAAAAGTAAGAATCACGTTTATTATCCAGTTAATCTTAAAAGCAGTTCTACTTGTGTTCATGCAAGCAATATTCGTTTCGTTCCTATGTACATTCAATATATAATAAACACAATATTTACATTCTTTCTAACGATTCGCCTCATTACGCCTAAAACCCACGTGCAACCTCAACATATAGGATAAAAAAATTTTCAATAGTTCATTAATGGCTTTATGTGTGATATTATTTCTTAGGGCCCAGTTTGACAAATCCACTCTTAATGTGGGGCTCTCGGATTCACTATAGTCAACATCACTCTCTGACTCGCCACTGAATGAGTCAGGACCGTGGATACAATGATAGTAATCATTACTTTCATCCAATAATGGATCAACTTCTTCTTCTTCTGCATCACTTTCATTAAGTACTTCATTGCAAGATTCGTACTCTTCCTGCGAACTATTTCCTCCATTGTCCGATATGTGTACGTTTGAGTCGGAATTTTCACATTCTAAGGAATGCGATTGTGTAGGAATAGACTTATTAATTTGTAATTCTGCAGCACTGCCTTGTCCGATTTTGCCTTTAATACGTACCACATATTGTTGGACTATTCTCCTTTTATGTCTATCAGAACATAGACTATAGTCCTTCCTGAAACGTTTTCGGTCCGCCATAATAACCTGAACATACAATTATGAAAAATAATTGTAACAATTTATTGAAAAGTATATAGAGCTTCAGATGATCTACTTCGCCACAGGTACTTACCAGATGTTGAAACGCAATGGACGGTCTGAACAATGCACGTCAAGAATTTAAAAGTAGTGCTCGCAGTGATGTCGGAATCTTTTATACTTTTTCGCTAAAAATAATGAGAATTTATTGAAAAGTGCCTGTCCCTATTATAGTGTGCCTTTATATTTACGAATAAGCCGTACGAGGCAAGTAAGTATAGAGTATTCTATATCTAAGTACTCTATGCACACAAAGTGCATTATTTTCTGAATTTACGGGTTGCCGAACTTCCCTTATGCTAGTTACAAAAAAACACTTTCCTTATTCACTTCTGCGAGTTTTTTTGTTCGGCTTATTCATAAATATATCGTGATGGAACTTCCACTTACCGATGATGAAAGTGATTTCGATGGTATTCGAAGTGCGCTGTTGCATACAACAAACTCACACGCGAAACTTCAAAGAACAATGGAAAAAAATAAAAAAAATAACACGTAAAAAAAGTAACTATAAAGAGTATAAAAGAAAAATGGAATATAATTTAGAAAACACACTAACTATAAAAAAATAAGAAAATTGAAGTATATATATTTAAAAACACAAATTAACACACAAAATATAAAAAGTATATGAAAAATTAAGTATATATATTTTAAAAAAGAAACTAACACGCTAAATATAAAAATTAAAAAGTATAAAAAATGAAATATATATTGTAAAGCACACACTAACACACTAACTATAAAATATTAAAAAGTATAAAAAAAATGAAATATATATTTGAAAACAGAAAAAACGTGGTGGAGGTGGTTGTAGTTCGACAGTTTACTTCGCTCTGCTTCGCTCTAAGAAACGATGACCGATGGATCGCACGCCGCACGAGCGTGGGCGAAAGTGCCGGCTCGACCCTTTATTGCGCCATAGGCGAACTTCCCAAATACCGCACTTTATTTTATAATACTATGATAATATTATATTTATTTCAAGTTTTTCATCTCGTTACTTTGAATTTTTATTCGTACCTTAAAACATTTATAATACAACTTGTAATATATCATGTAAAGCTTTATTTTAAAAAATAGCAACAATGAAAACACTATTTTCCGCCCCTAGTCAACTGTACGCCCTATGCAACTGCCTAATTTTGCATACAGGGACGAGCCTGTGTGAGTAGGGGCCGCCTAGGCACTGGGGCCCAGGTGCCGTGCATCCATTGCACTCCCGCTTAAGACGCCCCTGCCTTTCACGGCCGGGAAACGTGGGTTTTTCCAAGAGCCCTATAACTGTGAAACGTCGTTTTCAGTTCCTGAGCGCATCGGTGGACCTCGCGGTAATGCATCGTGTTTTTCTATAGACCCTGACTCTTCAGTGACACACAACTCGCATACAAGAAAATATATTTGCCAAAAAGTTCAAGCTACATTGTACTGAGTTATAGGCATTTAAGTAGCGGCGAATGCGTTGATAAAACCCCTTTACGTAAAACTTGAAACTAGTTTTTCTGTATATAAACAGTGGTATCCACGGGCTTAATAATGGGAACGATGGCGCCCACCACCTTTGACTACCACTGTCGGCGCCGCACGTTTTGCCCAAATCTATCATTTCTGTATTGAAAACAAACGGTTTTTTTTTACCACTTCTGTTCATGGTTTCCGGAGCAAAAATGTCTGCTGCATCGCGTGGAGTAGTCAGATTTTCTCCTAGACCCTTACTTTTTGAAATACATAGAAAGATATGTGGAAAAATTGGTGCATTTCGGGTGTCCTTTTTTCTTTAATCGTTGTTTAAACACATTTAAATGATCGTAATTCAATAATAACTTATATCGTTGTATTTGCGGGTGTTCGTAGCATAATTTGACGAAACAAGCAAGTGAATAACTATTGCTGTTTGAACACAAAAGATGTTCAAAAGTTGAAAATTTGCCCTTCTTTCAAGATTAAATTTCTCGTAAACTGAGGGTGATGGCGATCAACGATGTGCGGATTCGTATTCAGCGCACAAAAATCTATAAGAAACGGCTATTGAATCTTACAACATTATGTAGGACCACCGATTTAGGAAAGAGCGCACATCTATAGGCGTGGTGGTCATGTGTGCGTCAGCAACGTCCTGCATAATGTTGTCTAGCAACCCCGCTCGTGTCGCCTCTTTCGTCTCCTCTCGCTCTCTCTTTGGTTCACTCACTCGCGCATCATTGGCGGCTCGGAATCGTCGAGCCTGCGTCACATCCGTTACATCTTTCTGTGATTCTTTTTAGCGTTACGGCCCGTCGTGGTGCCAGAAACTGGGGGGTTGAACATAATAACATATTGTATGTTAAAAGTCCCATTACATTATGTGCGGTAGTTTTCCCTTAATTAATTCATATACCCTTATTTCTATTTAAACTGTTCCCCCTCTACTACTCCCTACTACGTCACTCGACTTCCGCTCACCCTCGTGCGGCGTGCGATCCATCGGCCATCGCTCCGTAGATCGAAGTAAACTGTCGAACTACAACCACCTCTACCACGCTTTTTCTGTTTTCAAATATATATTTCATTTTTTTTATACTTTTTAATATTTTATAGTTAGTGTGTTAGTGTGTGCTTTACAATATATATTTCATTTTTTATACTTTTTAATATTTTATATTTAGCGTGTTAGTTTCTTTTTTAAAACATACTGTGCCCCGATGGAAAGAAGATACTTGAGAAACTCTAGAGTCTAAATGGCTTATCCCCATAGGCCCGCGTTCTGTAGCAAAATCGTAGAGGTAGGGCACACGCATTGCCGCTATTGGCCGACGCGACACCATCGCCGAATCGGTCAGTAGCATCGCGTGACGAAGAGAGCGAGCGAAACACACAGAGTTCGAAAGAAACAGAGCTATATCCGCGGATCGGACGAAAAGCAATTGCGTAAGATATATTCCATCACGACTAAATATAATATGATCACTATTAAATAAATTGCGTAGACGACTCATAGTGTTAACCACTATAGGTATAATATACCTATAAATTTCCTTATTTGTCACATATTCGGTAATAACTGACTTTTGTGGAATATTCGGTAATCCCCCGTAGATACGGGCATCATACGACTATGCAGCGTGTGCCGCTAAGAACCTAAGAGTGGGGATTTGAGGAGTGTCGCGCGAGAGAGTGAGGCGGTGGGAGCGAAGAACCCCTCGCGCCCCCTTGACATTTCGGGTCTCATCTTTCCATCGGAGCACAGTATATACTTAATTTTTCTTATACTTTTTATATTTTGTGTGTTAATTTGTGTTTTTAAATATATATATTTCAATTTTCTTATTTTTTTTATAGTTAGTGTGTTAGATTGTACTTTAAAATATATTCCATTTAGATTTATATTCTTTATAGTTTGTGTTTTTTGTATTTTTTTATTATTCTTATTTTTTTCGCGTCTTGATGTGTTCTGCGAACAGGAACCTTCGACTACCTTGGGAATCACTTTCATCATCGATAAGTACGAATAACATCAGGGTAAAGACAAACCTGTTATACTGCAATATTCAATATTAAGTGCGGTGTAATTTATTTAATACATTCTCAATTATTTTTTAGTTATAATGCTAAAAAAATATTCCGTTGTGGAATTCCGCGATGGTGTACAAGTCATTCCGTCATGTTGGATGAATTCTGACAGAAACCAAAGTGCTTGGCCAGGATTTTTCAAAAAATTGTCTAAATTAAATAAATTAATAGTACAAGGTGATCTCCCACCAACAAATGATGACCTCAAGAAATGGGATATGTGCGACATTATGAAGTGGTTTGGCTCAGCAGGTAAATTTTTTAATTGAAACGCTATTTCGGTTAATTGAATCTCAATTTGCATAACTTAATGTGTTACGTATTAATGAATTATCTGTGTCAGATACGTATAAGCGAGCTACTGAACTGCGGGACAATGCCGTGGACACCTCCACGATTGTAGATTCGGACGTAATGGACGAAGTAGCGCAGAGAAACCAACGTACAGAGCGGCGAAGAATTGAACGTGCTGCTGAAATGGCGACCGGCGAACCGCCGTCGAAGAAAAATACAACAAAGAGCAAAACCCGCGATAGGTCTGAAGTGAATTCACAAAACGCTATTTTTATATTATTCATTCATTATTTACTATGAACAGAAAAATAAAGTAATATACAGGGTGTCCCAAACTTGTGGAATTTCACGGAACATGCTAGAGTAAATGCACCATTTGTGGCCACTTTAAGGATTTCAGTGACTTTCATCGTAATTATCTTTAAAATTGTACTTCAAATCTGGAAACTATAAGCTTTACTAAATTTTACACTATCTTTACTATTAATGTCTCAGTTACCATTAACTAGAGAAATCGTTAAAGAATTAATAAAGTTAAAAAATATAAGAAATTCATTTTTCACGGTTTGTGGCCACTTCCACACTAGTTTGGCCACTTTCAATTTTTTTTTAGGTTTTGGTGCATTTTTAATAAAATCGTTTAACATAATTTTTTTTTATATATTTTTTATTTTCTACTTTTTAGTGTTTATGGATTTACATTTCGCTCGGGGTTAATTTTTTTTTAAAACAGTGGATCGAAGCTGAATAAATTTTTTTAAAAAGTATAGTGGCAGAAAATAGAACAATATTTGAATAAATTTGCCATTTCTGGCCATGGGATGGTGGCTACAACTGGATACTTTATTGTATTAGTTTTGGCCACCGGATGGCCAGGACTGGAAAATTTATTCAAATACTGTACCATTTCTTGCGACATAATTCTTTTCGTAATAGTGAATTGAATTTGATAATTTTATACTTTCAGAATAATTTTGAAATTACATTTAACCTATATCTACCATAATTTATATATTAACATACTTTGATTAGTAAATATGGGAATTTTACTTACCGTATATCCTTCACGATTATTACAAGAACAGCGAACCATTTACACACTTCTTAAAAAATATAATGTTTTTTCGCGTAAGCAATAAATGTAACCTTATATTTATGGTGGTATACTAAACAAAATATTTAAGGTTTGAAATTCTACACGTAATTATGTTTCCGCAAGCAATTTCAGGCTAAAAAATCGCGATAATTATGCATATGGCCAAAGACAGTACAATGGCCACAAACGGTACATGTACCCTGTATCCTGATGCAAAAAGGCAGCGAAAAGTCCTTTACCGTACGCTCCTGCGCGTTCAGTTGACTCGCGCGGGCCGCCAGTTGTACCATTAATATTCAACTTTTAATATGTGGAGAACGAAGGCCCAGGTCCGAAAACGTTAAAGGACTTTTTGATGTGTTATTGCATGTTCCGACAAGTCTTACAATTTTTGGACACCCGCATGAACATTGGTCAGAGCATGGTGATAATTATACCATTTAAAAACATTGTCGTAAATTAATACCATCAAAAAGAATCCCATTTAAAAACATTGTCGTAAATTAATACCATTTAAAAACATTGTCGTAAATTAATACCCATCAAAAAGAATCCCATTTAAAAACATTGTCGTAAATTAATACCATCAAAAAGAATCCCATTTAAAAACATTGTCGTAAATTAATATAAATTTATTAATGTTCTATATTTAACTTTACAAAAATAATGATATACAATAATTGCGCCAATTATCACAATGGCTATTTATACAAAGAAAAAATCACAATGGTACAATGGAAAAATGTATTAAATAATATTAAGCAGATGTATTTTTATACAAATAAATATTTTAATACGAATAAATATTTTATTCAAAATACTTGGCGCTGCGCCACGAATTGGTGTTGCTAAACTGAATAAATATGTATAAATTGCATTAATCTTTTTCTCTCTTTTTTTCTGCGTTTCTAGTATGTATATGTACATTATGTATTTTAGATTGTAAGGGAGTTATTGTAAATTATTAATACTAAGACAATTAAATGCGGACACAGACGACTACGGTTCTGATGTCAGATCCTGCTGCCCAGATCTGGCTATCAGGGTTATCATTTTTTCGGTTTCGCAGCGCCAAGTATTTTGAATAAAATATTTATTCGTATTAAAATATTTATTTGTATAAAAATACTTCTGCTTAATATTATTTAATACATTTTTCCATTGTACCATTGTGATTTTTTCTTTGTATAAATAGCCATTGTGATAATTGGCGCAATTATTGTATATCATTATTTTTGTAAAGTTAAATATAGAACATTAATAAATTTATATTAATTTACGACAATGTTTTTAAATGGGATTCTTTTTGATGGTATTAATTTACGACAATGTTTTTAAATGGGATTCTTTTTGATGGGTATTAATTTACGACAATGTTTTTAAATGGGAGTCTTTTTGATGGTATATATATACTTGGCGCTCTTTTTTGTATCTTTTGTAAAAAGGTAATTTTGTGAGGATTTCACACATTTTGTAGTTTTCTTATGCGTGAAACCGTGCTGTGCGCTATCCTGATGTTCCATAGCGTGGTAATTTTTGTTGGCTTATTTATTTATTATCCTTTTTTTGTAAGAACAAAATATAAATATCTTTAGCACCTTTGGGCCATTGCCTTTTTTTAATTTGCACGTCATCAGCTTCAATCCAACTACTAGTCATTCCTTCTTCTTTACATATACTGGTGTAATGGCCATCCTCAATACATGAACCACTATGAAATATAGCATTCATAACTTTATATGATTGTCCAGCTATTAATACTTTGGTTGTGGGAATAGCACATATATTAATTTTTCGTGTTGCTTTGACTATTTTATCATCTTGTAATGAAAATAATAGTAAACGAATAATAACTATATCTTTCGTCAATATTAATTCATTCTTAAACATAATATCATTTCCTGTACAATGTTCACAAGATCCGTTATCTGATTCATACCAAGGTGAAAATGTAACGTTTAATAAATCGTTAAGATTATAGCTTCTTTTTTTCAAATTGTTAATAGGTATTGAAACAACTAAATTATTAGTAGTAATTCTTTTTGTATAATCACAAGATTTACATCGAGTAGTAGACGTTACTTGATGCTCTACCAATTGTCTTATACAATCATATTCTGTGCACAAGGTTATTAGAAATTCGAATACATCTCGTTTTATGTTTATTGAAAAATGTTCTCCTAAACTTTGCCGTACTGTATATGTATTTAAATTGCGTATTCCATTTTCATATCGATGCATTAATATTTTTAAAACATTTGATGATTCATTACAATTAAACAATTGTTTTCTAATGGCACTCAAATGCATTAAACATTGTAATACTGCATTTGCATAACATGAAGCTTTATCTGTATTTTGAAAACCATGTAAAACCCAAGAAACATTTTTGTGTAATAATTTTTGGGTTTGACAATTTTCTTGGACAGAATCAATTACTTTTGGCAATATCCATGGAACATCTTCCACTTTCGAATAGCGTTTTTTTGAAACAGTAATTATGTCTGCGTCTGGTTTGTACTTAGATCTTAGCCGATTATATTCTCTAATAGCTTTTTCGTCAGCTATTACTGACGAAGGATCAAAATTAATCAAATGCAACCCTTCTGAAGACGTTACTCGTGATAATGCAACATAAGCTTGACCACAATTAAATATAGAGTTGCCTATGTCCATAATAGCACTTTGTAAACTTAATCCTTGACTTTTATGAATTGTGATTCCATAACTCAGACACAATGGAAATTGTTTTCTAATAACAAATGCTCTATCCACTACTTCAAATTTAACGCTTACTCTTTCAATGAAATACTCTAATCCTGATGGTAGAAGGAGCTTAATTTTCTCTACATAATCGGTAGACATATCTTGTACAACTGATATTACCTTAGCTATGGTACCATTCACAAGACCCAAAGTAGCATCAATGTTACGCCTTATCATAACGGTTGCTCCAATCTTAATTACAATTTCCTTTGAAAGTCCAGCAGTTTTAGAATTATCGTCATCAGTATTGGACAATACTTTTGATACTTTCTTTCTCACATACGGAATACAGTCAATCGTATCTTCGGCAATTAATAATATCTCTTTTGCTGTAATGCGATTTAACATTAAGAACGTCACACATATTACGAGTAGACAATAAACAAACAATGTCCAACGGAAAATCATTAATAAACTGGCATAATTCGTTTAATCTGAGTTCAAACGTATCCCCAGTAAAAGATATTTTTCTATTCCCAAGAATCTCGCAATCAGGTTTTGTCACTAGACCAATACGAATTCTTGACAACAACTGTCGATAAGAATCATCCCCTTGCTGACGCATGTTGATCGTTAACTCGTCATAATCAAATAATGTAGTCCATAAATTAACAGAAATTAAAGAACCGACATATTTGTTAATTTTGTCATTTGATAATTGTACAAAAATTGGGTCTTCGTGTACAGGGGGTAATTGAAGCAGATCACCAAATAAAAGAATGTGCTTTTGACCAAACCAACCGTCTTCACAATCATTAGTATCAAATATTTCAGACAATCGGAAATCTATATACATAAAAATGAAATTTGATATCATTGACACTTCATCAATCACAAAAAGAACAACATCTTTGAGATTTGCTCGTAAAACTTTTAATACATGATCAGATAATTGTTTATACTTTGGCGTTAGACCATGTTCAACGGGTAATTGAAGCAATCTATGAACTGTCAAACCGTCTATATTAAACGCTGCTATACCAGTAGGTGCCGCTACAGCGGTATCTTTATTGAGATATTGTTTTATCCAACACTTAATGGTTTTAATTAAAAAACTCTTTCCCGTTCCACCCTCTCCGCTAATAAACAATCGTAATATCGAATTATCTGACCTTACAGTATCAATGACTCTGTGGAATACTCTTTTTTGGTCGGAATTTAATTTTGCTATCATTTCAGACACGTCAATTTTTTCATCCATTTTATTACCAAGATCCCTAAAATCTTGCATTGCTTCACCAGCTTCTACATTTTGAGCGCCTATCGGATTGTCAGGGTCATCCTGAGACACGTTTTTTTTTTGTAATTCTTCATCCAATTGCCGAACTAACTCTTGTGCAGTTTCAAACGCTTTTTTCAATTCTTCTAGTTTTTCGTGATATTGTAATGCTTTCGTAAGATGTAGTTTTACATTATGAAATGCTTCCATATAAGTATCACAACTATTTTTAAGATCCTTTAATTCCCGCCATGGTTTAAACATAAGCAATAAAGAAAAGAAATAATCTTCCGGTCGATTATTAACATTATGTCTATAATGATTAATAAGACATCCACGTTGTCGCCGTTTAAGATAATGACTATTATCTAATTTATAATATTCAATATTATTATTTTTCGGTTTGATTGTCGTGATATCATACCATTGTGCGAATTCATAAAGAGACACAGATTCTAATTCTACAGATCTATTTGGATAATAATTATCTATTAAAGATGGACAAAATATATCTGTAGATTCACCATCAAGAGCTTCAATTTCTTTAAGACTTTTTAATTTCCTCTGTCGTATAGGATTAACATCTAACCATTTAATAATTGTATTTCGATCAGTTCCATGTAAAGGGATACCTAACAATGTGTCAGCAGCCTCAAGAGCTCCACATTCTCTATTGCTTATGGATCGTAAAGCAAAATTCCAAAGAACACTTGCCAATGACTTATTTTGATTATTTACACTATTTGCAAAATCACAATCAGACAGTTCACTTTTCCCTGCTTTATTCAAATATTTAGTAACATACCAAGTGAGCAGTGTCGATTTTTCACCAATAAACTGTATATCCATATTGCCTTCCCATGCAGTAAGTATAACAGGATTATAATCATTAATATCAACTTCATTCTTTGTTCGAGGAAGATCGTATAATCTACTCTTATGTTTTAATTGTTTCCTACCTGCTATCGAAGTTGCCACGTCTCTCATACCACAAAATTACCTTTTTTAAAAAAGGTACAAAAAAGAGCGCCAAGTATATAATTCCATCATAAAGAATTCCATTTAAAAACATTGTCGTAAATTAATATAAATTTCTTAATATGCTATATTTAACTTTACAAAAATGATGAGATACAACAATTGCGCCAATTATCACAATGGCTATTTATACAAAGAAAAAAATGTACTCAATAATATTAAGCCGACATATTTTTATACAAATTAATATTTTAATACGAATAAATATTTTATTCAAAATACTTGGCGCTGCTCTTCGAAAAAATGTTAATTGTCTTGGTTAATAAATAAAACAAGACAAGACACCACAGAGACAAGAAAGAAAGAAAAAGATTTTAATGCAATTTATGCATATTTATTCAGTTTAGCAACACCAATTCAGAGAGCAGCGCCAAGTATTTTGAATAAAATATTTATTCGTATTAAAATATTGATTTGTATAAAAATATGTCGGCTTAATATTATTGAGTACATTTTTTTCTTTGTATAAATAGCCATTGTGATAATTGGCGCAATTGTTGTATCTCATCACTTTTGTAAAGTTAAATATAGCATATTAAGAAATTTATATTAATTTACGACAATGTTTTTAAATGGAATTCTTTATGATGGAATTATATACTTGGCGCTCTTTTTTGTACCTTTTTTAAAAAAGGTAATTTTGTGGGGATTTCACACATTTTGTAGTGTTTATTGATGACTGGATAACTTTTTCACCCCCTCGGGGTTATTTTTTCAACAATATATTATATCACAGACGAGGTATAGAATAGACCTATCACCTTATGGGACTTCGTGTCACCACCCAAACTGTGTTACCGACCCATAATTTCAGGACTGAATTTAGCGACCTCTGTTCATGAACAGCGCCCAACTCAAGAACTACTCTGAAATGTGTTGAAATACTGAAAGATGTGTGCGTGCTTGTATACGTGTGACTTGTTTAGAGCGAGAGTTTAACATAGAGGGCGGGTTTTCGCTAAGCTACCCTTTGGCTCGGTTTGTTGACTCACGCCGGATTTCTCTCTAAAAATCTATTTCGGAGATCAGGAGCCTAGGTATATGACGTTGAAATATGTCACTTCTTGAGAACTTATACAAGCTATAAATTGCAAGATGAAATTGATTGTTAGTATTTTACGTGTAATGCAACATTTAACTAATATTTTCACGTGTCATACGCCAAAAATATTAAAAATTGACGCTATTACTGACATTCCCGCAAATCTCTGCACTTCGCGCGCACCGCGGTACCTATCCTACGTCACGTAAAAATCATTGAAAATAATGAATTTAAACGTTTTTGTAAAATTTATATTCATAGTTTTTGGGATCTGAGACCCGTAAATCCCAACGTTTCATTACAAACTGATTGGCTCTGCCCTTTATAACTATTGAATGGAATTAAAAAGTATAAAAAACATCTACGATGTAAGTACACGTGGGTATATAGGTTTCGCTTACGTTAAGATCTGGGCACACATATCAGTTCCGTGTCAGTTCACGTAGAATTCACGTACTCTTCATTACTTTCCTCAATTATTTTACTCCAAGTACTTTCCATTACAGTCAATAAAAATAATCAGAATTATATCAAGTTTGGTGTCATTTTCAACAGAAAAACACTAGTAATCCATTAGTGATACTTCTATGATAGAAATTGGCATACTCATTACTGAATGGCCTATTGCTGACTTTGTCCTTATGCCACTACTCTAGCGTTCATGACCCCCGAGCCGCGTCGTTCGGAAGCTTTTACCTGAGGACCCATCAGGGTCGTAAAAAAAGGTACGCGATACCGTTCAACCGATTTCAAGAGAGCGTGCAGCGAAAAGGCCAGAATGTCGTGGCCATTGAATTTTAACTTTCTGAGTACGAATACAGTTCCGACACTGTAAGAAAAAGATGAATGAGTATAATGGTCTTGAAACGCTGCGGATTACTACATACATCTGAAGTATTCAGCAGTTATATTTCTTTGGGAAGGGGCTGGGTGACGTGTATTTTGTGAACAATCAAATCGATTGCAAATTGTTTCTCAATTTATTAATCTATTAATAAGAACAGCAATAAACAGAAGATGGATAAACATTTCTAACATAATCATTATCTATTCACTGCTCTATCATTTCGTTGCTTGAGTTGAAATTTTTATGAAATAAATATATTGGAGAACGGTGACGCAACCACTTCTCCCATCATGCGCCCGAAACATGTAAATTGTTCATCCAAAATCAAATCAAATAGTTTTTTACGATTTTGGAATCCGAGGCTTCGTTCTCGAAATATTAGCGTGGAACTTTTGGGCCGTGTAGTAAAGCTGAAACATCTGAGCGTGGCGCAGTAAATGCTGTCACGCACACGCAGGAGGCTCGCGTAGATGCAGACCCACACACACAGTAGAGCTGACCGTGCTGATGCAAAACGTGAAAATGGGTAGCGTGGGCTGCTCTACTGTAAATGTGAACCGCCCGCTCAGCTGATTCGGCATTAAACTGCGGTCCAGAAGATCCACCGCATATGTATACAATTTATGTTAAGGTGAAATCTGACGGCACTTGGATCGGCGAGTTTGGGCGAGCCTGGAACGTTTTCATGGCTGGAAGTCCCCAATTTGGACGCTATTAACCGACCATTATAAAGCATTGTTACTGATCTTCGAAACAGGATCTCGAATTTGGGTCGGTTGTTTCAAACTAAGCATATTATGCTTTTATAAAGATGGAAAATTTAAAAAATTAACAATAGTAAAAGAAACGCACAGGATCATCATTTAATCTTGTAACTCGCGCTCGCGCGAACAGGTAAAATGGTAACAGCGCCTCACGGACACATTCCATTACAACAGAGATGGACCAAAAATGTTTTGAAATAAAAATTTCGTATACAAATTTTTATTTCAAATAATTTTTTGCTCATCTCGGCACTACAACCATGCGCGGTACCGGCGTTCGGAAAGCTGCCAGCGACCGCTGGACAGCAGTGATCCCCGAGCTTCGAAAATTTTGGGATGGTCGCTTTCAAATTCACGTGGCAGAGAGCTAAGTATTGGGAATTTCCCGGCCCAGGTAGGCGAGCCGCGCGCTTCGATTTTATTGTCGGTTTAGCACTCGCACCTCAGATTACTGTAATGAGGTTTGAAAACAATGTCGACCGGTCTCGTACCCGTCTCAATTTCAATATTTTTAGCTACGGCAGGGTTGACCGCGGCACTATACCCCTGTACGGAGAGACTTTTCGCCATCTGCGTGTAAAAACCACAATAATGGCGCATCGTTCCAAAGAATGGAAAATCAAAATTAAAACCGACATCAAAAAAATAAAAATGCACTAAAAAGTAAAAAATAATTTTGTTCCTTATTTACTCTACAACACTCAATTTCGTTTACATCGGCGTCTCATCAGTTGCACTGTGTAAATCTGGCGTCAACTTAAAACAATTGAGTGTCGTAGATTAAATACGGAACAAAATTATTTTTTACTTTTTAGTGCATTTATATTTTTTTGAAGTGGAGAAAACCAGAACAGTAGATTCTGAGGTCTGCAAACGCATTGTTGGACGTGGCCGAAGCCGCGACGTCGAGCTCGTCGACATCGACAAAAGAACGAGACGATCGGCGGCCGACGAAGGTAGTCTCCTCAGGAGACTCTTCTGCAGCCGCTCGTATAGGACGGTCTTGTCGAGCACTTTATGTATTCCAAACCTTAAATATATTCACTTCTTGCATTCTAAATACCATACCCCCCCCCCCCCCCATACTATTCAGTTTCCTCGATCAAATAAAAAAAATTTGATATGAAACATCTTTTTGCTTTTTCAACAGTTAGAAAAATAATAGCGTGTCAAAAATAATATACGAACAAATCGGGCACACTGTATAAACTTATTGAAACATCCGAACGTCAGTTAACATTAATCAGTTAACATCAGTTAGTATATAGTTTAAACAAATTAATTTTTCTAATAATTATGGAGGAGAATGAATTCCTTTTTCAAAAAATATGTATCCAATATTTTTGGCTACTCTAAAGAATTGCACAATTGCACCAAAATCGGTGTGTGCGGGTTCGATATGTCCCTTTTAAATAATATAGTACAGTAGAAGGATATTATTATTATTGTCATTATTATTATATGTCTGTATTCTATCGTATAGACCATCATTAATGTATGCGCAAACACATGATGAATAGGTGATTTCAGCAACAGGTGCTCTTAAAGAACATTTAAGCACTCTTTTTACAAATTACGTTATTACAAGTGAATGAAATTTGTTTTGCGTTAAATAAACCGGAATAGGATAGCAAAGTTAAGAAGGCGAATGTGATATCGTTTTATTTTCATCCTTCTTTCTCTTCCGTTGAACGGAATATGTTCATAAGACGATTTTTAAATTGTTACTCTAACAGAAACATTTGTAAATCGCGGGCTTCGACTCTCAAAACATAACCTAGTTTTAGCCGTCCTGAATTCTAATTCCTACCACGCGTAGCGTTACAATCTGTTTCGAGGCTTCACCGGTAACGTTGCATGCGACACTATAATGGTAAGGGGGTCCTAGGACCCCCCAAACCGGTGACAGAAAAATACATTGGTTGATAGGTCTATTCTATACCTCGTCTGTGATTATATCGTTATCCAAACTCCGCACGCTTGCAAAGCTACAAGACAATTGGATTGGTCGAATTGGTTTAAAGTTGAGTTTTCAGATATGAAGCAAACATACAAGAAGCAAACATAGAATCGAAGCTGAATAAAATCGTTTAATTAATATAATACTATGTCCGATTTATTTTTGTTGTCTGAATTATACAGTTTTCCACATTCATAATAAAACTCAATATTAATTGTATATACATATTTCTTAAAACTCTAGAATAAAATTATACATGAAAATGTGCTTATTTTTCTCATTTGCAGCAGGGTTACTTTCTCTATCGCTTCTGCTTCGATTATCTGTAAATATACAAAATTCCACATTTTAGTTATGACTTAACGTAGAACATATAAAAATAGATTGGCCCTTTGCTATTTTAAGTGTACAGACTACAAAATGTGTCCGAAGGAGGTGAGAGCGTATGGCAGAATGTCTTGTTGCAGGAAATTTAAATGCTAATGGTAATTCAGCAAAAATGAACGAAGAGATTCAATATTTTTAACGTACAATGTATTGGTATTGGAATAAAATTAATTTAGTATGTTTATATTTTTGAATTGAAATATTGTTAATGGGAAACTAATAAAATTAATGAATTGCGTAGGAACTACTGTGGATTTTAATAAAATATTAGGAATACCTTTCCAAAAGAGATTGAAAAGTATCAAGGGAGATGCGTTTTCAGCGTACTTTCTTCACTAATGTGACTTGCTCAACGTTGCAAGCAGTACGCTATAATTTTTTTAATTCTTAATGCTACGCTACTTTGACAAATTTTGTCGATTTACCTTATTTGACAACTTTCCAGAAACTTGATGTTTTGCGAAACAAGATGTTTTTCTGTCTGTCTAACCTTCTCTGGACAACCTCCAAGCCTGTGCATCCCCTTCATTTCTATCCAAGCTTGTGCGTCCCCTTCATTTCTATCCAAGCCTGGGCGTCCCCTTCATTTTTATTCGAGCCTGTGTAAAAATTGTTTGCTGGTATAAAAACAATATATTAATTTGTGGAAACTTGTGCGAAAGAAGATGCTTCTCTGTCGAACCTTCTCCAGACAACTTCCAAGTCTGCGCCTCTACATAAGAAATCTATTTAAAAAATTTTGGCGACTTACCTTGTTAATTGAGACAATAATTCAGTCTCCTATTAGTGTAAAAACTCGTGACATTTCAAATTCCGACAATTTACTTTATTTGACCCTTAGCACTTGGTAGGTTAAAATATCTCTGCCTAGCTGTCACGTGACAACAATATATTTGACACTTAGCACTTGGTAGGTTATAATATCTCTGCCTAGCTGTCACGTGACAACAATTTGTTACGCGATTGGCCGATGCCCGCATCCAATGAACAACGTGCCTGAGAGACATTTCCTCACCCTTTCATACTCCCCTCTTGCCTAGAAGTGTAGGACGATGACGATGAAGATCTTAATTTTACGAACATGAAAATCGGCAAATTGCCACTTTACAACGAAATATCTCAGCTCATAAGACACGTAGGAACAAAACGAAGACACTTTTCTTATGTAAATCATACCCAGGCTATCCATTAAGACCATTCAAAATCGAATCGGATCAGCCGTTATTGAGATTCGGAAATCTCAGGGTTCAGAATACCGAGTCGTGGCGTAATAGAGACACGGCAGTGCTCGCGCTGCGCATATACATATATATATATATATATATATATATATATATATATATACTTGGCGCGAGACACTACCGTGTCTCTTGATATTCATTTTATGGTAAATTCCACGACGCAACTGACGAATATTCGCGTTATTTAATAAATAAAACAAATATTGTTGATTTAATCTAAATTGTGGACGCTTAGATGTTAAGCGACATTTAATAAATTCGTGCTCTTGAAGTTTGATCGGTCTACTTTCATCACATTGTCCATTAGAACCAAATGGAAATAAATCTGGAAAACACATCAAATCTAAATTCTTTTCACGATTATCTAAAGGTATGTCCTGAATTTTTAACATTTGATATAAAGCAGTCGCAGTTTGATTTTCCTTTTTTTCATATAGAGGATATATAGTATATTGCTCATAATAGCTATCATCTTTATCTTTTTGAGTTAGCATTGCCTTAGGCTGATCGTCCAATGCAAGTTCTACATGATCTTTTATCTCTTTCACATGTAATTCTAAATTATTTAATGGCTCACAGTTGTCACTTGTATCATTTTCTGATTCTTGCATTTCAAATTCTACATTATCCAAATCCCCTAAAAACAATTTATCATGAATATCAGGCAGTACAATTTCAGAATATAAAGGGTTATTTTTTTTCAACCATATTAAAGCTTCAAATACTTTTTTAATGTCCACTAAATCTTCCCAGATAATTTTGTTTTTAGTTGGAACATTTCGAACTAAAATAAATTCAAGATTTAAATTTATTGGATCAGTGTTAGAACATAACTTATCGAAAGTCTGTTGTAAAGGAAGTGGTAAATGAAATGTTCTACCTTTAACTTTTTGTATCTTTTGTCGTGCAGGTGTTTTTTTATTAACAACTGTTCCCATTTTAACAACAGTTTGAAAAGCTTTAGCTCTCTGTAAAAGCAATTTCTCAAAATCGTTAAGAGATGATATTACCTCAGGCACATCATTTACCGAGAGGTTATTTAGGATACAATAAGCAGGCATCAAGCCACTACAAATTTTTTTATCACAATACTTACATATATATTGCGGATCAATTTTTTGTTGCTTTACATACACCATTAAATCTTTCCAAATTCGATTATCCCTCCGCATTTTTTGTTTACTAATTTTAAAAACACTTCTTCTATAACAAAGTCTCTCACACGATATACAACTATACCGCGGGGTGTCCAGTGAACATTTTCTTAGAACCATAAATGCATTATGATATTTTGAAACAATATCATCATCACTTAACATTATTTCAGTTTGCTGAAGCTTACATATCTGCTTTTTCTTGCGCTAAAGTTACAATTTCATTTAATCTATTCAGATCAGCAGAATACAATGCTTTGTCCAGATACAACATTTTTTTATAAAAATCTTTAAGTTGATATATAAAACGTCTAATACTTCTTACTTTGGGGAAATGAGGCGACAATAAATGCATTGGAACAGACATCGCTTTACAAAGATTTAAATCAATATAACAGCCATGCGTATGGCCTAATTTATCCTTATTTGAAGTTTTCACAGTACACTCGTGAATGTTTTGCATAAGTTTGGGTAAATTCTTCAAAGTACATATATTTACAGCTTCTAGAAATTTATGATATCGGGCAATTAGAAGCGGATCATTAATTTTACATAAAGAACTGCACGACCACGATTTTTTTGCTCGTGCTTCAATCAAAGGTAATACATTTTCAGTCTGTCCTTTCATATTTATTATTAATGGCTCCGTTATGGTGACTTCAGGTGAATTTATATTATAATAAGTAGAATCAACAAAATAATTTTCAGACGAAGCTGTATGTTTAGATCTGCCAAATAGCGCGCATAATTTGTCATCCACCGTAGAACATTCTGCAAAAACAGTCAAACATGTTTCTGATTTGTTTTTAAGCAGAGTTAACATTTTATTCATATTACGAACATAACTCTCTCTAATGTGTATACACCAGCGTACGACTTTCTCAACTTCTAATCGTTTTTTAATATAACCTTTGCTGCAATCTGTAATATTGAGCTTGTGTAAAATATTTTTAACGATTACTTCCGCAGAATCGCGAATTTTCATAGAAATTCTGGACCGAAACATAGCATATTTTTTTCTAATATTTTTGGCAGTATTGTTCTTAGCAAGTGTTAAATTACTTCTTTTCTGATTCTGATAACATCGCTTATTGTAAAGCCTCTTAAAATCCTGTTTATATCGACATCGAAATTTAAAACGGTTATTTTCAATGTCTTGTTGATATCGAAACCGTCTTTTAAAAAGAATATTCTCCCGTTTCTTTTTATATTCTTGTACTTGTTTCGCGCGATTATTTTCCAGATGTTCGTGATATCGACACCGTCTTTTAAAAAGAATATTCTCCCGGTTTTTTTTATATCGTTGTATTTGTTTCGCGCGATTATTTTCCAGATGTTCTTGATATAGACACCGTCTTTTAGCATTTTTTTTTAACATTATTGTCTAAATCTGGCTCATCAGATAGACATCGCTTTTTATTATTACTTTCTAAATTACAAATCGCTTTAGCCTCTTTTGTTTTTCCTTCTGTTAATGAAAGCCCTTCCTGAGGGGCACGACAATTTAAATCTTGAGGAAAATGCTCTACAACATTGGTTTCAAACATTTGTATTAAATGTAGACGCATTAAGCTGTGGTCATACCTTACTTTGTCAGGTTTAATGTTAAATAATAATGAAACTGCAAAGGCTATTGCGAAAACACCGCAATCGCTACTATTCGGTTGTTGTTGCACAGTAGGAAATTGAATAGGATTCTGGGTAAAATCATATGTTGGAAATAATTTTTTCAAAAATTCTTCCTGAGACTTACTTAACAGTTTTATATTAAAAGAATCATAAATAAATATATTTTTTGTATCGTAATAACCGCATGTCCAATGTATTCCCAACGATACAGAAGGTAATATCTGTATATGTTTTTTATTCCTCGGTATGGATTGTACTCTATCCATTGATTGTACCAGATATGTTCCGACAGGTCTATAATCTGAGCAGCTTTTTAAAATATAATTAAAATGATCCATATGCAAATCATTTAGCCATCTACCTTCAGCAATAATACTTTATTGTTCTAATGACAGCGTCATTCTTTGTTGACGTCGTTTAGCTGAGATATTACTATTTAATCCGTCCTCAGATTGCTGAAAATCGCAATTTGTTTGTAATAAGCTCGATTTCAATTGTTCCATTTTTTTACGTTGACGTATTGTGCGCTTACAAGACGCTTTAACCTCTTTTGCTTTTATTTCTATTAATGGAAGCACTTTATGAGGAACACTAAAATTTAGGTCTTCAGGAAAATGGTCTATAATATTGAATTCAAACATTTTTATCAAGTGCGGTCGCATTAAACTATGGTCATATTGTACTTGTTCAGGTTTAATATTAAATAATAACGAAACAGCAAAGGCTATTGCGAAAACACCGCAATCGCTACCGTTCGGTTGTTGTTGCACAGTGGGAAATTGGACAGGATTCTGAATAAAGTCATATGCTGGAAACAACTTTTTCAAGAATTGTTCATGATCCTTCTCTAACCTCTTATTATTCAAAGAATCATAAATAAATATATTTTTTCTGTCGTAAAAGCTGCATACCCAATGACCTCTTCCGTACAGTAACCAATTATTATCATTCACATTATCTCTCGACAAAGAACTATATAAAAATTGTATATGCTTTTCATTTGCCGGTATGGGTTGTATAGTATCAAGTAATTGCACTCGCCACGTTTCAACAGGTCTATAATTGGAATGATTTTGTAAAAGGCAATTGAAACGATCCATATCATCATCCCATAACCATTCGCCACGAAAAATTTAATTTTTATTTTTTTCGGTAAACATCGATATTCCCTGTTTCTTTTTTACCTGCATAGACATTTTAATAGAAGGAACTAAAATTACTTAGGATTGTAGCCTCTTGGATTCGCAGGATAAGGAGATGTGGATAATTTCTGGGCAGACAGGGTTTATTCGGATTAGGTGGGAATACATGATGTGGTTGATAGGAAGGGGCTACAAATTCCGTAAGGTCAGACATTGCGTCTCGCTGAGTTTATACAATTCTATTGCGCAATGTGCAGACGGCACATGACTTTAAATCTAATGAGGCGTCCAGGAGTTACTCTGTACTCTCCCGTTCGATTGGCGTCCAGGTATTGTCGCCGAACTCTCCATATCGAACAGGCGTCCAGGAATATCCTCCCGTACTCTCCTCTCTCAACGATTGGGTATTTAAGAAAGGGGCTTTGTACTCTCGCGATTCTACTCTACTGAGGCGTCCAGGAGTTACTCTGTACTCTCCCGTTCGGTTGGCGTCCAGGTATTATCGCTGTACTCTCCATTCCGAACGGGCGTCCAGGAATATTCTCCCGTACTCTCCTCTCTATTCTAACGAGGCGTCCAGGAGTTACTCTGTACTCTCCCGTTCGATTGGCGTCCAGGAGTTACTCTGTACTCTCCCGTTCGATTGGCGTCCAGGTATTGTCGCCGAACTCTCCATATCGGTCGAGCGTCCAGGAACAGACTCTAGTTCCTCCAGCAGGCGTCCAGGTATTATCGCCGAACTCTCCTGCCGGAGTCCCTAAGCTGTCCGAGAGCGGCCGTTGGTCTTACCTCGTCCTCTCTCTCGGAACAGCGAAGGAGGAAAATGCCTTTGCGGGCCTCTAATTTATACCCGATCGTTGCTATCCGCGGCCGCAGAAATCAACAAACGCGTCGTCAAGCGCGAGCCTCGCGAGTCGCGGTTCCGCGCCCGCACGCCTCTCCTGTCGGGCGGCCTACAGCGTGTTCGCGAAACGTCTCGGCGGTCAGAGTTTCTCAATCCTCTTTTTCTGCATGCTACAGGATTAGGATTAATATATCTGGATCTCCTAGGATGTACGGGTATTGGAAGAATAAAAATAGATCGGTTTAGAGTGGCGTTATCAATAGAAAACCCACTTCTTTTTTATTTATAAGATAATGCGCGATGCAGCCAGTAACAGTACAATACAATACAATAGTACAATATATGTATATAAGCGTGGCGGTTATACGATCGCGGACGCCCAACTTTATTGAAAGTTGTTATACTCGAGACACGGCGCAATGCAGCCTATCGAGTGATGTTATAAGATATAAGATAAGGCGCGATGCAGCCAGTAAAGTTTACTCGGAATAGCGCAAAGCAGCTCAGCGAGTGTACTTTACTTTTTTTTTTAATATTCCAACCTGTAAAAAACGAGAAATTTGTAATAAGCACTAAACTAATATCATACGTATTATTATATATAAATAAATGTAAACGTCACTTACCAAATATAATATTTTTTTCTTTTGCTACTCCTACTGACGAGAAGAATAGAAAATTTGCTGCCAAGGAACTTGATACTAAAAAGATACACATTTCAATAAAGAAATAGGTTAGCATAGGTTAAATTAATTTACACATGTAATGAAACAAAATAACCTATTCGTTGAAAATATGTTCGTTTCATTATGCGTACACCTTAAAATTAATAATAATGAAGCACACTTACATGCAGGAAAATGAGAAAAAATTTTCGGACGCCGTAACATGTGTGAGCTCCGGTCGCCCGCTTTGTTTTTTGACGTGTCCGTCGGTCAAAGCGAGCCCTCCTCGTACCGAGAAAATGTGCCACCGGTCACGTCCCGCCGCGGTCGGGCGAGTTTTCTTTACCCTCGCCTTTTGGTTATATGAAAATACCATTTTGGCTTTTTGTCGAATGGGCCTTCGTTTTCGAGATATTGTAATTTAAAGTTTTTAATGTACGTAGTAATACAGTTATTTACCATCTATAGTAACCTACATCCAAGAAGGTCCGTGGACACAACGGTAGCGCGTCAAATTGTCACGTGGGCGGCCGAAGTAGTTCAAGTCCCTCGCAATTTTTTTTCTTTTAAGAATTTTTCCCGTGGAAATATATTTTGTGGATGTTACGTATGATATAGTACGTTACATATTACTCTATGAAATTTTGAAGGTTAAAAATACGGCTATTTTAACGGCTATCCCACTTCACTTGCTCGACAATCGCAGGCGTCGAAAGTTTCGGAATGAAATATTTTCGCAGTACAAGAATATTAAAACACCGTTGAAAGAGATGATTAGAATAATATGTTATGTTATAAATGCATTTTTAACGTTATTAACCTTAAAATTTGCGTACAGTAATATGTAACGTACTATATGATACGTAATATCCACAAAATATCCACAAAATATATTTCCACGGGAAAAATTGTTAAAGAAAAAAAATTGCGAGGGACTTGAACCCCGGCCGCCCTCGTGACAATCTGACACTCCTTTACTCCTTAACTGATTTATTAACTGTCTTTGTACATTGCAAAAATATTTACGATAAACGTGTTTGTATTATATATTGTGTTTTCTGTTTCCAGTCTTTAGTAGTTACTACCTATATGTGGTTCAAACCTACTTCTTACATATTTATTTGCTTTCTCCTTTTAGCCCTAATTTAGGCTTTCAAAGGAGAGCTTATACGCTTTACAGTCTTTTAGTTGCAGTTCGAGTACAGTCTTATTATTAGGTGCTATCTGTATTTTGTAGGAAAACATTTTGAATTGAAAAACCTACATACACATTATTAGACAATCTGACACGCTACCGTTGTGTCCACGGAACCTTCTTGGCTGTAGGTTACTATTAATGGTATATATCTGTATTACTACGTTCGTTAAAAACTTTAAATTACAATATCTCGAAAACGAAGGCCCATGCGACAAAAAGCCGAAATGGTATTTTCATAAAAGCGGGCTCCTTAAAAAACAAAAGAGCAGCGGAGGAGCTCGCCTCATCACTGCACGTGGTGAGAAAGCGCATTCTCGATTGTCGATCGCTAGTAGTACATAGACGCGTACATTACAATGGCTGAAAATGTAAGTAATAACTTATTCATGTTTTGTGACATTTTTACGTCACTTAAATTCTGATTACAAGCGGCGTATGAAAGAAGAAAGTCATACATCTAGCGCAAGGATACGTAATGTTCAATTGCAAATTGGAAATTGGAAATTCGGATTATAAAAATAAAAATTACATTACATTACATTTCATTACAAAATATATTTCTTCTCATTACTTCACAAGCCTTTCCATTATTATTCAATACAAATTATAACGTATTATAACATTATTTTGTGAATGATTCGCAGTTGTAACTAGTAGTAAAACAAGAAGATATTGCACACGTTGAAGCATATTCCATAACTTATAACGCCAACGATTAGAAATATCAAACATATCTGAGTTGAACGTAAACGAACATGTAAACTACATTTCGAAAGTCTTTGGTAGGCACTTTGCCTATGTTAACTATCAGTGGAAGTAGACTGTAACTGTATAGCAAGTAATACAACACGAAGATATTAGACACGTTGAAGCATATTCTAACTTGTAACGCCAGCGATTAGAAGTATGAAACACATCCGAGTTAAAATAAGCTTCTATATATCCAATATGTTCTTGTTGTATTACTTGCTATGCAGTTACGGTCTACGCCCACTGACACTTAACGTAGGCAAAGTACCTACCAAGGACTTTTAAAATGTTGTACTTTACATGTTCGTTTACGTTCAACTCAGATATTTTTGATATATTTCTAATCGTTGGCGTTATAAGTTAGAATATATATATGCTTAAACGTGTCCAATATCTTCTTATTTTACAACTAGTTATCATAAAATAAAGTTATAATACGTTACAGTATTTTGTATGATTGAATAATTGAAAGGCTCGTGAAGTAATGAGAAGAAACATATTTTGTAATGTAATATAATGTAATTTTTATAATTTCACATCATACACTATTTAAGTTTTCAAATTTTTATATTTCCTAATTTCCAATTTGCAATTGAACAATACATACCCTTGCGCTACATGTATGACTTTCTTCTATCATACGCCGCTTTTATGAACTCTTGATCTTTTTTGCTAATTGATTGTTTATCAATTTTTGTAGAAAGAAGCGGCCACGACTCCCTATTAAATGGTAAATAATACAAATTTATTATATACATTTATTCAAATTTATTTTGCTACATATTTGATGATAAAATTTATTAATTTAGACATTGACAAAGAGCTCGCGGACTTTGATATGGTGGCGTCGCCACCGCCACCGCCACCGCCACCGCCACCACCACCACCACCACCACCACCACCACCACCACCACCACCACCACCACCACCACCACCACCAGCGTGCCCGGCCACGGCTGATGGTAAATACATACACATTTTAAGAAGTTATATGCTTTTAGGATGCTTGAAAATAGATCTAAATTTAAAAAATAGAGAACATTTTACTAATAAATTTATTGTTTTACCAATTACAGGACCGCGCGTAGCCCGTCACGAGCGGAGCGAGAGGAGGGTGAGGGCCCAGTCTTCCGACTGGGCAGTTCTACAGGCCGTGAGGGACCAAGCCGCCCTCCTCCGGGCCATGGTCACGGAACGATACCGTGGCCGTGGCCGAGGCCGTGGCAATTAAAAAAAAAATTTTATTAATTATTTTTTTTAATAAACACTATTTTATAAAATAACTTTTTTATTTATTTTATACATAGATCCACATGAAAATATATGCTTATTTCATTTGCTCGTGCAGCAGGGTTACTTTCTCTTTCGGCTGTTGAAATAATTCTCTTCGTCTGCATCGTTAACTGAAATAGGACACATTCACTAATTATTTATAAATTATCACACGTGCTCATATGTCAGAATCATTGAATGAATAGTTGTGTATGCAAAACCCTACCTGCAAATTTGTGCATACATAGTCTGAGGTAGATCACACTGCATCATCTACTGCTTCGATTATCTGTAAACATATAAAAGCCACATTTTAGTTATATACAACTTAACGTATAACTTACTTATATAGAAATTATATAGAAATAGAGTGGCCTTTTGCTATAGTAAGTGTAGTGACTACATAATGTGTCCGAAGGGGGTGAGAGCATATGCTAGAAAGTCTTATTGCAGGAAATTTAAAAAATGCTAATGGTAATTTAGCGAAAATGAACTAAGAGATTCAATATTTTTATTGGTGTTGGTTTAGATGTTTATTGGTGAATTGAAATATTGTTAATGGGAAACTAATACAATTAATGAATAGCGTGGGAACTACCGTAGATTTTAATAATTAATAAAGTATTACGAATATCTTTCACAAAGGATTGAAAAGTACAGTAATGTGACCTGCTCTAACTTGCAAGCAGTCCACCATAATTTTCTTAATTCTTAATGCTATGCTAATTTGACAAATTTTGTCGATTTACCTTATTTGACGAATTTCCAGAAACTTGTGTGAAACAAAATGCTTCTCTGTCTATATCAGGGACAGAGATCTAACCCAGACCTTCTCCGGACAACTTCCAAGCCTGTGCATCCCCTTTATTTCTATCCAAGCTTGTGCGTCCCCTTCATTTCTAATCCAAGCCTGTGCGTCCCCTTCATTTCTATCCAAGCCCGTGCGTCCCCTTCATTTCTAATCCAAGCCTGTGCGTCCCCTTCATTTCTATCCAAGCCCGTGCGTCCCTTTCATTTCTATAAGCTTTACATAAAAACTCTAATGTAAAAATAGTTTGCTGGTATAAAAACAATATATTATTTTGTACATGCATGGTATAAATTGCTAGAAACTTGTGCGAAAGAAGATGCTTCTCTGTCGAACCTTCTCCGGACAACTTCCAAGTTTGCGACTCTACATAAGAAATCTATTACATTAAAACTCTAAATTAAAAATTGTTTGCCGGTATAAAAATAATATCTGGCGATTTAAATGCAATGCAATTTGTTACAATGTATATTTTGTACATGCATGGTACAAATTTCCAGAAACTTATGCGAAAGAAGATGCTTCTCCGTCGAACCTTCTCCGGACAACTTCCAAGTCTGCGACTCTACATAAAAAATCTATTAAAAAATTTTGGCGACTTACCTTGTTAAGTGAGACAATAATTCAGTCTCCTATTAGTGTAAAAACTCGTGACATTTCAAATTTTTACAACTTTCCTTATTTGACACTTAGCACTTGGTAGGTTATAATATCTCTGCCTAGCTGTCACGTGACAACAATTTGTTACGCGATTGGCCGATGCCCGCATCCAATGAACAACGTGCCTGAGAGACATTTCCTCACCCTTTCATACTCCCCTCTTGCCTAGAAGTGTAGGACGATGACTATGACGATGCTGAATTTTAAGAACATAAAATTCAGCAAATTTCAACTTTACATCGAAATATCTCAGCTCATAAGGCCCGTAGGAACAAAACGAAGACACTTTTCTCATGTAAATCAAACCCAAGCTATCCATTAAGACCATTCAAAATCTAATTGGATCAGCCGTTATTGAGATTCGGAAATCTCAGGGTTCTGGATAGCGAGTCGTCGCGTAATAGAGCCACTCCGTGTCTTGCGCTGCGCATATATATCTATATATATACTTGGCGCGAGACACTACCGTGTCTCTTGACATATGTTCGGTTTTTTATTTCTGATGATCCAGTCGTCAGAAATTTCAACCGCCAGCAATTCTGATGCCGCCAACTTAACTGTGAAATATTTGTGTAAACAAGTAAAATAATCAAACAGCAATGATTTTTTCTTGTATTTCAAGAGTGGTAAAATATACCCCCAGAAATTCGAAAACATTAAGTGTTTACTTCATTATAAAAACCATATCCGCAAAGTGGCCGATTTTTCAGCCGAGAAAGTAGAATGTCCCCTTAAAGAGCTTCTCTGGCAAGTCTTCAGAGGAATATCCGTCAGCAGGATGGGGGTTGTGCCGCGTTGTGGGGGGTGGCAATGTTTCCTTGGAGCCTACAGGTAGCAAGGAAACTGCAGCAGTCATCGCAGAACCATCGCAGGGGACGCACTTTATTTCTCGCTTTATTCCAGACATTTATCACATATTTTTTCATTTTATCGTTAGTCTGTAGTTTATTCCTTTTTTTTCTTATTATTTTACATAGTTAGTGTGTTTTATCGTATTTTATAGTGTAATTTATCGTGTTTTTATATTTTTTGTATTGTATTTTTATCGTATTTCTATAGTGTAATTTATCGTGTTTTTGTAGTGTAATTTATCGTGTTTTTGCAGTGTAATTTATCGTGTTTTTATCGTATTTTTAGTGTTTTTTTTGTGTGTGTGTTTTTTTAGTATTAGTCAACGCGTTTAAAGTTAATTGTCGTAAGTGTGTGTCTCTGGCGGTTGGTTTTGGACCACATCCGTATACAGGGTGTCCCAAAAATGTCGGAGTTCCTTGGAAGGGGTAATTCAGGGGGTGATTTGAAACAACTTTTTCCTTAGCGAAAATATTGTCCGAAGCTTCGTTAAGGAGATATTAACAAAAAACCCCGACCAATCAGAGCGCGCGCCTTCCGCTCGAGTTCTCGGGGTAGCGTTGGCTACGCGGTAGGCGACTGCGCTTGTACTACGAACGTACGAACAAGCAAGTTAGCATGCATCGAAGGAAACCGCGTTACACTTTTTTTTTAAAGCAGAATCTTAAATAAGAATCATTTCGTACGTACGTACGAACTTCTCAGTACGTACGTACTTCTTGTCACTTCAAATGATTCTTATTTAAGATTCTGCTTTAAAAAAAAAGTGTAACGCGGTTTCCTTCGATGCATGCTAACTTGCTTGTTCGTACGTTCGTAGTACAAGCGCAGTCGCCTACCGCGTAGCCAACGCTACCCCGAGAACTCGAGCGGAAGGCGCGCGCTCTGATTGGTCGGGGTTTTTTGTTAATATCTCCTTAACGAAGCTTCGGACAATATTTTCGCTAAGGAAAAAGTTGTTTCAAATCACCCCCTGAATTACCCCTTCCAAGGAACTCCGACATTTTTGGGACACCCTGTATTCTCCAGGTAAGTTCTATATCTCTATATTTCTGAAACGAGTGGTGCATTTTGTTTTTTCTACCTTACAATCAGTTTATTTCTATTTTCTTCATTACTTTAATAATGACTGACAAATTGAAATTGAATAAGTACTATATGCGTGCTAACAAGATCACTTTAACGTTCCGTTCAGGAAGCCAGAAAATCATTAGATGCTACTTCTTCACATTTAACATCTGCGATTCACTTTGTTAGTACTCCACTGGTGATGTTTAATCTGGAACTAGTTCACAATCATTTATACATTCAACATCTTGTCTGTAGCTTCTCATTACCAATATACTTGTATATGTGTCACCTCGCACAAGTTCGCAAACTTCTTCCAATATTACCGAAAGTAATGTAGAAATTTCTACCAATTTAGAAGAAATTCAGAATTTTACCTTCTACGAAAATGGAATAGTCCTAATTCAGCTTCTTCATTGGCAGAGTGGGCTGTAACACATAAAATTTCATATCGAGCAATAAATGATTTACTCCCTATTTTAAAAAGATGAGTTTCCAGCACCTTACATACCAGAACGCTTTTAAAAACAGCCAGAAACGTATAATTAAACATATCAAAACAGACAATTATCATCATTTTTTATTAAAAAATAGCACATTCCGTACTTTGCGGCGAGAACTAGCACATTATCCTGTTTCGCCACGAAAAATTACACGTTTTAGGTTCTACCGCAGAAATTGTCACGTTTCCGCGCGTAGTTAATTTAAATTGCTCAAATGCATTTTGCATCGAAGAATTCAACTTTTGAAAATATTATTTAATAAATAATATAACTCCATCTAATCTCCAAAAAGAAACATGTATGAAAATTTTAATCTGCATAATTTAAGTACGGCATTTTAATGTTTAATAAATTACCGTCCTAGTATTAAATAAAAATCGCGTCGGAAGATATTTAAGTTGACGCGCTCGATGTTTCCTACTGAAGCATCCAAATATGCTGTTTTTCGTAGCTACAGTCGGAACATGCTACTTTTCGTGCCAAACCGTTCAAACATGCTAGTTTTCGCAGCGAAAACCGAAACGTGATAGTTTTCGTAACATCGAAGATAAACGTGCTGTTTTTCGTAAGAAAAGTGAAACGTGTGCTACTTTTCGTAACATACGTCGCACAGTGGGAAAAAATCGGTGCTTCAGCGACCAAAAATCTATAACTTTTGCACGGATGAAGACAAAGTAATTATTCTTTTTTCTTTAATGATGTTGAAGAGTCCTTCATTAGTTAGATAGCATTACGCTACTTGTATTAACCAATACAATAATGTTACTTGCATTATTACTATTTAATATTCGAAAATATCCCTAATCACTTCTGGCCACTCTTTTTGAATATCCTTCCCCTTTTGTTGCAGCCTTAAAAATGATATTAAAGGGTCCGATGAAAGTAACATAATACAGAAGAGATCTTGATTAACTCTTTCTCTTGATATTTTGACATTTTTTGTTTCCTTCTTTTTTTGAATAATTAAACACCGAGTGTTTTAGGATACCATGGACCAAGTATAGACGGGAACATTTATTTTTAACTGCAAGCAATCACCTATAATGTCTTCGAGTTACTTACATTGTTTGAAACAATAGAATCAGAACGTTTCACGGTTGGACTGGTACTGTAGTATTATTCTACCATGTGTGCCTGACCAGTGTACCAAGAATGTCTCGGTTATCACACCTATTTTTTCGAACATTGTTGTCGCACTGGGTCGATTCGATATTCAGTCGGCTGCTGTTTAAAAACTATCCTGTTAAATTAAGTCGCAAAAGTTTTGAGATAAAGTTTGAACATAGAATATATGCCCATCGTTGAAAACTAATATTTAAAGTATCCTCATGTTTAAAAAAATTTTGAAAAAAAAGTTCCAGAAAATTTTATTGCTTAAAAGAATCACTGGGGTAGCGTCTCTGCCTGTAGAGGATACACGAAATTACTACTACATGGCACCAGTAGTATCATTTTCAACGATGCCTCAAATATATTATACTACCTTAGAGTGAAAATTTGGTCAGTGTAACAACCGAGGGTTAACATAAGTAACCTAACCTGAACCTAACTGATGAAGGACACATCAACTTCGTTAAAGAAAAAAGAATTATTACTTTATCATTATCCGTTCAAAAGTTATAGATTTTTGGTCGCTGCAGTACCGATTTTTTCCCACTGTGCGTCGATTAATAATACAATTTCAGCTGATGGGCAGTTGTATCGTGTAAAAATAAAATCTTTTATTTGAGTGCGCATGCAAAATCGTACATCAAATACATTAAAGGTGACAATGTGTATGATTCCTGTAGTAAATGTTCTACTGAAGGAAATTGCACAGATAACAGGATATATTTTTCGTATATAATTCGCATAATCCGTTTACGAACAGACCGTGATTTTAGATCCAAGCTATAACACACTCGTCACACAGGCGTATCAATTTTTTAAAAAAATACCGGGAATTCACATGATAGATTCATTTCCTCTTGAATATATGCACTTAATGTGTCTAGGCCAGCGATGCCCAGGTGGACGGTCCGGTATTACGAGCATTCATCGCGTTTTCCAAAGCTCGCGTGGAAGGGGGTGCTCGAAACCAATGACGTTGCGGGCATATCACGGATGGGGCAAACTCTAGTAGTGTGCGTGTAGGCTCGTAGCCGTAGGCTTATGCAACTGGGGCTCTTGGAGCCCCAGTGTTCTACATTTTAGAAATTGGCAAAATAAACAGGAATTGACTAATAATTAAACAATAATATCATATAATTGGGCAGAATAGACTCGAACAGTCCCACTTACACCTCTGATTAACAAACAGTTTCTTATTAAACGATTTTTATTCAGCTTCAATCAAGTTTAGTTAAAATCTAGAAACTCAATTTTAACCCCCTTCCAACTATCCAATAGACTTGAAACTTTGCAGGCATACGTAATTTGGATGACAATACAAAATTATGAAGAAAAAGAAACCGCCCCAGAGGTTTAAAAAATTACCAAGTCATCAATAAATATAACCCATAACCACAAATCCAAACGACTTGAAATCAGCCTATAACCACAAATCATACCAATGTAATCGCAATGAAATCAGCATGTAACCACAAATTTAAACTAGACAATAAAAAGTAAATAAAGAAAAGAATTATTTTTTAGTTTTTAGTGCATTTTAAATAAAATCATTTAACAGTTTAACTTAAAATTTGTTTTATATTTTTTCATTTCGTACAAATCAATCGAATCAAATAACATATAAAATATTCAATTTAAATTAGAATCAAATGCATTTAAAACATTTGGTTTTCCACAAAGCATTTTGCACAGATCGATACTAATAAGTAAGATTACATACTTAATAAATATCGTTGAGGCGTAGAGGCGTCGCCTCGTTAGCTATCGTGATTTATTTACAGTTATGTACAAGAGTTGAAATTTAACACTATACATTTATACAATATTCACATCAAGTATACGTTTATATACAATATAAGATTCAATATAATACATATAATATAAGATACAATATAAGAACTTTGGTCTTTGATTGAAATCGCAATGTACGATGTACATACATTATACATCCATACATTCATACATTCATAAATTCATACATCCACACATCCATACATACATATCCGCGATATACGAAGGTCACCGGACGACGTACGTGCAGGCAACCACAGATTGCACAAATCTATTGCATGATAATTGAATATTATCGAAAATATTGGTGATATGAAAAATGTTGTTACGAAAAATGTAAGTATTTGAGGGGTAGACTTTTAGGCGTAATTTCCCCAAAGAAAAATCTGCTGTTACAGATGCAATAAATGTAGATCTAGCTAGAAAGATATATTTTTTAATTTTAGAGACGAACTTCTAGTATTCTTGGGAATGATGAACCACGACGTTCCGCAACTGCAGAACAAGAAGTAGTTATGCAATTTAGCTTTTCTGTGGGACCTGTAAGATCATATGAATATATTAAATGTAGGTTTACAAGGGAAGGGCAAAACTGTAATAGATTTCTACGATTCTATTCGCGGATTTCGAATGAAAATGGATATGTGGATTTCACAATTGCACGAAAACAATTTCTGTCACTTTAAAAAACTAACATTTGTCTGTACTCACAGATGAAATAAATATAGATGTATGTAGCTCCAAATAGAAAAGCAATGGAAACTATAAAACAAGATTTTACAAACAGATTCAAAGATTTAGATAAATTAGAACAGACTTTGGATATAGTATCATCACCGTTTTCAGTAAACGTCGAAACAGTTCCACCTAATTTACGATTAGAATTAACAGATTTAAAGCAAGACCAGGCACTCAAGAAAAAATTTGACGATACAAGTCATATCACCGAATTTTACAAAAACTTTCCGGTATGTAGATTTCCTCATCTCTATAAGTGTATCGCGAATATATTGGCCATGTTTGGTTCTACATATATTTGCGAACAATTCTTTTCTGTCATGAAAAGAGTAAAATCAACGACGCGAACGAGAATAACCGACTCTAATGAGGAAATCTACATACCGGAAAGTTTTTGTAAAATTCGGTGATATGACTTGTATCGTCAAATTTTTGGGGAAATTACGCCTAAAAGTCTACCCCTCAAATACTTACATTTTTCGTAACAACATTTTTCATATCACCAATATTTTCGATAATATTCAATTATCATGCAATAGATTTGTGCAATCTGTGGTTGCCTGCACGTACGTCGTCCGGTGACCTTCGTATATCGCGGATATGTATGTATGGATGTGTGGATGTATGAATTTATGAATGTATGAATGTATGGATGTATAATGTATGTACATCGTACATTGCGATTTCAATCAAAGACCAAAGTTCTTATATTGTATCTTATATTATATGTATTATATTGAATCTTATATTGTATATAAACGTATACTTGATGTGAATATTGTATAAATGTATAGTGTTAAATTTCAACTCTTGTACATAACTGTAAATAAATCACGATAGCTAACGAGGCGACGCCTCTACGCCTCAACGATATTTATTAAGTATGTAATCTTACTTATTAGTATCGATCTGTGCAAAATGCTTTGTGGAAAACCAAATGTTTTAAATGCATTTGATTCTAATTTAAATTGAATATTTTATATGTTATTTGATTCGATTGATTTGTACGAAATGAAAAAATATAAAACAAATTTTAAGTTAAACTGTTAAATGATTTTATTTAAAATGCACTAAAAACTAAAAAATAATTCTTTTCTTTATTTACTTTTTATTGTCTAGTTTAAATTTGTGATTACATGCTGATTTCATTGCGATTACATTGGTATGATTTGTGGTTATAGGCTGATTTCAAGTCGTTTGGATTTGTGGTTATGGGTTATATTTATTGATGACTTGGTAATTTTTTAAACCTCTGGGGCGGTTTCTTTTTCTTCATAATTTTGTATTGTCATCCAAATTACGTATGCCTGCAAAGTTTCAAGTCTATTGGATAGTTGGAAGGGGGTTAAAATTGAGTTTCTAGATTTTAACTAAACTTGATTGAAGCTGAATAAAAATCGTTTAATAAGAAACTGTTTGTTAATCAGAGGTGTAAGTGGGACTGTTCGAGTCTATTCTGCCCAATTATATGATATTATTGTTTAATTATTAGTCAATTCCTGTTTATTTTGCCAATTTCTAAAATGTAGAACACTGGGGCTCCAAGAGCCCCAGTTGCATAAGCCTACGGCTACGAGCCTACACGCACACTACTAGAGTTTGCCCCATCCGTGATATGCCCGCAACGTCATTGGTTTCGAGCACCCCCTTCCACGCGAGCTTTGGAAAACGCGATGAATGCTCGTAATACCGGACCGTCCACCTGGGCATCGCTGGTCTAGGCGTTGTAAAAAAATTACTACTTAATTTCTAGTATGAGCCGTTCCTGGTCGGTCATCAAATTTTTGGAGGACGGATGCCCCGAAGCGGTGCCGTCATCATGGCTTGACGGCGAAGTCTGCTCGTGGCCAACGGTTGCGCAAAAAATGGTCACCGGTATAATAAAAAAGTGCGAACCAGCATCGCCGAGTTGGCCAAAGCATCAATTTAAATTGCTTGCACGAACCACTTTTGGTAGGTTGAAATTATTATACTAATTAATTTCGAATTATTATATCAAGTAATTACTAATATGTACTTCCAGATACTTACCTCAAAGCGAGGGAGAAGGCGAAGCTGGCTGAGGACACTAGCGACTTGCAGTCAGACGAGCCACCGTGCAAGCGGAGGCGCATGGTCCATAAAAGGTATTGGGACATTAAGGACTCCGATTCAGAAATGCAAAATTTAGGTGGGTTAATACAAAGGGGAAATATGCTGTACAAAATTATATAATATCTGAAGCCGCTTAATTCTTTTTCTTGTATGAAGTAGCCCTATCAAGTAAATATTATTTTCAGACAAATCCACGCTGAATGGTCAATCGATCTCGTTTGTCGAAGAACATTCAGAGGAACATTTAGAGGAACATTTAGAGGAACATTTAGAGGAACATTTAGAGGAACATTTAGAGGAACACTTAGAGGAACACTTAGAAGAACATCTAGAGGAACATTTGGAGGAACAAGGCGGGGAAATTTTGAGGACTGAAAGTTCCTCATCCCCGAATACCCTTATCGGTAAATTAATTTTTTTTCTAAAGATATTGCACACGGAAATATTCTTTAACGTCAACAGTTGCAGTGAAAAAATATGAAATGTAATAAATAATGTGCAGAAAATGTAGCAGTGCCCAGTTGCACCGGTTGCATAGAGAGCAATAAGAAAATAGATGCAATGATGACGCAGATTTTTTTACTTCGAGCCCTAATGGCGGACACGCTCCAGGCGGTAAAAAAGCTCGAAAAAAATGCAGTAACCGGTCGAGCGGCAGAGGACAAAATCCCGTCCCTCTCTACCAAATATAATATTAACTTCCCTGTACAAATAATAGAAGATCTGCAGAAATTTGATGAAATATTAAATACGGAATGTGAATTTATAGACGCAGTAAGTATAATACCGTAATTTGGAATATCTGTATTCTGTATGTAGAAATATGTTTTTGGTGGACGGGCAAACGGGTACAAGTCGAATTTTGGTCAAAACGGGATAAGTACGCTGACATTTTCTATATACATTACTATCCTTTGCTTATGGTTCCAATAGTATCAGTCAATATCTCTTTTTTCCCCGTATTCATTTTACCGGAGATCGTAATAGTATACAAAATACAGTATACTGGTGGGAAAACAGTATAAGTTGACTTATGTTGACTTATGACTTATATGATCTCACCTCAAGCCAAACAGTTGCTTTTTTGCTCTTTTTGTGAATCGAAGTTAAAAATAAAAGTGCCTTTTGCTCAATTTGTAATTTGATTCAAACATTGTAATTTTTCTGGGTAATTTTTTTCTGTGTATGAACTATATTTTGCAAGTCCAATGGGACGAGACATATGTAATCAGCTTTCATGTCCAAATTTGAACACCTGATCTTACGTAGCACTTTAAATATTCTAAGTGTCTTCCTGCTAACTAAAAATTTAGACTTATAGAGTAGACCGGGGGCGATACTAATACTTAGACTTTGGAATACGATTACGCAGGAACTGTTACATTTATAACAAAAAATCTTATACGGAAATGTTATTTGCTTATCTGACATCCTTGAGTCACAACAGTTTCGTTATATATAAAGTAATATCCAAGGTATTAAAAAAAAATAAGAAGAGGGTAAAGTGTTACAACCGCCCCTGACACCGGGTCGGTTGTAACACTGCATATAGTCGATAGTAACACAAATTTAACTGTACAAAATTAAAATATTTATTGATTTAAATCAGGCTTCGGAATTAAGTGAACGCGGCGGCCGATTTTCGGAGGCAACGCCTCCTTTCTCCCGCCGCGCGTCTTGGCCCCCGCGGCGGCCGAGAAGCTTGGAGCGCCTCAGGCCCGTACCATATGAACCGCGCGTGGCGCATTGGGGCGAAACCCGTATCAATAGATTTCCACATCACCCAAGGAGGTACTATTATCGATGCGTTTTTTTTTGTCAGTGGTATCCCCTGTAGGCCTATTCCACTGTGTCGCGCGATAAAAATGGGATTGGAAAACCGCGTTTTACTACCAAAATTTTAAATATGTATGGGAAAACTAGATTTTCGCGCACGTTTAGGCGAAAAAAAAGTTTTCCCATACCTTGACAAAATTTTGATAATACTTCTGCTCTGTGGGCATCTTGATCTGATTCGTGAATTCCGAATTCACTAAAAATCAAAAGCAATACTCCTGTCCGTTCGCTCTGAACGAATGGAGAAGTCTGACGAAAAGACGTTACAGTTTCAGAGACTGTTTTCTGTCTTTCGACATTGTATGTAACGTCTTTTCATCAGATCAAAAGACTGTTTCCTTCTGCTGAAACTGTAACGTCTTTTCGTCAGACTTCTCCATTCGTTCAGAGCGAACGGACAGGAGTATTGCTTTTGATTTTTAGTGAATTCGGAATTCACGAATCAGATCAAGATGCCCACAGAGCAGAAGTATTATCAAAATTTTGTCAAGGTATGGGAAAACTTTTTTTTCGCCTAAACGTGCGCGAAAATCTAGTTTTCCCATACATATTTAAAATTTTGGTAGTAAAACGCGGTTTTCCAATCCCATTTTTATCGCGCGACACAGTGGAATAGGCCTACAGGGGATACCACTGACAAAAAAAAACGCATCGATAATAGTACCTCCTTGGGTGATGTGGAAATCTATTGATACGGGTTTCGCCCCAATGCGCCACGCGCGGTTCATATGGTACGGGCCTGAGGCGCTCCAAGCTTCTCGGCCGCCGCGGGGGCCAAGACGCGCGGCGGGAGAAAGGAGGCGTTGCCTCCGAAAATCGGCCGCCGCGTTCACTTAATTCCGAAGCCTGATTTAAATTATAATAATAAATGAGAAAAGTAAAATCTATAACCAATTATGCGGTATCGCAATTGTGGCAGAAATAAAAAACGTTTTGGTTGGTGCATTGCTCATCTGCTCAATCCTTTCATTCAGTATATTGCACCCATTTTTCATTTGGTTTGCTTGTACCATGCCACAGGATTCCATGCAAACAAGACAATATTATTCGCCTTCTTTGTCACTATATTGGGTTCTGTTGCGGTACAATCGAATCCTCGCCTGCCGATGTTACAATCGCCCGCCGACCATGCCTTTGGACTTAAATTATAAATTTTGACTAACGAGACGCTTAAAAGTACGATGTAACGATCAGTATTACTTTAAAAAGGTCAGATTACAGATTAAAAAATGGAAAAAGCACGTACTTGCAAAGGGAGTGTTTATATTACAATTTTAAGTCAGAATGAAAAAGTTACTTTAGCGTATCGAAAAGTTATTTTGTTCGCAATCCATGTCTATTGCGTATCTATACTGCTAGGACATGGATGTATGTATTCCGAATGTTATTTTTCATAATATATCCAAAATTGGTGTTAATATCTATTATATGTTTTGAGATATTTAGCGTGTTACATTCGCGCCCACTCCCCCCCCCCCCCCCTGTTACTACCGCCACCCGTCAACCCTACTCGATTATCCGCCCACCAAAGACATAGGCCGGTATTCTCAGTCGCTACTTATTCTTAAGCATTTGCTTAAGAATAAGTAGCGACTGAGGATACCGGCCGTAGTTTCGATTTCTGAAAAAAAAATTGTTGATGTAATTCTTCGAAACAAAATTATAATTAACTTGTTAATGTTGAATAATTTTTAAATTTTAGGTCAAAGAATTGTCAAATTTGGGAGGTTCAGATAATTATAATTTTGTAAAACGGGCCCTCACGGCGCTGCTCAAGAATGAAGTTGCTATATTGTTTAGTTGGCTGGGAAGGAAAGGAAAAGAAGATTTCCACAAATTAAATATAGCCAGGCTTGTAATATGTAACTATCGCCCTTATTTTACTGTTCCTAATATTGATTACAGTAAAATTCAATGTAATATTCCCTTGAAATTCTTTTTTAAGGTGCAGCAAAACAGGGAAAAATTGCTGCAAATAAGAAAGAAACGGAGCTGTCTATACAAGGATGGCTACGAAGAGCTGGGGACCGGAAAGGTTCCAAAAAATTTTAATTAATCAAGGATCCCGAATCCTATAATTCAAAACATTCTGAAAATTTATAAATATCTAGGGGATTTCCTCCTGGCTACGACGCAATTTTTGTTTGCTGCTCAAATTCACTGGAAGCGGGTGAAATTAACCCCTGAAAATTCGGCTATTTTCCGATTTTGTGTTACAACTCGCGAACTGTAAGAGATAGAAAAAAAGTTTCAAGACAAAAGTTACTTCTTTTAATTAGATCTATCATTTGGTAAATAATCTCTCAAGCATAAATGTATTATGCTGCATATTTCACGTAGAACTACGTTTTTTTTTGTCATTTTGCAAATTATTACACGAACTGTTATCAAACGCTATAACAAAATTCGTATTTACTTTAAATACAACGCTTAACACAATTTGGGCCCCCATAGCCGCTGCATACCTATATAGTACGGGGAAAGGCGTAGTTCTACGTCAAAATTATTTTACAGTTCACGAGTTATAACATAAAATCGGAAAATATGCGAATAATCAGGGGCCAATTACACACCCTTAGAGTGAATTTGGGCAGCATACAAAAATTGCGTTGTAGTCGGGAGGAAATTCCCTACATATTCACAAAGTTTCAGAATTTTTTGAATTTGCGGGTTCGGGATGTTCCCTTGTAAGAGACCTATTAGTCATATTTTTATTAGTCATAAAACATGCCCAGGTGGGCACCCGGGTACCCGGTTATTGACATAAGGGTTAGCTATATTCTTCAAGTCATTTTAGAAGGAACTTATTCGCGCATGTAGAATGAGCTCATTGGCTCCGAGGGAACGTTTGTTTGGGGTATAGCCAATAGTAGCTTGTTTCTGCGCCAACATGCGCAGAACCGGTCTAAACTCGTCGGTCGGCAAGTTCCTTCTAAAATGACTTGGAGTATATACTATAGACGTACTATTATTACTGAAATTAAATCTTTGAATTATAGAAGTTTCGGCTTATCGAGTTTTCAACTTATAGAGGCTTTGTAATACTGTTAATTTTTCAACTTGTGAAGCTGTAAAGCAGGACAAATTCCAGTGTTAAAGATCAATTGTTTGTACTACATGTATACCTACATATACAAAAATAATTATAAGACACATTTATGCTCGAAATATTACTCTTTATTATTACATATAACAAAATTGTGATTTTGCTTTGTGCTAGTCTTTTAGTGTATTGTAAATCAATAGCATTTTTAATTGTGAATAATGCAGCGAAAACATTTTCCTCAATATTTTGAGATCTTTCAACAATATTATAAACATCTATTGTAAGTGCAGATCTGTTGCATATTCTATACCTATATTTTGTATAATTTGTATAATCTCTGTGTACTACCTACATGTTCTACATATTTCATATCTATTTTAAGTGGTATATTCTGTACATTCGCCTTCAACTGCATATATATTCCGCATCAATAAATGTAATTGAAATTAAGTAAACTGAAATTAAATTTGATATTATTTTGAAAACCATTTACATCCTTAAATTTTTATTCAATCGAACCAGTACCGATGAACGTCCTAAAAACTACTATTTCAGACCTAACCAAAACGTTTTAAAAACGTCCAGAAAACGTTTTAGAAACGCCCAGAAAAGGTCCTGAAGATGTTTTAAAAACGTTTTAAAAACGTCCAGAAAACGTTTTAAAAACGTCCAGAAAAGGTACTGAAGACGTTTTGAAAACGTTTTAAAAACGTCCAGAAAAGGTACTGAAGACGTTTTAAAAACGTCCAGAAAACGTTTTAAAAACGTCCAGAAAAGGTACTGAAGACGTTTTAAAAACGTCCAGAAAAGGTCCTGAAGACGTTTTAAAAACGTCCAGAAAAGGTCCTGAAAACGTTTTAAAAACGTCCAGAAAACGTTCTGGTTTGTGAAAATGGACGTTTCTAGGACCTTTTCTGGACCCTTTCTGGACGTTTTTAAAACGTCTTTGTGCTATCTGGGTGGTATGGGTTATTTAGACAGCGGTTACAATCCCTGGTTTCCTTTAACTAATCTCTAAAATAACACACAGATGGCTTAAAAACATATTATAAACGCTTCTTTCAGACCTAACCAAAACGTTTTAAAAACGTCTTACATTCGCCTGTTTCGGGCGTAACCAAACCGTATTCTGGACGTTTTTAAATCGTCTGCAAAGTACGTTTTTAAAACGTCCGGAAAAGGACGTTTTTAAAACGTTTTCTGGACGTTTTTAAAACGTTTTCTGGACGTTTTAAAAACGTCCAGAAAACGTCCATAAAACATCCAGAAAAGGTTCAGAAAACGTTTTAAAAACGTCCATTTTCACAAATCAAGCCGTGGACGTTCAGACGTAAAATGGACGTAAAATGGACGTTTTTAAAACGTCCTGTGCTATCTGGGTACTTACAAGGAAACATATCGAACCCGAAAATTCTGATTTTAATGAAACTCCGTACGATTGTAGAGCATGTCGGAGTATGTAAGAAACGATTTTTTTCTGCAGAAAAACACTCTGAGGGGGTGAAATCAGCCCCCAAATTTTCAGCGATTTTTCGTTTTTCGAGTATAACTTTGTAACGGTGCGAGGTAGAAGAAAACCGTAAATGGACAAAATGTTCAGTGTTTGATGCCGTATAACGCACTGCAAAAGAAATTTTTGTACGGCCAACAATTTATAAATAAATTAAAATTTTCGTTACTTTACATATAATTTCTAACCGTGAGGGTTGGGGACGATCTTTTTCCGTGTAAAAGTTATAATTCGCAATGGTTTACTAAAATGTAAAAGGAAAAAATTTTGGTTCATGTGTTTATTTGTTTACAAAAATTTTCCGCCTTTGTCCATATTACTACCATCTGCCACTTGACAATCGAGGATTTCGATGAAACTTGGTATACAAGCACACCATTTGGAACTATTCGACAAGTATTTGTCTTTATTGGCGGAAATTCATGTTTACAGGGTGAAACTACTCCCTCAAGGTTTAGGGGTGGGAACCTTCTAAAGCGTATAACCGAAAAAGTAATAGACATAGAAAGAAATGTTAAATACAAAAATTACTTGAATTTTTATGAGAAATAATATAAAATTTTAATTTATTTATAAATTGTTGGACGTACAAAAATTTCTTTTGCAGCGCGTTATACGGCATCAAACACTGAACATTTTGTCCATTTACGGTTTTCTTCTACCTCGCACCGTTACAAAGTTATACCCGAAAAACGAAAAATCGCTGAAAATTTGGGGGTTGATTTCACCCCTTCAGAGTGTTTTTCCGCAGAAAAAAATCGTTTCTTACATACTCCGACATGCTCTACAATCGTATGGAGTTTCATTAAAATCAAAATTTTCGGGTTCGATATGTTTCCTAGGTTGTGTTCCGATTCACGCATTATGCGCATAGACCGCAGCGTCTGCGCTGCGCGCATAAACCGCGTTCCGTTTCCAGCAGCGCATGAACCGCAGTAACGACACGGAACGGGTTTCGATGCGTCTGATACTCGTGAGGTTACGCGGGAATGTTCAAACTTACTTACAAATAGCTATGCAGTTGGATGGATTACGGTTAATTTAATTCGAGACTTTTGGACGGTGGTCGAAGCACGCTTCCTAACTACATCGGTTACTTCGTCCTAAGGATCGGGGACCGACTCCTAACGAAATTTGATGGCTTTATTGCTGGATTTTCTCAACCCGAGTTTTTCTATTCTTATCGAACAGCGATAATTATTGAAAGCGAAGAACATATTTTATGAGTTTTACAGTGTCACGTCCCGGGTGAGGTCTTTGGGGAACAATGACATGGAGGGGGGAAATCTCAGGCGCGAATCTTAAATCCTTCACTCTGAGGGGGTTGAGGGAACTCAGGCGCGAATCTTAAATCCTTCACACTGAGAGGTTTGAGGGAACTCAGGCGCGAATCCTGAATCCTTCACACTGAGGGTTTTGCGGGAACTCAGGCGCGAATCTTGAATCCTTCACACTGAGGGTTTTGCGGGAACTCAGGCGCGAATCTTAAATCCTTCACACTGAGAGTTTTGCAGGAACTCAGGCGCGAATCTTGAATCCTTCACACTGAGGGTTTTGCGGGAACTCAGGCGCGAATCTTAAATCCTTCACACTGAGAGTTTTGCAGGAACTCAGGCGCGAATCTTAAATCCGTCACGCTAAGTATTTCTGGAGGCGATGAGGCGCGAATCTTAAATCCGTCACTCTAATCGACCTGGGAAGGTAAATGTACACTTAAAGAGCACCCGTTATAGTACTCCGTATTTGTTTTGGTCTCGGTAATAGGATTTTACCGTTGCAGTTGTATAAGAGACCTCGTTTAGTTCTTTTGTATATTGCACGGCTCATGCAGCAGTGTTTATATACACTGGGATTGCTCTCGCGAATCAGCTGTTGCGGCAGCTTGGTTTCGTTGGGAAGGTTTATGACTCGAGCACACACAATAATTAGAGACGTAGTTGAAAACAAATAAGTCTATTTGTTTTATCGGAACGTTTGTTAATGATAATGCTTGATATTCTTAGCATTAACGGATAACATTTATGTAAATGGCAGTTATTAACAATATAAGCATGTGAACATGAAATACATGAGAATAGGTCGATAATAATATATGAAATGCAATAGCGTTAACACAAGAAAATAATATGTGTAATAAGCGGTTATAAGACAAATATGAACAAAATAAGCATTAAGATGATAATAGAAAATAATAAATGAATAGCAATAAGCTTTAGAATGAGATAAATGTTATTAACATAAGGTAATGAATAAAATTTATAATATAGAAAAGTAATAAGCGTTATTTATATGTAGAAATATAATGAGGGTGATATTCCTTAATAATAGTAATTATAATGACTTACAATGGTTGTCGTAGCACTGAATTGAACACTTTTAATATTTAACAGTAATGATGAATACTTTGGATGACACTTCGTCAATTGTTCTGCGAAGAAAGAGGACGAGGCTTCGCAGGACCTCGTATTTATATATTTTTACAGGAGTGATGCGGGGGTACGCGCGGTAGAGACCTTGACATAGTTTCAAAATAAGACGTAGTACGACTTCCGGGGTTTTTACAAACGGTATGGTTATTAATAGACATATTTTTGTCACGTACGCCGAATATGCGTCGCAATTAGGTTTCTGGGGTTCTTATGACTGCGAAAGGAGATACTCAACTTGTCGAAAGAATTTTGGGTATTTTATGGGAAAAGGGTTAGAGTGGCTTGGACTCTGTGAGTCGTAAAGAGGGGATTGAGACGTGGTCTCGATTTAAGAGGGTTCTGTAACGAGGGGCTTGTTTGAATTCGTTTTGGGGAAAGGATTCGTGCCTCATAGGGCGAATAGGGGACGGAGTTTTGTAACGATCATCTCGTGATGGGGACCACTAAGGTACAACATCAAGGTGATCAGCGATTGGGGAGATGGGGTAAGAGTTGAGTTTGAGATTTTGTTTTGTGGAGCGATTTTGGGATTCATGAATAGATTTTGGAATAGGACCGCGCGAAAAATGGTGGGACGTCACACCTCCCCCCTTATATGAAGAAATGCGTAGCATTTCTTAACACAGGGTACGGGTGTCTTGAAATAACGAAAAGAAAATAAAATGCGTGGTTATTTAAATGGAAAAAAAATAAAGTATGTGGAAATAATGAAAAAAAAAAATGTTTGGGATTTGGTATGATAAGAACGAAAATAAAAGATATTGTTTCACAACAAAAAAAAGTAGAATAAACTGAATTAAGTGTTGAGAAAAAAGGAAAATAGAAAGAAATATATATATATATATAAAAAAATAAATGAAGAATATATATGTATTAAATTAATTCTAAGGGAATATTTACAAGGTTTATATACGAGGAGAGGATAGGATTAAAGGAAGGAACTTTGGAGGGATTAATAGGGAAGAAATGAATACTCAAGGAGTTGGAAGGAGGGGTCGCCCAGAGTGAACATGAGGTCGTAACCGTTTTGATACTGGTCATTGAACCATCGCAGGAACTCGGGTGTCAGCTCCGTGTGGTCGGGGACCCTGGTGGCTGACCCCGTGTCCAAGATCTCCACGACACCTGGGTAAGGAGGGATGGTGAAGGGAATTTGGGATGTGGAAGTTAGGGGAGGAGAATGATATGGTGGAGGCAAGGGGCGGGAGAGTACCTCTTTGTCTCCTGTGGGGGGACAGTATAGGGGCTGTGGAGTGACGGTTTCTTGATCCGTTGGTGTTGGCGGGGGGGAGTCGTCCAGGGTGATGACTTCCACTGCTGGTGTCGCCTCCCTGATGACGACAGTGGAGGTGACCTTCGGGAGGAGGGGTGAGGTGCTCCTTCCCTCTCTTTCTACCTCTCGGCGCAGCCACTTGATGTGGGCTAGCCTTCTTTTGAGGCCACCCCCTCTGGCCCTAGGCCTGTTAGGGTTGGGGGCCCTTTTGTGTGGCATTGTTTTTGACGAAATTTTCCTAAGAAATGAAATGATTAATACATGTTTTATATGATGATTAGGGTCAACCGGGATCCTCGCGTAGTCGACCAAGACGCGCTTTGTTCGCGTGTATAATTTTCGTTTTTCCTTTCCAGGCTATTTTCAAATTTTGTGAAGGGATAACTTCCAATATTGTATGCGGACCGGAGTATTGGTCTCCAAATTTCCCTTTCTTCGGTTCTATTAACACGAAGACAGGGTCGCCCGGTTTAAAAGTCTCTTCGTTTATATGTCGATCATAATACCTTTTATATCGAAGTTTTGATTGGTTTAAATTTTCCGCAGCGGCGGTTTGTAATTCTTGCACCCTTGTACTCAAGTTCGAGAGGTATTGATTATAGGTTTCATTTTCGAAGTCTTCGGGTACTCTTTTTCGGCTGGGTACCCGGGCTATTTTCCCGAATACTAATTCGTGTGGAGTGTAACCAGTGCCCTCGTGGACGCTGGTATTATAAGAAAACGCGGCCAAGTCGGTCCATTCGTCCCAGTCATCGTATTTATTGATATACATTTTTAGGTATTCTGTTAGAACTATATGCGATCGCTCTAAAGAGCCATTTGTCTGTGGGTGAAAGGCCGTGGTTCGAAATTGTTCGATTTTAAATTTTTGTGCAATAGTTTTCATGAATCTACTGGTGAAATTTGCTCCTTGGTCGGTGAGAATGGCTCTAGGAGCTCCGAATTGACATATAAATTTTTTTATGAATGCATCCGCGATTTTTATTGATGTCGACTGTGTAAGGGGTACGCACACGAAATATTTTGTCAATAAATCTTGGATCGTTAATATGTATGTATTTCCCTTTCTGGTAGTAGGCAACGGTCCTACTATATCTAATGCTACTTTATCAAAGGCGCGTCCAGGAGTGTCGGTAAGAATCATTGGTTGCCTGGTTTTAACACGAACGAGTTTCTTCCGCTGGCAGTCTTCGCACTTTCGAATATAATCTTCAACGGCTTTCTTCATTCCTTTCCAAAAATAATGGTGTCTAATTCGGTTATAAGTTTTAGTTACTCCTTTATGTCCAGCTAATGCAGACGCGTGATTTTCTGTAATTATGTTTTGTCTCTTTGACTCTTCGGGAATTTGAACTATTTGTAAACATATTGTGACCTCGATATCCTCTTCGTCAACGGTTTCGAGAATGTCCATAATGATATCTTGCCAGGTCAATTGATCGATATTTGTTGTTTTGGCTATGCTAAATGAATATATTACGAGTTCTTTTATTGTCATTTTAAGGGAAGATAGAGCTTCACCCCAAGTTGTCGTGGTTAGGGGAGTATTCTGCGTTTCTTTTATGACTAGCCCGATGAGAATTCGTCCCTTATTACATGTTACATGGGCCTTTCCCAAAGTGAGTTCGTTCACTTCTTCTAATGCTCCAGTTTCTATTAGTTGTTTGGCTCCATTGTCGCAAGGTTTCCCATCTGCGCTTAAGAAGAAAATAAGCGTTTCTTTTCGTAAAGACAACGGGTCGCGACTGATTATTGGTACTGTCCTAATGTCCCTATCGGGATCCGCTTCGTACGTTTCTTCTGGGGAATCGTTTAGCTCAATTAACGATGATTCTGAATCAGTAGTTGATTCGTTTGATGCGTTAGATTCTATTTCGGAATCAGAGTCTTCCAGTTCCAGTGGTATTAGAGATTGAGGAGGTGGAACGGTTTGACATGGAATATTTGATTCCTGTTCTTCTTCTTTTTGGTTTTCCTCATCTATGCCACTCATGGGTTCTGGTGCGTTTACTGGGGAGACGTCGGGTGGCATTATTACAGGTGTTGGCGTTTTGCGCACCTTTCGGTGTGGTTGGATCCTCGTGGGCTTTGCCTTTGGGCGCTTGTTAGTTTCTTTGGTAGTTCGAAGCTTTTTACTGGGCACCCACTCATCATCAGTTTCCTCTCGCGGTCGTATGGGACACGCTCTCTTTACAGGGGGATTACGAGACAACGCGTCTGCAAGTTTATTGCTTTTTCCCGGTTGATAACGAATTTCGTAGTCGTATTCCGCTAATTTTAAGCGCCACCTAACGAGACGTGACGTTGGGTCTTTTACTCTATGTAACCAGGTTAAGGGTTGGTGGTCAGTATATAAAATAAATTTCTTCCCATATAGATAGGGTCGGAAATGCCTAACGCAATACACAATGGCTAGGAGTTCCTTTTCTATGGTTGCATAGTTTATCTCTGCTTTATTCAAGAGACGAGAGGCATAAGCGATTGGTAATTCTTTTCCATCGATATTTTGGCTTAATATTCCTCCTATAGCAAATTCGGAAGCGTCAGTGGTAACATGAAATTCTAGGTCAAAATTCGGATATTGCAGGATAGGTTCTTTCTGCAATTCTAATCTTAAGTGGTCGAAAGCTGTTTCCTGGGACGGCCCCCACTCGAATATGGTGTCCTTCTTCAATAGTTGGGTTAACGGACGAGCTATTTTAGAAAAGTCTGGGATAAATTTCCTATAATATCCGGTTAGACCAAGGAATTGTTTGATTCCTTTTGGTGTACTTGGTGCCGGGTAATTTCGAACAGCTTCAATTTTTCCTGGATCCGGTTTTACCCCTTGCTCTGTGATTATGTGACCCAAATATGCGACTTCTTTGTGCAGAAATTTACACTTTGAAGGTTGAAGTTTAAGGTTCGCCTCTCTCAGGCGTTGAGCGAGTTTTTTAAATTTAATCAGGTGTTCCGTGAGGGAACTCGCATAAAGGACTATATCGTCCAAATAAACAAACATTTCCGTGCCTTGGAGTCCTGTAAGTGTGTGATCCATTAAGCGTTGGAAAGTTGCTGGTGCGTTACATAATCCAAACGGCATTCTGACAAACTCATAATGTCCATGAGGTGTAGAAAAAGCCGTTTTAGGTGCATCTTCCGGTTTCATAAGGATTTGATGAAATCCAGAAGCTAGGTCAAATACGGAGAAGTATTTTGCTCCTCCTAGTTGGTCCAGTATTTCATTAATGTTTGGAAGTGGGTATGCGTCAGGAACGGTTTTTTCGTTTAAATCCCTGAAGTCAATTACCATTCTCCACAAGAGTTCCCCATCAGGTCCCGGTTTTTTGGAGACGATCCAAATAGGTGAGTTGTAAGGTGATAATGATGGCTTTATTATTTCGTTTTCTAGTAAATTTTTTACCTGTTTGTTAATTTCTTTCTTATGTACAGGAGGGAAGCGATATTGTTTAGTATTCACAGGCACTGGGTCCGTTGTTTGGATCCCATGTTGAATAGCGTTTGTATGGCCTAACTTCTCATCTGGTAAATGGAAGAGGTCGTGGTATTTACATAAAATTCTTTGGACATGAAGTTTTTCTTCCGGATTCATATGTTCCATTGAAATTAACTTAAGCACTTGTTCCATTCGTGTTGCGGTTTCTTCAGAAATGGTTTGTATTTCCTCACCCGACGCCATAGTTAGAGACTCCTGGAATTCTAGGGGAAGGGTTGTTTCGGCATAATGCCTTGGGGATGAGAGCGAGTGTACCTTCGCGGATACCTCTGAATGATGGATCGACGGATCCTGGGGAAAGAGGGGCTTGATAGGAGTGACGTATTTAGACGTCTTAGTCTCTTTCGGTCGTCTTTGTTTGGGTTCTGGGATCACAATTTCGAATTCTTCCAATTCAACAGTAGGTACAGTGATTGTTGTGTCCACTTCATTAGAATTTATAATTTGTAAGTACGCTTTGCCGTCCTGATTACGGACGAGGGCATTACCTGCATGAATTCCGGTACCTAATTCTAATCTAGGTAAATATCCTTCCTTTACATTTGAATTTGATATATTTACAAAGCAAACTGTTTTTGATCTAGCGGGTAGCGCGAGTTGAGCCTTATTTACAAACGGAATAGAGTTTCCGTGGAAGTCTAACTCTTTCCTGGAGTAGTGTATCGAGACATTCTGTTTACTAAAGAATTCCGTACCTAATATTCCTTGTGGTTTAATTGGGAAGTCGTTTTTGACTACATGAAACGTGACGTCGTCGCCCAAAAGGGTTATCCTGACTGTGCCAAGCGTGGGGACGGGGTCCGGAGAGATGCCTTTGAGTAGTAGTTGGTTTTTCGTGTCTATCTCTTGAGGTAACTTTACGGCTTGGATTTTCAATAAGTTCACCTCAGACCCAGTGTCAATCATTAATTCAGGTGTAGTCTCGAAGTCGGGGGAGGGAATCATTACGGACGGAGCTTCTTTAACGGTATTCACCCATGCGGTAGCGATTCTAGTTTGGTTAATTCCGGTTCCGCTTGTATTGTTATCGAACGCGTTGCTGCTTGGCCCGTTCCACGGTACGCGTCCGCTGTTGACCGTAGGGGCAAAGCGTTTCCCGAGTCTCGTTCCTGAGAGGTTCCAGGGTTTCCCTCATTACGATTAAACATGCGTTTTCTACATTCGGAGATTAAATGTCCTGGTTTTTTGCAGTATGCACAAATACGTAATTCCGTAGGCCTTGAGGGAGGAGGTCGGTTTTTGTCCCAGTAAGGGAGCAAAGGGTTTGGTGCTTGACTACCATATCCTGTAACGCGATTTGGGGGATTCCTCTCGAGGGGTTGCGAAGCGGTATTTTGATTATTTCGGCAGGTCCGCGCATCGTGTCCTGTTTTATTACAGATTTGGCACGTTGGTTTGGGAGCTTTTTGCTCTGAAAATCTTAGGCGGTCTCTTTCTATTTTCTTATCTACGAATACGGCTAACTCAAAAACTTCATCGAGCGTTTCGAAATTATTTTGGAGTAATCTATTTCGTATATATGGAGGAAGACCATCCACGAACGAATCCAACGTCAAACGATCTATATCTTCGAGGTGATTTTGTGTAAGGTCACGATAATACTCGCTGTCCTCTTCCAAAATAGCGAATCGGAGATCCTTAACGCGTGAAATATATTCCAACATGTGTTCGTTGGTTCCTTTAATAACGTTGGCAAGTTCTCCGCGATAGTGGTCCGACGTTTTCGCAGGGGAGAAGGTGCGTTTTAATTGTTTTATCAAGTCGTTTACGGAGTCGAAGACCCGATCCTCAACCGCCAAGTATGCATGATCTTGTAATTTATTCGTCAACAACCTCGCTAGTTGAGGTTCAGCATGCGAGGGAACCAGAGCCTTAGCCCTATTGCAGGCTCTCGCGAATTGCAAAATGGACATATTATGCCCGTTAAATTTTGGGACTGTTTCCACGGCGTCCTTTAATTTGATCTGGGGTGATGGACCCTGGTCCGGAATATAATTATGTTTCAATGCCTCTGGAGTCTTATTGAAGTTTAATACCGGTTTTCTATCAAAACGAGAGGAAGCCGGTGTGGCAAAATTATCCGCGACTGGCGGGGGTGCAAGAAGTTTCTTCATCATTGCTTCGATACTTTGTATTTTATCGGAAAGACCCCTAAACGTGGGTTCGGATGATCCGGCATCTATGCCCGAATACGTTTTAGTTTCGCGGGTTTCCGCAATTCTCGCGGGCAAATTGTCTATTTCGGCTCGTTTCTCGCGTAATTTTTGTAGTTGTTCCATTATTTCGGCGGTCGCGATTTCTATAGCGCTTTTGGAAGGCCCCGCGTCTTGGTCTATCACGCAGGGGTCGTCGATATCGCCGTGTTCGGACATTTTAGGTTCGGTAAGGTCTGTTATTTTAGGGTGATTTAGGAGGTTTCCTATATTTAGGCGTCCGGCCGTAGCTATTCAAAATCTATGGTATTCTCTACCCGGGTAATTAGTGTCAAATCTGTTATGATTTTTCCTTATTCGACGGTAATGTTCTGTGCACGCGCCGTGACTATTAATAGGCTGTAATTTAAACAAAAGGTTTTTGCAACGAGGGCATTCAGGAAACGTATCGTTAAGTTGGTGGTAGTGTACTTGGTATATTTCATCTACCTCCACTGGGTTTGAATTAAAACAATTTAGACAAATTTTTCCGCCTTCCGTGGTCGTTGCTACACCTCCAGAAACACAAATCAACGCGTTTGAATCTGACAAAACGTCCCGCAGCCTGCGGCTTGGGTAATATAATGTACTTTGACTTTGGCGTGAATCGCACATGTTAGCTTATCAACGTCTTATGTCGCGTCTGGCAGTTTGTTTAAATTTCGTGATAAAAATATTAGTGACTCAATTTCTGTTTGAAAGGAAGTACCACTGTGTACACTCGACACAGTTGGTTGCGGGACGCGTTTGATATATCACGCTATTGCACCTTAGGCAATTAGGGAATGTATAAGGCCTTTGGCAGTAATGAATTTGATACTCTGTCACCGTTTCTGTTGAATTTAGTCGAGAGCAATGTAGGCAAATTTCGTCGCCTTCGTCATTTGTCGCTAATTTCCCGTGAACACAGATCATCCACTGTATGGATTCCGTCAACCTTTGTAATTGGCGGCTCTGGTATGCTGGTTTCCACAGGTTTACGCGTTCTAAGTACATAGGTAATAGCGGGATTTTGTGGGTACCGCGTCGCAGAGTCTATTTCTTACCGGCGGCAAACGTATATCCCACCGCTGTCACCAAAAATATGTCACGTCCCGGGTGAGGTCTTTGGGGAACAATGACATGGAGGGGGGAAATCTCAGGCGCGAATCTTAAATCCTTCACTCTGAGGGGGTTGAGGGAACTCAGGCGCGAATCTTAAATCCTTCACACTGAGAGGTTTGAGGGAACTCAGGCGCGAATCCTGAATCCTTCACACTGAGGGTTTTGCGGGAACTCAGGCGCGAATCTTGAATCCTTCACACTGAGGGTTTTGCGGGAACTCAGGCGCGAATCTTAAATCCTTCACACTGAGAGTTTTGCAGGAACTCAGGCGCGAATCTTGAATCCTTCACACTGAGGGTTTTGCGGGAACTCAGGCGCGAATCTTAAATCCTTCACACTGAGAGTTTTGCAGGAACTCAGGCGCGAATCTTAAATCCGTCACGCTAAGTATTTCTGGAGGCGATGAGGCGCGAATCTTAAATCCGTCACTCTAATCGACCTGGGAAGGTAAATGTACACTTAAAGAGCACCCGTTATAGTACTCCGTATTTGTTTTGGTCTCGGTAATAGGATTTTACCGTTGCAGTTGTATAAGAGACCTCGTTTAGTTCTTTTGTATATTGCACGGCTCATGCAGCAGTGTTTATATACACTGGGATTGCTCTCGCGAATCAGCTGTTGCGGCAGCTTGGTTTCGTTGGGAAGGTTTATGACTCGAGCACACACAATAATTAGAGACGTAGTTGAAAACAAATAAGTCTATTTGTTTTATCGGAACGTTTGTTAATGATAATGCTTGATATTCTTAGCATTAACGGATAACATTTATGTAAATGGCAGTTATTAACAATATAAGCATGTGAACATGAAATACATGAGAATAGGTCGATAATAATATATGAAATGCAATAGCGTTAACACAAGAAAATAATATGTGTAATAAGCGGTTATAAGACAAATATGAACAAAATAAGCATTAAGATGATAATAGAAAATAATAAATGAATAGCAATAAGCTTTAGAATGAGATAAATGTTATTAACATAAGGTAATGAATAAAATTTATAATATAGAAAAGTAATAAGCGTTATTTATATGTAGAAATATAATGAGGGTGATATTCCTTAATAATAGTAATTATAATGACTTACAATGGTTGTCGTAGCACTGAATTGAACACTTTTAATATTTAACAGTAATGATGAATACTTTGGATGACACTTCGTCAATTGTTCTGCGAAGAAAGAGGACGAGGCTTCGCAGGACCTCGTATTTATATATTTTTACAGGAGTGATGCGGGGGTACGCGCGGTAGAGACCTTGACATAGTTTCAAAATAAGACGTAGTACGACTTCCGGGGTTTTTACAAACGGTATGGTTATTAATAGACATATTTTTGTCACGTACGCCGAATATGCGTCGCAATTAGGTTTCTGGGGTTCTTATGACTGCGAAAGGAGATACTCAACTTGTCGAAAGAATTTTGGGTATTTTATGGGAAAAGGGTTAGAGTGGCTTGGACTCTGTGAGTCGTAAAGAGGGGATTGAGACGTGGTCTCGATTTAAGAGGGTTCTGTAACGAGGGGCTTGTTTGAATTCGTTTTGGGGAAAGGATTCGTGCCTCATAGGGCGAATAGGGGACGGAGTTTTGTAACGATCATCTCGTGATGGGGACCACTAAGGTACATCATCGAGGTGGAGTTTTGTAAAGATCATCTCGTGATGGGGACCACTAAGGTACATCATCGAGGTGGAGTTTTGTATCGATCATCTTGTGTTGGTGACCGCTAAGGTACAACATCAAGGTGATCAGCGATTGGGGAGATGGGGTAAGAGTTGAGTTTGAGATTTTGTTTTGTGGAGCGATTTTGGGATTCATGAATAGATTTTGGAATAGGACCGCGCGAAAAATGGTGGGACGTCACAACAGGACGAATTGTTGCTTACCCAGCGTAATTTGGTAAACAGATGTGTAAAGGAAAAATGAAGTTATTTATTATCCGCGTCCGGGGTAAATTCAAGGTTTTGAAGGCTATTGAATAGAACCGCAGGCTCTCGTACGTCTTCTGGTTTAGAGTATAGCTGTAAAGTTAGCATTATAAGAGCACGTTCGAAAAACTTAGCAGTAAAACCCTTTAAGAAATAAAAATGCGCGCTACGTATTTGCTTCCTTCCTCATCTTTCGGTTCGACCCTGCCTAAAACCTTCTAGGGATGTGTTGTTCGCTTCGAAATTGAGTCCGTTACGTTGGTTGCAATTCATACAGCGAGTGCAGAGATGGCAGTACCAATTTCGTAGAATTCCCTAGAATCCTCCAACTTCTAGCTCATAATGCGTGCAGCAAGTGCAGAAAATAAAAGCATGGGCAGTCAATGCGCATATTACGCGCATGCGTATTGTCGCTTCACGTGTGCTTCTGTATTCTATTTTTTTATACCTATGAATTGATAGTTTGAAGTGTTTAGTTTTTATTAGTATGACCGAGAAAGCATAAATTTACGTTGTAACAAAGTTGGAAGATTTTTTATAGTATCTTTATCTTTGTACTAATTAGCTTTATACTCTGTACACTAAAGGATTCTCCCGTTAAAATAATAATAATAATAATAATAATAATAATAATAATAATAATAATAATAATAATAATAACCCCGCGTGGGCCCCGGGGGAAAAGAATAGACCAACGTAATCCCTGCGTGTCGTAAAAGGCGACTAAAAGGGAAACCACTTGAAGGGCCAACCACCCACAAGTGTGTAAGCTGGTTCCCATCACAAGAAGCCAAGCCTCGGACAAACGATGTGACGGTCGGGAACATCGTGAGAACAGAATGCCCGACCAAAATTATAATGACCCGGCTAGCACAACGGAAAACACCATAAATCCGAATAAAGATGTTTTGCAGGACATGCTCCCAGCAACCACTTTAGGAGGAAAACATAGACAGAGGATGAGATGGTCAGATGAAGTAAACCGACACCTTATATTCTGCTACTACCAAATAACAAATCTTGAAACTAACAAAACCGAATATCGATCACAACTACATACAGCTTTCACCAACAGATACCCAGAACTTAACTTTTTAACAGAACAACGATTAGCAGATCAGATACGAGTAATAATAAAAAACAAAAGAATACCTCAGCCAGAACTAGAACACATTAAACAACAGGTACAACAATTACTACAACAATCTCAAGAACAAAATAACGCACAAACAGAGGAAGAGGCAAATACACAAAACATAGAACAAACAAACGAAGAAGCGGAAACAGAACCACACAATCAGCCACAAGAAAACGAAAATATAGAACAACAAGAGGAGCAAATACAACCACAACAACAGGCATCAGTACACACAGATATAGACGAAAAGTTTGAACAAACGTACATAGAATACCAAGATACAAGCACAGAGGGTAGACCATACATACAAAAACTACCAGATAAACCACAAACTAAAACCACAATAACCCATGTCAACACAATAATACGTAATAAAATAAACAACAACACAACGATGGAAGAACTTCAGCTACTCATATATACAGGAGCACTCACCACAACAAGAATACACACCAAACAGAAAGAAGAAACATCAATGAACAACAAAACAAAACCCACGACACCGGCATAGCAACATAGATTAGAGAAAAAAATAGAAAAACTAAGGAAAAATATCGGGCAACTAACGCAATTTACACAACATAAATTATCAGATAAAAGACAAAAAGCCTTAGGAAATATATCAAAACAAGAAGCAATAGAACAATTAGAAGAAAAGAAACAGAAACTACAAGCACTAGCCAAACGACTCAGACGATACAAGAAGAGCGAGAATAGAAGAAGACAAAACCAGACATTCAACACAAATCAAAAGAAATTCTACCAGACACTGGATGGCACAAAAATTACAATTAGAAACCCACCAAACCTAGAAGTCGTCGAACATTTCTGGAGCAACATATGGGAAAATCCAACACAACACAACAGACACGCTCAATGGATACAAACAGAAACCGACAAATACAATACAATATGTCAAATGCACGATATGACAATCACCCCTGAGGAAGTCACTAAAGCAATCAACACCACACACAACTGGAAAGCACCTGGAAAAGATAAAATAATGAACTTTTGGTTAAAGAGATTCACATCAACACACATACACATAGCCGAACTGTTCAACAGATACATCACACACCCACACACAATGCCACACACACTCACACAAGGAATAACTTACCTAAAACCTAAAGACCCAGCAGACACAGAAAACCCAGCAAAATATCGCCCCATCACATGCCTACCAACAATATATAAAGTACTGACAGCAATCATCGCACGGAAAATAACCTCACACATAACACAAAATAACATAATCAATGAAGAACAGAAAGGATGTTGCAAAGAGGCGCGAGGATGTAAAGAACAACTGATAATAGACACAGAAATAACACACCAAGCCAAAATCAAACATAGATCACTACACTATGCATACATCGACTATCAAAAAGCGTTTGACAGTGTACCCCACTCATGGCTAATACAGATATTACATATATATAAAATAGACCCGGCCTTAATACAATTTCTGGAAAAGATAATGAACACTTGGAGCACTACCTTAAACATACAAGCAAACATAGGCAGTATAACATCACGACCAATATAGATAAAACGTGGGATATACCAAGGCGACTCACTAAGTGCCCTCTGGTTCTGCTTAGCTCTGAATCCGTTATCGAATATGCTGAACAACACAAAATATGGATATAACATCACTGGAACATACCCACATAAAATAACACATCTACTATACATATACGATCTCAAACTATTAGCAGCAACCAACCACCAACTCAACTATCTGCTCAAAATAACCGAAACATTCAGCACAGACATAAATATGACTTTTGGAACAGATAAATGTAAAAAAAGCAGCATAATCAAGGGAAAACAGACCAAACAAGAAAACTACACACTAAATAACAATAGCAGTATAGAAGCAATGGGAAATACAGACAACTACAAATACCTGGGATACAGACAGAAAATAGGAATAGAAAACGCAGAGATCAAAGAAGAATTGAAACAGATATACAAACAGAGACTAACAAAAATAATGAAGACAGAGCTAACAGCAAGAAACAAAACGAAAGCAATAAATACATTCGCAATACCGATACTAACATACTCATTAGGGATAGTCAATTGGAGTGACACAGATCTGGAAGCTCTCAACACACTCACACGATCACAATGTCACAAACACAGAATACACCACATACACTCAGCAAAAGAAAGATTCACATTGGACAGAAAAGATGGAGGGAGAGGATTCATAGACATTAAAAACCTAAACTACAAACAAATAGACAATCTAAGAAAATACTTTATAGAACGGGCCAGATGCAGCAGTATTCACAAAGCAATCGTGCACATAAACACATCAATCACACCACTACGATTTCACGACCAAACATACAACCCAATGGACTACATAACAACAACAGATAGGATGAAGGAAAACTGGAAACAGAAAACACTACACGGGAAACACCCACACCTATTAACCCAACCACATATTGATCAACAGGCATCCAATATGGCTAACAAAAGGTAACATATACGGCGAAACAGAAGGATTCATGATAGCAATACAGGACCAAATAATCAACACCAAGTACTACAGCAAGTATATCATAAAAGACCCAAACACAACAACTGACAGATGCAGACTATGCAAACAACAAATAGAAACAATAGATCACGTCATAGGGGGATGCACAATTTTAGCAAACACAGAAGACACAATAACGTTGCAAAGATCATCCACCAACAACTAGCTATACAATATAAACTTATACAACATCATACACCCACATATAAATACATACCACACAGCGTATTAGAGAACGACAAGCACAAACTATATTGGAACAGAAGCATTACAACAGACAAAACCATACCACACAATAAGCCAGACATCACAATTACCCACAAAGAAAACAAAAAAACACAACTAATCGAAATATCCGTACCCAACACAACAAACATACAAAAAAAAACAGGAGAGAAAATTGAGAAATACATCAACCTAGCTGAGGAAATTAAAGACATGTGGCATCAAGACAAAGTCGAAATAGTACCAATAATAATATCAAATACAGGATTCATACCACACAACATTCACCAATACACCCGCGCATTACAACTCCCTGCAAACACATACATACAGCTACAAAAATCAATAATTATCGATACATGTACAATCGCCCGAAAATTTTTAAATGCAACATAAATTAATTACAGATATAAAGAAAGCACGCTTGACCGAGGTCCGCGTGCTCTCTATGATCGACCAGACACAAGTCTGAGAAGAAAGGGGAATAATAATAATAATAATAATAATAATAATAATATTTTCTGTCACTTCGAGGAGCGGATTACGAAGTTGTAGAGTGTAATTATTCGTGATTAAAAAATCAAAGTATCCATTCATAACGTTATTTTCTGAGTACGTTTTATCGAAATAGTAAGTTTTAGCTTAATTTGTATATGTTTACCAAATTCGTGCGCTTCTACAATTACCCCTGATAACCAGATCTGAAGCGCAGAGCCTGACGTCAGATCCGTAGTCATCTGTGTCCGCATTAGGCTGCGGTCTGAGGTACAGAGCCTGACATCAGAGCCTGACGTCAGATGGGCAGCAGATTCACATCAGATCCTGCCGTTCGCCTGACAGGTATAACAGCGCCATCTGAGGGTCAGAATTGCAAACAATTCCCTACACGTGACGTCACACGGCCGTCCCTACAGGTGTATCCCTACCCTTACATAACTATCAAGCAGATTCTGCAGTTTATTAAATAATTCATTCTATTTATTTTAAAAAGTAATTATTCTTTGTTTATTAATACAGGATTGACAATTACAATTATTATAGAACATTATATAGAACATTCAATATTTACATTTATAAATCTATATACAATGCGTCCCGTAACCAGTGCTACCTATTAGGTGCGATATTAGAAAATTTCCTGTATTTTAGACTTCCTTTTTATGTGGAAGCATCATGTTTCCTGTTATGTTATCGCTGAAAACAAACACAATATTAGGAGAAAATTAAACGTAACGTATGAATAAACAGGATACATGGGGTACTTACTTCAGCTACATCTCCACACAGTACACACCCTAGGCGATCATGCATGCTCCTGCGAACATTAACATTTTGAAGAAAACATGTGTTAAATTATTATCTACTATACAAGACGCTAAACATGCGCACTTCCAGCATAACCATACTTTTCTGTCTTGCAGATAATGTAAATCTCGATTTTCGCGTCGTAGATAATTGGAAATTATTCAATTTCATAATTACCTTTGCCTTCTGGATACGTCGAGATGATTTGTCTGGATATTGATGTTTGAAATTACTTGGAATATTCTTTAATTTTGTCGGCACTGACTGCCACTGACAGTGACTGCCATCTCATACCTCGAAAACGAACACAAACTGGACGTAGAGCCTTGACCAATCACGAGTTTCGGCACTATGGTGCAGCCAATCCGAGCGTAGCCCATTATACCACATTTATTTATCCTCTACCGTGGTACATCTACCTACCTACACACCCTTCGTTTAAACCATCCGTTCTGCTTGGAGACGTACGCTCGAAGAATATTCCAAGTAATTTCAAACATCAATATCCGGACAAATCATCTCGACGTATCCAGAAGACAAAGGTAATTATGAAATTGAATAATTTCCAATTATCTACGTCGTGGAAATCAAGATTTACATTATCTGCAAGACAGAAAAGTATGGTTATGCTGGAAGTGCGAATGTTTAGCGTCTTGTTTAGTAGATAATAATTTAACACATGTTTTCTTCTAAATGTTAATGTTCGCAGGAGCATGCATGATCGCCTAGGGTGTGTACTGTGTGGAGATGTAGCTGAAGTAAGTATCCTATGTATCCTGTTTATTCATACGTTACGTTTAATTTTCTCCTAATATTGTGTTTGTTTTCAGCGATAACACAACAGGAAACATGTTGCTTCCACACAAAAAGGAAATCTAAAATACAGGAAATTTTCTAATATCGCACCTAATATGTAGCACTGGTTACGGAACGCATTGTATATAGATTTATAAATGTAAATATTGAATGTTCTTCTTCGAATTTATATGCTCTACCTATATTATTTTGTAATAATTGTAATTGTCAATCCTGTATTAATAAACAAAGAATAATTACTTTTTAAAATAAATAGAATGAATTATTTAATAAACTGCAGAATCTGCTTGATAGTTATGTAAGGGTAGGGATACACCTGTAGGGACGGCCGTGTGACGTCACGTGTAGGGAATTGTTTGCAATTCTGACCCTCAGATGGCGCTGTTATACCTGTCAGGCGAACGGCAGGATCTGATGCGAATCTGCTGCTCATCTGACGCCAGGCTCTGATGTCAGGCTCTGTACCTCAGACCGCAGCCTAATGCGGACACAGATGACTACGGATCTGATGTCAGGCTCTGTACCTCAGACCGCAGCCTAATGCGGACACAGATGACTACGGATCTGACGTCAGGCTCTGCGCTCTCACGGCAGACCCTGCTGCCAATCTGACGTCAGATTGCAGACATCTGGTTATCAGGGACTACTATCAATTACATTCTAATTGATTTTAGCTTCAATTTTCAGGTTTACAGATCTATGCGCTTCATAAGGTTATGGCTGGACAAAATAAGTCCACACAACTCGTTAAATAGAGTAATTGTGTATTTGTTAAAATTGTAAGGACACATGCCCTAAATAAACACCCTACAAAGAAATAAGCAAATGTTTGTAAATCACCATTTCTCGTCCTAATGGAAATTTTGATTTTCTAACCACGCATAATTACGTTTCTCGATTTCATAGAGATACCGTTCCCGCGTACAATAATATTTTGGATGAATGTTAAGTTATAAAAAATTGACAAATGTAGCGTAAAAGAACGAAATATCCAATAAACATTTATTGTCATGTAGCATATATGTAGGTTATCTTTTCTGTCACTTCGAGTAGCGGACCACAGAATGTGGTGTATGTTTTTCAAAGCGTACGTAAAGAGACAAATACGCATGCGCGCATGAACTGCACGCTTCATGCGCTAGAGGTGGGAGAATTCTAGGGAATGCTGTGCGTCACCAACGCAACCAATGCACGCATAGAATGAAACGGAACGGTTTTCTCTGCAGCCTATGCGCATAATGCGTGAATCGGAGCACAACCCTAGTTAGTCTTAAGCAAATGCTTAAGGGGGTAGACACGTCACGTGGTCTGGCCGCCGAGGCCGGTCGGTATTACAGCAGATTTTTTCTGCACAGAAATGGTAATACCCATAGATACGCGGCTGCCTGTGCACGCGAGAGGGAGCTGTTTGCTATTTCCATATTTTATTTTGAATGTGGAAAGAAATTCTCAGCTGTTGCGTTGTACTTTTTAAACAGAAAGTCTGTTGGTACTGTAAACGTAGAAAATTCATTGTACATTTGCTTGAAATGTGCTTATGCTACAATATTCTACGTTGGCAGTAAGGAATTATAAGTGAAAAGGAAAAATACATGAGGGCATGTCCCCAGAAAATGAAGTTTGTTAGGATAGGCATTTTTTAATTAGCAAAACACTGAAACAGAACATGAAATACACATCCTATGCACAAAACTGTTATGAACAAACATATATAAAATTGTGTTTGATGTTGAATTCAACGCGTGATTATTATGTGGCCCCTCCTCGAAGTGACAGGAAATATAACCTATGTATATGCTATATGACAATAAATGTTTAGCGGCTATTTCGTTCTATTACGCTACATTTGTGAACTTTTCATCATCCTTCCGGAACATTATTATTACGCCGCAACGGTATCTTTAGGAAATCGGGTATGGCTTATAGGTTATATTTTCTGTCATTTGGAGGAGCGTATTTTCTGTCCTCGAAGTGACAGAAAATATAACCTATACGTTATACCCGATTTCCTAAAGATATCGTTGCGGCGTAATAATAATGTTTTGGAAAGATGATAAAGAGTTCACAAATGTAGCGCTAAAGAACGAAATAGCCGCTCAACAATTGAATTCCCCATGATTAAATTAATTCAATAATAGCGCTTTAAATAAAAATTGGCTCGGGTTATTTAAGTATTGCCCATCTTTGGTATTTTGCCATATAATTGAGGCAGTGAGAATAACGACGGACTAACCCACATTCTTTTCGAAATTGAGTTAGTAGCAATAACGTATTCCAATAGGCTTTACTAATCATATCGATGGCTTAGTACACACATATTGTATGTCCACTTTTAGCGTGTTTTGAGAAAAACAGGTTCAAACATTCAATGGTACTTTATAATTAAATAAATACTTTTTGCATTATTGTATTATTATATATATGTAATATAGGTATCACTGAAAATATGTAATTAGTAGTATAAGTTAGAATCTGCAAAATTATAATAATAATTCCATAACAATACTGCGAAGATGGACATGCTATATGTAATCAAGTACAGAGGAGGACATAGTATACTGAATGATATTGTATACAAATGAACGAAAGGAATAATAACTGGAAATAATCTCACTTCAATATTACCCTGATAACCAGATCTGAAGCGCAGAGCCTGACGTCAGATCCGTAGTCATCTGTGTCCGCATTAGGCTGCGGTCTGAGGTACAGAGCCTGACATCAGGACCTGACGTCAGATTGGCAGCAGATTCACATCAGATCCTGCCGTTCGCCTGACACGTGTAACAGCGCCATCTGTGGGCCAGAATTTTCAATCCATTCGCTATCCGTGACGTCACATGCCCGTCCCTTCCCTTACATAACCATCAAACAGATTCCTATATTAAATAATTAATTCTACTTATTTAACAAAGTATTTATTTTTTATTAATATACAGGATCGATGATTGATACAATTTTTACAAAATAAGTTGCGCATATAAATACAAAGAGGGACTTTATACATTTAAATTTGAAAATCCACGATATTAGAAAATTCCATTGAATATTTTGCATGTCCTTTTGTGGAAAAGCATCATATTTCCTGTTGTGTTAGCGCTGAAAACAAACACAATATTAGTATAAAATTAAACGTAACGTATGAATAAACAGGATACATGCGATACTTACATCAGCTCCATCTCCACACAGTACACATCCTAGGCGATCATGCATGCTCCTGCGAACATTAACATCTATAAGAAAACATATGTTAAATTATTATCTACTAAACAAGACACTAAACATTCGCACTTCGCACATAACCATACTTTTCTGTCTTGCAGATGATGTGAATTTCGATTTCCGCGACGTAGATAATGGGAAATTATTCAATTTCATGATTACCTTCGCCTTCTGGATAAGTCGAGATGATTTGTCTGGATATTGTTGTTTGAAATTACTTGGAATATTCTTCGAACGTACATCTTCAAGCAGAACGGATACCACTTTGAACAAAGGGTATGTAGGTAGGTAGATGTACCACGGTAGAGGATCACTAAATGTGGTATAATGTTCTACGCTCGGATTGGCTGCACCATAGTGCCGAAACTCGTGATTGGTCAAGGCTCTACGACCAGTTTGCGTTCGTTTTCGAGGTTTGAGATGGCAGTCACTGGTAGTGGCAATCAGTGCCAGCAAAATCGAAGGATATTTCACGCGATTCTATGCATCAATATCCAGAAAAATCATCTCGACGTATCCAGAAGGCAAAGGTAATCATGAAATTGAATAATTTCCAATTATCTACGTCGCGGAAATCGACATTCACATTATCTGCAAGACAGAAAAGTATGGTTATGTGCGAAGTGCGAATGTTTAGCGTCTTGTTTAGTAGATAATAATTTAACATATGTTTTCTTATAGATGTTAATGTTCGCAGGAGCATGCATGATCGCCTAGGATGTGTACTGTGTGGAGATGGAGCTGATGTAAGTATCGCATGTATCCTGTTTATTCATACGTTAAGTTTAATTTTATACTAATATTGTGTTTGTTTTCAGCGCTAACACAACAGGAAATATGATGCTTTTCCACAAAAGGACATGCAAAATATTCAATGGAATTTTCTAATATCGTGGATTTTCAAATTTAAATGTATAAAGTCCCTCTTTGTATTTATATGCGCAACTTATTTTGTAAAAATTGTATCAATCATCGATCCTGTATATTAATAAAAAATAAATACTTTGTTAAATAAGTAGAATTAATTATTTAATATAGGAATCTGCTTGATGGTTATGTAAGGGAAGGGACGGGCATGGGACGTCACGGATAGCGAATGGATTGAAAATTCTGGCCCACAGATGGCGCTGTTACACGTGTCAGGCGAACGGCAGGATCTGATGTGAATCTGCTGCCAATCTGACGTCAGGCCCTGATGTCAGGCTCTGTACCTCAGACCGCAGCCTAATGCGGACACAGATGACTACGGATCTGACGTCAGGCTCTGCGCTCTCATGGCAGACCCTGCTGCCAATCTGACGTCAGATTGGTAACAGATGGTTATCAGGGGAATAAATATTTTATTCAAAATACTTGGCGCTGCTCTCTGAATTGGTGTTGCTAAACTGAATAAATATGCATAAATTGCATTAAAATCTTTTTCTTTCTTTCTTGTCTCTGTGGTGTCTTGTCTTGTTTTATTTATTAACCAAGACAATTAACATTTTTTCGGAGAGCAGCGCCAAGTATTTTGAATAAAATATTTATTCGTATTAAAATATTGATTTGTATAAAAATATGTCGGCTTAATATTATGGAGTACATTTTTTTCTTTGTATAAATAGCCATTGTGATAATTGGCGCAATTGTTGTATCTCATCACTTTTGTAAAGTTAAATATAGCATATTAAGAAATTCCCTGATAACCAGATGTCTGCAATCTGACGTCAGATTGGCAGCAGGGTCTGCCGTGAGAGCGCAGAGCCTGACGTCAGATCCGTAGTCATCTGTGTCCGCATTAGGCTGCGGTCTGAGGTACAGAGCCTAACATCAGGGCCTGACGTCAGATGGGCAGCAGATTCACATCAGATCCTGCCGTTCGCCTGACACGTATAACAGCGCCATCTGAGGGTCAGAATTGGCAAACAATTCCCTACGCGTGACGTCACACGGCTGTCCCTACAGGTGTATCCCTACCCTTACATGACTATCAAGCAGATTCTGCAGTTTATTAAATAATTCATTCTATTTATTTTAAAAATTAATTATTCTTTGTTTATTAATACAGGATTGACAATTACAATTATTATAGAACATTATATAGAACATTCAATATTTACATTTATAAATCTATATACAATGCGTCCCGTAACCAGTGCTACCTATTAGGTGCGATATTAGAAAATTCCCTGTATTTTAGACTTCCTTTTTGTGTGGAAGCATCATGTTTCCTGTTGTGTTATCGCTGAAAACAAACACAATATTAGGAGAAAACTAAACGTAACGTATGAATAAACAGGATACATGGGATACTTACTTCAGCTACATCTCCACACAGTACACACCCTAGGCGATCATGCAGGCTCCTGCGAAAATTAACATTTAGAAGAAAACATGTGTTAAATTATTATCTACTAAACAAGACGCTAAACATTCGCACTTCCAGCATAACCATACTTTTCTGTCTTGCAGATAATGTAAATCTTGATTTCCACGACGTAAATAATTGGAAATTATTCATTTTCATAATTACCTTTGTCTTCTGCATACATCGAGATGATTTGTCCGGATATTGATGTTTGAAATTACTTGGAATATTTTTCGGGCGCACGTCTCCAAGCAGAACGGATGGTTTAAACGAAGAGTATGTAGGTAGGTAGATGTACCACGTTAGAGAATAAATAAATGTGGTATAATGTGCTACGCTCGGATTGGCTGCACCATAGTGCCGAAACTCGTAATTGGTCAAGGCTCTACGTCCAGTTTGCGTTCGTTTTCGAGGTATGAGATGGCAGTCACTGTCAGTGGCAGTCAGTACCGACAAAATTGAAGAATATTCGAAGTAATTTCAAACATCAATATCCAGACAAATCATCTCGACGTATCCAGAAGGCAAAGGTAATTATGAAATTGAATAATTTCCAATTATCTACGTCGCGAAAATCGAGATTTACATTATCTGCAAGACAGAAAAGTATGGTTATGCTGGAAGTGCGAATGTTTAGCATCTTGTTTAGTAGATAATAATTTAACGCATGTTTTCTTATAAATGTTAATGTTCGCAGGAGCATGCATGATCGCCTAGGGTGTGTACTGTGTGGAGATGTAGCTGAAGTAAGTATCCCATGTATCCTGTTTATTCATACGTTACGTTTAATTTTCTCCTAATATTGTGTTTGTTTTCAGCGATAACACAACAGGAAACATGATGCTTCCACACAAAAAGGAAGTCTAAAATACAGGGAATTTTCTAATATCGCACCTAATAGGTAGCACTGGTTACGGGACGCATTGTATATAGATTTATAAATGTAAATATTGAATGTTCTATATAATGTTCTATAATAATTGTAATTGTCAATCCTGTATTAATAAACAAAGAATAATTAATTTTTAAAATAAATAGAATGAATTATTTAATAAACTGCAGAATCTGCTTGATAGTTATGTAAGGGTAGGGATACACCTGTAGGGACAGCCGTGTGACGTCACGCGTAGGGAATTGTTTGCCAATTCTGACCCTCAGATGGCGCTGTTATACGTGTCAGGCGAACGGCAGGATCTGATGTGAATCTGCTGCCCATCTGACGTCAGGTCCTGATGTCAGCCCAGATAGCACACCTCGTCTTAGAGACGTCTAGTTTATGTCCATTTTAGGTCGGAACGTCTTGATTTGTAACAAGACGTCTTTAAGACGTCTTTAAGACGCCTTTCGGACGTCTTTAAGACTTTACCAGACGTTGTGCTATCTGGGAGGCTCTGTACCTCAGACCGCAGCCTAATGCGGACACAGATGACTACGGATCTGACGTCAGGCTCTGCGCTTCAGATCTGGTTATCAGGGTTTATATTAATTTACGACAATGTTTTTAAATGGAATTCTTTATGATGGAATTATAGAACCAACAGCAATAGCATTAACATCAACTGCATCAGTTTCAACAGAATCAACATCAACATCAAAATTACAAGTTATGGGAGAGGAGTTGTTCAATCCCAAAAGAAATGAATTACCGTTGACAATGCAAGTTAGTCAATATAAGTTAAAGACCTTGTAAATGTAGTGCAAAGCAGTAAATTCGCGTAACTCTAATAATAACAATCATTTTTTAATAGAATAAATACTAAAAATAAAAATGCAAAATTATATTTCATTAATTTATTTCCTATTTGTAATTAAATTGCCTAATAATGGCACATACGGAACCCGCACACGCCGATTTTAATGGAGCTTTTGAAAGATGTTGTTCTCCAAATGTTTCTCTAAGAACTACTTCATACAAAAGCCCCATTAAAATTGGCGTGCGCGGCTTCCGTATGTGCCGTTGTTAGGCAATACCATAATTCCAGGATTCAATTTTGCCGCTTTTTATGATTTAGTGGGCGGCACAATTCACCAGAGGGTGCTGATTTGCCCTCGACCACCATCATCTATGTTGAGACTTTGTGCTACGTCCATTATATTCTTATGTCCATTGTATTTCTTGGAACGTAGTTTTCTTTTTTGTTTTTATAGTAATGTCGAATAATAAAAGAGAACACGGTGAAAGTGATAACGAGGATGATTGGGTAGGACCACTACCTTCAGAAGCTGTACCTAAAAAGAAACAGAAAGGTTCATACATAAGCTATATCTGTTAAGTCTACTGTGATGTTCTGATATTTTTGTACATGAAACTATTAAATAAAATTCATAGCTCTTCAACTAGTTTCTCATTTCTTTCACTTACTATGAAACTCATTAGTTAGTTTGTATTACAAATGTACAGATGTATTTAATAAAATAGTATTATTGAATTTATCTCTATTCTTGCATTATTTATTGAAATGAGTTATACAAAAGTTTCTTCTATATAGCATTTCATATATTTATCTTAATGCAACAAATTCATTTCATTCAATTTTCCTTTGTATATTTTAGTTCTAGAATACGAACAAGTGTATATAGATAATTTACCATGCTGCGAGTGCTATGAAAAATCTTATATGCACAGAGATGTAATTACTCATATATTAGTGACAAAGTCAGTATTCATTATCATATTTATTAATCTGTTATTTCCTGTCTTGCGCCAATAGTAATTGTGATTTAATTTGTTCCCATATATTAATACAGATCGAATTATGTGGTAACTGGTAGTTACGATGGACATGTTAAATTTTGGAAGAAGCAAGAAGAGCTCATAGAATTTGTAAAACATTTTCGTGCGCACCTGATGGCTATACAGTCCATGGCTGCTAGTTGCAATGGTGTTCATGCGTGTACAGTTAGTTTAGATAAAACAATTAAAATTTTCGATGTTATCAATTTTGGTAAGTATTGGATAATGATTACACATTCCAATACATTCTGATGTTTACTTACTGTTTAATCATTCAATAAATTGAAATTTTATTTCAGATATGATTAATATGATAAAGCTAGATTTTGTACCACTTTGTTGTGAGTGGATGTATTCACCTGGTGATGCAATATCCACTGTTGCAATTTCTGCTCAAGACTCAAATAAAATATTCGTTTACGATGGACAAGGATCGGAGATACCATTACATGTGTTTGAAAAACTACATACTAAACCTGTTGTTGCTATGAAAGTAGGAAAAGTTATAAGTATTGTACTTCATGTATTTTGTATAACAATATTTATACAAATTTTAATTGTCTGCAGTACAATCCTGTGTACGAAACATGCATTTCTGTGGATAAAGCAGGAATTCTGGAATATTGGACAGGACCTAAAATGGAATACAGGTTTCCCAAATGTGTTACATTTGACTCGAAGCTAGACACAGATTTATTTGAATTTGCAAAAAATAAGACTTATCCGTGTGGATTAGCTGTGTCGCCAGATGGCAAAAAGTTTGCTTCCCTCAGTGGAGATAGGAAAGTTAGAGTTTTCAATTTTCATACTGGAAAATTATATAGGGTATTGGATGAAACGCTGCAAAGATTTTCTGAATTGCAACAAATGACGCAACAACTACCTAATATGGAATTTGGGCGAAGGTATAATTTGTTTTAAAAGTAAATTTACATTAAAAATTGGAGTGTCAGTTTTGTCATGGTAATGAATTTTTCAGAATGGCTGTTGAAAGGGAGCTCGATAAAACGGAAACTAATTTGGGAAACATAACTTTTGATGAATCTGGTTACATGATTTTATACAGCACAATGTTAGGTGTAAAGCTTGTAAATTTGTATACAAATCGATGTATTAGAATCATGGGAAAACCTGAAAATATTCGTCCTATGCAGCTAGCCCTATTCCAGGTATTTATGCAATAAAAAAATACAGTATTTCTATATCACTGTAGTTAAATTTTTCTTTGAAATACTTTTTGCGTACTTTAAAAAAACAAAGGGAAAAGCAAGGAGAACTACAGCTGCTCTGACTGTTGAAATGGAAGCCTCAGAAAATCCAACACTGGAAATGAATCGTCCCGATTCCACTCTATTTTGTACAGCTTATAAAAAGAATAGATTTTATATGTTTACAAGAAGAGAGCCAGAGGACACCAAAAGTCAAGAATGCGACAGAGATGTTTTTAATGAAAGACCATCTAAAGAGGATATCATTTCTTCTACCGAAGCTGTCAATGTGCAAAAGATTTTTGATACTGCAATTATTCATACCACTCTTGGAGACATTCATCTGAATCTATTCGGCAAAGAAGTTTCAAAAACAGTGGAGAATTTCTGTGTTCATTCGAAGAATGGTTATTACAATGGACACGTGTTTCATAGAGTAATCAAAGGGTTTATGATTCAGACCGGCGATCCCACTGGAACTGGTACCGGTGGGGAAAGTATATGGGGAGGTGAATTTGAAGATGAATTTAGACCACATTTAAAACACGATAGACCATACACTTTAAGTATGGCCAATGCAGGACCAAACACAAATGGCAGTCAATTTTTCATTACTTTAATGCCAACTGTAAGCCACATTCGTTTGTGCCATAAGTTTCATTACACTTCAACGCAATGAGAGTTCAGAGTTTTCTAATTGTAATTTAATACTTCTTGCAGCCTTGGTTGGATAATAAGCACACAGTATTTGGAAGAGTAGTAAAGGGAATGGAAGTTGTACAAAACGTCAGCCAAGTGAAAACTAATCCAAAAACTGATAAGCCATATGATGACATTCGAATAGTTAGTGTTACTGTGAAATAATATTTTAAAATAAACACGTACAACAATATATTTTTCTAACCACTTGTTTTCATGATATTCTATTTACCTTCTGTTTGAACCATCATTTTTCGTTCTACTTCATTTCATATTGAAGTCCTCTTATAAAGTTATAAATTCCGGTTAACCTTGTGAACTTCCCTGATAACCAGATGTCTGCAATCTGACATCAGATTGGAAGCAGGGTCTGCCATGAGAGCGCAGAGCCTGACGTCAGATCCGTAGTCATCTATGTCCGCATTAGGCTGCGGTCTGAGGTACAGAGCCTGCCGGCCAGTGATGCCAGAATGAGGACGGGTTCAGTGATGCCAGATTCGGGACGGGATCTCTCGAGAATTTCCCCCACCACGCATGCACACTACGCCGGAGCTGCGTATCCGTGAGCTCGGCGCTTCGGGCAACGTCGGGAAAGACGAGAGAGAAAACGAATGTGTGTCTTTCTCTCTCGCTCTTGAAACGCTGTGATCCAAGGTGGGGAGCAAGCGACACGCAGCCGTGCGCGATCTTCTTGAATGCCTCGAGATACACTTTTCACTTTCCGACATACTATGTATAATACTCTTGTAATGAAAAAAAATTTGCAAAAAGTTTTGTTACGGAAACCACGTTTTAAGACCTCGTGATCACGTTTTGACTATTTAGAAAAGAGCTTTTTTTTAAATATCTCATATATTTGTTAACACGATTACGTTTAAACGGCAAAATGGATTTCAATGAAACTTTATATTTAAATTTTATGTATATAAAATTCACGAAAAATGATAATTATCCCGAAAAATGATAATTACCCGTTATGATTCTTCGATTTTTCAGATATACGAACTAAATTCTACATAAAAAAAGATTAAATAAAGTTCTTCTGTAACTACTTTAACAAAGAAAAATGTACATTCATAATTTCTTGTTTTCATTTTAAATTTCCATACTTTTTATTCGAGCTATTTCTATTTTTTAAACCTTAAAATGAATTTTTTTTTATTAAAAGATGAATATTTTGATACTGTAAACTGGTGAACTTTGTTAAAATTAGAATCCACTCTTGGCCAGTAGCATGGGCGCTGTAGCAGCCTTCGATAAAAGATATTTTTCAAAGTATGATCTAAAATCTAAACGTAATCACATTCCTCGCTAGATTTTTCGATAATTATATCAAGTTGCGACAAAGAATCACGCACTATTTATAAATTAATTACGCGCAGCGTGCACGCTACCGCTCGATGAAAACTATGGGAAAGTGGTCTCTTCCATCGGGAGGGAAATGTAAACGATTCGTTATGCAAAGCTAACATCGCGATATACGGTACATTAAAATGTGTAAATCGGTATAAAGGAATTGTACATGAATAAGAGAGAAAGGTAACTGGTAAATGCATCTGAGGCTGTTCGGTACTGTCACCATTGTCATGCTGTTATTTCTTTTAGCCTTCTCTTCGATTTTTCTCTTTCCTGAATTTTTCTTACTATTTTACGATTTCCTATGTATTCTTTTCGTTTCTCGTTGCGAGGGTTCGCTCGGGCCTGGTTTTCGTCAAGTACATTTGACGGTCAGATCCGCGCGAACCCAAGTGTATATTTTGTTTACGTGTCCGATGCGTTTCGTAGGGGGTCGTGCAGTCGCGTTTCGTGACATTTAACCGTCATTTCAGTAGAATTAGAGATCAGGTGGTGGGTACTATTTGTTTCGCGCTGTCTGCATGTTTTTCGTGTCTATCATTTCTCATTTCGTGAATTCGGATCTGTCGTTTTGGAAGTGTAGTGTGTAATCGGTAGCCCCCTATATCACCCCTTTTCTATACGCTAGCATTTGCTTGTTGCTTTGTATATAATATTTTTTCTACATATTTCAATTTTTTCGTGGTAAGTACGATAGAAACGTTTGAGAAAACAGGTGAAAAGGCTACTCCTGTTTATCGGCCGTTGTGGGAAACGAATGAGAAGTTCCGATTGCAGATTCGCGAAGTACCTAATGATAAAAGCCTTTTCTACTGTTCTTCATGCGAGAAACAAATAGTACCCACCACCTGATCTCTAATTCTACTGAAAAGACGGTTAAATGTCGCGAAGCGCGACTGCGCGACCCCCACGAAACGCATCGGTCACGTAAACAAAGTAAACTTCAAAAAAGTAAAAAAATTACGCCAAGTACATGAAAATCAAATAACTCACAAAAAATAGAAGATAATAATATAAATCACAAAAAAATAGAAGAAAATATACAACAGATAAATCACAAAAAGAGAAGATAATAATATCACAAAAAATAGAAAAATATACAATACAAAAAAAGATGTGAAATCAAAATGAGCTGCCAGTCCATACAGGTGCTTTCTAACTGCGCTTAAGATGACACAACTACATACACCCAGCTAAAATGCTGGGTTCATACATTCCATTACTCATATCGCGGGCATTTTATTTATCCCATCAAAAAGAATCCCATTTAAAAACATTGTCGTAAATTAATTAATAGCTTTACAAAGTTAATGATATACAAAAATTGCGCCAATTATAATAATGGCTATTTATACAAAGAAAAAAATGTATTACATAATATTAAGCAGATATATTTTTATACAAGTAAATATTTTAATACGAATAAATATTTTATTCAAAATACTTGGCGCTGCGATCTAAAATACATAAACATATACATACGAGTATTAGAAACGCTGTCAGATGTATTCTACATATATTTAATTCGAATATCATACGTAGCATATGCACATACACACATTCACGAACGCACGCACAAGAAAGACAGAAAAAGATTATTGTAATTTATACATATTTATTCAGTTTAACAACATCAATTCGGAGAGCAGCGCCAAGTATTTTGAATAAAATATTTATTCGTATTAAAATATTTATTTGTATAAAAATATATCTGCTTAATACTATTTAATACATTTTTTCTTTGAATAAATAGCCATTGTTATAATTGGCGCAATTTTTGTATATCGTTAACTTTGCAAAGCTATTAATTAATTTACGACAATGTTTTTAAATGGGTAATTAAAATGCCTGCGATATGAGTAATGGAATGTATGAACCATGGACCTAAGAATAGAGAGGACGGAGCCCAAAGTCTCACTATTGGTGAGGGGGTCGAACCAGTTAATCGGTACGGGGGGAAGCCGTTGTGGAAGACTTGTGATTGGCGGAGTAGTACGCATGCTTCCCGCTTTATTTGAAATAGAAAGCTGAATGTCACTTTCACAAAATAAAACTTAAATGGAATAACATAACATCACATCATACTTATTTTATTTAGTAACTACATTAATAAATAAATGGGTAATTAAGATAAAAGTCTATTTATTCCGAATAAGAAATAATACAACTATTCACCGTACATAAAACTAACTTAAAGAACATACAACTAATGTAATTATAGGCAATCTAATGCCCTTTGAATTGTATTAAATTTGTATAGAATTGTCTACACGCAGACATATTGCTTGTTTCTGACTTTTAAATGTAAAACAGTCTTGTTTTCACATATTTTTGTATAATGCATCTTATCAAATGAATGCGGTGATTTTCAAGTGCGTCCTGATTGTGGGCATGTTCAATAATGTTTTGAAAAATTACTTCGCAACCTAGAAATTGAGTAAGTACCATTGCGGTAAGATACATTTCGGAATATTTTCTTTTAAGTACTTCCCCACTACTTTCTTTTAATGCAAATCGAATCGCTTTTTTCAGATTTGTGGCAAGCTGTATAAACATCGTCCGACGGATAACATAAACCACTTCGATTTTTAAATTTAATTAAATTGTACTTATCAGTAGAGTTCGAAACTATCAACGCATCGATACATGTTTCACAATAAAGTTTGGAACGTAAGTATTTTACAATAAAGTACGCATGTACGCAATAACACGTTCTGAAAACTCTGAAATACTTAAAATATCTGGTACATAATCGTGGATTTCAATAGCTTCAGAAGCCGCAGTCCAAGTTCGATCAAGTGTCGCATAATCTGTAGATTTCGGAAGACGAATTAATAATATTTAATGAGACAGTTCTTGATGAAACATGCAATATTGAGACGTGTTCAATAGATATACAATTACCAGTCTCATTTGCTCTTAATTCATTGTGTAATAACAATTTTTTAAATGCCACCGAGAACTGACGTCCCGTCGGATTATTGTTGTGTCCTCCGTGTAGAGCTGTTCGAGTACTCGAATATTCGAGTAGTTCGAAATTCGAGTCGAGCCGGGACTCGGTTTCCGAGCCGAGCCGAGTACTCGAATGAAGCGAGCGGCTGGAAACAATCAGGTGGCACGAATGATCCACATGTTTCGTTCGTCAATCGCTACCTTCACTATGCGATCTACTCGCTTTTTAATCGAGCCGCTCGCTTTTTAATCGAACCGCTCGCTTTAATCGAGCCGCTCGGTTCTTTCGAGCGCTCGGCTCGGATCGGTTATTCGAACCGAGTATATCCCGGCTCGCTTGTTCCGAGTACTCGAACAGCTCTACCTCCGTGGGACCGGATACAACTGAAAAATGTCTCAATATGGTCCTGACTCACTTTATATGTGGGTATGTATTTCAGGAGAGAGCTGCTGCTACTTTCGCAAAGTTTGGTATACATATTTTTCAAACTTTCGATGCAAATTAAAAACCCAATGAATCCCGTTTTCTTTGAACTATCAATTAAAAGCTTACCGTTGATTAACTTTAAATTTTTTAAATAAATCGTAATTTCGTCTAATTTTTCAAAAATCAAATCCTTATTGCTAGCATTTAATGCCTTTTTATAATTAACTGTATTTGTATGTTTAAATATATTATAACCCTTAATATTTCGCGTATTAAAAATATCGAAAAGATCATTCACTTTTTCTATAAATTCTATTGTTGGCCCGCAGCTTAAAAATTCCTGTAATTTGAGGTCGTCTTTACAAACTTTTAAAGCAGCTGCAACTGACTTACTGAATAACTGAGCAGCTAGCCGAACCTTCATCTTTTGCTTAATATAATTAATGTGGGCACTGCGCACCTTGTTTCCCAAATGCATACCCTCATAAACTTGAATATCATGCAATATGTTAAAAAATTTCCATGCTATTAATCCACCATTCCCATCGCGAAACGTACCTTCACTTCCCAGAGTATTTCGAATTAATTTTAGCATGTGGCACGGGTCTAAAAATACATCAATTTCTTCGGACGTAATGGGATGTTTAAACCACCACTTATAACTATCGAGATTCTTCTGCAACGCTTTCTTTTCAGTTTCAAGGTTATCATTGTTAGTAAAGACCAGTGATTTTACCGCAGCGAAATTTGTAGCTGTACCGTCACATGTAAGCGATACCACTTTTACTTTCGAACTGTGTAAAGCTATCACACACTGATTAACTAAACCTGCAATATCTGGAGCGGATAAACTGTGTATTAAAAAGTAAGCGATAGGAATTTTCCACGAGTGGTTAATAGAATTTACTAAGAAAACCAACGCTTCCCTAGCTAGAACAGGTGATTCATTATCACCAAACGGCATTGATTTCCCTAAATCGACAAGACCTTTACTATCTTTATCGGAATGTCTCATAATATGCATGCCATCAAACATAAAAGAAAGAAGCAGAGGATACTCAGCTTTTTCAGCTCTTCTTTTTATAGCATCTACTGCTTCTGAACAAATGCCAGGTTCGCCGTTGACAACCCGATACCATTTCGATATTGTTTTAGGATGAGGAAGAGCGGAGTTAAATTTTCGACGCAAGTACACATAAAGCCGGGGCCACACCTGAATGCGTATACGCTGAGCAGGCTGAGCGCGCATGAATGACGCATGCGGAGGGGTCGAAAGTGCCATTGTATCTTTCTTCAGCAACTTCTGTGCTTAACTTAGCCCACTCCGCAGTCGTAAAGATAGTGTGATACATAGTTAGCTAAATAAACATACAGCTCAACCCTCCGAGTCATCCCGTTTACCAATACAGAGTGATTGTCCACCGACGCGTGTCAAAGAGTTGCCACCTGGTACCCCGTGGCTAGGACAACCCCCTGCAGTGCCTCACCGAATTTGATGGGTTTCGATCCTTCAAACGGTTGGAATACCATTAAAAATTCAGAAATGTTCAAGAGTTCCGCATTTCTCATCACATCTTTGCGAAAACGACGTCAATTTATTCCTTATGTTTCGCCGATGAAACTAACACCAAGAACAATGTAATTCAGACCATAATGAAGGAAATTTCAGGCAAAATTGTTTTATATCATTTCAAGCTGAATTCTTTAAAAATAGTCGGATTTATATGAAATTTGGAATGATTTTCATCGGAAAAACATAAGGAATCCATCGGCATCCCTTCCATATCGATACGATAAAGAATAAGGAATTATTTTATTTCTGAAACAGGTATGAATCCTGGATCAACCGCAGCGATTCCAGGTCGGCACCCCGCTGTCAAGGGTGAAAATATGAAACATTCATTACAGCGTATTAAGAAAGTCTTTATTCTTTATCATATTGATATGGCAGTGACAGCAATGGATTCCTTATGTTTTTCCGATGAAAATGATATTCAATGTCATCTAAATCGAACTACTTTTGCATAAGGTGACGTACCACGGGGTGTTATCCTCGCCACGGGGTACGAGGCGGCATCCTTGGACGGGCGTTGCTGGTGAATCACCCTGTCTAGTCATACCAACTAGTCATCCGCGCAATCCTCCACAACATCCTTCAACCTTTGCACTCTTACCCATCAACCCCTCCACCTCTAGCTAGTACCTTAGGCCTAAACCGTAAGACCGTATATATATAAGTCGGTAAGACGCAGGGCCAGTTCAGTTTAGTCTCTGGTCAACGGACGAACCTCTGCTTGTATTAAATATACATATCCAATTCAACAAGTGTTGTCTTTCGATATTACAATCGGTGACAAACGTATCGTGAGAATCCAAGAGTGCTCGATCTACAACTCTTGTGCGTCCTCACACCCAGACCGTCACAATGGCATCGAAGGAACATCTCATTATTGCGAGCGCAGCTTTTCTTTTAACGAACAAATTATTAAAAGAAAAGCAAACTAAACACAAAGCAGAGAGACGATGGTGGATAACGGAACTATATAAACGCAGAAATGAAGAGGGACGCAATATCTTGAATGAATTAAAAGTTGAGCTTAGCACGGGACAGTTTAAGAATTTTGTGCGAATGTCCAGTGAGGATTTTGAAGTACTCATTCAGATGATCGGACCAAAAGTGATGAAGGAAGATACACGGTTCAGGGACGCTATTCCCGTTTCACTGAGGTTGGCAATAACATTACGCTTTCTAGCAACAGGCGATTCGTATACAAGCTTGCAATGTGTTTTTAAAGTGTCAAGGCAAGCAATATCGACTATAGTAATGGAAGTTTGTCCTGCGCTAATTGAAGGTTTAAGAAGTCATGTAAAGGTAAGTCCAAACTACAAATTTCATTTTATTATAATAACTATTTATTGCGGTTCTGGGGTGTATCTGTTGAAAGTTACGTGTTCTACGGGATTCGCGGGGTCAGATAGGAACATGCTCGGGGGATATATATGATTGAAGTGTGGTGAGAAAGGGGTTGTGGGGGGGATATTACAATTAGCATATGGATCATATTGGTCATATTGACCCATGTCCGCCTGGAACAAAATGTTGCTCATGTGGTGTTCCACAATGGATGCAACTCTGACGGGGTACGATCTTAGTTTGTGGGCTATATGCTCCCCATACGCCCCAAACCTGTCGCTTTTCGCCGCGGTATTCAATTGCTGGTATGTTTCTTGCAATATGTGAAACGTTTCTTCTATCCTCGGGTCTTCGTCGTTTCTTGTCCTTCTTGTTGCTGCTGCTGCTACTGGTGGTGGTGGTCGTGGTGGTGGTGCTCGTCGTGGTGCTGGTGATGGTGTTTCTGCATTATGTAATGTTGTGGATGGTCCAGCAATTGCGCAATCTTCATGTGGCGGAGTGGATACTCTGGCTTCACCACACTCTGCCTCCGTCTCCGTATCCATTAAAGTTTCCTGTAAAAAATTATATCGAATTAGATTACTTGTTCAATCTCAATTAGTGTTCTTAAAATTTGTGTTCTTCATTTTTTGTCATATACACCAGTTTTATAGTGATCCTTCCAGATCTCTATACAAGGTGAATTAATAACAACTGTCTCCTGAAATAACTCCTTACGTATTGCTTTTCTGAAATATATTGTATTCGGTCGAGCAGACATTTTTTTTTTAATTTTATATTGTCTAGGATATCATGGTGGCCTTCAGTTTTCTAAGTACTCTGTTGTAATCGATAATATTTGCCGAAACCACTAAATAACGAGTTCTTTGAGATAGTAGTTGTTATTCATTTACCCTGTACACATACATATATCGCGTTTTTTTATATAGTTATGTGTATTTCTAGATGCCTTCAACTACGGAAGAGTGGGAAACCGTAGCTTCCCATTTCGAAAGAAAATTGAATTTTCCGCACTGCGTGGGGGCAATGGATGGAAAACACATTATGCTACAATGCCCCGTTAACAGTACCAGTGAATATTACAACTACAAATCCTTTTTTAGCATTGTATTGTTTGCTCTCGTAGATGCAGACTATAATTTTTTATTTGTCGATGTTGGTTGCCAAGGTAGAATTTCGGACAGTGGTGTTTTCAAAAACACCGATTTGTACAAAAAAATTGAAAGTAAAGATTTAGCCTTGCCCGAAGAAACTCCACTGCCTGGAAGGCGTATTAACATGCCGTACGTCATACTAGGTGACGAGGCATTTCCTCTCACCGAAAATATAATGAAACCATACTCGGGAACTCACAGCAAAGGAAGCAGAGAAAGAATATTTAATTATCGTCTGAGTAGGGCACGAAGAGTGGTAGAGAATGTATTTGGGATATGTTCTTCAGTATTTCGTATTTTGAGGAAACCTATGCTATTGCAGCCGGAAAAAGCTGAGATTATTGCACTAACAATTGTGTATCTACACAAGTTTCTGCGAAACTCGAAAAGTTCAAGAGCATCCTACTGTCCATCAGGGATGTTGGACAATGACAGGAATGGAGAATTAGTAGCAGGTGGCTCGAGGACACAAACTATTGTAAACACTTCGTCGTTTTTGCCTGTTAATAATGTACCTCGAAGATCGTCTCAAAAATCAGAAAACATTAGACAAGAATTTACTAATTATTTCGTTACCAGCGGAACTGTCCCTTGGCAGAATGACTGTGCGTGACGGAAATTATTTAAATACAACTATTTTACTTACATTGCATGTATTATTATTATTATTTATTGCTTTAAGCCAAATATGGCTTATACAGCAAGTATACATGTAGTTTATAAATTTTACAATTTTCGAATTACCAACTACAAATTTACATAATAAGATTTACTCTGTTGGATATAAAATATATATGTTTTACTTAATAGTAATTAAATTCTTACATTGCATTCCTTAAAAAAGTTATGAATAAGTTTGAGGCCTGTAATGTCCGGATCGCAAAGAAAAGAATTAATACATAGTGGTAGATAGTATTTGCGACTGGTGAGTAGTTTTAATAAAGTTGAGCGTACATCCCCGTATTCAGGGCATTGCCAGATAACATAGTTCAGGTCTTGAGATTCTGCTCCGCAATGACAAGAACTGTTAGATGTAAAATTAACTCTGGCCAAGGAAGCGTTTAAGTTATAATGATTAGAACGACATCTATTAACAAAAACTACAAAATCTCTGGGGAGTCCACGTCCAGTATACCACGGCTTACCCGTATCCTTATGATAAAATCGAAAGTAATCTATGCCTTTAATTAGGCCTTGCTCTTTGACTAAGCTGTTGGTGGACATTCTTGCTTGGGTTTTAAGGTCACTAAATAAATCAGAGAGTGCAGCCTTGATACCTGGTGTGGGCGATTCATTTGTCGCTGCCTTAGCCAGTAGGTCTACCTGTTCGTTACCAGTAATTCCTATATGGGCTGGAATCCAAACGAACTTAATAAACTTTTTATTATTATTGTTGGCTACAAAGGTGGTATACTTCATTTTAATTTCAATGAGGTGGTTATTGATGGAGTAACGGAAAGCTGGTTTCTGTAGTGATTTGATTACGCTTTGGGAGTCAGTAAAGATAAGAAAATTCGCATCGGGACACGCACTGATAATATCTAGTGCTCGGTTAATGGCACAGCACTCTGCTGTGAAGATTGATGTTTTAGTATCTAAGCTGACTTTTTGTGAAATATTTAGTTGTGGACAAAAGACTGCAGCACCAACCGATTGAGAGTTTTCTATTTTACTACCGTCAGTGTAGATTGCGATAGTATTCGGAGGATTAGCTTCAATGAAACATCTTAATGGAACATTGGGATCGTAGGAGTCACGCAGCGTTTCGCCCAAATTAGTATCACAAGAAGGAATATTAAATAGTGTGCTATAGTTGACAGTATAAATGAGGTGTTTTTCGTTCGACGGTAAAGCGGAGCGTGTTTCGTTTATCTTAAGCAAATTTTCAGTTAAAAGTGAGTATTTCGATTTCCGATTAGAGGGTTGCGCAGGAAGGTCTGTGATATTATTGAACAGGATCTTGTTTGAGGTTGAGTCTTTGATAGAATGACATTTGAGGAGATATATTTTAGCAAGGAAGTTGGCTCTGTCCCGAAAGCAGGTGAGCTTAGCTTCACTTAACAGGATGTTAGTAGGCGTGCTTATTCTATAACCTAATGCCAATCTTATTGCAGCGAACTGAATCCGGTCCAGCTTTAACATTAGTTCTTTGTTCTTGGGGTAGTATACAAAACAGTTATATTCCATAATTGATCTTATGAGGCTGTTAAAGATTAGCATCAAAGTTTCGGGTGAGGCCCCCCATGTAATACCAGAGAGATACTTCATAATATTTAAAAGTTTGAAACACTTTTTCTTCACATTATTTACATGTACGTTAAAATTCATGTCATAGTCAAAACTGATTCCCAAGAACTTGACGGATTTGCTTGATTTAATGACACAGTTTCCGATTTGAATTTCGGTTTTGCCAGGCAGTATGTGTCTGTTATTAAAGTGGACAAACACTGTTTTTTGCGGAGAAAGGTCAAGGCCAATAGATCTGAGATTAGTATTGATAGTTTCAATCGATTCTTCGAGTAGTTTCTTACTTTCGTTAATTGAAGAAGTGTTGCAGTTTGCAAATTGTGAGACGTGAACCGTGTTAGGAATATTTTTGGTAACTTCAGCTACATAAAAATCGTATAACAAAGGGCTTAATACTCCTCCCTGCGGTAGACACTTCCATGTTGTTCTTGTAACATAGTCCTCGAAGCCCCTGACCGCCGAAATATTTCTTTCAAATGTTAAATGCTTAATGAATTTTATGATGTTCAAGGAGCATCCTGCCTCGGCTAATTTCTGGATAAGTAGAGTGCAATTAACATTGTCGAAAGCAGACTGTACGTCTAAAAAGGCACCGAGGGTGTCCCTACCTTGATTTTTTGCAATTTCAATGGCAGTTGACAAGGTAACTAAATTATCTGTACAAGATCTACCTTTACGAAATCCAGATTGCGACGGAGGCAGCAGGTTTTGACTCTCTAGCCACCATTCCAATCTGTTTTTTACCATGGATTCGAAAAGCTTACATATGCAAGAGGAAAGAGAAATGGGTCTAACACCCGATTTACTAGCCTTGTCAATGAAGAACATTTGAATTGACTGCCATTCTTGTGGGTAGCGACTTTCTAAATACATATCATTAAATGCATCTAATAAGACAAGTTTGATATTAGTGGGTAAAACTTTAAGACCTACATAGTCTATGCCGTCAGTTCCTGGGGCTGATTTAACATTTTTATAGTGTAATGCAAAGTTGAACTCAGTAAAATCAAACGGCTTGTCAAAAAGCTGGTTAGGGAAACACTACGGAAGCCAGTCAGGGTTGAGGGCAACCCAGGGGGGAGCAATTTTGTCCAGGCATTCCTGTATTTTGAGTAGACGATGTTCGACTGGCATTGCCTTACTTCGAGTGCACGTCCACTTGTTCTTCAATTTTTTACAAGTGTTCCAGAAATAGCTACTACCCCTTTTAGTGTAGAAATTTTTCAACAAAATTGTGAAAGTATTCCCTTTTTTTTAGTTTGAACGTTTTGTTTGCAGTAGCGACGAGTTTTTTTATAGCTTATAAGGTCATTCATTTCGAACGTGTGGTGCCATTTCTTAAACGCCGCTCTTCGCAATCTCTTAGCTCGGTCACAGTCTTTGTCCCACCATGCAACCGGGTTATGGTGTTTCTTATCATCAACCGACCTCCTCGGGGGGGGGGGTGCTATTTGTAAGAGTTTCTTTCATGTGATTAACGAAAAAATTATATCTTTCCACACTATCCAGGCTATTGGATTCATGTGACAGGAATAGGTGGAAACTTTGTGCCATTATTTCCTGATACTTGCTCCAGTTCGTATTCTTTGAGGACAGTCTGTTTGTTACTTTTCTGTAAATGTGTTTAGCTTTCTCAGCATTAATTTCTATGTCAATGATGTAGTGGTCAGAACCGCAAGTATCATCCGAGATAATAACACGAGTTTTCTCCACTAGATCCGGGGTCGTGAGAACTAGATCAATATTGGATTTACTGTTGTTGTATAAGTCAAAGTGCGTAAAGGTATCGGAATTGTGTAGAAAGATATCATGACTTAATAAACTATTGAATAACCTTTCCCCGTTGGTGTCATTATTTGTGCAGTTCCATGCTTTATTATGAGCATTAAAATCCCCGACGAGAAGGCACGGTCGAAGGTCGGAAGCTATGTGCATGATCCTGTCCCAATTCCTTTGACTTAAGGAGGGACCTTGTGGTCGATAGAAAGCTACTACATTGATAGGGGGGCATGTATTCGTTAACTTAATTGTACAGCTCTCTATGCGGTTGTTGAATGAACTAATATCTGGCAATACGCAGAAGTTGATAGACTTTTTAATGAAAATAGCAATACCACCTCCCCTCCTACCAATTCTGTCTTTACGGACAACGTTGAAGCCATTGAATGCTATTCTTGTTTCCGGTTTTAACCAGGTTTCAACACAGATGAAAATATCAATTCGTTGAAGTATATGTTGTAGTTCTTCCTTCCGTTGTGTAATGCTTCTGGCGTTCCAATACATAATTTGAAGTCTTGATGTCATCTATATGCTTTGGTTGTGTCGCGATGATGTTGTGTAGTTTTGTTATAAGATTCTATGTGGTGAAGTCGTCGCTAGATGTTAGACTATCACTGTATGAGAAGTCTGGATTTCCAGGTTGGATACGTTTTTTGATTCTAGTAAGGCGATTTTTAATATTTCGTTCTTTAAGGTAGCCGTATGATTCTGTTAGCAGATTGGATAGAGCTAACATGTTTGAGGTGTATTTTCTTGCGATGCCAATTATGTCAGTTTTACCCTGGGTTTCGTATACAAAACTCGCGAAGTTTTCAAAGTTCATTGGATATTTCTGAGCGTTGGTTAAAATATTATCTCTAGCAGGCTGTAGTTTTTGTTCAATGTCGCTGACGGTGAATAATTTGGAACCCATGTCTCTTTGCTCTTTTTGGCGCTTGTAGGATTATTTTAGTTTTCTTTTCTTCATCTTTGTTGCTGATGTTTATAAGTTTAGGAAAACTTTTGGTTGTTGTTGTACTGGACAGGGGTCTTTTGCTGTTGATAGGTGGCGGCATATCCTGGCTAGCATTGTTGTCTACCTCGTTTGTTTGTAACATATCCATGTGTCCTCCGTGAACGTTTTGTGCTTCCTGGACAGCGGAATCTTGTGATTCCCGAATATTGGCTGCTGCATTTTTACAGTGTTTCGCAAGATGACCCTCTTCTTTGCAGAGGAAGCATGTTAATTTTTCCGTTGAGAGGTATATCCAATACACTGTATTTTCATAATTTATTTGAAGAGTATTTGGTAACTTATCAATATCTTCCGGTTGCACGTACATTTGTCGGCGGAAGCTGAGTACGTGAGCGTATCCAGGGATGCTTATAGCTGCTCTGATGTTTGTGATCTGTGAGGTCGGTTTTATATTTATTTTTAGTAGTTCCTCTTCGATAATGGCAGAAGGAATGATTGGGCAAACGTTAGATAAAATGATCCGTTTTGATTTGGCTATTAATGGGCGGATTTCTAAGATGTGTGCACCAATATTTACCTTCGTGCGGCTGGCGGTAAGCTTGTCCGCTATCTCCTTTGTACTCAAATATACACATACACGGCCATGGGATATACGAGAGATGTAACGCACATTGTTGGGTTGAACTATATTACCAATCGCCACTGTATAGTCTTGCACTGTGAGGCCTTCCATTGAGTCTAAAACTATCGCTTGATCTATTGTGGGTGATTGCACTTGTTGTACCATTTTTGCGTAAGACGTTGTAGGGTTGACTTTCACTTCCGTCGATGCCATATTTTGAAAGAGATATTCGCAAGTGTCTCCGTAGTCAGAGACAAATGCGGTTCTCCTCCCTTTTTAGCTTCTGTTTTACACTTAGGAATGGAAGCTAATGCTCCACTATGTCCATTGACTGGGAAGTTAGAACACAGGTTTAAACACTTTCGGATGAACTTCTACTATCACTCGCTGACACTCGCTTGTAAACACGTCTTACCTCTACGACGGTTCAGTCGAGACTCACATTGCATGTATTTACGGTTCGCCTGGGTTGATTTTTATCCAGTAAAATGTGCATTCGTTTGAATGCAAACCATTTAGACCTATACACCTCGTGCCTTGCTAAAATGTAACAATTATTTGGATTTGAATGATTAAATAAAGATTGTGAATAATGTATTCTTTGAATACAGAATGCACTACAATACATTGTAGAAAACCAACAGCTTTTTTCAACGTACCTTTCCCAGTGCCAGCGGAACGTTTTCCTTTAGATTTCTGTTGACGAAAGGATCCTAATAGACTCGTCATTTTCTGACGTATATGGTCCTCGTCGATGCCAATTTCTTTGGAAATTGACTGCCAGGCGTCTTTCTTTTTGTTTTTGGAAAAATAAGATGGGTGTGAGGGTTTCCATAAAACGGGCTGCCTTTCATATGCCCCTATCAATTCGAGACACTGCTCCTCTGACCACTCCAATTCCATTGTTGTATACTGTACATAAAGATGTGTATATTTCTATTAATATAATTAACTCCACTTCCTTTTGATCTAGTTGAGGGGGCAGTCACAATTCGGTTTCAGGAATTAATATTGAATATTTTAGAGAGACATTCACTTAAATTTCTATACCTGACTATTTAAGAATTAGTTTTATACGATCATTTGTGGGATTGCCTTTTGAGTATATAATAGCTTCGAGGCTACTTGGTATGGAATTTACTAAGTTGGATGTTATATTTTACTCTACTCTTCTGGCGGAGTGGCTTTTAAACGTTTTTTAGGCCCGATTTGTATGAAGGAGTTCACACGGGAGGCAAATTTGAGTGGCTACCGCTGTAGCGAACGATGCCGCGATGCGGCGAAGCATACGGGCGTTTTGCGTTTATTTAACGCAAGAAAATGTCCCTAGTAGCACAAAATATTGAATGCACATACATCAAATATTAAAAAGAGGTTCAATCTCTTTTTGATCTTGAAACATACATACAATATTTATTCTAGATTAAGAAGCAAATATATTTTCCAAATATGCTGGAAATATTCATTTTATATTATGAAATAATATTCTTTTTTCAAATATAAAGTAAATATTTATTTACTGTTTGAAACAAAACATTTTTTCCGAATGTTCGGGAAATATTCATTTTATATTATGAAAAAAACATTATTTTTCAAATATAAAGTAAATATTTATTGAATGGTAGAAAGAATGTTTCATATTTTCTAAACCTTTATTTTACATTTTCAGTATGTGTATATAATATTTGGAATCAACATTTTTTTCATATTAAAAAGTGTGGCTAAAAAAATATTTTTTTAATATTTGAAAAAAATATTTAACCAATATTTTGTGCTACTAGGGGTGTCTCTCAAACCCATAAACATAGAAAAAGAAGAAAGCGCGGAACGCGAATCGTGGCGTTGCAAAACCACACATGTGAACTGCTAGAAAAATTTCACGCGCGTCTCGCGGCAGCAATTTGTCGCGGCGGCAAACTGCCGCAAACCGCTCGTCTGCACCGGGCCTAAAGAACGTTTAAAAGCCACTCCGCCAGAAGAGTAGAGTAAAATATAATATCCAACTTAGTAAATTCCATACCAAGTAATATCTTTGAAAATGCTATTTAATAAGTATATAGAAAGTATTATTTGTATGATATTGTTCCGGCTATGGGGAGTCAAGGCCCCCCCCATGGACATTGTCACAATATTAATAACTGAACAAGAAAACACTCAACACAAGTATAATTCAGTGTACACGAAGTTAGAATCGATAATTATAAATTGACAAAAAAATAATAACTATTAATACTTACGATGGAAGTTGATCGCACTTTCAGCACAAAATATCGAACTACTGTTCTGCACTGAAGCTTCTGAAATATTATACACGTACTGAATACAAACTGTGTGGTTCACTGTTTGCGCTGAACTGATCTTGCGATGCAAGCTTTCTTCGCAAGTTGACACCAAACTGACACTATTGGATTGTATTCAAAAAGCGGGGGTTGAAATGAGCTTTCTGATTAGTCATTTCCGAAAGGAGGGGATGAGGAAGGAAGAACTGTCGGTCGCAGAAGGTAGGGGAAAAATTAGGGTTTTTCCCGATCTGCGGTTCCGGTGGATCAGAAAACCGCGTACGGTGCCGAACGGTAAAAATTTCACCCGAACCTGGTCCTCGGTCATCTTGTACGCAGCTGAGCGAGCGAGGTTTATTATAATCTTGCCGGCCCTAAAATAATTTACAGAACTGCTTCTCCGTCTACTGTGATGTACAAAAATGACCATAATACATACTATGTGAGGGAAGCCACGGCAGAGAACTTTCTTCATTTCATTTGAAACACAGTTTCCAGTAATCGGTGACCGCGACGTAGTAAAGTCCTTCGAACATCTCAAGTAGTGTGGAGTGTAAAGGCGTTGTTTCGGCTACTGAACCAACCGCCGGCGTTACCTATTATTTATTATTTTTCCGATAAAAAAATGGGTGACATTGTTCAATCCAAGGTAATCCATATATTGCTCTGTAGGTAGGTAGTACGAGGACCCACACGTACCGTTCTCTACAGCTGGCTCGCTGGACAATACGGTCAAAAACCGCGACCCTCTCGGAACGCTTTGGCCGATCACCGTGATTAATTTTTGGGAACCAGGTATGGCAGACAAGGCAGCCCGTACAGTTTTTCCCTCCATGTGTTTGATTTTTCTTCCTGCCCCCCCCCCCCCTCCCGCGAGACATCTTGCCAGTTTGGAAAGTAGAAAGGTCGTGACATCGGTATCATGTTAAAACAAACATAGGGTAAACGCGGATAAATCCGTGGTACAGGTTGTTCCGTGACACTTCCGTGACACTTCCGCAGACATTTCGAACCGTAGGCGTAGGTACACTTGGAAAGGTCTGTGGGACACTCTTCCTTTATTACCACCTTGTCTTGCTTCTTTAAACTACTTGACACCCCTATTGGTAAGGACGACAAAAAGTCATGGTGGTGTGAGGGACAGGGATGCACCACTACAGTTGTTTACCCCATGTGGGTGAGCCATTGCTTTGATGGTTCGGGACTTTACCAACATCGGCTGGGAAGAGCCCGAACATCGCGGCGAGCCTGACTTTCCTTTGGTCGAGGGTCCCGCGGTCCCTTCCTCGGTGTCATATGGCTGGCAAACCTTTCGTCTGCACTACTCTAAACACTCTCTGTCCTTCAATCTTTAGCTGTCGCGAGCCACGAGACTCTGTCGAAACTGGCAAAGAAGATCGCTAGAAATATACGTTCCACACGTAGGAACGGGGGCATTAGGGAGTCTCAAGTGGCGTTCGGTTCGGGGTTCGGTTCAGATCTGGACGCGGCCGAAAAGGAGGCTAATATTTCCACTATCTTTAGGTGGAATCAGACGGGTCGTAGCTCCGCGAGCCGGCTCGCTTCGTCTAGCTCGTCAATTTTGCTGGGCGAGCCGAGCCATGACCGATCCACCTTTCGACGTGCGCATCAAGCATCCGCGTGCGCGCCTGGCAGAACGTCGGCCTATTCGAACGCGTGTTTATACTCCAGAGATAAGGGATCCGCCTTTAATTTGAACCACGTGCAGTCAGCGAGCAATACATTTTCTTCCTCTGTCTCTGCAGGAGGCGTATTGATAGCGGATAATACTTTGTAGTTGCTATATTGGTGGCATTTTTCTCACGTGCGTCGAGATAAAAGCGGGCTCAGGGCCAGGCAAAAATTCATTCATTCTTTACGATGGGTAATTTATTATATTTCCAAGAATGTTTCGACAACATCTGTTTGCCAGATTTCTAAAGTCCAATCGATTTTATGGGGTCTTTAAGAATTTTAGACATTGTTCAGTCCGTGTTAATCCGTATATTGCTCTGTCGCCGGGTAGTACGTACGATGGCTTCGGACCCGCACGTAGGTACTGTTGTTAATCGCCACGCTGACTCGCGGGACAATACGGCTATAAACCGCGACCTTAACGAAACGGTCCGGCCGATCGGCCCTGGTAAGTTTTTGGCAACCAGATCTGGCATTTCCCTCCTCTACTTCGTCAAGGGTGAGAGGGTTCCTCCTCTACGAATGAATTCACTGAAGGAAAGTCCCCCCTTTTCGAGGAACGGTGTTCCCAATGTGTGTTTCATAATTATATTAAAACTACAATTACTTTCATGCATATGAAAAAGATGTCACCAATATAACAATTAAAAAGTATTGTCCACCGTCAATTCGCCACCTGCAGGCTGGAGGGACGCCTGGTTCCCGCCTGCGTCGTCTTCTCCTCAAATTGAAGACGGATCCCATATCTGTCGAGTAACCACGCACTCCAATATCAAAACAAAATCAGGCACAGGCGTATGCACTGCGAGAAAGGGTGAGGCGTAGGGGGGAGATTATATTATAACCAATCAGACCTGCATTCGTTGCAGACGCAACGTTTTCACCTCTTCATAGTAATATTTTCTCTTTATGGCCCACGTTTTCTCGCAGCGCATATGTCAGTGCGTATTTTTGTTTTGATATTGTAGCACGTGTTTATACTGAAGAGATAAGGGATCAGTCTCCAATTCGAAGGGAAGACGTCACAGGCGGGATCACGCGCAGTGCAGCGGACACCTCATTTTCTACCTGCGTCCCTCCACGAGGCGTATTGCTGCCCCCGCGAGTAATCTCGTGTGATTTTTTAACACAACAGCGAGTCGGCCTGGCTGTATGAATTAAGAACAATGCAGGATATAGTGAAGAAAAGAAAGACAAATTATTCAGTAAAATAGAGCTTTAAAGTCTATCATATGTTAATTGCATTATGATTATTCAAAATGTAATTTTTAAATTTTTGATTATCTGTTGATGTCAATATTAGCAATGGATTAAATTTATTTAGTCTACGCCTTCAATAATTTAAGACATTAAAATTAATTTCTGTAGGAGTTTCGTAAAAATCACCGAAACCAGGAAACTTTGAAGATTTGTATTTTTTAAACAATTTCGAATCTGCAAAAATGAGGACTTAACCCTCCCTAATTTCATATGGGCTACCATATGTGTATTTCAATATCATGAAAATCCGAGATATCGAGGATTTTAGAAAAGTATCACATTCTGCCTCTATGTTCCACGCTGAACGCAATGCACTCCAAACTCCCTTTGATGTGCGGAAAAAAACCGACAACGGTCGGCTGAGGCCATGTGCCTTCGCCGGCATCCCCGAGTCGGGTCGAATGAGCCGAGTCACCACGAATGACCCGTCCACACTAGCATATGCGTTCACGCTCAGCCTTTCTGACATAGAAGCATGCGGCCCTAGCTACCGTTTCACCCGTCCACATCAGAATATTCGTGCGCCGTCGTTTTTGTCGTTTTCATGCTTCACTTTACGTACTTGTCTTTTCAATAAGTCGGTATTCGACTTACCTATCTCTTCCAGTTGTCCTAATTGATTTTCTGTTAGATATTGTTTTTTCCTTAATTCGGCCATTACCTTTTCCATAGAAGCTATTTTCATGTGGGCTGTACGCAGCTTATTACATATTCGTTTCTTTTCCTTTCTCTCCATCCTTATTTTTTCTTGCAAGTTTTCTCGTATCCACTTTTTGGTCGGAGAATTAAATATTCTTTCAGGTGAAACAGATGTTGCTCTATCCGTACACCTCACACTTGCCGAAACTGTGAAATTGGTTTCATTTAATGATTTGTGTTTTCCTATACATTGCATAATTTTTACATACTTATACTAAAAACTTACCACATTCCTTTGGCAGAGAATTACGAATTCTTTCAGGAGAAACAGATGTTGCTCTATCTACACACCTGTTACTCGTTGAAGCTGTGAAATTTGTTTCATTTAATGATTTGTGCTTTCCTCTACATAATCTTTATATAGTTATAATAAAAACTCACCACATTCCTGTTCTTCTCTTTCAACTTTTACTAAATTCTCTTCTTCTGTTTTCAAACGTTTGTATTCACATTCCTTTGGACTGGGCGATGGAGATCTTTTCAAACTGCATTCGTTTCTCTCTAGAATTATCCTTACCGGATACTCGTTTATTCTTTCTGCAGAGAAGTGGCTTGCCTCTAACTTACAATTAGTGCTATCCATTACATTATCATTTTCTGATTCCACTTGGTTACAATTCTGGTAAACAGTCTGGTAAAATTCGCGGATTATTTTATGTAATGTTCATTTCATACAACGTTAAGATAATTTACCAATCTCCAAAACATTACAAAAAATGTACTTACAAATGGAACGGCACTTTCTCGCAATGTGACTTTTTGTGGTATACTTCTATCAAAACCATTTTCAAGAAAATGGATAGAGCAAACCCGATGATTATTGGTAATGTTTTTTGTTTGCAATTGTAAGGCTTGAACCTATTTCTGTCTTCTAACCAGATCTTTTGGAAAACTAAAACAGCATAATGTTTCTAATTACGTATTAATGCTTCAGACTTGAACACAAACTTTACCTCAAAATATCTATACATAAAAACCAATGTCTCTTACCGATGATACGTCACTCTTCGAGTACTGTGCCCCGATGGAAAGAAGATACTTGAGAAACTCTAGAGTCTAAATGGCTTATCCCCATAGGCCTGCGTTCTGTAGCAAAATCGTAGAGGTAGGGCACACGTATTGCCGCTATTGGCCGACGCGACACCATCGCCGAATCGGTCAGTAGCATCGCGTGACGAAGAGAGCGAGCGAAACACACAGAGTTCGAAAGAAACAGAGCTATATCCGCGGATCGGACGAAAAGCAATAGCGTAAGATATATTCCATCACGACTAAATATAATATGATCACTATTAAATAAATTGCGTAGACGACTCATAGTGTTAACCACTATAGGTATAATATACCTATAAATTTCCTTATTTGTCACATATTCGGTAATAACTGACTTTTGTGGAATATTCGGTAATCCCCCGTAGATACGGGCATCATACGACTATGCAGCGTGTGCCGCTAAGAACCTAAGAGTGGGGATTTGAGGAGTGTCGCGCGAGAGAGTGAGGCGGTGGGAGCGAAGAACCCCTCGCGCCCCCTTGACATTTCGGGTCTCATCTTTCCATCGGAGCACAGTACATTCTGCTTCTTCACCACGTTCTTCTCTTTGTTTATTTGCATTTTCGCAGTTTTTCACGACACACTTTCCTATTACAGTACGCATTTCTGTTATATATCTTTGATCAACGTTCCGTTTCTGAGCGAATTTGGTTACCGTCAGTAGCGTGGTAGTAAATACATACGACGCATCAATCACGCAGTAACGAAATTCATTGTCCAATCACCGACGTTCCACAACCGCATGCGCAGTATCGTGTTCCCCCCTTACTTACGCGAGCTTAGACCCCGCAGCTTAGTGCTCCGTCCTCTCTATTCTTAGGTCCATGGTATGAACACAGCATTTTAGCTGTGTGTATGTAGTTGTGTCATCTTAAGGGGGTAGACACGTTACGTGGTCTGGCCGCCGAGGCCGGTCGGTATTACAGCAGATTTTTTCTGCACAGAAATGGTAATACCCATAGATACGCGGCTGCCTGGTGCACGCGAGAGGGAGTTGTTTACTATTTCCATATTCTATTTTGAATGAGGAAAGAAATTCTCAGCTGTTGCGTTGTCTTGTAAAAATTTAAACAGAAAGTCTGCTGGTACTGCAAACGTAGAGAATTCATCGTACATTTTAATTACTTGAAATGTCCTTAGCTACAATATTCTACGTTGGCAGTAAGGAATTATAAGTGAAAAGAAAAAATACACGCGGGCATGTCCCCAGAAAATGAAGTGTGTTAGGTTAGACATTTTTCTATTAGCAAAACACTGAAACAGGACATGAAATACACTTATTACAAAATAACGGTCTATATGCAGAAAGCAATTATGAACAAACATTATATATAAAATTGTGTTGGATGTTGAATTGGGCTAGTGAAACTGCACAGGCTGGATGCGCGTGATTATTATATACAAAAATTGCGCCAATTATAATAATGGCTATTTATACAAAGAAAAAAATGTATTACATAATATTAAGCAGATATATTTTTATACAAATAAATATTTTAATACGAATAAATATTTTATTCAAAATACTTGGCGCTGCTCTCCGAATTGGTATTGCTAAACTTTTTTTTTTTTTTTTTGGCCAGGAGGAAATCCCCACGGATACCCGGGGTTATGTAGGTGTTTGGGAATGCACTAATTCCCAAAGCCACCACACTCGCTCTCGGCGCAGCACCTCACGGACTCAGTGCAGAGTCGCTGATCTACGGTCGATTCCCCAATCGTCGATGGGGATCGACGGTCGTTCACCAATCATCAACGCAGAGTGCGCGCCATTCAGCCAATCAGCGCAACGCTTGACTCTGCTTCGACTGGTCTAGGAACACGCGCACACCAATGACATCTCGCCACATCCCGCACTCAACCAATCAGATTTCCCCACGTCGATCATCTCTCGAGCATGTTCGAGAAGACGCGTAACGGAAATGATCATCTATTATTGTAACCATTCTTGTTCACATTGTGTAGAGTAGAAGACGTGTCTCTTGCGATTCTTTTGTTTTAACTCTGTGCGCTTCTCTTCTCATTGCTCAATGGCTTTAAAGTGCCTTAGCTCTCATTTCGTTGCTCATCTGCGCTTTTAACTCACTCTTCTCAACGATCAGTGCAATTTCTATAACTCCGTGACGCGAGGCCACATGTCGCGTGCCGGGGTGTCCTCATCTTCTCACCACGTGCCGGACATATTATAGTGTAGTAAAATTGTTCAGCAGAAGCTCAACTGCTAGTTTATAGTGGCTCACGCTCACTACAAACTGTTTTTAAATAAAAGACCATTCAACTCACTGCCGTGACAAACTGTTTAACGCACCTCTTCACTGTCGCTCCCTAACCTCACTTTTACCAGCGTGCTCACCCAATACAATTCTCAAACAGTAGGACTCGAACCCACTAAAACCTCCTGGGTGGTCTGCCTCGTGCGCGGAGCCGCGCGCCTGGGGGACGGTACTTTGTGCGAGATCAAGCTAGCGATTCGTTCGCTTGCCCCCCCCCCCTGCGCTATTGTGCGACTCCGCGCAGACAACCCCAGACTTGGGGACGTCTCGGGGGGAGGAATAACTGCTCCCCCCCTCCCCCTGTTGTCCAGCTCCGGCGACGCGCGACGGACCACACGTCCCCGCCGCCACTTTGTGGGGGTCGTTGCTGCTAAGGCGGGTCGTGTCCCCCGACACTCCCCGCCCCACGACCCCCGCGGTCGAACTGCTACCCGGCCCGATAAAATCTAGCGCCGGAGCGGCGGCGGCCTTTTTTGTTTGTTGCGGCCGCCGTATAGGTCCCCCCGAGTTCGACCGCTCGTCTGGGGAGGCGGCATGTAGCACACCGCCTCCCCGGTTAACGACGCCGTCGCGGCACGTGGCGTCCTGCCACGACGCCGTCGCGGCACGTGGCGTCCTGCCACGACGCCGCCGCGACGGCATTTGTCGTTGAGGGGGTGGATCTTGATGTTTGGTGGCCACCCCCTCGCTGCTCCGCGACTTCGACGCCCCCCTTTCTCACAGGGGGGGAGTCGCGGCTAGGGGCCCTGCCCCTCCCTCTCTTTCCCACACCGGGCGTGGGAGCGGACTAGGGCCTGCGGGGGAGCGGGCGGCGCTGATGTTATTGCGCCGCTTCGCGACGTCCCCCGGCCCCGTGTCATCTACGTCGCACCCGCCGACGTCCCGCGGCCGCGAGACGCGACGGGTGACCGGTCCGCTCCCTGTCCCTCTCCGCCTGCTCCTTCTCCTCCATAATCACCTCGGCGAAGAGGGACATCGCCCTCCAACTCGCACGGTCCCCCGCCATCCGGCGCACGACTGCCGGTAGCGAGAGATCCGGGCCCAGCTGCGACTCTAGGACACGGCGATCGTCGAGCCACTCCTGGCAGACTGCCAGGGTGTGCTCCGCCGTGATCTCGTCGCCCGAGTCGCAGCTGAGGCACCGCGACGACCCCTCCCGCCCTATGCGACACAGATACCCCCGGAAGCATCCCACTCCGGTGATGATCTGTGTCAGGCGGAAGGTTAGCCTGCCATACCTACGCCCCGCCCATTCGTGTAGTATGGGCAGGAGCGCCCCGACAACGCGTCCCTCCCGATGTTTTGGGAGGGACAACCACGCGAGCCACTTGGCTTCCATGCGCTGCCGGGCCTGGCCTCTCGCCACTTCTTGTCCGTCGGCCGGTGCCGCGTCCAATAGACTTCCGCCTCCATCTCCGCGAGCAGATGGAATGGGGGGGACGCGCCCAGCGCGGACAGTTCGGCGTGTGACACCGTGCGGTAAGCTCGCACGGCTCGGAGGACTGCGCGGCGATGGATCCTAGCAAGTAGATCCCGCCCTATGCGGCAGCCCTCTAGGTCGCCGGCCCGTACAGGGGCTCCGTAGAGCGGCATGGACCGGACGACAGTCACATATAGTCGCCGAACGCCCTCGTGTGGACCCCCCAGCTTGGGCATAATTCGCGCGAGTTCGAACACTTGCTTCTCCAACCTGGGGGCGAGGGTTTTGAAGTGGCGCGTAAATCGCCAGTAGGTATCCAGGGTCAGGCCGAGATACTTCATCGACCTACCGACCCTGATACAGGCATCCCCGATCTTAAGGGACGCTCCGTTGGGAATACCACTCCCAACTCTGTCTGCGAGCCATACCGTCTCTGTTTTGGCCAGGGCGACTCGCAGACCAAGCGTCCCGATCGAGAAAACGACGCGTCGCAGTGCCTCTTCAGCGAATGATGGCCGATCCTCACCGCTGCCCGGAGGCCACCACCAGCGTGTCGTCGGCGTAACATACCAACGAGACACGCGGCCATGGCATATCGACCCGCAACACCGCGTCGTATGCCACGTTCCACAAAAGGGGCCCCAAGACGGACCCCTGTGGCACACCGCGGTGCACATGAATCGCCCCGTCCCCGTCACGACCGACGTAGGGCGCCTCCCGGCCGCGGAAATAGTCTCGGACCAGGCGGCGTAAATAGAGCAGGACACGATGGAATAGAAGTCCCCGCTCAATCGCCGCCCAGGAGACGGTGTTAAACGCGTTGGCGATGTCTAGGGACACCGCCACGCTGACACCGCCTCCCTCGACCGCCTGGCGCGACAGCGACCGGACCAGCTAGATGGCGTCTATGGTCGATCGCTGCCGTCTGAAGCCAAACTGGCGGTCGGAGAGGTCCGAGTCCGCGGATCCGAGGTGGACGTTGAGGCGGGCAGCTATAATACGCTCCAAGAGCTTGCCCGCCTCGTCCAGCAGGCATATCGGCCTGTAGGCCGAGAGCGACTCTGCGGGCCTTCCGGGCTTTCGCAGCAGGATCAGCCTCGCTTTTTTCCACGGTGGGGGGAATATCCCGGTCCTCAGAACGGCGTTGAACAGCCGCCTGAGGCCGTCTCTTAGGGCGCTCATGGCGCAGACCCAAACACGCCCGGGCACACCGTCCGGCCCCGGAGCCGTGTTCCTGGTGCGCATACGCGTCACCGAGGAAGCGAGCTCCTCGTCGCTGACCTCGGGGACGTCGGATGGGCTGACGTCACCGCTCAACCATGGGTCCCCGGTTTCGTCGGCACCGTCCTCTCCCGCAACCGGGGGAGGAGGAAAAAGTGCCGACAGGATGGTTGTAAGGAACCGGGGATCGAGGCCCTCTGTAGCGGGGGGCGCCCAAGGTCCGAGCTTTATGGACACGGCCTTATATGGACGCCTCCAAGGATCCTCGTTGAGGGTCGCGACGAATTCTTCCGCCGAACGGTTTTTGGCCAGAGGGATGGCTACCCGGAGCTTGGTATTGCTAAACTGAATAAATATGTATAAATTGCTATAATCTTTTTCTTTCTTTCTTGTGCGTACGTTCATGAATGTGTGTATGGGCATATGCTACGTATGATATTCGAATTAGATATATATGTAGAATACATCTGACAGCGTTTCTAATACTCGTATGTATATGTATATGTTTATGTATTTTAGATCGCAGCGCCAAGTATTTTGAATAAAATATTTATTCGTATTAAAATATTTATTTGTATAAAAATATATCTGCTTAATATTATGTAATACATTTTTTTCTTTGTATAAATAGCCATTATTATAATTGGCGCAATTTTTGTATATCATTAACTTTGTAAAGCTATTAATTAATTTACGACAATGTTTTTAAGTGGGATTCTTTTTGATGGGATAAATAAAATGCCCGCGATATGAGTAATGGAATGTATGAACCCAGCATTTTAGCTGTGTGTATGTAGTTGTGTCATCTTAAGCGCAGTTAGAAAGCACCTGTATGTGCTGGCAGCTCATTTTGAGTTCACATCTTTTTTTGTATTGTATATTTTTCTATTTTTTGTGATATTATTATCTTCTCTTTTTGTGATTTATTTGTTGTATATCTTCTTCTATTTTTTGTGATTTATATTATTATCTTCTATTTTTTGTGAGTTATTTGATTTTCATGTACTTGGCGTAATTTTTTAACTTCTTTGAAGTTTTTTTATGGGGATCTCACTTCTTTTTACAAAGATAATTTGCATAGGGAATGACGTCAGATAATTTTTAATATTATATATATCTTTATCTTCTATTTTTTGTGATTTATTTTTTTGGTAATATTTTATTTGCTCATGCAGCAGGATTACTTTCTCTTTCAGCTGTTGAAATAATTCTCTTCATCTGCATTGTTAACTGAAAAATAGGACACCTTTACTAATTATTTATATATAAATTATCACACGTGCTCATATGTCAAGATCATTGAATCATTGAATGAATAATTGCGTATGCAAAACGCTACCTGAAAATTTGTGCGTACACAGTCCGACGTAGATCACACTGCATCATCTTCTGCTTCGATTATCAGTAAATATATAAAGCCGCATTTTTTAATTATATACAACTTAACATAGAACTTATTATTTATAGAAATAGAGTGGCCTTTTGCTATAGTTAGTGTAGAGACTAAATAATGTGTCCAAAAGAGGTGAGAGCGTATGGTAGAAAGTCGTGTTGCAGGAAATTTAAATGCTAATGGTAATAACTCAGCGAAAATGAACGAGGAGATCCAATATTTTTAACGCACAATTTATTGGTGTTGGAATAAAACTAATTTTATATGTTTATTGGTCAATTGAAATAATGGGAATCTAAAAAATTAATGAATTAATGAATAGCGTGACAACTACTTGGGATTTTATTAATTAAAGTATTACGAATGTCTTTCACAAAAGATTGACAAGCATTAACGGAGATGTGTTTTCAGTGTACTTTCTTCACTAATGTGACTTGCTTTACATTGCAAGCAGTCCACCATAATCTATTTTCTTAATAATTCTTAATGCTATGACTTTAAACCAATTTTGTCGATTTACCTTATTTGACAAAGTTCCAGAAACTTGTGCGAAACAAGATGCTCTGTCTATCTATCTAATCTTCTCCGGGCAACCTCCACGCCTGTGCATTCCCTTCATTTCTATCCATCCAAGCCTGTGCCTCCAGGTCTGTGAAGATAGCACCCCCAAATTCGAATTTTTGGAAAAACGAAACGGCATTCGTTTGTCCATCGTTTGCCCATGTTTGCCCACCCAACAATTTTTTTTTCCCACCCTTCAAAAAAAAGTTACGAGCAAATTAAAAAATTTGACTTCATCACCCTCCACACATACAATTGAATGTTTTTAAAGTAGGATACGAATGTACCCGATCTGGCCACGTTTGCCCACCCTCAGATTTTATTTGCCCACCCTCCAGAATCGAATTAAAAAATAAAATCCGCGAAAAGAAGGGTACCGGAGACGCGATCGCGTTAAAGTTCGATTTTTTTCGAAAGTATTATCAAATTCGTTGGTTTGACGATGCGGTCCATTAGTTTAGATGTAGGAGAGATTTGCCCACCCAATAATTTCGTATGCCCACCCTCCAGATTCGAATTAAAAAATAAAATCGCCGAAAACAAGGATACCGGAGACGCGGTCGCGTTAAAGTTCGATTTTTTTCGAAAATATTATCAAATTCGTTGGTTTAACGATGCGGTCCATTAGTTTAGATGTAGGAGAGATTTGCCCACCCAATAATTTTGTATGCCCACCCTCCAGATTCGAATTAAAAAATAAAGTCCGCGAAAAGAAGGGTACTGGAGACGCGTGCGCGTTAAAGTTCGATTTTTTCCTAAAATAAAATCAAAATCGTTCTTTCAACGATGCGGTCCATTAGTTTAGATGTAGGAGAGATTTGCCCACCCAATAATTTCGTATGCCCACCCTCCAGATTTTAATTAAAAAGTAAAGTCCGCGAAAAGAAGGGTACCGGAGACGCGGTCGCGTTAAAGTTCGATTTTTTTCGAAAGTATTATCAAATTCGTTGGTTTAACGATGCGGTCCATTAGTTGAGATGTAGGAGAGATTTGCCCACCCAATAATTTCGTATGCCCACCCTCCAGATTCGAAATAAAAAATAAAATCCGCGAAAAGAAGGGTACCGGAGACGCGGTCGCGTTAAAGTTCGATTTTTTCCTAAAATAAAATCAAAATCGTTCTTTCAACGATGCGGTCCGTTAGTTTAGGTGTAGAAGAGATTTGCCCACCCAATAATTTCGTATGCCCACCCTCCAGATTCGAAATAAAAAATAAAGTCCGCGAAAAGAAGGGTACCGGAGACGCGGTCGCGTTAAAGTTCGATTTTTTCCTAAAATAAAATCAAAATCGTTCTTTCAACGATGCAGTCCGTTAGTTTAGGTGTAGAAGAGATTTGCCCACCCAATAATGTCGTATGCCCACCCTCCAGATTCGAACTAAAAAATAAAGTCCGCGAAAAGAAGGGCACAGGAGACTCGACCCCGTTAAGGTTTGATTTTTTTCGAATATATTATCAAAATCGATTGTTCTTACCGTAAAGGTTTAAGGTATTTGGTGGTATATTATCCAAAATTTCGCACACACTATTTTCCGTCACTTTATTCGAACGACACTTCAATTTGTAGCTCTCATCGAATGCTTCACACTTTTCACACATCTGTAGCATGTGCAGAATAACACCAGAGTCTATCAATGCTTTTCTAATCATTTTTCACTAATCACCACATTGAATTCGCAAAACGAATAATAATATAATCTCACACTTACTTCACAGCCGTAAATGAACGCACGATCTTGCGAGAGCTGTGTCCGAACTCAGAAGACTGACTGATTTTCGTGGGTCGTTGGGAAGAATTCGAGAGTGTCGCAGACATCTGTTTACGTTTCAGCAGTGGTACTTGGCGCCGCGGCCCTTTACGGAATCGCGTTGCATGCCGTCAGCGAAAGAAAGTAACTACGCATTTATAAACATTTCTTAAAGGTGTCACCAAATACTCTAAACTCTTACGTTAAAAACAATCGGTGGAATTTGCTAACAATTTTGAAAAACATTTCAAAATTCCAGTGGAAGGAGAAGAAAAAGAAATCGTGGATAGCATTAATGTTTCTAACGAAAGTAATACTAGAATTTAAGAATTTTAGCCTTACAATAATCCAAATGAAATAAATAATATACTGCCACTATTATATTTTGAGTGGAATGTCTGATAACTCTATACCTCTACAATGGAAACCATCCTTGAGTTTCCAAAGCAGCCTCGCGTGGCAAGCTCGCGCGGCAGCTTCGCGCTACCTGGCCTCGCGAGGCTGCTTCGCAAAGTGATTGTGGTCGAGGTATGCAGTTTCCAGACTTTCCACTTCGCGCGGCGTGCCTCGCGACGAATTCTCGCAAAGTCGATACGCACCTTTGACAGAACATATTCCCCCATTAAAAGTTATGCTCAAAATTGAAAATTTTACATGAGCGCTCCACAGATTAAACCAAATGAATACAAAAGGAGCGGTTAAAAAAGAAAATTCCAAGTTCGTACTACAGTGGTCCCCGGATTATTGACATGCTTTTTTCCCCGGATCATCGGGAAAGCCACCCCACAGTTTGCTTCCTCGGTGCGAGTGAGGGCCTTCGGTCCCGGGTAGACCGCCCGTTGACTGCCGGGAGCAATAAAATCGTTGGGCCAGGTAAAATACCCAGTAGAGAAAAAGAAAATGTTCATGCATTTGATAGAAGTTCATGAAAGTATTACAAATGGATTTTTTGGGATTTCCCAATGAAAATGAGTTCAAATATGGAGAAATTCGGTCCATTTTTAATGAACGTAGCGTGTGTCGCAGGCCAGTCACCAGAAGCGTGTTTTCCGCTTAAACCGGGGAACTGGAATTCTAATTGTATTTTCATAATAAAAAATAGACCGAATGGCTTCGTGTTTGGACTCATTTTCGTTGACATAAACTCACCAATCCATCGGTAATACTCCCTTCTAGATGTAATCAGTAATATGAAAATTTTCATATTCAATACTGAATCTCAATTCGCCGTCGACCGAGGGTCCCCCGCTGGTGCGCTATTTCACTCACTCCCGGGCCAGGGTCCTGACAAGGGTCAGTTTAATAGGCGCAAACTACTTCTCCTACCTCGGTTTATGGAGAATTCCCCGGTCCCGAATTTTTCTCGATAATCCGGTGAGCACTGTATCTATTATTACTGTAATATCATATTTTTACATAATTTTATATATATGTGTATACTGAAGAATTGCGCAACAAAATTAAAAAAATTTTGTTTAAAATCTTTGCTTGTGTCTTATTATTAAGATCTATTAGTAACCATTTTCTTAAATGTTCTTTACACGATTTGTATTGCGCGCCTGAAACTAGTGGATGAAAGCCAGACCACGGTGGGAAAAGTGCGCGGGCGGAGACAACTCGACTTTCCCCAAACATGTGTTTGGCAACACTCAAGGTTAAGTCCCTTCTAACATCGACGAAAATTCGGGCCTAACCCTGAGTTGTAAACATCTGCAGCGAAGAACACGGGGTTAGACCTCAAGCATTGCCTGTCGTACTAAATTGTACACTCATGTCTCTCTTACAGGGTATACAAAAATATTAAAAAATGGATCAGTTATTTGTTGTCCCGGGCAGCTCCTCCGCGTGAGCGGTGTATCAAATATCTCAAAAACTATTTGTCCGATTTATTTCAAACCTGGTACACATATTCTTAATGGTATTATCTAAAACGTAGCACCACATTTTTTTATGCGATAACCCATTCGTATATAATATATGTCTCTAGTTTGCCTTGTTAGGTAAACAATGAATGGTGATATTCACCTTGCTATCATTTGTACAGTAAATTTTTGCTTCTCAAATCCGTATGCTACATTGCAGATATTTTATTAATGAACACTGGAATCATGGTCTTTTACATGTTAGATAAACCTGGGCGTCATAATTGTACACATCGTTCACGCGCGTCACGATGGAGGAGCTTCACGGGACAAGAAATAACTCGGCCATTGTTTAATATTTTTGTACATTATTTATAAAACATATCTACTTAAAGTGGTCACTGTCTCGGATTCATATTTATACATTTATCCTCGAATAATGTAATATCAAAATGTAATTGTGGCAGTATATTATTTCATTCATTTGGATTATTGTAAGGCTAGAATTCTTAAATTACTTTCGTGGGCGTAAATTACTAGTATTACTTTCGTTAGATTTCATTAATGCTATCCACTAGGTTTCTTTTTCTTCTTCTTCCACTGGAATTTTGAAATGCTTTTCAAATTTGTTAGCAAATTCCACCGGTTGTTTTTAACCTAAGAGTTTAGAGTATTTGGTGACACCTTTAAGAAATGTTTATAAATGCGTAGTTACTTTCTATCGCTGACGGCATGCAACGCGATACCGTAAAGGGCCGCGGCGCCAAGTACCACTGCTGAAACGTAAACAGATGTCTGCGACACTCTCGAATTCTTCCCAACGACCCACTAAAATCAGTCAGTCTTCAGAGTTCGGACACAGCTGTCGCAAGATCGTGCGTTCATTTACGGCTTGTGAAGTAACTGTAAGATTATATTATTATTCGTTTTGCGAATTCCATGTGGTGATTAGTGAAAAATGATTAGAAAAGCATTGATAGCCTGTGGTGTTATTCTGCACATGCTGCAGATGTGTGAAAAGTGTGAAGCATTCGATGAGAGATACAAATTGAAGTGTCGTTCGAATAAAGTGACGGGAAATAGTGTGTGCGAAATTTCGGATAATATATAATCGATTTTGAAGGGTGGGCATACGAAATTATTGGGTGGGCAATCGTCTCCCACATCTAGACTAACGAACTGCATCGTTGAAAGAACGATGTTGATAATATTTTCGAAGAGAATCGAACTTTAACGCGACCGCGTCTCCGGTACCCTTCTTTTCGCGAACTTTATTTTTTAATTCGAATCTGGAGGGTGGGCATACGAAATTATTGGGTGGGAAAATCTCTCCTACATCTAAACTAATGGACCGCATCGTTAAACAAACGAATTTGATAATATTTTCGACAAAAATCGAACTTTAACGCGACCGCGTCTCCGGTACCCTTCTTTTCGCGGATTTTATTTTTTTAATTCGATTCTGGAGGGTGGGCAAATAAAATCTGAGGGTGGGCAAACGTGGCCAGATCGGGTACATTCGTATCTTACTTTAAAAACTTTCAAATGTATGCGTGGAGGGTGATGAAGTCAAATTTTTTAATTTGCTCGTAACTTTTTTTTGAAGGGTGGGGAAAAAAAATTGTTGGTTGGGCAAACGTGGGCAAACGATGGGCAATCGTTTCCCACTGCCAAATCATAAAAATTTTTTCATGGGGGTGCTGACAAAAAAATTTTTTTTTGCCATAATTTTTTTTTGAAGGGTGGGCAAACGAAAATTTTTTATGGGCAAACATGGGCAAACGATGGACAAACGAATGCCGTTTCGTTTTTCCAAAAATTCGAATTTGGGGGTGCTATCTTCACAGACCTCGAATCTCATCAAATAAGAACGCCACACAATTATTTCCCAACATCACCGTTAATGCATCGTTTGGCTTATTTATCTTCAATTTCCCCTCCACATAGAGGAATCTTTCACATGGCAATGTATATAAATCCTGCTACTGTATCGGTATTCTTATCTCGTCGCTGTATCCAAATGTCGTGTTGACGTATGGGTTGTATGTGTGAGTCTCGAGCTTGACGATGCGATCATCAAACGGCGGATTCCCTCCAATGCTTAGAATATCAGCCATTTTTTTTAACTTATATGCGCAGAATGAATCCCAAAGATTTCAAAAATGCAATGTTCGCAGCACTGAGCCTCTTCTTTTTAGCATGATCGGAGTTGTTGTTGTTGTTGTTGCAAAAAATTTCACTTGGAAGAAACGTGTTTCTGGAGTCGTTCAATACACGCATTTCTTTCGCACCACACGTATTATCGTAGTCGTCGTACGTGCAGTCTGATGGTAATCTGTTCACCTCGAAAATCAAGCAACCGTCCGTCTTGATCCACAACGCGTATCGTTAGATCCGTAATGACCCGTGCGGTGATTGGAAGATAAATGATCTGTGCAGGCGTTTCCGATATCTTATATCCTGGTGGAACTCTCATAGAAAATTCGTGTATCGTATGTACACGCCATCTGTGCAGGCGTTTCCGATATCTTATATCCTGGTGGAACTCTCATAGAAAATTCGTGTATCGTATGTACTCCCATTGTTGTACGCGCCAGCGGTCACGCTACATTCTATACGAATAATGTTCACGTTCATGATATTAATTGGGTCGTCCGATTTGTGCCACCGTCCTGGTTCTAATACCCGATTCGTCGAGAATCCCAATAGCGATCCAAAGTTATTGGGCTTTGCAAAATCTACGGTGATCCGGCAGTACAGTTCGCTTTTCATAGTGTTGTTGTTGGCACGCAACACTATAGGATACACATCGTTGTCACCGCCATCGATGCCACCGAGATTTTTTTGAGGATATCGCTCGAGTAATCGCTGCTTCAGGTACTTGGCAATGTCGTCTACTTCGTAGGAGCCGTGGGGAATCGTAATGTATTCATGAGTGGTGTCGACGCTGTTGTTGCTGATATCATAGTTTACGATGAAGTAGAATTTATCGCTGCTCGAGTCGATGTTCGGTATTGTGTGATAAGTTTCGAAGGTTGTTAGACCAAGCTCGTAATCATCGTCGCTCAAATCTATGGGTGGAAAGTAGCTCACCGCGAGGGTGCTACTCTTGCCGGTTAGCGAAATTGTTAACGACATATTCCGAGCTGTACGACTGGACTGATACTGAATCAGAGTGGTGGGAAGTCAATCCTTAAATTTGGCGCTGATCGTTTGTAGAAAGCGTAAACATAGTTGTACGCAATTGCTCTGTTTGTACTTTTGATAAGACGTACGATTGTATTCAATTTTCACAGCATCTTTATCCAGATATTTTACCAATTCCTTAGGCGGTCGAAGATTCCCAAAGCTGTCGAAATATATAGCTCGACACCCTCTCTTCGCATACGCCACCCAATGAGTCCCAGGCCCCTCGACATTGTCCAAATTTATGATACCGCTCTCGTTTCGACGTACTCCTCCAGCTGGTAACGCGTTCCGCATAAAAACACCTCTAAAGAATGGAATACGCATACGTTTTCCCAACTCCCCCAATTGCAAATCGGTAGTTACGCCTGCGGCCATTTTTATTTTCTTTTCGGCGTTTTTTTTTTTCGTTTCGATATTCCCTGTCCGCGCTTGTATGGTGCGAGATAAAGTCCCCGACCTTCCATGGAGCGATTATGACGTTGCATTTGCTGCAGCTGATGTTGCGCCGCCTTATTATCGTTTACCGCCTTAGCGATTCCCGCTGTTCCGCCAGCTAATGATCCGAGAACACCTAGCAGCGGTAGAAGTGGTAATATACCACCCGGTTTTGCCACCGGAAGAATCCGCTTTTGCGATGCTCTCTTTGTAGTCCTTTTGCGGGTTTTTGTTTTCATCCCCATCCCGATTTTCGTCTTGGCTTTCATAGCTGCCCAAACAGCCGTAGCAGTACCTCTTTCACCCAGAGTCGAGTCTGGCGCAACGATGCGTTTTCGCGCTTTGTCAGCGAGAACGTTATCTGCCGCGTGCCTTTCGCAGAGGTCGTTGCTACGCGAATATGCAATATCGTGTTCTCGACACGCTGCGTCCAACGGATTGATGCCTCGATCCCCTCTAGCCATTCGTTTTGCCAGATGAGTTCCCGGGCCGCAAAACTGGTATCCCGGAATATGTAATTCAATAGGTAGCGCGTTTATCGCCCGATTTAACAAACCACGGCCTTTCTTTACTCTTGTCGGTGACATTCGTTACAGTTTTTAATCAATGGTGCTGGACCATCGATATGCGTTCGCTGCCAAGGGCGATTATAATTTTCCAGACATCGACGATACTGCTGAACCTCAGAATCGGCTTTTATATGCTCGGGGAGCCTGTCCCACAACTGATCAATGTGTCTGCCAAACTCTCGGAGTAGAATAATCTTTGGTATATATTTCAACTGCTCAGAGGTTAGGTCTCGAATATCGCTATTATCCGACAGGACCAGAAGCATTTTGAATACTGAACCGTTTTGCTTCAGCGCGGACCTATAAATCATCGCCGCTTCGACGTATCAAAATCATTTTTCACGGTTCGCGGAGAGGATGCAATTCGTGCGACAAACTGTGACGATACGCTTGACAAATTTTGACGATAAATCGCGAGTGATGTCTTCGAAAACAAGACGCAGACATGGTAGCATGCTACCAAACACTATCCGCTGCGTCATTTGTGGCCCATCAAATTGCGGAAAGACCAACGTGCTGGTGAGCTTGTTGGAAAGTCCTCGCGGTATCCGCTCCGACAACGTGTACGTGTACTCCAAGTCGTTGCAACAGCCGAAATACCAGTACTTGGAGAATTTATTGACTCCGATAGATGAAATTGGCTACTTTACGTTTTCGAATAACAGTGACGTCATCCCACCGAGCGAATCGCTTCCGAATTCCATTTTTATCTTTGATGACGTGGCATGCGACAAGCAAGATACGATAAGGGAATACTTTGCAATGGGGCGCCACTCGAACGTTGACTGCTTCTATCTCTGTCAGACATATGCAAAGATTCCCAAACATCTTACACGCGACAATGCCAATTTGTTGATTCTGTTTAAGCAGGATGGTACCAACTTGAAACATGTGTACAACGATCATGTAAATACTGACATGACTTTCGAGGATTTCTGCGCTTTATGTCGTAATTGTTGGCAACGGGAGTATGGTTTCGTGGTAATAGACAAGGATAGCGCCATGTCCAATGGACGTTATAGAAAGGGATTTAACGAGTTTGCCGTACCGTAAGATGGTCAATTGTCGTCAACACGTCGGTGGGAAAGCAACGTCTGCGGTACAACGATGATTGATATCGATACTCTGGAGATTAAGGATCGCGAGAGAATAGCGGAGGAAATTGCAAAAACCAGCGAAGCCATTCGAAGCCACTCGAAGCCTTTGAAGATTGGCAAGATGGAGGAAGATATCGCGTTGAAGAGATACTTTAAACCTATCGTCGAACCCTTGAAACATATTGTGGAAAATACCGCAACAGCAGAAACTGACTCATCACCGCTGATGAGAACAGACGTTGAAGGGAATGAAACATTAACGCCTAAAAGAATGCAGTCGAAATGGGAGACATCGCGCAAGGCAAAGAGGAAACAACACGTGTCGGTGGAATATCCACCCGTAACCTCGATACCAGTTCAATCGAAGCTGAACCGACAAAATGTTAGATCAAACGATTCTCCGGCTCCTTCCACACCAATAAATACATTTCTCAATGTGCAATCGTTCACAACCAATGATGCTGACGACGTTTTTGAAACTAGTCCCGATGAGTCGTTTGTAACATCTATTAGACAACAACTTCAAACATCCGAGGGACAAGAAACGTTCCGCAGTCATTTCGGCCCGCTTGGACAAAAATACATGAAAGCAATCCTAAGTAGTGATAGGGATGGAGCAATGGACTATGTGTACGGCGTATACTTTGGCAATAGTAGAACGATGCTTGGGGATAAGGCTTTCGATATAGACAAGGATGATAATATAAACATAGATAGTGTAAAATACAGAGGAACACCCGGCTTATACGAACTGATTTTTAAGAGTATTCCCGATGATACTGTATACACCGATGCTGATAAACAAAAACACAAAAGTATACTGCTGGTGACGAATGCCTACAGACGCGTTCATGGTGCTAAAAATCCCATATTGGGCAACAAGGGATACAAGTACAAACATGTAATTGCACCGCTAATTCCCCGCGCATCGGCTAGTAGAGCAGGCAAAGGTCTAACGGTACCGCGAGTCATGGTGGTAAACGATAACAAAATCGATTACGTACACTGGGACGATCCCAACGAGCTGGTGAATCGATTCCGTTTGCTCGAAGCGTTGCTTCAGACGGGTAACAACTCACACGATCCCGAAATTCTATCGATTATCGAGGAACTCCGCGAGGTAGGCCTCATTATATAAAACCGCACACCGATGATGTGCACAGTATGCATCGAGATGCCGATCAACAAATTGGGGTACCGCTCGAGAAGAGTGGAGCAGCCAGAATGGACTATTACAATTGGTGCGGTTTGCTTCGAAATTACATGCGAGATAACGCTCTTTGCGTGGTCGGTGCCGACTTTGATGCAAAATCACGCAAGATACGACGCGTAGCTCAGCCGATGGCCGACACCGATGCCGTCAATAAACTATACGTGGAAAAGAGCATTAAACTTTTGAGAGAGCAGCAGGAAGAATTAGAGAGGAAGCTGATCGTGTTTCAGACAGATATGCTGACGTTGCAAAACAGCGTTCAAAAGATATCGCAGGCGTTGAATTCTATCCCGCAGCCGGACAACGAAATTCGTAAAGTTAAAGAGGCTATAAAAGCTTTTGCTGCGGAGCAGCAACTTGTCCAGAAATTTCTCAGACCGACGGGAAACACATAATGCATGTACCCGATAATTATCGCATCATTCGTGTCCAAGACACCTCTGTGATCAAACATGCAGCCATTATCGAAATCCAAGAGTAACGAAAACCATGGCCACAAGAAGCTACAACTTGTTGAGGAATTGCATGCTCCAGCTCCAAGACATTTTCCGCGGAGGCGCGTCATAGTGCATGGATACGATGATCTGTGGCAAGGTGACATTGTAGAAATGCGTCCATACTCGCGATTCAACCAGGGTCACCACTACATACTCACCGTCATCGATGTGTTGAGCAAGTAAGCGTGGGCATTACCGCTCAAGACTAAAAGTGGTGCTGAGGTGACTAAAGCGTTTGCAAAGATATTTATAGATCGATATCCGAAAAATTTGCAAACCGATCAAGGAAAAGAATTTTACAACACCGATGTGCAAAAACTCTTGACAAAGCACGACATTAATCAGTATTCGACGTATTCGGTGATGAAGGCCTCCGTCGTAGAACGTTTCAATCGAACTTTGAAGAACACTATGTGGAAACTGTTTACGCTGAATGGAACCTATAGATGGACCGATGCGCTACCAAGTATACTTGCAGAGTATAACGCACGAAAACATAGAACCATCGGAATGCGTCCTTGCGATGTTACCCCTGCGACCGCCAACAGGCTGCTAGCCACCGTATACAGCAACATAAAGATCGCTGCTCCGGCAAGATTTAAATTGGGCGAGTTTGTGCTCGTGAGCAAATTTAAAACCATCTTCGATAAAGGCTATACACCGAATTGGACAACGGAGGTGTTCAAGATAGCCAAAGTACAGACAACTAATCCCGCGACGTATCTGCTGGTCGATTCCTGTGGAAAACCTGTTGCCGGAGGATTCTATGAACACGAGCTGCAACGCGTCACCGATCCTGATGTGTATCTAGTGGAAAAAGTGTTGCGTAGAAAGGGGGATAAGGTGTACGTCATGTGGCTGGGGTTTGATAAATCACACAATTCTTGGATAACTAAAAATAATGTATTGTAAAATAATAATAATACATGGTTCAATAAATACAATGATACATATATGTAAATGTGTGAACAATTCTTATTTTTTTTACACATTAATTCCACCATTTATAATTTCTATACATGTATGAACAATTTTTATGCAATAATTTCGCTATTTATAATAATTTCTATACATTTGCAAACAATTTCCATACCTTTGCGAACAATTTTATGTTATACAATAAATACAATAATTTCTATTTTACAATGGAATTTGGTAATGTCCCCGGGGCAGAGTGTCGGTCGAATCGGATACGATATGCCGCTTGTCGGCGTGTGGGTTTAGAGCGATTTTAGATTCCGAAATGGTGTACACTTTATGCAATTTAGACCGTATGTATGATTGTCTGCGAACCACTTCGATCTCCCTTTGCAAACACTGCGCGTAGTCGTCGAAAGTTATCGTTCTAGCTAGGACGTTGGTCTTGACGCCTTTCGCCTTTTTCGTATCTTTTTTGCCGTCTACGCGAAATGCATACATTTTCGCTCTAAGACCTACGAATTCGGTCATTATCGCACCGTTATTTTCGTCCTTCATCAGCCCTGGAACCTTCTTATTTACGCGCGGCATATTATATACATTGTCGGTGGGATAATCGCTTGTGTCGAATCTATCGATATTGTGTTTCATGGTCTCGTAGATATCGTCGCATCGAATATGATAAATGAGGCTGTCAGTGTCTGTATATAGAATTTTACATTTTTGCCCGTGCTTGGGAGACATGTACTCGTGGTGAAATTTGTACAAACAAATTTTTGATATGTCCAGAATGCACATACCCACGTATATCGGTTTGTTGAATGTCACCTCGAGGTTTCGCAATTCAACAGCTATTAAATTTTCCGAAAAAACACTTCTGCTGTGGAAATTCGGTTTCGCGATCATTGCCTCCGCGCTATATCGCCAATCCCAATGAGTCAAAAGTTTTACGTCCACGTGATTTCGTACATTTTCCATAGTTTTACCACATACCGCGTTGTTCATCAATTTGTACAAATTTTTTTCAAAATCGTTTGTCGCACTTGTTCTAAACCGTGTATTTACTATTTAGTTCGATGTAATCGCGGAGCCAGGGAGATTGAGCGAATTGAAGCACGCGGTGTATCTTTGTAATACGAAGACCATGACGCGTGCACTGCTGCAGGTTACGGTAATGGATGACGTAACGCTGCTTATCGTATACCGTCGCGAGTAACTTGTCCTGCCTGCTGCCAGGTGGTTTGGCACGCGTCGGGCAGAACGGTAGATCGGCATGAGCGTCGTGCAGACGTTGCGGATATTCCAGATCTACCTCGAGAATGTACCCCGTGGGCGAATCGACACCGATTGAAGACACGTCAAAATTTGCAGCATCTTCGACCCATTGAAATTTAGCGTATGGTATGGGCTGACACATTGCCCATCCATACAAATTGTTCACGTCAAAGTACATCAAGTACGATGACTCTTCCGATGCGTCGTAAGATGACATGTACTTGTTATTGGCATGTGCGTATCTTCCGGAACATTGGCTTAAACCCTCACGTATACCGCGTTCGGTAAACATAACCATATCGACGTCGGTGAGCAATTCGAATGAAATTTTGGTATGTTTTAGCATGGCATCCCAGGTGAAACCAGGTAGAGTATAATAATGCGCTGAATCTAGTCCGTAACTCTTGATACAACTTTCGCGAAAATTTTCAAAAATATCTGCCAATAACAAGACATCTGTTTTCAAATACAAATCGCTGTATTCGCCCAAGGTTCTAATTCCGAATCGCTGCCACACTGTCTCGGCATGTGCGTAATCGGTCTCAGATACTGTCTCACCCGTTAACGAACTGTAGAATGATTCGCGCGGTGGTAAGCATGGGTCCTGCAACTTGTTCGCGCAATCAAGGTATTCGTACGGAAACACACCCTTTCGCGTCAATAAATTGAAGTCTTCGGTGAATAATGTTTCAAATTTGGATCGTAAAATTTTTAATTGATCTGTGCTCAGAAAAGATGCTAATTTGTCGAGACCGGTATTGAGAAATTTTGTACGAATCGATGAATCGTAATTTAATATAATTTCGCGTGTCTGAATCAGCCGTATCTTCGACATTTTTTGTGAAAGAAATATATTTTTCTTTAGTTATGGGTAATACGTCAACTTGACCTTCGAAAGCGGTAGCTATTTCCTTGATAATGAAATGTGAATCGTAGCCGGATAAATTATGAAAAACTATGGGGATGTAAAACGCATTTTTATCATTTAAATTGCACTCCGAATGTGCTGGGCCTCTGACCCGTCCGGAGAGATGACAATGATCGCGAACTCGTACATCATCAGCCTCGAATGGTTCTTCGCAAATGTGACAATGTGTTGCATCGTGAAATGTCGTCCACTCTTCGATGGTTAAATTAGGCATGGGAACATTATTGGTTAGAATGGGTTTAACAAAATTCGCAAAATTTTTTAGTTCATCGACGAACCATGAAACCAATCCGCGTCGCGGCGACATCGATACGTCGATAGCGATGTATCGTACGAACAAGACATATAATAGGCTATGCTATGAACTTTATGGTGCTGATACGTGTGTAATTTATTATCATCACCCATTCGGGGGCTGTCCTCTGTTTTCTCGATGATGCACTCGAGATCGGCGTACACCACGAAGGGAAGTCGCTCCTTCCTGCAGTGGTTGTTGAAACTGAGGAAATTTTTGCCTTCGCTGGGCAGCAGAATGGCACAGTCGTTCATCTGCCCACAGTCCACTGCATGGGCCTGCAACTTCTGGGTAGATCCGAAGTAGTGCATGCACCTGTAAAAAAAATTTTATTTTTTATTTAATTTTTTGCGAGACATTTCAATATTTCATAAGTTTTCTATACATACCGGTCGCAGATGAATTTCTTTTTTTGGTGCCTGCTCAACTGGGCGCTCACCAGCCGGGACAAGTCCTTGATCCACACAAAGTACCCTACATCGCCATGCTCTTGATTCGGCGTCTAAAGCAGTTTGACGTGCCGATCCCTCTTTTGGCTGGTGAGGCGCAGTGGAAACACTATTGAACCTTTCTCCGCCTCGAAGCTGTACGCGTTGACTGAGACACAGTTCTGCCGCTCAAATTTCCCAATTCGTGCCAGGGACATTGGAAACTCGATGCCCTGGAGATTTAGCACCAATGTATAGTGCGGATATGAGCTTGGACGAGGGGGGTTTCTTTCGGCGGGATGGAGAGCGGCGACCACTGCCCACGCGAAACACGCATTAGCCTCGGATTGTACGCTAATTGTTGCTTACTTCAAAGATAATTCCCGCGGCAACTTGTGGTGACACCCTGCGCGCAGCGGATTGTACTTGTTGACATTGACGGTCAGGTTGAGGATTCTCGTCAATGCCCATCCGCTGTCGCGTTCCTGGAACTCTTCCAGCGATGCCAGGGTGGGTTCGATGACACATCGTTGGTACCACTCCTGTAGATCGGATATGCCGAAGAGTTCGCAGTTTCGGGTATTGATGCTTTTACAAGCATGCTTGTCACCCGCCACAAATTCGTCGTTAAATACAGTGTTCACTTTGAGGTTTCGACGTTTCCTTAAAGCAACCCGCACGTGCTCCAGCACAATGGTCCCCGCATCTTGGAGGAAGTTGCGCGGCTCGATATAGTTTGAATTTAGCACTGCACCGGTTAATACGCGGCTATCGAACGCAGTGTCTATTTCACGCCACAAAAGTCCTGTGCTTGAATGTCCGGCACCTTCATGCAAGAAACGTCCGCGCAACGAATGTTTCAGTCCTTCGAGCGGCGCGATTCGAGCAACCAACGATTGTTGAACACCGATCGATAATCGCGGGCGTTTTACCCGGCTGTGTTCTTCTAATGATTCGACACACTCGTTGCACCGTTCTTCCCACGCGAAATATTCTTCCCGGGCAATCAATTGTGCAGATTGATACAACAATTGGCGTTCTACTTGCACGAATTTTTCCATGGCTGTAATGTCTTTTCAGTGCAACACGTTGCAACGATTTGAAGCTTTGTGCAGTTTAGAGTGCCTTTTTATGCCCCTCTTTCCTCCAATAGATAGCATGTAAATTTCCGCTGACACAGCATAATTCTTTCTATGATTCACATATGATGAATCAGTGCGCAAAATCATCCGAGGAAATTTCTGCTGACTCCACATAATTCAAAGATTCGACGCTTCCAAAGGTATTATATTACATTCAACATGTGTCGAGACTTTTATCCTTGAGGGTGGGTTCAAATTACATGCGATTGTACCACTATGTAGTGCCGTCTCTTTCCCTCTCCTAGAATTTAGCTTTAAAGTAATGCTCTGTCTCTTTTCCATCCAAGAAGGCGTTGCACGTAAAAAGCCGACATCATTCGATAATTCATTGGCGTTTGGCAACGGCGAGTGTGCGCGTGTGTGACGCTCGGTATATGTAACATTCGGGAAAGTCCAATGTGAGAGAACTGGCGTTGGGGGAGTTGGATAGGCGGTTGACTCGTACCGCGGAGGTCTTGGGTTCGAGCCCCGTCGCCCGGATTCGTTTTTCATTTATATATCAATATCTTAAAATTAATATTTCCTTCCTTACCGATGGTACCACGCTCCAGAGAGAGAGAGAGTCGGTACTTCACCCGCGGTTCCTCCTCGATGCGGTTTCGATATCGATTCGGTTATCGATTGATTCGATATCTGCTCTCGCAGCTATGCCCCCCACCACTCCGCCATCTCTATGACGTCATCCGACGCCGCCCGCCGCGTTGGATTTCCTGCGGCCTTGAAACTCAAATTTGAGGTTCAAGGTCGGGAAGGGGAGGGGGAAACTCAAATTTGAATTAGAACTGGCATAGCCCTACTACTTTTGTGCGAATGTTCGTTATCAAAAATGCGTGCCATTAAGACAGAACAGCGCACACGGCTAAGCGATTCCTCGCTTTCAACTTTAATACGTACAACGTCGACCAGCTTCCCCGTTGATATTTTAGATATGCCCAGCATGTCTAAACGCGAAAATAAAGTTTTCCCAAACGTATTTAACATTTTGATAGTAAAACGCGTTTTTCCTATCCATTTTTATCGCGTGACACATTGGAATAGGCCTACAGGGGATACCACTGACAAAAAAAAACGCATCGATAATAGTACCCCATTGGGTTATGCGGAAATCTATTGATACGGGTGTCGCCCCAATGCGCCACGCGCGGTTCATATGGTACGGGTCTGAGGCGCTCGAGGCTTCTGGCCCGCCACGGGGGCGAAGACGCGCGGCGGGAGAAAGGAGGCGTTGCCTCCAAAAACGGCCACTGTGTTCACTTTAGTTCCATGCCTGGCCTAGGATGTAGTTAGTATTCGGAGATATTCCTACTCATAAATGAATAAAATTGCCGTAACGACTCGGCGAAAATACGGACGACAGTTCCTACAAAAGTGCTAAAAGTCACGTTCGTATCATAAACCCCAGGTTACAGATATTAAAGTCGTGTTCAGATATATTGCCCGATGAGTTTCGTGAGGGGTATTCTCCCACCACACCGCCTGCCTGTCTCGGCGCTCCTTTTCTCTACGTTCTCACTTTCTCTCGGGGCACGCCTGGTGGTCATGCGGTGGGGATTGTTGTCCGTAAGGCGAAGCCGAGCAGCGTTCCCGTTACCCTACTATACCCTTTGGGGACCAAGCAACTCTAACTGCCAATCCACGATCGTCAGGTGGTGGTGGATGATTTCTCCTCGAGCGCTGCTCGTGAAAACGAATCCACAGGTCAATATATCTGAACATGACTTTAGTAAGCTGAATAGAAGACGTTATCTTTAGCATTGGACTGACAAGACATAAACTAAGTATGGATGTGTGCAATTGTGTGGTTGCCTGCACGTGTATAAATATATACGCATTTTTAGTGGTTACTGGAATTTAAATGAATTCCTTAAGTGTAAATATTTATTAGCTAATTATTGTTAGTTAGAAGTACCCATTTGTGGAAAACCACAACACTATAATTACGTACGTTTTTAATCAACCTCTTATAGATAATAATACATCTTTCCATTTAGTGTTTTGTGAGAATGTAATTGACAATTATCCCTCTCAATGTATATATCTGACTACGTTCTTGAAAGTCCCATTATTTATATTGATATATGTGTACATAATTTTGAAAAGAACAAAATGGAGAAATTAAACGAACTGATTTAAATACAAATTTATACAAATTGAGAAATAGAGTACAGTATAAAAAATAACACAGTTTTATTAACACTTTCAAGTAAAAGAGTAAATGTAACTAAAGGCTGTACTTCCGAATGGCTCCAGTGGCCCATCGAGATGAGGTTTGGAGGGAGGAGTGGAGAGGGGGTGTGGACCCTAAATCTAAAATTGTAGTTTCGGGTATTTAGTAGTTTCGAAAATATTAATAAAAAATTATTGATTTTTTATTTGAAATTTTTTTGGACGTAGGTGCGGGCACCCCTACTCTGCGACCCTCCCGTTCCCCCAAACTGTTTTACGAACTGCTGGACGCGTTCCCCTTACCTCCGCGTGCTACATAACGCATTCCACTTTCCACCTTGTCACAGGTAGTAGTATTGGTTGGGGCTAGATTAGTGCGGGGCGGGGGGGGGGGGCGCTTGTGGGCGCGTAGAGCATGGTAGCGAACTGATGTGAGTTTGGAGATTTGAACCAGTAACTTACGAATGCGACCCATTCTACTATATAGGGTGTTATTCTTCTGATAGTCAATATTCTAGGGGGTGATTCTACAGGCCAAAATAAGACGAAAATATAGATTACAATTTTTTAATATCGCGCTTCGTTTTCGAGAAAATTGACTTTGAATTTCAACTAAATACGCGTGCCTTTCCGGCGCCTGAGGAACACGCGGAGGTAAGGGGAACGCGTACATTAGTTCGTAAAACAGTTGGGGGGATGGAAGGGTCGCCGGATAAGGGTGTCCGCATCTACGTCCAAACAAAATTTAAAAAAAAAATAACTATAATTTTTTATTAATATTTTGGAAACTAATAAATACCCGAAGCTACAATTTTAGATTTAGGGTCCACACCCCTTCCCTACTTCTCCCAACAAACTTCATCTTGATCGGCCACTAGGGATATTCGGAAGAATATCCTAACTAAAGAAACTGTTACCCAGAGTATACAAGTCTGCCAGCGAACACTGGGGCCCCCCCAGGAACTCAGTTATTCAAGACTATCCTACGGGTACGAACCTGTGTCGCACGCTACTACCTATACACTTGCAATTTTCCGTATCCGTGGCGCGCCCACGTTACCATTGGCTTTCGAATTCCCCTTCCGCGCGGCTATGGTAAACATTATGGAGCCAGGGCTCGCAAATGGCTCGATGCGGCCATCGCGACCCTATAGGCAATCCTCGAAACAATACAAGGTTAGCGTTTTATCCTGCAACCTGCGGTCGCGCGAACTTGGTAAAACAGCAACAGCGTCTCAAGGACGCATTCCACTACAACCATGCACCGGCCCAGCGAAAAGCTGCCAGCGACCGCTCGACAGCAGTGATGCCCGAGCTTCGAAAATTTTAGCGTCGCAAAGTGATAGGTATTGGGAATTTCCCGGCTTCGGTAATCGAGCCGCGCGCTTCGCTTTTATGATCGGTTTACTACTCACACCCCAGATTACTGAAATGAGGTTTAAAAATATTGTCGACTGATCTCGCATCCGTCTAAATTTAAAAAATTTTAGCTATGACAGGGTTAACCGTCGCGCTATACCTTTGTACTGAGAGATTTTTCGCCACCTGCTTGTAAAAATCACAATAATGCCACATCGTTCCAGAAAACGACATTAACGGAAATCAGTATAGGCGTGGCGTTGAGTAGCTAAAATATTCAAACACAAATATTCTAGAAAAAAATTCAAACACCGCTACAATCAAAAACACGTCCCATTAGTTTCCCCTTATGTCTGATCTAGGTATGCACTACATTAAGGATAAAATCATAAAAAAAGAAAACCAGAACAATAGATAACTGAAAAATAGGACACATTTACTAATTATTTATATCAACAGACGCGGTCGGGTCTGGAAGCTAATTCCCCCTTCCCCTCTACCCATAGGCACACTGAGCGACCATGTCTCTATACACGAAAGATAGCGAAATTGACAGGTCGTCGAAAATATTTAGCCTTATTATCTTATTTTATGACATAGTGCCGGTGTTTTTACATGATTAAGCGAATCATTTCTTTTTTCGAACCCATATGTCGTTTTACTTAATGTATCAAGCTATTTGTCTAAAAGATATAAGATTTATTCTGAATTAATAGTTATAAAAAGGATACTTTTAGGATTACGAGATATGACGTCACGTTTTCCTCCTCCACTTGACGCCAGTAGGTGTCACCTCGAAAGCACAATTTATAAATGTCACTTGGCTGTCATTCAATCTTAACCTGCTAGTTGTTAACATTTTTGAAATATCACGATGGTAAAGAAGATCTCGCGTGATAGCGGCGGAACATGATCGGTTTGTTTATGCAGGCGCTGGTCAACGCACAATATCGTGGCCGAGGCCGTGGTCGTGGACGGGGCCGTGGTAATGATCGGGGCCGTGGCGGGCAACAGGAAAGCCGATAAGGCGGAAAAGTTTAAAAATTTAAAAATTGTTGATTTATTTATAATTGATAAAATAATAAATTTCTTAATTAATAAAATTCACAAATGATGAAAAAAGTGATGAAATCCCCCCCCCCCCCCATAAACATGACTCATGTATGAAAGAAGCTAATTCCCTGTAATTCACGAAAAAATTTCGCACGCAAAGATTGTGAAATCATCTTTGCTAATTCCAATTGTACCATTAATTCATGAAAAACATTAAAAAAGTTCCCCCGCAAAGATAGTGAAATCAACTTTGCTAATTCCAATTTTATTGTCGTTCTCCGTTCGAACACTGATTCCTCTGTCACTTTTTATACTTGACATTCCTTTATTGGCCACAAATCAATTCAGTGCTCAGATTTTCAGCTTCGGTTTTAAGGAATTAGCGGGCGTTGTATAAGAAAAAACTATGAAGTCCACTAAAAACAAAATGTTTCATATCACTAGTGCAGGTTGCTGAATGTGCTATTAATCTATTACCGACTTTGATTCGTTTAAATTAGTTTCTACCAAGTCTTAATTATTTTCCATCGTAAAATGATTTTCAAAGGACATTTTTAGCAGAAGGTGTCCCTCTTAAAAAAGTTTATGGGACAACTACAGGCCACGCCCGCTAATTCCTTAAAACCGAAGCTGAAAATCTGAGCACTGAATTGATTTGTGGTCAATAAAGGAATGTCAAGTATAAAAAGTGACAGAGGAATCAGTGTTCGAACGGAGAACGACAATAAAATTGGAATTAGCAAAGTTGATTTCACTATCTTTGCGGGGGAACTTTTTTAATGTTTTTCATGAATTAATGGTACAATTGGAATTAGCAAAGATGATTTCACAATCTTTGCGTGCGAAATTTTTTCGTGAATTACAGGGAATTAGCTTCTTTCATACATGAGTCATGTTTATGGAGGGGGGGGGGGGGGTATCTAGAGACGCGGTAGCGTCTCGACGCCAAGTACAGGAAAGAAAGTACAGGAAAGAAAAAGACACCCTATATATGGCGACTGTCGCTACTGCTTATCATTTACTCGTCGCCCGGCTAATCCAACCTAACCTGAAACTTATTTCATTAATATCTCATGACGCTTGCAATATTTTCTAAATTTAAAGGCATTTTTCTTATGTAAACCGCATATAAGCTTTGGAATGAGACCAATTTCAATAAAATCGGTCCACGCATAACAGAGATATGATAATATCGTCTCATGGATCAGTCGGAATGTTAAGATTCTTCTTCTTCTTCTTCTTCTGATTCTTCTAGAAATTTTTCGTCAAACATAATACGTATACGCGTTACACGCACACCTTCAGTCAAAACAAAACTAACACATGTTTCGTTCTTCTACGTATATACGTGTTACACGCACACCTTCAGCCAAAACGAAACTAACACATGTTTCGTTCTTCGTTCGACTCTCGGGATTATTCGGCAGGGATCGTCGTCCGTCATTGTACAAACTATTTTTTAAATACATTGAACTTTATAACCTACCAATCTTAACCTCCAAGTGTCAAATAATGTAAGTTGTCCAAATTTGAGATGTCAGGAGTTTTTACACTAAATAGGAGACGGAATTATTGTCTCAATTAACAAGGTAAGTCGCCAAATTTATTTAATAGATTTTTTATGTAGAGTCGCAGACTTGGAAGTTGTCCGGAGAAGGTTCGACAGAGAAGCACCTTCTTTCGCATAAGTTTCTAGAAATTTGTACCATGCTTGTACAAAATAATATATTGTAGTAAAAAATTGCATTGAATTTAAATTGCCAGATATTTGTATTTGTATACCAGCAATTTAGAGTCTTTATTTTATGTAAAGGTTATTATATTATAGAAATGAAGGGGACGTACAGGACTTCGATAAAAATGAAGGAGACGCACAGGCTTGGATAGTACAATTGAAGGGGACGCACAGGCTTGGATGGATAGAAATGAAGGGAATGCACAGGCGTGGAGGTTGTCCGGAGAAGATTAAATAGATAGACAGAGCATCTTGTTTCGCACAAGTTTCTGGAACTTTGTCAAATAAGGTAAATCGACAAAATTTGTTTAAAGACATAGCATTAAGAATTATTAAGAAAATAGATTATGGTGGTCTGCTTGCAATGTAAAGCAAGTCACATTAGTGAAGAAAGTACACTGAAAACACATCTCCGTTAATGCTTTTCAATCTTTTGTGAAAGACATTCGTAATACTTTAATTAATAAAATCCAAAGTAGTTGTCACGCTATTCATTAATTCATTAATTTTTTAGATTCCCATTATTTAAAATCACCAATAAACATACTAAATAAATTAGTTTCATTCCAACACCAATACATTGTGCGTTAAAAATATTGGATCTCCGCGTTCATTTCGCTGAATTATTACCATTAGCATTTAAATTTCCTGCAACAAGACTTTCTGCCATACGCTCGCACCTCCTTCGGACACATTATTTAGTCTCTACACTCACTAAAGCAAAAGGCCACTCTATTTCTATATATAATAAGTTCTACGTTAAGTTGTAACTAAAATAACTAAAATGTGGATTTTATATATATTTACAGATAATCAAAGCAGAAGATGATGCAGTATGATCTACGGCAGAGAAAAAAATTTATTGTGACATAGTATTATATTAATTATATTAATTAAACGATTTTATTAAACGATTTTATTCAGCTGCAATCCTCTATTTGCTTCTTGTAAGTTTGGTTCATATCAGAAAACTCAAATTTAAACCAATTCCACCAATTCAATCATCATCTTGAAGCATTGCAGGTGTGCATAGTTTCTATTATGTAGAATTTATCTTTAATTCTATCCCGTCATAAGACTGTTTATTAGGGTGGACCTTAGTTACTCTTGTCGAAATATAATTTTGAGATTTTTGACGGGGTCACTCCCCAAGGATTATGCCACTGGGAGAAAAAATAATGTGTGCAAAATTTGAAATTGATCGGAGAACGAGAAACTGTGCCTCATCGCATTTGAAATTTTTTATTTTCGTAACTCGTTTTTCTTCGTTGTAGTATATCGTTAATATACATTTTTATATATCGTTATCTTTTTACGCTCTGTAATAATATAGAATCAAAGTATAAGATTACACAAAAAAATCATGACCTTGAAATCTCAAAAAATGAACCATCAAAAAATACTTTTTTCGTTGGCATTATATTTATGTTGTCAAACAGTATAATTTTCGTCTAAAATTTTTTTTGGATAATTATAAATAACTGATTAAAGGGAAAACTACATCCGAAATGCACCAATTTTTGCAGATATTTTTCAATTTATTTTAAAAACTAGGGCTCTAGAAGAAAATTCACCATTGCACGTGATGCAACAGACATTTTCCCCCCGGAAAACACCAATAAAAGTGGTAAGTCACGGTTTGTTTTCAATACAGAAGGCAACAGCGGCGGGCGTATCCATTGCCGCTCACCGACAGAATCGCTTACACGCGCGCGACTACCACTGTCGGCGCCATACGTTTTGCCAAACTATTTCGCTCAGTTATTGAAAACGAAATGTGACATACCACTTTTGTTAATGTTTTCCGAAGGAAAAATGTCTGCTGCATCGCGTGGAGTAGTCAGATTTTCTTCTAGACTCTTAGTTTTTAAAATAAATTGACAGATATCTGCAAAAATTGTTGCGTTTCGGGTGCATTTTTTCTTTGATCGTGGTTTAAATATATTTAAATAGTAATAATGCAATAATAACTTATATCGTTGTGTTCCCGAAGGTTTATAAAATAATTTTGACGGAACAAGCAACCGAATAACTATTACTATTTCGATACGCAAGACGTTCAAGTTGAAAATTTGCATTTTTTTTTAAAATAAACTAATTTTTCGAAAACGGAGGATGTTGGCGAAAAACGGTTTGCGAATTCGTATTCAGCGTACGAAAATTTATAAGAAACGTGTATTGAATGTTACAAGTCCAGATGGCTGTTGAATAGTTACAATTGAACTTTTGCATGAGTTTGACTGCTCGTTCGGCCGAATCGTTTACTGCTAAATTATTTACTATATTTAATCCAATATTATAATTGGGATCACTTTTCCATTCTAGAGAATCCATATTTATAAAATCTGTTGGAACAGTGTATTCTTAACGAAAGTATCGGTTATTTCATTAAAATTTTGAAATCTTTTATTTATATATATATGAAAAAAATTCCTTAGACAAAAGTTGTACTGTTTGACATGGTAAAAATAATTACAACGAAAGATGTTTTTTTACGGTAAATTTACGAGATTTCAAGGTCATAATTTTTCAAGTAATCTTATACTTTGATTCTATATTATTACAGAGTGTAAAAAGACAAATTCAACCATATATAAACATGTATATTAACGATATACTACAATGGAGAAAAACGATTACAAAAAAAATTCAAATGCGATGAGACCCGGTTTCCCGTCTTCCGGTCGATTTCAAATTTTCCACTTTTTTTCCCCCCAATAAAAATTATCTAAAGTCTGCCCCTACTATGCCAATTATCTTTGTAAAAAGAAGTGAGATCCCCATAAAAAAACTTCAAAAAGTAAAAAAATTACGCCAAGTACATGAAAAATCAAATATATCACAAAAAATAGAAGGTAATAATAAAATCACAAAAAAATAGAAGACAATATACAATCCCCCAAAAAATAGAACAAAATATATAATCACAAAAATAGAAGATAATACACAAAAAAATAGAACAAAATATACAATCACAAAAAAATAGAAGATTATAATAATTACAAAATAAAAAAAAGGTGTGAAATCAAAATGAGCTGCAAGTACATAAAGGTACTTTCCAACTGCGCTTAAGATGACACAACTACATATACACAGCTAAAATGCTGTGATCATACATTCCATTACTCATATCGCGGACATTTTTTAATTAATCCGTCAAAAAGAATCCCATTTAAAAAAAATTGTCGTAAATTAATAACTTTACAAAATTAATAATATACCAAAATTACGCCAATTATAAGAATGGCTATTATACAAAGACAAAATTGTATTAAATAATATTAAGCAGACATATTTTTATACAAGTAAATATTTTAATACGAATAAATATTTTATTCAAAATACTTGGCGCTGCGGAACCGAAAAAATGTTAATTGTTTTAGTAGTAATAATAATTTATAATAACTCCCTTACAATCTAAAATACATAAACATATATATACATATACATATTAGAAACGCAGTCAGATATATTCTACATATATTTAACTCTAATATCATACGTAGCATATGCACCCGCACACATACACACATTCACGAAAGCACGCACAAGAAAGAAAGAAAAAGATTAATGCAATTTATATATATTTATTTCAGTTTAGCAACTCCAATTCGGAGTGCAGCGCCAAGTATTTTGAATAAAATATTTATTCGTATTAAAATATTTACTTGTATAAAAATATGTCTGCTTAATATTATTTAATACAATTTTGTCTTTGTATAATAGCCATTCTTATAATTGGCGTAATTTTGGTATATTATTAATTTTGTAAAGTTATTAATTTACGACAATTTTTTTTAAATGGGATTCTTTTTGACGGATTAATTAAAAAATGTCCGCGATATGAGTAATGGAATGTATGATCACAGCATTTTAGCTGTGTATATGTAGTTGTGTCATCTTAAGCGCAGTTGGAAAGTACCTTTATGTACTTGCAGCTCATTTTGATTTCACACCTTTTTTTTATTTTGTAATTATTATAATCTTCTATTTTTTTGTGATTGTATATTTTGTTCTATCTTTTTGTGTATTATCTTCTATTTTTGTGATTATATATTTTGTTCTATTTTTTGGGGGATTGTATATTGTCTTCTATTTTTTTGTGATTTTATTATTACCTTCTATTTTTTGTGATAAATTATCACACGTGCTCATATGTCAAGATCATTGAATCATTGAATGAATAATTCCGTATGCAAAACGTTACCTGAAAATTTATGCGTACACAGTCCGACGTAGATCACACTGCATCATCTTCTGCTTCGATTATCTGTAAATATATAAAGCCACATTTTTTAATTATATACAACTAAACATAGAACTTATTATTTATAGAAATAGAGTGGCCTTTTGCTATAGTGAGTGTAGAGACTAAATAATGTGTCTAAAAGAGGTGGGAGCGTATGGTAGAAAGTCTTGTTGCAGGAAATTTAAATGCTAATGGTAATAATTCAGCGAAAATGAACGAGGAGATCCAATATTTTTAACGCACAATTTATAGGTGTTGGAATAAAACTAATTTTATGTTTATTGGTCAATTGAAATAATGGGAATCTAAAAAATTAATGAATTAATGAATAGCGTGACAACTACTGTGGCTTTTATTAAAGTATTACGAATGTCTTTCACAAAAGATTGAAAAGCATCAAGGGAGATGTGTTTTTAGCGTACTTTCTTCACTAATATGACTTGCTTTAGATTGCAAGCAGTCCACCATAATCTATTTTCTTAATAAATCTTAATGCTATGTCTTTAGACAAATTTTGTCGATTTACCTTATTTGACAAATTTTCAGAAATTTGTGCGGAACAAGATGCTCTGTCTATCTATGTAATCTTCTCCGGACACCCTCCAAGCATGTGCATTCCTTTCATTTCTATCCATCCAAGCCTGTGCATCACCTACAATACTACTATCTAAGCCTGTGCGTCCCCTTCATTTCTATAATATAATAACCTTTACATAAAAACTCTAAATTGCTGGTATACAAATACAAATATCTGGCAATTTAAATTCAATGCAATTTTTTACTACAATATATTATTTTGTACAAGCATGGTACAAATTTCTAGAAACTTATGCGAAAGAAGGTGCTTCTCTATCGAACCTTCTCCGGACAACTTCCAAGTCTGCGACTCTACATAAAAAATCTATTAAATAAATTTGGCAACTTACCTTGTTAATTGAGACAATAATTCCGTCTCCTATTTAGTGTAAAATCTCCTGACATCTCAAATTTGGACCACTTACATTATTTTACACTTGGAAGTTTAAGATTGGTAGGTTATAAAGTTCAATGTATTTAAAAAATAGTTTGTACAATGACGGACGACGATCCCTGCCGAATAATCCCGAGAGTCGACGAACGAAGAACGAAACATGTGTTAGTTTCGTTTTGACTGAAGGTGTGCGTGTAACGCGTATATACGTAGAAAAACGAAACATGTGTTAGTTTTGTTTTGAATGAAGGTGTGCGTGTAACGCGTATACGTATTATGTTTGACGAAAAATTTCTAGAAGAATCAGAAGAAGAAAAATCTTAATATTTCCGACTGATCCATGAGACGATATTATGATATCTCTGTCATGCGTGGACCGATTTTATTGAAATTGGTCTCATTCGAAAGCTTATATGCGGTTTACATAAGAAAAATGCCTTTAAATTTAGAAAATATTGCAAGCATGGTGAGATATTAATGAAATAAGTTTCAGGTTTGGTTGAATTAGCCGGGCGACGAGTAAATGATAGCGGTAGCGACAGTCGACATATATAGGGTGTCTTTCCTGTACTTGGCGTCGAGACGCTGCCGCGTCTCTAGATTCTGAGGTCTGCAGAACTAACACATAATTGAATAAAAATTTAATTTCTAAATTTATGAAAGTAATGATACAGGAAAATCTAGCCTATTGTTTATCAACACCACGATTTTTAAAAACATCATTAAATACAGTATCATATAAATAGTTTGCAAAAGCTTTTTACACCAATTATGGTTAAAAAATTAATAGATGAAAAATTAAGTAAATGTAAAATATGATAAATTATCTATCATTAAGAGGGAATATTTTTTCCTCATTTTTTGGAGCAATTTACATTCCGATATCTTTTATAGTTCAAAAGTTATACGAAAAAGGCCCCAAAATTTTCAACCCAGGCCGTGAAATTCTGAATAGCCCTTTGCGACGTTATTTAAAAGAGACCATCCCAAAATTCTCGAAGCTCGGGCATCACTGCTGTTCAGCGGTCGCTGGCAGCTCTCCGAACGCCAGGATGGTGCATGATTGTAGTGGAATGTGTCCGTGAGACGCTGTTACCATTTTACCTGTTCGCACGAGCGCGGGTTGCAGGATAAAACGTTGACCCTGTACTTATATAGTTCTACATATGCGAGGATTCCCGATCTACTACTCCTTACTACGTTACGACTTCCCACTTCCAATAGCTATTCCCCCTCCACTATTTCTCACTACGTTATGTCGCCGTTACTTTTGGCAAGCCTCCTCCTACATCTCACACGTTTGCACAGATCAAGTACACGGAATCTAGCAGTACCGTCGCGTCAACAAGGGTACCCTGTACATTCTACAAGTACGGATTCATCTGCTGCCTCGGATAAACCTAATGCATATGATTCAGGTGTACCATCAACAAGTACCGATGGACCCACTGCTGCTACGCTACAATACACAAAATTTAATTTCTTTAAAACAGGCCATCAAGAATTTCAAATACAATTTCTGAACAATAAGCTTGGTAAAGTTTGCTTGATTTGTGTTCGAATGTGGTTTAAGAATGACGAGACATCAATTGATTCCAAACATTAACAACTCTTACATATTGTTTTCCCAGCCATTAACATTCAACATACGATAACGTGCAACTGTAAATAATGCAAAAATTGTCTGACTCGAAATGATAACATTCCAACGTCATCCAAATCAAATGGTTTCGTATATCTACAATTACCTTCTCATTTACCTACATCAGATTTATTGTCAAATAGTTTAATTTCACCCAGGATACCGTTCAGTCAAATTCGACGCTTGCGACATGCACATGGGATCTTCGAGCAAATTATTAATGTTCCAGTGTCTGTAAATACAATGCTAAATCATTTGCCAAGAAACATTGATGACGATCATTATGTCAATAATGATCATATTAATGTTCATATTAAAAGAAAAAAAATACATAAATCACGTTATGTGGTTGGTTTGGTGTAAAAACGAAATATAAAAACTTGGCTGCAATGGCTATTTGAAACTCCTCTCTACAGGTTGTACGGCATTAGAGCTTATGAATCTTTGTTTCATAGTGAGAATGTTAATCAAATTCATATAGATGAAATTAGTGAAAATATATCAATCGAAGATGATCTCACTGCACAACAGCAAACACTTTTATGGAACAATGAAAAGTTTCTTCGTATTGTACCAGGAGAAGCAAATATAGCACACAGTCTACTTTTCGATGAACATGCAGAGGAATGAAACTTATTCACATTAAAAAAAATTAACGGTTTTGGTATTGAATAAAAAGTTTCACTTCTATCGTGTGAGAATTCCACGCATTGATTTTATTTAATACAACAGCGTGTGGATGAGGTTGTATAGATTAAAATGTTCTTTTACATTAATAATTAGCAGTGGATTGCTGAAGTCGAGGAAAGCATCCATTTGCAGGAAATCAGATGTTTCACTATGTACGAGCATTGGAGTAAAATTTACTTAAATCTACCTACTTAAGGGATTTTTAAATTTTCATTACAGGCACAAAAAAAGTGGAAAAACGACCTTCATTATTTTCTTCGCTTTCCGACCAATTGCGATTTTTTAAAAACGACGAAACACGCCACCTACTTAGTAAACTAATATTTCTAGCTTCTAGAAAAAACTCACGTCGTTTGGACGAATTTTAAAGATATTATTCTGTTTTAAAGGGTGTCCGAATACTTTTGTCACCTACTGACTGAAAGAACTGTACAGCTGGCTTGCAGAAACAGCTGAATTGGGACTGACCGGGCCAGAGCAGGCCTCATACACAGTTGTCAGTGAAATTGGGGATACCGCATGGACACGGAACGGGCACCGTATGGATACGGAACTGATATGTGTGCGCAGACCTTTAAGAGTAATATCCCTTGAAACAAAAAACCAATGATATAGGTATACATTTAAAATGAAATCGCCAAACAGCTATTATGTCAAGTCGCCGCCTTCCGCGATGAACGCTCGTGATGTTGCTCGCAATTCATTAACCGTGAGGAAACGTCAGTGGTAGTGTTATCGCTTGATCCGTGTGAAAATTGATAAGAAGAGTCGAACGGCAGCCAGGACGTTTTCCGAGATCTGCACAAGTAATCATCCATCGTTTCAGCGACAGGTTTGGGGCGGCGATGTGGCTGGTCATCGAGGAGATCGTCGTGTTAACCACCGTCGAGTTTAATTGCATCGACGTAACGATCTAGTGAGTGTCCCTTAACCTTTGTACGTTGCAAACCTTGTCATTGAATTTTGACAACGTCCCACCCCGAAGCGGAATAGATTAGGTTGTTTTGTAATGGTCTTTCGACATTCGTCGAGTCGAATGTCAGTTGTGTGGATAATACAGCTCTTCGCGTACCGATTTCAGAGAACATATACGTAGAAGGTGTTTTTGAAATACGTGATCGAACAATCGAAAGGTATTCTACTCTCACTCAGTCTGAAGATAAAAAATAATGTCCCGTGGACACAATTATGGGAAGGATTTGTTTTGGAGTTGCACGAAACGGGATCCACCTTTCTGTCATATTAAATTTGGAGTTATAGAGGGCGAGGCACTTGGAATTAGATTCACGGTTTAGGTTTATATTATTAATTTTAGAGGAAGATGGATGAAATGGAAGTATCAAGGGAATTGGAAGCAGTATTGACTGCAGTCATAAGTTTTGATGGCTAAAAGTGATAATTACACTTAGAGCAATGAATAGTGATAAGAAGACATGTTTCCAGTAAAAGAAACGGAGGCCACCTTCCTACCTTTGGAGTACGCAAACTTAACAGTGTCTTCTTTTAAAACCATGTAACTTTGTTATCTTGTCCGTTTGTAAACATAATAGTAGGGACTTCAGTGGAGATGAAAATCTAAAATTTCAAAAGCCTTCCTCGTGTACCTAATTGCAGTTACACAGAATTTTGATGTAGCTAATGAAGTATTCCGTGCGTTTCTAGAAACAATGTCTCGTATGAAATTTTTTTCATCACATATCCCCGATTTACTTTTATAAAAAAGCCACCCGTTTGTGCACATACAAATGGCCACCGTATATGTAAATATATATGGTACAGTGTGACTTTGAAGAAAAAGAACTACGTTTTATTAGAGTTACTAGAATTTACTAAAATTTACTAGAATTTATTAGAACTTTCAGAAATAACAGATTAGTTTGACAGAAATGATCCATTTCTTCGAGCAGGGTATTTTGCTTTTTTGGGAGGAGATTTACTTTGCATCGATCATTATTTCATACAATTATAGCAGTTTAACCTTTAGGAGTCAAAATATAATTTTTTACAGCTAGCTCGATTAACCATTAGCACGTTACTCGTCGTTAATCTTTTCAAAATAACACGTCATGTCTGCGCCGAATTTCACTGACTTGGGGAAGAACGCGAAGGAGATATTCAAAACGGGCTACCATTATGGGAAAAGTCTGATTAAACTGAACTTCAAGACGCTGACTGGTGGGAATTTTGAAATGGGTAGCACCTTAGCCTTGGATTGCGACGCATTAAAAGTAAGAATTAACAAATTTCTGATGTTTGTTCGAAAATACGAATGTCTTTTGTTTTTTTTTCTTATGAATAATTTGTTCCTGTTGAATTAATTCATAATGCTTGAAGACAATGGAAAGATATATGCAGATAGGCAACTCCAAAATGGATGTAAACGCTTCAAGGCGTTTCTAGCTGAGGCGTAGACATTTTTTTCGGATTATGCTTTCCTAATATTTTATTCTCCATAAGGAAATTCCATATAGACTATTTAATAACTTGTTACAATCATTCTCAATTACTCCCTGATATTCCACACAAGTGAAGAAATCTATAAATCCTCTTGAAAAGCATATCAAAATCCTAGAGTGAGTATAATAATGTTTACAACAATAACTATCAACAAAGCATTTACATAATCTTCAATTTTTTGAAAGATGTACAGAATATCAAACCCCCATAAACATGACTCATGTATGAAAGAAGCTAATTCCTTTTAATTCACGGAAAAAGTTCACATGCAAAGATTGTGAAATCATCTTTGCTAATTCCAACCCCCCCCATAAACATGACTCATGTATGAAAGAAGGTAATTCCCTTTAATTCACGAAAAAAGTTCACGTGCAAAGATTGTGAAATCATCTTTGCTAATTCCAATTGTACCTTTAATTCACGAAAAACATTAAAAACATTCTCACGCAAAGATTGTGAAATCAACTTTGCTAATTCCAATTGTATTCTCGTTCTCCGTTCGAACACTGATTCCTCTGTCACTTTTTATACTTGACATTCCTTTATTGGCCACAAATCAATTCAGTGCTCAGATTTTCAGCTTCGGTTTTAAGGAATTAGCGGGCGTTGTATAAGAAAAATACTATGAGTTCGACTTAAAACAAAATGTTTCATATTCTCCGCATCTCTCTTACAGCGTATTCGGACTCAGTGCGCACTAGTGCAGGTTGCCGAATGTGCTATTAATTTATTACCGACTTCGATTTGTTTAAATTAGTCTCTATCAAGTTTTTATTATTTTCTATCGTAAAACGATTTTCATACGACATTTTTAACAGAAGATGTCCTCTTATAAAAGTTTTTGTGTCAACTACAGGCCTCTCGCCCGCTAATTCCTTAAAACCGAAGCTGAAAATCTGAGCACTGAATTGATTTGTGGCCAATAAAGGAATGTCAAGTATAAAAAGTGACAGAGGAATCAGTGTTCGAACGGAGAACGAGAATACAATTGGAATTAGCAAAGTTGATTTCACAATCTTTGCGTGAGAATGTTTTTAATGTTTTTCGTGAATTAAAGGTACAATTGTAATTAGCAAAGATGATTTCACAATCTTTGCACGTGAACTTTTTTCGTGAATTAAAGGTAATTACCTTCTTTCATACATGAGTCATGTTTATGGGGGGGGTTGGAATTAGCAAAGATGATTTCAAAATCTTTGCATGTGAACTTTTTCCGTGAATTAAAAGGAATTAGCTTCTTTCATACACGAGTCATGTTTAGGGGGGGGGGGGGGATTTCATCACTTTTTTCATAATTAATTATAAATTACTAAGTGCCCTATTTTATAATGGTCATGTATGATACGCGATGGTACTGAAATGTATTGACAACGACAAAATTAATCAAACGATTATGAAACTAATTCACCAAGGTACTGTATAACCTTTCGTATAATATGATGGTTACTGATAAATTAACGAGCAGTATTGTTATTCTTTACGGTATGTATTTCATTATCTAGAATCTAGATGAAAGGCAATGACAAACACTTAAAATTGTTACTTTATTTAGATATTTTTAAATATATTAACAATGTAAAAAATTTTTAAACTGGGCCCCCTCGGTCGCCACGGCCCCCTCGGTCGCCACGGCCCCGTCGGTCACCACGGCCCCCTCGGTCGCCACGGCCCCCATGGTCGCCACGGCCCCCATGGTCGCCACGGCCCCCATGGTCGCCACGGCCACGGCCACGGCCACGGCACTGGGTGGACACAATATCCCGAAGTGCTGCCGCCTGGGATTTTAGGCTTACGGCCTGAGCCCGCAACGCCTGGATGGTGGCCCATTGTTGCTTTTGGGCACGCACTCTCTGGCCGCTCCGCTCGTGCCTCTTCGTTGTGTATCCTCCTGCAATTATTTAACGTGAGCAATTCGTTTTTTTTTTATATTTTTAGCACGCGATGATAAAAATGTTCGCCCTCCCTTGTTATAAGCTGAATCAAACAATTTTTATTTTGTTAAAACGTTAGTAGGTATTTAATTAAAGTATTTTGGAATAATACCATGTGCCGCGGCCGGGCCCTGCGTTAGCTGGAGCGGTGGACGGGATGGTGGTGGTGGCGGCGGCACTGTACAAAGGGCTGCAAGCCGCGGCCTTTGCTGTTCTTCTCCGTTTTCTGCAAATGTGAATTTTTTTTACATTGTTAATAGATTTAAAAATATCTAAGTAAAGTAACAATTTTAAGTGTTAAGAATTAATACCGTTTTCTACAGGCTGTTCACTTGCAATTTTTAATGCTGCTTGCAGTATCGCAGCATCATGCGAGTCTGGAAAAATATATTTGAACAAATGTATATATAAAAAAATTATTTTATTTATTTAATTCTAGTGTATGTTTGTCGTTTTTTAAACTTACCATTAAGAAGGGTGTCCTCCTGTTCTTTCTACAAAAATTAATAAATAATTAATTTACATAGACATAGACCGAAACTGTATAACAACTAATTCATCCAGAAAATATTAGTCACGTTGAAGCTTATTCTTACTCAGATGTGTTTCATATTTCTGATCGTTGGCGTTACAGGTTACAATATGCTTCAACGTGTCTAATATCTTCTTGTTGTATAACTTGTTATTATACACTTCTAGTCTAGGTCCACTGATAGTAACCGTAGGCAAAGTGCAACTCTGCTTGGAGTATATGAATAATAGTAGAGTTTTTTTTATTACTTACAGTTATTTCGTCCGTCTCCATCTCCTCTGATGTCATGATCAGCTATTTTTGTTTTCTAGATGTTATGTGAAGCTAGCCTAGATGCCTTGGAAATTCGACAAACCAATGTCGGAGCCATGGCCATCTTAAGATCGGTGCACACGATTGTCACGTCATAATAATATAAAAGGTAGATGCACCATTTGTGGCCACTTTTAGGATTTCAGTGACTTTCATCGTAATTATCTTTAAAATTGTACTTCAAATCAGGAAACTAAAAGCTTTACTAAATTTTGCAGTATCTTTACTATTAATGTGTAAGTTACCATTAACTAGAGAAATCGTTAAAGAATTAATAAAGTTAAAAAATATTAGAAATCCATTTTTCGCCGTGGCACAAACGGTACATCGACCCTATCTCCTTCATATTAGAGCATATACGACTAGCGCCCCGAACACAGCGGCTTTTTGACTTTTTCGTTAAACCGCGAGAGACTGATTTCAAGTCGTTTGGATTTCTGGTTATGGATTATATTTAATGTTTTTTGCTGCGTGGATGCTTTTTTCACTCCCTCAGGGTTATTTGGTTTTTAAAATGTTGTATTGTCATCCGTACTACGCTCGCCTGTAAAATTTCATGACAATTGGATTGCTTTATTTTAAGTTTTGACGTTGCAAAAAAAGAATATACACATTTGTTGCGTTACGAGGCCACTTCGTTTGATTAATTTTGTTGTTGTTAATACATTTCCATGCTGATGTACCATCACGTATCATGCATGAATATGAACCGCTCTGAGGATGAAGACCGTTGTGAAATACGGCACTTAGTAATTTATATTTTTTATTACATATTGATATCGGTTGTGGAGCAGCTGTAATTTTACAATTAATTTCTTTAATAATGTGGCCATTTTCATCACAAGAGAACAACAATAGTTGCATTATAATAATTTTTGGCGGAGTAGTAATTTCAATTTTAGTGAGCATTTGCTCAGAACATTGTTTACACGGTTTTTGCGAACTCGATTTCCAACCAATCGGTAAAGCAATATTAACATAATCTTGTAAAGGTGAACCTTTCTTTGACTTTAAACACATTTCTTTAACTGGCAAGGGGAGAATATAATGCCTGTTAGTGGTTGTTTCTTTATGAGGACATTTTCTGCACTGTACAGATGTTGTCATTTCAAATTGAACTATTTTTCGGAGCCCTTGTAAATTATTGCATAATGCTAAAAGAAATTCAGATGCGTCTTGTTGAACTTTTTGCAAAAATTTGCCTGCTATAAAACTTCTAATATTCAAAGTAGTCAATTTTTTATGTTGTTCCGAGTAATCATTTATGAAATCTCGAATTTCGTGAAACTCTGTAAACTCTAATAATTCTGTTTTGATTACATAACATTGTACAATACATTGCATGATGGCATTTGCATAACTTGATATTTGATCAGTGTTAGGTAATCCACGAATTTCTATACAATCTTCAGCATTATCCTCAATGGGAATTTGATGGGCTAGCACTCCTTTGGGCACGGCCCACAAATTGTCTGTGATTTGTTTATGTTTAATGTTTCGAATTTCGTTACTGGGAAGTGGCGGATCATGAGTGGCCCCTAATTTGTTATATTCAAGAATTGCCGATTCACTAGCTGCAACAGATTGCGGGTCAAAGTTAATCAAGTGAAGTCCTTCCAAAGTAGTGATTCTTGAGAGAGCCACATAAACTTGCCCAGTCAAGAGACACGGTAGTGTCTCGCGCCAAGTATATATATAGATATATATGCGCAGCGCAAGACACGGAGTGGCTCTATTACGCGACGACTCGCTATCCAGAACCCTGAGATTTCCGAATCTCAATAACGGCTGATCCAATTAGATTTTGAATGGTCTTAATGGATAGCTTGGGTTTGATTTACATGAGAAAAGTGTCTTCGTTTTGTTCCTACGGGCCTTATGAGCTGAGATATTTCGATGTAAAGTTGCAATTTGCTGAATTTTATGTTCTTAAAATTCAGCATCGTCATAGTCATCGTCCTACACTTCTAGGCAAGAGGGGAGTATGAAAGGGTGAGGAAATGTCTCTCAGGCACGTTGTTCATTGGATGCGGGCATCGGCCAATCGCGTAACAAATTGTTGTCACGTGACAGCTAGGCAGAGATATTATAACCTACCAAGTGCTAAGTGTCAAATAAATTGTTGTCACGTGACAGCTAGGCAGAGATATTATAACCTACCAAGTGCTAAGTGTCAAATAAAGTAAATTGTCGGAATTTGAAATGTCACGAGTTTTTACACTAACAGGAGACTGAATTATTGTCTCAATTAACAAGGTAAGTCGCCAAAATTTTTCAAATAGATTTCTTATGTAGAGTCGCAGAGTTGGAAGTTGTCTGGAGAAGGTTCGACAGAGAAGCATCTTCTTTCGCACAAGTTTCCACAAATTAATATATTGTTTTTATACCAGCAAACAATTTTTACACAGGCTCGAATAAAAATGAAGGGGACGCCCAGGCTTGGATAGAAATGAAGGGGACGCACAAGCTTGGATAGAAATGAAGGTGATGCACAGGCTTGGAGGTTGTCCAGAGAAGGTTAGACAGACAGAAAAACATCTTGTTTCGCAAAAGTTTCTGGAAAGTTGTCAAATAAGGTAAATCGACAAAATTTGTCAAAGTAGCGTAGCATTAAGAATTAAGAAAATTATAGCGTACTGCTTGCAACGTTGAGCAAGTCACATTAGTGAAGAAAGTACGCTGAAAACGCATCTCCCTTGATACTTTTCAATCTCTTTTGGAAAGGTATTCCTAATACTTTATTAAAATCCACAGTAGTTCCTACGCTATTCATTAATTTTATTAGTTTCCCATTAACAATATTTCAATTAAAAAATATAAACATACTAAATTAATTTTATTCCAATACCAATACATTGTACGTTAAAAATATTGAATCTCTTCGTTCATTTTTGCTGAATTACCATTAGCATTTAAACAAGACATTCTGCCATACGCTCTCACCTCCTTCGGACACATTTTGTAGTCTGTACACTTAAAATAGCAAAAGGCCAATCTATTTTTATATGTTCTACGTTAAGTCATGACTAAAATGTGGAATTTTGTATATTTACAGATAATCGAAGCAGAAGCGATAGAGAAAGTAACCCTGCTGCAAATGAGAAAAATAAGCACATTTTCATGTATAATTTTATTCTAGAGTTTTAAGAAATATGTATATACAATTAATATTGAGTTTTATTATGAATGTGGAAAACTGTATAATTCAGACAACAAAAATAAATCGGACATAGTATTATATTAATTAAACGATTTTATTCAGCTTCGATTCTATGTTTGCTTCTTGTATGTTTGCTTCATATCTGAAAACTCAACTTTAAACCAATTCGACCAATCCAATTGTCTTGTAGCTTTGCAAGCGTGCGGAGTTTGGATAACGATATAATATATTGTTGAAAAAATAACCCCGAGGGGGTGAAAAAGTTATCCAGTCATCAATAAACACTACAAAATGTGTGAAATCCCCACAAAATTACCTTTTTTAAAAAAGGTACAAAAAAGAGCGCCAAGTATATAATTCCATCATAAAGAATTCCATTTAAAAACATTGTCGTAAATTAATATAAATTTCTTAATATGCTATATTTAACTTTACAAAAGTCATGAGATACAACAATTGCGCCAATTATCACAATGGCTATTTATACAAAGAAAAAAATGTACTCAATAATATTAAGCCGACATATTTTTATACAAATCAATATTTTAATACGAATAAATATTTTATTCAAAATACTTGGCGCTGCTCTCTGAATTGGTGTTGCTAAACTGAATAAATATGCATAAATTGCATTAAAATCTTTTTCTTTCTTCCTTGTCTCTGTGGTGTCTTGTCTTGTTTTATTTATTAACCAAGACAATTAACATTTTTTCGGAGAGCAGCGCCAAGTATTTCGAATAAAATATTTATTCGTATTAAAATATTGATTTGTATAAAAATATGTCGGCTTAATATTATTGAGTACATTTTTTTCTTTGTATAAATAGCCATTGTGATAATTGGCGCAATTGTTGTATCTCATGACTTTTGTAAAGTTAAATATAGCATATTAAGAAATTTATATTAATTTACGACAATGTTTTTAAATGGAATTCTTTATGATGGAATTATATACTTGGCGCTCTTTTTTGTACCTTTTTTAAAAAAGGTAATTTTGTGGGGTAGAAAACACACTGTTGCCAGCGTCAATGATAGCATTTGCCAAACTCAAGCCTTGACTTTTGTGTATAGTGATACCATAGCTAAGACATATGGGAAATTGTTTTCTAACAACGAACACCCTTTCCATTACTTCAAATTTAACGGAAACTCTTTCTATAGCGCATTCTTTGCCTCCTGGAAGGACAATGGTTATTTTGTCGATATCATCTTTTTTGTCAATAGATCGAGTGACAGAAACAATTGTGTAAGACTTTAAAACAAGGGGGAAAACAGCGTAAATTGAATAGAAATATATTTCGACGGTGCGGTGTAGGTTTGACAGAACGTGTCTCGAGTCGAGGTCTGTACAAGACTGCCGTCCCTTGGGCGGGAGGTCCTTGCGTTGACGCTATTGAGGTGTCTCCTTAAGGCCCTATCTAATTTATGACGGGCCTGGCGTTACATTGTCCGGACTCGGCGTCGCCACGCTCGCCTTTTGGATAAACAGTCGCATGTGGCTGCCATCGTTCGTCGAACAGTGTCGGATTTCCTAACATTCGGCCAACCTGCAACGATGCTTGTCCCTAAGCATCCTCATCGCGTTGTTTTCTAGAACAAAGAGATCATTTATCGGTAAATACAGTGTTCGTTGCCCTCAGTTGGATCTAGTCATATCCAATAGAAAACCTAACAAGGTTTTTGGTTATACTCCCCCCATAAATTGCTCATGGTCCCATGAGCCATAACGTTCAGGATCAATTGCACCGCCAACTTAGCCTTGTGCTGTATTTCTCTGCCTACGGTGATGCAATGTTATCCTTTCGTTGTATCGATATCTTCATCGTGTAGGGTCCGCGCTTGCGACCCCCTACCACGACACCTACATCTCATTCATACAGTGGTGATACCATCGTCACCGCTGTCATGAAGAGCACAAACAAAACCCACGTCTTGCAAGAATGGCATTGCCTGAATCCTTCGCTAAGACGGCAAATCACACCCATCCAAGGTTGGCATCGCCCAATTCCTCTGGCATGGTGGACAGCCCACGCTATGTGGGGTCAGCGGCAGCCAACTCCCCCACCATAGAGGCACTCAACAATAACCATTCAGTGACGGCGTACCCATCGTCACTGCAATGGAACCTTACAACCATCGTCAGGTAAAACTCTTGACTTCTCTCTCTGTCGCCAACTATTTCCGTTACATTCGGGACGACCAACTTTCCACACTGCAACAGGTCACTCTACCTGTCGCCAGTGATCCCAGGTCAGCACCATATTCTGACGATCTAATTGCTCCCTTGACCTGTAACTCATAACACACATGTAATTGTTTCCTCAAGGCTTCTCGTTTACTACTGCTACCCAACGCTTCAACCTCTCGACTGCGACCACTGTTTTGGCCCCTCTGCCCCCTTCTCGCAAATCTTCCACCTCATACCGGTCATTGTACAACACCCTATGTACTCTGAATGGTCCTTTAAATTTCGGTGACAGCTTCCGACTTTCCCCAGTCGACGGTTCGCTTGTAATCTCTACCATTACAACATCTCCCTCTTCATACCGCGTAGCCTCACGCCTCGCCTTATCGTACCGCTCTTTCTGTTTCTTCTGATCTTCTGTGATGTGCTTGCCGATCTTCTTACGTAACTCGCTCAAATCTATTCGCTCCATTTCAGACTGCACCTCCTGTAATAAGCTCGACTCCGCAGTGCTCCGTGCGTTATATCCCATTAACGCTTCCATAGGCGTCACTCCAATGGCCTTATTATGAGTCGAATTTAGCGCACCTTGAATCTGCTTCACAAATTCATCCCATGTACGATGGTCTCGTCCCGCGACGGTCGCAGCCAACGACGCAACGATAGTGCGGTTGTATCGCTCACATTGTCCGTTCGCCCGAGGGGTAGCGACCGCGTTCAACACATGCTTGATTCCATAGGTTGAACAAAAGATTGTAAAACTTCTCGCCGTGAAGGCCGTCCCTCGATCACTGATGATCCTATGCGGTACGCCGAATAAATGTATCGCGTTCAGCAATATCTTTATTGCTCTCTTTGCCTTAGTATCCTTTACTGGCTCAATGATTGTGAACTTTGTAAAAGCGTCAACTATCACTAGTATGTACTTGTTCTTCTTGTTACTGGATGCAAACGGCCCTACGTGATCTATATGTATCGTGTGGAACGGTATTGGTGTCTTTTCTATTGGATGTAATTTTCCTTGCTTTTTCCCCGCGTTCCGTTTGTAATACGCACAATTTAAACAAGCATTAACATATTTTCTGACAAAGGCACTCATGTCGGCAAACCAGTAATTTTCTCGAATACGCAACAGTGTCTTCTCTAATCCAAGATGTCCTGCATCGTCATGACATAAACGACAAATTTGAAATCGAGCGGACTTTGGTACAACCCATGCTGACCGCCCACCATCTAATCTCCTATAAACTTTTCCTTTCTTCAAAAGATAGTTAGCGAAATACTGCTTGGTCTCATTATTTCGTACATTGTCCATTAATATCTTCCGAATCCGGTCAATTTGGTCGTCCTGCAATTGTGCGGCTAGGATCCAATCGGCCTCCGTTATATCTACCGGATATACTTCGATCTGGCATACCGGATTCCTACTCAAAGCATCTACATGTTGCATCGCGGTTCCCGCTCTATATTCTATATCGAAAGTGTAGTCTTGGATCTCTAACCACCATCGTCCGACTCGTGGTATAAGATCCTTTTTCGTAAATGTCGTTCGTAAGGCATTGCAATCCGTCACAACAACAAATTGTAACCCTATCAGGTATACGCGAAAATGTCGAAGTGCAAAAACTACGGCCATTGTCTCCAACTCGTAAGAATGATACTTGCGCTGGTCCACGGTGGTTTGCTTGCTGTAATAGGCAACCACCCGCCGCGTCCCGTCCGACGTAAATTGAAAAAGAATCGCCCCCAGTCCTATTGAACTCGCATCGGTATGCAACTCCGTCCTCAATGAGCTGTCGAAAATGGCTAAAACGGGTCGCGTGGTTAGGGCTTCCTTTACTCGTTTTACTGCTTCCTCTTGGGTTTTACCCCAAGTCCAAGGAATATTCTTCCTGGTTAACGTCGTCAATGGGGTCACAAGGCTAGCATAGTCCTTAATAAATTTTCGAGAATACCCGGACAAACCCAAAAACTGGCGAATTTCCTTTACATTCGTAGGGTTTGGCATTCGTAAAACAGCGTCTGTTTTCCTCCGTCCTGGCTTGACTCCTTCCGCACTTATCTCTCGTCCCAGATATTCGACACTCTCTTTCAAGAATGAACATTTACTAATTTTCAACGTGAGATTATGTTCCCGCAACTTTTCTAACACGAGTTCTAAACGCTCTAGACCCTCCGCCGTTGTCGTAGATGGTATAATAATATCGTCAATATACGGGAAAGCGATTGTACCACGAAGCGGCCCTAATACGGTATTAATCAGTCTCTGAAAAACTGCTGGTGCATTCGTCAATCCAAAAGGCATTCGTAAGAATTCGTAATGCCCGTCTGGTGTCACGAACGCTGTCTTCGCTATCGACTCTTCGTCCATTGGAACTTGGTAATATCCTGAAGCTAGGTCAAGGGTGGTAAAATATTTATGACCCCCTAAACGGTCGATTTGATCCTCAATCAACGGCAGCGGGTACTTATCCTTTTCCGTTATAGCATTGAGTCGGCGATAATCAATGCACAACCGTAATTCCCCCGTTTTCTTCTTTATTATTATTATTGGGCTAGCGTACGGCGAGTTCGAGTCTCTTATTATCCCGTTTTTCAATAATTCCTCAATAATTTCTCGTACTGATGCTCTTTCGGATTCAGACATACGATAAGGCCGGTATACTACTGCCGTGTCCGTATTGCATTTTATATTCATCTTCACCGCATCAGTCTTTCCTAGAGTTTCCATCGATGTAGTGATTCGGTCTCCGTATTTCGTAATAATTTCAGTGAATGCAATCATGTCCGCGTCCGAAACATCCCCAATATCTAACTTGTCGAAATCCGTCGCGTTTTCGATCACGCAAATCTCTACAGCGTTTTCTCGGTGCTCAATCATTTCCGGTAGTTCTCTTATCGTGATTTTATCCTGTCGCTTGGTTAGAACTATATGGTTCTGATCTAGAAAATCTCGCCCAACAATCATTTCGTGGCTAAGTTGTTCCGAATCAACTATTATAGCCCGCACTTTTGCCGTCGCTTCCATAATTGTAATCATAATCTCGGCAAATGAATTACTATAAATCCCCGCTCCAGAGAATCCACGTATTTCGAGCTCTCGATCCTCAATCATATCTAACCCTAATCGCGTTGCTACCAGTTTCTTCAGCAACGTATGCGAGCTGCCTGTGTCGACCAAGCACTTAATTTTCCTCCCGTTCACAAGCGCCGGTAAAATGTACATATTGTGATTACTCATGGTTACCTGTGTTGTGCTGGCATGGGGTTTCGACTGCTGGCAGTATTTGACCAGATGACCCGATTTGTTGCATGAATGGCAGGTAATACGGGCCCGTGGACATTGCCTCGAAATGTGCCCCCGTTGTCCACAATTATAACATACCACTCCTCCACATTGCGCCCCTTCCTTTGGAACCACGGCCTGTTGTTCCGATCGTTGTGGCAATTTTTCCGCTGCCGTCGGCCGTCTGCGTTCGGGTTGTCGAAGGCTGGTCCTTTTCGCACTAGACGGATCACGCGGCATCGCTCCCATCTCATTCATAGTCGCGTACAAATCGTACACATCCTTGTACTTGTTTGATCGAATCGTACGCTCGATCGCTTCGTCGCCAACACCGGTGATGATCGCGTCCTCCATGTATGCGTCCGGCAAGTCGATCTTTAAGGCGCGCAGCTTGGTCATCTTCTCAAAGCAGTAGTCGCCTAATTTTTGACCCTGTCGTGCACTGTAATTAGCAGCCTCCCGCAACAGTCTTCCAAACGGAACCGGCTTCCTGAATTGTCTAATAAGCAATCGACTCATCGATTTCCACGAATGGTCGTATCGCTGTTCCTCGTCATAAAACTTCCTAGCGTGACCTTTCACATTTCTGGCGATGATCCGAATAATATCATCATCAGTCCAATCGTATCGTCGCGCTAATCGGTTCACGTGCAGCACCCATCCTTCTATATCCGCACTATCGCGTGAAGGATCAAACACGGGCACCGTATGTTCGTCACTCGCGGATCTGGCTTGAAGATTTCTCAGTTTCCGCTTTAGCTTAGCCACCTTTTCGCGAAGTTCTTTCGCGGGCGATCGACTTCGCGACCTCCGGGTACGGTCACGTGACTCCCTGCGGTTGCGGCGCGAAATTTCACGATCTCGGCTTCTTTCGGATTCCACCGAAACATCGCGTTCGCTACGTTTCCCGCGATCACGTTCATCACTGCGCGAACGATCCCGTGCACGATTCCATGAACGATCTCGCGAACGGTCTCGCGAATCATCTCGCGAATGGTCTCGGGAACGACCCATGTCACTTATCACTCGGCTTATGCTACGTACACTACTTACACTAACTTACGCGTACCCTTAGCACTATTTGTAGTTCAATTCCGCAGCACGATTAAGCGTCTCTTCGCAGCACTACGGAATGACTTTAAAACGTTATTGTTTCTCACGTATTCCTAAACGCGCACAAGCACGCGGCTCTATCCCACTTCTGATTTGTAAGACTTTAAAACAAGGGGGAAAACAGCGTAAATTGAATAGAAATATATTTCGACGGTGCGGTGTAGGTTTGACAGAACGTGTCTCGAGTCGAGGTCTGTACAAGACTGCCGTCCCTTGGGCGGGAGGTCCTTGCGTTGACGCTATTGAGGTGTCTCCTTAAGGCCCTATCTAATTTATGACGGGCCTGGCGTTACATTGTCCGGACTCGGCGTCGCCACGCTCGCCTTTTGGATAAACAGTCGCATGTGGCTGCCATCGTTCGTCGAACAGTGTCGGATTTCCTAACAATTGTTCCAATAGTACCGTTAACGAGTCCTAAAGTGACGTCGATGTTCCTACGAATCATAATTCTCGTTCCAATTTTTATTGTTATACTTTTGGCCAAACCAGCAGTTCGGGAATGATCTTCTTCGTATTTATTTAATAATTTCGTTATTTTAGTTTTCAAAAATTTAGAGCAATTCAGCTGGTCCTGAGCAATAAGCTCGATCTTTTCAGATTCAATTTTTTCAAGCATTGCACTGTTAAGAGTATCACACATGTGGCATGTAGGTAATAAGCAAACCGTGTCAGCAGGCAAATGATTGATGTATTCACATAATTCATCAAGTTTCATTGAATGACTTGACGACTTGAATTTTAGTTGTCTCGTTTGCAACAATTGCATATCTGAAGTCAACAGTGTGCCAAAACGAATTCTCGATAATAGTTGACTGTATGTTTCATCGGCTTTTTGACGCATATTTATCGTTAGTACTTTGTATTTGAATAAAGACCATAAATTGTGACCTGCTAAGCAACCTAGAAACTTTTGTACTTGATCGCCAGACATTTGCAGGTAACAAGGACCTTCGCGAACTGGAGGGAGTTGTAGCAAATCTCCGATTACCAGTATATGCTTTCTACCGAACCAGCCCTCATCACATTCATATGTATTGAATATTTCCATGAGACGTAAATTTATATACATCAATGTAACATTTGATATCATCGATACTTCATCTATTATTATTAATGAAATATTTTTCAATTCGTCTCGTAATATTTTGAGAACTGCGTTAGACAATTGTTTATATTTTTTTGATGTACCGCCATGTTCGACAGGTAATTGAAACAGTCTGTGTACTGTTAAACCGTTAACATTGAAAGCTGCGATTCCGGTAGGCGCCGTTACAGCTGTTTCTTTACCCAAATTTTGTTTTATATAACCCTGGAGAGCTTGAATTAAGCGACTCTTACCGGTACCACCTTCTCCACTGACAAACAGTCTCAAAATTTCATTTTTTGAATTTATAGCTGAAACTACTTTATCGAAAATACTTTTTTGATCAATATTCAAGCCAACAATCATTTCCGAAAGCTCATCTCCGTTAACATTATCCATTTAAAAACATTGTCGTAAATTAATATAAATTTCTTAATATGCTATATTTAACTTTACAAAAGTTATGAGATACAACAATTGCGCCAATTATCACAATGGCTATTTATACAAAGAAAAAAATGTACTCAATAATATTAAGCCGACATATTTTTATACAAATCAATATTTTAATACGAATAAATATTTTATTCAAAATACTTGGCGATGCTCTCCGAAAAAATGTTAATTGTCTTGGTTAATAAATAAAACAAGACAAGACACCACAGAGACAAGAAAGAAAGAAAAAGATTTTAATGCAATTTATGCATATTTATTCAGTTTAGCAACACCAATTCAGAGAGCAGCGCCAAGTATTTTGAATAAAATATTTATTCGTATTAAAATATTGATTTGTATAAAAATATGTCGGCTTAATATTATTGAGTACATTTTTTTCTTTGTATAAATAGCCATTGTGATAATTGGCGCAATTGTTGTATCTCATAACTTTTGTAAAGTTAAATATAGCATATTAAGAAATTTATATTAATTTACGACAATGTTTTTAAATGGAATTCTTTATGATGGAATTATATACTTGGCGCTCTTTTTTGTACCTTTTTTAAAAAAAGGTAATTTTGTGGGGATTTCACACATTTTGTAGTGTTTATTGATGACTGGATAACTTTTTCACCCCCTCGGGGTTATTTTTTCAACAATATATTATATCGTTATCCAAACTCCGCACGCTTGCAAAGCTACAAGACAATTGGATTGGTCGAATTGGTTTAAAGTTGAGTTTTCAGATATGAAGCAAACATACAAGAAGCAAACATAGAATCGAAGCTGAATAAAATCGTTTAATTAATATAATATTATGTCCGATTTATTTTTGTTGTCTGAATTATACAGTTTTCCACATTCATAATAAAACTCAATATTAATTGTATATACATATTTCTTAAAACTCTAGAATAAAATTATACATGAAAATGTGCTTATTTTTCTCATTTGCAGCAGGGTTACTTTCTCTATCGCTTCTGCTTCGATTATCTGTAAATATACAAAATTCCACATTTTAGTTATGACTTAACGTAGAACATATAAAAATAGATTGGCCCTTTGTGATGTTAAGTGTACAGACTACAAAATGTGTCCGAAGGAGGTGAGAGCGTATGGCAGAATGTCTTGTTGCAGGAAATTTAAATGCTAATGGTAATTCAGCAAAAATGAACGAAGAGATTCAATATTTTTAACGTACAATGTATTGGTATTGGAATAAAATTAATTTAGTATGTCTATATTTTTGAATTGAAATATTGTTAATGGGAAACTAATAAAATTAATGAATAGCGTAGGAACTACTGTGGATTTTAATAAAGTATTAGGAATACCTTTCCAAAAGAGATTGAAAAGTATCAAGGGAGATGCGTTTTCAGCGTACTTTCTTCACTAATGTGACTTGCTCAACGTTGCAAGCAGTACGCTATAATTTTCTTAATTCTTAATGCTACGCTACTTTGACAAATTTTGTCGATTTACCTTATTTGACAACTTTCCAGAAACTTGTGCGAAACAAGATGTTTTTCTGTCTGTCTAACCTTCTCTGGACAACCTCCAAGCCTGTGCATCCCCTTCATTTCTATCCAAGCTTGTGCGTCCCCTTCATTTCTATCCAAGCTTGTGCGTCCCCTTCATTTTTATTCGAGCCTGTGTAAAAATTGTTTGCTGGTATAAAAACAATATATTAATTTGTGGAAACTTGTGCGAAAGAAGATGCTTCTCTGTCGAACCTTCTCCAGACAACTTCCAAGTCTGCGACTCTACATAAGAAATCTATTTGAAAAATTTTGGCGACTTACCTTGTTAATTGAGACAATAATTCAGTCTCCTATTAGTGTAAAAACTCGTGACATTTCAAATTCCGACAATTTACTTTATTTGACCCTTAGCACTTGGTAGGTTAAATATCTCTGCCTAGCTGTCACGTGACAACAATTTATTTGACACTTAGCACTTGGTAGGTTATAATATCTCTGGCTAGCTGTCACGTGACAACAATTTGTTACGCGATTGGCCGATGCCCGCATCCAATGAACAACGTGCCTGAGAGACATTTCCTCACCCTTTCATACTCCCCTCTTGCCTAGAAGTGTAGGACGATGACTATGACGATGCTGAATTTTAAGAACATAAAATTCAGCAAATTGCAACTTTACATCGAAATATCTCAGCTCATAAGGCCCGTAGGAACAAAACGAAGACACTTTTCTCATGTAAATCAAACCCAAGCTATCCATTAAGACCATTCAAAATCTAATTGGATCAGCCGTTATTGAGATTCGGAAATCTCAGGGTTCTTGATAGCGAGTCGTCGCGTAATAGAGCCACTCCGTGTCTTGCGCTGCGCATATATATATATATACTTGGCGCGAGACACTACCGTGTCTCTTGATTAGCAGCGTCATGAAAATCTTTCATCGCATCGCCAACTTCGAAAGGATCACATTCTAATGCATTTTCATCACAGTCATTAGGATTATTTTGAGATGGTTCATTAATTTTTTGATTTACCATTTCCTTAACGGCTTCAATGCATTCTTCTAAATCAGTCAACTTTTTATGATACCTCATTGCTTCTTCTAAAATAGTTTGTACTGTTAAAAAAGACTCTGAGTACGTATCACATCCATTTTTCAATTCATCTATATCCCTCCAAGGTTGAAACAACAATAGTAGAGCATAGAAATATCTTTCTGGCTGAGTTTTCGAATTATTCCTGTAGTGATTTACCAAATAAGGTCTCTTTCTTCTTTTGAAATACGAATTTCCTATTTTGAAGCATTGGAGTTCGGAATCATCATTATTATCTTGATCATCGTCATTATTGCAACCATCATTGTTTAGTGCCTTTTTCTTATCGTACCATCTTGCAAACTCGTACAAACTCATCGATTCGTGTTGGACTGGTCGGTTTGGATAGTAATCGTCAATTATATTTGGGAAGAATATATCTGTCGATTCGGGATCCAAGTTTTCTATTTCTTCTTTGCGTTTAACTCTCCGATTTCTGATTACATTGACGTCCAACCATCTAATAGTTGTTTCGCTATCTGTACCGTATAAAGATATTCCCAACAAAGTATCAGCAGCTTCAAGAGCACCGCATTCTCTATTATTTAAACCTTGCATTCCAATATTCCATAACCGAGCGCATAATGATTTGGTTGATTCAACGTCTACAAACATTTCAGCTGCATAACTTTTCTCATGTTTTGTCACGTATTAAGTGCAATACCAACACAGAGTAGTTGAGTTTTCACCTACAAATTGGATATCCATATTTCCTTCTCATGCTGTTAAGACAATTGGGTTATAATCGTTAATATTAACTTCTTGTTTGTCACGGGGCAAATCGTATAATCTACTGCGACTTCTTAATTGCTTTCTACCAGCTATAGATGTAGCTACGTCTCTCATCTTTATGTTTTCTGTAACAAGTCTAGGAAATCCAAATCGACACACTCGCTTTATGTGATTTTTATTGTTCTTTTTTGTTCTCATGCAATACGAATTGTGATGATGCATTTGATGGGTATTCACACGTCTATACAAAGTAGGCGAGATTTTTGGATCTGGAAGTCTACATGTGACATATCTTTGTATGAAAGCAGCTACTATTTCATCTGAATCTTTGCCTAGAATAGGAGCATCTTTGATCCATATTAATAGGTGGAAATGTTGCAATCCTCTACCTTGGTATTCTCTTCTCCAGAAATAATGTACCACGTGCCCGATTGGATTATCGATAGAACAAAAAAACTCTAGCATCGCGTGAAATTTGTTATCGAGAAATCTTGACACGGATACTGGATCTTTTGTTAGAATCTCATTAGTCGACATTTTATCCATAAGTGGCGTATTTACTTCTTTAACGTATTCAATTAAATCTGACCATAACCATTCAGATGGACTGAGAGTGAGGAACCAGGTAGCTGGCCCATAATATTCCAGCATGCATCTCAAATTACTTCTAGGTATATGCCAAAACGGTTCTGTATTTGGAATTCGAGAGAAAATAGTCGTTAAGTTACGCTCTAGAAGGTCCTTTTGTATTAGATTCAAATATGTACTTGCTGTACATTTTTCTTTTGGATTAATTATGTTCAATTTTTGATAAATACCAGCTTTCAATCGTCTAATGTTTGTTTGATTTAATAAGAAAAATAGGTATTGCACATCTAGTCGAAACTGAGAATGTTTTGATTTAAGCCTTGCTTTAATGTATTCAAATTCTGTCAAACAGACTTCTCTATGCTCATGTTCTCCATGCATTCCATAAGGATACAAATGTGGGAAACATTGAAGATCAATGGTTTTACAATAAGTATTAAGTGGCGCGTCCTCTACCTTTTTTTGCTGATATAATGTTGTCGCTTCTTTATTAATCCTTTTCTCGTATAATGGATAAATTGTGTATCGTTCGTAAATACCATCGTCTTTATCAGCTTGAGTTAGCAGTGCAGGTAATTTTATTTGCTTATCAATACTTTCAGCTGTTTTGTTTTCTTTTTGTGCGTCGGAGTCGTCTATTTTATATTCAACTTCCGGCAAATCATTTTTTAATAATTCATTTGGATTTGGGGGCAAAATGATATGTTCATATAAGCGATTGATCTGTTTCAAATGTACCAAAGCATTATACACGTTTTTTACATTTACAAGATGTTCCCAAACCTTTTTCGCTTTTGTTGGTAAACTACGTACCAATATGTAAAATTCTTGATCGATATTGATTGGATCTGTTGGTTTACAAATCTTTTTGAGTGTTTCCTCCATTGGCAATGGCAAATAAAATGTTCTGCCTTTTACTTTCTGGATCATATGTTGATGTGGTATATTTTTTTTTTTCGAGACAGTTTCCATTCGTTGGACAACTTGAAATGCTTTTGCTCTTTGTATAAACATTCTTTCATACTCGTTTAATGCAGATATTTCTTTTGGCATTTCTTTCACATATAACATATTTTTAACGCAAGTTGGAGGCATTTGATTCATTTGGAATTTTTCTTTACAATATTTGCATATAAAATCACTGTGTAATCCGTTTTTCTCTGCGAAAATTTTAAAGTTTTTCCATGATTCTGTTTCCAAGGGCTTCCTCATATCTGCAATTTTTATCACTTCTTTACGGTAACACAGTTTTTCGCATGAAATGCATGCATTTTTAGCGGTATCTAATGTTCTTTTGGTCAATTGTTTAAAAGCAGTTTTATATTCAGACATTATTTTTTGTTCATTAAGATTGTTTTTTTCGCACGATTTCGGTATCGTAGCTTTACTCTTCTCTATCGCTTCTTCACTAATTTTCTTGAGATATTCTATATCAGTTTCATCCAAACTCTTGTCAAGATTCTTTATATTATTGAACTGTTCCAAAATTCTATAAATAATTCTCTTTATCACTCTCACATTGACAAAATGAGGGGCTAAAAGTAAAACTGGTACAAATGACGAAAGGCATGTATCAGGTTCAACATAACAAAGAAATGAATGTCCTAATGTGCGGGACATATAACTTCTACTGCAAGATAATAAATTTTTGGCAAATTTATGAACACTCTTTACTTTGAGGCTATCAACAGACTTCAACAATGCTTGATACCTTTGTATAATGAATACGTTATCAATTTTACAAATATCATCACACATCCATATTTTGCTTTCTTTTTTGTTATTGTTGTTTGTTACTAATAATGGTAATACGTTCGTAACTTGGCCTTTTTCATTGAGAATAAGAAAATTAATTTCAGTTGGTAGAGGTTCTAAAACTTTATTAATATTCGTAACATTTGCATTTTTAATCACTGATTCATCATCCAATTGTGTAAAGTCATTTTCACGTGCATTTACCTCTATGTCGTTATCTTTTTTGTTTTTATCTTTCTGATGAGAATCACACTTTGAATTCTTCGTCAGGAACTTGTGTTTGTAAGCCGCCTCATAAAAGTACGGTTCAGAGGACGGCAAATGCTTGGAAAATCCACATAATGCTTCTGTTCTATCCGAAATATTGCATTCTGGACAATTGTTAGCTCGAGTCAAAGCAACCTCAGCTTTTTCTTTCAAGGTTTTTATATTTTGTTTCAAATAGAATAAGTAGCTTTTTCTTTTCTGCATGCACCAATTATACATTTTCATAGCTTCAAATCGGCTACTCACTACACATTTCTTTTTCATTTCTGAAAGAAGTGATTTTGAAATATTCTTTATATATCTGTCAGAAGGAAGATGAAATTTTATCGTGTAATTGATTTTTCGAATCTTTCTGCCTTTTGCAATGTGCTGTTTTTTGCGTATACGATAAATTTTTTTCCACAATTTTTGTTGCTGAAGAATTCGTAATTTATTTTTCCTATAATACTTATCATTACGATTTCTTCGTTTTGCTACTGGTTTCTTGGAAAAATCGATAATATTTAGAGCATCATTAATTTCGACATTATTTTTTGGTGAATCAGTCTGCAAAATTTGTTCCACCATATTAGAAGGAGTCTTCATTAATTTGTTATCAAAGTTTCTTTGATCATTACAATATTGAAGTACAGGAAACAGGTCTATGACATTATTTTTTAACATTTTGATCAAATGGTCACGCATTTTATTACTATCATATTCCACTTCAGTGGGTTTTAGTCCTAATGCAAGTGACACGGCATTAGCTATTGCGTATACGCCACAATCATTGAAATTTGTTTGCATCTGTACCGAGTGAAGAATGACACCTTTTTCTTCAAAAGGATAAAATGGAAATAATCGTTTTAGGAAAATTTCATGGTGTCGATGTACAATTTTTTTGTTCAGAGAATCATATATATAAATCAAATTTGTATCATAATAACAGCAAACCCAATGGCCACCTGTGCTATCAGACCATTTATCGTTCGCTTGGCTGTATAAAATTTGTATATGTTTTTTCGATTCGTCTACTGGGATTATTACATCTGGACGTTGTACAAAAAGCGAATCTACCGGTTCATAACCATGAAATTGTCGCAGAATATTGTGAAAATGGCTTATATGCGTGTCTTCTATCCACTCCCCCATCTGAATGATCTTTTCATCTTTTTCTGACAATTTCATTTTTCTCAATTTCATCGCTCGTGGAATTGTTGTAGAGTTATTTGTTCTCGAAATCGAATACTTACGAGGACGTGTCAAATCAGTTAATATTTTATCATTCATAAATTCATTGTCATCGACATGATTACGTTTTCTTTTATTTGATACTATTATCTGGGAAAAATCAATTATATTCACAGCATCATTATTCTCGGCCCTGTTTTTTTGTGAATCAGTTTGCAAAATTTGTTCCGTTATATTAGAAGGAGTCTTCATTAATTTGTTATCAATGTTTCTTTGATCATTACAATTTTGAAGTACAGGAAACAGGTCTATGACATTATTTTTTAACATTTTGATCAAATGGTCACGCATTTTATTACTATCATATTGCACTTCAGTGGGTTTTAGTCCTAATGCAAGTGACACGGCATTAGCTATTGCGTATACGCCACAATCATTGAAATTTGTTTGCATCTGTACCGAGTGAAGAATGACACCTTTTTCTTCAAAAGGATAAAATGGAAATAATCGTTTTAGGAAAATTTCATGGTGTCGATGTACAATTTTTTTGTTCAGAGAATCATATATATAAATCAAATTTGTATCATAATAACAGCAAACCCAATGGCCACCTGTGCTATCAGACCATTTATCGTTCGCTTGGCTGTACAAAATTTGTATATGTTCTTTCGATTCGTCTACTGGGATTATTAAATCTGGACGTTGTACAAAAAGCGAATCTACCGGTTCATAACCATGAAATTGTCGCAGAATATTGTGAAAATGGCTTATATGCGTGTCTTCTATCCACTCCCCTATCTGAATGATCTTTTCATCTTTTTCTGACAATTCCATTTTTCTCAATTTCATCGCTCGTGGAATTGTTGTAGAGTTATTTGTTCTCGAAATCGAATGCTTACGAGAACGTCTTAAATCTGTTACTATTTTATCATTAATAAATTCATTACCATTTATGATCGCTTTATACATATTATTATTGTTTGTGATATTACTCCCTGACGAATAATTATGTTCCATAAAAATATTTTTAACAGTGGATGAAATCTCTTGTGCAAATGTAGGATCATGATTTGTATCGTCATTAGGAAAAATGCCTTCTTCGGTCTTATTCAAAATTTTATTTGATCTCGGGATTGATTCTCCTACCTCGATAAACATCTTGTCGCTTACAACGAACATTTTTCGGATTTGTACTTTTTTTGTGTCGCGTCCAGCAAACAGTTTTTTGTTACCTTCTGCCTTTATTTTACCATTGGATGGCTGCTTAACATCTACCTTAAGGGGGTAGACACGTCACGTGACACGGATAGACACGGGTAATGCAGCGCGCTGTAATACCGACAATCTAACCTAAAACATGGGTTTTTGATTTTTCGTTTTTCGTCCTTATATGAGCAGATTTTGGGCTGGGCGAGATCTCATTCGAAAGAGGAAGATTCAATGCGGAGCGCTCTGCTCACCGTCTGAGTCACAAAACTCTTTTAGTGACCTAAAAATACTTAAGGAGGTAAACACCCCACGTGACACGGGTAATGCAGCGCGCTGCATACCGACACAATCTGGCCCAAAACATGGGTTTGGGAAATTACGTTGTTTGTCCTTATATGAGCAAATTTTGGGCTGGGCGAGGTCTCATTCGAAAGAGGAAGGTTCAATGCAGCCCGCTCTGGTCATAGCTTGAGTCATAAAACTCTTTTAGTGACCTACAAATACTTGGAATCTGCGAGTGTATTTTGTCAATTTTTTCTCTACTTTGGACACTCATATTATCAGATATCAACACAATCTCGTTGAGCCATGACCAGAGCGGGCTGCATTGAACCTTCCTCTTTCGAATGAGACCTCGCCCAGCCCAAAATTTGCTCATATAAGGACAAACAACGTAATTTCCCAAACCCATGTTTTGGGCCAGATTGTGTCGGTATACAGCGCGCTGCATTACCCGTGTCTACCCCCTTAATTCTTCGATTTCGAATATTCATTCGTAATCTTTCGTAACATTTTTGCCGTGCAACTTGCAACGGCAAAACTTGTTGAGGAGTTTTTACATTATGATCTTGGGGAAAATGTTCAAATTGTATTTCTTCGGTCAACAATTTCAACAGGTGATTTCGCATAAGTGTTGTATTATAGTTAACGTTTTGTGGTTTAATACTAAATGCTAATGAAACGCCAATTGCTATAGCCATGACTCCACAATCTCTTGTATTTTTTTGTTGTTGAACATTCGGAAACCGAACGGTTTTGTCCGTAATTGTAATATGAGGATACAATTTTTCCAAGAAAAGTTTTTGCTCTTTGTGTAACGGATCCGCGAAATTCTGCAGCGTATCGTATATGTAAATATTTGTCCCGTCATAGTAACTGCATGTCCAATGTTCTGGACGATGCAAAATTTGTATGTGGTCCCTATCTTTCCTAACGGGTTTGATTTCTAGGAGGTTATATCTTAGATACGTAGGTCAAATTTCGTAATTAGCGGCTTTGTTCAATAAGTAAGAAAAGGCCGACATATGAGAATCCTCAAGCCAGCCATCGTTTGACTCACAACGTATAATTTTTTTATCCTCATCGGTTAAATTTTTATGAGGAATATTAAAATTTTTTTTATCCTCATCGGTTAAATTTTTATGAGGAATATTAAAATGTAGGTCTTGTGTTTTAGATCTTAAATCTTTATTTTGATCATGTACAGACATTTGGTTTTTTGTATATATTATTTAACTTTAAACTTAATTAAAAGTTGATATGCTCGAAAGAGAAGGCGCTCTGCAGCCTATCGAGTGATGTTATAAGATAAGATAAGGCGCTCTGCAGCCTGTAAAACTTACTCGGAGCGCACAGCAGCCGACCGAGTGTATTTTACTAACTTTTGGAATATTCCAACCTGTAAAAAACAAAAAATTTGTAATGAATACTACTACCGTACGTATTATTATTATTATAAATAAATGTAAAGGTCACTTACCAAATATAATATTTGTGGTATTTCGTTGAAAAGAATGAAATGTCCTTCCAAAGAACTGGATACTAAAAGGATACACATTTCAATAAAGATACAGGTTAATAAAAATCTGCGCAGACTACTATTTGACTGCACATAAATCTGTTCTATTCATTGAAAATATGTTCGTTTCATTATACATACATCTTAATTAAGATAATAATGAAGCACACTTACATGTAAGAAAATAACGAAGATTTTTCGAATGCCAGGAATGTTTCGGTCAATCTGCCAATACGAAAATGAAGCGAGCCTTGGTCGTCCGCTTCGTTTTGTGTTTCGCGCGACCCTAGGCTCACATGCCCGTCGGTCAGAGCGAGCCCTCCTCGTACCTATCAAGCAAATATGCCGCCGGTCACGTCCCGCCGCCATCGCGTGAGATCTTCTTTACCATTTGATGTTTTGTCTCGTTCCATCTTCCGAACACCTGACACTCCGTCCTTTGCATTGCGTCGGTCGCGCATGCCCGCCGCAAAGCGTTTCATCTCGCTCCCCCCTTCGGCCAGAAAGAAGCGAGAAACGACCTCGGAATTAGGGCTCTGTTCACGAAACGAGCCCAACGCCGATCTCCACCAGCGAATTCTCCGGGAGACAATACTGTAGCTTCTTTCATACATGAGTCAATAAATAAAATTAATGAGTGTTAATCCATACTCTAATGTAGAGAAATACATGTATTTACGTAAATATGGTGTACCTATGTACCAATTTATTTTTTTTCCCTCTAATTTATACATTTTTCCATATTTATAATAAAATTTGATTTTGTACATACATATTTCTTAATCTCTAAAATAAAATTATACATGAAAATGTGCTTCTTGCATGTGGTCGTGCAGCAGGGTTATTTTTTCTAAATCTCTTCTGCTTCCATTATCTGTAAATATATAAAAGCCACATTTTAGTTACAACTTAACGTAGAACTTCTAGAAAAAGAGTGGATTTGTGCTAAGTGTAGAGATTACATAATGTGTCCAAAAAAGATGACAGCGTACGGCAGAAGGTCCTATTGCAGGAAATTTAAATGCTAATGGTAATTCGACAAAAATGAACAAAGAGATCCAATATACTGTTAACGCACAATGGCTATACTACCCTCTTTAGTTAAAATGTCCTATCTAGCATTTTGAAACAACCGAAAAAACTGAAGTTTTATCATTTACTTTGTACCATCCTTATTTTCAAGCCTATTATATTTTTTTTGTAATAGGTGTACCGGTAATGAATGTATTATTAACGTACCAATTAATATTTCAAATTGAAAAAATGCTAGATATGACAGTTTAACTAAGGAGGGTAGTATAATAAAATTAATGACTAGCGTGGGAACTACTGTGGATTTTAAAGTATTACAAATGTCTTTCACAATGGATTGAAAAGTATCAAGGGAGATGTGTTTTCAGCGTACTTTCTGCAATAATGTGACTGATAATGTGTTGTCGATTTACCTTATTTGACAAATTTCTAGAAACTTGCGCGTAAGAAGATGCTTCTCTGTCGAACCTTCTCTGAACACATTCCAAGTCTGTACGTCTCCTCTGTCGAACCTTCTCCGGACAAGTTCCAAGTTGGACGTCTCCTTCGTTTCTATCAGCTCTACATAAAGTCTATTAAATAATTTGGGTTCTATAAGCTGTACGTAAAAATTCTATTAAAAAATTTTACCTACTTATCTTGTTAATTGAGGCAATAATTCAGTGTCCTGTATGGTCGAAAAACTCGTGATCGTGATCGTGATATCAGCAATTTTGATAACTGTCACTTGGCAGGTTATAATTGAGTGACAGCTAGGTGACATTTATTTACCATAGACCCGAAAGCAGCGACTTTTTGCATTTTTCGTCAACTGCGCAACCGCATTTTCAGCAAAACCATTCCCGATTGGTTGGAATAAATTCTGCTTTCGAACGGTGCCATCTACTGGTGTTAATTCTAGAAGTAAAACGAGAATGGCGACATCAACTGGCGTCAAGTGTCGTGACGTCACGAAACGTCTAAGCCAAAAAAAAGTATCACTTTTTTAATTTTAATTATTAATTAAATCTTATATCTTTTAGACAAATAGCTTGATACATTAAGTAAAACGACATATGGGTTCGAAAAAAAAATGATTCGCTTAATCATGTAAAAACACCGGGACTATGTCATAAAATAAGATAATGAGGCTAAAATAGCTCCGACGACCTGTCAATTTCGCTATCTTTCGTGTATAGATACGTGGTCGCTCAGTGTGCCTATGGGTAGAGGGGAAGGGGGAATTAGCTTCCAGACGCGACCGCGTCTGTTGATAGGTAGTTGCTGCCCATTAGGGTGGCTCTTATTTTCGACTTCTGAATTTTCTTGGTGCCCCCCTCCGCCCAAAATTAGTTGCAAATAATAAAAAAAAATCTATGTAAAGTTGGAGCCCGATAGCATAAGGAAAAAAGGTGCCCCTGGGCCCTTGAAGACTTAACCCTAAAGGTCCGCGCACACATATCCGTACCGTATCCGTACGGTACCGTCACCGTGATCGTAAAAGATATCGGTTGCTTGTTTTCGAATGGAGCAGCGCACACTTGTCAGTTCCGTATCCGACCAGTGAAATTCGATTGCCTCTCCGTGCACATCTGTTCCGTGCCATCAATGTCAGTGTTAAAAAAAATCGTTTGCGTGCTTTTCAATGGAGCAGCGCACACTTGCCGTGTCAGGGATGTCAATGTGGAACCCGTATCCGTACGGTGAAACTAAGATTTGGGTACCAACGATATTTTGGCATTTGCACGGACGGTGTACTGAAATCGTTTGAAAGGGACGACCTTTTTTATGACCATGAAAGGTTCTCTGGTCGGAGCTCTCGAACCACGAACTTGGGGGGTCCTAGACCCTAGAGTCATAAAGACAAGGACAGCAATAGGCCATTTAGTAATGAAAATAAGAATTTCTATAATTAATATTAGATTTCCATACAAGTTCCACCAATGGATTGCTGGAATTTTTGCGATAAAAATCAAACCAAACGTGATATAATTCTAATGATTTTTAATGGTTGCAATGAAAAGAGTTTTGTACTTGAATTTTGCGTGGTATAGGTATAGAGTATAATCGGATGGATGAATGCTGTGTGTTAGGGAATTGAAGCTGGGTGTGCGTTTCAACAGGGCGTGCAAACTTGAGGTTTCAACGTATTTGAACACGCAGGTGCAGAAAAATCTCTCCGTAAAAGGGTATAGCGCCGCGGTAAACGCTGTCGTAGCTAAAATTGTTCAAATTGAGACGAGTACGAGATCAGTTGACATTATTTTCAAACCTCATTAGAGTAATCTGGGGTGCGAGTGGTAAACCTATCATAAAAGCGGAGCGCGCGGCTCGATTACCTGGGCCGGGAAATTCCCAATACCTAGCTCTTTGCGATGCTAAAATTTTCGAAGCTCCGGCATCACTTTTGTCCAGCGGTCACTGGCAGCTCCTTGCTGGGCCGGTGTCTGGTTGTAGTGGAATGCGTCCGTGAGGCGGTGTTGCTATTTTACAAGTCCGCGCGCGCACGAGTTGCAGGATTAAACGATGACCCTGTATAACGGCTTAAAAATAAAATTTGAAAATAGAATAAAGAGCGACCTTTACGTTAATCCGTATATTGCTTTGTTAGGGGGTGGTAGGTATAGGTCCAGGGTAATTTCGCACCCGTACCCACCGTTGCCCACTGTTGAAGTGCGGGGGACAATGCAGGGTCATTGTAAAATGGCAACACCGCCTCACGCACGCATTCCACTACAACCATGTACCGGCCCAGCGGAGAGCTGCCAGCGACCGCTGGGCAAGACTGATGCCCGAGCTTCGAAAAGTTTAACGTCGCAAAGAGCTAGGTATTGGGAATTTCCCGGCCCAGGTAATCGAGCCGCGCGCTCCGCTTTTATGATCGGTTTACGACTCGCAAGTAGTTAGGCTATGAGAGTTCTGGCTCAAGTGTAGGCGAGGGGGTGAGGCGGGGCGGGGGGAGGTACCGCGCTCTTCCGCGAGATGGGCGAGGGGGTGAGGCGGGGAGGGGGGTACTGAGTTCGTGGGTGAGGGGGATGACGTCACAGGGGAGGGGGGTTTCAAGATGGCGTCGACCGAGTTCGTGGGTGAGGGGGGGTGACGTCACAGGGGAGGGGGATTTTCAAAATTTTCAAAATGGCGTCGCGCGCGCAGGTCGAGTTCGTGGGCGAGGGGGTTGACGTCACAGGGGAGGGGGAGGATTTTCAAATTTTCAAAATGGCGTCGCGCGCATTTCGTGTTGGCGCCACCTACTGGACGTTTAAGGTACTTTGGGCCCGCGTCGGTATTTGGGCCCGTCTTGGTAAATTTTCCAGGTTTTTCATACATTTCGTGTTGGCGCCACCTACTGGGCGTTTAAGGTACTTTGGGCCCGCGTCGGTATTTGGGCCCGTCTTGGTAAATTTTCCAGGTTTTTTCATACATTTCGTGTCGGCGTCACCTGTTGAATGTTTGAGGTATATTTGGGCACGCGTCGCCGCCGCGCAATCTCCGTACGCGTGCGGGGATCGGTGCGCAGGCGCGACCGCGACCGATTCGTGGAAATTCAAATCGCGTCTTCGATGATGATTTCTGAGAAAGAGGGTGGACCAAGAGAAAAGATTTTTTCTGAGAAAAGATAAGGAAATATTTGAATCGTGGGACCGGTACAGCACATGTGCAATGATGTAAACATAGAGCGATAATTATTATAAATCAATCATCGCGATAGCCCATGGAATAAACATTGCACCGCGCTATGCCGTGTGTTTATATTTGAATCGTGGGACCGGTACAGCGCACGTGCAATGATGTAAACCTAGAGCGATCATTATTATAAATCAATCATCGCGATAGCTCATGGAATAAACACGACATTGCACCGCGCCATGCAGCGTGTTTATGTCTGAGCAGGATTGAACGCGTTTTTTATGCCTACGTGCACGCGCTTCATACCATATGTTTATATTTGAATCGTGGGACCGGTACAGCGCACGTGCAATGATGTAAACATAGAGCGATAATTATTGTAAATCAATCGTCGCGATAGCCCATGGAATAAACATGACATTGCATTCGATGATGATTTCTGAGAAAGAGGGTGGTACATGATTTCTAAGAAGTCATAGAGTGAACCGCGCCATGCAGTGTGTTTATATCTGAGCAGGATTGAACGCGTTTTTGATGCCTACGTGCACACTCTTCGTGCCGTATGTTTATATTTGAATCGTGGGACCGTTACAGCGCACGTGTCATGAAGAACTGAATTATGCGTTGCGCTCGCATAAGCAACCATCGTAAACATACAGCGATAATTATTCGGGTTAGAGTTCCGAGTATTTTCACGATCGAGGAGGCTGTAAGTCAATCGTATTTGATTTGAATTTACCGCGTATTCTCTATCCCTTGTGTGGTATACATAGACGCCTTAACCATCACAATCACTAATGTGATATATTTTCACACATTGACGTGTACGTGTGCGTGAATCAGTATAAAGTGACGTGGATCAGTCTTATAGGCATCAGTTCACCACGTACGCTCGAGTGCTAACAAGTATCGCCCGCGTCATTTTTTCGTCGATGAGAATCATACGTATTGTATATCAAAATGTACAAACGAAGCTTAAACAATTCATCCTGCGCATCAGACAACGCTGGTGGCATTCCAAATAAACGCCAACAGGCCAATATGAGGTATGTATACATACGTTACTATACACTTTACACATACTCCATTCACTTACTTCTTTCACTGTAAACGCCAATGAACGATGCATTAATTTCGTGTACATGTTTCTTACAGTTCTGGATCCACAACGCCAAAAACGTTGAAAACACCAAAACCATCGATCGTACGGATTTTGGGGCGTGATTATCCACTAACCTCAACAGCTTATAAACGTCTAACTATTGGAATTCGCATTGGCATGGATTCGTGCCGCGTCGAGATCGCCATAGTCGACAACAAAGGTAGCGAGGTGTGCTTTTCAATGTCGACGTGGAAGCTCCTACTGCAAAACGAGGCGGACATACTCCAACGATTACGCAGCAACGCAACATCGCCCCAAAACCACATCGTAATTGATCATTTGCGACTCGAATTCACGCGTATGCATGACGATCAACTTATTAAAATCACCGATAATCGCGTTACCTTATACGTGACGGAAGTTACGATGCGTAAACTGTTCGCGTATGAACATTGCATCAATCATATGTTCACCTGGTTGACTGAAAATATGTACTCTGTAAGCAGTAAATATGCTGCCTTCGTGGAAGTTCTACGTACCGCTTCCGTACCAACGAATTATGTGAAATTAATTTCCGAAAGTGAGACCTTTGAGCAGCATTCCTTGATTGATTGTGAATTGTTAGCGTTAGGATTACAATCCATGCTGCGTGATGTAAACCACGTACCACTATAGTACATGCATATATATGTTTAATAATAAATGAACAACAATTTTTAAATAAATGTATATATTTTTCAAAAACAGTGTGTGTTTATTCATTTACATCCATCCATCCATGCGTACTTCAAATTATAATATCAGTATTTGCGGGAAATAACGTTCGTATGGGAGGGATATTCTTGCTCGCGGGTAAATGAAGCAGCCGTCGCTGTCATTTCACTCATCACCGTCGTCGTTGTGTTCATCGCTATAGAAAACAAAAAAAAATAATTCTTACATATTCGTTTTCTGCATATGACGCGTAAAGTAGATGCAATGCGTGTGTAGGACTTACATTAGGTAATGCTGCGTATATAATTCCATATTTTCCCGACATTCTCCAACGCGCAAACACCGCAATTCTTGTGAAATGCGCATCGAAAGGCATTCGTTGAAGACATAGACCTCAGGTTAGGAACGTCAGGGTCCACGGTGTCCGGCATGATCCCGCAATAATCATCGTCAACGTCATAGCCGCCGTCGTCTTCGACAGTTCGAGCGTTGTTGTTGGTGTTGTTGTTGTTGTTGTTGTTCTCGATTTTTCGCCCCGTAAGTTCGTACAAATTGCATACATCCTCAACGATTATGTCAGGTAGTAGTTGCAGCATCCAGGTTTTCTTTTCCGCACCTTTCACGATCACGAAGTCAATGTTCGCGAGTACACTGGCGAGAAGTCCCGGAAGTTTAGAGTATGGAACGTAGCCGTCAGACCAGCGAAGCCCGTGATGATGCTTCGCGAGCCAGGATGCTTGATGTTGCTCCCGCGAATTCAGATGTTCCCAGAAGTATGGCGGTTCGAAGATCCAATGGCTGATCGTCGGTGTTTTATCGTTGTTGATGTTTGCGCGAATAGCGATCTCTTTGACGACGAACTCGCGTTCGATATTGCAACCTTGCAGATCTACAATGGCGAACATTATTATTCGTTTAGGTAGCACCGTCGGCGACGGTGTCGGAACAGTGACTGAGGTCTTCGACATCGACGTTTTAAAACAGTAGCAGTATCCGCAGTAGTAGTAGCAGTAGCAGTAGTAGTAGTAGTAATAGATCTCGTACGCACGCTATATTAGTTTGCGTACCATGTTGGTTAAAGGGCCGTATTCGACTATACGATCGTGTATGAACAAACAGACGGCTGAAGTATTAGCGGGGATATTTTCTTTGCATTCGAAATCTATTCGCACGTCCACGGTAGCGCTCTTCAACGATTCGTTTTGCCTAGAACAATCTATGACCACGATAGGCGCGTATTTAAGGAATTCGTTCGCGCTCAGCAACGGTTCTCCGTGACCGTAGTACGATCGGATGAAATTCGCATACATATTGTACATGATCGCGAATTTATATTTGGGAAAATCTATTTGCATGTCATCGTACGGATACGTCTCGGAATTTAGGTAGAGTCGAAAGTTTGTGAGATTATTCGGGTCGAATATCCACGCGGGTTTATTTGGACGATTCTTTCGATCCGTTTGCATGCCAAATAACACGTATCGAGGTTTCTCGATTTGCGACGTAGTTTTCACGGTCCACGTGTGTTTCGTTGTTGCTTGCAGTAACGGATACTCGTGCACGCTCCACGATCGGAAACTCATCGCGATCGGTCGTTCGCTTTCCAAGATCCGCAGCATCGATAGTTTATTCACTTCATCCAAAACGACGTGGGGCATACGCCACTGCACCTTGCGTATCTCCAGTTTCGGGATCGCAGTGGCGGAGGTGCAGTGCATCGCGTTCGAATCGTCTCGCGCCCGTATAAGAATTAGCTCGTGTCGCGCGTTCATCACGATGCGTTTGTAATCCTCGCAGAATCCTAATAACACGTTCAGGGGTACGCAGAAATTGAAAGCGCCCGAATGAAAAGTATCCTTATCGTAATCGATGTCATAATTCCAACCGGCATTCGCAAGCGCTTTGCTTCTCTCGGCGGACAATGAAACGAAATTTTTCAAGGTGGTAGTGATTCCTGGATTTCGACAACGATCGATCTCGACACCGTTCAATTCGTATCGAATCTCATCGAACATGAACGCGACGCAATTATTGTCGAGAACAGCGGTCGCGGACGTTGGCGGGCCTTTCGCGTCTTGCGCTGTCAACGTACCACGACCTTCGATGTAGAGGAAACTTTCGCACGGAAGCGTGTACAGATCTTGCTGCTGTATGGGAATTCTTATCTCGTCGCTATTGTCGAACGTTGTGTTGGCGTACGGATTATACGTGTGTAATTCGATCTTCGTGATGCGATTGTCGAAGGTTGGCGTATTCGCCACGTCCAAAATAATCGACATCGTGGTTGCGTGTCTAATAAGCGACGATGAAACCTAGCGATCGCAGGAAACGCGCGTTTCGACGAGTCAACGGCTTTCTTATGCTTCTTAGCGGTCCTCTTCTTATGGCTCCTCCCGTCTTTATTCTTCTTACACTTTCGCCTGTAGATAAAGGGTCTCGTAGGTGACGCGAGACAGAGACGGTATGAGTATCAGCGGCGATTGATGATTCGTACGTGTGATCTAACACTAACATACTACACACGTGCGCATACACGTACGGTCACGCTACCTATCGCGCGGACGTCGTTGAACGTGTAAACGAATCGTTATTTCTTCTCCACGGAAATCTATAGGACGATCGTGTTGATCGACGATGCACAACGTTAGATCGTGTATTGCTCGTGCGACGATCGGCAGGTAAATGACGTGTCGCGGAGTTTCCGATATCTTATATCCTGGCGGCACGCGAGGCGAAAATTCGTGGATCGTGTGAACCTGTTTATCGTTGCTGTACGCGCCGGTAGTGACGTTGCACGTTACTCTAATCACGTTAACGTTTATGATATTTACGGGTCCGTTGGACTCGTGCCAGATTCTCGGTAATAAGACGCGATTCGGGGAAAATCCTAGCAACGAGCCCACATTGTTCGGTTTCGTAAAGTCTACAAAGAACGAACAATATAGCTCGCTTTTCATGGTGTTGTTGTTTGCTCGTAGCATTAGAGGGTACTTGTCGTCATCGTCGTTCTCGCTGTTACCGCGTCTTCGAGGATATCGATCGAGTATTCGTTGCTTCAGATACTCTGCGATAGCGTCTAATTCGTAGGAGCCGTGGGGAATCGTAATGCATTCATTAGCGGCGTCGACGATGGAGTTGTTTTCGGTGTCATAGTTCACGACGAAATAAAATTTATCGTTGCTCGAGTCAATGTTCGGTATAGTGTGAAACGTCTCCAAGTCCGCGAGTCCTAATTCGTATTGACCATCACTCAAATCTATCGGCGGAAAATAGTTTACCGTGAGCACGCTGCTGCGACCCGTTAACGTGAGCGTGAACGACATATCATAGATTACACTCGCGTGACGGAGAGAGGGGAAGTGACGCGCGCGTAGGAATACTCGGCAATTTATCGATATTATGAGTCTTTATTATAGAAGGTGTGAATCGCCATTACGCATGGATACATTGTAACATAATCTTAGTACATACAAACACACACGCACACCGATAGTAATATTAGTATATAGGCCATAATTCCATAGACTTTTGCTGTAAAAATTGCATGCACAAGCGACCGCAATTCATCTCGTCGAAACGTTGAAAACGATTGTGATTGTACGTGATGGTTGTACCGCGTCCGAAATAGTAGATCATTTCCGCGGGAGGTCGCAGATTCCCAAAACTATCAAAGTACTGTACTCGCGGTCCGCGTTTGGCGTACGCGACCCAGTGCGTACCGGTGCCTCGATTCTCATCCAGATTCGCGATACCGCATTCGTTGCTTCGTACGCGCGTGGGAAGCGTGTCGCGCATAAACACCCCTCGAAAGAACGGGATGCTGGCGCATTCGCGTTCTAATTGCAGGTTCGTCATAGGTTGTTGCGTTATCGCCGCCACCGTCGCCACGCGCCTATGCGATCGGCGTTTTTTTTTTTCTTTGTTCGTAGTCGTCGTTGGCGTCTCGGGTTCAAGCCCGCGCCTCGCTTGTACGGTGTCAGATGCATCCCTCGCCCCTCCATCGCCCGATTATGACGCAAAGTCTCTTCCAGCTGTTTTCGAGAGGCCTTCGAATCGTTTACCGCTTTGGTTATACCAGCCGCTCCACCTGCCAATGCCCCGATAGCTGATAAAGCAGGCAGCACGAACGGAAGAAATTGAAGAAAGCCACCGCGTTTCGCCACTCGTAGATTACGATATCGTCGCCGCCGTTGAGGATGTTTCTTTCCAAACTTTCTCTGTTTACGTTTCGTCCTTCTCATACCCATGCCGAGTTTAGTCTTAGCCTTCATCGTTGCCCACACTCCAGTCGCTACGGCTTTTTCGCCAAAGGTCGCGTCGTTCGCGAATACTCGTTCTCGCGCTCGTTCGGCTAACGCACGATCCGCCTCGTGTCGCCCCTCTAAATCCTTTCGACTAGAGTACGCGATATCGTGATCGCGGCACGCTGCGTCCAGAGGATTCACACCTTCGTCGCCACGAGCCAATCGCTTTAGCAAACGCGTTCCCGGTCCGCAGAACTGATAACCCGGAACGTGTAGTTCGAACGGCAGACGGTTTATGATGCCGTTAACGAGACCCGATCCAGTCTTCTTCTTCTGATTATTCTTCTTCTTCCTCCTCTGATTCTTTCCTAGTCCGTGAGACTTTACGGTCGTTGGTGCAACCATATACGTTAGAATAGTCACGATAGCTACTACAATAATAAACGCGTACGCGCGCGTCACCGATCACTGTGATAGTGACCTGCGCGACGCGCGCCACGAATATAAATAGTCGATTATATAATATGCGATTCGCGAAACAGTCGGACGTTATTAGCGTGACCGCGAACAGAATGCTCGAGGATGATAGGGATCCGAGTCGATCGAACAGACACGGCCCGTTATTACCGCACAGCGTACGAGGCGTGATTTGCGGTCCGTCCGGGTGCGGAAAAACGAACGTACTTCTAAGTATGCTAGAGAGTCCGAACGGTTTGCGTTTCGAGAACGTGTACGTATACTCGAAATCATTGCATCAGCCAAAGTATCGATATCTCGAACAGGTGTTGTCGCTCGTCGACGGAATCGAATACTTTCCCTACTCGGACAACGCTGAGATCGTTCCACCGAGAGACGCTCGACCCGATTCGATCTTCGTGTTCGATGACGTGGCGTGCGACGAACAGAACGCGATACGCGAATACTTCTCCATGGGCCGCCACGCGAACGTGGATTGCTTTTATTTATGTCAATCGTACGCTAGAATACCGAAACATTTGATCAGGGATAACTCGAATTTTCTCATGCTGTTCAAACAAGATGGTACGAACTTGCGTCACGTGTACAACGATCACGTGAACACAGACATGACGTTTGAGTGGTTCAACGACTTGTGCGCGAGATGTTGGCGTCGACGATACGATTTCGTGGTGATCGATAAGGATAGTTCCATGTACGAAGGTCGATATCGAAGAGGATTTAACGAGTTTGTCGTAGCTCGTTGACATCAGTAAACCGCGAGTCATTCATCGAGCAACACGAAATGGCCAACGAACCGCCGACGACAACGACGACGACGACTGCTATAACCTCGAGTAACGACGACGCGAAGCATTCGCAAAAACATCGCCGACGTTATCGACAAAAAGGGACGAAACATCAAAAAGGATCGAAACATCAAAAAGGAACGAAACGTCGGAGCGCGGACGCAAAGGTGGAAATTGCCAAAGTCAGCGACGTTATACGTAAAAAGTGCTTGGCCTTGAAAATTGGTAAAATGGCTACGGAAGCGGCTGTGGAGGTGAGTACGCGTCCCATCGTCGAACCGCTGAAACGATTGATCGAAAACTCGTCCGCGTTGAAAATGCGCTCAACGCCACGATCGCGACCAGTGAAGAGGAAACATGAATACGATCAACAACAACAACAACAACAATCATCGAAGAGACTTCGACCCGTTACTCCGTTGTTAACCAAGGAAAGTCAAAATAACCTTCCAGATTCTAACGACTATGACGACGACGACGATGATGACAGCGACGATAACGACGACGCCGACAACGATAATGACAACGATAATGACAACAACAATGACAACGACAACAACACCGACGACGACGACGACGATGACGACGATAACAACGATGTTGACGATGATGTTGTTGATGATGTCGATGACAAAGACGATGAAAAAATTCAGGATGATGAGTCGTCAACAAAGGTTCATGATTTGGATTCGCTGCGCAACCCCGTCGACGATATCGAAGTGTATGTACGGAACGCCAAAGGACCCTTGTCGCGAGAATACCTGCGACTGTTCTTCACCGATACTAAGAAACGAATCGACAACGTGTACGGCGTATACTTGGGGTCCGACGAAGACCTAATGATCGGCGATTCCGTACTCGCAATCGACGAGGACGGTGACGACATTCGCGTCAACGGAACGCGATACGCGGGAACTCGGGGTTTGTACGAACTGCTGTTCATGCGAATACCCAGCGTTAGCACGTACACGGACGCGGATATTCACTCGTACCGACGTATCTTACTATCAACGAACGCGCATAAGCGAAACCATTCGCCGAGCAAGCGCACGCTGGGTAACAAGGGGTATAAGTATAAGAAAATCATATCCGCGATAATCGGTGGGGTGCGGACGTCGGGTATCAGACGCGTTAGGGTACGTTTATGTTGGAGCTGCGATAAACGATCAGAGCGGCGATAAGAGCGAAGCATCGAAATACATTGTATTGTTTTATTATGGAACTGTTTATATTGGAGCAGCGAGATGACAAACGATAAAAGCGTCGAGAACAAAATATTTCTTTTTCTTCGCTATTATCGCTGATGTCATTGAAGAGTAATAACCTAATTAGATGTCGCACAGCGACAAAATCATTGTCGTCCAACCGACCGATTTCAGTCGGTCGTACGACAATGCGACAGTGTCCATATACGGCCGGCTGTAGAGTACTGTCAGCTACCAGAAAACAACAATTTATTTTATCAGTATACTCGAATGACAGAATCCCTGCTCCGGGGCGCTTACAGCCTAGTTTCGTCCCTGATCAAACAAACGACCGACGCAACGCTTACTAGATGACCAACGATAAAAGCGTCGAGAAACAAATATTTCTTTTTCTTTGCTATTATCGCTGATGTCATCGAAGAGTAATAACCTTATTAACGATGGATATTGAAAAATTAATTGCAGAAGTATTTATCAGATCACCGTTATGGGATCAAAAAGATAAAAATCATCACAATCGATTTATATTAGATCAGTTATGGGATGAAGTAGGCGTTAAATTGAAAACGAAACGTAAGCATAAATATTCACTTATTGTATTAAATATAATTATTCATAACATATTTACAATAGGGTTGTGACATAAGTAAGTTTTAAATAAATCGCGTACATTTTGGGCAGCACGAGCTGGCCTACCAAAATCAGGCCTCATATTTAATTCTCTGGAAATTTCTTGCAAATCTACTAAATGATGCTGAATACCTTCCATGTCAATAATTGTGTTATGCAGGACACAAATAGCTTTAACAATATCGTCCGCTACATGTACAGAAGTTTCTATGGCTTTGCTTAAAATTCTCCATTTAGAGAAAATAATTCCGAAAGCACACTCAACAGTTCTGCGTGCTCTTGATAATCTGGCATTAAAGTATTCTTTGTCTGCATTTAACTCTCGCGCACTGTAAGGTTTCAGTAAATTTCTAAGAAGCGGATAAGCTTCATCTCCTATTAATACATATGGTACAGTAATTTCGGAATTTGGCAAGGCAGTTTCATTAGGAATATCGAGACGTCCGTCTGATAAATATAAAAATAGAGCGGAAGATCTGAATGTTCCGCCATCGCTCTGTTTTCCGTAACCACCAACATCAATGTTTATAAACTTATAATTTGCATCCACTAACGCTTGAAGAACAATCGAAAAATATTGTTTATAATTATAAAACATAGAACCGGAATGTGGAGGACATTTAACTCTAATGTGCTTTCCATCAATAGAGCCTAAACAATTGGGAAAGTTCCAAATATTATAATAATCATTAGCAATTTCCTTGAAATCCTGTTCTGTTGGCACTTTCATGTGAATTGGTTGAAGTATTGTCCATATTATCTTCACCATTTCACTTACAATTTTTGAAACTGTTGTGACTCCCACACGGAAAGAAAACGCCAAGCTTCTATATGATTGTCCAGTTGACAAGTACCTACAGAAAGCATATTACATATTACGTATTTAACTTCTAGGAGATCTAGCAAGAAATAAATGGAAATCGTTGAGGGATAAATTTAGGGTTGTCTTCGCATCTATCCCAAAAACAAAATCAGGAGATGCTGCAAATATTCCCGTTAAGAACCAATGGGCATATTTTGAATCCCTTTTATTTCTGAAAGATCAGTTTACACCAAGATGTTCAGGAGGAAATTTTATTTGTCAAGAAGAGGAATCACTTCCGGAAAATAATTTAGAACCGAACGAGGATAGATCGGTGTCACCCCAAGAGGATGTTGAAATAATATCTCACCCTTCAACATCAGCCGAAAATCAACAATTTATTAATATTAGAAAAAGACCCCTTACGACTCAAAATATTGGTTCCCAATTGTTAGAAGTAGAAAAGAAAAAACTGAAATACTTAGAAAATAAAAAAGTGCAAAACGTAGAGAATGAAGATATGAATTTTTTTAAAAGTTTGTTACCAAACATTACAAATTTATCACCATATGATAAAATGTCATACAGAATGCAAATATTAAAAATCACCCAAGAATTTATGATACAGGGTACAAATGCATGTACAAAATAAATATTTCTAACATGTGTTTTGACTGACCTTATTGTAATCATTAACCTTTCTTCATAAAGAATTGGCCAAGAATGGCAATTGCACCAGTTTATGTTAATCTTATCCGATATCTTGGACAAAATGTAATCGAAGGTTTCAATATTCATTCGCATATATTCAAAAAATTTCTGAGGATGTTTTCTTAAGTCCTTATATAAATGATGAAACTCTCCAAATTCATATCTGTTAATATTAATAGGATGCGTAGAATATTTACGTTTACTGCGTAGACTTTCTATATACCATTTTACGGCACTTGAAGACAATAATAATTCTTCTTCAGAATCGCTAATTTCTGAATTCATCTGGTTCATCTTCCCGAAACCTTAAACAACCGAAGCAGTACTATTATGACAGCTCCACTATGAACACATCAAAGAAAGATATTTTCGCGCAGTTCTTATCGCCGCTCTTATCGCCGCTCTGATCGTTTATCGCAGCTCCAACATAAACGTACCCTTAGGGGCATGGGTATGAATGGGGGTGCGGGCGACGCGGTCACGCGACGAGGACAAGGATTACCAATCGACGAATCGATGACGGTTACCGATAACGCGATCGATTACGTGTACTGGGACGATCCGAACGAATTGATCGATAGACTGAGATTGCTCGTAGCATCTCGCGCGGCAGGTCACACGGGTCACGATAACGAAATCGCATCCATCGTGGAGGAACTTCGCGAGGCCAAACATATCTTAAATTGAACGATTCGGTGATGGTTGCGTCAGTAGTGTTCGCGCACACGCATCGTTATGTCGGTGAACAAGTTTGGCAGCGCGTTACGCAACAACAACAACAATAACAACAACGACAACGACGAAGCGAGAATGGTAATGACGAGATTATTGTCCTCGGTGGACGAACGCTTTACCCAAAACATCGAAACGGCTATCGCGAGCGCGCGACTGGACGCCGAGTATCAACGATCTCAACTCGAGACGCGAGTACAACGAACGATGACGGATATCGTTAACGCGCAATTGTCTCGACTAGAGGATGATTTAAATAACGCGATGGAACGACGCTTGGATCACTTGAAAGACAGACTCGAAGAGTTGACGACGTCGATAACGACCACGGATCTGTACAAACGAAAGGAATCACGAAAAGCGAATGAGGGTTTACGACGACGACGATGATCAATGACTGCCTCAATAGCGGCTACGGCTCCGAAACGTCTAATAATAACGAACGATCGCGAAAAACGTGTATCGATTGCGTTTTGCGAGCACTCGAGGAACTCATACTACTTCTAACATCCTTGGAACGTCGCGATCACCCCCCACCCACCCGCGAAGCATGAGTAAGGAGCGAGTACAATTAGTGAACGAATTACACGCTCCCGCGAGACGAAATTTTCTACGGCGTAGCGTCGTGATTCGCGGCTACGATGATTTGTGGCAGGCCGATTTGGTAGAGATGCGTCCGTACGCGAAGCAAAATCGAGGATATCACTACATACTAACGATCATCGATGCGTTCAGCAAGTACGCGTGGGCCATACCCGTGAAAACAAAAAGTGGACGCGACGTGACCGCGGCGTTCACGATCGTGTTGCAGCAGAGCGATAGATGTCCGCGAAATTTACAAACCGACATGGGTAAGGAGTTTTACAACGCGGAGTTTCAACGATGTGCGAAGACTCGCGGGATCAACCACTACTCCACGTACAGCGTGATGAAAGCGTCGATCGTCGAACGTTTCAATCGCACGCTGAAAAACCTCATGTGGAAAAAATTCTCCTTGAACGCGTCCTACCGTTGGGTTGACCTGTTACCTGCGCTCGTACGCACCTACAATCATCGCAAGCACCGAACGATCCACGCCCGACCCGTTGACGTGACCCCCGCGACGCGTTTGTCGTTCGCCGCGAATGAACCCCTCTCACCCTCCGCATCGGAAGGCGTTGGACGACGCGCGAAATTCAAAGTCGGTGACAAGGTACGCGTGAGCAAGTTCAAGACCCTCTTCGAGAAGGGGTACACTCCGAACTGGTCGACCGAGGTGTTTGAAATCATAACCGTACAACGAACGTGCCCGGTGACGTACTTTCTGCGCGATTCCGCGGGAGAACCGATCTCGGGTGGATTCTACGAGTAGGAACTACATTCGGTCGCGAATCCAGACGTCTATCTGGTCGTTGGACGACGCGCGAAATTCAAAGTCGGTGACAAGGTACGCGTGAGCAAGTTCAAGACCCTCTTCGAGAAGGGGTACACTCCGAACTGGTCGACCGAGGTGTTTGAAATCATAACCGTACAACGAACGTGCCCGGTGACGTACTTTCTGCGCGATTCCGCGGGAGAACCGATCTCGGGTGGATTCTACGAGTAGGAACTACATTCGGTCGCGAATCCAGACGTCTATCTGGTCGAGAAGATTATTCGTCGCAAAGGAAACCAGGTGTACGTTAAGTGGCTCGGATTCGATTCGTCGCGGAACTCGTGGATAAGCAACAAGGATATTCTATGATTCCCGATCACAAACGCACTCGATGTTACTAAAATAAATGAATGAAAAATAAATACATACATACATACATATAAATATATATATATATATATATATATATATATATATATATATATACAGTGTCCGTTTATTCAATTTTTCACATTCTCCTTCGCCTTCTCGTATATGCGTACAATTAATCTTAATAAAGTATGAAAAAAATATACATATATACATATATACCAACGCGTATAAAATATAATTTTAGCTATTCCACGCTATATACAATTTTTGACTATTCTACGCTATACATATATTCATAAATAAATAACCAAAGAAAGAAACGTATATACATATATGCATGCAAACATACTAAACAATGGAATTCTCGAGGGACTCGTCGGGGTCAAGCTGGAGACGTTCGTGTGTCTTGAGCTCGGGGATTCGATAATGACCCCACGGATGGGTGTCGACTCGATCGGCTAAAATACACCGCTTGTCGTCGAACGGACTGAGAGCGTTCTTCTCTTGACTCACGGTATACACATGGTGCTCTTTGGAGCGTATATTGTTCTGCCGAATCGATTTCTCGGTGAGATCGCGGAGACAACGAATGTAATCGTCGAATTGTACATGATTCGCGACCACGTGTCTCCGCACACCCTTCACTTTTTTAGTCTCACTCGTAGACCCCACTGCCGCGTTAAACGTTCTAGTTGCGTACATCTTAGACCTCAATCCGACGAACTCGGTCATCAAGGCGCCGTTGTTCTCATCTTTCATGAGTCCCGGCACCTTTTTGTTTTCGCGGGGCATACCGTACGGATTGTCCACCGCGTAATCACTCGTGTCGAATCGGGCGACGTCACGCTTCATCGTTTCATACGCATCCTCGCATTCCACGCTATACATTAAACTGTCGGTGTCGGTGTACAGGACCTTACACTTATCACCGAACTCCGCACGCATATACGCATAATGAAACTCGTACAGGCATTCTTTCGATACGTCCAGTACACTCATTCCCACGTATATTGGTTTGTCGAACTTAACTTTCAGTTTGCGCATTTCGATGGCCACCAACTGCTCGGAGAAGATCGTGCGGCTGTGAAAGTTCGGTTTTGCGATCAGCGCTTCCGCGCCGTAACGACCGTCCCACCGCGTCACCAGTCGCACATCTACGCGATTCCGCACATTCTCCATTGTTTTCCCGTACACCGCATTGTTCATTAATTTAAATAGCGTCTTTTGGAATTCGCTAGTAGCTCGCGTCCTCAAATTGGTGTTCAATCGGATGTAGTCGCGCAACCAGTGCGACTGATCGAATCGCAACACCCGATGAATTCGCGTTACACGTAAACCGTGTCGCACGCACTGTTTCAGGTAGCGATAATGTATGACGTATCGCTCCTTATCGTCGAGCGTGGCAAGCAGCTTGGTCTGTTTTCCTTCTGGAGCGTGCTCGCGCACCGGACAGAATGGAAGGTCGGCGTGGGCGTCGTGGATCTCCTTGGGATATTCGATGTCGACCTCCAACAGGTATCCCTCGGATTCCTCGGAGTCCTCACCGTCGGATAGGGATGATACGTCGAGCGCGGCAGCCGTCGCATCGTCCAGCCATCGAAACCCACCTTTCGGCATAGCCTGCGACATCGCCCATCCGTACAAGTTGTTGACGTCGAAGTACATCAGATACGTTGATGCCTTCGATTCGTCGTACATCCCTGCAGGCAGGTGTTTGTTGTTGGCACGCGCGTACCTGTGCGAGCACTGACTCAGACCGCCGCGTATGCCACGCTCTACGAACAGTAGCATGTCCACGTCCGTCAAAAGTTCTAATCGCACGCCGGTGTACTTGAGCATCGCGTCCCACGTGAAACTCGGTAGCGTAAAATAATGCGCGGGATCTAGATCGTAACTCGCGATACAGTCGGTGCGGAAACTCTCGAATACGTCGGCGAGTAACAGTACATCTGTTTTCAAGTACAAATCACTGTACTCGCCCAATGTCTGTACGCGAAAAGTATTCCACACGTTCGCGGCGTGCGCGTAATCAGGCTCCGACGCGGCGCTATCGTTCAACCGATTATAGAACGCTTCGCGGGACGGTAAACACGTATCATTCAGTTTGATGTATGACGTCACGTAGTCGTACGGGAAGACGCCCTTCCTGGTAAGGAGATTGAACTGATCATCCGACAGGGATTGAAACTCACGTCGTAGAATCGCGAGTCGTTCTTTGCCAAGGTCCGAAGCGAGTTTCTCCAGACTAGCGGCCAAGAACTTCAACGAATCTATGAATCGAAACTTCAATCCCCTCTTCCAATCGTTGTTCTCGGCGTCGATTCCCTTGACGTGTTTCGTGAACGATATATACCGCTCTTTCGTTACCGGCAGCAGGTCGATCTGTCCTTCGAACGCGGACGCCAACTCCTTGATCACGAAATGCGCGTCGTAGCCTGATAAATTATGAAACACTACCGGTATCGTGTACGATCGTTGAAACTGTAAGTTACACGACACGTGGGCTGCGCCTCGGTACTCGCCCGTCGAGTGACAATGGTCGCGCACTTTTTTGTCCCCCTCGACGAAAGGTTGTCCACACACGTGACACACGATCGCGTCGTTAAAACTACGCCACTGTCGGCTCGTCAACGAGTTCATCGGTTTCGCGTTCCGCAACCACGAATACGCAATGTTCGCAAAGTCACGCAGTTCTTGTACGAACCACTTCACGCACTCGGATTCGTGACGATACGCGCGATAACGACACAGAGACGCGTCGGTGGAACAATGGATGTAATATCCCACGCTGTACGCTCTATGCTGCTGGTACGTGTACGTCCGACTCCGCTCCGCAGGCTCGACATCCTCCAGCATGCATTCGAAGTCCGCGTAAATGATGAATGGCGCTCGTTCCTTATTTTTAAAGTTCTTGAACTGCAACCATTTATCCTTCAGGGACGGCAATTCGACGGCGCACTCGTTCAGACGTTGGCAGTCCACGTTGTGCTTCGTCAATTGCACGTTCGAATGAAAGAAGCTGAGACATCTGCAACGATAACAACATCAATAATAAAACATAATAATCAATAACACATCGATCGAAATATACCATATTTTACACACCTTTCGCAAACGAATACTTGTCCATTGTGTTTACCGAGCTGCTTCGAAATCAGTCTCGACATGCTGCGAATGCACGCGAAATGATAACGTTGAGGCTCGTTGGGGTCCTGCACCAGTAGGAGATTCGCGTGTTTCTCTCGCTTGTCCTCGGTCAAACGCAGAGGCGCGCAGCTTCCGTCGGACCACGCATAAACGTTCACCGACACGTCGTTCATCCTCTCGAACTTGGCCAGCTGGTCCAACGTTACGGGTAAAGTCATATCGCCCGTGCGAAACACATCCGAGTAGTGATGGTACGATGCGATCCTATCACTATTCGCAGCAACCGGGTACAAACTTGCAACGACAGCCCACAAGAAACACGCATTATCTCTATTCTTTATGTTGACCACCGCTTTCTTCAGGACGACGGCGCGCGGAAGCGGTACGTTGCAACCGCCTCGAAGTGGATTGTGCTTATTAATATTCACTAGAATATTTAGCACGGCCTTTAAGGTCCATCCACTGTCGCGATCTTGAAACTCCTCGAGCATCACTAGCGTGGGAGCGACCACGTGCTTCGAGTACCACTCGCGAATGTTCGAAGTCATTAACAGTACACGATTTCGCGTACCGAAACTTTTCATGTCCGTATTTTCACCCAACATAAACTCCGCGTTCAAGTTCGTATTGACGGACACGCTTTTATGCGTCGTGATAGCGTCCGTGACGCGCGAGATCACAGTTCGTCGAGCACCTTCTAAAAATCGACGCGGATCGACGTGTCCCACGTTGATAACCGCACCGGTTGAAATGCGGCCTATAAACGCAGATTCCACGTCTTCCCATACGACATTAGGCACCGTCGATCGACCCGAAACCCCGCACCCCACTCGCGAAAACTTTTCCCGCACGATTGCGCGCAATGTCTTTATTCGCGCGATCAGCGACACTAGGCGTTGTTTCGCGGCCACGGACATTCCTCCGCTGCTCTGGTACTCGACGATGAGCTGCAGGCAAGTGTCGCAATGATCAACCCAGTCTCGGAATTCCGCAATACTGCGTAAAAGCTTGGACATCCGGGACAAAACCCTGTACGTGTCCATGAACCCCTCCATGTTCACTTATTTACAAAGTGTTTTTTTTTTTTTGTCTACCAGACACGCACGAGTAGTGTCGAATGGGTAATACGGCTCTTCCAGGTGACGTGGTCCGTGTTCGGAAATCGGAAACCCAACGGTAAAATGATGCGCTTTGATTGTCGTCGCACAATCGGTGTCGGGTGCTCATCCAAAAATCTTGCTAATTCACGACACAAAAACGAGTCCACGGTAATAGTCAATGTTCGAGGACACAACACTTTGTATACTTCGATCGTACCGTTCTCAATGTCCTGCAGAAGCGTTAACGGTGTACACACGACCGCGGTAAAGTACTTCGTACGCTTAAGGTACACGTCCTTGTCACCAACGATGCAATATAATGTGCACTTGCTCGTAGTACTATATCACGCGATATGGCGTAGCAATTGACGATGTTGATGCGACAATTGCATAAATCCGTATCGAAAGATGCTAATCCACGACGTCTCGGATAATGACGGTGGGCTTAATGCGTCGCGGATCTTATGTCTCTCGATCTTCAGTGATTTTTCATCCAACTGCAGCGACGTCGATAAAGGGCTCGCCCCACCATCGGTATCGTCATCGGAAGACGATGACGCGAGCATCGTGGAGGTACTAACATTGGTATAGTATAAATCAGATACCCATGGGCCTATATCGACCTCTTTTCACCCTTACACGGTCGCTGTTCCGCTTCCACTTACCTACTATAAACATACAGCATGGCGCGGTACAATGTCGTGTTTACTGCATGGGCTATCGCGACGATTGACTTACAGCCTCCTCGATCGTGAAAATACTCGGAACTCTAACCCGAATAATTATCGCTGTATGTTTACGATGGTTGCTTATGCGAGCGCAACGCATAATTCAGTTCTTCATGACACGTGCGCTGTAACGGTCCCACGATTCAAATATAAACATACGGCACGAAGAGTGTGCACGTAGGCATCAAAAACGCGTTCAATCCTGCTCAGATATAAACACACTGCATGGCGCGGTTCACTCTATGACTTCTTAGAAATCATGTACCACCCTCTTTCTCAGAAATCATCATCGAATGCAATGTCATGTTTATTCCATGGGCTATCGCGACGATTGATTTACAATAATTATCGCTCTATGTTTACATCATTGCACGTGCGCTGTACCGGTCCCACGATTCAAATATAAACATATGGTATGAAGCGCGTGCACGTAGGCATAAAAAACGCGTTCAATCCTGCTCAGACATAAACACGCTGCATGGCGCGGTGCAATGTCGTGTTTATTCCATGAGCTATCGCGATGATTGATTTATAATAATGATCGCTCTAGGTTTACATCATTGCACGTGCGCTGTACCGGTCCCACGATTCAAATATAAACACACGGCATAGCGCGGTGCAATGTTTATTCCATGGGCTATCGCGATGATTGATTTATAATAATTATCGCTCTATGTTTACATCATTGCACATGTGCTGTACCGGTCCCACGATTCAAATATTTCCTTATCTTTTCTCAGAAAAAATCTTTTCTCTTGGTCCACCCTCTTTCTCAGAAATCATCATCGAAGACGCGATTTGAATTTCCACGAATCGGTCGCGGTCGCGCCTGCGCACCGATCCCCGCACGCGTACGGAGATTGCGCGGCGGCGACGTGTGCCCAAATATACCTCAAACATTCAACAGGTGACGCCGACACGAAATGTATGAAAAAAACCTGGAAAATTTACCAAGACGGGCCCAAATACCGACGCGGGCCCAAAGTACCTTAAACGCCCAGTAGGTGGCGCCAACACGAAATGTATGAAAAACCTGGAAAATTTACCAAGACGGGCCCAAAGTACCTTAAACGTCCAGTAGGTGGCGCCAACACGAAATGCGCGCGACGCCATTTTGAAAATTTGAAAATCCTCCCCCTCCCCTGTGACGTCAACCCCCTCGCCCACGAACTCGACCTGCGCGCGCGACGCCATTTTGAAAATTTTGAAAATCCCCCTCCCCTGTGACGTCACCCCCCCTCACCCACGAACTCGGTCGACGCCATCTTGAAACCCCCCTCCCCTGTGACGTCATCCCCCTCACCCACGAACTCAGTACCCCCCTCCCCGCCTCACCCCCTCGCCCATCTCGCGGAAGAGCGCGGTACCTCCCCCCGCCCCGCCTCACCCCCTCGCCTACACTTGAGCCAGAACTCTCATAGCCTAACTACTCTCGCACCCCAGATTACTCTAATGAGGTTTGAAAATAATGTCAACTGATCTCGTACTCGTCTCAATTTGAACAATTTTAGCTACGACAGCGTTTACCGCGGCGCTATACCCTTGTACGGAGAGATTTTTTGCCACCTGCTTGGAAAAGTCACAATAATGGCGCATCGTTCCAAAAAATGACATTAACGGAAGCCGGTATAGGCGTGACATTGAGTAGCTAAAACATTCAAATAGAAAAGTTCTAGAAAAAAAATTCAAACACTGCTACAATCAAAGACACGTCCCATTAGTTACCCCTTACGTCTGATCTACGTATGCACCGCATTAAGGATAAAATCATAAAAAATAAAACCAGAACAATAAATTCTGAGGTCTGCAGAACTAACACATAATTGAATAAAAATGTAATTTCTCAATTTATGAAAGTAATGATACAGAAACAACGAGCCTATTGTTTATCAACACCAGGAATTTTAAAAACAGCGTTAAATACATTATCAAATAAACAGTTTGCAAAAGCATTTTAAACAATTATGGTTAAAAAATTGATAAAAGAAAAATTAAGTAAACGTAAAATATGTTAAATTATCCATCATTAAGAGGGAATAATTTTTCCTCATTTTTCGGCGCAAATTGCATTCCGATATCTCTTATAGTTCAAAAGTTATACGAAAAAGGCCCAAAATTTTTCAACCCGGGCCAGGAAATTCTGAATAGTTCTTTGCAACGTTAATTTAAAAGAGACCAGCCCAAAATTCTCGAAGCTCGGGCATCACTGCTGTCTAGCGGTAAAGAATTTAAAGCCTACTTCGTTAAAAATTTTCCGATTTACATGATATTTTGTCCTTTTAATCAGGAGAATGCCAGGAATTCATCGATGTTACTTTCAGATGGATACGACGAAAAATAAAGAACTTTAATTTCTGTAAAATTGGTGACACGTGGCGGGGCGACCGTAGCAGAGGACCGCTGCCTCGCTCGCCTCAGCCCTTGTAGGAAAAAGTATTCGAACCTCAGAGTGGAAGACCTTCGAATAAAAAAAGTAAATTTGCCTCGTCGAATGAATGTCCGTCGAATAAACGTTTCATCCGTTGGCGCTTCGAAGAAGATACTCTTGGGTTATTCGAATTTCGAATAACGGATAAAGATATAGTATATTTTATTCGATTTATGATTTAAATAATTTCCTTAACTAGATAATGCCCAACTCTGCCGCTGGACAGCAGTGATGTGTCAGCAAATAGCTTGCTTTATAACCATTTGGAGCGGAGTAAGTATAGTAACATGTTATAATTTACCCCGAGGTAGAATTTTTGCGTTTTATCTCAGCAAACGAAAAACTAATTATCAAATCACTAAAATGCATACACATTATAATAAGCCAATGTGTACTGAATTGTTTGCGACAAAGAAGCAAAAATTCAAACGGTTTCTAATGACGGTTAATTAAAATAAAAGTGCTAAGACAACATTTAAGTAGTTACGTGCTCTAAAGTCTAAATAATAAAATTCTGGGCTATAACCACAAAATGAATACGAACCTTTTTTTATCTGCGCGCGCCAAAAATTTATAAATAATATTTATAGAATTACTGACGTGGCGGGCAGTTTTTAATAGGCAAAAAATTAGTAGAAAATTAATCATTAAAGAATTTTATTGAGACAATTTTAAAAATTAACATAGAAATTCATAAGAATTAAGTAGACAGAGTTGGGCATTAACTTAATAAAAAATTATTTAAATAACGGATCAAATAAAAGTTATTTCAAGTTTAGAATATTTGATAAATGTAGTTATTTTTTTTATTCAACGAATAAAGTTAACCCGGGTCAATTTTATTCGACACATGCCGAATCATTTTTTGCCCATCTCTGAAATCTTACAAAACTGCGTAAAAATAATTCTCCAAAAATCCTTATTTTTCAAGTTACCCCCGCCACCAACCATTAAAATTAACTTGTCCCGGGCTCCTCTAACATTTACGAGGAAAACGCTGCCGAGTAATAATGCGAACATCCTGTATTGTGAGAGAGCCATCTTTTGACAATTTGCGAAGTCAAATTTACCCCACGCGAATAGTATGAGTGTGCCCCTTCCCCCCCCCCCCCCACCCCCGATAGTCGTGAAAGAACCCTTGTGGAGAATCTATCACACCTACAAGGACAGTTTTTCCGCAGAATTTGACCGCGACATTTCGTGCAGTTTCAGAGTACAGTTTAGCTTGCTTCATAATGCCAAAAACGTAAGTTGAAGTGTGTGACATTATATATATTTAAACATTCATCCAAATTATCTTCAGTAATATTCTCGCCTTTTTAGTAAGTTGGAAATCAATACCGAGCAATTAATTGAATTGGTGCGGATACATCCTGTTCTATACGATGCATCACACATCAAACACAAGGACGCCGATTTGAAGACGAAGATTTGGAAATATATAGGAGATCAATTAAACGAAGAAGGTAAGCCACATATATCTTATATTTTATAAAAGAATAACATAAAACTGTACAAAATTATAAAACTATTTCAAACACACACGTACGCGCACTCCATTCACAAGTATTTGCAACAAATCACATTCAACCCGTTTCACTCAATCGCAACTCATATTCGCATTTCATTCACGCCATACACAGTATGTCAGGTTCTTTCGGACACGCGTTATTATTATTTTCTTAACTATTGGAAAAGCGAAAAACGGTTCCATATGAAAGTTGTTCGATTTGATGAAGAAAACTTAATAGAAATTTAGGATTTACGTTTAAGCACATAAGAACGCAAATCCTAATTATTAAATATGTAATGATGTAATGATTAAATTTGCGTTCTTATGTGCTTAAACGCAAATCCTAATATTCTATTAAGTTTCCTCCATCAAATTAAACAACTTTCGTATGGAACAGTTTTTCGCTTTTCCAGTAGTTAGAAAAATAATAATAGCGCGTGTCCGAAGGAACCTGACATACTGTGTATTTATAACTACAAAAGTAATAATTAATTAACAATATAATCAAACTAATAATTAAATTCTATCATTTTGCCATGAAACCGCTCCTTCGCAATTAAAATAATCCTTAAAGCATTCCCGAACGCGAAATGCTTCCCTTGTGGAATTACCCCCCTCTGGGGATAAGTTGTTGCAAGGTGCATTTTCTGTATTGCCCTGCGACGTTGATGGGTCTATATTTGCGGTATCGCTTTCAATCGTCCTGATGAAATTGTGCAAAATGCAGGTCGACAGCACTATCATGTCCAAATGATCAGCGGTGACGTGTATGCGTCGATTGTATATTCTGAACTTTTGCCCTAATATGCCGAACGCGTTTTCAACTAATCGCCTGGCACGGCACAGGCGGTAATTAAATATACGTTTTTCTACAGTGTCCAATTGTTTCCCTGGATAGGGTCTCATCAAATATTTCTTCAAGGGAAACGCTTCGTCTCCCACGACGACAAATGGGGCTTTTTTATTTGTCCCAGGCAAGAATCTGTCAGGGGGTAAATTCATTGTTCCCCGTTCTAACCGCTTTCCCAAGTTGGAATGGCTGAAAATTCCCCCGTCGCTGTTTTTTCCAAACGATCCCACATCGACTGCAATAAAGTTCGAATTCGCATCGACAAGTGCTAACAGCACAATGGAAAATGTTTTTTTATAATTAAAGTACTGTGATCCGCTGTTTGCGGGCGCCTGCATCACAACGTGCTTCCCATCTATTGCTCCGACACAGTTGGGGAAATTCCAAAGATTATCAAAATCTTCCGCAATACTTTTCCATTTATCTCCTGTTGGGGTAGGCATTGTCTCCCCAAGCAGTGTCTCTACAATTGCTTTACACGTTTGGTGAATTATCGAACGCACCGTGCTTTGCCCGAGGCGATAACTGAACGATATAGTTTTCATTCCATCGCCGGTTGCTAGATACCTGAAATAAAAGAAATGAGATAATATTATAGGACAATACAAAAATTCTTATTTCATTAACATGTATTTGTTTGTTTTCAGCGTCAGCGTGCAAAGATAGGTGGAATAATATAAGGGACAATTATCGTAAAACGCTGAGGAAGAATGAAGGAAGAAGCGGACAGGCCGCCAAAAAAGTCAGCCAATATAAATATGCTGCGGAAATGTCCTTTATAAAAAAATTTTTCACGGAGCGAAACACCAGAGGAAATATTGAAGATGATTCAATTAATCACGTGCAGCAGGAGGCACATAACCATACGGGCGAAAGTTCCAATGAGCACGCCACACGGGTAGTGGCAGAGTCGTGCCGTAACACATACCATCCAATATCAATGGAGGTATTACTACCAGCAACAACTCCAGCACCAGCACCAGTACCAGCACCAGCACCAGCACCAGCACCAGCACCAGCACCAGCACCAGCACCAGCACCAGCACCAGCACCAGCACCAGCACCAGCACCAGCACCAGCACCAGCACCAGCACCAGCACCAGCACCAGCACCAGCACCAGCACCAGCACCAGCACCAGCACCAGCACCAGCACCAGCACCAGCACCAGCACCAGCACCAGCACCAGCACCAGCACCAGCACCAGCACCAGCACCAGCACCAGCACCAGCACCAGCACCAGCACCAGCACCAGCACCAGCACCAGCACCAGCACCAGCACCAGCACCAGCACCAGCACCAGCACCAGCACCAGCACCAGCACCAGCACCAGCACCAGCACCAGCACCAGCACCAGCACCAGCACCAGCACCAGCACCAGCACCAGCACCAGCACCAGCACCAGCACCAGCACCAGCACCAGCACCAGCACCAGCACCAGCACCAGCACCAGCACCAGCACCAGCACCAGCACCAGCACCAGCACCAGCACCAGCACCAGCACCAGCACCAGCACCAGCACCAGCACCAGCACCAGCACCAGCACCAGCACCAGCACCAGCACCAGCACCAGCACCAGCACCAGCACCAGCACCAGCACCAGCACCAGCACCAGCACCAGCACCAGCACCAGCACCAGCACCAGCACCAGCACCAGCACCAGCACCAGCACCAGCACCAGCACCAGCACCAGCACCAGCACCAGCATCAGTACAAGCACCAGCACCAGAAATAGAAAATGTAGACCGCGAGGAATACCATCAACCTCCGTCCAAAAGGAAAAGAGGAAGCGCGGAGCCAACGCAGCCAACACAAACGGTTGTCTCGCAAGTGTTGCGCTATTTAGTAGATAAGCAACTTGAGGAGATTCATCCGGTGGACTCATTTTTAAAGAGTCTGTCACATATTATAAAATCTCTCCCGCTAACTCCACAAAATCATTTAAGAACAGAAATGTTTAATCTTGTACAACAATATGAATTGCAATATTTGGCGCAAACAGACGGCACCGATTATTGTTTTCCGGAAAACGGTTCGGGCGGTGCTTTCAATGTAAATTCAAGAGAATCGCTAAACAATACTGTCAGCCTCCCCCCAAATAGCGTGTTAATGGATAATACTGAACCACAATAAGGCAGCTTTTACAGTAGAATCAGGATTTTAAGGGTACCCTCCCATCAAATCACTCTAAAAATAGGTAATTGTTATGATTTTATTTTAAGAAAAGAGTAAACGTCACAGTGTTAACAAAATGTTAGGCTGCATTTGCATATCATTCAAGATAATAATTTTTTTTTCATATTTTAGCTAATACTGCTGTCTGTTGGTAGATGTGACTGTCCTGGTGATGCAAAAAAAAAAAGAATTTTGCATCTGCGGAATTTATAACGCCTTATGGAATTATCTGAAATCAACAAACCAAGAAAATTGTTAAAGTTTATAATTTTCATGGAATCATCTACGATCATAACGTTTCGACCAATCTTCTTTTTATAAACATTTCCGTCCGTAAAATTATCCGTTTTTCAAAGTTTGTGGTTCAAACATCTGCCAAAACATGGGATTACAATATTTTGCTGTGACCATAGATGATTCCATGAACAATCTTATAAAGTTTAACAATTTTCTTGGTTTGTGGATTTCAGATGATTTTACAAGGGGTTATACATTCCGCAGACGCGGAATTTTTGTTTGTATTATCAGAAAAGTCACATCCACCAACAGACAGCAGTATTAAATATAATATGTATAAAAAGATTTTATTATCTTGAGTTATGTACAAATAAACCCTAAAATTTTGTTAACACTGTGACGTTTACTTTTTTTTTTTAAATAAAATCATAACAATTACCTATTTTTGGAGTGATTTGATAGGAAGGTACCCTTAAGCCATTGTAAATAATTGTCACTCATATTGTATAAGTAGTGTTTAGTTAGTATCTAATGCAGAATGTACATATAGATTATATACGATAACAGAATAGAATAGTACCTAGGGGAGAGTTGCCAATATCGTACTGGTCACCTAAATCGTACCTCATCAATTTCTCAGTAATTAATGAATCTAAACGACATTGGACAATAAAAATATCAAGTAAATGCCACATAAGAAATAGAGACAAAACCTTTCGAGCCTATACCCTATTTTGTGCGTGCTATAAACATTTAAAAAAATCAGGTATGATTGATGTAACTTTTTACAAGTTTATTTTAGCTGATAATAATCAAACAATGCAATTTTGTCCTGCATTATTGTATTTTTCTAAAAGAGGGTTTAATGTAGAATAATTTACATTCATTTTAAGTACATATTACATTCATTATAAAGTTTAAATTGATATTTATAAATAAATTGATCATGTTTCCTAAATCGTACCACTACAATCGTACCAGTAGGATTTGACAACTCGTATGTTATATAGATTATGTACAAATATTATATTCATAGATTATTGCGGCCTGTGTATGATCCATATACATATGTGTATGTAACTATATAATAATCATTACTTTATTTTGAATATTTTCTTCCCTATTTGTTATTTGACACTATTTTTAGAGACCGGTTGCCTAAATCGTACCTTTTGCAGTATGTGACAAAAAGATTAATAACAAATTAATTTGTTCTGAACAAACGGTTAAACATATAGTAGTAGGTGCCTAAAAGATCAAGCTACAATATCCAATAGTCATTTGCGTTCAAATTAGTACCAAATATGAAATATAACGTAAAATGTCTCAAGTGGTACGATATAGGCAACCCTCCCATACTTATCATCATATAATACAATAAAATTATTATTTCAACATACCTTATACAAACTGCCAACCGTTCTCTGGCTGTAATTGCTTTTCTCCACCGCGTATCTTCCTTCTTCAACACGTCTTCTAGTTTTTTGAATAAGGTGTCGAACGTATACGGAGTCATCCGGAAATACTCATAGAATTTTGTTGTGTCATCGAGCAATTCTTTATAAAGAGTAGCAAACTCTCCTTCAATATCCCTTGTGGACCACGCTTTATGAATCCACAGCCTCTTTTCATTTACTGTCGAATCACTTTCAATACTTGCTGCATTTTCTTCCTCATTGTCTAAAAGTATAGCAAGTGCTGCCAGTACTGCTTTGTTGTTGCGCGCCATAACTAAAATTCACTCCGAACACAAAGCGGTGTTTCAAGTTCGGCAGGTATCACCCGACTGACGAAAAGAACTGTACAGCAGGCACTGCAGGCCTGCGTAAACGGCTGAATTGGGACTGCAGGCTGGGCTTGAGCAGGCCCCTTAGTTGTCAGTGAAATCAGTAATACTGAGCGGACACCGCACGGACACGAAACGGATACCGCACGGATACGGTACGGATATGTGTGCGCGGACCTTTAGGCTGCCGCTATAGCCACTATATTGGCACGGTTCTACCCCCTCGACTCTATGGGACCTATTGACTACTCATACATAAAAATTTTTGGAAAAAAAGGACCCCTATTTTTACAAAAAAATAGCGACAGCCTAAAGGTTAAATAATTATTTAATGGCTCACCAAAGCGATTTTAAATAACTATCCTCTAAGTTATTGACTTCACCGAAAAACATGTAAAAAAAGTTGTACATCCAGACAAGGAGCAGATTTTATGTTCTAATACTTTTTCTCAAGCGACAAACGGTTTTAAAAAAAAACCGAGAACCTGAAACAAAAATCTTTTTTTTAAATTTTCAAAGTTTACACTTCTAAGGTCGATAGGGTAAATCCGGGAGACGCGGTCGAGTCGGAGAGTTGATCGAGTCGCTATATTTCAGACTCTGTACGTAAAAATGCGTTAAAGTGCAGACCAATTCCTTCTCTAGAAGCCAAACAGTTGAATTAATAGCGTAATTTCGTTTCCTTCTGTGTTATTCTGGATTTATATGCTTTAAAATGTAAATTGAGGTTACATTTAACCTCTTTTGTCAAACAGCGGTAGTACAGAATCGTATTTCAAATATAATCCTAAATTTATTTACGTTTAATATTTTGGATAATAAGATAGTAGAGACATTGAGGGATAATGCAGCCAAAGTATTTGGCCATATTAACTCTTCCTCTCAAAGTTAACGAGAAAACCATCTCTCGCTGCAGAAAGGAGGGATGGTCGAGTTATGACTTTTTTATTAGTTTTGTTTATTTTTTTTATTATTATTTTATTATTATTTTCGTCTATTTAGTTTATTTATTCACTTTTGTATTTATTTGCCTTGCTAATTGCCAGTAGGTAGTTCACTTTTTGTTTGATGTGTCCTTTACTTGTTTAGCGTAAACAAATTAAATATTGTTGCGAGCACCCTATGGATGGAATCCATGGCCCGCTGGTGCTCGCGACGAAGACAAGGGACAGCGAGAAGAAGGCGATCTGATCGATCGCCTGTCAAGCTGTCACTTGAGATACAGACGCCATTGCGAGCAGACGTAGTCCCGAACACCTCTACCTGATTAATTACTGTTATTTAATTACTATTATCCTTGTTAATGTTCACGTTCTGTTATTACACATTAAACTTATATTATGTCAACGCGAAAACGTAACAATATCAATGAATCTGTAGTTGTATTCACTCATAAATAATTTTGCTTTATCCTGGATTAATTTTCCATGAATAATTATGTCAGTGATCTCTGCCAACGACGAAAACCGTTTCTCCCGGCACCTCGGGAGAGGTGGTCAGATGTCATGACTTCAGTTTTCAACCCGATTTACATAAATATTGTCTTAAAGCAAATATCGACCACTTTTTCTGAATGAGCATAAAATTCTGAACATATAGGTTTGTTTGGATAAAATAAGTAATGTCTATATTAGTTTTAATAGCCATTTTACATTAGGTCGACCGCGTCACCCGGGTTTACCCTATTTTCGATATTTTTGCGAATTTCGGTCCCAATTTTTTAGGAAACATTCATGACATATCAAATATTGAAAATATGTATAAAAAAATCGATCTTTTCTACATAACTCGGTATATGCCCCCCCCCCTTAAATGTTTAAAAACTAGTCCTAGAAATTAAAACCTACAATTTTTTTCGCCTTCACAAATAAAAAGTGTTCCAGCGGGATCTAAGCTTTAAAAATTTGAAAAAGAAAAATTGTCTTTTTTGTTTCAGTTTTTCTGACTTTTCCGAAAACCGTTTGTCGAACGAGAAAAAAGTAATACAGTATAAAAGATGCTCCTTGTCTGGATCTACAGATTTTGTTTGACATGTTTATTGGTGTATTCAATAACTTGGAAAATAATTATATAAAATAGATTTTATGAGCAAATTTCCAACTTTATACAGATTTCTTTTATTATTTGGAACTATTCCGGGAGGTGCCACGAAGAAAATCTTGAAAAAATTTCACCAACAATAAATAAGGTCCATCCTATTGCACATGTATTTAAAGATACTAACAGAAAAAAAATCCATGCTCACGAATTACAAACTGACACACTATTTTATACATGCATTTTAACCATTTAAGGAGTGATTTTTCCAAAGGGGTATATTTCCACATTGAACAAATTTTCAATAACCGCAAAAAATTGTGGTATCTACGCTTATTAAAAAAAGTTTTTCTTTATTAACACACGTATATTTTATTCTTTCATCTGATGGCAGTAATGTTTTAAATTTAGCGACATTGTTTTTATAGTTATTTAAAAAAAAAGTTTGGTAAGAAGTCCTGTTGATGAAAACTATAAGAAATAAGCCCTTTTTTATGAAACCATTTAGAAATAATCCCTTTTGGTATTAATCCATTTGGAAATAAATTCTGCTGTAATATGCACATTACTTTGCCTGACTTTTTAAAATAGTGGAAACAACTAAAGTTGAAAGGTTCCAAACTCTTGATAAGTGGAGTAAATATGTGTATGGTTAAAACAAACGTTTTGCCACGTATAAGTCTAAAGATGCCACGAAAAAGGGTACATTCTTCAACTAATTTACTATATGTTTGGGTAGTCTATGGAATTAAGTTCCTTTTGTTTCGAATTCATTACAATTTCCTAGACAAGTATAGGAAATATGTCCATCTTTTTTCAGACTAAAAATTTATTTCACTATGTCATCAGACAAACTTGGAAATAAGATCTTTTGTATGAAACACGTATTTGCACATAAATTTTTCAGAAAAGAATTAATCTATTGTGTAGTGCTTTGTGCCCCTAAAGGATGTAATTTAAGATTATTAAGGAAATGCCATCAAAATTTGCTTCAAGGGTGAAAATGAATATACTGTTACGTTTCGTTGTAGTCATGGTAGAAACCGAATATATAGGAATTATATTTGAACATGAACAAGGTTAACAGCAATTATAGTGTAATGTAATTAATGCAACAGTAACGATTGGCAAGGAGGAATTGTTCGGATGTACGTCTGCTCGCAATGGCGTCTGTATCTGAAGTCCCAGCTTGACAGGCGATCGATCAGATCGCCTTCTTCTCGCTGTCTCTTGTCTTCGTCGCGAGCATCATCGGGCCATGGATTTTATCCATAGGGTGCTCGCAACACTGCTCCCCCCTCTCGAGAAGCGGTCGTCCCGACCGCTGTAACTTCTCCTCTGTCTGTAGCCGTACCCTGGTCCGGAAGAGTGGGAAAAACGCTACGTGGCCTCTTCCGTCCGTCGTCTCGGCATTCACCTTCACGCCCAGGGGAAAACCACCCCAAAAACCCTGGGCAAGGCGTGGGCACATGGCTCCTTGCGTTTTCGGACTTGCGTACTTCTTTCTTGTATGGGCTTCGTTTTCTTTGACGGCACATCTTCTTCTTGGGTAGAGACTGGCGAGAGGTCTGGTCCTTTTTATGGTCTGACGACTAGTTCCCTGCGTTCCCTCGGCGGAAGTCCAGCGACGACGTTTCTCTGGAGCTCTAACGGTGGAATCCCGTGACGTTCCGGAACTTCCCTGGGCGGTTCCGCTCCGTTCGTCGTCCCCTGCGATCTGGCCGCTCCGGCGTTTCGTCCTGGTTCGTTCTCGACTTTCTTCCAGTAGTCCAGTTTTCCAGAATTTCCTTGTAAAAGAAACGTCGCTCTTATTAGACGGGAACCGAAGGTAGCTCGTTGGGGCCGCCCGAGCCAGAAAGCCAACGAGGAGGGCCGAGCACGCGAGCAGGGAATTGCAGCTAGTCACAAGTATGCAAGCGGCCCAGCCCCCACGGCAGCCACCGGACTCGTCCACCCTGATGAGGATTTTCTTCTTTTCTCCTCCAGCCCTTGGCTTCGTGATGGCCCCATTCCTCTTCTTGGCCTCTGGTGTTGTTCCAGGGGACCGTCCTGTACGTCCGGTTAGCGCTCCCGTTTCCGCGACATCCCCTCCAGCCGGTCCAAGCAGCGCTTGTCCGTCTGGTGATTGGGGATGCCATTTCCCTCCTGCTGTCCACCCTCTCTCCTTCTTTTTCCTGGGTACCCCGCGAGATCCTCCATCCTGGCCGTGCCAGGGGCTCGCAGAGTCTCCTCCAGGGGGCTAGCGGGGCGCTTTCACGTATGTCCGCACCCCGCTGCGGACTGCCACGCTATTGTGGCACATTCGGGGAATTCGGGAGCGCGTATCCCGACCGCGGTGGTAGTCCCCCGACACCTTGTCCCTCGTCGTGGGGTATCGTGTTCCCTGAAACAGACTCAAAAAAAGGGGGGGCCGGGCTACGGGGGCAGCCTCCGCAGCCCAGTCCACCTAATTAGCTTAAACTAATCTTCTTTCTTGAGTCCTCCTCGTGTTTGTGTCCCTTGATCCTTGGAAGTCTTCACTCCTCTTGGCATCGTCCTTCGTATTTCGCCAGGCGTCGCACGTGCACCACCTTGCACTTCTTCCTAGGCGAGCGTTGAATCCTGTAGACGACGTCGTTGATCCTCTTCACCACCGTGTAGGGTCCTTCCCAGTCGGATTGCAGTTTTGGGCACTTCCCTTTCACTCTTCGTGGTTGGAATAACCACACTCGTTCTCCGGGCTGGAACTCTACCGCGTGTACACGGTTGTCGTACCAGGACTTCATCTTCGAACTGTAGACATCCAGGCGTTGTCGAACGAATTCATGGATCCTCTTCATTTTTCCTCGGATCCATTCAGAGTATCCTTGTTGGATGTCCTCGTCTTCCTCCACTTCTGGGGGCAGTCCTCTCCATAATTGCAGGGGTAGGCGAAGTTCCTGGCCATACATGATCATCGCTGGCGTTAATTGCGTAGCCTCATGACGCGCTGATCTATAAGCGAGGAGGAACATGGGAATCCACTCGTCCCAATCCCGTTGGTGCTCCGAGACGAACATTGCGAGATATTGGAGCAATGTTCTATTCAAACGTTCCACCATTCCGTCGGATTGAGGATGTAGGGGAGTTGTTCGCGTTTTCCTGATTCCCAACAGTTTCATCAGTTCCTTGAACACGGAGGATTCGAAGTTCCTTCCTTGGTCCGTGTGTATCTCCAGTGGTACACCATGACGACAGACCACGTTGTGCAGAAGAGCCCTTGCCACTGTGACAGCTCGCTGGTCTGGCATCGCGATTACTTCCGGCCACCGGGTAAAGTAGTCCGCCACGACCAGAATAAACCTGTTGCCGGCCTGAGACCTCGGGAGCGGACCCACAACGTCCAGGGCAAGCCTCTCGAACGGAGCTCCCACGTTGTATACTCTCAGGTTCCCCGCTCCTCTCTGACGAGGTCCCTTCTTCGCCGCACAGGTGTCACACCGCCGGCACCACTCTTGAACGTCCCGTCGACACGTGGACCAGAAGAACTGCTGGCGGATCTTCGCCAAGGTCTTATTCACTCCGAAGTGTCCAGCTGTTGGCGCATCATGGAATTCCCTCAGTACCTCTGCGACTCTCTCGCGCGGCACTACCAAAAGCCATGAGGTTGTCGCACCATCGTGGGACTCCCATTTCCTGAAAAGTAAACCTTCATGAATTTCCAGCGAGTCCCAGATTGACCAGTAATATTTCGTCTGTGGGGAGAAACGAGCAACGTCTTGCCAGTCGGGCTTCCCCCCTTCCCCTTTCTTTTTCAAGATGAAGCCAATCTCTTCATCTTTTTCCTGACTTCGTTTCCATTCGCTCTTCTTTTCGTCACAGAATATCCGGTGAATTTTCTTCGTGCTAAGCACTTCCTCTTCTGCCTCCTTTTTATCCAGTCGGTCGCATTTCCTGCAATCTTCTTCGATGCAAGGTCTTCTAGAAAGCCCATCAGCGTTTCCGTGGGCTCTTCCTTCCCGGTGTCGAATCTCGAAGTCGTATTCTTGTAAACGTTCAATCCAGCGGGCAACTTGTCCTTCGGGATTCTTGAAGGTCAGCAGCCAACGGAGCGCTGCATGGTCAGTCCTTACGAGAAATCTCCGTCCGTAGAGGTAATGGTGGAAATGCTCGATAGACTTTACCACTGCTAGTAACTCTCTCCGAGTCACGCAGTAGTTCCTTTCGGCTTTACCTAAGGTTTTGGAGAAGTAGGCTACAACTCGCTCTTGGCCTTCGTGTTCCTGCGAGAGGACACCGCCTATGGCGAGGTCGGAGGCATCCGTATCCAGGATGAAATCCTTGTCCATCACCGGATAGGCCAGCACCGGCGTTCCGGTTAGCCTCTTCTTCAATTCTTGAAAAACTTCTTGACATCCTTCGGTCCATTGGAAGTTTTGCTTGGCCTCGGTGAGGCGATGCAGGGGCTTTGCGATCCTGGAGAAATCCTTCACAAATTTCCTATAGTAGGTGCATAATCCCAAGAAGCTTCTTAATTCCGTCACGCTCTTCGGCTGTGGCCATTCCGAAATCGCTTTGACCTTCTCCGGGTCTGTCTTGACTCCGCTCTCGGTGACGATGTGGCCCAGATACTTCACTTCCCGGCAGAAGAAAGAGCATTTCTTGGGACTCATCAATAGTCCGGCTTGGCGTAGACGCGAAAACACCGTTCGAAGGCGTTCGTGCTCCTGTTCAAAGTCCTTCCCGAAGATGACGATGTCGTCCAAGTAGACTAAACAGATTTTCCAGGTCAGGTCCCGTAGTACGTCTTCCATCAGTCGTTCGAATGTTGCAGGGGCGTTGCATAGTCCAAAGGGCATCACTTTGAACTGCCACAGTCCCGTCCCCACTGAGAACGCAGTTTTCTCTCGGTCCTTTTCGTCCATAGAGATCTGCCAGTATCCGCTCTGCAAATCCACGGTTGAAAACCACGAAGATCCGGTGAGAGCGTCCAGAGTATCCTCGATGCGGGGCAGGGGGTACGAGTCCTTCTTCGTTATCTCGTTGAGGCGTCGAAAATCCACGCAGAACCTTATGGTGCCGTCCTTCTTCTTGACAAGGATGATCGGAGAGGACCACGGGCTCCGCGATTCCTCGATTACGCCCTGTGCCAACATTTTCCGAAGTAGTTCCTCTACTTCTGCTCGTCGGTGTAGCGGTAACCTCCGCGGTGCCTGCTTGATGGGGCGGCTATCCCCAATGTCGACGACATGCTTCACCCGGTCGCAATTCCCGATTTGAGTCGAGTCCTTGGCGAAAACGTCCTGAAATTCACGAAGCAAATCAGCAAAAAGTTTCTTTTGTCTTTCTGCCAAACCTGACGAACAGCGTGTGTACAGTTCTTCCAAATGCTGTGGGACGACCGTTTCCTTTTCCTCTTGTGGTGTGTCCTCCTCGGCGATCGGCTCACCAAAATGAATCTCTGGTTTTCCAGGAAGACATAGGACTCCTCGAGATAGGTCGATGCTGCAGCGGTGTTTCTTCAGGAACGCCGCTCCTAAGATGCACTTTTCCACCATGTCGACGACGTAGAAGTCCTCCACGCTCGAGAGTCCTCCAACGCTGAGATCCAAGCTCTTCTTTCCAAAAACTTTGATTTTCTCTCCAGTAGTAGAGCGAATGTCGACCTTCGTCCTATCGAGTTCGCTTGTAGGGCAGAACTCCTTCTCCAGAAGGTTGATGGGAGAACCTGTATCTAAAATAATCGGACAGGGATTTCCATTTATTGTTCCACATACGTAGATCTCTCCAGTTGGATTCCATTGACGCTCAGTCGCCTCCTGCATCGCCACACTCTTGACGACCGGGGGACTGTACTTTCTGGTCCGGCGTCTCCCCCTTACGCCGTCCTTTTCCCGTTTCCCTCAGATTTCTTGGTTGCCACTCTTGTCTGGCTGTTCTTGGCCTGGAAACAATCCTTCTGCATATGCCCTGTTTTTCCACAAAGCCAGCACTTCGGTTTCCTCGGCCCGTCGTCCGTTCCTTCCTCGGGTTTCCCAAATCTTGGCTGTTTCGGTGGGAACCTTTCAAAGTTGTCAAACGGTTTAGCCTTTCGTTTTTCTGAGTATCGTTTTTGCGATTCGGCCGCGGGGCGGCGAGACATTGCCTCGACGGCCTCGATCTCGAGGGCCCTGGTCACGGCGGCCCTTAAAGACATAAAACCGCCTAGTCGCAGTTCCCGCTGCATTACAGGGTTAGCCAACGCCGTGACAAACTGAGATGCGGCTAATTTATCGCGGGTTTCCGCCGGGCAATCGTTAAAAGCGGATTGTGCCAGGCGTTCAATCTTTGTGGCAAGCGAGGAGATGCTCTCATCCCTTCGCTGCCTATGGCTCTGGAAGAGTACGTAATTCAGGTTAGACAGGTTTTTCGCCCCGTAACGAAACTCTAGCGCGGAAACCAACTCTGCAAAACTTTCGCATTGAGCCGCGGAGAGCGTCGTAAGGACGCTCCTTGCCGCGCCTCCGAGGGAAGCGATTAAGGCCGTAGTCTTTTTTTGATCATCCCACCCATTTGCGCGTGCGATCGTCTCGAACTGAACTTTGTACTCTTCCCACGAATTTCTACCGTCAAAAATTGTCGGTTTCACCGCGTACCCCAAACTAAGTACGCGCGGTTCCGGAAGAGAGGCAGCGGCGGGTGCGCTAACGGGTGCGGGAATCTGTGTCGATGGAACACTATTTACAGGGGCATTTTCCCCACCCCGAAGATTCGCGCCGCTACCAACCGAACCTGTTCCGCTTTGCAATGAAGCGGTTACGACCTGGATCCGTTCTTCTAAATTCGACATGCGCGCCTCGAAAGCCGCCTGAGTCCGCCGGTCCTCGATCTCCTTCTCCTCTCTTCGGCGATCCTCCCTCTGTCTGCGGGCTTCGTCGTCCCTCCGCTGCTCCCGCATCTGTCCCACGATACTCAATTGGAGGGAGGAGAACAGCTCCTGGATGGAAGAATCTGCCGTCGCTGCAGGAGGAGGGTTCGAGGTGACCGCGGAAGCGCGAGTGGGCATCCCACTTCTGACACCAGTGTTACGTTTCGTTGTAGTCATGGTAGAAACCGAATATATAGGAATTATATTTGAACATGAACAAGGTTAACAGCAATTATAGTGTAATGTAATTAATGCAACAGTAACGATTGGCAAGGAGGAATTGTTCGGATGTACGTCTGCTCGCAATGGCGTCTGTATCTGAAGTCCCAGCTTGACAGGCGATCGATCAGATCGCCTTCTTCTCGCTGTCTCTTGTCTTCGTCGCGAGCATCATCGGGCCATGGATTTTATCCATAGGGTGCTCGCAACAATACCCTGATAACAAGATCGGACGGCAGGATCTGCCGGCAGCTGCGGCGCAACCGACGTCCGCATTCGACTACGGATCTGCCGGCAGATGGACGGCAGATCCTGCTGCCCGCCTGACACATCCAACAGCGCCATCTGAAGGCCACAATAGCCAAACAATTCCCTCTGCGTGACGTCACATGGACCTACGCACCAACACAAATGTACATTACTGCTGTAGGTGTATCCCTACCTTTCTAGGACGCGTGGAGAATTGATATGGAGCAGTGGATTCTGCTGACATAACCTGCAGTTTATTAATTAATAATTTTTCTATTTGTTTTTAAAGGTATTTTGTTTTATTAATAGTAGGTATATACATCTAATGTACATGAGTGATTACAATGACAAAATAATATAAGTGGCACCTATAAATCGGAAGAAAACGCAGTGGTACTAGCCAGAGAAGTGGTGATTCTACATGCAAAAATAAGTGAATTGTATCGAGAACGAAGGGCGATATCAAAAACTTTTTACTTTATTTTCGACTAATTTTTTTTGCAGAATCACCATATTCCCGCTTGTGTGAGTTCTGAAAACAAGTACAATATTAGTATAAAATTAATAGGATGAACGTCGGGAGGTATATACTTTCAGTTATACTGAAGTAAAATAAACACTGAAAAGTGCTGTTTGGTATGTACGTTTTAAAACAGTGGCGCTGAAAAGTGCCGATTGTTGTTCATTGTGAACGTTGAGAGGTAGTTCCCGTTAAAATCAAATAAATAAGCACTGAAAAGTACCGTTTGTTGTCTTCGACACAGTAAAAGGAGACACACCTCTCCTTTTAATAGGCATATTTCTGAAAAATGAAATATTTACTGCAGTTAAGGTTTGTTTTCACGTGACAGTAAATCGTGACTGTTACTTACATGACACTAAATGTCATGACTTTTACTGTCACGTGAAAACAGACCTTCAGTTTAGGTCATCAGTTTCTTCTTCCTGTTGCTGTTCGCTCCAGAAACTGCGGGGCCTTCGATGTTCCTGGGATGATGAGGGCTTCGTGCGTGGGCCACGCTTTCTACCGCGTACCCTCTCCTTTGCCGCCTTCAGTTCCGTTTGCATCCGCAGTTGGAAGTCGATCGAGTTGGCTTGTCGAACTTACAATTCCGACACAAACCGTCTGAAAAACAAATGTGTGCAAAGTACGTTAGGATCAATGGAACATACGGTAATAGTAACAATAATTTTACGTAAAAAGATGAAAAGTGCTTATTGCTTCGTATCAAAAATTGCCATCGCGATACGGGTGTCGTAAAATGATTTTAGTCATTCGCGGCCAAACCAGGTGAATGACAATGTTAAGTCGTCTAGCAGTGCTTCCTTGAAGCAGCACTTGACCGCACCCTTCAAATCGAATCCCCCCACGTATTCGAAATACTTTACCTAAACAAAGCGAGTAAAGATTGATGTAAGTATATATTATATATAAAAGTAAATAAAAGAATAATTTCGTTTTCACTTACGACTTTGGAATAAGTGTCGTCATCGATGTCCTCAAAGCATTCGACCTCCTGCACTGAGGACAAGGGGAGGACTGCTGGCTTCGTGGGTCGGCCAGTTTTATGTGTGGTCTCGACAGATTTCTGAATACTCATCAAGAGAGTATTCATTCTTCTGCAAACAGAACGGATGGGGACGTAACGTATTAATAAACACGATACACGCGATACTTACGTTAGCTCTGCCTCGATCCGATCGCGTCCCGTGAGATCTTCCATGCTCCTGCGAACATTAACATTTATAAGAAAATATCCTTACAGTAATATTTTTATAGCAAAAAAAAAGCAAAATGTAAATTTACCCATTATCAGGGTGTTGTGTCGGCACTGTATTATGCTGCAACGGCTCACCGTGGATCACAGTGGCGCGTGCAGACGATGTCCCTGGATCTGTGTATCCTTCGAGGGCAGGAACATTGGCCGCATCCGTATCCTGAAACATAATATTCTGGTTAAGAGTAGGAACACCCTTCGATGTTGTTGGATCGTGTTCCTGCAGGACTGTCGCCAGATCCTGGATGTCCTGCTCAATTGGTGGTCTCTGCGCGGTCGACGTCCTTCGCCGTCCTGAATATTATGTTTCAGGATACGGATGCGGCCAATGTTCCTGCCCTCGAAGGATACACAGATCCAGGGACATCGTCTGCACGCGCCACTGTGATCCACGGTGAGCCGTTGCAGCATAATACAGTGCCGACACAACACCCTGATAATGGGTAAATTTACATTTTGCTTTTTTTTTGCTATAAAAATATTACTGTAAGGATATTTTCTTATAAATGTTAATGTTCGCAGGAGCATGGAAGATCTCACGGGACGCGATCGGATCGAGGCAGAGCTAACGTAAGTATCGCGTGTATCGTGTTTATTAATACGTTACGTCCCCATCCGTTCTGTTTGCAGAAGAATGAATACTCTCTTGATGAGTATTCAGAAATCTGTCGAGACCACACATAAAACTGGCCGACCCACGAAGCCAGCAGTCCTCCCCTTGTCCTCAGTGCAGGAGGTCGAATGCTTTGAGGACATCGATGACGACACTTATTCCAAAGTCGTAAGTGAAAACGAAATTATTCTTTTATTTACTTTTATATATAATATATACTTACATCAATCTTTACTCGCTTTGTTTAGGTAAAGTATTTCGAATACGTGGGGGGATTCGATTTGAAGGGTGCGGTCAAGTGCTGCTTCAAGGAAGCACTGCTAGACGACTTAACATTGTCATTCACCTGGTTTGGCCGCGAATGACTAAAATCATTTTACGACACCCGTATCGCGATGGCAATTTTTGATACGAAGCAATAAGCACTTTTCATCTTTTTACGTAAAATTATTGTTACTATTACCGTATGTTCCATTGATCCTAACGTACTTTGCACACATTTGTTTTTCAGACGGTTTGTGTCGGAATTGTAAGTTCGACAAGCCAACTCGATCGACTTCCAACTGCGGATGCAAACGGAACTGAAGGCGGCAAAGGAGAGGGTACGCGGTAGAAAGCGTGGCCCACGCACGAAGCCCTCATCATCCCAGGAACATCGAAGGCCCCGCAGTTTCTGGAGCGAACAGCAACAGGAAGAAGAAACTGATGACCTAAACTGAAGGTCTGTTTTCACGTGACAGTAAAAGTCATGACATTTAGTGTCATGTAAGTAACAGTCACGATTTACTGTCACGTGAAAACAAACCTTAACTGCAGTAAATATTTCATTTTTCAGAAATATGCCTATTAAAAGGAGAGGTGTGTCTCCTTTTACTGTGTCGAAGACAATAAACGGTACTTTTCAGTGCTTATTTATTTGATTTTAACGGGAACTACCTCTCAACGTTCACAATGAACAACAATCGGCACTTTTCAGCGCCACTGTTTTAAAACGTACATACCAAACAGCACTTTTCAGTGTTTATTTTACTTCAGTATAACTGAAAGTATATACCTCCCGACGTTCATCCTATTAATTTTATACTAATATTGTACTTGTTTTCAGAACTCACACAAGCGGGAATATGGTGATTCTGCAAAAAAAATTAGTCGAAAATAAAGTAAAAAGTTTTTGATATCGCCCTTCGTTCTCGATACAATTCACTTATTTTTGCATGTAGAATCACCACTTCTCTGGCTAGTACCACTGCGTTTTCTTCCGATTTATAGGTGCCACTTATATTATTTTGTCATTGTAATCACTCATGTACATTAGATGTATATACCTACTATTAATAAAACAAAATACCTTTAAAAACAAATAGAAAAATTATTAATTAATAAACTGCAGGTTATGTCAGCAGAATCCACTGCTCCATATCAATTCTCCACGCGTCCTAGAAAGGTAGGGATACACCTACAGCAGTAATGTACATTTGTGTTGGTGCGTAGGTCCATGTGACGTCACGCAGAGGGAATTGTTTGGCTATTGTGGCCTTCAGATGGCGCTGTTGGATGTGTCAGGCGGGCAGCAGGATCTGCCGTCCATCTGCCGGCAGGCTCTGCCCGTAGAAGAAGTAGAACTTCAGTGACAATCTTAGCCAAAAGTTAATCTATTTCCAAGATATTAATAAAGCTTTTTCCTGTGATGAAAACCAGTCAGAAATGGCAATGGTGTATTTTTATCGCATATTCAGTCGAATTTGCTGTTATTTTTTATGTTATTTTGTCAATTTATTGAATATTTAATGATTTTCATTAACTTGTTTGTCGGACTGTTTCTGAAATGCAACTGCTAAAAATGAAATAATCAAAATTAAAAATTTCTTTTTTACTTACATGAAAAGCAGTGAAAAGTGTGCCAATGGGTTGTATTTTGTGAATGTTGATCATATATATCTTTATTATATTAATAAAACTCTTATATATACATAATCTTCATGAGTCAGAAATTCCTTGCGATCGTGGCAACGCTGCACAATGAGAAAAGATTCTCGTGCAACAGTTGGTAGTATTCACGAACTTCAATCGCGTCGCGTGTGTGTCGCATAACCTACAATTTTTTTGGCATTTTATGCGTTACACAATGTTAAAAATGTTGGAGAAATAATTTCCTAAGTTGGTGCTGCTTCAGTTAGCATAGGTGGCAACACTGAGAGAGGAGAATGTGTGTGAGTGCGAAAGTGTATGCCTCACTGCTTGTCTGATTGTTAGAGCGAACGGGCGTTAATTGTGTTAAGAGTAAAACCGTAAAAACGTGGTCTGAGAACCAATCTGTATCGGAGAACATCGTGACTAATATTGCAGATATCAAGTCCAATTTCAGTGTAGTAAATCTAGAGACGCGGTAGCGTCTCGACGCCAAGTACATGAAAAACACCCTATACAGGGTGTCCCAAAAATGTCGGAGTTCCTTGGAAGGGGTAATTCAGGGGGTGATTTGAAACAACTTTTTCCTTAGCGAAAATATTGTCCGAAGCTTCGTTAAGGAGATATTAACAAAAAACCCCGACCAATCAGAGCGCGCGCCTTCCGCTCGAGTTCTCGGGGTAGCGTTGGCTACGCGGTAGGCAACTGCGCTTGTACTACGAACGTACGAACAAGCAAGTTAGCATGCATCGAAGGAAACCGCGTTACACTTTTTTTTTAAAGCAGAATCTTAAATAAGAATCATTTGAAGTGACAAGAAGTACGTAAATTTCGTTTTTAAATAAGGCATAAACGAAAATGAACGACATGTGATCGTAATTCGTTATTGAGGTAAAAATCCGTAGTTTAATAACGACCATCACAACTAAATTTAAAAAATAATATTAGGTGTACGAATAAATTCTTTCCGATTGGATTTACATAACCAGTACAAAACTACTGAATTTCTATCGCGGTGGTATTCATAAGCTGCCAGAAAAATGGCAAAAAGTAATTAACAATAATGGAAATTATTTTGATGATTGAGTTGTTTTCATATTTTTTAAATCGAACTGTTATTGTACCCTAAAATCGAGAAGAATTTATTTCTACACCTAATAATCACCAATAAATTAAATAAAACTCACCCATTCGGACATTCCTTTCCTTCCTTTTCGGAAACCTGTGTCACTGGGTCACTGAACCGATCCTGATTTATGGTAGGGTAGCGCCTAGTGCTCAGCTGATCGCAGGTATTCGCAGGACACCACCCGAAGGTAAGGGTCGCAAAGTCAAGTGCGTCCGGGTTGATGTACCGAATATTCACTTCACTGCACTGATACTAACACTGATCATTTAATTTATTGTTCCTGCGTTATAAAAATTGGTGGCCGCGAAAGGGGCCGCGCGTACACCCAGAACATCGCGTAATACTCTTCGGCTGAGTACATTTCTGGGACGAGATTACTAGCTGACTGACAGGATTTTTTCCCCAAGCAACTTCCTCTACCCCCAAGTAGTTTCTCTCGTTCCATTATGAGTTTACTCCCACCAGGACAAGAGGCTTTAAGTAAAAAGAAGCCAGCACATTTTCGAAACACACGTGTTTTGCAGAAGTGCAACGAACGAACCATCCTACACTTTCACAAAAGCCCGCGCTCCGTCCTTTTACTGCCAATGTACCCGTTGCTTAGAGATAGACAGCAGACACCACGTGTTTCGGTTCGAAAGGGTCCGAAGAGACGAGAAACAGAAAGTCCTCGAATTGTTATAAAGAAGAAAAGGCATACCATTCCTGTTTCCGTTTCCCGATGCCCTGAGTTCACGTTTGCTACGAGGAGGAACCAGTTAAGCCATAAATTACCCAAAACTGTAGTAAATCGTTCTCTACCAGCCTGATTAATTTTGCAGAACTAGAAATTAAAGAGTATTATCCAACATCAATACGCCTCGCGAAGAGATACAGGAAGAGAAGGGGCAGTCCGCTGACTGCGCATAATCCCGCCTGCTTCGTCCTACTTTCAAATTAAAGACGGATCCCTTATCTTTCGTGTCTAAACGCGCGCTCGAATTTCAAAACAAAAGCACGCGTCGACGTATTCCGTGCGGGAGATGGTGGGCCTTGAGGTCCGATTGGCCCCAAACTAACCAATCAGACCTGCTTATCTCTCGTCTCTAAACACGCGCTCGAATTTCAAAACAAAAGCACGCGTCGACGTATTCCGTGCGAGAGATGCTGGGCCTTGAGGTCCGATTGGCCTCAAACTAACTAATCAGGCCTGCATCCCTCCCAAATGGCCACTGTCCTGAAGAGGCCCTCTTCACAGCAATATCTCCTCCCCAAGGCCCACCATCTTTCGCACGGAATACGTCGACGCGTGCTTTTGTTTTGAAATTCGAGCGCGCGTTTAGACACGAAAGATAAGGGATCCGTCTTTAATTTGAAAGTAGGACGAAGCAGGCGGGACTACGCGCAGTCAGCGGACTGCCCCTTCTCTTCCTGTATCTCTTCGCGAGGCGTATTGATGTTGGATAATACTCTTTAATTTCTAGTTCTGCAAAATTAATCAGGCTGGTAGAGAACGATTTACTACAGTTTTGGGTAATTTATGGCTTAACTGGTTCCTCCTCGTAGCAAACGTGAACTCAGGGCATCGGGAAACGGAAACAGGAATGGTATGCCTTTTCTTCTTTATAACAATTCGAGGACTTTCTGTTTCTCGTCTCTTCGGACCCTTTCGAACCGAAACACGTGGTGTCTGCTGTCTATCTCTAAGCAACGGGTACATTGGCAGTAAAAGGACGGAGCGCGGGCTTTTGTGAAAGTGTAGGATGGTTCGTTCGTTGCACTTCTGCAAAACACGTGTGTTTCGAAAATGTGCTGGCTTCTTTTTACTTAAAGCCTCTTGTCCTGGTGGGAGTAAACTCATAATGGAACGAGAGAAACTACTTGGGGGTAGAGGAAGTTGCTTGGGGAAAAAATCCTGTCAGTCAGCTAGTAATCTCGTCCCAGAAATGTACTCAGCCGAAGAGTATTACGCGATGTTCTGGGTGTACGCGCGGCCCCTTTCGCGGCCACCAATTTTTATAACGCAGGAACAATAAATTAAATGATCAGTGTTAGTATCAGTGCAGTGAAGTGAATATTCGGTACATCAACCCGGACGCACTTGACTTTGCGACCCTTACCTTCGGGTGGTGTCCTGCGAATACCTGCGATCAGCTGAGCACTAGGCGCTACCCTACCATAAATCAGGATCGGTTCAGTGACCCAGTGACACAGGTTTCCGAAAAGGAAGGAAAGGAATGTCCGAATGGGTGAGTTTTATTTAATTTATTGGTGATTATTAGGTGTAGAAATAAATTCTTTTCGATTTTAGGGTACAATAACAGTTCGATTTAAAAAATATGAAAACAACTCAATCATCAAAATAATTTCCATTATTGTTAAAGACTTTTTGCCATTTTTCTGGCAGCTTATGAATACCACCGCGATAGAAATTCAGTAGTTTTGTACTGGTTATGTAAATCCAGTCGGAAAGAATTTATTCGTACACCTAATATTATTTTTTAAATTTAGTTGTGATGGCCGTTATTAAACTACGGACTTTTACCTCAATAACGAATTACGATCACATGTCGTACATTTTCGTTTATGCCTTATTTAAAAACGAAATTTACGTACTTCTTGTCACTTCAAATGATTCTTATTTAAGATTCTGCTTTAAAAAAAAAAGTGTAACGCGGTTTCCTTCGATGCATGCTAACTTGCTTGTTCGTACGTTCGTAGTACAAGCGCAGTCGCCTACCGCGTAGCCAACGCTACCCCGAGAACTCGAGCGGAAGGCGCGCGCTCTGATTGGTCGGGGTTTTTTGTTAATATCTCCTTAACGAAGCTTCGGACAATATTTTCGCTAAGGAAAAAGTTGTTTCAAATCACCCCCTGAATTACCCCTTCCAAGGAACTACCGTGTATCTTTACTCGTCGCGGAGGCATTCCAACCTAATTCTGACATTTATATATTAATATCTGTTAAGATAAGCTAAGTTCAGCGCGTTTCTCTAGCTCATTGCGCCCTCTCTAAAGGCACCGCACTTTTTCCGAGGTGTGTACGATGGGCGACTCGGGTAGCTTCAGCGGCCTTCACGTAACGCGAGGCTGCCCTCTAGGTTCTAACGTATATGTTCGTGCTTTTTGTACCTGAGAAAGTCTTGTCTTTATACGTGCTGCAGTATTTCTTTTCTTACTAACTATAAGTTTATTAAATAGTTTCAACCAAGTATATTATTGTTAGCAGTCATTTTAATCCCGTTCACACTCATAATCCTGCCTCTAACAGGTTATGGGCCCAGTTAACGGTTAACTGCGAAAAATTGTGTGAACGGTGCGAGAATACGGGCGACGCACGTGGCGCGAAAGAAGGTCGGTTTTTTTGTTCGAGTGACGTTAAACAAAAAAAAAAAAGAATCCGCGATGTCGGTCGGAATCTCGGTGAAGGGTGTGAAGCCTTTCGATGGAACGAATTTCCAGGGCTGGAAAGCTCAAGTGAACGCGTTATTTGTCATGAACGATGTTCTCGACATCGTGGATGGAAAGAGGGAAGAGCCGGCCGCTGGAAACGCGGCTGAGTTAAAGAAAAACGTGAAAGATGATGCAACGGCGAAGTTTATAATCCTCTCCAATCTCGACGAAGCTCAACAGGTGTGTGTGCTCTCATGCATTTCTGCGAAAGAAATGTGGAATAAACTGTGCCTAATTCACGAGCAGAAAACGGTGACAAACAAGTTGGGTCTACTTCAAAGGTTTCAGGCGTATCGGATGAGCGAAGCAGATACGGCGGTACAGCACGTGGCCAAGATAATGAATATGGCGAGTCAGCTCAAGGACGTCGGAGAAGATGTATCGGATGCCACAGTTATGGCGAAAATTCTCGCAAGTCTGACCACGAAGTTCAGCACGCTGCAGGTAGCATGGGACAGTGTCGAACCTGCACGGCAAACACTGGACAATCTGCAAGAAAGGCTGATTAGAGAGGACGCAAGACTCATCAGTGACGAAGAGACTTCGGAAGCGTTGGCTGCGACGGCTAAAAATCGACGTCCGCAAGGAGCGAAAAATACCCAGAACAAAAATAAAAATAAAAAGGAACTACAGTGTTACAAGTGTCAAAAGATGGGACATTTCGCAAGACAGTGTCGAAACAAACCGAAGCCACGTGATGACAGTGAAAAATCTCAAGACTGTGAAAAATCCCGTGACTGTGCATTCGTAGTGGAAACGGACAAAAGGTCGATCGAAAAGGGGTCGAAAAGTGCCGGAAACGCTCATGTGTTGTGGACACAAAGTCACGTAATGACAGCCGATCAAAGTGAGGTCTGGCTGATCGACAGTGGTGCATCGAGGCATCTAACTTACCGACGTGACTGGCTTACCGACTACAAGACTGACAACACTGGAGCTACAATATCACTCGGTGATAATCAGGCCTGCAATGTCGCTGGTGAAGGCACGGTACTAATTAAGAAACTTATCGACGGTGTGTGGCACGACGCGCGAATCGAAAAAATGTTGCACGTTCCGAAATTGCGGAAAAATTTATTCTCCCTCGGAGTATGTACAAAAGGGGGACTCAGCGTGCAATTTAAAAATAATCGGGTCGAAGTGGTGCTCGATAGTGAGGTGCTCGCGACGGGTATGAAACAAGGCAATGATGTGTATCGCATGTTCTTTAAGGTCGCGAAAGAAGGGAGCGCTGAAGAAGCGAACATTGCCACGACGAATCTAACCGTGTGGCACGAAAGGTTGGGACACGTCGGAAAGCGCGCAATACGCGAAATGGCCGAAAAAGGACTAGTTAGTGGAGTGTCAATTACGGACAAAAGTGACGTTTTCTGCGAACCGTGTCAAATGGGGAAATTGCACAGGCTGCCATTTAACAAGAAACTGGAGCGCGACAAGAAAATAAAACCGGGCGAGAAAATGCACTCGGATGTCTGCGGGCCGATGTCAACGAACTCGATTGGAGGATCGAGATACTTCTTAACCTTCAAGGATGAAGCGACCGGCTACAGACACGTGTACTTCATGAAGAAGAAGTCCGAGGTATTCGAGAAATTCAAGATCTTCGAGAAGATGATCGAGAACAAGTTCGGTCGAAAAATGAAAACGCTACGCTCAGACAACGGTCGAGAGTTCTTCAACAAAGAAATGAACAATTATCTCGAAAAATGTGGAATCCAGCGAGAGAGGTCGGTACCGTATAATCCAGAGCAAAATGGCAAAGCCGAACGCGACAATCGAACAATAGTTGAAAGTGCGCGCACGATGATAATTGCAAAGAATCTACCGTTGAGCCTGTGGGCAGAAGCAGTGAATTGTGCAATATATGTTCTCAATCGAACTGTATGGATGAATGGTGCTGTAACGCCGTACGGGGCTTGGGCTGGGAAAACTCCAAATCTAAAGCATCTACGAATTTTCGGTTCGGATGTGTACGTGCATACTCCCAAACAATTCACGCGTAAATTCGATGCGCGAGCGAGCAAGCAAATTTTCGTCGGGTATACAGAGGAATCGACGAATTATCGGGTGTACGATCCGAAAACGATGAAGGTAAGCATAGCTCGCAATGTCGTATTCAACGAGAAGGTCGGAGTGTCGCCTGCAAACGAAGAAGAAAAGGAAGAAGAAAACGCAGTATCTCTCCCTAGACCGCAAGGCGAGAACGAACACGAGAGCGGGAACGCAGTCGACGCCGAAGGAGACGACAGCGACGGCGAAGAGCAAGGAGAAGAGGACAACAACGAGGCCGTGGGACGAGAGAACGTGCCAGCACGAGATGGTCAAATGGCCCTGCGAGATCGCTCGAAGATTCAGACTCCAATCAGGTATCGGCACAATGCAGACGTTGCCGAATACATTGAACCAATGACGCACGTGGAGGCTATGAATAGGACTGAAGCCGCGCAGTGGACGGGTGCTATTGAAAACGAGTTCAGAGCACATGAGAACAATAATACTTGGAAACTCGTGAAGAAAACGCCGGAAATGAGACTGATCGACTCGAAATGGGTATTTCGAGTAAAGAAGGATACAGGCGGTAAGTCGCATCGGTTCAAAGCACGGCTGTGTGCGAGGGGGTTTCTGCAACGGGAGGGCATCGATTTTAAAGAAACATTCTCCCCAGTAGTGAGATATGACTCGCTGAGAGTGTTGCTGGCGATGATCGCTGCAGAAGACCTCGAAGTAATGCAGTTCGACGTACAAACTGCATTCCTCTACGGAGAATTGGAAGAAACGATATTCATGAAAATTCCGGAAGGACTAAAGGTGGAAGAAGATCCCAGGAACGTCGCATGCAAGCTTGAGAGGTCTCTCTGTGGATTAAAACAGGCTCCAAGATGTTGGAACCTCAAGTTCACAAAATTTTTAAACAAGTACAACCTCAAAGAGTGTGAAGCTGATAAGTGCGTGTTTGTCGGAAAATTCGAGAATGATATAGTGTATTTGGCGCTATTTGTCGACGATGGACTGGTCGCTTCGAACAATGTAGAGACTCTTAAGATAATAATTAAGCGGTTAAGCGAAACGTTCAAAATAACGGTCGAAAACTCAAATGTCTTTGTCGGGATGCAAATTGAACGCGATAGAGAGAGAAAAACATTGATGATCCATCAGAGCGCGTACACGCGAAAGATAATAAAAAAATTCGGAATGGCAGACGCGAAAACAGCGAGTGTGCCCGCTGATCCGCACGCAGCACTATCTCCTACCGAGGAAGACAAAAAAGAATCGAATAACGTGCCTTATCGTGAGGCAGTCGGGTCATTGGTTTTCTTAGCAGCCGTATCGAGGCCGGATATTGCGTTTGCGGTAAATTCGGTAAGCAAATATTTGAGCAAGCACAATGCGACACACTGGCGAGCAGTAAAGCGAATATTTGCGTATCTCCAGGGCACGATAGATTACGGCATTAAATATGTAAGCGGCGGTAGCGAAGCAATGTTAATAGGTTTCTCAGATGCAGACTACGCTGGAGATGTCGAGACGAGGAGGTCCACGACAGGATACGTCTTCTGTCTCTCAAATGGAGCTGTCACGTGGTCGTCACAGCGACAGAGACTGGTGACACTAAGTACGACGGAGGCCGAATACGTGGCTGCATCGACGGCAGCACGAGAAGTAGTCTGGTTAAGAAGATTACTTTCGGACATCGGATGTCCCTGTGATAAAGAGACGACTCTATATGTTGATAACCAAAGCGCAATTCACCTAGTCAGAAACCCAGTATTTCATAAGAGAACCAAGCATATAGATGTTCATTTTCACTTTATCCGCGAAAAAGTAAACGAAGGAAAGATCAGGGTTGTTTCCGCCAATTGCGGAATTAAAAGAGATGCCGGCGATAGGGCACTCGAAAGAATGAAATGGTAGGCAGCAAGGCACAATTTGTGGACACGAACACTGAATTTATTCAGTCACTGGTGTTTACACAGGCGTCGGACAACACACGTTACAATCCACAAAACCAGACACGATGACACAGATACAAATAACGGCGCGTGGGCGCGTGGCGATATTAGTCGCAAAGGGTTTTGGGGCGCAATGGGCGCAAGATCGAGACAATGTCGATGATCGCGACGAGTCTCTCCGAATCGGTTGTCACGACGGTGCTGTTCGCTCAACTAACCGTCGCCGAGCGAGCGTTTCACACGGCTCGTTAGCGGTCAAAAAACATTGCAAAGGCGCCGCGGCCGACTCATCAGCTGTTGTGATGAGTCGGCGGGCATCGGTTCGAAATATGCGGTTCGAAATACGCGGTGCGCTGCCATCGGCCGCAACAAGGGTCGAGTATGTTCCGTCCGAGGACCAGCGCGCTGATATGTTCACGAAGGCGTTACCGCGAGACCGTTTCAACGATCTATGTTTCAAACTAAACATGACAACAATTCGCGGGAAACACTTGAACGGCGGTAGTGTTAAGATAAGCTAAGTTCAGCGCGTTTCTCTAGCTCATTGCGCCCTCTCTAAAGGCACCGCACTTTTTCCGAGGTGTGTTCGATGGGCGACTCGGGTAGCTTCAGCGGCCTTCACGTAACGCGAGGCTGCCCTCTAGGTTCTAACGTGTATGTTCGTGCTTTTTGTACCTGAGAAAGTCTTGTCTTTATACGTGCTGCAGTATTTCTTTTCTTACTAACTATAAGTTTATTAAATAGTTTCAACCAAGTATATTATTGTTAGCAGTCATTTTAATCCCGTTCACACTAATAATCCTGCCTCTAACAATATCTCATCACGCTAGCAATATTTTCTAAATTTAGGCATTTTTCTTATGTAAACCGCATATAAGCTTTCGAATGAGACCAAAATCAATAAAATCGGTTCCCGCATATCAGAGATATGATAATATCGTCTCATGGATTCAGTCGGAAACGGTAAGATTTTTCTTCTTTTGATTCTCCTAGAAATTTTTCGTCATCAAACATTACGTATATATATCGTCGTCAATACGTATACAAGTTACACGCACACCTTCAGTCAAAACGAAACTAACACATGTTTCGTTCTTCGTTCGTCGACTCTCGGGATTATTCGGCAGGGATCGTCGTCCGTCATTGTACAAACTATTTTTTAAATACATTGAACTTTATAACCTACCAATCTTAACCGCCAAGTGTCAAATAATGTAAGTGGTCCAAATTTGAGATGTCAGGAGTTTTTACACTAAATAGGAGACGGAATTATTCTCTCAATTAACAAGGTAAGTCGCCAAATTTATTTAATAGATTTTTTATGCAGAGTCGCAGACTTGGAAGTTGTCCGGAGAAGGTTCGACAGAGAAGCACCTTCTTTCGCATAAGTTTCTAGAAATTTGTACCATGCTTGTACAAAATAATATATTGTAGTAAAAAATTGCATTGAATTTAAATTGCCAGATATTTGTATTTGTATACCAGCAATTTAGAGTTTTTATTTTATGTAAAGGTTATGTACACAAAGTACTATACACATAATACATATAGATCGGCAATGCGGTGCACATGGTTTCTTTTCGTAGTTGTTGAACTTACGTAGAATTTATCCTTAATTCTGTCCCGCGATAATTTGTAAGTTATAATAAGCAAATTATCTTTGTAAAAAGAAGTGAGATCCCCCAAAAAAACTTTAAAAAAGTAAAAAAATTACGCCAAGTACTGTGATGTCCCACCATTTTTCGCGCGGCCCTATTCCAAAATCTATTCATGAATCCCAAAATCGTTCCACAAAACAAAATCTCAAACTCAACTCTTACCCCATCTCCCCAATCGCTGATCACCTTGATGTTGTACCTTAGCGGTCACCAACACAAGATGATCGATACAAAACTCCACCTCGATGATGTACCTTAGTGGTCCCCATCACGAGATGATCTTTACAAAACTCCACCTCGATGATGTACCTTAGTGGTCCCCATCACGAGATGATCGTTACAAAACTCCGTCCCCTATTCGCCCTATGAGGCACGAATCCTTTCCCCAAAACGAATTCAAACAAGCCCCTCGTTACAAAACCCTCTTAAATCGAGACCACGTCTCAACCCCCTCTTTACGACTCACAGAGTCCAAGCCACTCTAACCCTTTTCCTATAAAATACCCAAAATCCATTCGACAAGTTGAGTATCTCCTTTCGCAGTCATAAGAACCCCAGAAACCTAATTGCGACGCATATTCGGCGTACGTGACAAAAATATGTCTATTAATAACCATACCGTTTGTAAAAACCCCGGAAGTCGTACTACGTCTTATTTTGAAACTATGTCAAGGTCTCTACCGCGCGTACCCCCGCATCACTCCTGTAAAAATATATAAATACGAGGTCCTGCGAAGCCTCGTCCTCTTTCTCCGCAGAACAATTGACGAAGTGTCATCCAAAGTATTCATCATTACTGCTAAATATTAAAAGTGTTCAATTCAGTGCTACGACAACCATTGTAAGTCATTATAATTACTATTATTAAGGAATATCACCCTCATTATATTTCTACACATAAATAACGCTTATCACTTTTCTATATTATAAATTTTATTCATTACCTTATGTTAATAACATTTATCTCATTCTAAAGCTTGTTGCTATTCATTTATTATTTTCTATTATCATCTTAATGCTTATTTTGTTCATATTTGTCTTATAACCGCTTATTACACATATTATTTTCTTGTGTTAACGCTATTGCATTTCATATATTATTATCGACCTATTCTCATGTATTTCATGTTCACATGCTTATATTGTTAATAACTGCCATTTACATAAATGTTATCCGTTAATGCTAAGAATATCAAGCATTATCATTAACAAACGTTCCGATAAAACAAATAGACTTATTTGTTTTCAACTACGTCTCTAATTATTGTGTGTGCTCGAGTCATAAACCTTCCCAACGAAACCAAGCTGCCGCAACAGCTGATTCGCGAGAGCATTCCCAGTGTATATAAACACTGCTGCATGAGCCGTGCAATATACAAAAGAACTAAACGAGGTCTCTTTTACACTAATGCAACGGTAAATCCTATCTCGTAAACCAAAACAAATACGGAGTACTATAACGGGTGCTCTTTAAGTGTACATTTACCTTCCCAGGTCGATTAGAGTGAAGGATTTAAGATTCGCGCCTGATCGCCTCCAGAAACACTTAGCGTGACGGATTTAATATTCGCGCCTGAGTCCCTCAAAACCCTCAGCGTGCTGGATTCAAGATTCGCGCCTGAGTTCCTTCCAGACCCTCAGTGTGACGGATTCAAGATTCGCGCCTGAGTTCCCGCAAAACCCTCAGAGTGAAGGATTTAAGATTCGCGCCTGAGTTCCCGCAAAACCCTCAGTGTGAAGGATTCAAGATTCGCGCCTGAGTTCCCGCAAAACCCTCAGTGTGAAGGATTTAAGATTCGCGCCTGAGTTCCCTCAACCCCCTCAGAGTGAAGGATTTAAGATTCGCGCCTGAGATTTCCCTCCTCCATGTCATTGTTCCCCAAAGACCTCACCCGGGACGTGACATATTTTTGGTGACAGCGGTGGGATATACGTTTGCCGCCGGTAAGAAATAGACTCTGCGACGCGGTACCCACAAAATCCCGCTATTACCTATGTACCATTAACGCGTAAACCTGTGGAAACCAGCATACCAGAGCCGCCAATTACAAAGGTTGACGGAATCCATACAGTGGATGATCTGTGTTCACGGGAAATTAGCGACAAATGACGAAGGCGACGAAATTTGCCTACATTGCTCTCGACTAAATTCAACAGAAACGGTGACAGAGTATCAAATTCATTACTGCCAAAGGCCTTATACATTCCCTAATTGCCTAAGGTGCAATAGCGTGATATATCAAACGCGTCCCGCAACCAACTGTGTCGAGTGTACACAGTGGTACTTCCTTTCAAACAGAAATTGAGTCACTAATATTTTTATCACGAAATTTAAACAAACTGCCAGACGCGACATAAGACGTTGATAAACTGACATGTGCGATTCACGCCAAAGTCAAAGTACATTATATTACCCAAGCCGCAGGCTGCGGGACGTTTTGTCAGATTCAAACGCGTTGATTTGTGTTTCTGGAGGTGTAGCAACGACCACGGAAGGCGGAAAAATTTGTCTAAATTGTTTTAATTCAAACCCAGTGGAGGTAGATGAAATATACCAAGTACACTACCACCAACTTAACGATACGTTTCCTGAATGCCCTCGTTGCAAAAACCTTTTGTTTAAATTACAGCCTATTAATAGTCACGGCGCGTGCACAGAACATTACCGTCGAATAAGGAAAAATCATAACAGATTTGACACTAATTACCCGGGTAGAGAATACCATAGATTTTGAATAGCTACGGCCGGACGCCTAAATATAGGAAACCTCCTAAATCACCCTAAAATAACAGACCTTACCGAACCTAAAATGTCCGAACACGGCGATATCGACGACCCCTGCGTGATAGACCAAGACGCGGGGCCTTCCAAAAGCGCTATAGAAATCGCGACCGCCGAAATAATGGAACAACTACAAAAATTACGCGAGAAACGAGCCGAAATAGACAATTTGCCCGCGAGAATTGCGGAAACCCGCGAAACTAAAACGTATTCGGGCATAGATGCCGGATCATCCGAACCCACGTTTAGGGGTCTTTCCGATAAAATACAAAGTATCGAAGCAATGATGAAGAAACTTCTTGCACCCCCGCCAGTCGCGGATAATTTTGCCACACCGGCTTCCTCTCGTTTTGATAGAAAACCGGTATTAAACTTCAATAAGACTCCAGAGGCATTGAAACATAATTATATTCCGGACCAGGGTCCATCACCCCAGATCAAATTAAAGGACGCCGTGGAAACAGTCCCAAAATTTAACGGGCATAATATGTCCATTTTGCAATTCGCGAGAGCCTGCAATAGGGCTAAGGCTCTGGTTCCCTCGCATGCTGAACCTCAACTAGCGAGGTTGTTGACGAATAAATTACAAGATCATGCATACTTGGCGGTTGAGGATCGGGTCTTCGACTCCGTAAACGACTTGATAAAACAATTAAAACGCACCTTCTCCCCTGCGAAAACGTCGGACCACTATCGCGGAGAACTTGCCAACGTTATTAAAGGAACCAACGAACACATGTTGGAATATATTTCACGCGTTAAGGATCTCCGATTCGCTATTTTGGAAGAGGACAGCGAGTATTATCGTGACCTTACACAAAATCACCTCGAAGATATAGATCGTTTGACGTTGGATTCGTTCGTGGATGGTCTTCCTCCATATATACGAAATAGATTACTCCAAAATAATTTCGAAACGCTCGATGAAGCTTTTGAGTTAGCCGTATTCGTAGATAAGAAAATAGAAAGAGACCGCCTAAGATTTTCAGAGCAAAAAGCTCCCAAACCAACGTGCCAAATCTGTAATAAAACAGGACACGATGCGCGGACCTGCCGAAATAATCAAAATACCGCTTCGCAACCCCTCGAGAGGAATCCCCCAAATCGCGTTACAGGATATGGTAGTCAAGCACCAAACCCTTTGCTCCCTTACTGGGACAAAAACCGACCTCCTCCCTCAAGGCCTACGGAATTACGTATTTGTGCATACTGCAAAAAACCAGGACATTTAATCTCCGAATGTAGAAAACGCATGTTTAATCGTAATGAGGGAAACCCTGGAACCTCTCAGGAACGAGACTCGGGAAACGCTTTGCCCCTACGGTCAACAGCGGACGCGTACCGTGGAACGGGCCAAGCAGCAACGCGTTCGATAACAATACAAGCGGAACCGGAATTAACCAAACTAGAATCGCTACCGCATGGGTGAATACCGTTAAAGAAGCTCCGTCCGTAATGATTCCCTCCCCCGACTTCGAGACTACACCTGAATTAATGATTGACACTGGGTCTGAGGTGAACTTATTGAAAATCCTAGCCGTAAAGTTACCTCAAGAGATAGACACGAAAAACCAACTACTACTCAAAGGCATCTCTCCGGACCCCGTCCCCACGCTTGGCACAGTCAGGATAACCCTTTTGGGCGACGACGTCACGTTTCATGTAGTCAAAAACGACTTCCCAATTAAACCACAAGGAATATTAGGTACGGAATTCTTTAGTAAACAGAATGTCTCGATACACTACTCCAAGGAAGAGTTAGACTTCCACGGAAACTCTATTCCATTTGTAAATAAGGCTCAACTCGCGCTACCCGCTAGATCAAAAACAGTTTGCTTTGTAAATATATCAAATTCAAATGTAAAGGAAGGATATTTACCTAGATTAGAATTAGGTACCGGAATTCATGCAGGTAATGCCCTCGTCCGTAATCAGGACGGCAAAGCGTACTTACAAATTATAAATTCTAATGAAGTGGACACAACAATCACTGTACCTACTGTTGAATTGGAAGAATTCGAAATTGTGATCCCAGAACCCAAACAAAGACGACCGAAAGAGACTAAGACGTCTAAATACGTCACTCCTATCAAGCCCCTCTTTCCCCAGGATCCGTCGATCCATCATTCAGAGGTATCCGCGAAGGTACACTCGCTCTCATCCCCAAGGCATTATGCCGAAACAACCCGTCCCCTAGAATTCCAGGAGTCTCTAACTATGGCGTCGGGTGAGGAAATACAAACAATTTCTGAAGAAACCGCAACACGAATGGAACAAGTGCTTAAGTTAATTTCAATGGAACATATGAATCCGGAAGAAAAACTTCATGTCCAAAGAATTTTATGTAAATACCACGACCTCTTCCATTTACCAGATGAGAAGTTAGGCCATACAAACGCTATCCAACATGGGATCCAAACAACGGACCCAGTGCCTGTAAATACTAAACAATATCGCTTCCCTCCTGTACATAAGAAAGAAATTGACAAACAGGTAAAGAATTTACTAGAAAACGAAATAATAAAGCCATCATTATCACCTTACAACTCACCTATTTGGATCGTCTCCAAAAAACCGGGACCTGATGGGGAACTCTTGTGGAGAATGGTAATTGACTTCAGGGATTTAAACGAAAAAACCGTTCCTGACGCATACCCACTTCCAAACATTAATGAAATACTGGACCAATTAGGAGGAGCAAAATACTTCTCCGTATTTGACCTAGCTTCTGGATTTCATCAAATCCTTATGAAACCGGAAGATGCACCTAAAACGGCTTTTTCTACACCTCATGGACATTACGAGTTTGTCAGAATGCCGTTTGGATTATGTAACGCACCAGCAACTTTCCAACGCTTAATGGATCACACACTTACAGGACTCCAAGGCACGGAAATGTTTGTTTATTTGGACGATATAGTCCTTTATGCGAGTTCCCTCACGGAACACCTGATTAAATTTAAAAAACTCGCTCAACGCCTGAGAGAGGCGAACCTTAAACTTCAACCTTCAAAGTGTAAATTTCTGCACAAAGAAGTCGCATATTTGGGTCACATAATCACAGAGCAAGGGGTAAAACCGGATCCAGGAAAAATTGAAGCTGTTCGAAATTACCCGGCACCAAGTACACCAAAAGGAATCAAACAATTCCTTGGTCTAACCGGATATTATAGGAAATTTATCCCAGACTTTTCTAAAATAGCTCGTCCGTTAACCCAACTATTGAAGAAGGACACCATATTCGAGTGGGGGCCGTCCCAGGAAACAGCTTTCGACCACTTAAGATTAGAATTGCAGAAAGAACCTATCCTGCAATATCCGAATTTTGACCTAGAATTTCATGTTACCACTGACGCTTCCGAATTTGCTATAGGAGGAATATTAAGTCAAAATATCGATGGAAAAGAATTACCAATCGCCTATGCCTCTCGTCTCTTGAATAAAGCAGAGATAAACTATGCAACCATAGAAAAGGAACTCCTAGCCATTGTGTATTGCGTTAGGCATTTCCGACCCTATCTATATGGGAAGAAATTTATTTTATATACTGACCACCAACCCTTAACCTGGTTACATAGAGTAAAAGACCCAACGTCACGTCTCGTTAGGTGGCGCTTAAAATTAGCGGAATACGACTACGAAATTCGTTATCAACCGGGAAAAAGCAATAAACTTGCAGACGCGTTGTCTCGTAATCCCCCTGTAAAGAGAGCGTGTCCCATACGACCGCGAGAGGAAACTGATGATGAGTGGGTGCCCAGTAAAAAGCTTCGAACTACCAAAGAAACTAACAAGCGCCCAAAGGCAAAGCCCACGAGGATCCAACCACACCGAAAAGTGCGCAAAACACCAACACCTGTAATAATGCCACCCGACGTCTCCCCAGTAAACGCACCAGAACCCATGAGTGGCATAGATGAGGAAAACCAAAAAGAAGAAGAACAGGAATCAAATATTCCATGTCAAACCGTTCCACCTCCTCAATCTCCAATACCACTGGAACTGGAAGACTCTGATTCCGAAATAGAATCTAACGCATCAAACGAATCAACTACTGATTCAGAATCATCGTTAATTGAGCTAAACGATTCCCCGGAAGAAACGTACGAAGCGGATCCCGATAGGGACATTAGGACAGTACCAATAATCAGTCGCGACCCGTTGTCTTTACGAAAAGAAACGCTTGTCTTCTTCTTAAGCGCAGATGGGAAACCTTGCGACAATGGAGCCAAACAACTAATAGAAACTGGAGCATTAGAAGAAGTGAACGAACTCACTTTGGGAAAGGCCCATGTAACATGTAATAAGGGACGAATTCTCATCGGGCTAGTCATAAAAGAAACGCAGAATACTCCCCTAACCACGACAACTTGGGGTGAAGCTCTATCTTCCCTTAAAATGACAATAAAAGAACTCGTAATATATTCATTTAGCATAGCCAAAACAACAAATATCGATCAATTGACCTGGCAAGATATCATTACGGACATTCTCGAAACCGTTGACGAAGAGGATATCGAGGTCACAATATGTTTACAAATAGTTCAAATTCCCGAAGAGTCAAAGAGACAAAACATAATTACAGAAAATCACGCGTCTGCATTAGCTGGACATAAAGGAGTAACTAAAACTTATAACCGAATTAGACACCATTATTTTTGGAAAGGAATGAAGAAAGCCGTTGAAGATTATATTCGAAAGTGCGAAGACTGCCAGCGGAAGAAACTCGTTCGTGTTAAAACCAGGCAACCAATGATTCTTACCGACACTCCTGGACGCGCCTTTGATAAAGTAGCATTAGATATAGTAGGACCGTTACCTACTACCAGAAAGGGAAATACATACATACTAACGATCCAAGATTTATTGACAAAATATTTCGTGTGCGTACCCCTTACACAGTCGACATCAATAAAAATCGCGGATGCGTTCATTAAAAAATTTATATGTCAATTCGGAGCTCCTAGAGCCATTCTCACCGACCAAGGAGCAAATTTCACCAGTAGATTCATGAAAACTATTGCACAAAAATTTAAAATCGAACAATTTCGAACCACGGCCTTTCACCCACAGACAAATGGCTCTTTAGAGCGATCGCATATAGTTCTAACAGAATACCTAAAAATGTATATCAATAAATACGATGACTGGGACGAATGGACCGACTTGGCCGCGTTTTCTTATAATACCAGCGTCCACGAGGGCACTGGTTACACTCCACACGAATTAGTATTCGGGAAAATAGCCCGGGTACCCAGCCGAAAAAGAGTACCCGAAGACTTCGAAAACGAAACCTATAATCAATACCTCTCGAACTTGAGTACAAGGGTGCAAGAATTACAAACCGCCGCTGCGGAAAATTTAAACCAATCAAAACTTCGATATAAAAGGTATTATGATCGACATATAAACGAAGAGACTTTTAAACCGGGCGACCCTGTCTTCGTGTTAATAGAACCGAAGAAAGGGAAATTTGGAGACCAATACTCCGGTCCGCATACAATATTGGAAGTTATCCCTTCACAAAATTTGAAAATAGCCTGGAAAGGAAAAACGAAAATTATACACGCGAACAAAGCGCGTCTTGGTCGACTACGCGAGGATCCCGGTTGACCCTAATCATCATATAAAACATGTATTAATCATTTCATTTCTTAGGAAAATTTCGTCAAAAACAATGCCACACAAAAGGGCCCCCAACCCTAACAGGCCTAGGGCCAGAGGGGGTGGCCTCAAAAGAAGGCTAGCCCACATCAAGTGGCTGCGCCGAGAGGTAGAAAGAGAGGGAAGGAGCACCTCACCCCTCCTCCCGAAGGTCACCTCCACTGTCGTCATCAGGGAGGCGACACCAGCAGTGGAAGTCATCACCCTGGACGACTCCCCCCCGCCAACACCAACGGATCAAGAAACCGTCACTCCACAGCCCCTATACTGTCCCCCCACAGGAGACAAAGAGGTACTCTCCCGCCCCTTGCCTCCACCATATCATTCTCCTCCCCTAACTTCCACATCCCAAATTCCCTTCACCATCCCTCCTTACCCAGGTGTCGTGGAGATCTTGGACACGGGGTCAGCCACCAGGGTCCCCGACCACACGGAGCTGACACCCGAGTTCCTGCGATGGTTCAATGACCAGTATCAAAACGGTTACGACCTCATGTTCACTCTGGGCGACCCCTCCTTCCAACTCCTTGAGTATTCATTTCTTCCCTATTAATCCCTCCAAAGTTCCTTCCTTTAATCCTATCCTCTCCTTGTATATAAACCTTGTAAATATTCCCTTAGAATTAATTTAATACATATATATTCTTCATTTATTTTTTTATATATATATATATATTTCTTTCTATTTTCCTTTTTCTCAACACTTAATTCAGTTTATTCTACTTTTTTATTGTGAAACAATATCTTTTATTTTCGTTCTTATCATACCAAATCCCAAACATTTTTTTTTTTTTCATTATTTCCACATACTTTATTTTTTTTTACCATTTAAATAACCACGCATTTTATTTTCTTTTCGTTATTTCAAGACACCCGTACCCTGTGTTAAGAAATGCTACGCATTTCTTCATATAAGGGGAGGTGTGATGTCCCACCATTTTTCGCGCGGCCCTATTCCAAAATCTATTCATGAATCCCAAAATCGTTCCACAAAACAAAATCTCAAACTCAACTCTTACCCCATCTCCCCAATCGCTGATCACCTTGATGTTGTACCTTAGCGGTCACCAACACAAGATGATCGATACAAAACTCCACCTCGATGATGTACCTTAGTGGTCCCCATCACGAGATGATCTTTACAAAACTCCACCTCGATGATGTACCTTAGTGGTCCCCATCACGAGATGATCGTTACAAAACTCCGTCCCCTATTCGCCCTATGAGGCACGAATCCTTTCCCCAAAACGAATTCAAACAAGCCCCTCGTTACAAAACCCTCTTAAATCGAGACCACGTCTCAACCCCCTCTTTACGACTCACAGAGTCCAAGCCACTCTAACCCTTTTCCTATAAAATACCCAAAATCCATTCGACAAGTTGAGTATCTCCTTTCGCAGTCATAAGAACCCCAGAAACCTAATTGCGACGCATATTCGGCGTACGTGACAAAAATATGTCTATTAATAACCATACCGTTTGTAAAAACCCCGGAAGTCGTACTACGTCTTATTTTGAAACTATGTCAAGGTCTCTACCGCGCGTACCCCCGCATCACTCCTGTAAAAATATATAAATACGAGGTCCTGCGAAGCCTCGTCCTCTTTCTCCGCAGAACAATTGACGAAGTGTCATCCAAAGTATTCATCATTACTGCTAAATATTAAAAGTGTTCAATTCAGTGCTACGACAACCATTGTAAGTCATTATAATTACTATTATTAAGGAATATCACCCTCATTATATTTCTACACATAAATAACGCTTATCACTTTTCTATATTATAAATTTTATTCATTACCTTATGTTAATAACATTTATCTCATTCTAAAGCTTGTTGCTATTCATTTATTATTTTCTATTATCATCTTAATGCTTATTTTGTTCATATTTGTCTTATAACCGCTTATTACACATATTATTTTCTTGTGTTAACGCTATTGCATTTCATATATTATTATCGACCTATTCTCATGTATTTCATGTTCACATGCTTATATTGTTAATAACTGCCATTTACATAAATGTTATCCGTTAATGCTAAGAATATCAAGCATTATCATTAACAAACGTTCCGATAAAACAAATAGACTTATTTGTTTTCAACTACGTCTCTAATTATTGTGTGTGCTCGAGTCATAAACCTTCCCAACGAAACCAAGCTGCCGCAACAGCTGATTCGCGAGAGCATTCCCAGTGTATATAAACACTGCTGCATGAGCCGTGCAATATACAAAAGAACTAAACGAGGTCTCTTTTACACTAATGCAACGGTAAATCCTATCTCGTAAACCAAAACAAATACGGAGTACTATAACGGGTGCTCTTTAAGTGTACATTTACCTTCCCAGGTCGATTAGAGTGAAGGATTTAAGATTCGCGCCTGATCGCCTCCAGAAACACTTAGCGTGACGGATTTAATATTCGCGCCTGAGTCCCTCAAAACCCTCAGCGTGCTGGATTCAAGATTCGCGCCTGAGTTCCTTCCAGACCCTCAGTGTGACGGATTCAAGATTCGCGCCTGAGTCCCTCAAAACCCTCAGTGTGACGGATTCAAGATTCGCGCCTGAGTCCCTCAAAACCCTCAGTGTGACGGATTCAAGATTCGCGCCTGAGTTCCCGCAAAACCCTCAGAGTGAAGGATTTAAGATTCGCGCCTGAGTTCCCGCAAAACCCTCAGTGTGAAGGATTCAAGATTCGCGCCTGAGTTCCCGCAAAACCCTCAGTGTGAAGGATTTAAGATTCGCGCCTGAGTTCCCTCAACCCCCTCAGAGTGAAGGATTTAAGATTCGCGCCTGAGATTTCCCTCCTCCATGTCATTGTTCCCCAAAGACCTCACCCGGGACGTGACAGTACATGAAATCAAATAAATCACAAAAAAAGAAAATACTAATAAATACAAAGTAAAAAAAGATGTGAAATCAGAATGAGCTGCAAGTACATAAAGGTGCTTTCCCGCAGCGTGCAAAGGCGACACTGTGTAAGACAATAAAAGACAAAAAAAGATGTCCGCGGCCTGGAAGTCAAATACTTGGCGTGGCCAGGCAAGGTATTCTCAGATCATCAATCAATACCCATACCTCCCCCTCGCAGGCTTTCAGATAATTTGTCCATTTAAAACTCAGGCAATATGAGTACATTTTCATTATATTGCGTTTAAAAATAATTGTATGATCACTCATCGACACCGATACCTTTCCTCTCACAACCTTTCACATAATTTGTCAATTTTAAACTCTGACAATATGAATACATTTTCATTATTTTCTCTTTTTAAATCTTTTTAAATAATTATTCTGCGACACCTTGACCTTGCCTGGCCACGCCAAGTATTTGACTTCCAGGCCGCGGACATCTTTTTTTGTCTTTTATTGTCTTACACAGTGTCGCCTTTGCACGCTGCGGGAAAGCACCTTTATGTACTTGCAGCTCATTCTGATTTCACATCTTTTTTTACTTTGTATTTATTAGTATTTTCTTTTTTTGTGATTTATTTGATTTCATGTACTTGGCGTAATTTTTTTACTTTTTTAAAGTTTTTTTGGGTTTGTTATACATCAGAGTATATTTTCTTTATATTATTTTTCTCAACAAAAGTCAAATAACTGCGCACGCTTATTTCGTTCCTGAATATGCCTCAACAAAAAATACAATCAGCTCGTCGTTGGAAAGGATAAGCAGTGAAAACTTCTGTATACAACGCTAAACTCCGTGGACGTGCATTGAGACTTGCCAAAAAACTAAATGTGCCACCACCTGCCTTGATAATCGAGGAGAACAATGATTCTGAAAATGTTTTCGAAAACAATGATTCTGAAAATGTTTTCAAGAACAATGATTCTGAAAATGTTATCGAGAACACCAAAGATGCAGAGGAGGAAAATGATAAGTCTCTGTCGGACGGACGACGAATTGTTGAGTTTTCAATTTTGGGACAGCAATTGTGGTGCGATTCTTGTAAGGAATGATTATCACTGGCAAACGTCGAACGCGAGATACGACGAGGACTGGGCTCGATTTTGAGCATACGATGCCACAAGTGCTTGCTTCTAAATGAAGTGACAACCAGCAAGCAGCAATGTCCTCCAGGCAAACGAAATGCATCACGTTTCGACATAAATTATAAAGCAACAATGGGTACGAATCATATGTATTCTTTGTTTTGCCTAACAAGAATTATAACATACACAATACTTATAAGCAATGACTAAAAATGACCAATAAAGAAATTTTTTCATATTTTCAGGTATCTTGAATGGTGGCATGGGCTGGACTCATATTAATAAATTTCTCGCGTGTCTAAACATCCCCTGCTTCAACTATAATACTTTCAAAGTTTACGAGAAAGAAGTCGGGAAAGCAGCAGAGCAAGTGGCAAAAAAAAAGTTGTGAAGACGCAGCAGCTGTAGAACGAATGCTGACTATTTAAAATGCAATCTCCATTGAAAAATCATTGTAATAATCGTAATAATCGCCTTAATGTTACGAGTATCTTGCTTTGAAAGTGGATTTAAGAATTATAATTAATTAATTATTTTAGCATGTCTAAAAGACACATAATGAATTACTGATATATATTTTGTAATATATTGTTGCGAGCACCGGGTATAGGCCCGTGCATAGCCTGCTGGTGCTCGCAGCGGAAGACAGAAGTGGATCGACCCCCTTCGAGAAGACTATCAGGATGACGCCGTGGACTGTCTGGTACCGAACGCCATAGCGTTCGGACGCACGGGTTGTACTGTCGTTTACTAGTTGTACCAAATATAGTTGTATCGTGCACCCGTGTTTATCATTCTTTACTCCTTTGCGTCGGGGTGGTCGGTGTTGGAAACACCCCGGCACAACACTGGTGTCAGAAGTGGGATCCGTGGCCACGGATCCCGAAGAAACGCAAGGAGCTGTCGCGTGCGATACGCGGGGAGCGGTTGCGGGCCAAACGCAAGGAGCTGTTGCGTGCGATACGCAAGGAGCCGTTGCGTTGCGACGCGTCTCCCTCTCCGAGGACGGAAGAGGATTCAACATTCGGTCTGCAGCTGGACAACGAGAGACAGTCACAGGAGCAGCTGCAACGGCGGTCAAGGCCCCCCGACGTCGAGGGATAGCCATGGGGGCAACGGCGACGGCGGTCGAGGCCCGCCGAAATCGGAGCGACTACGAGGTTTCGGCGGGGAAGCTACCGAAAAGAAAGGGGCCCCGGAGGTCATTGCTGGGTCGGCTCTGGAAGCTGGAGAAACCGATCTACGAGAAAGGAATCTGTATTCTGGTTGTATTTTTTTCATTGGGTAATGTAAAAAGTAATGCTGACGTACGTCAAATGAAAATGAGTACGCACTGAAGTTAGTTCTTTCGCGGATAACGAGCAAATTTGTCGTTTTGACACATTGACGTTTTGACATTGACGTTTTGATTTCTCCCGAAACGGGGAGAACGGTTTTTCGAGAGAACAGCATGAGTCGCTGAACACCATCCAGATACAACGTTCAACAATGCCGATTCGACTTGGAGCTGCAAGAAGAATCAAGGGGCTCGTCGGATTCGGGGAATTGTCATCTCAAGAGGCCGAGTTAGGACGCTGTAGAGGGAGCGTCGAAGTATTGGTGGTGGAGGGTGCGACTCCGGCGGAGACGCAGCGACGTCCGGGAGTGCACGGACCACACCATGGGTGGGTACACGACTCTGGGTGACGGCCAGGGATCCATGCAGTTGTGTTGTTGGCGAGCGGCGTCCCCAGGAGCGCGGCACCACCAAAGCAACGAGGAGGCGCCTGGAGTGCGCGAAGTTGCTGAGCTGCGATGAAGGGAGTCGAGAGCGAACATCGTCGCAGGATGGCCGAGTGCGAAGTCGCGACGGAGGAAGTTCAAGGGCGAATACCGTCGCAGGATCGCCAAACCCCGAGAGAGGAGCCCCGAAGAGTAGAGTCGTTAGTCGAGATGGGCTGTTCGTCGACGGAAGGTCAAGGAAGTCTCATGCCCGAGAAATGTTTCTCGCTCTGGTTGAGATCCCCGCGGAGGAAAATGGTTAAAAAGAGAAACAAAGAGTCTGGAGATTAGTTGTAAGCTAATCAGGAGACTGGGCTGCAGAGGCTGCCTTCGTAGCCCGGCCCCCTTTCGTCAGTTTGTTACAGGGAACTCCGGAACACCATGGGATGGGAGTTTCGAGGAAAACCCACGAGGAGGAAACAACGACCGAGCCGTGCCCGAGAGGAGGTGGATACGTCGGACCGTTGGAGCTGACATGGGACGCTCCGGTGCGAGACTCTGGAAACGTCGCGGGACAGGAAACAGAGACTTCTCGTCGACGGAGGATTGGAGGTCCGCGGTGCTGCACCTGGTTGCTAGGACGGGTTGGCCGAGAATTTCGCCGTTGGACAAGGAGCTGCAGGGTCGTAGCGACGGCGTGGGACAAGGAGCCGTGGAGCTTCGAGAGGGACGCCAGCAAGGAGGACGCGCCGGACAGAGACTCGCCAGAGGACGAAGACGCCGACTTCCGGGAGGCTGGAGATCGTCGGCGTTGTGGATCTCGACGTGGGACATGCAGAGGAGAGCGGGGAGCGGTGCTGGACATCCGAAGATGCTACGCCGCTGGAATCAACGCAGCGGGATCGCCGTTTGCAGCACAGAGTTCCAGGGACGTCGTGGGACAGAGAGCTGGAACGCGCCACGGAAGAGGATCACGATGAGAGGATATCGCCAGCCGTTCGTCCCGTTGTACCCACGCCTTGCCCCAGGTTTTTGGTGGTTTTCCCTTGGGGCGTGAAGGCGAATGCCGAGGCGGCGGTCTGAGGAAGCCACTCAGACAGCACGGCCACTTCTTCAGACCAGGGTACGAAGATTCCGAAGAAGAGCCAACGCGGTCGGGACGCCCGCTTTTCCAGAGGGGGGAGCAGTGTTGCGAGCACCGGGTATAGGCCCGTGCATAGCCTGCTGGTGCTCGCAGCGGAAGACAGAAGTGGATCGACCCCCTTCGAGAAGACTATCAGGACGACGCCGTAGACTGTCTGGTACCGAACGCCATAGCGTTCGGACGCACGGGTTGTACTGTCGTTTACTAGTTGTACCAAATATAGTTGTATCGTGCACCCGTGTTTATCATTCTTTACTCCTTTGCGTCGGGGTGGTCGGTGTTGGAAACACCCCGGCGCAACAATATTTTGAAATGAATTGTATTTATATTCAAATGAATCCTATTTAAAATTGGGTTTAAATGGTTGTTCATCATACGTCTTGCTGGCATGTTTCACTAGATATATTACGAACGACCTATCTTGAATCTAGTGAAGGAGTTTTTCACTCCTTTCTTCTAAAAAAATGGGTCCACTGAAGGGCCTACGTGTATCTACACTTCGGAAAATTATCAATTTCTGTCGAATTACATTTAGGGACATAAAATGTTAAAAATATAAATAAAATATTATTTATGAAAATATTGTTATATCGATTTTTTAATTTCTTGTGTAGGAATTTGCCCGTTTTATATTATCTTTACTCCTTTTTTTATTATCATATAAAATTCATAATTCAAAAATTTGTTGAACTTTGTTTAACCCTCTAATGCCCACAACCTTAAATCCTTATTTCAAAAGTTAAATATAAACAGGTGATCAAATTTTACGCACTATTAAAACGAGTCTTTTCTAGTGCAACTCTGGGAGTTAGAGGGATAAAAATAAATTGTGCTTCATTTTTCCCACAAATACACTAGTGCCATTTCATCTGGTTTATATATATTGCAAGGAAATTTTCTACTTTGTGACAAAAGATGAATATGAAAATTATATTCACATGTCTATATACTAATAATTATGCATTTTCATTAAAGATCGCAGAAAGTTCCACGAATATGTATATGGAACAAAACACAGTAATGTGTTTAAAATATTCCCGCCTCTAGAGCGGATTGCGGCGTTGCCGCACCTTCACGGTTACTCAGCTGACAATCGAAGAAAAAACAGTTTCCCGTGTAATATTCTTTCATTTAAACAAAAACCATCGAATCAATTGACCGGAATTTTTGTGTCAATTTTGTTCAGTGTTTGATCTTTCTGTACACAAGATTACAAAAACTTTGGCCTATTATTTCACTCTTAATTTTGTAGTTATATTCTCAATATTCCGTTTTCCCATAAGAATACATGTTAAACTGAAAGTTAAATAATTTGAAAACTATCGAATAAATTTTTCTAAAATTTTGCGGAGGGTTTTACTATTGCATAAAGATTGATCCCTCCAATTTTCAAAGACTTTCGCTTATTTTGAATGTTACTGAAGTTCATCCTTAAGGCTAATATCATATGAAGCTCGACCACTCGAAGTTCGAGGTTCAAGCTTCGAGGTTCAAGCCTCGAAACTGGAGGCTTTTGTGTTTAACACGTTGACTGCCGACTACACCGATCGGCGTGTTTTTTGTTCTGTGACCGACGCCGACTACACCGATCGGAGCGATCAAAACGTGTACGGGCTCATAAACAAAAAATTTTCGGCGTCGAGTATAGCACCTCCAGATTTCGTAGACAGTCAACGTGTTAATAGTAATGAAGTTAACTCCAAGTCCTTGATATTATATCTTATTTTGTGCAACCACTATTGTAAAACTTAAACACAAAGAAAGATGCTTTTTGATGGTTCCACCAATTGCTTGAATCCGTGTTTTAATAATACAATAAAAGTACAAAACTATACAATAGTATTCTTTTGCAATTGTAGTCATTTGTAACAAAACTCTTTGATAAAATTATGATAAAACACAAAAACAACAACATAATCACTATAATATAAATTTTTTTATTTATTGTATTCTCCAGGTTATGTGTAATCTCCTCTATTAATGTAGAATAATATAGACACGTTTCCGTTTCACACTCAATATGTATATATTCTTACTATAAGTCTTACATAGCTTTTATGTACTGAACCATGCGCCATGGACTCTTAAGGTGGGATCTCCTACCCGCGATTGGTCGCAGCGACTGGCCCTAGGCTTAAGGGGGGAACCTGGTGTAACTAGCTGAAAATCGAGGCATTTTTCCGGAATTTTTTTTAAAGAAAGTACTTAATCGATCTTTCTGAAACTTTCGGGATATTGAATTAACAGGTTAAGGTATATAAAAAAAAAATTTATTAAAAAAGAGCAACAAATAACAAAGTTATAAGGGCTTATGTCCAGTCCGTTGGCGACGTAATTGGTCCACTGCGGGCAACGTAGCGTCTTTTGGTTTCATCTAAATCCAAAAATCGACCAATTTTCATTTAGTTTATGAGTGTACGGATGAATCGTATCAATTTATTTCTTAAAAGATGCAAAATTGAACAAATGGCGGCCTCTTGAAAAAAAGGTCCCTCTTTCCAACGAAATTTTGCCTTAAATGTGTAAAAAAAAGTTATTTATTTAAACAATATCATTATACCAATAGCTACGTTCTGTAGAGAACATGTTCACAAATATCCGTGCACAAGGCCAAGTCGATTGGTTGAATATTTTTGGAGTTACATTGCCCGCAAATTGTAAAACTGTCGTTTCAAGAAAAACGCGTTTCAAGTTTTCTGGTAACCTGGCGCTCCGTAGCAAAACCGGCTATATCTCCTTCAATTTTTCGAATTTCGTTTTGCGGCTTTGGGAGCATATTATCATGATGTTTAACTATTGATTTATGCAAAAAAAAATTCGATTTTTTCGACTAGCTACACCAGGCTCCCCCTTAAATGTGCAAAAAAAGTTATTTATTTAAACAATATCATTATACCAATAGTTATGTTGTGTGAAGAACATGTTCACAAATATCCGTGCACAAGGCCAAGTCGATCGGTTGAATATTTTTGGAGTTACATTGTCCGCCAAGTGTAAAACTGTCGTTTCGAGAAAAACGCATTTAAAGTTTTCTGGTATCTTGGCGCTCCGTAGCAAAACCGGCCATATCTGCTTTAATTTTTCGAATTTCGTTTTGCGGCTTTGGGAACGTATTCCCGTAATGTTCAACTATTGATTTATGCAAAAAAAAAAAAATCGATTTCTTCGACCCGCTACACCAGGTTCCCCCCTTAATCTCCTTGCCTGCGACCAGGGGTGTGCTCGGGACTGGCCGGAAACTTTCGGGCGGGATCGGGCGGGGTCCCGAGACTCGATTCGGGCTACAAGCATAGCCGCCATGAGCGGGCAATTGGATTTCAGGTCGGTTCGGCAAAACTCGGACGCGATCGAACGATATCGTTACCAGTAATAATAGATCAAAATTATTACCTGAGAACATAGAAAAATTATGTTTCTTACACGTTAATTTGAAATAATAAAATATTCGCCTTCCTGTATATTGTTGTTACTATGAAACATCCAGGAAATATTCCTTTCTGTATGCTTATAGTTGTTCGTACGTTTTCTATTTTAAATCTGAACCTATCCCGAAAAAGATAATACCCTATATATCCCCTTCACATAAAGTTCTAAGTATGAAGTATATTTTATTAAGATTTTAAAATATTGTCGATATAAAAATAGTCTTCTTCCCAAGTTCTGAACATGGTATTTATTTAAGTACGTATATGGACATATTCAGTATTCACAGACTATTTGGTAGCAATGAAAATACATATATATGTAAATAAATAATAAGATACAAATTATGATTCAACAGGAGACAGAAAGGTAAAAACTTATCACTCTGGTATTGATATAAATTATATACATAATTCTTTTCGTCTCGGTCCTCTCGTAATAGCTGGCTTTCGAGCCGATCGCGTCCGAGTTTTGCCGAGCCGACTTGAAATCAAATTGCCCGCTCATGGCGGTCATGCTTGTAGCAAAGAGAAGATATAATAAGAAGCGTTTTCGAAGCGTTCGTCGGGAAGTATTTGTGTACCTGATGTCGAACAGGGACAATCGACACCGTGCCGTTTTTTTGCAGGGGTTTGAACTTTCTTCGCCCTGAGTTAATCCGTTGATTGCTCTGTCACCGGGTGCTACACAGGGACTTGGGACCGGCACGTACCGTTGTCTACCACCGGCTCGCGGGACCATACGGTCATAAACCGCGACCCTGGCGAGACGCGCTGACCGATCACCCTGATGAATTTTTCACAACGAGGTGAAAATTCATTCGTTGTTTACGAGTGGTAATATTCATATTTTCCCAAGAACGTTTCTACAATATCCGTTTGCCACATTTCTAAATGGCAATCAAGCACGTGGTGGGGTCTTTAAGAACTTTAGGCATTCTACAGCCTGAGTTAATCCGTATATTGCTCTGTCAGTGGATGGTACATATGTATTTTGGAACCAAATGTGGTAGATATTTTCTTCCCCACTGCGTCAACAGAGAGAGGGTCCCCACTTCTCGAAGAACGATGTTTCCAAAATGTTAGTTTCATAATTATATCAAAACAACAATTACTTTCATGTCATTTTCTCTTCTTTATACAATGAAGTGAAAAATATAAATTAGTTGAAAGCAGAAACCTTGTAGGTACTGTACGAATTCTCATTATTGTTATACCTGGTTATGGATGGGTATTCTTTCATTGGCATACATTTATATTCATAATACGGTATCATTTGTTGAGACGAAGTAAAGAAGTTGGAACATAAGGTCATTTAATGTCGCATGAGGTTGTAAATTACATATCGAGGCCTCCAAGAAGTCAGGTACATAAACGACAAACGGTGGTCGTCTCGTTGAACCCTATTTCACCATGCTAGGCACTTGTTATAATATCTACATATGCAAGATGTGACAAAGATGATACCAATATAGCAATTAAAAAGTATTATCCAACATCAATACGCCACGTGAAGGGGTAGAAGGGAGGTAGTCCGCTGACTGTGTGGGATGCCGCCTGCTTGATCCTCCCGACAAATTCAAGACCGATCTCTTATTTCTCAAGTATAAACACGCAAGGTATAGGGAGGAGATTATATTATGTCCAGTTGGTCCTGCATTCCTTTGAAACGGCAACTTCCCACCGCTGCACCGTAATATCTCCTCCCTATGGCACACGTTCTCTTGCACCGAATACGTCAGCGCGTGCTTTTATTTTGATATTCCAACGCGTGTTTATATTCGAGAGATAAGGCATCACGCGCAGTCAGCGGACCACCCCTTTTCTTCCTGTGGCTCTCCGCGAGGCGTACTGGTCTTTCTGCAGAATAATTTCGTTTCCTACCCCATTGCCAAGGAACATTCTTCGATCTAACATAAGAACATCTTCTTCTTTTGGTAATTGTGCGGACCTTAAAATTAATTTTCGTCACGGTCAACGTTCCGATCATATTTTTTATTCTTTTATACTGTAGCGAAACACGGTTTATTGCCTGCCGAGCGTAGAGGAATTAGCTTGTAGCAATTGGAGATTAATCCTAAAAATTGTTCCGCTGTTCTGCAAGTTACTTGGCAGATGTTTCCTAATTACTTTATATCGTGTAGGGGGCCGAAGGTCTAGTGTCATAAAGCTGTAGTAAACCGTGGCCTGCTAACAATCCGTTTAGGGCATCACTCATCACGCTACATTATGGAACTTCGCGCGTGTGTCGATAGGAACACTGCAATTTCCATGGCATATTTATCAAATTCTTGTAGTTTTATTGGAACTATTGACGCTAATTCATGACGAATTGACGTTATTTTCTTAAATAACGTCAAACTTATATATTAACACTTTTAGTATCAATTTCCTTAATAATATTCGGCATTTTTAAATTGCAAAATACAAGATGTTGCATTTTTTCCCATTTTTGGGGATTTACCCCCACTGTGCGACATAGAATACATGTATTTAATCCATAACTGCAAAATATTCGCGAAAGCTTTTTCCGCAGTAGCAAGGTCTAGATTATGTTGATTAGAAAACAAACAAAAAATTTGTTCAGAAGTCCCCGGAAGTGGAACTAAAAAGGGGATGATTGCTGACAATTTTTCAATTGGTTTCTTATGGAAAAAAAAACTGTATGTAACTAATTATTTACTATTACTTAACAGAATCGACACTAATTTTGGGGCTCCAAAAATTGTTTTCTTTTATATCACCAAAAATTAAAAGACTCGATTTAAAATTCTGCACGAAAAATACATACAATCACAGACACGTGTTTGCACACAGATCAGAAGTAGGCGTCATGACATTTTAACCGTTTTTAGGTGCTCATATTAGTAGCCTACAGGTAACATAAAAATACATATCTTTTGAATTCTGACTTCTTTCCTTATTTCTTGGGATTCTGTCACTCTGTGGCAATAGGTCGCAGTGCCCAGCCTGCGACTAGGTATAATGGGAAACAGACCCTCCTCGCATTGTGTTGCCTCTCGAGTAGCCTAGGCTGGTACGCAAACAGACTCGCGTCAGGCTCCTACGTCTGGCGCATACCCGACAATCGTAGTCGCGTGTAGGAGAACAGATAGGGGAAAGTGGGGTAAAACGGAACGCTTAACTTTGGAGGGTGATAACATAAAATCGGAAAGAGAAAAAGACACGGAACTTCAATGGGATTCTTCAGTAGACCTTAGACTATAAGAAAATCAAAGTCATTGTTAAGAAAAATCTTTGAGATCGACGGAAAATTAAATTTACCGGAAGTATTGAAATCTTCGCCTCGCTTAAGTGGTGGGGTAAAACGGAACACCCACTTCAACACCATGTAAACGTACAACATCTTTATTTTTATAATTTAAAATGTATTCATTTATGTTAAAAACTATAAATATATGTTTTAGGTATAATTATTACATATAAAATATAACAAAAATATATATTATACACATAGGAAAAATTATTTACCAGATAACATAAAAACTACTGAATATAACCGAATACATATGGATTTTTACATGAATAATGAATATCATCACGTGCATGGAGAATTTTTTAGTTTTTAGTGCATTTTGAATAAAATTGTTTAACTTAAAAAAATTTTCATATTTTTTTATTATTTACTTTTTAGTGTCTTTTAATTTGTGGTTATATGCGATTGCATATCAATTGAATTTATTTGATTTGTGGCTATAGGCAGGTTTCAAGTCGTTTGGATTTGTGGTTATGGGTTAGATTTATCGATGACTAGGTAATTTTTTCACCCCTCCCGTCTTTTTCTTTCATAATTTTGTATTGCCATAATAACTACGCACCCCTACGAAATTTCAAGACAATTGGATTGGTGGAATGGGATTAAATATGTGTTCCGTTTTACCCCACGAAAAGTGTTCCGTTTTGCCCCGCATGCAGTCATTTAGTAAACATTTAATATTTACACTTCAGCGTGAGGTAAAGAACTTTTTAATACCTCAGAATATAGCGTAAGAACTACAGAATCTAACGATGTACTCACCGTTAATAATTTTCGAAATTCAAGTGCCGAAAAGTGGTCGAAAGTACAACACAATATTGAAACGTCGATGCAGTCTGATGGTAATCTCTTCACCTCGAAAATCGAGCAATCGTCCGTCTTGATCCACAACGCGTATCGTTAGATCCGTAATGACCCGTGCGATGATTGGAAGGTAAATGATCTGCGCAGGCGTTTCCGATATCTTATATCCTGGTGGGACTCTCGGAGAAAATTCATGTATCGTATGTACACGCCTCCCATTGTTGTACGCGCCAGCGGTGACGCTACATTCTATGCGAATAATGTTCCCGTTCATGATATTAATTGGATCATCCGATTCGTGCCACCGTCCTGGTTCTAATACCCGATTCGTCGCGAATCCCAGTAGCGATCCAATGTTGTTGGACTTTGTAAAGTCCACGGCGAACGAGCAATACAGCTCGCTTTTCATTGTGTTGTTGTTGGGACGCAACACTATTGGATACACATCGTTGTCACCGCCGTCGGTGCCACCGAGATTTTGAGGATACCGTTCGAGTAATTGCTGCTTCAGGTACTTGGCAATAGCGTCTAGTTCGTAAGAGCCGTGGGGAATCGTAATGTATTCATGTGTCGTGTCAACGCTATTGTGGATGTCATAGTTTACGACGAAGTAGAATTTATCGTTGCTCGAGTCGATGTTCGGTATTGTGTGATAAGTTTCAAAGGTTGTTAGACGAAGCTCGTAATCATCGTCGTTCAAATCTATGGGTGGAAAGTAGCTCACCGCGAGGGTGCTACTCTTGCCGGTTAGAGTGAATGTTAACGACATATTCTGCTCGAACTGCTCGACTATTACTGAATCAGAGTGGTGGGAAGTCAATCCTTAAATTTGGTGCCGATCGTTTGTAGAAAGCGTAGACATAGTTGTCCACAATTGCTCTGATTGTACTTCTGATAAGACGTTTGATTGTATTCAATTTTCACAGCATCTTTATCCAAATATTTTACAAATTCCATAGGCGTTCGAAGATTTCCAAAGCTGTCGAAATATATAGCTCGACACCCTCTCTTCGCATACGCCACCCAAAGAGTCCCAGGCCCCTCGACATTGTCCAAATTTACGATACCGCTCTCGTTTCGACGTACTCCTCGGGCTGGTAGCGCGTTACGCATAAAAACACCTCTAAAGAATGGAATACGCATACGTTTTGCCAACTCCTCCAATTGCGCATCCACACTTACGCCCGCAGGCATTTTTATTTTCTTTTCGGCGTTTTTTTTTTCGTTTCGATATTCCCTGCCCGCGCTTGTATGGCGCGAGATAAAGTCCACGACCTTCCATGGAGCGATTATGACGTTTCATTTCCTGCAGCTGATGTTGCACCGCCTTATTATCGTTTACTGCCTTGGCGATCCCCGCTGCTCCACCAGCTAATGATCCGAGAACACATAGCAGCGGTTGAAGTGGTAATATATCACCCCGTTTTGCCACCGCAAGAATCCGCTTTTGCGATGCTCTCTTTGTAGCCCTTTTGCGGGTTTTTGTTTTCATCCCATTTCCGATTTTCGTCTTGGCCTTCATAGCTGCCCAAACAGCCGTAGCAGCACCTGCCGCGTGCCTTTTGCCGAGGTCGTTGCTACGCGAATATGCAATATCATGTTCTCGACACGCCGCGTCCAACGCCTTGATCCCCTCTAGTCAATCGTTTGGCCAAATGAGTTCCTGGCCCGCAAAACTGATGTCCCGGAATATGTAATTCGATAGGTAGCGCGTTTATCACCCGATTTAACAAACAGCCTTTCTTTACTCTCGTCGGTGACATTCGCCACAGTTTTTAACCAATGGTGCTGGACCGTCGATATGCGTTCGCTGCCAAGGGCGTTTATAATCTTCCAGACACCGACGATACTGCTGATCCTCAGAATTGGCTTTTATATGCTCGGGGAGTCTGTCCCACAACTGATCAATGTGTCTACCAAACTCTCGGAGTAGAATAATCTTTGGTATATATTTCAACTGCTCAGAGGTTAGGTCTCGAATATCGCAATTATCCGACAGGATCAGAAGCATTTTGAATACTGAACCGTTTTGCTTCGGCGCGGACCTATAAGTAGGGCGCATCGCCGCTTCGACGTATCATAATCATTTTTCACAGTTCACGAAGAGGATGCGATTCGTACGACAACCTGTGAAAATACGCGTGACAAATTTTGACGATAAATCGCAAATGATGTCTTCGAAAACAAGACTCAAACATGGTAGCATGCTACCAAACACTATCCGCTGCCTCATTTGCGGTCCATCAAATTGTGGAAAGACCAACGTGCTGGTCAGGTTGTTGGAAAGTCCACACAGCGTCCGCTTCGAAACGTGTACGTGTATTCCAAGTCGTTGCAACGGCCGAAATATCAGTATTTGGAGAATTTATTGATTCCGATAGATGAAATTGGTTACTTTACGTTTTCGAATAACAGTGACGTCATCCCACCAAGCGTATCGCTTCCGAATTCTATTTTTATCTTTGATGATGTGGCATGCGACAAGCAAGATACGATAAGGGAATACTTTGCAATGGGGCGCCACTCGAACGTTGACTGTTTCTGTCTCTGTCAGACGTATGCAAAGATTCCCAAACATCTTATACGCGACAATGCGAATCTGCTGATTCTGTTTAAGCAGGATGGTACCAACATGAAACATGTGTAGAACGATCATATAAACACTGGCATGACTTACGAGGATTTCTGTGCTTTATGTCGTAATTGATGGAAACGGGAGTATGGTTTAGTGGTAATAGACAAGGATAGCGCGATGTCCAATGGACGTTATAGAAAGGGATTTAACCAGTTTGCGGTACCGTGAGATGGTCAATTGTCGTTAACACGTCGGTGGGAAAGCAACGTCTGCGCTACAACGATGATTGATATCGATACTCTGGAGATTAAGGATCTCGAGAGAATAGCGAAAGACATTGCCAAAACCAGCGAATCCATTCGCAAGAAACATCAGGCTTTGAAGACTGGCAATATCATCGGGCAAGACATCCAGCAGGCCTCTCTGTGTTCGACTCGACTCCGCACCTGAAGCGAAAAGGATCCTCCAGAGCAAACATCGGTATAAGTGCCCGTACAAAATCTCGGACGACAAAACCAGGCAAAAAATGTACTCCATAATATTAAGCCGACATATTTTTATACAAATCAATATTTTAATACGAATAAATATTTTATTCAAAATACTTGGCGCTGCTCTCCGAAAAAATGTTAATTGTCTTGGTTAATAAATAAAACAAGACAAGACACCACAGAGACAAGAAAGAAAGAAAAAGATTTTAATGCAATTTATCCATATTTATTCAGTTTAGCAACACCAATTCAGAGAGCAGCGCCAAGTATTTTGAATAAAATATTTATTCGTATTAAAATATTGATTTGTATAAAAATATGTCGGCTTAATATTATGGAGTACATTTTTTTCTTTGTATAAATAGCCATTGTGATAATTGGCGCAATTGTTGTATCTCATCACTTTTGTAAAGTTAAATATAGCATATTAAGAAATTTATATTAATTTACGACAATGTTTTTAAATGGAATTCTTTATGATGGAATTATATACTTGGCGCTCTTTTTTGTACCTTTTTTAAAAAAGGTAATTTTGTGGGGATTTCACACATTTTGTAGTGTTTATTGATGACTGGATAACTTTTTCACCCCCTCGGGGTTATTTTTTCAACAATATATTATATCGTTATCCAAACTCCGCACGCTTGCAAAGCTACAAGACAATTGGATTGGTCGAATTGGTTTAAAGTTGAGTTTTCAGATATGAAGCAAACATACAAGAAGCAAACATAGAATCGAAGCTGAATAAAATCGTTTAATTAATATAATACTATGTCCGATTTATTTTTGTTGTCTGAATTATACAGTTTTCCACATTCATAATAAAACTCAATATTAATTGTATATACATATTTCTTAAAACTCTAGAATAAAATTATACATGAAAATGTGCTTATTTTTCTCATTTGCAGCAGGGTTACTTTCTCTATCGCTTCTGCTTCGATTATCTGTAAATATACAAAATTCCACATTTTAGTCATGACTTAACGTAGAACATATAAAAATAGATTGGCCTTTTGCTATTTTAAGTGTACAGACTACAAAATGTGTCCGAAGGAGGTGAGAGCGTATGGCAGAATGTCTTGTTTAAATGCTAATGGTAATTCAGCAAAAATGAACGAAGAGATTCAATATTGTTAACGTACAATGTATTGGTATTGGAATAAAATTAATTTAGTATGTTTATATTTTTTAATTGAAATATTGTTAATGGGAAACTAATAAAATTAATGAATAGCGTAGGAACTACTGTGGATTTTAATAAAGTATTAGGAATACCTTTCCAAAAGAGATTGAAAAGTATCAAGGGAGATGCGTTTTCAGCGTACTTTCTTCACTAATGTGACTTGCTCAACGTTGCAAGCAGTACGCTATAATTTTCTTAATTCTTAATGCTACGCTACTTTGACAAATTTTGTCGATTTACCTTATTTGACAACTTTCCAGAAACTTTTGCGAAACAAGATGTTTTTCTGTCTGTCTAACCTTCTCTGGACAACCTCCAAGCCTGTGCATCACCTTCATTTCTATCCAAGCTTGTGCGTCCCCTTCATTTCTATCCAAGCCTGGGCGTCCCCTTCATTTTTATTCGAGCCTGTGTAAAAATTGTTTGCTGGTATAAAAACAATATATTAATTTGTGGAAACTTGTGCGAAAGAAGATGCTTCTCTGTCGAACCTTCTCCAGACAACTTCCAACTCTGCGACTCTACATAAGAAATCTATTTGAAAAATTTTGGCGACTTACCTTGTTAATTGAGACAATAATTCAGTCTCCTGTTAGTGTAAAAACTCGTGACATTTCAAATTCCGACAATTTACTTTATTTGACACTTAGCACTTGGTAGGTTATAATATCTCTGCCTAGCTGTCACGTGACAACAATTTATTTGACACTTAGCACTTGGTAGGTTATAATATCTCTGCCTAGCTGTCACGTGACAACAATTTGTTACGCGATTGGCCGATGCCCGCATCCAATGAACAACGTGCCTGAGAGACATTTCCTCACCCTTTCATACTCCCCTCTTGCCTAGAAGTGTAGGACGATGACTATGACGATGCTGAATTTTAAGAACATAAAATTCAGCAAATTGCAACTTTACATCGAAATATCTCAGCTCATAAGGCCCGTAGGAACAAAACGAAGACACTTTTCTCATGTAAATCAAACCCAAGCTATCCATTAAGACCATTCAAAATCTAATTGGATCAGCCGTTATTGAGATTCGGAAATCTCAGGGTTCTTTATAGCGAGTCGTCGCGTAATAGAGCCACTCCGTGTCTTGCGCTGCGCATATATATATATATATACTTGGCGCGAGACACTACCGTGTCTCTTGATTTTTACATCGGCAGTGTCGTATGATGTTATCATTTTTATCGAGACCTGGCTTACGTCTGCGATATCTTCTATCGAACTCGGGTTGCGTAATTACACGGTGTACAGGTGCGATAGGTCCCAAAGAACAAGCGTCTGTACAAGAGGCGGCGGGGTCCTTATCACGGTTCAGAATACGTTGCCTTCGTGTCTTGTCACAGTCAGCTATACTGATATCGAACAAGTGTTTGTCAGAGCCCACCTTCACAATAATAAACACGTACTATTGGGGGCCGTTTATATACCGCCGGCATCCCGGCCTTCACTCTATTCTAGTCATGTGGACGCAGTCACAGAATTATATCACAAATACAGTGAGGACACCTTCTGCCTGTACGGCGACTTTAATCTCCCTCATGCGGTATGGTACAATGACTCGGTCCAAGCGTGCTTTAGAAGGTCGGGAGTATCGTCTATTGAAGCAGCCGCTATTGACCTCCTCCTTGGTTGTGCGGGGTACTGCAACCTTACCCAGGTTAACACAGTTTTTAACGAATTTGACGGGATGCTCGATCTCATTTTCGTTTCCTGTCCTGGCGTCACGGTTGACCGAGTCATTGATGCCCTTATTAAACCTGATGCCTATCTCCCACCTTTGTTCATTGTGTTTAGCGGCTTGACATCGGGTCCAGACCTTTCAGTCGGAAACTTTGTATTTAGGGACTTTAAGCGGGGTGATTTTCCCAGTGTGCTGAATTATTTTAACTTAGTTGATTGGGACACGGAGACAGGCAAAACCGACCCAAGTGTTGCCCTTGAGCGCTTATACGGCCATATTCATCAGGCAATCGAAGCCTTTATTCCGGTCCGGTCTGTGGTCCGATCTACCTTTCCGCTGTGGTTTTCCCCTGGCTTAAAGTCCCTGATCCTACATAAGAAAAGGACACATAGAGCCTTTAAGCGTTCTGACACCATGAGTGACTATATTAATTTTTCCAGCCTCCGTTCTAAATGGAAGTTGGCCTTTTCGCGTGATCACCGTACTTACATTAACAGCGTCGAGAGTGCGGTGCTAGACAATGTATCGAGCTTCTGGAAATTTGTAAATACTAAGAGGGTTGGGCATGAAATTCCCGAGAAGGTACATCTCGACCGCAATTATGTTTCGACGCACTCGTCAGCTGCTAATCTTTTTGCTGATTTCTTTGGCTCTGTATATAGTCCTCAGTCTGGTGCGTCGCCTGCCTGGAATCCCGCTCCGTCCTCGTGCAGTGATGTAAATATACACTCGATATCCATTTCTATAGGTCAAATCTATACCAAGCTCGAGTCCCTTGACGTGTCGAAGGGGACAGGGTATGATGGGATCCCCCCTCGGTTTTTAAGGGAGTGTCGCTTCATACTTGCTAGGCCCCTCTCGCATATTTTTAACTCTTCGTTATCTAAGGGGACTTTCCCGGCAGTCTGGAAGACTACTTTGGTTACCCCGGTGTTTAAGGCAGGAGACCGCTCGGATGTTAGAAATTACAGGCCGATATACAAATTATCTGTCTTGCCTAAGATCTTTGAGGAAATCATTACTAACGCCCTGCCTCACTAACGTCATTTGCGATGAACAGCACGGATTTGTTCCTGGGCGATCGACGACTACCATCCTGGCGGTATACCACTGCTTCGTTTCTGCTGCATTGGACGCTGGCCTTCAAGTTGATACCATGTACACTGACTTCCGGAAGGCCTTCGATTCAGTGGTTCATTGTATCCTTTATCATAAATTAGCCTCAATCGGGATTAACGGGCCGGTCCTATCGTGGATTGTCAGCTACCTTGAAGGCCGTGCGCAGGTTATTAGGGTGCAGGACCAGTTATCCTATCTAGTCAATGTGACCTCTGGTGTCCCTCAGGGATCACACCTCGGTCCTCTCCTGTTCCTTCTCTTTATGAATGATCTCAAGGAGGTTTTCCTGCATAGTAAATTCTTAATGTACGCGGATGATTTGAAAGTTTTCCGCACTATTTGTGGGTCTTTCGATGTTGAATTGCTGCAGGCTGACCTCAGTAGATTCGAGCAGTGGGATCGAATAATAGGATGCAGTTAAATACCGGGAAATGTGTGTTATTTAGGACCCATAGGGCTGTCAGTGGCATTCCCTCGACGTATACGCTGGGCGATACCACGTTGACAGCAGTGGCGGAAGTCTTGGACCTTGGTGTTACATTTACGACGGGCCTTGATTTTCGTAACCATTATCGTAACATAACCTGTAAGGCAATGAAAACCCTCGGGTTTATAGCCCGTTTTGCGAAACACTTTAAAAGGATCAGGACATTAAAACTGTTATACATTGCACTGGTAAGGCCACTAGTTGAATATGCGTCGGTTATTTGGAGCCCCAAGCATAAGCTATACGCTAGCTTAATTGAAAGGATCCAATACAAGTTCCTTAGGCTTGCCATGAGGGCATCTGGCAGCCCTATGAGGTTCAATGACCACGATTATAGTCCTAACCTGGTAAAGACGAGGCTCTCTACCCTTAGCGACCGCCGTGTCTGTTCCGATCTACTGTTTCTGTATAAAGTTTTTCATGGTCAGATAAACTGCCAAGAGCTGGTAGCGTTGATCTGTTTTCATGTTCCGCCACGGTCACTGCGTACGATACCCCTTTTTGTATCGTGCGCCCCGGAATACCATCACTACACTACCGATCCCATAACTCGCGCTATGGATGAATTTAATCAGTGCCCTGCGGACATAGATTTATTTCAAGCCTTCCTCGCGACGTTCAGGAATCAGCTACTTAGCAGACTGCCACCTCTGTAATTTAGCGTTACCCTCACCGGGTACGCCGTGTATAGACTGACATGTTTATTGTGTTGTTATGTTTTGTTACTTTATATTCTATGTTTCCGTTTATTTTATTTTATTTTATTGTATTTTATTGTATTTTATTGTATTTTATTGTATTTTATTGTATTTTATTGTATTTTTCTTTTATCTTAGTATTTTGTCTATATTTTGTATTCTAAAGGGTTCTCCCGTTGATTAAATAATAATAATAATAATATAGAGGAAGATATCGCGTTGGAGAGATACTTTAAACCTATCGTCGAACCCTTGAAACATATTGTGGAAAATACCACAACAGCAGAAAGTGACACATCACCGCTGATGAGCACAGACGTTGATGGGAATGAAACGTTAACGCCTAAAACAAAAATCAAGCCGAAAGGGAACACATCGCGTAAGACAAAGAGAAAACAACACGTGTCATTGGAATATTCACCCGTAACCTCCACACCAGTTCAATCGAAGCGGAAACGACAGAATGCTACATCAAACGATTCTCCGGCTCCTCCCACACCAATAAATACATTTCCCAGTGTACAATTGCTCACAACCAATGATGATGACGACGTTTTTGAAACTAGTCCCGATGAGTCGTTTGTAACATCTATTAGACAACAACTTCAAACATCTGAGGGACATGGAACGTTCCGCAGTCATTTCGGCCTGCTGGGACAAAAATACATGAGCACAATCCAAAGTGGCGATAAGGATACAGCAATGGACTATGTGTACGGTGTATACTTTGGTAATAGTGGAACGATGCTTGGGGATAAGGCTTTCGATATAGACAAGCATGATAATATAATCATAGATGGTGTAAAATACAGAGGAACGTCCGGCCTTTACGTTCTGATTTTCAAGAGAATTCCAGACGATACTGTATACACCGATGCCGATAAACAAAAATACAAAAGTATACTGCTGGCGACGAATGCCCACAGACGCGGTCATGGTGCTAAAAATCCCATATTGAGCAACAAAGGATACAAGTACAAACATGTAATTGCACCGCTACTCCCTCGCGCATCGGCTAGTAGAGCAGGGAAAGGTCTAACGGCACCGCGAGCCATGGTGGTAAACGATAACAAAATCGATTACGTGCACTGGGACGATCCCAACGAGCTAGTGAATCGATTGCGTTTGCTTGAAGCGTCGCGTCAGGCGTGTAACAACTCTCATGACCCCGCAAATCTATCGATTATCGAGGAACTCCGCGAGGTAGGTCTCATTATATAAATTAAATCTCACGCCGACGATGTGCACAGTATGTATCGAGATGCCGATCAACAAATTTGGGGTATCGCTCGAGAAGAGTGGAGCAGCTAGAATGGACTATTACAAATGGAGCGGTTTGCTTCGAAATTACATGCGAGATAACGCTCTTTGTGTGACCGGTGCCGACTTTGATGCAAAATCGCGCAAGTTACGACGCGTAGCTCAGCCGGTGGCCGACACCGATGCCATCAATAAACTATACCTGGAAAAGAGAATTAAACTTTTGAGAGAGCAGCAGGAAGAATTGGAGAGGAAGGTGGTCGTGTTTCAGACAGATATGCTGACGTTGCAAAACTGCTGATCTCTGCTCCAGCGAGATTCAAGTTGGGCGAGTTTGTGCGCGTGAGCAAATTTAAAACCATCTTCGAAAAAGGCTATACGCCGAATTGGACAACGGAGGAGTTCAATATAGTCAAAGTACAGGCAACTAATCCTGCAAAGTATCTGCTCGTCGATTCCTGTGGAAAACCCGTTGCTTGAGGATTTTATGAACACGAGCTGCAACGCAGTCACCGATCCTGATGTGTATTTAGTGGAAAAAGTGTTGCGTAGAAAGGGGGATAAGGTGTACGTCAAGTGGCTGGGGTTTGATAAATCACACAATTCTTGAATAAATAAAAATAATGTATTGTAAAATAATACAAGGTTCAATAAATACAATGATACATATATGTAAATGTGCGAACAATTTTTTTATTTTTAACACATTAATCCTGCTATTTATATGAACGAGTTAATAAATACAATTATAATTTCTACACATTTGCAAACAATTTTATATTATACAATAATTCCACTATTTATAATAATCGAGTTAATAAATACAATTTCTATTCCTATTTTTTTACAATGGAATTTTCTAATGTCCCCAAAGCAGAGTGTCGATCGAATCGGTTACGATATGCCGCTTGTCATCGTATGGATTTAAAGCGATTTTGGATTCCGAAATGGTGTACACTTCATGCAATTTAGACCGTATGCATGATTGTCTGCGAACCATATCGATCTCCCTACGCAAACACTGCGCGTAGTCGTCGAAAGTTATCGTTCTGGCTATGACGTTGGTCTTGACGCCTTTCGTCTTTTTCGTATCTTTTTTGCCGTCTACGCGAAGTGCATACGTTTTCGCTCTAAGACCTACGAATTCGGTCATTATCGCGCCGTTATTTTCATCCTTCATCAGCCTCGGAACCTTCTTATTTACGCGCGGCATATTATATGCATTGTCAGTAGGATAATCGCTCTTGTCGACTCTATCGATATTGTGTTTCATGGACTCGTATATATCGTCGCATCGGATGTGATAAATGAGGTTGTCTGTGTCTGTATATAGAATTTTACAATTTTTTTCGTGCCTGGGAGACATGTACTCGTGGTGAAATTCATACAAACAAATTTTTTATATGTCCAGAATGCACATACCACGTATATCGGTTTGTTGAATTTCACCTCGAGTTTTCGCAATTCAACAGCTATTAAATTTTCCTAAAAAACGCTTCTGCTGTGGAAATTCGGTTTCGCGATCATTGCCTCCGCGCCATGTCGCCCTTCCCAATGTGTGAAAAGTTTTACATCCACATGGTTTCGTACATTTTCCATAGTTTTCCCGAATACCGCGTTGTTCATCAATTTGTACAAATTTTTTTCAAAGTCGTTTGTCGCGTTTGTTCTAAACCGTGTATTGAGTTCGATGTAATCGCGGAGCCAGGGGGATTGAGTGAATTGGAGCACGCGGTGTATCTTTGTAATACGAAGACCGTGACGCGTGTACTGCTGCAGGTTGCGGTAATGGATAACGTAACGCTGGTTCTCATATACCGTCGCGAGTAACTTATCCTGCCTGCTGCCAGGTGGTTTGGCACGCGTCGGATAGAACGGTAGATCAGTATGAGCATCGTTCAGACGTTGCGGATATTCCAGATCTACCTCGCGAATGTATCCCGTGGGCGAATCGACATCGATTGAAGACACGTTAAAATTTACAACATCTTCGACCCATTGAAAATCAGCATATCGCAGGGGCTGTCACATTGCCCATCCATACAAATTGTTCACGTCAAAGTACATCAAGTACGATGACTATTCCGATGCGTCGTAAGATGGCATGTACTTGTTATTGGCACGTGCGTATCTTCCGGAACATTGATTTAAACCCCCACGTATACCGCGATCGATAAACATGACCATATCGACATCGGTGAGCAATTGGAATGTAATTTTGGTATGTTTTAGCATGGCATCCCACGTGAAACCAGGTAGAGTATAATAATGTGCTGAATCTAATCCGTAACTCTTGATACAACTTTCGCGAAAATTTTCAAAAATATCTGCCAATAACAAGACATCAGTTTTCAAATATAAATCGCTGTATTCGCCCAAGGTTCTAATCCCGAAACGCTGCCAGACTGTCTCAGCGTGCGCGTAATCGGTCTCGGATATAGTCTCACCCGTTAACGAACTGTAGAATGACTCGCGCGGCGATTTTAATATAATTTCGCGCGTCTGAGTCAGCCGTATCTTCGACATTTTTTGTGAAAGAAATATACTTTTCTTTCTTTATAGGCAATACGTCAACGCTGCCTTCGAAAGCGGTAGCTATTTCGTCGATAATGAATTGCGAATCGTAGCCTGATTAATTTTGGAAAACTATGGGGATGTAAAACGCATTTTTATAATTTAAATTGCACTCCGAATGTGCTGGACCTCTAAACCGTCCGGATAGATGACAATGATCGCGAATTCGTATATCGCTAGCCTTGAATGGTTCTTCGCAAATATGACAGTGTGTTGCATTGTGAAATACCGTCAACTGTTAGGCGCTTAAATCCAGCATGGGAACATTACTGGTCAGGATGGCTTTGGCGTAGTTTGCACATTTTTTCAGTTCGTCGACGAACCATGAAACGCAATCCGCGTCGCGGCAACATCGATACACCGATAGTGATGTATGGTACGAGCAATGCATGTAATAGGCTATGCTATGAACTTCGTGGTGTTGATACGTGTGTAATTTATTATCATCACCCATTCAGTGGCTGTCCTCCGTTTTCTCGATGATGCACTCCAGATCTGTATATACCACGAAGGGGAGCCGCTCCTTCATGTCGTGGTTGTTGAACCTTAGGAGATTGTTTCCTTCGCTGGGCAGCAGGATAGCGCAATCATTCATCTTGCCACAGTCCAGCGAATGGGCCTCCAACTTCACGGCGGATCCGAAATAGTGCATGCATCTGTAAACCCAAAAAAATTTTTATTTAATTGCTGCATTAACTTTCAACATTTCATAAGTTTATATACGTACCGATCACAAGATGAATTTCTCTTTTCCGTGTCTGCTCAGCTGCATGCTCACTAGCCGGGACAAGATCAGCACAAAGTGCCCTACATCGCCGTGCTCTTGATTCGGCGTGTAGAAGTTTACTTGCCGATCCCTCTTTTGGCTGGTGAGGCGCAACGGAAAGACCGTCGACTCTTTCTCCGCCTCGAAGGTGTACACATTGATGGAGATTTCGTTCAACCTCTCAAACTTACCAATCTTCGCCAGGGACATTGGAAACTCAATGGCTTGCAGATTTAACTCGGAAGCATAGTTGGGGTATGAACTTGGGAGATCGGCATTTCTTTCCGCAGGATGGAGAGCGGCGACCACTGCCCACGCGAAACACGCATTGTCTGAGGATTATACGCTAATGGTCGCTCTCTTTAGCACCAATTTCCGCGGCAACTTGATGTGGCATCCCGCGCGCAGCGGATTGTACTTATTGACATTGACGGTGAGGTTGAGGATTCTCGTCAATGCCCATCCGCTGCCGCGTTCCTGGAACTCTTCCAGCGATGCCAAGGTGGGTTGGATGACACATCGCTGGTACCACTCCTGTAGATCGGATGTGCTGAAGAGTTCACAGTTTCAGGTATTGATGCCTTTACAAGCATGCTTGTCACCTGCCACAAATTCACCGTTAACCACAGTGTTCACTTTGAGGTTTTGACGTTTCCTTAAAGCGCTCCGCACATGCTCCAGCACAATGGTCCCCGCATCTTGGAGGAAGTTGCGCGATTCGATGTAATTCGAATTTTGCACTGCACCAGTTAATACGCGGGTATCGAAAGCAGTGTCTATTTCGCGCCACAAAAGTCCTGTGCTTGAATGGCACCTTCATGCATGAAACGGCTGCGCAACGAATGTTTCAGTCCTTCGAGCCGCGCGATTCGAGCAACCAGCGATTGTTGAACACCGATCACTAATCGCGGGCGTTTCACACGGCTGTGTTCTTCCAACGATTCGATACACTCGTTGCACCGTTCTTCCCACGCGAGGTATTCTTCCTGCGTAATCAATTGACGTTCTACTTGCGCGAATTCTTCCATGATTATCCAACATTATCCGACATCATCCGATAATTATTATGTGTTGGGGAAAAAAATTCTATTGACGCTGCATATTAGTTTTGAAAAAAATTTCTAGGGTGGGCCAAGGTCTGAAAGAGATTTTTCGGGGGTCGTCCCCTCGCTCTTTGGAAATTTCCGACGGTGGGCCAAGTCTGGAGAGGTCTCCGCGGCGGCTCGGTCCGGACTGATCCCCTCCATTTTCGCGGTTTCCCCCACTCCGCGGCTCGTGCGCGCGCAACCTGTCTTCCGCTCTTAGGTTAGGTCACATGCTTGATACCTATCAAAAATTGTAAGGCCTGCAGAAATTCTCAGTAAAATATTCAACAATGAACACGTGACACCTGTAATTAACGAAGACAGCGATGAAGATTGAATACACCACACACGATTTTTGTTGTTATCCATCCATAATTGTTAAAGGTAAGAGATTTAAAAACCACCTTCACATATTAATATAGTGTAGGAAATGTTAAACAATACCGTAATTGATAGGATACTTGACAAGACAAACGGTGGCATAAAAAGCAATCCAAACTCATTATTACGTATATTTCAGGTTGATATGTTTTTAAAATAGTCTTAAAACATTTGAAAGTAAATATTGATTATTTTGTCATATAATTAGGAAATATATATACTAATGAAAAAGAAACTTAACCTAAGGGGTACTTGTAAGTTCGAGGCTCGAACCTACGTTCAAAAAGTTTGAATTGGTTTAGCAGCTCGACACTTTAACACTGCGCCACTGACACCGTTGAAAAATATGGTTGATACTTTTCAATGTAAGGAGCATAGCGTAGTTTCAAATGATTCCGTATTTCCAATTTCTCTAATTCATATGTTGCTTTGCGGTATGTAGAAACATTGAAGATCACATAAAACATTTATTTCATGAAGCAGTTCGACGTATAAGTTACCCTGACACGGAAAAAACGGCGAAAAAATCGGTTTTTAATTTTTTTAACTGCGGCGCACCAAATTGAAAAATCTGAAAAAATTCAAGACAATAGTAACAATGATGCGGACTTACAGTAAAAATATAATTATAGTATCAAGACTGCTTCGATACAAAACCGGCATTTTTTCAGCATTTTTTGGCGTTTTTTATTTTTCACAGCTTGGTTTTTCAATTTAAAAATCTGACACGATTCCCTAATATGTGCACCGACAACAGACATGCCTCTGAATTTTTTCAAAAGTTTTCATCCGCTGGTATAGGAGAAATTCGGCAAAAACCTGATTTTCTATTTTTACCCTTTACTACCCCCCGGGTCGAGATACAAAGTTGAAACTTGATAGAAATCATTCTTTTTTTATAAGCTTTCGAATGACCCATCGTGATTTGAATTCGGTTCAGGGGCACATTTGACCATCTTATCCGGTTATACCCTTTAAAATAAACTGATCTATTTTGTGTTTTCTATCATCAGTATCTAAGTAAGTCGTACATCCACTATTTACGTTCAGTGTACAATTACCTGCTGACTCTTTGTACAGTTTGTGCACTTTTAAATGCTTCATCATGTTTGTCGTGCATTTGTTGGACTTCACTGTTTTTGCACACTTTCTGCACTTCATATATCCGTCTTCAATAATTGTAAAATATTCCCACACCCACGATCTTTTTGGCATCTTTAACATAAATGATAAGTATTATTATTCTTAGAAGAATCGAAGAAAATGTATAAAGGCGGATAAGAAGTTCTATTAACCCTCGGTTGTCACACTGGGTCAAATTGACCCTGCGTTTTCTTAAGCAAAAAACCTTTTTGTCGATACTCTTATTGCTTCAAATTTTTTTTTATGCATGATGATACTTCAATTGTCAACTTTCAACGATGGGTATATATTCTACAATGTTCAAACATTATCTCAGAATTATTTAGACTTAATTTAACAAATAGTTTTTAAATAACAACTGATGGAAAATTGACAGGGTCACATTGACCCAGTGTGACAACGACGTTCGAAAAAGTAGGTGTGACAACCGAGGGTTAGCTTTTAATAGTACATTACGTGATAAGGGAGAGAAGTAAGCGATTTCGACGAGCGGGAAGTTTGTTGCCTGAGCGCAGCGAGGGCAGAAATTCACGCGAGCCGAAATCGCGTCTCTCCCTTATCACGTATATATTTTTTTCAACACCTGCATGAAGTGTGTGTTTTTGATAGCCTGCTGAGCGATTCGCAAAATATATGCATGTTCGATTGTTTTTTTATTCTGACGAAATTAATAAATACGTATATTTGTATTCCAACAAATCGATAACGGTTAGTCGAACAACTGCATCTTCATACCACAGAGTAACGTCAAAGTTCAGTTTCTTTGGGAGGAAAGTAAGAAATTGCTAATACGCATGCGCGTAGTCTTTTTCCCTTGGGAGAAATATTTTACGCGAATACGTCTGAAATTGGTCATTTTGCTCCCGCTCAGCAGGTGTAAAAAAGCACACATTTTCATGCAGGTGTTGAAAAAAATTTATATATTACAAGTACAACATTTATGGTCTTTGGTATAAACTAAACACGACACCACTATCTGATAAATACATGCATCTACACTTTACCTTGAATATCAAATTTCAACGTGATAGAGCAAACACGTTACACGGGCGATTTCGCACGGGGTTCTATAAAACCGTATTTTAGTGACACGTCACGGAAATGGATCAAAGAATTATCAAACAGCAAAATATCTTCTCTACGATTCGACGAAAAACGCTTATACTTGAAACCACGTAATACGTAGTAAATAAAAAACTGAAAATTGCAATCAGCCGATCGTCAAATGTATACATTGCCTTCTACGATATATTTGAAACAGTTATTATATCTATATGACAAATACGAAGAAAAGAAAAACTACGTAAACACTGAGATGCAAAATATCGATAACGTATGCATTACCACAGATACATGGACAGGCATAAATACTGATAGCTTCCTTACCATTACCTGCCATTTCGTTACTTCTGATTTCGAATTAAAATTATACACTATTATGAAAAGTGTCAGTATATCCAAAGTGCTAATGATTAAGACACAATTGGACATTTTCCTTGGTACTTTTTCTTTGAATGGAATCGTAGGAAAACTTTGCATAGAATTGATGTCACAAGTGCACAAATATCTTTCCGACATGAAAACTAACGAAATCTATGTATGTGCCGCCCTTTTAGATCCATGATTTCGTGATTTACCATTCACCAGCGACATCAATTCTTCAAATGGCCCGCCAACAAGAGAAATAGGAAATTTGGAAACATCAATGTCAACAGTGACAAAGGATGAATCCAGTTTTTGGGCTTCATTTGATAATTATATCGAAGGCAGAAATAGAAATTCATTAGATGGTAATGATGTACAATTACACATTAAGGCAGCGCTGCACAAGAAGCTGTTTTCGGCGCCTAGCGGCGAGCAACCCACCTGTCCCGTTGCTAAGGTTAGAATCGGTGAGGAAAACTGCATTAGTGTATGTGCGTGTTCGTAGGCTCGTAGCATAAGTATATATGGCTAGGTTCAAGTCATACCAAATGCACATACATTAGGGGCCTTTACACGATCGTTCCCGGCGCGCGTTCCCGGCGTGCGTTCCAGCGCGCGGCAGGCCAAAAGTACTTGAACGCCGGAGCGACGCTCCTTCGTGCGCGCCAGAAGATTATACTCGCCACTACTTAGAGACAACGGGTTCGGCCTCACATTTCTACGTGGACTCCATCCAATTTTTCGATCTACGAAACGATCAATGACATATCTTGATATACCTGGCTTATAGGGGATATCATAAATGCTATTACTGTAGGGTACACTGAAACATCTGTTTTTACGAAGCTACATTTGGTTGACCTGAAGATGCTATAAATTATGGAAATGGTTTAAGACTCAGTTATAACGACTGTAAAATTTTACAAGGGTACATTAAAATATCCAAATGTTTCCCCGGCAATGCGATGGCAAATGAAAGTGCAGGTACAACATTCACTGTTCTGACGATCATAATTATTACTATTGACGGCAATAATTACCATGTCATTGCTTGTTTTAATATAAAAACTAATATTGATAAACAATAAATACACATAGGTATGCAAGTGATGTTATATGTAAGATAAATGATGAAGAGGTGTAATGTGCAAGATGTTTTGAAGAAAGGGGGTAGTCTTCTGATGGCGCGTGATGCAGGTCAAATTTTTCAGCCACGCTCTAGCGTGGCGCGCAAGAAAGCACCACACTCCTGCCCGCGCACCAGAAAGCACCACGCTCCTAGCCGCGCTCCAACCTTCGCTCCAGAAGAGTTTACATAAGAGACAGAAAAAGTAGTTAGAAAAGGAAAACGGCAAGGGTTCGGCGTGGCGCGTGGATTTCCGACAGTTTTGAAATCCTGGAGCGCACGCCGAGCCTGGCAGCCGATCCTGGCAGCCAAGACTCCAGAAACAACGCCGTCGATAAGCCGTGCCTCGATGGGTTTCGAGTACTTCGACCCTCGAGACCAGGGGGGCCGTGCAATGTTGCCCCCTAAGACGTGACGAATCGAAAATTCTACATTTCTCACCGGATCTTGGCGAAAGTGACGTGAATCGTTTCCTTATGTTTTCCCGATGAAAATGGTCCAAAAACGACACAAATCGGATTGTAATTAAGGAATCTTCATAATAAATTGATTTCCATAACTTCGTTAAAAATAGTCCGATTTACATGAAATTTGGTATAATTTTCATTTGAAAAACATGAGAAATCCATCGGTATCACTTCCATATCGATACGATAAAGAATAAAGTATACAGTTTTTCTGAAACAGGTATGAATCCTCGGCCGACCGCAGCGAATCGAGGTCGGCGACCCACAGTCGAGGGTGAAATATTCATTACAGCGTATTAAGAATTTCTTTATTCTTCATCGTATCGATATGAAAGTAACACTAATGGATTCCTGGCGTTCTCTCAATTAAAATTATCACAAATTTCATGCAAATCGGACTACTTTTACACAAACACTACAAATTATAAAAGGAGTAGGCATTTCTTAAACCCACTCTCTTATCGTATCGATATGTACGTGACAAATGGATTCCTGGCTCACCCTGGAGTCCGACGAGAGTGTAACTTATCCAAAAACATGATTGATCGATGTAGACTCTGTGATCCGTACGGTGATCAAAATAATTGTGAAAACTTTGTTTTATGAAGGCTGCTCGGTTTCCGTGGTCCGAACGATGACTAGAACGAGCAACATACAGGTAAGCATTGATTCCTACCTCCATAGATCAAATGTCGAGTGGAGGTGGTAATGGCAAAATATAATTGGTAAAAGCGTGACAAAAGGGGCTGACTTGAGTTCAGGCGGAAATGCAAAACGCTTCCCGAACGGCGGTCGAGTAATAAAAATCAAGGGTTGTAAATACGTCTTTAGTTTACGTTTGGCGGCCAGATGTGCAAGTTTCGCCAGGTATTTCCTTATTTGACCATTGTCCTGGGGTTCTGAAGGTTTAGTCCAGCAATAAAAACGTCGTGGGATGAAGCCCATCAGTGACGGAATTGTCAAGAGTCCCAGGAGTATGGCAATTAAAATTGCCAAGTGTTCGCCAGGCGCAAGATATAAACTTAAATATACCGGGTCTTAAGAGTCATGCTTAAAAATGATGAATATGTAGGCGTAGGTAATTAGAATATCTTGTTTTCTGACATTGATAAACTAAATTCAGTTTTATTATAAGTATGTAGAAATACACGTTGTTCCACTGAATACCTTGCATTCAATCAGCCGCGTTAATCAGTAAGCGGCTGCTAGTATATTTTCAAATAAGTATATTTTAAAACAAACTCTTAATCTATACAATCTCACCCACGCATTTATGTACTAAAAAATTACACGCGATTACTCGCGACGAGGGCCAATACACTTTGCGAAGGGACCCGGGAACAGGAAGTTCACGCGGGGGGCCGCCTGCGGAAGGACTGATTACATGTCCTACATGATTACATGAAGTATTGATTAGTGATGGGCGTGATACCAGTCTTTTCTCATGAGTTTTAAGCAGTTCGATACCCAAAGTACTCTTTAGCTTCGTTAAAAATAGTCCGATTTACATGAAATTTGGTATAATTTTAATTTGAAAAACGTAAGGAATCCATCGGTATCACTTCCATATCGATACGATAAAGAATGAAGAATACAGTTTTTCTGAAACAGGTGTGAATCCTCGGCCGACCACGGCGAATCGAGGTCGGCGACCCGCAGTGGTGGGTGAAATATTCATTACACGTATTAAGAAATTCCTTATTAATATTGTATCGATATGAAAGTAACAGCAATGGATTCCTGGCGTTCTCCCAATTTAAATTATCCAAAATGTCGTGCAAATCGAAGTACTTTTACACAAGCAATACAAATCATAAAAGTAGGCATTCTTTTAACACACTCTCTTATCGTATCGATATGGAAGTGACACCAATGATACCTGGCTCATCCAAGAGCCCAACGAGAGTGTAACTTATCCAAATCCATGATTAGATCGATGTAGACTCTGTGATCTGTACGGTAATCAAAATAATTGTGAAAACTTTGTTTTATGAAGGCTGCTCGGATTCCGTGGTCCGAACGATGTCCAGAACGAGCAAAGAACCTTGCTGATTGGCCAAATATACCTTGGAGAGGAGGAACCTTCTCTCTGTGAGTTCGACGGTGTAGGAGGAACCACCTCTCCCTCTTCGCAACGTAGAGGGTGAAAATTAGACATCTGCTTACCAAAACTAGCCAAATGGATCGGCCAGTCTCGATATGGTCGCGGTTTATAACCATTGCCCGTGGGTCAGCGGTGGAACCCGCCGATGGGTCAATATACTCATTTAACTCAGAGGGAACAAATTCGAAAAACCTGAAAAACGGCACGATGTCGATTGCCCCTTTTCGACATCTGGCAGACAAATGCTTCCCGACGAAACCTTCAGAAAGAAGCAATTGCCTAGTTGTAAACGAATAAATGAATTTTCGCTTCACTATAAGCCCGCTTTTGTCCGCAACACGGAACACTAAGTAAATATAGTTTTTTCATATAATTTTTAAATAGGTACAGAAATTAGTCCATTAGCAAGTTTATTGTTTGTGTAAAAGTAGTCCGATTTGCATGAAATTTGTGATAATTTTAATTGAGAGAACGCCAGGAATCCATTAGTGTTACTTTCATATCGATACGATGAAGAATAAAGAAATTCTTAATACGCTGTAATGAATATTTCACCCTCGACTGTGGGTCGCCGACCTCGATTCGCTGCGGTCGGCCGAGGATTCATACCTGTTTCAGAAAAACTGTATACTTTATTCTTTATCGTATCGATATGGAAGTGATACCGATGGATTTCTCATGTTTTTCAAATGAAAATTATACCAAATTTCATGTAAATCGGACTATTTTTAACGAAGTTATGGAAATCAATTTATTATGAAGATTCCTTAATTACAATCCGATTTGTGTCGTTTTTGGACCATTTTCATCGGGAAAACATAAGGAAACGATTCACGTCACTTTCGCCAAGATCCGGTGAGAAATGTAGAATTTTCGATTCGTCACGTCTTAGGGGGCAACATTGCACGGCCCCCCTGGTCTCGAGGGTCGAAGTACTCGAAACCCATCGAGGCACGGCTTATCGACGGCGTTGTTTCTGGAGTCTTGGCTGCCAGGATCGGCTGCCAGGCTCGGCGTGCGCTCCAGGATTTCAAAACTGTCGGAAATCCACGCGCCACGCCGAACCCTTGCCGTTTTCCTTTTCTAACTACTTTTTCTGTCTCTTATGTAAACTCTTCTGGAGCGAAGGTTGGAGCGCGGCTAGGAGCGTGGTGCTTTCTGGTGCGCGGGCAGGAGTGTGGTGCTTTCTTGCGCGCCACGCTAGAGCGTGGCTGAAAAATTTGACCTGCATCACGCGCCATCAGAAGACTACCCCCTTTCTTCAAAACATCTTGCACATTACACCTCTTCATCATTTATCTTACATATAACATCACTTGCATACCTATGTGTATTTATTGTTTATCAATATTAGTTTTTATATTAAAACAAGCAATGACATGGTAATTATTGCCGTCAATAGTAATAATTATGATCGTCAGAACAGTGAATGTGTTACCTGCACTTTCATTTGCCATCGCATTGCCGGGGAAACATTTGGATATTTTAATGTACCCTTGTAAAATTTTACAGTCGTTATAACTGAGTCTTAAACCATTTCCATAATTTATAGCATCTTCAGGTCAACCAAATGTAGCTTCGTAAAAACAGATGTTTCAGTGTACCCTACAGTAATAGCATTTATGATATCCCCTATAAGCCAGGTATATCAAGATATGTCATTGATCGTTTCGTAGATCGAAAAATTGGATGGAGTCCACGTAGAAATGTGAGGCCGAACCCGTTGTCTCTAAGTAGTGGCGAGTATAATCTTCTGGCGCGCACGAAGGAGCGTCGCTCCGGCGTTCAAGTACTTTTGAGGGCCTTTACACGATCGTTCCCGGCGCGCGTTCCCGGCGTGCGTTCCAGCGCGCGGCAGGCCAAAAGTACTTGAACGCCGGAGCGACGCTCCTTCGTGCGCGCCAGAAGATTATACTCGCCACTACTTAGAGACAACAGGTTCGGCCTCACATTTCTACGTGGACTCCATCCAATTTTTCGATCTACGAAACGATCAATGACATATCTTGATATACCTGGCTTATAGGGGATATCATAAATGCTATTACTGTAGGGTACACTGAAACATCTGTTTTTACGAAGCTACATTTGGTTGACCTGAAGATGCTATAAATTATGGAAATGGTTTAAGACTCAGTTATAACGACTGTAAAATTTTACAAGGGTACATTAAAATATCCAAATGTTTCCCCGGCAATGCGATGGCAAATGAAAGTGCAGGTAACACATTCACTGTTCTGACGATCATAATTATTACTATTGACGGCAATAATTAGCATGGCATTGCTTGTTTTAATATAAAAACTAATATTGATAAACAATAAATACACATAGGTATGCAAGTGATGTTATATGTAAGATAAATGATGAAGAGGTGTAATGTGCAAGATGTTTTGAAGAAAGGGGGTAGTCTTCTGATGGCGCGTGATGCAGGTCAAATTTTTCAGCCACGCTCTAGCGTGGCGCGCAAGAAAGCACCACACTCCTGCCCGCGCGCCAGAAAGCACCACGCTCCTAGCCGCGCTCCAACCTTCGCTCCAGAAGAGTTTACATAAGAGACAGAAAAAGTAGTTAGAAAAGGAAAACGGCAAGGGTTCGGCGTGGCGCGTGGATTTCCGACAGTTTTGAAATCCTGGAGCGCACGCCGAGCCTGGCAGCCAAGACTCCAGAAACAACGCCGTCGATAAGCCGTGCCTCGATGGGTTTCGAGTACTTCGACCCTCGAGACCAGGGGGGCCGTGCAATGTTGCCCCCTAAGACGTGACGAATCGAAAATTCTACATTTCTCACCGGATCTTGGCGAAAGTGACGTGAATCGTTTCCTTATGTTTTCCCGATGAAAATGGTCCAAAAACGACACAAATCGGATTGTAATTAAGGAATCTTCATAATAAATTGATTTCCATAACTTCGTTAAAAATAGTCCGATTTACATGAAATTTGGTATAATTTTCATTTGAAAAACATGAGAAATCCATCGGTATCACTTCCATATCGATACGATAAAGAATAAAGTATACAGTTTTTCTGAAACAGGTATGAATCCTCGGCCGACCGCAGCGAATCGAGGTCGGCGACCCACAGTCGAGGGTGAAATATTCATTACAGCGTATTAAGAATTTCTTTATTCTTCATCGTATCGATATGAAAGTAACACTAATGGATTCCTGGCGTTCTCTCAATTAAAATTATCACAAATTTCATGCAAATCGGACTACTTTTACACAAACACTACAAATTATAAAAGGAGTAGGCATTTCTTAAACCCACTCTCTTATCGTATCGATATGTACGTGACAAATGGATTCCTGGCTCACCCTGGAGTCCGACGAGAGTGTAACTTATCCAAAAACATGATTGATCGATGTAGACTCTGTGATCCGTACGGTGATCAAAATAATTGTGAAAACTTTGTTTTATGAAGGCTGCTCGGTTTCCGTGGTCCGAACGATGGCCAGAACGAGCAAAGAACCTTGCTGATTGGCCAAATATACCTTGGAGAGGAGGAACCTTCTCTCTGTGAGTTCGACGGTGTAGGAGGAACCACCTCTCCCTCTTCGCAACGTAGAGGGTGAAAATTAGACATCTGCTTACCAAAACTAGCCAAATGGATCGGCCAGTCTCGATATGGTCGCGGTTTATAACCATTGCCCGTGGGTCAGCGGTGGAACCCGCCGATGGGTCAATATACTCATTTAACTCAGAGGGAACAAATTCGAAAAACCTGAAAAACGGCACGATGTCGATTGCCCCTTTTCGACATCTGGCAGACAAATGCTTCCCGACGAAACCTTCAGAAAGAAGCAATTGCCTAGTTGTAAACGAATAAATGAATTTTCGCTTCACTATAAGCCCGCTTTTGTCCGCAACACGGAACACTAAGTAAATATAGTTTTTTCATATAATTTTTAAATAGGTACAGAAATTAGTCCATTAGCAAGTTTATTGTTTGTGTAAAAGTAGTCCGATTTGCATGAAATTTGTGATAATTTTAATTGAGAGAACGCCAGGAATCCATTAGTGTTACTTTCATATCGATACGATGAAGAATAAAGAAATTCTTAATACGCTGTAATGAATATTTCACCCTCGACTGTGGGTCGCCGACCTCGATTCGCTGCGGTCGGCCGAGGATTCATACCTGTTTCAGAAAAACTGTATACTTTATTCTTTATCGTATCGATATGGAAGTGATACCGATGGATTTCTCATGTTTTTCAAATGAAAATTATACCAAATTTCATGTAAATCGGACTATTTTTAACGAAGTTATGGAAATCAATTTATTATGAAGATTCCTTAATTACAATCCGATTTGTGTCGTTTTTGGACCATTTTCATCGGGAAAACATAAGGAAACGATTCACGTCACTTTCGCCAAGATCCGGTGAGAAATGTAGAATTTTCGATTCGTCACGTCTTAGGGGGCAACATTGCACGGCCCCCCTGGTCTCGAGGGTCGAAGTACTCGAAACCCATCGAGGCACGGCTTATCGACGGCGTTGTTTCTGGAGTCTTGGCTGCCAGGCTCGGCGTGCGCTCCAGGATTTCAAAACTGTCGGAAATCCACGCGCCACGCCGAACCCTTGCCGTTTTCCTTTTCTAACTACTTTTTCTGTCTCTTATGTAAACTCTTCTGGAGCGAAGGTTGGAGCGCGGCTAGGAGCGTGGTGCTTTCTGGCGCGCGGGCAGGAGTGTGGTGCTTTCTTGCGCGCCACGCTAGAGCGTGGCTGAAAAATTTGACCTGCATCACGCGCCATCAGAAGACTACCCCCTTTCTTCAAAACATCTTGCACATTACACCTCTTCATCATTTATCTTACATATAACATCACTTGCATACCTATGTGTATTTATTGTTTATCAATATTAGTTTTTATATTAAAACAAGCAATGCCATGCTAATTATTGCCGTCAATAGTAATAATTATGATCGTCAGAACAGTGAATGTGTTACCTGCACTTTCATTTGCCATCGCATTGCCGGGGAAACATTTGGATATTTTAATGTACCCTTGTAAAATTTTACAGTCGTTATAACTGAGTCTTAAACCATTTCCATAATTTATAGCATCTTCAGGTCAACCAAATGTAGCTTCGTAAAAACAGATGTTTCAGTGTACCCTACAGTAATAGCATTTATGATATCCCCTATAAGCCAGGTATATCAAGATATGTCATTGATCGTTTCGTAGATCGAAAAATTGGATGGAGTCCACGTAGAAATGTGAGGCCGAACCTGTTGTCTCTAAGTAGTGGCGAGTATAATCTTCTGGCGCGCACGAAGGAGCGTCGCTCCGGCGTTCAAGTACTTTTGGCCTGCCGCGCGCTGGAACGCACGCCGGGAACGCGCGCCGGGAACGATCGTGTAAAGGCCCCTTTTGGCCTGCCGCGCGCTGGAACGCACGCCGGGAACGCGCGCCGGGAACGATCGTGTAAAGGCCCCTATTACTGCAGTTCTCCTCACCGATTCTGACCTTAGCAATCGGACATGTAGGTTGCTCGTCGCTAAAACAGCTCCTTGTGCAGCGCTGCATTAAGGAATAATGTACTTTACAAAAGTGATGAGATACAACAATTGCGCCAATTATCACAATGGCTATTTATACAAAGAAAAAAATGTACTCAATAATATTAAGCCGACATATTTTTATACAAATCAATATTTTAATACGAATAAATATTTTATTCAAAACCACAGAGACAAGAAAGAAAGAAAAAGATTTTAATGCAATTTATGCATATTTATTCAGTTTAGCAACACCAATTCAGAGAGCAGCGCCAAGTATTTTGAATAAAATATTTATTCGTATTAAAATATTGATTTGTATAAAAATATGTCGGCTTAATATTATGGAGTACATTTTTTTCTTTGTATAAATAGCCATTGTGATAATTGGCGCAATTGTTGTATCTCATCACTTTTGTAAAGTTAAATATAGGATATTAAGAAATTTATATTAATTTACGACAATGTTTTTAAATGGAATTCTTTATGATGGAATTATATACTTGGCGCTCTTTTTTGTACCTTTTTTAAAAAAGGTAATTTTGTGGGGATTTCACACATTTTGTAGTGTTTATTGATGACTGGATAACTTTTTCACCCCCTCGGGGTTATTTTTTCAACAATATATTATATGGTTATCCAAACTCCGCACGCTTGCAAAGCTACAAGACAATTGGATTGGTCGAATTGGTTTATAGTTGAGTTTTCAGATATGAAGCAAACATACAAGAATCAAACATAGAATCGAAGCTGAATAAAATCGTTTAATTAATATATTATTATGTCCGATTTATTTTTGTTGTCTGAATTATACAGTTTTTCACATTCATAATAAAACTCAATATTAATTGTATAAACATATTTCTTAAAACTCTAGAATAAAATTATACATGAAAATGTGCTTATTTTTCTCATTTGCAGCAGGGTTACTTTCTCTATCGCTTCTGCTTCGATTATCTGTAAATATACAAAATTCCACATTTTAGTTATGACTTAACGTAGAACATATAAAAATAGATTGGCCCTTTGCTATTTTAAGTGTACAGACTACAAAATGTGTCCGAAGGAGGTGAGAGCGTATGGCAGAATGTCTTGTTGCAGGAAATTTAAATGCTAATGGTAATTCAGCAAAAATGAACGAAGAGATTCAATATTTTTAACGTACAATGTATTGGTATTGGAATAAAATTAATTTAGTATGTCTATATTTTTGAATTGAAATATTGTTAATGGGAAACTAATAAAATTAATGAATAGCGTAGGAACTACTGTGGATTTTAATAAAGTATTAGAAATACCTTTCCAAAAAAGATTTAAAAGTATCAAGGGAGATGCGTTTTCAGCGTACTTTCTTCACTAATGTGACTTGCTCAACGTTGCAAGCAGTACGCTATAATTTTCTTAATTCTTAATGCTACGCTACTTTGACAAATTTTGTCGATTTACCTTATTTGACAACTTTCCAGAAACTTGTGCGAAACAAGATGTTTTTCTGTCTGTCTAACCTTCTCTGGACAACCTCCAAGCCTGTGCATCCCCTTCATTTCTATCCAAGCTTGTGCGTCCCCTTCATTTTTATTCGAGCCTGTGTAAAAATTGTTTGCTGGTATAAAAACAATATATTAATTTGTGGAAACTTGTGCGAAAGAAGATGCTTCTCTGTCGAACCTTCTCCAGACAACTTCCAAGTCTGCGACTCTACATAAGAAATCTATTTGAAAAATTTTGGCGACTTACCTTGTTAATTGAGACAATAATTCAGTCTCCTATTAGTGTAAAAACTCGTGACATTTCAAATTCCGACAATTTACTTTATTTGACCCTTAGCACTTGGTAGGTTAAAATATCTCTGCCTAGCTGTCACGTGACAACAATTTATTTGACACTTAGCACTTGGTAGGCTATAATATCTCTGGCTAGCTGTCACGTGACAACAATTTGTTACGCGATTGGCCGATGCCCGCATCCAATGAACAACGTGCCTGAGAGACATTTCCTCACCCTTTCATACTCCCCTCTTGCCTAGAAGTGTAGGACGATGACTATGACGATGCTGAATTTTAAGAACATAAAATTCAGCAAATTGCAACTTTACATCGAAATATCTCAGCTCATAAGGCCCGTAGGAACAAAACGAAGACACTTTTCTGATGTAAATCAAACCCAAGCTATCCATTAAGACCATTCAAAATCTAATTGGATCAGCCGTTATTGAGATTCGGAAATCTCAGGGTTCTTGATAGCGAGTCGTCGCGTAATAGAGCCACTCCGTGTCTTGCGCTGCGCATATATCTAGAGACGCGGTAGCGTCTCGACGCCAAGTACATGAAAGACACCCTGTATATGTCGACTGTCGCTGCCGTGTATATTTACTCGACCCACAGCTATTCCAACCTAACCTGAAACTTATTTCATTAATATCTCATCACGCGTGCAATATTTTCTAAATTTAAAAGCATTTTTCTCATGTAAACCGCATATAAGCTTTCGAATAAGACCAAAATCAATAAAATCGGTTCACGCATATCAGAGATATGATAATATCGTCTCATGGATCAGTCGGAAACGGTCCGTTTTCTTCTTCTTCTTCTTCTTCTTCTTCTTCTCCAAGAAAATTTTCGTCAACACAATACATACACCGACTTTCGTCAAGATAATATACGTATACGCGTTACACGCACACATTCAGCCACACGGGACACTGCCCATGTTTCGTTCGTCGACTCTCGGGATCATTCGGCAGAGATCGTCGTCCGTCATTGTACAGATACATAACCTGCGAATTGTACATATACTCATAACCTGCGAAGTTGTCCAAATTTGAAATGTCACGAGTTTTTACACCACATAGGACACTGCATTATTGTCTCAATGAACAAGGTAAGTCGCCAAAATTTTTTAATGGACTGTTTATGTAGAGTCGCAGCTTGAAAGTTGTCCGGAGTAGGTTCGATTTGACAGAGAAGCATTTTCTTTCGCATAAGTTTGTGAAAATTTGTACCATGCATGTACAAAATAATATATATTGTAACAAATTGCATTTTAAATTGTCAGATATTTTTATACTAGCAAACTATTTTTAATTCAGAGTTTTATGTAAAGCTTATTATAGAAATGAAGGGGATGCACAGCCTTGATATAGAAATGAAGGGAACGCAGAGGCTTGGATAAAAATGAAGGCAACGCAGAGGCTTGAATAAAAATTAAGGGGATGCAGAGACTTGGATAGAAATGAAGGGGACGCACAGGCTTGGAGGTTGTCCGGAGAAGGTTAGATAGACAGAGAAGCATCTTGTTGCGCACAAGTATTGGGAAATTTGTCAAATAAGGTGAATCGACAAAATTTGTCAAATTAGCGTAGCATTAAGAATTAAGAAAATTATGGCGTACTGCTTGCGATGTAGAGTAAATGACATTAGTGAAGAAAGTACGTCTCGCTTGACACTGTCCAATCTTTTGAGAGTGAAATATTCACAATACTTTATTAAAATCCACAGTAGTTCCCACGCTAGTCATTAATTTTATTAGTTTCCCATTAACAATATTTCAATTCACCAATAAACATACTAAATTATTAATTTTATACCAACACCAATAAATTGTGCGTTAAAAAGTATTGGATCTTTTCTTTCATTTTTGCTGAATTACCATTAGCATTTAAATTTCCTGTAACAAGACTTTCTGCTATACACTCTCATCTCCTTCGGACACATTTTGTAGTCTCTACACTTACTATAGCAGAGGGCCACTCTATTTCTATATAATATAATAAGTTTTACGTTAAGTTGTAACTAAAAAATGTGAATTTTATGTATTTACAGATAATCGAAGCTGAATATGATGCAGTGTAATCTACGTCAGAGAAAAAATTTATTGTGACATATATTATATTAATTAAACGATTTCATTCAGCTTCTTGTACGTTTGGTTCATATCCAAAAACTCAAATTTAAACTAATTCCACCAATTCAATTGTCTTGAAGCATTGCAGGTGTGCGTAGTTTCGATTACGTAGAATTTAATATCCTTAATCCTTAATTCTATCTCGTCATAAGACTGTTCATGGCTGTTGATGATGAACCTTTGTAATTTATATAATATTAATTAAAAATTATTTGAAGTCATTCCCTACTATGTAAATTATCTTTGTAAAAAGAAGTGAGATCCAAAAAGTATAAGATTACACAAAAAAATCATGACCTTGAAATCTCAAACAATGAACCATCAAAAAATACTTTTTTCGTTGGCATTATATTTATGTTGTCAAACAGTATAATTTTCGTCTAAAATTTTTTTCGGATAATTATAAATAACTGATTAAAGGGAAAACTGCATCCGAAATGCACCAATTTTTGCAGATATTTTTCAATTTATTTTAAAAACTAGGGCTCTAGAAGAAAATCTGACCATTGCACGTGATGTAACAGACATTTTCCCCCCGGAAAACACCAACAAAAGTGGTAAGGCACGGTTTGTTTTCAATACAGAAGGCAACAGCGGCGGGCGTATCCATTGCCGCTCACCGACAGAATCGCTTACACGCGCGCAACTACCACTGTCGGCGCCATACGTTTTGCCAAACTATTTCGCTCAGTTATTGAAAACGAAATGTGACCTACCACTTTTGTTAATGTTTTCCGAAGGAAAAATGTCTGCTGCATCGCGTGGAGTAGTCAGATTTTCTTCTAGACTCTTAGTTTTTAAAATAAATTGACAGATATCTGCAAAAATTGTTGCGTTTCGGGTGCATTTTTTATTTGATCGTGGATTAAATATATTTAAATAGTTATAATGCAATAATAACTTATATCGTTGTGTTCCCGAAGGTTTATAAAATAATTTTGATGGAACAAGCAACCGAATAACTATTACTATTTCGATACACAAGACGTTCAATTTGAAAATTTGCATTTTTTTTTAAATAAACTAATTTTTCGAAAACTGAGGATGTTGGCGAAAAACGGTTTGCGAATTCGTATTCAGCGTACGAAAATTTATAAGAAACGAGTATTGAATGTTACAAGTCTAGATGGCTGCTGAATAGTTACAATTGAACTTTTGCATGAGTTTGACTGCTCGTTCGGCCGAATCGTTTACTGCTAAATTATTTACTATATTTTATCCAATATTATAATTGGGATCACTTTTCCATTCTAGAGAATCCATATTTATAAAATCTGTTGGAACAGTGTATTCTTAACGAAAGTATCGGTTATTTCATTAAAATTTTGAAATCTATTATTTATATATATATATATGAAAAATATTCCTTAGCCAAAGGTTTTACTGTTTGACATGGTAAAAATAATTACAACGAAAGATATTTTTTTTAAGGTAAATTTACGAGATTTCAAGGTCATAATTTTTCAAGTAATCTTATACTTTGATTCTATATTATTACAGAGTGTAAAAAGACAAATTCAACCATATATGAACATGTATATTACCGATATACTACAATGGAGAAAAACGATTACAAACAAAAATTCAAATGCGATGAGACCCGGTTTCCCGTCCTCCGGTCGATTTCAAATTTTCCACACATTTTTTTTCCCCCAATAATAATTATCTAAAGTCTGTCCCTACTATGCCAATTATCTTTATAAAAAGAAGTGAGATCCCCATAAAAAAACTTCAAAAAAGTAAAAAATTTACGCCAAGTACATGAAAAATCAAACATATCACAAAAAATAGATGGTAATAATAAAATCACAAAAAAATAGAAGACAATATACAATCCCCCAAAAAATAGAACAAAATATATAATCACAAAAATAGAAGATAATAATACACAAAAAAATAAAACAAAATATACAATCACAAAAAAATAGAAGATTATAATAATTACAAAATAAAAAAAAGGTGTGAAATCAAAATGAGCTGCAAGTACATAAAGGTGCTTTCCAACTGCGCTTAAGATGACACAACTACATATACACAGCTAAAATGCTGTGATCATACATTCCATTACTCATATCGCGGACATTTTTTAATTAATCCGTCAAAAAGAATCCCATTTAAAAACATTGTCGTAAATTAATAACTTTACAAAATTAATAATATACCAAAATTACGCCAATTATAAGAATGGCTATTTATACAAAGACAAAATTGTATTAAATAATATTAAGCAGACATATTTTTATACAAGTAAATATTTTAATACGAATAAATATTTTATTCAAAATACTTGGCGCTGCACCCCGAATTGGAGTTGCTAAACTGAAATAAATATATATAAATTGCATTAATCTTTTTCTTTCTTTCTTGTGCGTGCTTTCGTGAATGTGTGTATGTGTGCGGGTGCATATGCTACGTATGATATTTGAGTTAAATATATGTAGAATAGATCTGACTGCGTTTCTAATATGTATATGTATATATATGTTTATGTATTTTAGATTGTAAGGGAGTTATTATAAATTATTATTACTACTAAAACAATTAACATTTTTTCGGTTCCGCAGCGCCAAGTATTTTGAATAAAATATTTATTCGTATTAAAATATTTACTTGTATAAAAATATGTCTGCTTAATATTATTTAATACAATTTTGTCTTTGTATAAATAGCCATTCTTATAATTGGCGTAATTTTGGTATATTATTAATTTTGTAAAGTTATTAATTTACGACAATGTTTTTAAATGGGATTCTTTTTGACGGATTAATTAAAAAATGTCCGCGATATGAGTAATGGAATGTATGATCACAGCATTTTAGCTGTGTATATGTAGTTGTGTCATCTTAAGCGCAGTTGGAAAGCACCTTTATGTACTTGCAGCTCATTTTGATTTCACACCTTTTTTTTATTTTGTAATTATTATAATCTTCTATTTTTTTGTGATTGTATATTTTGTTTTATTTTTTTGTGTATTATTATCTTCTATTTTTGTGATTATATATTTTGTTCTATTTTTTGGGGGATTGTATATTGTCTTCTATTTTTTTGTGATTTTATTATTACCTTCTATTTTTTGTGATATGTTTGATTTTTCATGTACTTGGCGTAAATTTTTTACTTTTTTGAAGTTTTTTTATGGGTATATATATACTTGGCGCGAGACACTACCGTGTCTCTTGATATGTACATCATTTATTAATTAAAATTCAATTATATACGTATTTCACGATACTGATTCCAACTCCTACTTCATATATAGAGAGAGAGAGAGAGAGAGAACACACACACACACACACATTGCGTGTTCTATACATATAATATGTGTGTGTGTGTGTGTGTGTGTGTGTGTGTGTGTGTGTGTGTGTGTGTGTGTGTGTGTGTGTGTGTGTGTGTTCTCTCTCTCTCTCTCTCTCTCTCTCTCTCTATATATATATATATATATATCTCTCTCTATATATATATATAGAGAGAGAGAGAGAACACACACACACACACATTATATGTATAGAACACACACACACACATATTATATTATACAGTGAGCCGCATTAATATTCGGACACAGTTGTACTTGGAAATATATTGTTGTATATCTGTAGTAATTCTGGAAATAAGGGATTCGTTGTTTTTTTTATGATTTAGTACACTTAATCTAGTTGCTAAAAACGTAAGATTTTTTTATTTAATTTATATACTTTTTTGTTAATCAATGGTAAACGCAATAATGCCTAATTCTGACGTCGCAAAAATATTCGGACATCACGTATGCTTTGCAGTTTGGTCGTCCTGTTAAGCCAGTTAGGTTGCACGGTGGCAATGTTTGTAAACACAAGATGTAAGCACTACCTTGTACACTTAGTTTCATTTGAACATTCATTCATACCGCACGTATTTTTCGTGAAAATGTTACGTAAAGGTAAAAATACGTCGTTCGATACACGCCAACTCGTTATTTATAATCGCGAAAAAGGAAAATCGTATCGGGAAATCGGTACATTACTAAATTTGAGTAAGAGTACTGTAGCAGACATTATACGGAGATATAATCGTGAGGATAGGATCGAATCTGTTGCTCAAACAGGTCGTCCAAAGTTACTCGATATTCGTGACAAACGTAAAATTATTAGAAAAGTGAATAAAGATCCTAAATTAAGTGCACCACAGTTGGCGGCAGAATTGTTTAAAGAGACTGGAAAGAAAGTTCATTCTGACACAGTTCGTCGAATGCTCAATGAAAATGGATACAACGGTAGAGTTCCCCGAAAGAAGCCATACATTAACGATGTGAATCGAAAGAAAAGATTACGCTTCGCCAAAGACTACATTTCTAAAGAAGAAACGTGGTGGAAAACAGTAATTTTTGCAGATGAGAGTAAATTCAACATTTTTGGGTCTGATGGCCGAAAACTGATATGGCGTAAAGCCAATGAAGAGCTTCACACTAAAAATCTCAGACCAACATTGAAACACGGTGGAGGAAGTGTGATGGTTTGGGGTTGTATTTCGGCTGCTGGAATGGGCGAATTAGTTTTCATTGATGGAATTGTAGATAAAAATAGATATTTAAATATTCTAAAACAAAACTTACATAAAAGTGCTACTAATATGAACATTCGTAACAGTTTTAAATTTTATCAGGATAATGACCCCAAACACAAATCACGTATAGTTCAAGAATATTTATTGTATAATTGTCCAAAGGTATTGCACCCACCTCCACAGTCACCAGACTTAAATCCGATCGAAAATTTATGGGATTACTTAGATCGTCGAATCAGAACAACACCCATAAAGTCGAAAGACGAATTAAAATTACGATTAACCGAAGAATGGTCACGTATTCCGTTAGAATACTTAAATAAAATTATTTCTAGTATGCCCAAACGTTTAAACCATGTACTTAAACAAAAGGGCAATGCAACAAAATATTAAAATTCATGTAATTTTGTTAAAGTATATGTATATTTTAAATAAAAGCATTATGCTATGCAGAGTGTCCGAATATTTTTGCGACGTCAGAATTAGGCATTATTGCGTTTATCATTGATTAACAAAAAAAGTGTATAAATTAAATAAAAAAATCTTACGTTTTTAGCAACTAGATTAAGTGTACTAAATCATAAAAAAACAACGAATCCCTTATTTCCAGAATTACTACAGATATACAATAAAATATTTCCAAGTACCACTGTATCCGAATATTAATGCGGCTCACTGTATATAGTGATGGGACTGATTCCAATACTATTGATGATATTCAATCAATTCGATACCAAAGTACTCAATAGGAAATATCGATACGCATCGAAATGTTATGTACTTGGTATCAATCATCGATACCGATTCTTCTTCAACCGATACCATATCAATACTATACCGAATCAAAACCAGTTCGATACTTTATGAAATTATCGATACTTATTTGATACTTACGAAATTACCGATACTTATTTGATACTTACGAAATTATCGATACTTGTCTGATACTGTACGAAATTAGATATATATAGAACATATAATACAAGATACAAAGCGAATTTTCGTATATAACACTTTATATTATTCATGTTTTGATACTGTTACAAACAGACATAAAGCATAATGGCATACCTCTACATTATATTCTCATTCGCAAACCATTCATTATTGTATTTCTTTTGTCATTGCCCAATTCTACCGCATTCCCGTGTACAATTGGGTTTAATTCCTCGTCCCGTTGACCTGTGACAATGAGCACTTCGTCATTTTGCATTTTACAAATATTGTGTAGTACACAACATGCAATTATAAATTCTGGGACTTTTTTATGTCTGTTAACGGCAGACAGTCTAGCAGGATTCGAAAACGAATTTTCAATTGGCCTCTCGCTCTTTCTACTGCCATTCTTGTTGATGACAAACAAAAATTGAAATTGTTTTGCCGAGCTGTTAAATGTCCATTATTTCGAAACGGCACCATTACATGGGGATGAATTCCATACGCAGCATCACCGATGATGTGAGAATCGTTAGGGAAGTATCTATCGGTCATTTCGAGGAATCGAGCCACCGGTGAATTCCGGAAAACTCTGGCATCGTGGACAGATCCTACCTGCCCAGCATAGCAGTGTGTGAACAGGCAATCAGATGTACACACCACTTGTGAAATAATAGAAGGAACTCCTTTCCTATTTATATAAGAGCTTGCGTCCTCGACGGGAGCCTGGATTCTAATGTGTGTCCCATCGATAGCGCCGATTATATTGGGAAACCCACGCGATTGTTTGAAGGCTTCCATAACATTCTCAGTTCTCTGGTTTCTCGGCCATTGAATTGTAACTATAGACCTACATCAATAATGCGCCATGTGAATTAAATAATGCTGCAACTTGTTATATAACATTACACACACAGGGTGTCTAAAAATTGCGACAATTCGGAACATGCAATATCATAATACAAAGGGACATCGCTACCCCATTTTCACGGTTTGAACTAGCGCGGTCGGCCCTACCGTGTGTGTAGGTTGTATCTACGCGCGCCTCCCACGTGTGCCTGGTTACATACGCCGCCGAGCACACAGCTCTTTCAGCTTTAAACTTTGCGCGTAATGGACTTCGATGTGTTTTCCTGGTCATTCCAGGCAATTTTGTGTGTATATGTTGTCCTATTCTTATTATATAAAATATATATCAAATTCACCTGTAGGAATCAGGTGTAGCCATAAACCAAATGGCAATAAGTAACTGTTTCTCCTCTGGTATTACTTGCCTACCACTTAACGAATTATTAACTGAACGTAACTCTGGACTAGAGATCCCGGCGTAGAACGTGTATTGAAGATACACGTGTACACGGGTACACGTGTCGTAAAAATATCCGTGTTCAAATCCGTGTACTTCTTAATACACGGATACACGGGTATTGAAATACACGTGTACACGTGTATCGAAATTTACGGATCGTAGTATCCGTGTACCCGTGTACCCGTGTACCCGTGTACCCGTGTACCGAAATTCACGGATACACGTGTATCGAAATATACGGTTTCACGTGTATTAAGATATCCATATTTAGTTTTTTAACTAAATATCCGAATGTTTAGATTTTACGCAAATAGTTTGTAATAGGTAGGTACAAACATAATTTAGGGTAATTCCGGGAGACGCATTCGGGCTGGAGACTTGGTCGAAACAGTTGATTTCTAGAGAATTAATTGTTCTGAACCTTAACACATTTTTACATATACATAGATGTAGAGTCTGAATATAGCAACTCGACCAACTCTCCAGCTCGACTGCGTCTCCCGGAATTACCCTACTAGGTTGCAGATGAAAATAAAAAATATCATGATTTTGTTTAATAAAGTTTAATCTATTAATTTTTTATTTTGGTGTAAGAATACTAACGTGTTAACATTCTCTGGGAGTAAACGGTTTCTTTTTTTTGTTACAATGCTTCCAGCACACGAAAAACATCTTTCCGACATTGCCGAGGTTGCTGGAATAGTTAAATATTTTTTGGCAACATGTGAAATCACCGGGTATTTATTTGTCCTAGCCTTCCACCAGTCAAATGGATCCAAGTCGAAGCGTAATTGTGGCTCGGCCATATACGTTTCAAATTGAATGTTAATATCGTTGTTGTCGGTAACTTCGTCATGATGTTTTTTATTTTCATTTGCAACCTAGTAAATTATGCTTGTACCTACCTATAGCAAACTATTTGCGTAAAATCTAAACATTCGGATATTTAGTTAAAAAATTAAATATGGATATCTTAATACACGTGAATCCGTATATTTCGATACACGTGTACCCGTGAATTTCAGTACACGGGTACACGGGTACACGGATACTACGACCCGTGAATTTCGATACACGTGTACACGTGTATTTCAATACCCGTGTATCCGTGTATTAAGAAGTACACGGATTAGAACACGGATGTATGAACTACACGTATACACGTGTACAAGTCGTACACGTGAAATCTGAATCTCTACTCTGGACCGATTACTCCAAGCACCAGTTGAAAAGTTTCAGGAAACATCCTATAATAGAGAAATTCAGTTGATAAAATTTACTTAAAAGTAATGAAAACAATTAATTAATACAAATATATATATAATTATATAATTATGATTTACCGAAAATGTTCTTTGAATACTGTTCTGGAATATCCAGGAATAACAGGGTCAACATAATCGCTCAATTTCGCCCAAAGCACCACGGTTCCACGTGTTTGTTTTATCATCAATACTGCATATAATGTTTCTAATTCTGAATTACAAATATCTACATCTTCATTTTCATTATCGCTGGATTTACTGCTACTGCTGCTGCTCATTTCTCTGTCAAGACTATGTATGCACGTGGCTATTATTCCCATTAATTTGTTCTTGTCCATGGTAGCGTATGGACTACGCTAGATACGTCCAGGTGTACTATAAGAATATGATACTACGCGTATTTGCAGTATTCGAATTCGAAATACAGAAGGACACGTAAAGGGATACCTACGCATGCGCGAATTATGTGCATTAATTATTTGAGTTATATGCAGTTATTTGATTTGCTGCAGTTGCTGCACGCATCATGCGCTAGAAGTTGGAGGATTCTACGGAATTGTATGAATCAGGTTATGCAGTCTATGCACTTACTGCATGAAACGCAACCAACGCAACGGACTCAATTTCGAAGTGAACAACACATCCCTAGAAGGTTTTAGGCAGGGTCGAAACGAAAGATGAGGAAGGAAGCAAATACGTAGCGCGCATTGTTATTTCTTAAAGGCTTTTAATGCTAAGTTTTTCGACCGTGCTCTTATAATGCTAACTTTACAGCTATACTCTAATCCAGAAGACGTACGAGAGCCTGCGGTTCTATTCAATAGCCTTCAAAACCTTGAATTTACCCCGGACGCGGATAATAAATAACTTCATTTTTCCTTTACACATCTGCTTACCAAATTACGCTGGGTAAGCAGCAGTTCGTCCTGTAAAACTCATAATATATGGTCTTCGCTTTCAATAATTATCGCTGTTCAAGAAGAATAGAAAAACTCGGGTTGAGAAAATTCAGGAACCAATAAAGCCATCAAATTTCGTTAGGAGTCGGCCCCCGATCCCTAGGACGAAATAATCAATGTAGTTAGGAAGCGTGCTTCGACCACCGTCCAAAAGTCTCGAATTAAATTAACCATAATCCATCCAACTGCATAGCTAATTGTAAGTTAGTTTGAATATTCCCGCGCCACCTCACGAGCATCAAACGCATCGAAGACCGTTCCGTTTCCAACAGCGCATGAACCGCAGTAACGAAACGGAACCAAAGAGGAGATATAATAAGAGGCGTCACTCGACAAGGACAGAAAAAGCTAGGGAAATCAGTAGACAACCATTTTAAATGCTCATTCGGCCCCATTCGGCAATGATCGGTAAACTTCGACAATAATCAGCCAATTGCGGTAAGGTACATTTAGTCGATTTGAATATCCCGCTCGAATAGACAACCAATTTAAATGCCAAGGTCAAGCAAGGACTTCAAAGGTTCCGCCCGGAGTGACGCCTCTTATTATACCTACTCTTTGACGGAACGGTATGAATGCGCGCAGCGCATTGACTGCAGTCTATGCACTCAATGCACGAAACGGAAGGCAGCCAAGGTAAGTTGGCCAAATTTGAATTGCGTCATGCTTGTATATCATATATGTAACCAATAACCACAAATTCAAACGATTTGAAATCAGCCTGTAACCACAAATCAAATCAATTCAATCGATATGCAATCAGCATATAACCACAAACCAGTATTACTTTTTAATTCAATATTATTACATTTTTTAACATAAGCGTTTTTAACATGCATTTTGCGGCTTCGTTAGAATTTTCTGAAATTTTATTTTAAGTCTCATAACGGTCCGTTGATATTTCCTCAAATTGTTGCAATTTATGTTTAAAGAAATATTGATTTCGAACGATGAGAAATATTTTGTTTATAATTTTTAACTCGAATATTAATGATTGAATAAACAAACTGTAAATAGAAAAAATGTGTATGGTGGCGAGCTTTACAACACCATATTTTTTAAAATACAGATTAACAACATTTAATTTTCCAATCCTTTTTAGCGTTTGGACAATAATTTTTTGCATTTTCGAGCGCTAGTCCCCTTATTGCATCCGACCCTTCATTATTGTGCTGCACGTTAGAAAAACTGCATCGAAATTGATCCATTAGTTCCCGATTGTATGTGATAAAGTAACTCCAAGGTAAGGTAAGGTGCCAGCGGAAGTATTTTATACATATACCTACGTAGAGAAAAGGGGAGAAGACGAAGAAGGAAGTGAAAAAGAGATAAAGATAATTTTCATTCGTCACTTTGACTGAAATAAATTTATAATCGATTTCGACACAATATTGAAGCATAAATTAATAAAATTTTTTGATCTGTAACCTCTTTGACACTGCAGAGCGTAGAAGTAAGTAATTAATAAAAACTTCAAAAATGTAAAAAACTTACGCCAAGTACATGAAAAAGTCGAGGACGGAAAAGTGTAAATCACAAAAAGAATAGCAGAAAATATACAATCTTTGTAAAAAGAAGTGAGATCCCCATAAAAAACTTCAAAAAGTAAAAAAAATACGCCAAGTACATGATATAAAAAAAAACACAAAAAGTAGAAAATAATAATAATTACAAAGTAAAAAAGATGTGAAATCAAAATGAGTTGCAAGTATATAAAGGTCCTTTCCCGCAGCGTGCAAAGGTGATACTGTGTAACACAATAAAAGTCAAAAAAAGATGTCCGCGGCCTGGAAATCAAATACTTGGCCTGGCCAGGCAAGGTCAAGGTGTCGATGATTAAGAATTATTTTAAAACGCAATATAATGAAAATGTACTTATATTGTCTGAATATTAAATGGACAAATTATCTGAAAGCCTGCGAGGGGGAAGGTATGGGCATTGATGATCTGAGAATACCTTGCCTGGCCACGCCAAGTATTTGATTTCCAGGCCGTGGACATCCTTTTTTGTCTTTTATTTGGTGCCTTTACACGGACGTTCTTTTGGGACACTTTTGCGCGCCACACGCCAGCGCGGCACGCATTTGGCGTGGCGTGCCGGAACGTCGCAGGCCAGAAGATCGTACCCGTCACTACTTAGAGACAGCGAGTTCGGGCTCCCATTTCTACGTCGACTCCACGTGCTTTTTCCAGGAACCAGCGCAGTCTTGTATTGTGTACTACCTGTTCCATGTATATTATCGATCTGCGAAACAATCGGCAAGACACGATCGCGATACACGTAGGTTCGCGAAAAGTATACGAATTCCTCGATATACCTGGCTTATAGAGGATATCATAAATGCTTTTACTGTAGGGCACACTGAAACATCTGTTTTTACGAAGCTACATTTGGTTTACCTGAAGGTGCTATAAATTATGGAAATGGTTTATTACTCAGTTATAACGACTGTATTGCGATCTGCATTCTTCTTGCAGACGAAAAGTTTCCACCTCATCGGAAGTTCTTGCTAGCATCTTGTGCGCAGTTAGAAGTGTGGCGCGCCGGAATTCCACGTTCTTGCGTGCGAGTAGAACCGTTGTCAGGCGTGGCGCGTCCAAAAAAGTGTGGCGCGCTAACCTCGACTTCAGAAAAGTTTACATAAGAGACAGAAAAGGTAGTTAGAAAAGGAAAGCGGCACTTGAAACCAAGGGTTTGGCGTGGCGCGTGGAATTTCCGACAGTGCGGAAAATTCTGAGGCGCGCGGCACGCCTGGCAGCCAAGACTCTTCGAGCCGCTACAGGCGGTAGGAAGTGAGAGAATTTTTTCAAACCAAAGAATTAAATATATTTACTTCCAGCTTTGTGGCTTCATTTGTCAATCTTTAGGGAATATGAAAAAAAATTGTATGCAAAAATAGTGGTTATATCCGGAGTTATAGTGCTTCAAATAGAGCGCCTTACAAAACTCATATGCGCACTGTTAGCATAAAATCAGTTGTTGTAGTTGTCTCAAATAGATTAATATACGATTAATAGATTAAACTTTATTAACCAAAATCATGATGTTATTTATTTTCATCTGCAACCTAGTAAATTATGTCTGTACCTACCTATCGCAAAGTATTTGCGTAAAATCTAAACATTCGGATAGTTAGTTAAAAAATTAAATATGGATATCTTAATACACGTGAAACCGTATATTTCGATACATGTATACGCGTGAATTTCAGTACACGGGTACACGGATACTACGATCCGTGAATTTTGATGCACGTGTACACGCGTATCGATATGGAAGTGATACCGATGCATTTCTTATGTTTTTCAAATTAAAATTATACCAAATTTCGTGTAAATCGAACTATTTTTAACGAAATTTTGGAAATCAATTTATTATGAAGATTCCTTAATTACGATCCGATTTGTGTCGTTTTTGGACCATTTTCATCGGGAAAACATAAGGAAACGATTCACACCACTTTCGCCAAGATCCGATGAAAAATGTAGAATTTTTGATTCGTCACTTTTTAGGGGGCAACATTGTAAAGCCCCCCTGGGCTCGAGGGTCGAAGTCCTTGAAACCCATCGAGGCACGGCTTATCGGTAGGGTTGCCTCTTGAGTCGAGGTTTGCGTGGGACGAAAATTCAAGCGCGCCACACTTTTTTGGACGCGCCACGCCTGACAACGGTTCTACTCGCACGCAAGAACGTGGAATTCCGGCGCGCCACATTTCTAACTGCGCACAAGATGCTAGCAAGAACTTCCGATGAGGTGGAAACTTTTCGTCTGCAAGAAGAATGCAGTTCGCAATACAGTCGTTATAACTGAGTAATAAACCATTTCCATAATTTATAGCACCTTCAGGTAAACCAAATGTAGCTTCGTAAAAACAGATGTTTCAGTGTGCCCTACAGTAAAAGCATTTATGATATCCTCTATAAGCCAGGTATATCGAGGAATTCGTATACTTTTCGCGAACCTACGTGTATCGCGATCGTGTCTTGCCGATTGTTTCGCAGATCGATAATATACATGGAACAGGTAGTACACAATACAAGACTGCGCTGGTTCCTGGAAAAAGCACGTGGAGTCGACGTAGAAATGGGAGCCCGAACTCGCTGTCTCTAAGTAGTGACGGGTACGATCTTCTGGCCTGCGACGTTCCGGCACGCCACGCCAAATGCGTGCCGCGCTGGCGTGTGGCGCGCAAAAGTGTCCCAAAAGAACGTCCGTGTAAAGGCACCAATTGTGTTACACCAGGCATGGAACTAAAGTGAACGCAGCGGCCGTTTTTCGGAGGCAACGCCTCCTTTCTCCCGCCGCGCGTCTTCGCCCCCGCGGCGGGCCCAGGGGCTTCGAGCGCCGCAGACCCGTACCATATGAACCGCGCGTGGCGCATTGGGGCGACACCCGTATCAATAGATTTCCGCATCACCCATGGGGTACTATTATCAATGCGTTTTTTTTTTGTCAGTGGTATCCCCTGTAGGCCTAGTCCACTGTGTCACGCGATAAAAATGGATAGGAAAAATGCGATTTACTATCAAAATTTCAAATATGTTTGGGAAAACTAGATTTTCGCACACGTTTAGACGTGCTAGGCAAATCTAAAATATTAACTTAATATTATTTAATACAATTTTGTCTTTGTATAATAGCCATTCTTATAATTGGCGTAATTTTGGTATATTATTAATTTTGTAAAGTTATTAATTTACGACAATTTTGTTTTAAATGGGATTCTTTTTGACGGATTAATTAAAAAATGTCCGCGATATGAGTAATGGAATGTATGATCACAGCATTTTAGCTGTGTATATGTAGTTGTGTCATCTTAAGCGCAGTTGGAAAGTACCTTTATGTACTTGCAGCTCATTTTGATTTCACACCTTTTTTTTATTTTGTAATTATTATAATCTTCTATTTTTTTGTGATTGTATATTTTGTTCTATTTTTTTGTGTATTATCTTCTATTTTTGTGATTATATATTTTGTTCTATTTTTTGGGGGATTGTATATTGTCTTCTATTTTTTTGTGATTTTATTATTACCTTCTATTTTTTGTGATATATTTGATTTTTCATGTACTTGGCGTAATTTTTTTACTTTTTGAAGTTTTTTTATGGGGATCTCACTTCTTTTTACAAAGATAATTGGCATAGTAGGGACAGACTTTAGATAATTTTTATTGGGGGAAAAAAAAGTGGAAAATTTGAAATCGACCGGAAGACGGGAAACCGGGTCTCATCGCATTTGAATTTTTTTTGTAATCGTTTTTCTCCATTGTAGTATATCGTTAATATACATGTTTATATATGGTTGAATTTGTCTTTTTACACTCTGTAATAATATAGAATCAAAGTATAAGATTACTTGAAAAATTATGACCTTGAAATCTCGTAAATTTACCGTAAAAAAACATCTTTCGTTGTAATTATTTTTGCCATGTCAAACAGTACAACTTTTGTCTAAGGAATTTTTTTCATATATATATATATATATATATATATATATATATATATATATATAAATAAAAGATTTCAAAATTTTAATGAAATAACCGATACTTTCGTTAAGAATACACTGTTCCAACAGATTTTATAAATATGGATTCTCTAGAATGGAAAAGTGATCCCAATTATAATATTGGATTAAATATAGTAAATAATTTAGCAGTAAACGATTCGGCCGAACGAGCAGTCAAACTCATGCAAAAGTTCAATTGTAACTATTCAACAGCCATCTGGACTTGTAACATTCAATACACGTTTCTTATAAATTTTCGTACGCTGAATACGAATTCGCAAACCGTTTTTCGCCAACATCCTCCGTTTTCGAAAAATTAGTTTATTTTAAAAAAAAAATGCAAATTTTCAACTTGAACGTCTTGCGTATCGAAATAGTAATAGTTATTCGGTTGCTTGTTCCGTCAAAATTATTTTATAAACCTTCGGGAACACAACGATATAAGTTATTATTGCATTATTACTATTTAAATATATTTAAACCACGATCAAAGAAAAAATGCACCCGAAACGCAACAATTTTTGCAGATATCTGTCAATTTATTTTAAAAACTAAGAGTCTAGAAGAAAATCTGACTACTCCACGCGATGCAGCAGACATTTTTCCTTCGGAAAACATTAACAAAAGTGGTAGGTCACATTTCGTTTTCAATAACTGAGCGAAATAGTTTGGCAAAACGTATGGCGCCGACAGTGGTAGTCGCGCGCGTGTAAGCGATTCTGTCGGCGAGCGGCAATGGATACGCCCGCCGCTGTTGCCTTCTGTATTGAAAACAAACCGTGACTTACCACTTTTATTGGTGTTTTCCGGGGGGAAAATGTCTGTTGCATCACGTGCAATGGTGAATTTTCTTCTAGAGCCCTAGTTTTTAAAATAAATTGAAAAATATCTGCAAAAATTGGTACATTTCGGATGTAGTTTTCCCTTTAATCAGTTATTTATAATTATCCAAAAAAAATTTTAGACGAAAATTATACTGTTTGACAACATAAATATAATGCCAACGAAAAAAGTATTTTTTGATGGTTCATTTTTTGAGATTTCAAGGTCATGATTTTTTTGTGTAATCTTATACTTTGATTCTATATTATTACAGAGCGTAAAAAGATAACGATATATAAAAATGTATATTAACGATATACTACAACGAAGAAAAACGAGTTACGAAAATAAAAAATTTCAAATGCGATGAGGCACAGTTTCTCGTTCTCCGATCAATTTCAAATTTTGCACACATTATTTTTTCTCCCAGTGCCATAATCCTTGGGGAGTGACCCCGTCAAAAATCTCAAAATTATATTTCGACAAGAGTAACTAAGGTCCACCCTAATAAACAGTCTTATGACGGGATAGAATTAAAGATAAATTCTACATAATAGAAACTATGCACACCTGCAATGCTTCAAGATGATGATTGAATTGGTGGAATTGGTTTAAATTTGAGTTTTCTTATATTAACCAAACTTACAAGAAGCAAATAGAGGATTGCAGCTGAATAAAATCGTTTAATAAAATCGTTTAATTAATATAATTAATATAATACTATGTCACAATAAATTTTTTTCTCTGCCGTAGATCATACTGCATCATCTTCTGCTTTGATTATCTGTAAATATATATAAAATCCACATTTTAGTTATTTTAGTTACAACTTAACGTAGAACTTATTATATATAGAAATAAAGTGGCCTTTTGCTTTAGTGAGTGTAGAGACTAAATAATGTGTCCGAAGGAGGTGCGAGCGTATGGCAGAAAGTCTTGTTGCAGGAAATTTAAATGCTAATGGTAATAATTCAGCGAAATGAACGCGGAGATCCAATATTTTTAACGCACAATGTATTGGTGTTGGAATGAAACTAATTTATTTAGTATGTTTATTGGTGATTTTAAATAATGGGAATCTAAAAAATTAATAAATTAATGAATAGCGTGACAACTACTTTAGATTTTATTAATTAAAGTATTACGAATGTCTTTCACAAAAGATTGAAAAGCATTAACGGAGATGTGTTTTCAGTGTACTTTCTTCACTAATGTGACTTGCTTTACATTGCAAGCAGACCACCATAATCTATTTTCTTAATAATTCTTAATGCTATGTCTTTAAACAAATTTTGTCGATTTACCTTATTTGACAAAGTTCCAGAAACTTGTGCGAAACAAGATACTCTGTCTATCTATTTAATCTTCTCCGGACAACCTCCACGCCTGTGCATTCCCTTCATTTCTATCCATCCAAGCCTGTGCGCCCCCTTCAATTGTACTATCCAAGCCTGTGCGTCTCCTTCATTTTTATCGAAGTCCTGTACGTCCCCTTCATTTCTATAATATAATAACCTTTACATAAAATAAAAACTCTAAATTGCTGGTATACAAATACAAATATCTGGCAATTTAAATTCAATGCAATTTTTTACTACAATATATTATTTTGTACAAGCATGGTACAAATTTCTAGAAACTTATGCGAAAGAAGGTGCTTCTCTGTCGAACCTTCTCCGGACAACTTCCAAGTCTGCGACTCTACATAAAAAATCTATTAAATAAATTTGGCGACTTACCTTGTTAATTGAGACAATAATTCCGTCTCCTATTTAGTGTAAAAACTCCTGACATCTCAAATTTGGACCACTTACATTATTTGACACTTGGAGGTTAAGATTGGTAGGTTATAAAGTTCAATGTATTTAAAAAATAGTTTGTACAATGACGGACGACGATCCCTGCCGAATAATCCCGAGAGTCGACGAACGAAGAACGAAACATGTGTTAGTTTCGTTTTGGCTGAAGGTGTGCGTGTAACACGTATATACGTAGAAGAACGAAACATGTGTTAGTTTTGTTTTGACTGAAGGTGTGCGTGTAACGCGTATACGTATTATGTTCGACGAAAAATTTCTAGAAGAATCAGAAGAAGAAGAAGAAGAAGAAGAATCTTAACATTCCGACTGATCCATGAGACGATATTATCATATCTCTGTTATGCGTGGACCGATTTTATTGAAATTGGTCTCATTCCAAAGCTTATATGCGGTTTACATAAGAAAAATGCCTTTAAATTTAGAAAATATTGCAAGCGTCATGAGATATTGATGAAATAAGTTTCAGGTTAGGTTGGATTAGCCGGGCGACGAGTAAATGATAAGCAGCAGCGACAGTCGCCATATATAGGGTGTCTTTTTCTTTCCTGTACTTTCTTTCCTGTACTTGGCGTCGAGACGCTACCGCGTCTCTAGATACCACTATAAAAAGAAAACGCATCGATGATAGTACCCCCATGGGTGATATGGAAACCTATTGATACGGGGGGGGGGTAGGGGGGCGCCCCATTGCGCTACGCGCGGTTTATATGGTACGGGCCTGAGGCGCTCCAAGCTCCTTGGCCGCTGCGGGGCACTGGTGCCAGATTCGGGACCAGTGATGCCAGAATGAGGACGGGTGTTCTCGAGAATTTCCCCCACCTCGCACGCACACTACGCCGGAGCTGCGTGTCCGTGAGCTCGGCGCTTCGGACAACGTCGACAAGACGAGAGAGAAAACGAATGTGCGTCTTTCTCTCTCGCTCTTGAAACGCTGTCATCCAAGCAAGCGGTGCAAGCGACACGCGGCCGTGCGCGATCTTCCTGAGTGCCTCGAGATACACTTTTCACTTTCTGACATATATATAATACTCTTGTAATGAAAAAAAATTTGGAAAAAATTTTGTTAGGGAAATCACGTTTTAAGACCTCCTGATCACGTTTTGACTATTTAGAAAAGAGCTTTTTTTTTTAAATATCTCATGTATTTGTTAACACGATTACGTTTAAACGGCAAAATTTTCAATGAAACTTTATATTAAAATTTTATATTCTTGTCTTAAAATCCGATTAGATCACGAAAAGTGATAATTACCCGTTATGGTTCTTCGATTTTTCAGATATACGAACTAAATTCTACATAAGAAAAAGTTAAATAAAGTTCTTCTGTATCTTGTTTAACAAAGAAAAATGTACATTCATAATTGAGGCATTTGATGGAAAAACTGCACATTACCGCACATACGCCAAAATGCCATTTCAAGAAAATCGATTTCAAAGTGTTCATTATAGTATAACTTAATAAAAAGTAATGCAATTAAATCAAATTTTTTTTAAGGATGTACTTAGCGTGTCGTTCAAGCGTTCTCAATACAGAAGTCATGATTTAAAAATGATATGTGTCTTTATTTATAAGTTTTAAACAAGTGGTTTATGTGCCCTTTTTCCATCAAATGCCTCAATTTCTTGTGTTCATTTTAAATTTCCGTACTTTTTATTTGAGCTATTTCTATTTTTCAAACCTTAAAATGAATTTTTTTTATTAAAAGTCGAATATTTTGATACTGTACAATGGTGAACTTTGTTAAAATTAGAATCCACTCTTGGCCAGTACCATGCACGCTGTAGAAGCCTTCGATAAAAAATATTTTTTCAGAGTACGATCTAAAATCTAAACGTAATTATATTAAGTTGCGACAAAGAATCACGCACTATTTACAAATTAAATACGCGCAGCGTGCACGCTACCGCTCGATGGAAACTACGGGAAAGTAGTGGTCTCTTCCATCGGGAGGGAAATGTAAACAATTGGTTATGCAAAGCTAACATCGCGATACATGTTGTACAGTACTAAAATGTACAAAAACATTACAAAAATAGAAAAGAAAGGCAGCACGTAAATATATCAATTGGGTTCGATATATTGACGAGATGTAAGACTGAAATAATTGTACAATTTTTTACATTTCCAAAGGATAGAAAGCAAGCAGAGGAATTTACTATAATACATGCGACAGAATTTCGAGATAATTGTTACATATAAAATGAATATAATTAAGAATATACATTTATTTGTACAATTATCTCGAAGTTCTTTCTATTAATCATATGTACAGCAAGCAAGCGAATTTATTGCAAGGATAGAACAAGAATTGCGTGAAGTAAATCGAACAACTATTTACATATTCGCGATGTCCAGAAATCGAATGAAATAGAAAATGGATGAAATTGATAATGTTCTGGACATCACCAATTTGCATTACCCGACGTAGAAGGAAAATCCGCGAGGCCATCAACGGCATGTAAACGTAAACTACTCTTTTGCTTTTTCGCAAAAGTATATAAATTCTCAGATGACATGAGATAGATGTTTGTCATCTACCTCCATGGTCTGAGCTGTTTCCTCGTGCGCCTTTAATGCCGATTTCGTTACGCAAATGGCATTGACGATGGTCGAACAAAGTCGGTTTCGTTTCTTGTTCTTTATGTCAGGAAGCATGGAAAACGATCTTTCAGCATCGGCGTTTGAATTCGGAAGACTTCTAATGGAATTTAATAATTCCTGCAAACATGGATATTTAAATGCGCCTTGATCGTTTCGCGGGAATAATATCGTTTTCCAAGCATCATCAAAAGTTAATGTATAAAGCATCTGCTTGTCTGCATTTGCAAAATTCAGGTGCAATGTCGACCATTCTTTTTGCAAACCGTCTTCGTCGAAACCGCCCAATTTCTGAGCAATAAAGAGAACACTTTTAAAGGAAGTGTCTCTGTCATTATCTACTAATGCCAAATTAGGCTCAAAAACAATTAACTTGCTCAGAAATTCGTCATCGATTGGCAATCGATTACGAATTTCGTTTGCAGCCGTTATGTAAAACTTAAGACAATTTTCTCGAACGGTTTGGACAACATCGGGTTTGCCTTCTGCAACTAACTGGCAAAGAAAAGTGTCACAATCTGGACCTAAATGAATACTATCAAATACGATTTGATTATCGCCTCTTGAAAAATCTATTAATTTTACTAAATCCATGTGCTTCAAAAGCTGCGGTTTCAAAAAATTACGTAAAATATTATACAAAAGAGTTTTGGCAGTATTTTGAAGCAAATGGATTCTCGTTTGTTGCGATTGAAAGAATAAACTAAAGTCATTGAAATACTCCAGAACGTATTCCAAAAACAGAAGATATGCTTTCGCTTCTGGATTTTGCATGATGGCAAATAGATTTTCCCCAGACTTTGTCTTCTCACTTACGACCAATTCTTGCAGAAAGTGCCACAGACTGTCCCAATTTTCTAAAAGTGAAACTACGGATGTGTAACGCGATAACCATCGCGTAGTACACAATTTTAAAATTTTGCGGGTCGTAAATTGAAAACATTGCTGAAATTCGCGAAAAATGGCCGAGCGTTTGGGACTGCTGTAAATGAATTTTGCCACTTTCCGTAATAATTCCTCGCAGATCTCGGGAATGGTAGCGCATGCTGCTTGCACTACCAATGCAGAGGAGTGATATGGACACGGCATGGTGACAAATTTTTCACCGCGAATTTCTGCAAGTTTGGTCTTGAATGACGAGTGACGCCCTGTCATGACAGAAGCGTTATCACACAACAAAGCAAAAATATTTTCGAACGGAATTTGCTTTTTCCACATGGAGTTCCTAAATGAGGTAAATATTTTATCGGCAGTACATTCTCGCGCGTCAAGATTAATTAATTCTACTAATTCCGTTCGAACATCCAAAGTCTTGGGTGCGACATACCGAACAATAAACGACATCCATTTCTCATTGGTAGAGTCGGATGTCTCATCAATAAATATTGAAAACTTAGAATTTTGTAAAACATGACTAAGACGCTCTGTTTCCCGAGGACACAGAACGTTTGATATAATATTAGAACACTTTGTTCGACCACACGTCATACGTATTGGAAATGGTTATGGAATAAGCAGTAATCAATAGATATACTTTCACTAAAATTCTGCTTTATTAGCTAAGCTAAGAAGGACGTCGTGTCTGACGGAAAGCTTGACTCGAAGTGAAGAGAAAGCACAACATTGCCTTTAGGCAATTGAAAAGTCCGTTGGCCACTTCAGATAAAGGGACAGGCCTGCGTTATGTCTCCTACCTCAACAGTTAGGTATAAGCAAAAACTCGGCAGACCCATGGGTCCGCAATACTCTGGTTTACTGCTTTAGGCAGTGGTTCTCACACGTAACCAGATTCATTTTTGCTCTTACGAACGTAATTGTTACTAACAATCCAACACGCCCCCTCAAAAATGAATCAGTGATATTCAAAATCAAACTAAAGAATAAAACGACTGTCCTTCCTTGCTTTTCCTGGGAAATACATATGGTCCAACATTTGTTGCGTGGATTAGGGAAACCCAGAAAAACCTAATCAGACCATTACGCATTCTTAAACTATTTTGATTAAAATATATATATTATTGTTTTAAGGATCATTGTAGTCCCATCCTTCCTCTGAATTTCAAGAACGTCACCGCAGGTAAAGGCTTCGTAAGTGCATCAGCAACCTGGTTCTCTGTACAAACAAATTCAAGCTTTATCTGATTCTTCTCTATCTGTTCTCTAGAGAAGTGATACTTGATATTTATATGTTTTGATCTCTTGTGATTGCTTGGATTAGACGCTATACTAATACAGCCATTATTATCCTCGTATATAATAATCGGCTCTGAAATATTTATATTTATGCTAACTGCTAAGGATTTTAACCACAATGCTTCTCTTATGGCCTCAAAAAGTGCCATATATTTTGCTTCGGTAGATGAAGTTGCTACCGATGCTTGTCGCCGAGTCGACCAACATATTGTACATCTTTCAAATAATTGAAACAAGTACCCTGATGTACTTCTTGGATCATTTCCATCTTGACCTCCCCAATCTGAGTCAGCAAAACCACTTATTATTTCCCCGTAATTACCTTTTATATAGGTCAACTTAAGGTCGCTTGTACCTTTCAGGTATCTCAGTACCTGCTTCAGATTTTGCCAAAGCTCCCTATTCTCTTTGTTGGTATACCTGCTTAAAATATTGATTGCGACACTCAAATCAGGTCGCGTACATACCATTACGTACATTAAGCTACCGATTAAATTTCTACACGGGGCCTCATATTTTTCATCTGAATTTAATGCTAAATGGTTTAATTTGCTCGGAAGAGGTGTACTAACAGGTTTACACTCATTCATATTAAATTTCTCTAACACTGTTTTTATGTACCCACTCTGGTCTAACGTGATTTTACCGTGACTCCTTTCAACTTTTATCCCCAAGAAAAGTTTAATGTTACCCAAATCAGTCATGCAAAATTGATCCATTAAGTAACTTTTAAAGTTTGTCATTGTTTCCTCATTCGCAGTGGCAATCACAAGATCATCAACATATAATACAACATATATATTTTTAGATATATTTCCTTTATCTAATAGATAAATACAGCGATCAACCGAAGAGCTTTGAAAACCCTTTTCTACAAGACATTTTTCGAATACTTCAAACCAACATCTCGCTGCCTGTTTTAAGCCGTATATAGCTTTATTTAATTTGCAAACTTGATTACTTTGACTGACGACTCCTTCAGGAACTTTCATATAGATTTGCTCCTTTAATGTGCCATTTAAAAATGCCGTCTTTACATCCATGTGATGTATCATTAAGTCAAACTGATTTGCAAAAGCTATTACAAATCTGAAACTTGCTATTCTTGCTACAGGTGCAAATGTTTCATTATAATCGACTAAATACTTTTGACTAAAACCACGAGCAACAAGTCGTGCCTTATATCTCGATGGGTTTCCAAACTCATCGTTCTTAATATTAAATATCCATTTACAATCTACAATATTTATATTTTCTGGTCTTTCAACTAATGTCCAAGTCTTATTTATCAACAGAGAATTAATCTCACTATTGATGGCTTGTTCCCATTGAACTCTATCAACTAAAGTTTTAATTTCGTCAAATGAATTTGGAATTTTGCATATTAACGATTGTGCACACATAAGAAGATCATTTTGCAAATCGCATTCTTCATACGATATAGAAGGCTTTTGTTTTATCCTTTCACTCCTCCTAAGCTCAGATTTCTCTTGTACTTCACTCTTATCATTTTTAGAAGTGGAAGGCTTATTTTCCATATCTGTTTCTATTACAGATTCATTAGGTTTTTTTTCCTAATTTTACTTCTGAACTTACTTTTACCCTCGACACCGATACATCTGATTTATCACTATCAGATTTATTAGACTCTCCATCTATTTCTACTGATTCTGACTTTATGTCAGATGCATCAGTTTTATTATAGATGTTCTCATCATTTTCAAGTCTCAGTATCGGTCGAGATTTTAAGTAATTTGTTTCGTCCACAATTACATCCCTTACTACAACGAAACCCTCTTTTTCCACATCCCACACTTTGTAACCATTTGGTTCATACCCAACTAGTATACCCTTCGACGATTTTTCATCGAATTTGCCTTTCCTAGTTTTATTATGAATATAAACCGTTGAACCAAAAACTTTCAAATATCTCAACTTGGGCTTTTTAGTATGCCACAATTCATATGGTGTTTTTGACTCTTTTAAAGCCTTAGTTGGGGTTAAATTAATGAGATACGTAGCAGTTAGCACTGCTTCCCCCCAAAACACCTTATCTAAACTAGCACAACTTATTATTGTGCGTCCCTTTTCAGTTATGGTTCTTACCATGCGTTCCGAAACACCATTTAATTGTGGAGTTCGTGGGACTGTTAAATGGTAACTGATACCTTTTTGTACACAATAATCTTTCATCTCTTTTGATAAATACTCTCCTCCATTATCACTGTACAAGTTAACAATTTTTAAATTGAAGTGAGCCTCACTTTTTGCAACATAATCTTTGAATACGTTAAATACATCTGACTTATATGTAATTAAATATGTGGCACAATAGTGAGTAAATTCATCAACAAACAAAACAAAATAATTTTTGTTGTTTATAGTAGGTGGAGTGATACGACCACAAACGTCCGAATGAACAATAAATAATGGTCGACTAATGTGGCTTTTATCTTTAACCCTTTCAAATGGTAACCGTGCTTGCTTACCATTTATGCAAGCTTCACATAGGTTATTATCCGGTATTACCTTTTCTATACATTGCATGTCTTCAACCATTTGTTTATTCTTTAATTCTAAGAATTTCGATCTTCCCATGTGGCCCAACCGTCTATGCCACAAATCATAATTGCAACTAACCGTATTATTTACCTGCGAGTTGTTACCTACCCTTTTTATATTTACTCTGAAATCAACGGCTGTTAAATTGTTTAAGGGCTTACCAGACATTATGACGTTACCATCTTTTGATATGTGTACACCCTCACTGTCGAATACGATACCCAATCCTGCTTCTTGCATTTTTCGTACTGACAGCAGGTTGTACGGGACTTCGGGACAGTAGAGGACATTTTCCAGCACACCATCTACTCCTTTGTTGCTGGTCACATGAATTATCCCCCTCTTCGTTGCTGTGATGTAAGCGCCGTTTTTCGCCACAGAAATATTCAGTGGTGGTTGTAGCATCGTAAAGGAGGAAACTAAATTTTCCTGGTTGATTAGATGATCGGAGGCTCCTGAGTCCAATAGAAAAATCACCTTCTCTCCTGTCTTCGGTTGATAATCACCAGCCATGAATGCAAACCCAGAAGCATTGTTGTGCGACTGTTCTGTCATCTGTACCGTTTGAACAGTCCTTTTTCTTTCTTCATTATATTTTCGATTCCTTTTATAATAGTAGCAGTCTTTTATTTTGTGACCACTTCTACCACACTGATGACACTTCATTGTTTGCTGATTGTTGTAATTTCTAGGTTGCTTCTTTGGCTTCCATTTTCCGTGGTTGTTCTTGAATGATCTTTGATTTCCTTCAATTCCTTTATTAATACTTTGTGAAGTAGTTGCTTGCAGTACCTTCGAACTTGTGTCACTGCACTCTTCACGTAATTTTACTTCGTGATCTAAAAGTCGTATTTTCACAAAAGCTAGCGTCAAATTGTCTTCTGACAATGTTTCGATTGCAGTAATAACACCATCATATGAGTTTGGAAGAGTTAAAAGTAAATGGGCCACTTTGTCTGTTTCTTCCAATTTTGATCCCGCCACAGATAATTCGGTGATGAGATCGTCAAATATCATAAAATGACGCACAAGAGCCGTATCACCCTGCAACTTGAGAGTTAACAATTGTTTTCGTACCGCTAGTTGAGTAGCTAAACTTTTCCTCTGATATATTGCATCTAGATTTTTAAAAATCTCTTTTGCCGTGCTGGCTGTACTCGCGAACACAAGGAAAGAATCCGCTAAATATTCTATGATTGTATTCTTAGCAATCTTTTCCGCTCTCATCCATTCTGCAGTTAACATGTCTGGAACTTCTTCATCAATTACTTTTATCACGTCCAGTTCGCTCATCAAACCACGCACTCTCAGTTTCCAAACACTGTACCGTTCACCATCAAAAGGTTTAATGTTTCTTTTCATTTTTTGATTTTCCATAGTTCTGTCCTTTTTATATATTAGTCACAGATAAACACTATTACACTTAACTTTACAATAACTATATTAAATTGTCACTCACTTATAGTTCTAAAACACACTGTTAATATAAACGTTCTCTGGGCCCATAACCTATTGGAAATGGTTATGGAATAAGCAGTAATCAATAGATATACTTTCACTAAAATTCTGCTTTATTAGCTAAGCTAAGAAGGACGTCGTGTCTGACAGAAAGCTTGACTCGAAGTGAAGAGAAAGCACAACATTGCCTTTAGGCAATTGAAAAGTCCGTTGGCCACTTCAGATAAAGGGACAGGCCTGCGTTATGTCTCCTACCTCAACAGTTAGGTATAAGCAAAAACTCGGCAGACCCATGGGTCCGCAATACTCTGGTTTACTGCTTTAGGCAGTGGTTCTCACACGTAACCAGATTCATTTTTGCTCTTACGAACGTAATTGTTACTAACAATCCAACAATACGTTCCAAAACATCAGGATCTTTCCCAACGTCTTGGAAAAAATTAAGAATCGCCTCTGCGGATTGATGCGAAATATTTTTCTCGGCAACTAATGCAGCAAAACGAATTTCCGCGACTTTTTTTCGTTCATCAAATAACAAAGGCGATTCCTCGCATTGCGATCTGAAATCGTTCGATTTCCTCACATCTATTCCATTTTTTTCGCAGTTTTTTATGTGGCACTTGGAATCCGCGTGACGTTGGATTTGCGATATCCCGCAAGCAAATGATTTTTTACAAGCCGAACAGAAACACGAAAAAGTATCATCGGCGACCTTATTCAACCATGGCTTGAAATCCTCAAGCCATTGAGGCATAAAAATCTTTCTCGAGTCCTTAGCATGAACAGTTATTCGCGGAATTTTTTTAGATGACAAATATTTATGTCTCGCTGATTCCGCATGTCTTTTAACGTTTGACGCGCCGCAAGAAAAAGTTTTCTCGCATGAAGAACAGTAGAAAAGGCTTTTATCATTAGCTACTCTACGAATCCACGATCGGAACTTCTCATTCGTTTCCCACAACGGCCGATAAATATTAGTAGCCTTTTCACCTGTTTTCTCAAACGTTTCCATCGTACTTACCACGAAAAAATGAAATATGTAGGAAAAATCAACAGACGCGGTCGCGTCTGGAAGCTAATTCCCCCTTCCCCTCTACCCATAGGCACACTGAGCGACCATGTCTCTATACACGAAAGATAGCGAAATTGACAAGTCGTCGAAAATATTTAGCCTTATTATCTTATTTTATGACATAGTGCCGGTGTTTTTACATGATTAAGCGAATCATTTTTTTTTCGAACCCATATGTCGTTTTACTTAATGTATCAAGCTATTTGTCTAAAAGATATAAGATTTATTCTGAATTAATAGTTATAAAAAGGATACTTTTAGGATTACGAGATATGACGTCACGTTTTCCTCCTCCACTTGACGCCAGTAGGTGTCACCTCGAAAGCACAATTTATAAATGTCAATTGGCTGTCATTCAATCTTAACCTGCTAGTTGTTAACATTTTTGAAATATCACGATGGTAAAGAAGATCTCGCGCGATAGCGGCGGAACATGATCGGTTTGTTTATGCAGGCGCTGGTCAACGCACAATATCGTGGCCGAGGCCGTGGTCGTGGACGGGGCCGTGGTAATGATCGGGGCCGTGGCGGGCAACAGGAAAGCCGATAAGGCGGAAAAGTTTAAAAATTTAAAAATTGTTGATTTATTTATAATTGATAAAATAATAAATTTCTTAATTAATAAAATTCACAAATGATGAAAAAAGTGTTGAAATCCCCCCCATAAATATGACTCATGTATGAAAGAAGCTAATTCCCTGTAATTCACAAAAAATTTCGCACGCAAAGATTGTGAAATCATCTTTGCTAATTCCAATTGTACCATTAATTCATGAAAAACATTAAAAAAAGTTCCCCCGCAAAGATAGTGAAATCAACTTTGCTAATTTCAATTTTATTATCGTTCTCCGTTCGAACACTGATTCCTCTGTCACTTTTTATACTTGACATTCCTTTATTGGCCACAAATCAATTCAGTGCTCAGATTTTCAGCTTCGGTTTTAAGGAATTAGCGGGCGTGGCCTGTAGTTGTCCCATAAACTTTTTTAAGAGGGACACCTTCTGCTAAAAATGTCCTTTGAAAATCGTTTTACGATGGAAAATAATTAAGACTTGGTAGAAACTAATTTAAACGAATCAAAGTCGGTAATAGATTAATAGCACATTCAGCAACCTGCACTAGTGATATGAAACATTTTGTTTTTAGTGGACTTCATAGTTTTTTCTTATACAACGCCCGCTAATTCCTTAAAACCGAAGCTGAAAATCTGAGGACTGAATTGATTTGTGGCCAATAAAGGAATGTCAAGTATAAAAAGTGACAGAGGAATCAGTGTTCGAACGGAGAACGACAATAAAATTGGAATTAGCAAAGTTGATTTCACTATCTTGTCGGGGGAACTTTTTTAATGTTTTTCATGAATTAATGGTACAATTGGAATTAGCAAAGATGATTTCACAATCTTTGCGTGCGAAATTTTTTCGTGAATTACAGGGAATTAGCTTCTTTCATACATGAGTCATGTTTATGGGGGGGGGGGGGGGGGTATTATATACAAAGCAACAAGCAAATGCTAGCGTATAGAAAAGGGGAGATATAGGGGGCTACTAATTACACACTACACGACAGATACGAAAAACATGCAGGCAGCGCGAAAGAAATAGTATGTACTCACCACCGGATCTCTAATTCTACTGAAATGACGGATACTTAAATGTCGCGAAGCGCAACTGCACGACTCCCCACAAAACGCATCGACATGTAAACAAAGTATATATACGCGACCACCGATCGCGCGGATCTGACCGTCAAATGTACTTGAAGAAAACCAGGCCCGAGCGAACCCTCGAAACGAGAAACGAAAAGAATAGATAGGGATTCGTAAAGTAGTACGAAAAATTCTGAAAGGAGAAAAATCGAAGACAAGGCTAAAAGAAATAACAGCAAGGCAATGGTGACAGTACCGAACTGCCACAGATGCATTTACCAGTTACCTTTCTCTCCTATTCTTGTACAATTCCTTTATACCAATTTACACATTTTAGTGTACAACATGTATCGCGATGTTAGCTTTGCATAACCAATTGTTTACATTTCCCTCCCGATGGAAGAGACCACCACTTTCCCGTAGTTTCCATCGAGCGGTAGCGTGCACGCTGCGCGTAATTAATTTGTAAATAGTGCGTGATTCTTTGTCGCAACTTGATATAATTATCGAAAAATCTCCTCCTCGAGGCCTTCTCCTCGGTCCTCGAGAAGGCTCCTACAGCGTCCATGCTACTGGCCAAGAGTGGATTCTAATTTTAACAAAGTTCACCAATTTACAGTATCAAAATATTCATCTTTTAATAAAAAAAATTAATTTTAAGGTTGGAAAAATAGAAATAGCTCGAATAAAAAGTAGGGAAATTTAAAATGAAAACAAGAAATTATGAATGTACATTTTTCTTTGTTAAAGAAGTTACAGAAGAACTGTATTTAACTTTTTTTCATGTAGAATTTAGTTCGTATATCTGAAACATCGAAGAACCATAACGGGTGGTAATTATCATTTTTCGTCATCTAATCGGATCTTAAGACAATATAAAATTTAAATATAAAGTTTCATTGAAATCCATTTTGCCGTTTAAACGTAATCGTGTTAACAAATATATGAGATATTTAAAAAAAAGCTCTTTTCTAAATAGTCAAAACGTGATCATGAGGTCTTAAAACGTGGTTTCCGTAACAAAACTTTTTGCAAATTTTTTTTCATTACAAGAGTATTATACATAGTATGTCAGAAAGTGAAAAGTGTATCTCGAGGCATTCAAGAAGATCGCGCACGGCTGCGTGTCGCTTGCTCCCCACCTTGAATCACAGCGTTTTAAGAGCGAGAGAGAAAGACACACATTCGTTTTCTCTCTCGTCTTTCCCGACGTTGTCCGAAGCGCCGAGCTCACGGATACGCAGCTCCGGCGTAGTGTGCATGCGTGGTGGGGGAAATTCTCGAGAGATCCCGTCCCGAATCTGGCACCAGTGCTGCGGGGGCCCAGACGCGCGGCGGGAGAAAGGAGGCGTTGGCTCCGAAAATCGGCCGCTGCGTTCACTTAAATCCCAGGCCTGATTTATATTATTATCTTCTATTTATTGTGATTTATTTTATGTATTTTCTCTTCTTTTTTTGTGATTTATATTATTATCTTCTATTTTTGTGATGTATTTGTTGTATATTTTCTTCTATTTTTGTGTGATTTATATTATTATCTTCTATTTTTTGTGATTTATTTGATTTTCATGTACTTGGCGTAATTTTTTTACTGTTTTGAAGTTTTTTTATAAAGATCTCACTTCTTTTTACAAAGATAATTTGCATAGGGAATGACATCAGATCATTTTTAATATTATATATCATTATCTTCTATTTTTTTGCGATTTATTTTTAGATAATACTCTTTTCAGTCCTCGACTTTTTCATGTACTTGGCGTATTTTTTTTACTTTTTTGAAGTTTTTTATGAGGATCTCACTTCTTTTTACAAAGATAATTGGCATAGGGAATGACTTCAGATAATTTTTAATATTATTTTATATAATTTACAAATTATCACGGGACAGATTTAAGGATAAACTCCATAAATTCTATGTAAGTTTAGCAACTACGAAAAGAAACCATGTGCACCGCATTGCCAATGTATATGTATTATATGTATGGTACTTGCTGTACAATACATGGTGCGCGAAGCAGCTTATGGAGCTGAAAGCAGCTTTGGCGCTGAACGTATTTAACATTAATATGTTGAAATAATTCTCTTCGTCTGCATCGTTAACTGAAAAATAGGACACCTTTACTAATTATTTATAAATTATCACACGTGCTCATATGTCAAGATCATTGAATCATTGAATGAATAAATACGTATGGAAAACCCTATCTGAAAATACCTGAAAATTTGTGCGTACATAGTCCGACGTAGATCACACTGCATCATCTTCTGCTTTGATTATCTGTAAATACATATAAAGCCACATTTTATTTAGTCGTATAAGTTTAATGATTCCCTTACGGGGTACATCCACGAACCCCGTTCCGCCTTACAATTCTCCTCTTTTCTTTTCCTCTCTGCCTCTCGCCTCCTCCCCATATTGTCCTAAACAACGCTTCGCCTCGCTCTTACGCTTCGCCACCTCTGTCTCGTGTCTCTCCTTCCTCATCGCGCTCCATACCCCCGCACACATCCCTCCACTCTCTCCCTCTCATTCTTGGGACCTCCGCTTTCGCCGTACTTCTCATCCATCCAAATTCTTCCTCACTCCCCCCCCCCTTTTTTGTTCTTTCCATCCGTCTCTTCATCCATACCTCTCCCTTCCCGCTTTCATCCATGACCCTCCTCACTTTAACCATCATCCCCTCCCCCTCATCCTCTTCTCCCTCGCACCTCATCAAAACATGCTCGCAGTCCTCTACCTCTTCTCCACACGCCCTGCACATGTTGTCCTCCTTTCCTAGCCAATATTTCCCCCCTCTCGTTTCGTTTCCAAGCCTGAATCTGACCACTCTTCTCCACCTTTCCCCCTTCCACCCTGCCTCCAGGTATTCTGGTGACCCCTCAACCCTTATTACCTTGTACCAACTATTGTACTCTGACTTCACTATCCTTTCTCATCTTTCCATCATCTGGATCCTTCTCTCCTCTCTCCATTCTTTCTAACATCTCCTCTGTACATCCGACCTCCTTTGCCTTCACGCCCTTCCCTTCCAAGTACACTTCCAAGTTTCTCTCTCCCACTCGGAGTTCCCCGCTCCCCTGCATGCCCTGTCCTCTATCTCCTTCAGACATCAGCCTACTCATACCCCGCCCTTCCCGCTCCTCACCCTCTCCTCGTACCTCCATGCCCTCCTCACCGCTCTTAACCTCATCATCTCCCTTTTTAACTCCTCTCTCATCATGTACCCCGGTGTACATGCGTCCAACCCCATCACCCACCTCAAGAAGCGTTCATGAAGCCTCTCCACTCTTTCCCTCTCCTTTCACCCCCATATCTCCACCCCGTACCCTGCCACCGTCCACACCAGTGTGTCAAACAACCATACCCACCTCCTCCAGTTGCCCCCGAAGAACCTTTTCCCCATGCCCCATACTACCCGCATTGCCCCCGCTGCCTTCCTTTCCCTCTCTCTCACCTGCGCCTCTTGTTTTCCGTTCCTCTGGAGCTTGTACCCCAGGTACACATATTCCCTCGTCTCTTCGTTTTCCCTGTCCCCCCATTTCCAGTTCCTGTCTTTTCTCTTCCCACCTCCTTTCCCCAAACCCATCACCTTCGACTTCCCCACGTTCAGGTCGAGATCCTCCTCCCTTAAATACTTTCTGAACTGCTCCATCATCAGCCTTAGACCCCCCTCGTGTTGCGCTAGGAGCACAATGTCGTCTGCGTAAGACAGGCTATATAGCTTTCTTCCTGCAATCGCCATACCTCCTTTCCCTCTCCTTTTCATCCTCTCTTCCAAATCCGCTATCAGTAGGTGAGAAGAGTTTGCTGCTTAAGGAGCAGCCCTGCCTCACCCCTCTCGCCGCCCAGAAGCACACCCCCTCCTCCCCCACTCCTGACCCTGCTCTTCGTCTCCCCATATACCTCCCTTATTCTACTCCGCAGCCCTTTGCTCACCACCCCTCTTTTCCAGCACCTTCCTGTTAACCGAGTCGAAGGCCGCCTTCAGGCCGATGAAGAAGGCGAACATCTTTCCTTTGTCCTTGGACACCTCCCTGTTGACCAGGTAGTTCAGGACGTACACGTGATCCAAGGTGCTCCTACCTTCCCTGTATGCCGCCTGATTCTCCGGCAGTATGTTCCCCTCCTCCATCCCCACGGCCAGCCTTCTTTCGATTATCCTAGTATACACCTTATATCCCACTCCCAACAACGTGATCCCCCTATATTCGTCCACCTTTCTCCCCTCCCCTTTTTCCGTAGCGGCACTATTATCCTCGTCTTCCAGTCCTCAGGCCATCCCCCCCTCTCCACACCTTGTCGCATATCGCCCACATACACTTTCTGAGACGCTGACCCCCATACCTCAGTACCTCTGCTTCTATACCGCCCCCCCTGCGGCTTTATTCACCTTCAGGCTCCTTATCGCCTCCTCTACCTATTCCATTCCCACATCCTCCGCTTCCCCTTCTTCCCTCTCCTCGCACACCCCTTCCCGCAACCTCCAATCCGTACCCTCTAAAAGGCCCATGAAATACTCCCTCCATTCTTCCGCCTTGATCCCCTCACAGATCCCTTTCCTCCTTTTCCTGTTCCTGCTCAGTAATTCCCATACCTCCCTCTCCGACCTCACCCTCCCCACCATTTTCATGAATTCCTCAGCACTTTTCTTTTTTTTCTCCTCGCACATCCTGTGGTATTGTCCTCTCTCTCTCTCTCTCTCTCTCCTGTACTCCTCTCTCCCCCTCCTCCTTTCCTCCACCTTCTCAGCGCTCTCCTGACCTCCTCCTTTTTCACCTTGCATTCCCCATCCCACCACCCCTTCTAATTCCCTCCCCCGTTTTCCTTCCCTAGGGCCTCTCTTGTTTCCTCAACCTTTCCCGCTAGCTCTTCCACCATTTCGTCTGTTCCTCCCTCCTTAAGCTCCCACCCTGCATCTCCTTTCTGAACCTTCCTATTCCCTCCTCCGTCCACTCCCATCTCTTCCTCCTCCCTGTCCTCCCTTGCTGTCTCCCTCCTTCACTCCTGCCCTCCCCTTTGATCTCAATTACCAGCGGATGATGGTCTGAGTCCACGTTGTCCCCCACCCACATTCCCTCCACCTCCTCCTTTACTTTCCTTCCTCCCATCACATAATCTATAACTGTGTGTCCCATTGCCCCCGTGAACGTCAGCTCCCCTTCCTCATCCCCCTTTATCGCCCCGTTATATATTACCCACCCCATCTCCCCGATCGTTTCTATCAACTTTTCACCGTCTTTGTTCACGTTTTTGTCCTTAGACCTCCTGAGCTCCTCCTCATCCTCTATACCCCCCCCCCCCTTTCACCAGTCCTAGCATTCCAGTCTCCGCCCACTAACACCAGTTCCCCATTTGTGATCTCCCCCAGCCCTTAATGCACTCACATTTCCTTTCCAGATCCCCATTTACGTAGACCCCCACCACCCTTCACACTCTTTTCCCTATCTTTACCCTTTTCATCATCACGCCCTCCCTCCTTTCCTCTCCCACTTCCCTCCCCTCCTCCACTTCCCTCCCCTCCCTCACTTTCATCAGCATCCCTCACTCGCCCTACCTTTTTTGTTGACCCTCCTCGCTCCCTGCCAGTCCCACCTGTACCCCCTCGGCAGCTTTTTCTTTAGTCCCTCCCATCCTTTCTCCTCCACCCATGTCTCCATCAGACACACAATGTCCTATTCCTTTAACCCCCTCCAAAAGTCCGCGTCCTGCCTCCTTATCCCTGCCACATTCCAGAAACATATCTTCACCTTTCCCCCTCCACCTCCACGACTCACTTTTTTACTCCCCTTCCCCCCTGCCCGTTTCCCATATTCTCCTTCGCCTCCTTTGAATCTCTACCCCCACTCGTACCTTCCCTAAAGCCCCCTTCCCTTTCGTCCCATAACTTACATGTACCTTCCACCCACAACTTCATATATCCTACCCTTACCCTTTTCCCTTTCCTTCTACTCCTTCTCCGCTTCCCTATTAACCATCCACTCAGCCCTTCTCTCCTCTTCCGTGTAGTTATCTCCAATCCTTTCTCTCCTCCCCCCTAACTTCTTCCTCTCCTGCATTACCTTCCTTTTCTGCTCCTCGCTTCCCAATTTCCCCCATACCATTTCCCTCCCCTCTTTATCCCTCCTGGCTAAGCTTCTCACGTCCTTTACCTCCACCGTGACCCCAATTTCTTCCATCACCTTCTCTAGCCCCTCCCTGACCCCTGTCTTCCCTCCCCTTCTACTCTCAGGCCCCTCACTATAATGTTGTTCCTCCTTCGTTCCCTTTCCTACAAGTCCACTGCCCACTCCAACCTCTCTAGCTTCTCTTTCCAACCCTCTCCCGCCCCCTTTTCACCCCTTTTTTCTAGTGCCTCCATCCTCTTCTCCATCCCCTCCAACTTCTTTTCCTTCACCACCATTCTGTCCATCCTTCCCTCAACCTCCTCAATCCTTCTGCCCAACTCTTCCCTATCCTCTTCTGCTTTCCTGCTCATGTCTTCTATCATCCTTTTCACCTCCCTCATTTCCTCTCTCGCACCCTTCAACTCCTCTCTGGTTTCTCTCATCTCGTCCCTCAGCCCCCTCACTTCCTCCCATAGCTCGAACAACACAGCCATCATCTCATCCCCTTCCCCTTCTGCCGGTGATCTCATCGTCTTCGCACTCCTTTTAAACACCTCTGTCGATTCCCCTTTAACGGCCTATCTTTCCTTTTCACTCTCCACAGACTCTCCATGCTGTCCGTTATTCTGCTCGTCCTTTCCCTTCCTAACCTATCTGCATTTGTCGGCCTTTCTTTCTTTGCCGTCTCACTTTTCCCTTCACCATCCACTCCTGCCATTCTCTCGCTCTTCTTTACCTTATCTCCGTTCCTTCCTTACCGATCCCCCTGCTTCTTCCTGTAACTACTCTTTCTCACCTGCAGGTGCCCGCTATCTTTCCTTTCCTCCTTTTCCACTATCCCGCCTTTCCTTGGCGACTCTCCATAACCTCACTTTCTCATCCCCTGTTTCTCGTCGCCCTTTCACCTCACCCTTTCCTGCCCTCCCGTACCTACTCTACTCCCTACCTCCCTTGCGCCTACCTCTCTCGTACCCTACCGTCCTAGCCCTTGCCTACCCTGACACTACACTTTATCACTTGTATCTCCCTCATTCACACTCACTCGCTGCACACTCTCTAGCCACCGGAAACGGAAGTCCGCCACATTTTAATTATATACAACTTAACGTAAAACTTATTATTTATAGAAATAGAGTGGTCTTTTGCTATAGTGAGTGTTGAGACTAAATAATATGTCCGAAAGAAGTGAGAGCGTATGGTAGAAAGTCTTGTTGCAGGAAATTTAAATGCTAATGGTAATAATTCAGCGAAAATGAACGAGGAGATCCAATATTTTTAACGCACAATTTATTGGTGTTGGAATAAAACTAATTTACTATGTTTATTGGTGAATTGAAATAATGGGAATCTAAAAAATTAATGAATAGCATGGCAACTACTGTGGATTTTATTATATAAAGTATTACGAATGTCTTTCACAAAAGATTGAAAAGTATCAAGGGTGATGTGTTTTCAGCGTACTTTCTTCACTAATGTGACTTGCTTTTCATTGCAAGCAGTCCAGTATAATCTATTTTCTTAATAATTCTTAATGCTATGTCTTTAGACAAATTTTATCGATTTACCTTACTTGACAAATTTCCAGAAACTTGTGCGAAACAAGATGCTCTGTCTATCTATCTCATCTTCTCCGGACAACCTCCACACTTGGGCATTCCCTTCATTTCTATCCACCCAAGCCTGTGCGTCCCCTTCAATTCTACTATCCAAGCCTGTGCGTCCCCTTCATTTTTATCGAAGTCCTGTGCGTCCACTCCATTTCTATAATATAATAAGCTTTACATAAAAGCTCTAAATTGCTGATATACAAATACAAATATCTGGCAATTTAAATGCAATACAATTTTTTACTACAATATATTATTTATTTTGTATATGCATGGTACAAATTTCTAGAAACTTATGCGAAAGAAGATGCTTCTCTGTCGAAATTTCTCCGGACAACTTCCAAGTCTACGACTCTACATAAGAAATCTATTAAATAAATTTGGCGACTTACCTTGTTAATTGAGTCAATAATTCAGTCTCCTATTTAGTGTAATTAGTGTAAAAACTCCTGACATTTCAAATTTAGACCACTTACATTATTTGACACTTGGGAGGTTAAGATTGATAGGTTATAAAGTTCAATGATATATTTAAAAAAAATAGGTATGTACAATGACGGACGAGGATCCCTGCCGAATAATCCCGAGAGTCAACGAACGAAGAACGAAACATGTGTTAGTTTCGTTTTGGCTGAAGGTGTGCGTGTACCGCGTAATATACGTCAGGCATGGAACTAAAGTGAACACAGCGGCCGTTTTTCGGAGGCAACGCCTCCTTTCTCCCGCCGCGCGTCTTCGCCCCCGCGGCGGGCCTAGGTTCGTGGAGCGCCTCAGGCCCGTACCATATGAACCGCGCGTGGCGCATTGGGGCGACATTGTATGAATAGGTTTCCACATCGACTCAGAGAGCACGATTGTCGATGCGTTTTTGTTTTGTCAATGCGCCACGCGCGGTTCATATGGTACGGGTCTGAGGCGCTCGAAGCTCCTGGGCCCACCGCGGGGGCAAAGACGCGCGGCGGGAGAAAGGAGGCGTTGCCTCCGAAAAACCGCCGCTGCGTTCACTTTAGTTCCATGCCTGATATACGTATTATGGTTGACGAAAAATTTCTTGGAAAATCAGAAGAAAAATCTTACCGTTTCCGACTGATCCATCAGACAATATTACGATATCTCTGTCATGCGTGAACCGATTTTATTGAAATTGGTCTTATTCGAAAGCTGATATGCGGTTTACATGACAAAAATGCCTTGGAATTTAGAAGATATTGTAGACGTAATGAGATATTAATGAAATAAATGTCAGGTTAGATTGGATTGGCCGGGCGACGAGTAAATGATAGCGGTAGCGACATGTACAGGGTGTGATGTACTTGGCGTCGAGACGCTACCGCGTCTCTACATACGCGCATAGTGCGAACCTCTATATTCAAACGCTATTATCAAAAAAGTGGTTGGAAGCATGAAAAACTTATATATACAGTAATTGTAGAAAATTTAATGCTCTTTTAATATTATTTGAACAAAATTTCGATAGGGCTAACCAATTTAGAGAAATTCTTTGAATCCAAACTATTGATGAATTCTAAACTTTAAGCCCTAGTCGGCACCATTTCCTATTATCCGATTGCAATAAACTTTTTCAGGAACTATTTTTTTATCAAATGGCACCGCTCTAGGGGGTGAGAACAAAGAAATACAAAAAAAATTCAACACGTATAAATAAGGGCCACCCTAAGGTACGTATATTATTTGAGTGGATTTGCGAGACCTCCACCTTACCAGTTTTGTTCCATTTCCCACCTCACCAGTGTCGGGTTAAGTCCTGGTGAAGAGTTAACTCGTTTCGTCCAAATCGAAAGCGTTTTCAAGTGACGAGTTAACTCGCCTGCACCCTTTGACCGCTCAATCCATTTCGAAGTAATTATTCATTTTTACTGTGCCGACAGTTAACTGGCACTGCAGACTCAGAATACAAGACGAAGGACTACGGGAGCATTTTGGAAAAATGGTCGACAGACGGCACCGTTACGGTGGGGTACAATCTGGTTGGAATGCCGATACCAGACGTTGGTTTAAAATGTGAATTATGCTACAATCCAAAGACGGCTGACAAGGGCTTCAAAATTGGGACCACATGTGCAAAAGAGAAAGTCAACGCACTTTGTTCTATCTGTTAGTTGTTTATAATACTTACATTATTCAGAATTGAACGGGAGGAAGTGATCATGATTTTAGGATTCAGAATTTCAGGAGTGTTACTATGAATGACAAAATGAATTCACCACTTGTTTCTTGAAACACGAAATTGAAATTTTATTTCACTCTGCGTTTCGGATAGAACTTGTTCGCGTCCAACGAATTCCAAAATGTTACCATTTTTCAGCATATTAAGTTCAATTTGTTACAAGTATATAAGTATACTGGGTGTCAGAACAATTCATTTTCATCTCTATAAATTGAAATGTTTAAATATCAAGAATAGAAATATCTTGAATATTTCATCGAATACATATATCACTTTGCACGAGTTGTTTGGAGAACATTGTTATTAAAATTATTTTATTTTTAGAAGATACATTTTTTTAGTTATTATTTGCTTTCTTCTATTATTGTAGATATAAGATTATTTCATTTAGTGATTCCCCATAGCATGTGATTCTCTGCATATGTATATTGAGTATTAGATTAAAGTTTCTGTGGATGGCATTGAACCTTATTCAAAGTGATAATATTAAAATACCACAGAACATATTTAATCCTCATTAATCATATCAAACTCGAAATGGTCTGTAAGGAAATTTAAAATTAGATTCAAGTAGTCAAAGTGCATGTCTTTTATGTTTCGCGTGATAGATATATGTACTACGTACAGTAGCTAATGATGGTCAATAGTAGCTATATTACATTTTTTTTACAAATGCTATTTAATATCAGAACAACTCTACTCGAAGAAAAGAGCGAGGTGATAAAAATAATGAAAATAGTGGAACCAATCCTATTTTCTATTAAAATGTATTGGCTGTCAAATTTTCTATAGAAAATGGGATTATTATATGTATTAATTTTGGTGAAAAAATATAAACACATACTTTCGTCTTCATAACCCTCCGTGTTGCACGTTTATCAACAACTGAACAATTAATTTCTCGTTCACAGTTTTCCAATTTGTCCAATATCATAATCAAGAGACACGATGGTGTCTCGCGCCAAGTATCAAGAGACACGATGGTGTCTCGCGCCAAGTATCAAGAGACACGACGGTGTCTCGCGCCAAGTATCAAGAGACACGGTGTTGAAACTGTTTATTTTATAAAGTAGTTTATTTATAAAGTAACTTATGGTTAAGAATACAAGGTATACAAAGAAAATACTGTGAGGTAATAGAACAAAAGGTACGTGCGCTGGAAAACGCATATATATAAGTTACTTTATAAATAAACTACTTTATATATATATGCGTCTTCCAGCGCACGTACCTTTTGTTCTATTACCTCACAGTATTTTCTTTATGTATTTTTTCTATATTTTCGTTATGTATATATATATATATATATATATATATATATATATGTTGCTCTCTCTCTATATATATATATATATAGAGAGAGAGAGAGAGAGAGAGATGGTGTTGCGATATGGTTTTCTCGTTGCAGATTAGAATCTCAACACAACCTCTTAATCTGAAACGAAAAAATAAAAAACATCGAAAGAACTTGGCGAATTATTCCATGCAATTTTTTACGCTCATGCCCTTAATGCATTTCTCATGCTTGGTGCTTCCTAAAGCCTTCGTAAGAACATCAGCCACCATATCCTCACTCGGCATGTACATTAGCTGAATCCGCCCCTCATATACGGCATCTCGAATGTAATGGTATCTGATGTCAATATGCTTGCTTCGATTATGGAACATTGCATTCTTTGCCATCTTGATTGCACTCTGATTGTCGGTATTCAGTGTCACTTGCAATTCTTTAATATGCAATATTTCCGATAATAGTCTTTTCAAATAGACAGCTTCCCTTGAAGCATCCGATGCAGCCATATCTTCTGCTTCTGAGGAGGATAATGCCACAGTCTTTTGTTTACGACTTTCCTATGAGATCGGTCCCTGGGCTAACTTAAAAATAAACCCAGTATAGGATTTTCTATCTTGAGGGTCCTGTCCCCAATTTGCATCAACATATCCATGAAGATTTATTTTACTTTCTTTCGTATATATTAATCTGTAACTTATAGTTGTTTTTAGATAACGAAAAACTCTCTTAACGTAGTTCCAATGTTCATTAGTATGATTATTGTTAAATTGACTTAGGACGCTGGTCACGTGGGCAATATCAGGACGCGTACCCACGGCCAAATACATAAGACTTCCAATTGCATTCCTGAACGCTCTCATCACTCGATCCAACAATCGACAGTTTAACCTCCATTGGAATGGATACACTCTTGGCATCAGTAAGGCCAAATTTCTTCAAAATAGTCTGAATATACTCTTCCTGGTCAATACATATCGTTGCATTCTTTTGATCTCTAGTGATCCTCATTCCTAAGCATTGTTGTGCTTCTCCAAGATCTTTTATTTTGAATCTTGTTTCTAATTCTTTAAACAATTTATTTTTTTTCTTTGTTGTTGTGAAAAATATAAAAAATCATCCACATAAAGTACTATTATCACAACAGTTTTACCTTTCTTTTTAAAGAAAATACATTTCTCTAATTTGGATCTCTTGTACCCGATCTCCTTTAGAACTTCATTTACCTTTCTATTCCACGCTCTAGAGGATTATTTAAGTACATAGATAGCCTTATCCAACAAACTGACCTTTTCTTCTCCTCCTTTTTTAATGAAACTCTCTTGTAGTTTACAATGTAAAAAAGCTGTGGTTACATCGAAATGATCAATTGTAAAATCACATTGAACAGAAAGAGCAACCAGCATTCTGAGTGATTGGATTCTCGCAACCGGGGAGAGAGTTTCGAAATAATCAACTCCGTAAGACTGCGAAAAACCAGTGGCTACTAATCGTGCTTTATAGTGCATTGTGTCATTTTGATCCTTTTTTATTTTATATATCCATTTGCATTGCATAATTTTTGCATTCTTTGGCCTTTCGACTAGCTTCCATACTTTGTTTTCAATCAGGGAACTATATTCCACCTCCATGGCTTGTAACCACTCTGCCTTGTCAGGACTGAAAAAACTTCTTTTACTGTTTGTGGTTCTCTGTAGTGTGTAATCATTATTGCTTGACAGGACGTATCATAGTCTTGTAGCCATTTTGGCGGATGCCGTACGCGATCCGGCCTATTGTTTGTATTTACATTATTAACATTTTCTTGCTCAGCAACTCTTGAATCATCAGCATTTTCATACGGAGCATAACTGTCAGTCTCTGAAGATTCAACAGAGGAGGTTGAGGAACCTTCATCATCCAATTCTACACTTGTTCAACCGTCGAATTATTTTGTGCAGCGTTATGCTGAACATGAGTGGATAAATCAATATTCAAGTCCCCTTCTGGATCCTGTGAGACAACTGGATTGCCAGCACACATACTGTCCTCAAGGAATACAATATCACGGCTCGTTGTTATCTTATCTGGTTGACTTGGATGCACCAATCTATAGCCCTTTGTAGACTCATAATATCCCACCATGATTAGTTCTTCCAACTTGGAGTCGAGTTTATGATTTAATACTTTTGGAATATGAGCATAGGCCTTGTATCCAAAAACTCTGAGATGACTAAGATTAACCTTAGATCCAGACCATAATGCCTCAGGAACTTTACCCTTTTTGGCATTAGTACGGCTCCGGTTATTTAGGTAGACAGCCGTTAATACTGCCTCGACCCAATATTTCTTATCTAGGTTCGCATCGTCCAACATGGCCCTAGCTTTCTCAATTATTGTGCGGTTCAGTCTTTCACTAACGCCATTTTGTTCCGGCGTATACGGAACAGTCGTTTCATGAATAATCCCCGCCTTCCTGAGAAAACAATCAAATTCATTATTGCAATATTCCGTTCCACAGTCAGATCTAAATCTTTTTATTTTTAATCCAGTTTGATTTTCCACTAGCGCCTTAAACTCCTTAAACCTTGAAAAAGTTTCATTCTTTGCCTTTAGAAGATAACAGAACGCCTTTCTTGTAAAATCATCTGTGAAGGTTAGCATATAACGCACTACACCCCAAGAAGTTTCAGTCATTGGTCCACAGATATATGTGTGAATCAACTCCAGCTTCCTAATTGTTTGTTTAGCCTGTCCTTTTGGAAAAACACTCCTTGTTTGTTTTCCTTTTATACATGGAATACATCCTTCAAATTTCCCTTTTTGGAAATTTATTCCTCTAGCTGGATCCCTTTCGAGCATCAATAAGCTTCTGATATTGAGGTGTCCCAGACGTCTGTGCCACCTTTCCTGCGATACCTGATTTGCACTGATTAATGCAACACATCCCTTATCATCAATAGATTCAATGCTATCAAGACTGTGTGCTTTCTTCCTTTGACTTAATTTATAAACTCCATTGATTTTAGCACCAACTAATTTTACTCTGTCATCGACTTCAACCTCATTTGTGTTGAAAATTTGAACACCTTTATTATCAAACACAAGTGTGTGGTGCTTTTAGGCTATGTTTGCTGCTGATAAAAGATTTGCAGCAGCCTGTGGTGCATAGTTGACATCAACTATTGTGCAGGGAACACCCTCGTCACCGAGTTCTACTTCAACGCTACCAACACCCCTTGTTGACAGGGTCTCGTTGTTGGCAACGTAAAAATAGCAGGAAACATCACTTTTGAAATTCTCCATCCAGTCTCTACGTATACTGAGATGACCACTAGAACATAAATCCAGATACCAATCTTCATTATTAATGTTACCTACACCACAAGCAGTTGCAGTGAATAACACAGGCTTTTTGTATCGCTCTCAGGTTTGCTGATCTGTTTATTGCCCTTCAAAGAATCAGCTTGTTCAGTTTTATTATTCTTCTTTTTACTTAGAAATTTCGGGCACTTTGGTCGAATATGCCCTTCTTGTTTGCATTCATGGCATACAATTTTTTAATTTTTTGATGGAAATGAGGAATGTTTGCCTTTTAAAAGAAGTGCCGTATCAGTACGTTTTAATTCTCTACGACATTTCTCTTTCAATAGTAATTTCTGCACCTCTTCACTCTTAACTTTAGTGTGAGTTGCTGCGAACCCACTGATCAAGGATTCAAATGAATCTGTTAGTCCTGTTATGGATTGAGAGACGGAAAAGAGTTTCTTTCCAGTGATATATGTATTTAATCAACACAAACAGAGTTCGTACAGAAATGACAATGAGTACACGCGTTAACGTTTACACGGAGGAAAAGACTGACCCCCTTTCCTAGGAGCTCTGTCCTTTTTATCCCTTGTTAGGACAAGGGCTGTGGCGTGGCTCACGTGACTTTATAAAACTGGGGGGTCCGGTGTCTCCTGGAAAAAGGAGAAAGCACGTGCAGGCCACCTTAAACCAAACAGCTGCTGCACATGCCTACCTCCAGGGGTGCGTTGGCGTAGGTCGGTCAGTGCCACATGACGACTGTTCGGGTGGGCTGAGAAGTGTTAGGTAGCGTTTTCGAGTGTTTCGGACAGTGTCACATAACAACCCCCCCCCCCCCGACCTAGACAAAACCTATTCGTTTTTAAATTAAGAGTAGGTTTTAACAGGTAACGCCGACGGTGGTGAAGTTTCGCTTCGGCTTGTATGTGACGCGGGAAGAAGCAGTGTTGTACGAAGGTGGTGCCTCTTCAAAGGTTACCTGACGAGGTGCTGCTGTCTCCTCCGTCACAAGAGATCTTCCGTCACGTGGCACACCTGCGGTGTTTCCTCGAGAGCCAACTTGATTGATACTTTCTCGGTTGAAGCAGTTATTGTAAATAATGGCGCACGGTTTGGTGGTACAAAAGCTAATTAGTAATTAGAAGAGTTTTTGTTGCAATACGTAGGCAAGGATCCTGAGCTACCGTACTGTACTTTGGAATGTGTCTCTGGCACAGTCGTTTATCATTGTACTTAATACATGCATCTAATTCTATTTTGCTGCTTGGCATAAAGGAGTGAGTTTGTGCTTCTAGGATTATCTAGAGACGCGGTAGCGTCTCGACGCCAAGTACATGAAAGACACCCTGTATACAAGAAAGACACCCTGTATAAAACAGACTGTATAAATGTCGATCGATTGCCCCTGCCGTTTATCCATGTTCCGAGACCCTGCATATATATGTCGACTGTCGCTACCGCTATCCTTTACTCGTCGCCAGGCTATTCTGACACTTATTTCAATAATATCTCATCACCCCTGCAATATTTTTTAAATTTAAACGCATTTTTCTTATGTAAACCGCATATAAGCTTTCGAATAAGACCAATTCCAAAAAAATCGGTCGACGCATGCTAGAGATATCGTAATATCGTCTCATGAAATTGTCAGAAATAAGAGAAAATTTTTCTTCTTCAGTCGAAAATTTGTCGTCGTCGACATAATACGTATACACACACACACCTATCAGTTTCGCACACATGTTTCGTTCGTCGACTCTCGGGATCATTCCGCAGAGTATATATCCTTATATATACCCTTATACTCTTATATACCTACCCTTATACCCTTACACCCTTATATACCGTTATACCCTTATACCCTTATATTCATATATATTCCCTTACACCCTTATACTCTTATATATACACCCTTCTATACCTTTATAACTTTACACCCTTATACAGCGTGTCCCAGAATTGATGTACATCCCGGAACACGCAATATCCTGATGGAAAAAGACATCGAAAAGTCCTTAACCGTTTTGGGATCCGGGGTTTCGTTTTCGAGATATTAAGAAAAAACCCCGACCAATCAGAGCGCGAGCCTTCCGCTGGAGCTCCCGCGCTAGCGTGGCCGCGCGCCGGGCCGCGCCGCGACTACGAACAAGCAGGCGCGGCATGCATCGAAGGAAATTGCGTAGAATGGCAAATGAAAAAGACTTAACAAAAAAATCTAACCTTTTGCCATGGTTTGTTTGCCATTTAAAGTGAATAATGAGTAAAGGATAAATGGATGAAAATCATGTGTAACGTAAAAGGACGAATACACAGTTGTTTTTTTAGAAGATTGGAAAATAATAATTATTTGGAGTGAGAGGATAAAGAACATGTAAATTTCCTTTTTTAATACCGTACAAACGAAAAGGTAATGCAACAGGGAACGAGCGAAAAGTGATCGTAGTTCGTTATTGTGATAAAAATCCATAGTTCAATAACGTCCAACACTGTTGTTGATAATGAATAACTCCGTTTAAAAACTGCGAAAAAAATTTACGTACGGAAATTTGGAGAATTATCACCGGAAATTAGCCATAACCTGCGTTAAATTTAAAAAATAATAGTCGCCAATAATGTACCCAAAACTCACCCTTTCGGAAATTCACCTGCAGCTTGAAAATCTGTGTCACTAGGTCACTGAACCGATCCTGGTCATCGACAGACGCGTCGAATGCACAGCTGATCTCAGGTACACGACGCCATCCAAAGTTAAAGGTCGCAACGTCAAGTGCGTCCGGGTTAATGTACCGAATATTCACTTCACTGCACGGCTACTAACACTGATCACTTAATTTATTTTTCATGGAACGTGTTGTTCCTACGTTATAAAAATTGGTGGAAATGAATTTTTACTTGGTGTTCGGAGCCGTGGGTATTTCCGCGCAAATTCTCACGCTGCAGCACTTGCGTCCTCGTTGTTCGGGGGGTGCAACCAGAACATCGCGTAATACTCTTAAGCAGAGAACATTTCTGCGACGTAATTGCTTGCTGACTGACAAGATTTTTTCCAAGCGACTTCTTCTACCCTCAAATAGTTTCTCTCGTGCCATTATGAGTTGACCCCCACCAGGCCAAGAGGCTTCAGGTAAAAAGAAGCCAGCATATTTTCGAAACACACGTGCTTCGCAGAAGTGCAACGAACGGACTATCGTGCACTTTTACAAAAGTCCGCGTTCCGTCCTTTTACTGCCAATGTACTCATTGCTTCGAGGTAGGCAGCAGACACCACGTGTTTCGGTTCGAAAGGGACGGAAGAGAAGAGAAACAGAAAGTCTTCGAGTTGCTATAAAGAAAAAAATCCTGTTTCCAGTTTCCATTTTCCGATACTCTGAGTTCACGTCTGCTACGAGGCGGAACCAACTAAGCCATAAATTACCCAAAACTGTAGGAAACCGTTGTCTACCGTCGACTAGTGGGACAGTACGGTCATAAACCGCGACCCTAGCGAAATGCTCTGCGTCGACGAATTCCGTGCGAGTGAAGCCTTGGGGAGGAGATACTGCTGTGAAGAGGACCTCTTTAGGACAGTGGCCGTTTGGGAGGGATGCACGTGGTGTCTGCTACCTACCTCGAAGGAATGGGTACATTAGCAGTAAAAGGACGGAACGCGGAGTTTTGTAAAAGTGCACGATAGTCCGTTCGTTGCACTTCTGCGAAGCACGTGTGTTTCGAAAATGTGCTGGCTTCATTCTACCTGAAGCCTCTTGGTCTGGTGGGGGGTCAACCCATAATGGAACGAGAGAAACTATTTGAGGGTAGAAGAAGTCGCTTCGTAAAAATCTTGTCAGTCAGCAAGCAATCACGTCGCAGAAATGTTCTCTGCTCAAGAGTATTACGCGATGTTCTGGTTGCACCCCCCCGAACAACGAGGACGCAAGTGCTGCAGCGTGAGAATTTGCGCGGAAATACCCACGGCTCCGAACGCCAAGTAAAAATTCATTTCCACCAATTTTTATAACGTAGGAACAACACGTTCCATGAAAAATAAATTAAGTGATCAGTGTTAGTAGCCGTGCAGTGAAGTGAATATTCGGTACGTTGACCTGGACGCACCTGACATTGCGACCCTTAACTTTCGGTAGTGTCGTATACCTGGGACCAGCTGTGCACTGAGCTCGTCCATCGATGACCAGGATCGGTTCAGTGACCATGTGATACAGATTTTCAAGCTGCAGGTGAATTTCCAACAAGGGTGAGTTTTAGTTACTTTATTGGTGATCATTCATTTTTAAATTTAACGCAAACGATGGCTTATTTCCGGCGATAATTCTCAAAATTCCCGTACGAAAATATTTATTCGGGCTTTTTAAACAGACTTATTCGTTATCACCAACAGTACTGGCCGTTATTGAATTACGGATTTTTATCACAATAACGAACTACTATTATTTTTCGTTAATTTCCTGTTACATTACCTTTTCGTGGCTACGTTATTAACACAAGAAAATTTACGTATTCCTTATCCTCCCACTTCAAATAATTATTATTGTCGAATCTTCTAAAAAAAACTGCGTATTCGTCTTTTTACGTTGCACGCGATTTTCATCCATTTATCCTTTATTCATTATTCACTTTAAATGACGAACAAACCATGACAACATGTTCGATTTTATTTGTTACGTCTTTTTCATTTGCCATTCTGTGCAATTTCCTTCGATGCATGCCGAGTTGCTTGTTCGCAGTCGCAGCGCGGCGCGCGGCCACGCTAGCGCGGGAACTCGGCCGCCAATCTCGGGCTCTGATTGGTCGGTGCTTTTTGTTAATATCTCGTTAACGAAACCTCGAAGAACATTTTCGCAAAGGAAAAAGTTGTTTGCTATCACCCCCCGAATCACCCCCTTTAAGGACCCGCAGCATATTTGGGACACCCTGTATACCCTTATATCCTTACATCCTTATGCCCTTACACCCTTATATACCCGTATACCCTTACACCCTCATACCTTTATATACCCTTATATACCGTTACACCTTTTACCATTTACCGTTATACCCTTACACCCTTTACCCTTGCACCCTTTACCCTTGCACCCTTTACCCTTGCACCCTTTACCCTTGCACCCTTTACCCTTGCACCCTTTACCCTTGCACCCTTTACCCTTGCACCCTTTACCCTTGCACCCTTTACCCTTGCACCCTTTACCCTTGCACCCTTTACCCTTGCACCCTTTACCCTTGCACCCTTTACCCTTGCACCCTTTACCCTTGCACCCTTTACCCTTGCACCCTTTACCCTTGCACCCTTTACCCTTGCACCCTTTACCCTTGCACCCTTTACCCTTGCACCCTTTACCCTTGCACCCTTTACCCTTGCACCCTTTACCCTTGCACCCTTTACCCTTGCACCCTTTACCCTTGCACCCTTTACCCTTGCACCCTTTACCCTTGCACCCTTTACCCTTGCACCCTTTACCCTTGCACCCTTTACCCTTGCACCCTTTACCCTTGCACCCTTTACCCTTGCACCCTTTACCCTTGCACCCTTTACCCTTGCACCCTTTACCCTTGCACCCTTTACCCTTGCACCCTTTACCCTTGCACCCTTTACCTTTTATACCTTTTATTATCCTTTACCCTTCTACCCTTATATATTTTCATATTTCACTGTTGAGCATCGGAAAATATTATTCGAGAAATTCGATTTTGAAAAAATGCAAATTTTCAACTTAGAACATCTTTTGAGTTCAAACAGTAATAGTTATTCGGTTGTTTGTTACATCAAATTATTCTATGAACTCTCGCGATTACAACGATATAAGTTATTATTGCATTATTAGACGCAACCCCAGACGCAACTTTTTCTCCTAGGCTGTTTCGAGTTTCGAAAATTTGATTTTTTGGCCCACCCTACTACCCATACCGACAAATGAAAAGCATATATGTATGTTTAATATTTAATATATATTCATATATTATTTATAAATAATTATTTATATTTTTTATAAATTACGGCCGCCACGACCGCGACCACGGCCCCGGCCACGGCACTGTGCCAGGACCAGCGCTTGGAGCGTGCTCGCTTGCGCGCGGAGGCTCCGAGCCTGTTCCCGCACCACCTGAAGGGCCGCCCAGTGCTGTTGCTGGGCCCTCACCCTCCAGCCACTCCTCTTGTGCCGCCGGGTTGCATATCTTTCTGTAATCAGTATAATAAAATAATTAGAGTCACTTTTATTTTATCTGTTATGTAAATAATTAATGCTCAAATCTGGTTCATTTATATGAAAATTTATCTTAATTTTTAAACTTGTTTCCATAAAATTCTGCAATGATTAATTTTCTACCAATTTTTTATTTAATTAAAGTATTAAGCATTAATACCATATGCCGTGGCCGGGCCTTGTGCAGGCTGCTGTGGCGGCGGCGGCGGCGGCGCGGTTGTTGTGGCTGCCAGTGGCAGCAGCGGCGCAGCGGCAAATGCCTGACCTCCCTTCATATAGGCTAAAGTGAACAATTTTTACATTGTTAAAAAATAAAAAGATATCCAATGAAACTATTAATTAAAAGTATGAAGAATTAATAATACCGTTTTCCGTGGCTGGAGTTTGCGGAGGCTGCTGTGGGACTGCCACCACGGCAGCCGATTGGCTGCCACTGGCAGTCGCCATTACAATATCGTCCTCAGAATCTAAAAAATAAATTAAAATAAATGTATATATACAATTTTTTTATTAATTAATTAATTCTTCTGTAAGTTTATCATAATAAAACTTACTAGACAGTAGGGCGGCCTCCTGTGTATTCTAAAAAAATAATAAACAATTAATTAGTAAAAAAAGATGAAAAGTTCCTAAAAGCGGCGTATGAAAGAAGAAAGAAAGTCATAAATTAACTATCAGTGGAAGTAGATAGTGTAGGAGCCGGAAAAAGGGAAAAGGGAAGTCGCCTCAACGGGACTCGAACCCGCGATCTCTAGAACCGTAGCGCGCTGGCCAGCCGCCTTAAGGTGGAGTCTCTCTTAAGGTGGCGGCCGCGGCTCAGCGGCCCATGCCGGCAGCCAGCCTCCGGCCGCGCGGCGTTCGGGGTCCCACTTTTGTTCAAGCGCACTTGAAAGGGTCTACGGCCAAGGATTCATACCTGCTTCAGGAATAAAATAATTTTTTATTCTTTATTATTTCGATATGTAAGTGACACCAATGGATTCCTTGTGTTTTTCCGATGTAAATCATATGAAATTTCATGAAAATCGGACTATTATGAACGAAGACAACTTGAAATGATATAAATTGAATCTGGAGAATCACCCTTTAGTGACGCACGTATTTTCTTTCATTGGCAATCATCCATATCTGGTGGTGAAAAACACATTTGCCCCAATATCTCGGAAAGTATACACCATAGAGAATAATCTGTTATGCAAAACTGATGTATTCTTTTAAAACGAATTCAGAATTCAGAATTTAAAAGTGCAGACCAATTTTTCGTTAATTATTATTTTAACAGATACGTTTAACAAGTTCGGTTTTTTAAATGAAACTATTTTTTTAGAGATCACTTGATAATGCGTTCCAAGACAAATTCAATAACCTATAATGTATACACCTTATTTCAACTGGTTTTCGAGATATTGCGCTTGCAAATTTAATGATTTTCCCCCAATCACAGAATCCGAGGGGGGGGGGGTACCACCCGGAGTTCATACAGTACAATGTTCCTTCTTTAAACTATTTTATATTTTCTATTTTAATATTTAAAGAAGAGAAAGTAATATGAAAATAATTGTTGTTGTAATTTAATTATGATACACACATTGGGAACACCCTTCCTTAAAGAGAGGGGACTTGCCCCCTGTGAATTCGGCGACGGAGGAGGAACCTTCTCCCTCTTGAAGAAATCGAGGGTGAAAACCTCGCATCTGGTTTCCAAAAATTATTGTGGCTGAACGGCCAGAGTACCTCGCCACATTTGTTTTTATAACCATATTGTCCCGCGCGGGGGTTAATAGCAGTACCTACGTCCAGGTACGAAGCCATCGTACGTACTACCCACCGAGAGACCAATATACGGATTAACCCATTGTGAGACTGAAGAATGCTTAAAATTATTACAGACGGCATAACATTCTTGACTGCCCTTTAGAAATGCTGGCAAACAGACTCTTTTAGTGACCTAAAAATACTTAAGGAGGTAAACACCCCACGTGACACGGGTAATGCTGCGCGCTGCATACCGACACAATCTGGCCCAAAACATGGGTTTGGGAAATTACGTTGTTTGTCCTTATATGAGCAAATTTTGGGCTGGGCGAGATCTCATTCGAAAGAGGAAGGTTCAATGCAGCCCGCTCTGGTCATAGTTTGAGTCATAAAACTCTTTTAGTGACCTACAAATACTTGGAAGCTGCGAGTGTATTTTGTCAATTTTTTCTCTACTTTGGACACTCATATTATCAGATATCAACACAATCTCGTTGAGCCATGACCAGAGCGGGCTGCATTGAACCTTCCTCTTTCGAATGAGACCTCGCCCAGCCCAAAATTTGCTCATATAAGGACAAACAACGTAATTTCCCAAACCCATGTTTTGGGCCAGATTGTGTCGGTATACAGCGCGCTGCATTACCCGTGTCTACCCCCTTAAGATTTGGCCGCCAGCCGCGGCCGCTGTGCCGCCGCCGCCGCCGGCCGTGCCATAGAGACTCCACCTTTAGCCACCTCGGCTACCGCCGACTCCCCCGATTCCAAAGTCCCGAACTCCCTACTTAAACGACGCCACCTATGGGCCACACTCGCACCATAGGTCGTCTCCCTTCTCCGAGCGCGCCCAGCGCCTAAAATAGTAACTGTATAGCAAGTAATACCACAAGGAGACATATTAGTCACGTTGAAGCATATTTCTAACTTATAACACCATCGATTAGAAACATCAAACATATCTGAGTTGAACGTAAACGAACATGTAAACTACTTTGTCCACGTAAAATGTCAGTGGACGTAGACCGTAACTGTACAACAAGTAATACAACAAGAACATATTGGATACATAGAAGCATATTTTAACTCAGATGTGTTTCATATTTATAATATTTATAATAAATGTCTCACGAATGAAACTAACGAATACAGATAACAGGACTAGAGTATATATACAGGGTGTCCCAAAAATGTCGGAGTTCCTTGAAAGGGGTGATTCAGGGGGTGATTTGAAACAACTTTTTCCTTAGCGAAAATATTGTCCGAAGCTTCGTTAACGAGATATTAACAAAAAAACCCGACCAATCAGAGCGCGCGCTTTCCGCCCGAGCTCCCGCGGTACCGTTGGCTACACGGTAGGCGGCTGCGCTTGTACTACGAACGTACGAACAAGCAAGTGGCATGAATCGAAGGAAACTGCGTCACACATTTTTTTCTTAAAGCAGAATCTTAAATAATAATTATTTGAAGCGAGATGACAAGAAATTCGTAAATTTCGTTTTCAAATAACGCATAAACGAAAAGGTAATGTAACAGAAAATGTACGACAAGTGATCGTAATTCGTTATTGAGGTAAAAATCCGTAGTTTAATAACGGCCAACACAACTAAATTTAAAAAATAATATTAGGTGTATGAATAAATTCTTTCCAACTGGATTTACATAATCAGTACAAAGCTACCGCGGTGATATTCGTAAGCTGCCAGAAAAATGGCAAAAGGTAATTAATAATAGGGGAAATTATTTCGATGATTGAGTCGCTTTCATATTTTTTAAATCAAACAGTTATTGTACCCCAAAATCGGAAAGAATTTATTTCTACACCTAATAATCACCAATAAATTAAATAAAACTCACCCATTCGGACATTCCTTTCCTTCCTTTTCGGAAACCTATGTCACTGGGTCACTGTACCGATCCTGGTCATCGGTGGACGAAAAGATTTATGGTAGGGTAGCGCCCAGTGCTCAGCTGATCGCAGGTATTCGCAAGACACCACCCGAAGGTAAGGGTCGCAACGTCAAGTGCGTCCGGGTTAATGTACCGAATATTCACTTCACTGCACTGCTACTAACACTGATCACTTAATTTATTTTTCATGGAACGCGTTGTTCCTACGTTATAAAAATTGGTGGCCCCGAACCGGGCCGATTACCCATATCACTGCCTCGCGTCATCATCAACCCCGTCGAGCATAATTTTGACGCCAAACTCCGAATCGTACCCTTGCTTGGGGTTTGGATGCGCGGGTATTCCAGTGCCAACGCTCGCACAGTAGCACTTGCGTCTCCGTTGTTCCGGGCGTACACCCAGAACATCGCGTAATAATCTTCAGCTGAGTACATTTCTGGGACGAGATTACTAGTTGACTGAGAGGATTTTTTCCCAAGCAACTTCCTCTACCCCCAAGTAGTTTCTCTCGTTCAATTATGAGTTTACTGCCACCAGGACAAGAGGCTTAAGATAAAAAGAAGCCAGCACATTTTAGAAACACACGTGTTTTGCAGAAGTGCAACGAACGAACCATCCTACACTTTCACAAGAGCCCGCGCTCCGTCCTTTTACTGCCAATGTACCCATTGCTTAGAGATAGACAGCAGAAACCACGTGTTTCGGTTCGAAAGGGTCCGAAGAGACGAGAAACAGAAAATCTTCGAATTGTTAAATCGGAGAAAAGGCATACCATTCCTGTTTCCGTTTTCCGATGCCCTGAGTTCACGTTTGCTACAAGGCGGAACCAGTTAAGCCATAAATTACCCAAAACTGTAGGAAATCGTTCTCTACCGCCGACTCGCGGGACAATACGGTCATAAACCGCGACCCTAGCGAAATGCTCTGGCCCATCAGCCTGATTAATTTTTGGGAACTAACAATTAAAAAGTATTATTCAACATTGATACGGCTCGCGAAGAGACACGGGAAGAAAGAGAGCATGTAGTTCGCTGACTGCGCGTAGTCCCGCCTGCTTCGTCCTACCTTCAAATTAAAGACGGATCCCTTATCTTTCGTGTCTAAACACGCGCTCGATGATGCAAGGCGAAACCTACGTTTTGGTATGACGCGACGTTCGAATCGGGTGTACGAGAGAGAAGTATGATATTTACACCGCTTTCCCTATCTCTCTCTCTATTTCTCTCTAGGATCATAGTCAAAACATACGGTGGCACGACGCGTAGAAGGTGCAAGTCGAAACCTGAGGCGATAATCGCGCCACAAACATATAACTGTAACGATGGAAGGTCATTTTCCTAGAATAATACGCAGCAGCATCGGTGCGCGAAATTTCAAAGCGGACCGACGACGCTTCTGTTTGCGATAATGATCGAAGGTCAACTTTCGAGAAGAATACACATATGCTTAAAAGCGTAATATGACTTAAGGTATAATTCTAAGTATTATTCCATTGCGATGCAAGGGTGTGGGGAAATGTTAGGTAGGGATGGTTGTATATTTAAGGCAGCTCGCATCTTCGTCAGGATATAGTGCGAATGGTAGCGCGTCGGAAAGAGTCTTTTTATTTTAAGTGATTGTATACGTGTAAAGAACGCGAACATAGAAACGTTCAAGAACGCGTTTGTGGCGTTGTCGCGGATGTCCGAACTTTTGAGGACCACCGCGGAATTTCGCGATTGGATGGACAGGTGCGACGAGACGATACGTTACATGGTCGCGTATCAACGAGGCGAACGCGTACCGGTGTGGGAGAAGCAGCGAATGGTGTCGTTGCTCGCGCGAACACAAACATTGCGCGCGATAGTGCGAGGACGATTATCGCGAGTAGGGTGCGGACACGCCGCTCAAGCGACGTCATCGAAGGTCGTGTGGGAGGAACTGTAGACCGCGTTCGAGAAGCGTTTGTTGACCGGGGCCGTGATAAACGTGGGGGCCGTCGATCCACGCAAATTCTTCGAGAATGCCCGTCGAACGGTGATTTCGCGCTTTACGAACGCTATTACGGAGCATCGCAGCGTGTCGGTGAACACCGTGCTAAACGCAGAATTCATGTTGCGGGACGATACGGACGTGCAGAGTTTCGCGACGCGTAACCAAGTACTGTTTATGGCGTCGAATGTTCGGGAGTGGTACGCGAAACAAGTGGTTGCTCCGACGTTGATCGCGATGGAGGAGTTTCAGGAGCGCGAGAGTGGCTGGACCTTACGGGCAGTACAGAATCTCCTGATCAACGTGAACAAACATAATCCATTGCGTGCCGGGTGCGACGTGCCGCTTCCGCGAGTGATCATGGTAAAAAGAGCGGTGGTGAACGTTCGATGCAACGACAACACGTGCTTTTTGCGGTCGGTCGTCGCGAGTTTGTTTCCGGCTGATACGAACGGGGACAGGATTACGTCGTATCCACCCTATGCGACGGTGCTCCGTACGTATGGTGTGCGACTCCCCATGTCCCTGGACCAGTTACAGAAATTCGAGGTGGCGAACGACGTGTCCGTGAATATTTATTTATGGTCCGACGAGGATGGTTGTGTACCTGTACGCGTATCCGGTAACAAGCGGGAAGGGAGACGCGCGAACGTGCTGCTGATCCAAGATCCCAAGGATTCGCAGCGGTACCATTTCGCGTGTATCCGCAGTCTCTCCCGCTTGATTTCCAGCCAACTCAGCAAACACAAATGCCAAGTATTCGTTTGTGATAGGTAAGTAAATAAGAATAATAATTTTAAAAAAAAATCGAGCGATACGTGATAGATCAAGAAGAAGAAGCGTTTACATTGTTTTTTCCCATACGTTTCAGGTGCCTCAACGTTTTCTCGTCGGCGGACCGACTGCAGCGACACACCGTGGACTGTATGCGGTTGAACGAGTGCGCGGTGCAATTGCCGTCGGAAGAGGAGAAAATTTTGCGGTTCCAGCATCACGAACGCAAGGAACGCGTGCCGTTCGTCATCTACGCGGACTTTGAGTGTTTGCTGGAGGAAGTGGAGCAGCCGGCGATGGAGCGTCGCACGTACGAGTATCAACGCCACAAAGCTCACAGCGTAGGCTACTACGTACAATGTTCCGACGACCCGACTCTGTGCAGATATCGAGCATATCGCAGCGACACCGACTGTGTGCAGTGGTTTGTGCGTGAACTGCGCGAATTCGCGAACGTTGCATACTCGTGGTTGTGCGTCAAGAAACCCATGGCACCGTTAACGCAGCAACAGTGGAGGAGTTCTCACGAGGCGACCGCGTGCCACGTGTGCGGAGGACCCTTTGATCGAGGCGAGGACGACAGGAAAGTGCGCGATCATTGTCACTCGACGGGCGAGTACAGGGGCGCGGCTCACAGATCGTGCAACTTGCGCTACCAACGTTCGTGCACGATTCCCGTGGTGTTCCACAACCTGTCCGGCTACGACGCGCACTTCGTTATCAAGGAGTTGGCGAACGCGTTCGAGGGTAAGATCAGCCTCCTACCGTTAACGAAAGAACGATACATCTCGTTTACGAAGGACGTGGAGGACCTTAGGGGCGATGGCAAGAACTGGAGAAAAATGTTGAAGTTCCGATTCGTCGATTCGTTCAAGTTCTTGGCAACGAGTCTGCAGAAACTCGCGTTGGATCTCGGGAAACAGCGATTGACGATTCTCAGACGCGAGTTCGAACATCTCCCTGACGAACAATTCGATCTCCTCACAAGAAAAGGGATCTTTCCGTACGATTACGTGGCGTCGTACGACAAATTGAACGAAACGCGACTACCGCCTCGCGAGGCATTCTACAATCGCTTGAACCATAGCAACGTGTCGGAGTCTGATTACGCGCACGCAACCAACGTGTGGAGCGGTTTCCGTATACAAACGTTAGGCGAGTACAGTGATCCGTATCTGAAGACTGACGTGCTGTTGCTCGCGGACGTGTTCGAAAACTTTCGTAGTGCATCTATCGCGAGCTACGAACTGGACCCCGCGCATTACTGTACGTTACCGGCGTTCACGTGGGACGCGATGCTAAAATACACGCGCGTCGAATTGGAACTGCTCACCGATGTGGACATGCTGTTGTTCGTGGAGCGTGGTATACGCGGCGGTCTGAGCCAGTGCTCGCACTGGTACGCGCGCGCCAACAACAAGTACCTGCCAACGTCGATGTACGACGCGTCGCAACCATCAACGTACTTAATGTACTTCGACGTGAACAACCTGTACGGATGGGCGATGTCTCAGGCGATGCCGCGCGGAGGATTCCGATGGCTGGACGATGCGACAGTGTCCAAGTTGAACGCGAACTCCTTGCCGGCGGACGATGGACCAGAGGGCTACCTGCTGGAAGTGGACCTGGAGTATCCGCGGGACATTCACGACAAGCACGCGGACCTTCCGTTCTGTCCTGTGCGCGAGCACGCACCCGTCGGTAAGGAAACCAAACTGATCGCCACGCTCCGCGACAAGGAACGATACGTGATTCACTATCGATACTTGAAGCAGTGTATTCGACACGGACTTTGCGTATCGCGAATCCATCGCGTTCTACGGTTCGATCAATCACCTCGGTTGCGCGACTACATCACTTTGAACACGGACTTGAGGATGCGAGCCACCAGCGATTTCCAGAAAACACTATACAAACTTATGAACAATGCTGTGTATGGGAAGACTATGGAAAATGTGCGAAATCGAGTGGACGTGCGACTGGTGACGCGGTGGGACGGACGGTACGGTGCCGAATCGTTGATCGCAAAACCGAATTTCGACAGTCGCGCGATATTTTCCGAACAATTTGTCGCTATCGAGATGCGAAAACTTAAAGTGAAATTCGATAAGCCCATATACGTGGGTATGAGTGTGTTGGACGTGTCGAAGGTATGCCTGTATGAATTTCATTACGAGTATATGCGCGCAAAATTTGGCGATAGGTGCAAAGTGTTGTACACGGACACCGATAGCCTCCTGTATCAGCTACAGTGCGATGACGCTTACGAGGAGCTGAAAAGTGACGTCAGTGCGCGCTTCGACACGACCGATTACGCGGTGGACAACCTGTACGATATGCCGCGCGTAAACAAGAAAGTGCCGGGTCTAATGAAAGACGAAAACAACGGTGCCGTAATGACCGAGTTCGTGGGACTGCGGTCCAAGATGTACGAGACTCGAGTGTGTGACGCTACGGCGGCGGCAACGATCGAGACCGAGACGAAAAAAGTGAAAGGTGTGAAGAGAAGTGTGGTCGCGAACGAGTTACGTTTCGAGGACTATGTGCGGTGTCTTCACGATCACGCGCAAACGAAGATTCGACACAACCATATCCGTGCGCAATTACACGATGTTTATTCCGTGACGGAACTGAAGACCGCGCTCAGTCCGTACGACGATAAACGGTACATACTTCCTGACCAGGTCAACACCCTTCCGTGGGGACACTATCGGATTCCCGAGTGCGAGAACAGCGATAACGATAGCGATGCGTGTATGGATACCTCTTAGAGTTTGTGTGTGTGTGTGTGTGTGTGTGCGCGCGCGCGCGCATGACCATATGTATATATCTATGTATATTCGTTTCATTAATGTTGTGTATTTTTTTCGTTCATGTATATAAGTATGATACTTTGTATGAGTGTAGAGGAGGTTTTTAGTGGGTATGCCAGAAATGGAGAGTCCCACATAACCCCGACGTAACCGTTGTCTCGGTATGTATAATGCATGTATATAATGTATGTACGTAAAGAGGATAATTACAAAAAAAAAAACTGTATTGTAAGCGCTTCAAGTGTATAAGTATCATGGTATATTGATGCTTTATTTTATGTTTTAATTACAGAGAATGAAATAAACGATATAAATGTATATTTATTTAATTAATAGTAATAAAGAGCCACTGTTGCATCACAGAACATCCTTTTCCTGTATCCACGAGTTCTTGGATGAGTCGAATCCCAGCCATTTCACGTACGCTCGATTCCCCTTGCGACGAATAATCTTCTCGATCAGATATATGTCAGGATTCGCGACAGAATGCAGTTCGTACTCGTAGAATCCACCCGAGATCGGTTCTCCCGCGGAATCACGTAGAATGTATGTTACAGGGTGTGTTCGTTGTACCACGATGATTTCGAAAACCTCGGTAGACCAGTTTGGCGTGTATCCCTTCTCGAAGATCGTCTTGAATTTGCTCACGCGTACTTTATCACCAACGTGGAATTTAGCGCGTTGTAGTCGTCGTTGTTGTCGTTGTCCGACATCTGATGATACGACGAACGGTAAACGAGTCGCGGAGGTTACGTCGACGGGTCGCGCGTTGATCGTACGATGTTTACTATGATTGTAGGTGTGCACGAGCGTCGGTAGCAGATCCAACCAGCGATAGGAGGCGTTCAGGGAAAATTGTTTCCACATCAGATTCTTCAGCGTACGATTGAAACGCTCGACGATCGATGCTTTCATCACGCTGTACGTCGAGTAGTGGTTGATCTTGCGAGACGTTACGCATCGTTGAAACTCCGCGTTGTAGAACTCCTTTCCCATGTCGGTTTGTAGGTTTCGTGGACATCTACCGCTTCGTCGCAACACGGAAGCGAATGCCCCGGTAACGTCGCGACCGCTTTTCGTTTTCACAGGTACGGCCCACGCGTACTTGCTGTACGTATCGATGATCGTAAGTATATAGTTGTGACCACGATTGAGGGTTATATACGCACGCATTTCCACCAAATCTGCCTGCCACAGATCATCGTAGCCAAGACTCACTACGTGCCGTCGTAGGAAATTTCGTCTCGCGGGAGCGTGCAGTTCGTCTACCAATTGTATTCGCTCTATACTGGTATCCATAGCGATGATTGCGATAACGTTCCACGATTAGCAGTAGGACATACCGTACCAGGCGCTCGAAATACGTACGGGATTGTCTGGTTTTGTGTTCGTTATCATAGTAGTCGTTCATCGCCGCGCTTCCTTGCGTTTCTGCACTTGTGCGGTCGATGCCGCAAGCTCGTCGAGTCTATCCTTCAAGTGATCAAAGCGTCGTTGCGTCGATGTATTTATCGACTTTTCCAGATCGTCCAAACGTTTGTCCATCGCAGTATTTATCACAGTCGTGAAAGCATCCAGTCGCTTCGTAGTCAATTTATGCATGTCTTCCTCCATAGTGTCGCGGCGTCTGTATCCTCCTCGGGATGTGTCACGCGACACATCTTACGTTCCATAGCGTCGAACGCGGACCGATCGGTGGTCAGACACAGCGAATTCTCCCGCACGTAATTCGCGACGTACCGACTCAGCGAGCGAATCGTCTCCATGCGTTGATCGTTGTCACCGGTAGCGATAGCATCGGCGGTACTACTACCGTGCAAAGGTGTGCCAAACTTGTTCACCGACATGTTGGGTGGACGGTGATCGCGAACGAGACTGACGCGTCGTCGATCCGACCGATCAATTTACGATGAGACCGGCTTCGCGAAGTTCCTCCACGATGGAGGCGATTTTGTTATCGTGTCCGGTATGTCCGGCGTCGCGCGACGCCAAGAGCAATCGTAGTCTATCGACCAATTCGTTCGGATCGTCCCAGTACACGTAATCGATCGCGTTATCGGTAACCGTCATCGCATCGTCGATGGGTAACCCGCGACCTTCGCGCGCGATCCCGCCGACGTTGCGGTCTCCGCGACTCAACAACACCGACACGATCTTCCTGTAGTTGTGGCCCTTGTTGCCTAGCGTGGGCTTGCTGGCCGAATAGTCCCGTAGTAGTAAGACTATGCCGATTCTAACGCAGGTCCTCTGAGGGGAGCGCGGGGCCGGGGGGAAGTGAGGGCGTGCGGGGGAGTGCGGCGGAGGGAAACATGGGCGCGGGGCCTGCGGGGAGAGGAAGGCCGGTTGCGCGCGCACGAGCCGCAGAGTGGGGGAAGCCGCGATAATGGAGGGGATCACTCCAGGCCGAGCCGCCGCGGAGACCGGGCCCACCGTCGGAAGGGGGAATGACCTCCGAACAATCTCTTTCAGTCCACCCCCGAGAACTTTTTCATACCTAACCGAGGGGGAATGACCCCCAAATATTTTTCCAAACCCCCACCCACCCCAAATTTTTTCCCCCAACACAGAGAAATAATAATTTATTTTTATTGGAAATTGTTTCGGACAATGTCGGGCATTGTCGGCTTTCTACGAACCGCGTCTTCGGAGGAGGGAAAGAGACAGAGCATCACTTTTAAAGCTAAAATTCTAGGGAGGGAAAGAGACAACACTACTTAGTGGTGCAGTCGCATGCATTCTAAAAATTTTCAAAATGATTTTCAATCTTAGCGTCTCGCGCGATCGTGTGTAACTTGACTCCTCTGGAGCAGCCGTGCGGGATGACGTCATTTGACAGCGCGAGGAACGAAATATAATTATGCAGCGTCAGCAGAATGTTTTTTCCCCAACGCAGAGAAATAGTAATTATTGAAACGCTGAATCTTAAAATTAGGTGGCGAGGAGAAAGACGGATAAATAAAATTGACAAATAATATGTGTTTCAGAAATTTATTTAAAATTAAAGAATATAATTTAACATTTTTTCCTACGAGCATCAGCTAGAATATCATTGATGGCACATGCTACCAGTTCGCAATCTACATAATAATCCTCACAGTAATGTTCGCTATCACGTATGATTTTAGCAGCACGACGCGCATCTAATGTTTCACAGGCAACATCGCTCTGCTGTAGCACGTTAACAAAAGTTTCAAATTTCATCTGCACATCTCTTACATTTTGATGCAGCCGTAGATATACATAGTCTAAACATGGTTCAAGATTTAATAAAAATGTTACTGTATCCGGTTTGAAATACAGCGGCTTATTATGTAGTGTCATCCTTACAATCGGAGAATTATAGATTTCACAAAAATCCACCGTTAATTGACCCATTTGCATCGAAGGTGATCCAGGTAATCGTGCACGTTCTTCAATGGTCGTACGACTGCCGCATAGCGAACACCATGTATCCCATGGTAACATGAGACACATCCCACGATTGTCGCCGAGAACCATTTCTACATCAATCGTAGGCCGTACGCGGATCCCAATTTCCAAGTATTTGCTGCCCATGGATGCGTATCTTCTGACCATGATACGTGATGTTCGACGCGGGCTAAGAGAACAATCAAAGCTATGAAATTGTCCGCTCGTATTGGGAATAAACATAAAAATTTTGAGATGTGAAAATTAAGCCTTACCAAACAACTGTATCCTCCCCGCATTGAGCGACACCATCATCTCGCACGATCGGAACGTAATAATTCATGCGTTCAACGTTTCTTTCGGCACTGGTACTGTACATTTTGTTTTCAGAGCAGTATTTGTTCCGTCGAAAGTCACTGAGGCTACTGAGCGATTCATGGAATATCGTTCGGGAGGCGTCTTAAATAGAGGTGCAATTGCTTCCCCCACCACACCATTTTTATTTTAAAGCTATCAATTTTTCCATAATGTGTTTCAATCTTAACGTCGCAGTATGTAATTTGAGCTCCATCCTCAAGGATAAAAGTCTCGACACGTGTTGAATGTAATATGACACCTGTGGAAGCGTCGAATCTTAGAATTATGCTGCATCAGCAGAAACTGCATAGAACCATATTAGGATTGATCGTCGTTTTTGCATTCGAGGGAGGGGGTACGCTGACGGAGATAGCAAATTGCAGTCTAGGTATAAGTATGCGCTCCAAAGTGCACAAAGCCTCAAATCGTTGCAACGTGTTGCGAGGAACAGACATTTACATTGCATTTACGACCATGGGAGAATTCGCGCAAGTAACCCGCCAATTGCTGGATCAATCTGCACGATTGATTTCGCGGGAAGAGTACCTTGCGTGGGAAGAACGGTGCAACGAGTGCATCGAATCTTTGGAAGAACAGAGCCGTGTGAAACGCCCGCGATTATCGATCGGTGTTCGGCAATCGTTGGTTGCTCGAATCGCGCAGCTCGAAGGGCTGAAACATTCGTTGCACGGCCGTTTCGTGCGTGAAGGTGCCGGACATTCGAGCACAGGACTTTTGTGGCGCGAAATAGACGCTGCGTTCGATTCCCGCGTATTAACTGGTGCCGTGCTAAATTCGAATTACATCGAGCCGCGCAACTTCCTCCAAGTTGCGGGGACCATTGTGCTGGAGCATGTGCGGGGTGCTTTGAGGAAACAGCGGAACCTCAAAGTGAACACGGTGTTCAACGGCGAATTTGTGGCGGGTGACAAGCATGCTTGTAAAAGCATTAACACCCGAAACTGTGAACTCTTCCGCACATCTGATCTGCAGGAGTGGTACCAGCGATGCGTCGTCGAACCAACCCTGGCATCACTGGAAGAGTTCCAGGAACGCGACAGCGGATGGGCATTGACGAAAATCCTCAACCTGACCGTCAATGTCAACAAGTATAATCCGCTGCGCGCGGGATGCCACATCAAGTTGTCGCGGGATTTATTGTTGAAGAAAGCCACGATCAGTGTACAATCCCCGGACAATGCCTGTTTCGCGTGGGCAGTGGTCGCCGCTCTCCATCCCGCCGAACGAGACACCGCGCGCCCAAGTTCGTACCCGCCTTATGCTTCCGTGCTAAATCTTCAGGGCATTGAGTTTCCAATGTCCCTGGCACAGATTGCGAAGTTTGAGCGGCAGAACAACATCTCCGTCAACGTGTACACCTTCGAGGCGGAGAAGACGAAGACGGTCTTTCCCTTGCGCCTCATCAGCCAAAAGAGGGATCGACACGTAAACCTGCTCTACACGCCGAATCAAGAGCATGGCGATGTAGGACATTTTGTATGGATCAAGAACTTGTCTCGGCTGGTGAGCGCGCAGATGAGCAGGCACGGGAAAAAGAAATTCATCTGTGATCGGTACGTATAGAAAACTTGTGAAATATTAAAATGTCTCGCGAAACAATTAAATAAAAAAAAATTATGTTTACAGGTGTATGCACTATTTCGGATCTACCGAGAAGCTGGAGGCATATGCAGTGGACTGTGGGCAGATGAACGACTGCGCCATCCTGCTACCCCACTTCAAGCCCACCGTCTCTCGCACCGAATACGTCGACGCATGCTTTTGTTTTAAAATTCGAGCGCGTGTTTATACTCGAAAGATAAGGGATCCGTCTTTAATTTGAAGGTAGCACGAAGCAGGCGGGACTACGCGCAGTCAGCGAACTACATGCTCTCTTTCTTCCCGTGTCTCATCGCGAGCCGTATTAATGTTGAATAATACTTTTTAATTGTTAGTTCCCAAAAATTAATCAGGCTGATGGGCCAAGCATTTCGCTAGGGTCGCGGTTTATGACCGTATTGTCGCGCGAGTCGGCGATAGAGAACGATTTCCTACAGTTTTGGGTAATTTATGGCTTAACTGGTTCCGCCTCGTAGCAAACGTGAACTCAGGGCATCGGAAAACGGAAACAGGAATGGTATGCCTTTTCTCCGTTTTAACAATTCGAAGATTTTCTGTTTCTCGTCTCTTCGGACCCTTTCGAACCGAAACACGTGGTGTCTGCTGTCTATCTCTAAGCAATGGGTACATTGGCAGTAAAAGGACGGAGCGCGGGCTCTTGTGAAAGTGTAGGATGGTTCGTTCGTTGCACTTCTGCAAAACACGTGTGTTTCTAAAATGTGCTGGCTTCTTTTTATCTTAAGCCTCTTGTCCTGGTGGGAGTAAACTCATAATGGAACGAGAGAAACTACTTGGGGGTAGAGGAAGTTGCTTGGGAAAAAATCCTCTCAGTCAACTAGTAATCTCGTCCCAGAAATGTACTCAGCTGAAGATTATTACGCGATGTTCTGGGTGTACGCCCGGAACAACGGAGACGCAAGTGCTACTGTGCGAGCGTTGGCACTGGAATACCCGCGCATCCAAACCCCAAGCAAGGGTACGATTCGGCGTTTGGCGTCAAAATTATGCTCGACGGGGTTGATGATGACGCGAGGCAGTGATATGGGTAATCGGCCCGGTTCGGGGCCACCAATTTTTATAACGTAGGAACAACACGTTCCATGAAAAATAAATTAAGTGATCAGTGTTAGTAGCAGTGCAGTGAAGTGAATATTCGGTACATTAACCCGGACGCACTTGACGTTGCGACCCTTACCTTCGGGTGGTGTCTTGCGAATACCTGCGATCAGCTGAGCACTGGGCGCTACCCTACCATAAATCTTTTCGTCCACCGATGACCAGGATCGGTACAGTGACCCAGTGACATAGGTTTCCGAAAAGGAAGGAAAGGAATGTCCGAATGGGTGAGTTTTATTTAATTTATTGGTGATTATTAGGTGTAGAAATAAATTCTTTCCGATTTTGGGGTACAATAACTGTTTGATTTAAAAAATATGAAAGCGACTCAATCATCGAAATAATTTCCCCTATTATTAATTACCTTTTGCCATTTTTCTGGCAGCTTACGAATATCACCGCGGTAGCTTTGTACTGATTATGTAAATCCAGTTGGAAAGAATTTATTCATACACCTAATATTATTTTTTAAATTTAGTTGTGTTGGCCGTTATTAAACTACGGATTTTTACCTCAATAACGAATTACGATCACTTGTCGTACATTTTCTGTTACATTACCTTTTCGTTTATGCGTTATTTGAAAACGAAATTTACGAATTTCTTGTCATCTCGCTTCAAATAATTATTATTTAAGATTCTGCTTTAAGAAAAAAATGTGTGACGCAGTTTCCTTCGATTCATGCCACTTGCTTGTTCGTACGTTCGTAGTACAAGCGCAGCCGCCTACCGTGTAGCCAACGGTACCGCGGGAGCTCGGGCGGAAAGCGCGCGCTCTGATTGGTCGGGTTTTTTTGTTAATATCTCGTTAACGAAGCTTCGGACAATATTTTCGCTAAGGAAAAAGTTGTTTCAAATCACCCCCTGAATCACCCCTTTCAAGGAACTCCGACATTTTTGGGACACCCTGTATGAATAATAATAATAATCTGCTACGAGTATACACTTACTGACAAAAGCTAAGAAACAAAATAGTCGTTTAGGATTTACTGTATATTCTTCATCTTCTGAGATACATACATTGGAAATAAAATTAGCACAAAGAGATAATATTTCATACGTCAATATACAGTAAATGTTTTTTCGAATATACGTGTCTAAAGACTACAATTAATTTTGGTCGCCGAAACGAAACACACGCCTTGTGACAAATGTTAAGAAACATGTGTACTTCTCGAATAAGTCAAGTTCGCAATGTAAACAAACATGTTTGGAGACGGTCACTGACCGTCGGTCAGTCTCCTTCCTGATATCAACGAAAGTGGTTTGTATTATAACCTGGATTGAATATGGCAAAAAGGCAACATTTAACTGAAACCATGAAAGAAAGAATAGTTAAAATGTTTAAAGAAGGCCAGAGAAAAGTTGACATTGTAAAAGTGTTTGGTGTGAATCGTTGCGTTATCACGAAGATTATAAAACGATTTCAAGAGCACAGAACTATTAAAACGGCGCCACGAACCGGTAGACCGCGAAAAACAAGTAAATTTGTTGTTAAAAGTGATTATAAATTATGTTCCTTAACTTTTGTCACGTATGTTTCTTAACTTTTGTCACAAGGCGTGTGTTTCGTTTCTGCGACCATAATTAATTGTAGTCTTTAGACACGTATATTCGCAAAAACATTTATTGTATATTGACGTATGAAATGTTATCTCTTTGTGCTAATTTTGGTTCTAATGTATGTATCTCAGAAGATGAAGAATATACAGTACATCCTAAACGATTATTTTGTTTCTTAACTTTTGTCAGTAAGTGTATATGAAAATAGTAATTCTATTACTTACATTGTCTTGCTTCGACATGATCTAGAGACGCGGTAGCGTCTCGACGCCAAGTACATGAAAGACACCCTGTATATGTCGACTGTCGCTGCCGTGTATCTTTACTCGACGCACAGCTATTCCAACCTAACCTGAAACTTATTTCATTAATATCTCATCACGCGTGCAATATTTTCTAAATTTAAAAGCATTTTTCTCATGTAAACCGCATATAAGCTTTCGAATAAGACCAAAATCAATCAAATCGGTTCACGCATATCAGAGATATGATAATATTGTTGCGAGCACCGGGTATAGGCCCGTGCATAGCCTGCTGGTGCTCGCAGCGGAAGACAGAAGTGGATCGACCCCCTTCGAGAAGACTATCAGGACGACGCCGTAGACTGTCTTGTACCGAACGCCATAGCGTTCGGACGCACGGGTTGTACTGTCGTTTACTAGTTGTACCAAATATAGTTGTATCGTGCACCCGTGTTTATCATTCTTTACTCCTTTGCGTCGGGGTGGTCGGTGTTGGAAACACCCCGGCGCAACAATATCGTCTCATGGATCAGTCGGAAACGGTCCGTTTTCTTCTTCTTCTTCTTCTTCTTCTCCAAGAAAATTTTCGTCAACACAATACATACACCGACTTTCGTCAAGATAATATACGTATACGCGTTACACGCACACATTCAGCCAAACGGGACACTGCCCATGTTTCGTTCGTCGACTCTCGGGATCATTCGGCAGAGATCGTCGTCCGTCATTGTACAGATACATAACCTGCGAATTGTACATATACTCATAACCTGCGAAGTTGTCCAAATTTGAAATGTCACGAGTTTTTACACCACATAGGACACTGCATTATTGTCTCAATGAACAAGGTAAGTCGCCAAAATTTTTTAATGGACTGTTTATGTAGAGTCGCAGCTTGAAAGTTGTCCGGAGTTGGTTCGATTTGACAGAGAAGCATTTTCTTTCGCATAAGTTTGTGAAAATTTGTACCATGCATGTACAAAATAATATATATTGTAACAAATTGCATTTTAAATTGTCAGATATTTTTATACTAGCAAACTATTTTTAATTCAGAGTTTTATGTAAAGCTTATTATAGAAATGAAGGGGACGCACAGCCTTGATATAGAAATGAAGGGAACGCAGAGGCTTGGATAAAAATGAAGGCAACGCAGAGGCTTGAATAAAAATTAAGGGGATGCAGAGACTTGGATAGAAATGAAGGGGACGCACAGGCTTGGAGGTTGTCCGGAGAAGGTTAGATAGACAGAGAAGCATCTTGTTGCGCACAAGTATTGGGAAATTTGTCAAATAAGGTGAATCGACAAAATTTGTCAAATTAGCGTAGCATTAAGAATTAAGAAAATTATGGCGTACTGCTTGCGATGTAGAGTAAATGACATTAGTGAAGAAAGTACGTCTCGCTTGACACTGTCCAATCTTTTGAGAGTGAAATATTCACAATACTTTATTAAAATCCACAGTAGTTCCCACGCTAGTCATTAATTTTATTAGTTTCCCATTAACAATATTTCAATTCACCAATAAACATACTAAATTATTAATTTTATACCAACACCAATAAATTGTGCGTTAAAAAGTATTGGATCTTTTCTTTCATTTTTGCTGAATTACCATTAGCATTTAAATTTCCTGTAACAAGACTTTCTGCTATACACTCTCATCTCCTTCGGACACATTTTGTAGTCTCTACACTTACTATAGCAGAGGGCCACTCTATTTCTATATAGTATAATAAGTTTTACGTTAAGTTGTAACTAAAAAATGTGAATTTTATGTATTTACAGATAATCGAAGCTGAATATGATGCAGTGTAATCTACGTCAGAGAAAAAATTTATTGTGACATATATTATATTAATTAAACGATTTCATTCAGCTTCTTGTACGTTTGGTTCATATCCAAAAACTCAAATTTAAACTAATTCCACCAATTCAATTGTCTTGAAGCATTGCAGGTGTGCGTAGTTTCGATTACGTAGAATTTAATATCCTTAATTCTATCTCGTCATAAGACTGTTCATGGCTGTTGATGATGAACCTTTGTAATTTATATAATATTAATTAAAAATTATTTGAAGTCATTCCCTACTATGTAAATTATCTTTGTAAAAAGAAGTGAGATCCAAAAAGTATAAGATTACACAAAAAAATCATGACCTTGAAATCTCAAACAATGAACCATCAAAAAATACTTTTTTCGTTGGCATTATATTTATGTTGTCAAACAGTATAATTTTCGTCTAAAATTTTTTTCGGATAATTATAAATAACTGATTAAAGGGAAAACTGCATCCGAAATGCACCAATTTTTGCAGATATTTTTCAATTTATTTTAAAAACTAGGGCTCTAGAAGAAAATCTGACCATTGCACGTGATGCAACAGACATTTTCCCCCCGGAAAACACCAACAAAAGTGGTAAGGCACGGTTTGTTTTCAATACAGAAGGCAACAGCGGCGGGCGTATCCATTGCCGCTCACCGACAGAATCGCTTACACGCGCGCAACTACCACTGTCGGCGCCATACGTTTTGCCAAACTATTTCGCTCAGTTATTGAAAACGAAATGTGACCTACCACTTTTGTTAATGTTTTCCGAAGGAAAAATGTCTGCTGCATCGCGTGGAGTAGTCAGATTTTCTTCTAGACTCTTAGTTTTTAAAATAAATTGACAGATATCTGCAAAAATTGTTGCGTTTCGGGTGCATTTTTTCTTTGATCGTGGATTAAATATATTTAAATAGTAATAATGCAATAATAACTTATATCGTTGTGTTCCCGAAGGTTTATAAAATAATTTTGATGGAACAAGCAACCGAATAACTATTACTATTTCGATACACAAGACGTTCAATTTGAAAATTTGCATTTTTTTTTAAATAAACTAATTTTTCGAAAACTGAGGATGTTGGCGAAAAACGGTTTGCGAATTCGTATTCAGCGTACGAAAATTTATAAGAAACGAGTATTGAATGTTACAAGTCTAGATGGCTGCTGAATAGTTACAATTGAACTTTTGCATGAGTTTGACTGCTCGTTCGGCCGAATCGTTTACTGCTAAATTATTTACTATATTTTATCCAATATTATAATTGGGATCACTTTTCCATTCTAGAGAATCCATATTTATAAAATCTGTTGGAACAGTGTATTCTTAACGAAAGTATCGGTTATTTCATTAAAATTTTGAAATCTATTATTTATATATATATATATGAAAAATATTCCTTAGCCAAAGGTTTTACTGTTTGACATGGTAAAAATAATTACAACGAAAGATATTTTTTTTAAGGTAAATTTACGAGATTTCAAGGTCATAATTTTTCAAGTAATCTTATACTTTGATTCTATATTATTAAAGAGTGTAAAAAGACAAATTCAACCATATATAAACATGTATATTACCGATATACTACAATGGAGAAAAACGATTACAAACAAAAATTCAAATGCGATGAGACCCGGTTTCCCGTCCTCCGGTCGATTTCAAATTTTCCACACATTTTTTTTCCCCCAATAAAAATTATCTAAAGTCTGTCCCTACTATGCCAATTATCTTTATAAAAAGAAGTGAGATCCCCATAAAAAAACTTCAAAAAAGTAAAAAATTTACGCCAAGTACATGAAAAATCCAAGTACATATAACAATGCCTATTTATACAAAGAAAAAAATGTATTAAATAATACCCACCAAAAAGAATCCCATTTAAAAACATTGTAAATTAATAGCTTTACAAAATTAATGATATACAAAAATTGCGCCAATCATAACAATGGCTATTCATACAAAGAAAAAATGTATTAAATAATATTAAGCAGATATATTTTTATACAATTAAATACTTTAATACGAATAAATATTTTATTCAAAATACTTGGCGCTGCGCAACCGAAAAAATGTTAATTGACTTAGTCTTAATAATTAACAATAACTCCCTTACAATCTAAAATACATAAACATATACATATTATACATATACATATTAGAAACACAGTCAGATTTATTGTACATATATTTAACTCTAACATCATACATGGCATATGCACACGCACACATACGCACATTCACGAACGCACGCACAAGAAAGAAAGAGAGAAAAAAAGATTAATGCAATTTATACATATTTATTCAGTTTAGCAACACCAATTCGGGGCGCAGCGCCAAGTATTTTGAATAAAATATTTATTCGTATTAAAGTATTTATTTGTATAAAAATATATCTGCTTAATATTATTTAATACATTTTTTCTTTGTATGAATAGCCATTGTTATGATTGGCGCAATTTTTGTATATCATTAATTTTGTAAAGCTATTAATTTACGACAATGTTTTTAAATGGGATTCTTTTTGGTGGGTATTATTTAATACATTTTTATCTTTGTATAAATAGGCATTGTTATAATTGGCGCAATTTTTGTATATCATTAATTTTGTAAAGCTATTAATTTACGACAATGTTTTTAAATGGGATTCTTTTTGATGGGCTAATTAAAATGTCCGCGATATGAGTAATGGAATAACAGCATTTTAGCTGTGTATATGTATGTAGTTGTGTCATCTTAAGCGCAGTTGGAAAGCACCTTTATGTACTTGCAGCTCATTTTGATTTCACATCTTTTTTTATATTGTAATTATATTATTTTCTTTTTTTATGTGATTATATTATTTTCTTTTTTTTTGTGATGTACTTGCAGCTCATTTTGATTTCACATCTTTTTTTATATTGTAATCATATTATTTTCGTTTTTGTGTGATTATATTATTTTCTTTTTTGTGTGATTATATTATTTCTTTTTTTTTGTGATTTTTGATAATACTTTTTTTGTCCTCGACATTTTCATGTATTATTAATTTTGTAAAGTTATTAATTTACGACAATGTTTTTAAATGGGATTCTTTTTGACGGATTAATTAAAAAATGTCCGCGATATGAGTAATGGAATGTATGATCACAGCATTTTAGCTGTGTATATGTAGTTGTGTCATCTTAAGCGCAGTTGGAAAGCACCTTTATGTACTTGCAGCTCATTTTGATTTCACACCTTTTTTTTATTTTGTAATTATTATAATCTTCTATTTTTTTGTGATTGTATATTTTGTTTTATTTTTTTGTGTATTATTATCTTCTATTTTTGTGATTATATATTTTGTTCTATATTTTGGGGGATTGTATATTCTTCTATTTTTTTGTGATTTTATTATTACCTTCTATTTTTTGTGATATGTTTGATTTTTCATGTACTTGGCGTAAATTTTTTACTTTTTTGAAGTTTTTTTATGGGGATGATATTTACTGATCGTTTGAAGACAGGGATACGTTAGTTATCTTCGCTGATGGAGGGGGAAACACCAACAAGGAGGCTCCTGTAGGTATTTCCCCCTCCATAAGCCCGCCGATCCCTGTCGGAAGGCGCGAAGAAGAACCACAACAAGCTGAAGGTGGCCCAGATGCTAGTTAAACATTCGAAACATTCGACAATGCAAGAGCATTGTCAGCCATACATACAATCATAACAGTAAGTATTTAGTGAATATCGATCTATCGATTGAAATTCTTCATTACGTTTCATTACAATATCAGACAAAAGTTGAAATACTTGAATAGCTACGTCTTACGCATAGTAAATCTAGATGTAAGGAATTCGAACGACAGTTGGAGTCTTATTTTTAATCCTGGGAAGGTATTTTTCACTTTACAAATGCTTTCTCAAGCATTATTTGCTAAACTTTTGGCAGTGAAAATGCCCAGAATTCACAATTTTGTAGAGAAAATAATTGAAACTCGGCAGATATTTTCATCTACCCATATACTGCATGTACAAAAAAATTTAAAACATTGGTACTATTTCTTCAACATTTTTTCAGATGATTTATTCGTCAAGATCGTCTCTTTCCATAAGAGTACGTGTAAAATCAGTGAAAATTAAAATCGTTATAACTCAGTAACCGTTTAGTGAATTCGTTTAAAATTTTTGGAGCACATCAGTAAGGTTAAAAAGAAAAAAAGAATAATCTCACGAATTTTCATCAACCAGGAACTATTTTGAAAATAGGTCCAATACATCCTTAAGTAACATTACGTTTTCTTGTCATTTTATATATATATATATAAAATCATCGGGACACTTTGTATATAAAGTAGGGCTGTAGCTGTGGACCGGGTACCCGAGATACCCGGGACGAGGAAAATTCCCGGATAAGCGCTACCCGGGAAAACTACCCGAGATACTCGAGAATCTCGAGAACTTACAGAGTACAGAACGTGATTCTGGAGCGACGCCTGTCAGAGAGATGCCGTCTGGCAGCCCGTGGCGAGGTCAACCCTCTGCGGTACCTCACCGAATTTTATGGCTTTCGAACCTCGGAGGGGTTGGAATAACATTAAGAAGTGAGAAATGCCCAGGATTTCCGCATTTCTCATCACGAAAACGACGCCAATAGATTCCTCATGTTTTTCCGATGAAAATAATACCAAGAACGACGTAATTTGGACCATAATGAAGGAAATTCCATGAACAAATGTTTTGCATTATTTCAAATTCATTTCGTTAAAAATAGTCCAATTTACATGCAATTTGGCATGATTTTCATCGGAAAACATAAGGAATCCATCGGTATCACTTGTATATCAATACGATAAAGAGTTAAGAATTATTTTATTTCTGAATCAGGTATTATGAATCCTCGGCCGACCGCAGCGAATCGAGGTCGGCCCCCCGTAGTCGAGGGTAAAATATCCATTACAGTATATTAAGAAGCTATTTAATGTTCATCGTATCGATATGGAAGTGACACCGATGGATTCCTTATGTTTTTCCGATGAAAATTATACCAAATTTCGTGTAAATCGAACTACTTTTAACGAAGTGAATTTGAAATTATGCAAATCATTTGTTCATGGAATTTCCTTCATTATGGTCCGAATTATGTCGTTCTTGGTGTTATTTTCATCGGAGATACATAAGGAGTCGATTGACGTCGTTTTCGCAAAGTTCTGATGAGAAATGCGAAACTGGAGATTTCTCACTTCTTAATGGGGATTTCAACCCCTTCGGGGGTCGAAAACCATAAAATTCGGTGAAGTAGCACAGGGAATTGACCTCGCCACGGGGTGCCAGGCGGCATCTCTCTGACAGGTGTCGCTCCAAAATCACCGATCGAGCGAAATCGAATTCGCATGTTACATTTTTTGGAATCGTCAGGCATCTTTGAAACTTATATTATTTGATAGCGATTGCCTTTCCGATGATTTATTGCATTCTACCCGCGCGGAGTTGAATTTTCGTTCAGGTAGTACGCCTAAGATTCCGCACGTGCGAAGGATTATCCCGGCCTGCGCTGGTATCGTAAACTAATAAAGTAATAAAATGTTCGCCTAGCCAATACAGCAAATGAAGGTAAAGTTAAAATTTGGCCAGCACATGTTTCAAGACTTGCACGTAAGATATGCAGAGTGTCCCATCAGACACAGAAAAAATGCAATAGTTTTTGCTATCATAAAAACGCTATCTGTGTTAATTTTTCAAAATTTGATACCGTAATTAACTTCAAATAACATAATCAAATCAGACAGCACTGTTAAACAAAACATAACATTATTTAATCAATTTTTCCTCCCCCCTACAGGGCTTAGTTTTAATCTAATAACAATTTTGACCTCGGAATCAGATTCTGCGACCCCAAAAACCCCTGGAATGACCATCTTCATAATGATAAAGTGTGAAATGTGAACGTAAGGATGGCCAATTTTATGTATATTTAATCCTTTCCCTGTTCACTAAAATAAGAGAGTGTGTTAAAAAAGTCTACTCTTCTTATGATTGTATTGTTGATGTAAATGTAGTCCGATTTGCATGACATTTAGTATAATTTTAATCGGGAGAACGCCAGGAATCCATTGGTGTCACTTTCACATCGACACAATGAACAATAAAGAACTTCTTAATATACTGTAATGAATATTTTACCCTCGACTACGGGGGGCCGACCTCGATTCGCTGCGGTCGGCCGAAGATTCATACCTGATTCAGAAGTAGAATAATTCTTAAATCTTTATCGTATCGATATGGATGTGACACCGATGGATTTCTTATGTTTTTCCGATGAAAATCATACCAAATTTCATGTAAATCGGGCTATTGTTAACGAAGTGAAGTTGAAATTATGCAAAACAGTTGTTCATGGAATTTCCTTCATTATGGTCCGAATTACGTCGTTCTTGGTGTTATTTTCATCGGAAAAACATAAGGAATCGATTGGCGTCGTTTTCGCAAAGATCTGATGAGAGATTCGGAACTGGAGATTCCTCACTTCTTAATGGGAATTCCTGTCTCCCCGGGGGTCGAAGCCTTCGACCCGAAGGCCATGACGCTCAGTGTGGCTTCAAATATGGAAGGATACTCTATGAAATATCGAGACTCTCGAGTATCTCGGGTAGTTTACCCGGGTAGCGCCTACCCGGGAATTTTTTTTTTCCCGGGTGTCTCACGGGTACCCGGGTACCCGTTCTCCCGGGAAACGACAGCTCTAATATAAAGTCTCACTGCTATTCCAACTTTCATTCCTACCGCTTATAGCGCTGCACTCTTATTTCATGCTTAGCCGTTAACGTTGGTTGCGACACGGAAATGGTAATGGGGTTCTGGAGCCCCAAAATCGGGGGACACCGAAGACAATAGAGTGAGAGGTCTATTCTGTACCTGGTCTGTGGTCCCAGCTTCCGAAAATTTTTCCTTATTTTCTTACATGTAAGTGTGCTTTATTATTATTATTTAATTAAGCTGTGCACATAATGAAACGAACATAAACGAATATAGGTTATTGTTTCATTACACGTGTATACAGACATTATTATTAATTATTAAGCTGTACGCATAATGCAACGAACATATTTTCAACGAATAGGTTATTATTTCATTACGTGTATACAGATTACGTGTATATCATTACGTGCATACGCATAATGAAACGAATATATTTTTAACGAATAGGTTATTGTTTTATTACATGTATACAGACAGTATTGTTAATTAAGCTGTACGCATAATGAAATGAACATATTTTCAACGAATAGGTTATTGTTTCATTACGTGTATACAGATTACGTGTATATCATTACGTGCATACGCATAATGAAACGAATATATTTTTAACGAATAGGTTATTGTTTCATTACATGTATACAGACATTATTGTTAATTAAGCTGTACGCATAATGAAACGAACATATTTTTAACGAATAGGTTATTGTTGTTTCATTACACGTGTTAAATAAGTGTCTGCGCAGATTTTTGCTAATTGTGTATCTTTTTAGTATCCAGACCCTTTGAAGAATGTATTGTTTTCCGTAGTAGGAGAAACAAAAGTAAAGATATTATATTTGGTAAGTGACGTTTACATTTATTTATAATAATACGTATGATATTAGTGTTTATTACAAATTTCTCGTTTTTTTATAGGTTGGAGTATTCCAAAAATACATAAAGTACACTCGAGCAGCTGCTGTGCGCTATTCCGAGTAAGCTTTATTGGCTGCATACTTACGCGCCTTATCTTACAACATCACTCGATAGGCTGCAGTGCGCCGTGTCTCGAGTATAACCACTTTCAATAAAGTTGGTCATCCGCGAGCGCATAACCGCCACGCGGTTATAATATATAATAATAATAAATATATATATATATATATATATATATATATAATATATATATATATATTATATATATTATATATATATATTTTATATTATTGAATCATAACCAAACCACCTTTTATTATATATATAAATAAAAGTATAATTCGTCATGTCTGTAATGAATCGTAGAATTAATATCTCACCGCTCAGTGTTAATAACATGCAAATTATCAGTAAAGGTGAATGGTTAGCAGATGATCATATCGAATATTTTCATAAATTATTAGAAGCTAACTCTAATTATAAACCACGCGAGACGTGGAGAATTCAAATGCCTGGTACAATTCAACCAGTTCCTGAAAATCAGGATTACATACAGATTTTACACCAAAGCGAAGATTTTAAAACCAGTGCCGGGGGACACTGGGTTTGTAGCTTCTATAAACATGATGAAAGAAGAGTTTATATTTATGATTCTTTTAATTCCTCGAAGTTGCATAGTCATCATAAAATTTTTCTGCAGGAGTTATACCCTTTTTTGAACAAACATGACGGTACAATTAACGAAGAATTTATTGAATTTCCACGTGTACAAGCTCAACCTAACTGTCGGGATTGTGGAGTTTTTGCGATTGCATTTGCTGTCTCGTTATTATTCAATATATTACCAGACAAAGTAACGTACAAACATGCGTTGATGCGTCAACATTTGCTCCAAATGTTTCGATCTAATAGTATCGAACATTTTCCAAGCAATCAGAATCAACAATTAACACGTTCTGTGCACGAATATGAATCTGCAATTGGTAGTACAATTAATAAAAATCCTTCTTGTGGAAATTATCCTGCATTTAAAATTGGTCAAAGTGACATTACTCATGAAAAAAATGATGAAATATCTCCAGTTCAAAATGTACCACTTAGTGACAAAGAAGTCACTATAAATACAAAAAATATAATTCAGACAGATCCACCATTTGTTTCGAAGTCAAAAATCAGCAATGTATACGTACCATGCAATAGAAAAGAATACAAATCTAATTATTATAAAAGGCATAAAGAGGAAATTAGTTTAAAAAAAAAAGCTGTTTATAAAGCAAAGAAAGAGGAGTGGAATATGAAAAAATCTAATTATTATAAAAGAAATAAAGAGGAAATTAGTTTAAAAAGAAAAGCTGTTTATAAAGCAAAGAAAGAGGAGTGGAATATCAAAAAAGGCAAAGATTGTAAAAAAGGCGAGAAAGACAAAAAACTTTCTAATTATGAATATTATATCGCACACAAAGAAGGTATATTAAAAAATAGAAAAATGCAGTATGACGCAAATACAGAAGTGATATGCGGAAAGCGAAAAAAATTTTATCAGCTAAATAAAGAAGTTATGTCCAAAAAGCGGAAGGTATATTATCATGAAATACGTAAAGGAGATGATTATAATAAAGTAGCAAAACATCGTGCTGCTCTGCAAATAATAAAAAAGTATCGTTATATTGCTGTAACAAATAACAATATAGCAACCAAAAATAACAAAGAAACTTATATTAGAAAACTTTCAAAAGTTATTAGCATGCCGTCCGGAGAAGCAAGTAGATTGGAAGCTGAACGTATAATAAAATGGTGTTTTCATATTAGGCAAAAGTACATTTCGAAAATGACGAAACTGTTGAAAGATTGTAAAGAAAAAGTGGAAGTTTCCTTAACGCGCGCAGCAGAATGTTTAGAAGTTGATGACAGGATTAATGCTTTGTGTGGACAATCCAGACATACATCTTCTTCAGAATCATATTTTGCAGAAAGTTCGTACCATACTTTCAGCGGTTCTGAATCAATCATAATGAATTCGGAAGGGAAAGCTATAAACGTTCTACCTGTATTGCAATCGAAGAAGGCGACAAAAGCATGGCATTGTAGTTATCTTTGTAAAACAAAAGATGTTGAAATTCTGAATAATTTACAGGATTTCTTCAAACGATTGTTAGAATGCTCATTAAAAAAGGTACGTAAGTTGAACAACCATATCAGTAGCTGTTCTAATAAAGTGAATGCTGAAAAAGTTGGTCATTCTCATGGTTGTTACATAAACCCTAAACTATGTAAGTCCAATTTTTTAGCCATTGAGATTTTGGCACCTCACTTTCCGGATTTACGACATTTGAAGAGAATGATATACAAAATAGCGAGCATTTATAAAGACCAATTATATAATTCAGACAAAGCCTTAAACGATAATGACCTTGAAACACTTGAACGAATAACACTGCAAGCTCCGAAAGAAGCTGAAGCGTTACAAAAAATAATACTGACGTAAGTTTGAACGAAGAAGAGATTATATCTCGATATTATTTAGCATTTAAAGCTTTCGCAAAGCGGTCTATGGACATACCACGCATCCCGTGCGTTTCCTGCGAGAAACTCTGTTTTCAAAGAGAGGTTCGTAAGTTTGATATTTCTAAAAGAACATATAAGGGAAATGTAATGCAAACATTGTTAAATCATATTGGATACAAAGTTGGTGACATGCATTTTATTTGCCGATATTGTCACGATAAAATTCGCAAAGATTCCATACCACCAAAATGTATTTTAAATAAGCTTGCTGTACGTTCAGTTCCAGAAATAGCAGTGTTGAACGATTACGAACGAATTCTCATTCAAAGAGCTAAACCGTTTCAAACGGTTGTGAGAATGGATACAGTAATGCGTAAAAATATGCCACATAAACATATGTTTCCAAAAGTAAAGGGGAGAACATTTCACCTTCCTTTGCCGTTACAAGAAAATTTAAAAAAAATCTGTCCTTCGACTGAACCTTTAAATCAAAATCATGAATTATACATATTGGTGCGGGGCGTTCCAACAAAATCTAAAATAGTTTGGGAAAAGTTAGTTGACTTGAAGAAAGTATGGAATGCCTTAGTATGGTTGAAAGCCAATAATCTTCTATACTCAGAAATTGTTTTACCACAATCGCACGATTTATTGCTGAATGCCAAATTACCAGATACAGAATTTCAAGAAGAAGTTGTTGCCAATGATAATAATAACGAATCCATCGAGGACGTTGTCGGTGAAACACTTAATATCGATGAAAATAACAAACGTGCATTATTGACGCAAATGTCACAATCTGATGCATATTATGATCAGTTTACGATTTATCCAATGTATGACAAAAGGGTTAATGAATCTGCTACCGCACTCTAATCAAATGCTTAAAGTTCATGACATTCCGTTGGGCCATCGGGCTGAACAATTAGATGTGAAATGTTTCCCAGATTTATATCCTTATGGGGTGAACGGACAGCATGAAGACAGATTGGTTCGTTTGACTGATCATGAATTCATTAAGTCCAAACTGATGTCCAAGCATTCGCAATTTCGATTGAACATGCAATATATTTTCCATTTATTACACGATACCAATATGCGACAATTGAACGCTGGAATTTTTCACAAAATGAACGTCGTAAATCCACGTGAAAAATACACAGCTGCTGGTTTTCTTGAGCAACCCTCTAAAGATCAGCTACAAACGAATTTGAACACTATATTTTCCAGATTACGTAATACAGCACAGTATTGGCGAAAATCGAGAAACGATTTGAACTGTATGATACACCATTATGGACCAGCTACATGGTTCCTCACGCTTAGTCCAAGTGAGTGGCTATGGACAGATTTAATAGAATATCTTCGTGAAGTAAACGGCCCATCGGTGGCTAAAATGTCCCCGAACGAACTCATTGCTTCTGATCCCGTTTCAACTGCTCGATTTATAGATAATGCATTCCACGCTATGCTGGATTTCATTTGTTCGCCCGACAATCCGATTAGCAAGGTGACACATTACTTTTGGCGCAGAGAATATCAAAGCAGGGGATCACAACATTTTCATCTTTTAATTTGGATTGAAGATGCTTCTATAATCGATAAATCTTCGAAGGAAGATGTAGCACGATTCATTAGGAAATACGTCACTTGCAGATTGCCATCACCGCATGTGTCGCCAGAATTATATGTCGTGTAATTGCACATCAAATGCATAAATGCAATAGCTATTGTCTACGCAACAAAAAAACTAAAAATTCCTTCCGTAAAGTATGTAGATTTTCATTTCCACGCCCAGTAAAGCGGCCCCTACACGATGAGACTTGCCTCAAGGCATGCCTCAAGACGAGGTCTCTCGTGAGGCAAAGAGACCAACTCTTGGTCTCTCGTGAGGCGAAGAGACCTACCGGCAGTACTGGCAGTATCCGTACGACTCTCGATGAGAAAACACTTGAATTTAATAATCAATAACCGAGGAGAAATGTATTGACGAATGAGAATTTATCTTATTATTAATAATTCTCTGATTGGCTCTGAATATCTAAGGACATTTTGCATTAACAAAATATGTTTTAAAACGACCGGTCTTGTGACCATTCATTTAGCCGACAACGAAACTATACGGATGTGTTCACTCGGAGTGAAATGGCGTTAAAACATTTTTCTCTGAAAAGAAAGATCGCCATTGGCCTCGCAGTAGCTATGTGCTTTGAAGAGGAAAAGGTTCCACGTAGAAAGAGAAAATGGTCCAAAAATTGGCTGAATAAAAGGGATACATTCTCGCATGTTAGTTTATTTAAAGAATTGCGGCAAAGCGAGCCTAAAGATTTTTTAAATTATGTACGGATGGACGAAGAAAATTTTTATTTTCTTTTAAATTTAATTGAACCTTACATTCGAAAAAACAATACGGTAATGCGTGAAGCTGTACCTGCCGAAGAACGCTTCATAGCTACACTGCGATATTTGGCTACAGGAAGAAGCTATGAAGATTTAAAATTTTCTTGTGCCATATCGCCACAGCTATTGCGAATTATTATACCTGAAACCTGCTGGGCGATATATGAAGCTTTAAAAGGCGAGTATTTACAGGTAAGGTAATAACATTTTATTGTTTATGCATTTTACAAATTCATGTACGATAAATGCTCAGAATTAACATAATGTGGTGTCATATTATATACAGGCTGGATTTGTGTCTGAGTAACAGAATAATTTTCGTTTAGTTTGCCTAATTTGGCATAATACATAACGTCGTTCATCAATTTCTCCGCAATTGTTCGCTGCCGCTCATTTAATTCTTTAAGATCGTTAGCTATTTTCTTCCCCGTGGTAATGAACGGATCGTCTTCCTTATCCGCAGACAACGCGCTGCAAGCTAATTGAATGAGCTTGTTTTTACTATCGCACTCCCTTTTCCGTTTTGGTGCCTTGCTTGTTGAAGAAGTTGTCGACACAGAAGGAGACGAGAGATTTGGTTCCTTTTCTACCTCGACGATATCATCTTGATTCTGAAATTACTAAAAATTATTCTTCTTTTCAGTTTCCAGACACCGAGGAAAAATGGCGATCAATTGGAAGCGATTTTCAATCTCTCTGGCAATTTAATAATTGTCTCGGAGCAATTGATGGGAAACATGTACAAATTGCAAAACCAGCCAATAGTGGTTCTTATTATTTCAATTATAAAGGAACATTTAGTATCGTCATGTTAGCTATCGTTAACGCTAAATATGAATTTATGATGGTACATGCGGGTACCAACGGGAGAATTTCAGATGGAGGTGTTTTGCAAGAGACTGCATTCTATCACAAATTAATGAATAAGAAGTTGAATTTGCCTAACCCAACAACACCCGAAGGAACAAATTTACAATTGCCGTACGTATTTGTGGGTGATCAAGCTTTTTCATTAATGGAGAACTTAATGAAACCATATCCCGACAAAAATTTAGCAAAAGAAGAAAAAATATTTAATTATAGATTAAGCAGGGCACGGAGAGTTGTAGAAAATGCTTTTGGAATAATGGCTTCCGTATTTAGAGTTTTTCACTCTGTAATAAGCGTCGACGTGAAACATGTAGATGCTATAATACTGGCATGTTGTGCATTACATAATTTTTTACGGCGACACGCACCAAATAGATATATGCCCCCCGCGGATAGTGAAAATACAAATACTGGAGAGATAATACCAGATCGTTGGAGAGCTACAGGAGATTTAATGCCATTGCAGAGAGTACCACGAGCTTCAAATATATCGTCACGAGAAGCACGAGACAATTTTAAAAATTATTTTAATAGTGTAGGAGCCGTGCCTTTCCAAGAAAACATGATAAATTTTGAAAATTAAGGAATTTGTTTGTTTGTAACAAATATTCGAATAAAATAGTTGAACAAATATTTACTTACCTCTTCTGTGTTGGGATCATCAAGTGAACCAATTTCCTCCTCTGAAACTGACACATTTTCCGTTCCCTTCCTCGGTACCTCGGAGTCCGTTGTGAATGTGAGCAAATCGAAATACCAAAGGGTTGGCACATGCACCTCGGCTGCCGAAGCTCCCGTAGATTGAGATGATTTCACTTTTTTCAGCTCCCTTCGGAAGCTGCACCTCATGTTTTGGATTCTTTTTGTTATATATTCCTTATCTGCTGTTGGATTTATTTCTTTGGCTTTTTCGATCAGTGTATCCATCGCGGCACTTCTTGCGTTTTTGTCCATATAGCACTTGGATCTGACGTCCCACAAACATTTCAATCCTTTATACAGTTGTATGAATTCCTCCCAAAATGGACGATTCACATCCATATTATTCATGACAATTGAACAATTTAACTGAAACCCGGAACTGAATATGAACTATTTACAAATATGAAATTCTCAAGATTTTGATACATCCGTATACTTCCGTTGACGGCTAATGAATGGTCACAAGATCGGTCGTTTTAAAACATATTTTGTTAATACAAAATGTCCTTAGATATTCAGAGCCAATCAGAGAAATATTAATAATAAGATAAATTCTCATTCGTCGATACATTTCTCCTCGGTAATTGATTATTATATTCAAGTGTTTCACATCTCTGCGCGAGTGGGCCATGCTTCTTTCGCGAAAAAACCAAAATGCAATTCGTTCTATTTTTTATCATGATTACACAATTAGGACACACAATATTTTATTTATCTGTACTGGACATTTTATCGGGCCTGTCGTCTCGCTGAATCCGCCGGCGACGGGAGACCGTGAGGCAAGACTATTTGCCTCCCAAAATGCAGTATTTGTGCTCACAGAAATAATCGAATATAATCGTGCCTCACGGTCTCCCGTCGCCGGCGGATTCAGCGAGACCGCGTCTTGAGACGAACCACTGAAATGAATTTCGGCGAGACCGACAGGCTGATAAGGAATATATAACAAAAAGAATCCAAAACATGAGGTGCAGCTTCCGAAGGGAGCTGAAAAAAGTGAAAGCATCTCAATCTACGGGAGCTTCGGCAGCCGAGGTGCATGTGCCAACCCTTTGGTATTTCCATTTGCTCATATTCACCACGGACTCCGAGGTACCGAGGAAAATGTGTCAATTTCAGAGGAGGAAATTGCTTCACTTGATGAATTTTCATATGAACCGAACACAAAAGAGGTTTTGCAATTTGTACATGTTTCCCATAGATTACTCTGAGACAATTATAAAATTGCCAGAGACATTGAAAATCGCTTCCAATTGATCGCCATTTTTCCTCGGTGTCTGGAAACTGAAAAGAACGATCTTAAAGAATTAAATGAGCGGCAGCGAACAATTGCGGAGAAATTGATGAACGACGTTATGTATTTTATGCCAAATTAGGCAAACTAAACGAAAATTATTCTATTACTCAGACACAAATCCAGCCTGTATATAATATGACACCACATTATGTTAATTCTGAGCATTTATCGTACATGAATTTGTAAAATGCATAAAAATTAAATTGTTATTACCTTACCTGTAAATACTCGCCTTTTAAAGCTACATATATCGCCCAGCAGGTTTCTGGAATTTTTTGCCGGAATAGCCGTGGCGATATGGTACAAGAAAATTTAAAGTCTTCATAACTTCGTCCTCTAGCTAATATATCTCACAAGTGTTACTATGAAGCGTTCTTCAGCAGATACAGCTTCTCGCATTACAGTATTTTTTTAAAAATATGCGGTTCAATTTAAATTTAAAATGATAATAATAAGATAAATTCTTATTCGTCAATACATTTCTCCTCGGTTATTGATTATTAAATTCAAGTGTTTTCTCATCGAGAGTCGTACGGATACTGCCAGTACTGCCGGTAGGTCTCTTCGCCTCACGAGAGACCAAGAGTTGGTCTCTTTGCCTCACGAGAGACCTCGTCTTGAGGCATGCCTTGAGGCAAGTCTCATCGTGTAGGGGCCGCTTTACAGATACTTTGATAATAAGGGATGTAGCTGTTTCTATAGGTGCTAGAAAACAATTGAAAGCAAAAGGTAGACTCTATGATCTACCACGTTCAACACAGGAAGTCCGTATCAATGATTATAATGCTCCCGTTCTCACGGTTTGGAGAGGTAACATGGATATACAATATATTGGAGAAAAGACAGGGTTGGTAACATGTTACTGTACTAAGTACGTGTCAAAGCCGGAAAAAAGTTACGCTACGGACATTGTGATAATTGGCGCAATTGTTGTATATCATTATTTTTGTACAGTCTAGAACATTATTTTTGTAGAGTATAGAACATTATTAAATTTATATTAATTTACGACATTGTTTTTAAATAGGATTCTTTTTGCAGAGATTATATACTTGGCGCTCTTTTTTATACCTTTTTGTAAAAAGGTAATTTTGTGGGGATTTCACACATTTTGTAGTGTTTACTGTTATTAATTTACGACAATTTTTTAAATGGGATTCTTTTTATGGGATTGTACATTGGTTCACTACCATGCTTATTTATTATCATTTTTTTGTAAGAATAAAATATAAAGATTTTTAGCGCCTTTGGGCCATTGCCTTTTTTTAATTTGCACGTCATCAGCTTCAATCCAACTACTAGTCATTCCTTCTTCTTTACATATACTGGTGTACTGGCCATCCCCAATACATGAACCACTATGAAATATAGCATTCATAACTTTATATGATTGTCCAGCTATTACTACTTTGGTTGTGGGAATAGTACATCCGTATTGCTACACTGCATTATCTTCTGCTTTGATTATCTGTAAATATATAAAGCCACATTTTAATTATATACAACTGAACATAGAACTTACTATTTATAGAAATAAAGTGGCCTTTTGCTTTAGTGAGTGTAGAGACTAAATAATGTGTCCAAAAGAGGTGAGAGCGTATGGTAGAAAGTCTTGTTGCAGGAAATTTAAATGCTAATGGTAATGATTCAGCGAAAATGAACGAGGAGATCCAATAGTTTTAACGCACACTTTATTGGTGTTGGAATGAAACTAATTTAGTATGTTTATTGGTGAATTGAAATAATGGGAATCTAAAAAATTAATGAATTAATGAATAGCGTGACAACTACTTTGGATTTTATTAATTAAAGTATTACGAATATCTTTCACAAAAGATTGAAAAGCATTAACGTAGATGTGTTTTCAGTGTACTTTCTTCACTAATGTGACTTGCTTTACATTGCAAGCAGTCCACCATAATCTATTTTCTTAATAATTCTTAATGCTATGTCTTTAGACAAATTTTGTCGATTTACCTTATTTGACAAAGTTCCAGAAACTTGTGCGAAAGAAGATACTCTGTCTATCTATCTAATCTTCTCCGGACAACCTCCACGCCTGTGCATTCCCTTTATTTCTATCCATCCAAGCCTGTGCGTCCCCTTCAATTCTATCCAAGCCTGTGTGTCCCTTTCATTTTTATCCAGGTCCTCTGCGTCTCCTTCATTTCTAAATATAATATATATAAGCTTTACATAAAATCTCTAAATTGCTGGTATAAAAATATCTGGCAATTTAAATGCAATGCAATTTGTTACAATTTATATTATTTTGTACATGCATGGTATTATTATTTTATACATGCATGGTACAAATTTCCAGAAACTTATGCGAAAGAAAATGGTTCTCTGTCGAACCTTCTCCGGACAACTTCCAAGTCTACGACTCTACATACTAACTTGATTTAAAAAATTTTGGCGACTTACCTTCTTAATTAAGACAATAATTCGGTCTCCTAATTAATGTAAAAACTCGTGACATTTCAAATTCGGACAATTTACTTTATTTGACACTAAGCACATGGTAGGTTATCTCTGACTATGTAGCTGTCAGATTATTTGTTACGCGATTGGCCGAAACCCGCATCCAATGAACGACGTGCCTGAGGGACATTTCCTCATCCTATCATACTCCCCTCTTGCCTAGAAGTGTAGGACGACGACGATGACGAGGACGATGCTGAATTTTAATAACATAAAATTCAGCAAATTGCAACTTTACATCGAAATATCTCAGCTCATAAGGCCCGTAGGAACAAAACGAAGACACTTTTCTTATGTAAATCAAACCCAAGCTATCCATTAAGACCATTCAAAACCTAATCGGATCAGCCGTTATTGAGATTCGGAAATCTCAGGGTTCTTGATAGCGAGTCGTGGCGTAATATAGACACTCGGTGTCTCGCGCTGCGCATATATCTATATATACTTGGCGCGAGACACTACCGTGTCTCTTGATAAAGGAAGAAATTGAAAAGAACGTGTTGAATACTGTAGAACAAGAAGAAAATGATCAAGGCGATCACCCAATAGACTGTGTCCCCGTTGAAACTGTTGGTGCCATGAAAGATTTTAAAGACGCGAGAAACATATTTGACTGTGGTGATCTTCAAGAAATGATTTCGGAATTGAACCATGATCAAAAGTGGATATTTGATAAAGTTACTAAGTCCTTGACGTCTAACGATAACATTCTCAGGCTTTATGTGAGTGGAGAAGGTGGCACTGGGAAAAGTTTTTTAATAAAAACCATCAGACACTGGATCAAGGAGAGTATCGGAAAAGACACAGCAGTAACTGCTCCTACTGGAATCGCAGCTTTTAATATTGACGGTCTTACCATACACCGATTATTTCAATTACCTGTAGAACATGGGCATACAGCCCAGTATAGGCAACTTAGCGATGCAGCCCTTCAAATTGTACGGGATCAACTCAAAAATGTTGCTTTAGTAATCATCGATGAAATTTCGATGGTTTCTAACGTTTATTTCCTGTACATACATCTACGACTTACAGAAATATTTGATACTGCAGATTCCGATGATGCTTGGTTCGGAAAAAAGCCTATGCTGCTATTTGGTGACTTACTACAACTTCCTCCTGTTCACGAAGAACCTGCTTTTATACAATTATCCAATAAGAGTATAGAGAAAAATGTTGGAGGGTTAGGTTCTTATAATTTATGGTCTGCCTTGTTTAGCTATGACGAATTGACAATAAACATGCGACAGAAGGGTGATAATATTTACAAAGACATCTTGTCGAGAATTCGCACCGGAGTAGTGACCGATTCGGATACAAAACTTTTAGAATCGAGGAAATTAAATTTCAAAGCGACAAATTGTTGTAATGACCGATTAAACCAATTATGTGATTACATGCTTAATGTGGGATCTAATACGGTGTGTTTACTTCCCACATGTGTTCAGTGCGATGTTTTGAACGCTGCAATGCTGAGTCGATTTCCATCCGAAGAAATCCATTTGATTGCTCATGATACAATGAATTGTGCACCGTACTTGAAAAAAAAGGTGTCAAAGGTACTAAACAATAATGACGATGATAGCTCCCGAACGGCGGGACTTGCAAGGGTCGTAATTGTTAAAGTAAGGGTGCAAATCATGATTAGAAGAAATATTGATGTTACGCTAGGTCTTGTCAACGGTACCATTGCTAAACTTGTTTCAGTTATACGAGGTGTTGATAATGACGTTGAAAAATTAAAAATTATATTACCCACGGGGCAAGAACATATAATAGAACGTGTATGTGTTAAATTTGAAGTAATGGATAGAGCGTTCGTTATTAGAAAACAATTTCCGATTTGCCTCAGCTGTGGTATAACTATTCACAAAAGTCAGGGACTCAGCTTGCAGAATGCTGTCGTAGAAGCAGGTAATTCAATATTTACTTGCGGACAAATTTACGTTGCTCTTTCACGGGTGACCACATTACAAGGATTGCATCTTATCAATTATGATCCATCTTCCGTAAAGGCACAAGAATCGGCTATAATAGAGTACAATAGATTGCGAAAAAAATATAGACCTGATCTTATGACTATTTCAATTTCTAAAAAACGCATCCTCAAAGTTTGTGATGCTGTTTGGGCGGTACCTAATTATAATGTATCCGAATGTCAGAATACTAATGATCACATCGTGGATATCACTCAATACTACGTAAGAGGTCTCCCGAATTCTGATGGTGTGTCTTGTTATGCGAATGCCACAATCCAATGCATGTTATATTGTTCATCCATAAGAGAAAACTTATTAACGACTGAAAAAGCTGATCATATTATAAAAATCTTTATGGACCAATATAAATCGGATCAAAATCCAAACATAATATCATTACGGCAATTCGCAGGAGAAAAATACGCTTACAATCATGATGCAGCTGAGTTTATTACCTCTCTTTGTGATCATGAGATTCTTATTAAGAATGCAGTACAACACGAAATAGCAACGGTATTAAGATGTTTAGCGTGTAATTACACAAGTACTACTATTAGTACAAATTGTGTGGTACATCTTGCACTGCCCAAGATGTTAAAAAAAAAATCATTTGAATTTCAAGATATAATAAAACACAATTTCACAGGATGGAAAAATCTGAAAGATCCGTGCAATAATTGTGATAATGCAAATTCAAACACAATGAAGAAAGTCGATCTTATTGCAAAATTACATTTGTTCGATCACGATAGTAATGGAACAACGAAAGTTGAAAATTTCTACATCAAAGCAATACCTACTACTAAAATACAAATGGTAGATCACTGTTACAAACTTAAGGCAGCGATTTTCCACCACGGTAAAAGTATTTCCGATGGTCATTACACGAGTATGGTAAGGGGTAAGGGCACAACGTGGGTATCCGTTGATGATTTACGAGTAGAAAAACTAGCATTGGCCACGAAATGCTAAAAATGCATACATATTTTTCTTCGAAAGGTGTTAATTGTGGTTGTTAATACAGTTCAATGTTAAATACGTTCAGCGCCAAAGGCTGCTTTCAGCGCCATAAGCTGCTTCGCGCACCATGACTGTACACAAAGTACTATACATATAATTCATATAGATCGGCAATGCAGTGCACATGGTTTCTTTTCGTAGTTGTTAAACTTACGTAGAAGATATCCTTAATCAAAAAATAAGTAAAGTAAACTCGCTGAGCTGCTTTGCGCTATTCCGAGTATTCCGAGTAAGCTTTACTGGCTGCATACGCGCCTTATCTTCTAACATCACTCGATAGGCTGCAGTGCGCCGTAAACACGTGGACGTGTGACGAAGATAGATCAGAATTTATCATTTATTGGGATTTCCTTACTTTTTCCTTATTTTTAGGACCCGTGACAGTGATATAATATAATAATATAGAAGATCCCCAGTACATGTATTATATGTTTCTGAGGCAGAATTTAGCTGGCTATAAGGTACGTGTGTTATTTTATGCTTTTGTAAATAATGTTTCGGGCAGTGTTCATATGATTATTATAGTCAGACGAGAAGAGTCATGGCAGGGTAATGAACATGAGAGTTACCCATCATGCCCCTCACAAACCTAGATATAAAAATCAAAGTTTCTTATTGTTCCAGGATGGTTTGAAACTACATACGTAAGACGGACCGAGGAAAATGATACTTCTTTTCTAATAATTAGACCAAAATAATTGATTCTCGTGCTAATCACAGAGCAAAAGACTCATATATCCAGAAAACGTGGAAACACTGCAATTATAACATCCTCATTTCATCAGGATCACATACAGATTTTGCACAAATGCGACAATTTTGAAACCAATGCAGGGGGACATTGGGTTTGTAGCTTTTATGAATATGATGGAAGAAGACTTTATAACCATCAAAAAGACTCCCATTTAAAAACATTGTCGTAAATTAATACCCATCAAAAAGAATCCCATTTATAAACATTGTCGTAAATTAATACCATCAAAAGAATCCCATTTAAAAACATTGTCGTAAATTAATATATATTTATTAATGTTCTATATTTAACTTTACAAAAATAATGATATACAACAATTGCGCCAATTATCACAATGGCTATTTATACAAAGAAAAAATCACAATGGTACAATGGAAAAATGTATTAAATAATATTAAGCAGATGTATTTTTATACAAATAAATATTTTAATACGAATAAATATTTTATTCAAAATACTTGGCGCTGCGAAACCGAAAAAATGATAACCCTGATAGCCAGATCTGGGCAACAGGATCTGACATCAGAACCGTAGTCGTCTGTGTCCGCATTTAATTGTCTTAGTATTAATAATTTACAATAACTCCCTTACAATCTAAAATACATAATGTACATATACATACTAGAAACGCAGAAAAAAGAGAGAAAAAGATTAATGCAATTTATACATATTTATTCAGTTTAGCAACACCAATTCAGAGAGCAGCGCCAAGTATTTTGAATAAAATATTTATTCGTATTAAAATATTTATTTGTATAAAAATACATCTGCTTAATATTATTTAATACATTTTTCCATTGTACCATTGTGATTTTTTCTTTGTATAAATAGCCATTGTGATAATTGGCGCAATTGTTGTATATCATTATTTTTGTAAAGTTAAATATAGAACATTAATAAATATATATTAATTTACGACAATGTTTTTAAATGGGATTCTTTTGATGGTATTAATTTACGACAATGTTTATAAATGGGATTCTTTTTGATGGGTATTAATTTACGACAATGTTTTTAAATGGGAGTCTTTTTGATGGTATATATATACTTGGCGCTCTTTTTTGTACCTTTTGTAAAAAGGTAATTTTGTGAGGATTTCACACATTTTGTAGTTTTCTTGTGCGTGAAACCGTGCTGTGCGCTATCCTGATGTTCCATAGCGTGGTAATTTTTGTTGGCTTATTTATTTATTATCCTTTTTTTGTAAGAACAAAATATAAATATCTTTAGCACCTTTGGGCCATTGCCTTTTTTTAATTTGCACGTCATCAGCTTCAATCCAACTACTAGTCATTCCTTCTTCTTTACATATATAAATCATAATGTGGTTATTTCATTTCCTCATGCGGCAGGGTTACTTTCACTTTGAGCTGTTGAAATAATTGTGCGTTCATAGTCTGACGTAGATCACACTGCATCATCTTCTGCTTTGATTATCTGTAAATATATAAAGCCACATTTTAATTATATATTCACAAAAGATTGAAAAGCATCAAGGGAGATGTGTTTTCAGCGTACTTTCTTCACTAATGCGACTTGCTTTACATTGCAAGCAGTCCACCATAATCTATTTTCTTAATAATTCTTAATGCTATGTCTTTAGACAAATTTTGTCGATCTACCTTATTTGACATATTTCCAGAAACTTGTGTGACACAAGATGCTCTGTCTATCTATCTAATCTTCTCTGGACAACCTCCAAGCCTGTGCATTCCCTTCATTTCCATCCATCCAAACCTGTGCGTCCCCTTCAATTCTATTATCCAAGCCTGTGCATCCCCTTCATTTTTATCGAAGTCCTGTGCGTCCCCTTCATTTCTATAATATAATATAATATAATAAGCTTTACATAAAAACTCTAAATTGCTGATATACAAATACAAATATCTGGCAATTTAAATACAGTGCAATTTTTTACTACAATATATATATTATTTTGTACATGCATGGTACAAATTTCCAGAAACTTGTGCGAAAGGAGATGCTTCTCAGTCGAACCATCTCCGGACAACTTCCAAGTCTGCGACTCTACATAAGAAATCTATTTGAAAAATTTTGGCGACTTACCTTGTTAATTGAGACAATAATTCAGTCTCCTATTAGTGTAAAAACTCGTGACATTTCAAATTCCGACAATTTACTTTATTTGACACTTAGCACTTGGTAGGTTATAATATCTCTGCCTAGCTGTCACGTGACAACAATTTATTTGACACTTAGCACTTGGTAGGTTATAATATCTCTGCCTAGCTGTCACGTGACAACAATTTGTTACGCGATTGGCCGATGCCCGCATCCAATGAACAACGTGCCTGAGAGACATTTCCTCACCCTTTCATACTCCCCTCTTGCCTAGAAGTGTAGGACGATGACTATGACGATGCTGAATTTTAAGAACATAAAATTCAGCAAATTGCAACTTTACATCGAAATATCTCAGCTCATAAGGCCCGTAGGAACAAAACGAAGACACTTTTCTGATGTAAATCAAACCCAAGCTATCCATTAAGACCATTCAAAATCTAATTGGATCAGCCGTTATTGAGATTCGGAAATCACAGGGTTCTTGATAGCGAGTCGTCGCGTAATAGAGCCACTCCGTGTCTTGCGCTGCGCATATATATCTATATATATACTTGGCGCGAGACACTACCGTGTCTCTTGATATAGAAGATCTCCAGTACATGTATCACAGAGTAAAAGACTTGTATGTCCAGAAAACGTGGAAACACCGCAATTATAACATCCTCATTTCATCAGGATTACATACAGATTTTGCACAAATTAAAATTTACCTTAAGAAGTTATACCCTTTTTTGACCAAACATGGCGGAAAAATCGACGAAGAATTTATTAAATGTCCACATGTACAAACTCAATCTAACAATCGGGAGAAAGGACTTTTTCTGAAATTTTTTATTAAAACCTGTAGAGATTAGGTTGATGCATGGTTAAACTGAAGGATTTATTACCAAAGAATGATTCAAACAAAAAAATTGATTAGTTGATTATGAAAACCTGTGTTTTATTCATCATCAAACCTTAACTACCCCATCTTGTCCCACCTTCCCCTACAAGCTCAACCTAACAGTCGGGATTGCGGAGTTGTTGCGAGTGCATTTGCTGTTTCGTTATTATTCATCATCAATTCAATAAATTACCAGACAAAGTAACGTACAATCATGCGTTAATGCGTCAACATTTGATCCAAATGTTTCGATCTAATCGTCTGGAAGATTTTCCATGCATTCAGGATAAATAAACAATTAACACGTGTGTATGAATATGAATTTGCAAATAATAGTACAATTAATCTTTGAAAAAAGAAGTGATATCCCCATAAAAAACTTCAAAAAAGTAAAAAAATTACGCCAAGTACATGAAATTAAATAAATCACAAAAATAGACGATAATAATAATTACAAAATAAAAAAAAAGATGTGAAATCAAAATGAGCTGCAAGTACATAAAGGTGCTTTCAGTCAAATACTTGGCGTGGCGTGGCAAGATCAAGGTGTCGATGAATAAGAATTATTTAAAAACCGGAAAGTAGATAATGAAAGTGTTCGCATTGTGTCAAAGTTTTATTTTAATTGATGAATTATTAGCTGTACGCCTGTCAAAGGCAAGGTATTGGTGTCGATGAATGATCTTAGAATTATTTAAAAACGCAAAATAATGAAAGTGTACTCATATATTGTCAGAGTTTTAAATTGACAAATTATCTGAATGCCTGCGAGAGGGAAGGTATGGGTATTGATGATTATCTGAGAATACCTTGCCACGCCACGCCAAGTATTTGACTGAAAGCACCTTTATGTACTTGCAGCTCATTTTGATTTCACATCTTTTTTTTTATTTTGTAATTATTATTATCGTCTATTTTTTGTGATTTATTTAATTTCATGTACTTGGCGTAATTTTTTTACTTTTTTGAAGTTTTTTGTGGGGATATAATTATACTCTAGGCCAATGAATTGCAAAGTTTCTTTATCGTTTAGTTCGGCGGTAGGCAGTGCGACTAAATGATAGGCTCGGAATTTACTCTCTTCGATAATTGGAATAAGTACTTCGAAGCACAGTCTTTTTCCTTTTAAGACAACTATATTACTCTTACTATAACGCAGGTACGAATAAGCGTGTTCCTCATTGACTGGGAACATCATCCTACTTTCTCCATATGCAGTAGCAATATGTCTCAGCATCGTTAACAATGAATCGATTTCTATAATTTGTGGATGTACGCGACCATTTTGAGCTTGAAGTACTATAGACTCTATCAAATTAATCCTATCGTTTAAAGAGTTCATTAACAGATCGTATTCTATCAGAACGTGCGCGAATCGAAATCCGGTTTCTACTGTATTCGTATTGTTTCGCATTACTTTAAAAATTTTAGTTAGCCGTTTGTTCACTTGTTCTTCTATTTCATTCGTTCTGTTAATTCTGGCTTCTATAATACTAGTTTCATTCTTGATTAGTTGTGCTATACGTCGACTATCTTTATACAGTTTATCGATTTCGGTGTTGTAATACTGTGCATCGGAATCGGACATTGTACCGAACAGTATTTTTGAAATATCCCCGATAAAATTAAACACACCTCTTCTATTTATGACGGCTTCGGTTAATCGTAAACTATGGAAAAGCGTATTTTCCCTCGACTTTAATTCTATTTAAATATCTATTATGTAACGTTCTTACGAGTAACGAGTTAAGTTGCAGTTTTTCGCCCTCCGCCGTCATTTCCTGTATACCGCGGGGTATTACTTCTGACATCAGTGTCAAATCATTCAGGTTATGACAGATAACGGCCTTCCATTCCTTGTGGTACATCCTGGTTTCTCCCATATCATCGAAGTAGAGGTTCGGTAACGCGTCGAATTGAGTCACCTCATAGCCACCTTCACAGTTCCCGACAGGTGCCCTATATACTAGAGTCATTCTGAAAAAACATATTACTTCTGACATCAGTGTCAAATCATTCAGGTTATGACAGATAACGGCCTTCCATTCCTTGTGGTACATCCTGGTTTCTCCCATATCATCGAAGTAGAGGTTCGGTAACGCGTCGAATTGAGTCACCTCATAGCCACCTTCACAGTTCCCGACAGGTGCCCTATATACTAGAGTCATTCTGAAAAAACATATTACTTCTGACATCAGTGTCAAATCATTCAGGTTATGACAGATAACGGCCTTCCATTCCTTGTGGTACATCCTGGTTTCTCCCATATCATCGAAGTAGAGGTTCGGTAACGCGTCGAATTGAGTCACCTCATAGCCACCTTCACAGTTCCCGACAGGTGCCCTATATACTAGAGTCATTCTGAAAAAAAATTTTTAGATACATTAGCGTACTTCAGCCGATTCAAATGAACGACCTCATCCTTGTTCTTTAGTCGGACTTTCGCATTTACATCGTTAATTATTTCTAAGATTTCGTATGGTCCGTTGTATGGGAAGTGAAGAGCGTTCTTTTTATTCCTATCTTCGCTCTTAATCCAGACGTAATCTCCCGCTTGAAGGTTTTGACCTTTTATCGTTTTGTCGTATCTGGTTTTCGTCGTTTCTTTGGCCTTGTTCATTGAACTACCTGCCTTTTCCCAAAGGTTCTGAAGAATCTCGTTCAGTTCCTCCAGGTATTCGTCGTAGGTGATTCCAGTTGGTACTGCGTATTGGCTGAGGTAGTTTGGTGTTCTCCCAAATACCAATTCATGTGGTGTATACCCCGTAGACGTGTGTTCCGTTGAATTGTAGACCATCACTCCGAAAGGTAGGATGTCATCCCAGTCTTCTTTATTCATGTCTATTTGATTTTTTAGGTATTCTTTTAAGACTGCATGACTGCGTTCGAAGCTTCCGTTACTTTCCGGATGGAACGCTGTAGTTTCTATTTTCCTGATATCAAACAGTTCGCAAAGTTCCTTCATGACATTTGACGTAAAGTTATAAGACATTATTGCTTTTGGTATGCCGAACATGGAGAAATAGGAACTTGTTAGATTCCTTATTATTGTTTTCGCCGTTTGGTCCTTCAATGGATATGCCTGTATAAATTTCGTCAATTGATCCTGTAATGTTAATATATATTTATTACCTTTAACTGACTCCTGTAGTGGTCCTACGATATCGATAGCAATCTTGTCGTTGAATCCTTTCGGTGTATCGGTGATTTTCATTGGTACCTTCCTCGGATGTCGATCGATCTTCCGTTGTTGACATCTTGTGCATTCTAACACGTACCTCCTAATATCTTGGTAGCAATTGTCCCAATAGTACCTATTTAAAATCTTCGCCGTGGTCTTTATGACGCCCAAATGTCCTGCAGCCAAATTCTCGTGGTTCTCCTCCAATATTTTTTGTTTCTCGTCTCTGTTCTCGGGTGTGAGGTACGGATGTGTATTTAGTTCCACATCAATTAAGGGATCGTTGAACCAGTTCGTTAGTGTTTCTTTTAACTTCTTTCTTGTTATTGACGTTAAGCTTTCGAGCTTGATGTAATCAATTCGTATCCTACTGATTCCTTCGGCGATGAGGATGTTTAACAATTCTTCTAGTAGCCTGTTCAGTGAGTCTCTATCGAACCTTGCTGCTTCGGCGCAAACGGCTATGGGTTTCTTGCTTTCCTCCGTATCCTCGACTATGTGCAACTTTAAGTCGTTTCCGCTCCTAAAATGTACTGGAAACGAATCTCCGGAGGGTTCGCTTACGAACTTCAGGTGTTTTCTCCAACCTGGTTTATTTACTTGCATGATTAAGAATGGGTTACGGCTTAAAGCGTCTGCGTTACAATTCAGACTTCCCTTTGTATACAGTATCTCGTACTCGTATTCTTCCAGAGCTATTCACCATCTCATTAGTCGTGAATTCGGATCTTTTAGGTTAAACAACCATTTTAACGGTTGATGATCAGTTATAATTGTAAATTTCTTACTATACAAATACGGGCGAAAGTGCTTTACGTCCCATACTATAGCGAGGAGCTCTTCTTCGGTGGTGCTATAGTTGCGTTCTGCTGAGTTTAGTGTCCTGCTGGCGTATGCTATTGGTCGCTCTTGTTTTCCATCCCTTTGTGCCAATATGGCTCCTAATGCGTCGTTGCTTGCGTCAGTTGCTAAAATAAACTCTTGGTTCATATCTGGAAACTTCAAGGCGTTATCGCTGCAGAGTTCTTGTTTTAAAATAGTAAAACTTTTATCCTCCTTGGAGCTCCATTGAAATTCTCGATCCTTCTTCAATAGCTCGGTCAACGGTTTCGCCTTTGAACTAAAGTTCTTGATGAAGCGCCTGTAATAGCCTGCAAGCCCCAAAAATTGTTTGATGTTTTTTACATTCTTTGGTGTTGGGAATTCGTTGACGGCTCTAATTTTCTCGGGATTCGATTTGACTCCTTGTTCCGTTGTTACGCGCCGCGGCCTTTGGTATTCGAGCGGCACGTTTTATACATGCAAATTCTGATCAGGGATATCCCACAGTCGTTAGACTATCGGAAGTTGCAGTATTGGATATTTTCGTTAGAAAAGCAAGGAAGCTCGCCGCACTCGTAACAGTCAATTCTTTAAGTTCGTAAATATCTAAATACCTTATCAGAAGGATAAGGGGTAGATTTTGGGATCGTTGATGCTCTAGTCCCATACTGGTCCTTTCAATGGAATCAGATAGGTAATTGATAAGTAGAATTTAATAGTAAATAAAGCTTTAATGATTGAATAATGAATGGATGTAAAACATTTAACAGAACTGAATAAATCAATCAATAATTTACAAAGAATAGAGGCGTTCGTTCACTCGGTATAATTCCTGACTAGGGGAATCCCACAATCGATTGACTGTCAGAAATTATCGTTAGCATCGAATTAATTATAACAATGTGTTAATGTGTACAGAAAGAGATAATTTGTGCAACTCACCAGACAGTCACAATAATCTAAATGACAATATGTTTTAAATTTCCTTTTTGAGATTCAAATAATTTCTTGTCGCTAATAAACCTTGAAGCTTGTATAGTTCTGAGTAGCTGATAAACCTGAATCAGAAAAGAGGATAAGACGCGAACACGCACACACTTGGTTATCGTTTTGAATAGAACTGAGTTGAATTATGAAATGAAACTGAATAATAAAGATTTTAACTAGTAGATACGATAAAATTTTAAATTAAATCGTTAACAATATTTTATGTAAGAAAAATTTAATTGACAGAATTGTTTCGCAAAGTTGAGTCTTTCACGCGGTTACACAGTAGACCGGAGAACTCTAGCTCTAAAACACTTGCGGACCCCAATGACACGCACCTCACGATTTACCGTCACAGAGTGTCGCAGCTTCACGCTCTCGGCAGCGACCAGAGTGGGTCCGTGCCGAAAATGCTTACGCTGCATTTTATCGCTCGGCCGCGCTACCATGGGCCCGTCTACTTAACGAGGCGGTGTGTGTGTGTGTATGCTCATGTCCATCCATCAGATTCCCCATTCAATATATCAGGCATGCAATTTAAGTGAACGCAGCGGCCGATTTTCGGAGGCAACGCCTCCTTTCTCCCGCCGCGCGTCTTGGCCCCCGCGGCGGCCTAGGAGCTTGGAGCGCCTCAGGCCCGTACCATATGAACCGCGCGTGGCGCGGTGACAAAACAAAAACGCATCGACAATCGTGCTCTCTGGGACGATGTGGAAACCTATTGATACAATGTCGTCCTAATACGCCACACGCGGTTCGTATGGTACGGTCCTGAGGCGCTCGAAGCACCTAGGCCGCCGCGGGGGCCAAGAATAGCGGCGGGAGAAAGAAGGCGTTGCCTCTGAAAATCGGCCGCTGCGTTCACTTAAATTCCATGCCTGCAATATATGATCGATCTTTACGGAACATTCGTATGCACAGGAAAACATGACATCCCACATCTTGAAACCATACAATTTCGCACAGCTAAGGGCTTTCCCTCAATGTTATTCAATTTTAACAACAATTTTTAATTAATTAATAATTCGACAAAACCGTGGGAAGGCGCGGTTCCCTGCACCGGATGTAGAGTATACAATTCCGTCAGTCTTCTAAGAAATGATCCAGTCTGCGCATTCCCGCTGTAGCCGTTACTGATTATGTTACAATGTTTAACGCGGCGGTTAGAGGTGTTCTCAACGAGGGTTCTCCCACAATGCTGCAAGGCATTGTTGAAACGCACCCCTGCCGCTTACACAGGACGGATTCGTTACAGAAGGAGAATCACTGGGTCTTTTCGAACGCGACTCTCTGGTGAGATCGCCGCTGCGTCAGCACCGCCTTATCTGTATCGCGGGACGGCAATACGTCGAGGCGACGGCGCTCCAAGAAAGGGGTTTTTGTTCTATCAAAAATAATATTAATTAATGGGCAGGAGTATGATCAACGAGGGATTTCCCATAACGCTAGGCGTTGTTGATCCATACCCTGACCAAAAAGAAAAATTTTACGTTCCGAACGTAACACCGTTATTACATGTCCTAGATATACGAGTTCTGGCTTCAAATACTCGCACTTGTCTGGTTGCAACTTCAATCCGGTTTCTTTTAATCGTTCGAATATCATGACTAGCTTCTCGTTGTGTTGTTTAAGCGTTTCCCCGAACACGACGATGTCATCCAAATAAACAAAACATACCTTACCAATCAGCCCTTTTAAAGCTCTATCCATCACTCTTTGGAACGTGGCTGGGGCATTCTTTAACCCAAACGGCATTCTATTGTACTCAAAATGTCCTTGAGGCGTTGAAAATGCCGTTTTCTCCTTGTCCTGTTCGGCCATTGATATCTGGTGAAATCCGCTGGCAAGGTCAAATGCACTGCAATATCTGGCCCGGCCTAACTGATCTAAAATCTCTTCAATGTTCGGAAGGGTGTATGCATCGTGAGGTGTTTTTGGTTTAGCTGCCTGAAGTCGACAACGACTCTCCATTTCTTCTTACCGCTCGCGTCGTTTTTTTCGGCACTACCCATAAAGGAGAATTGTACGGAGATTGTGATTCGCGAATTATGCCTTTCTCTAGCATCTCGATTACCTGACGAGAGATCTCTTCCTGGTGTGTAGCTGGGTAGCGGAACTGTTTTACGTACACGGGTTTGTCGTCGGTTGTGTCAATCCGATGTGTTGCTAAATTCGTTTCTGGTAATCCATCTCCTGGTAAGACAAAGATATACTGATGTTGGTCGATGATTCCCCAAAGCGTCTCGCGATCCTGATCCTTCTGTATATGCTGTAATCTAGTGTTTTCTTGTAGAAGTTGGCTTCGCTTGTGCGAATACGACAGTCCCGTTTGCTTTTTCGCTTGAACCCTAAAAATAATCTTCTTTGCGGTTGTATCAATTATCGCGTTCTCCTTGAGCAGAAACGGCATTCCGATTATACCATCTTCCTCTATAGGAAATGAATCCGGTACGATTGCGAAGGAGTGTCGATTTTCATAAATATCGATTCGCGTTTCCCTTCCCGAAACGATCGGGTCACCTGATATCCCGATTATTTCCAGCTTGTTCTTATGTGTTGGTAATCCTTTAGCTGCTGTTTCCTTAATTATATTTATTGAAGCTCCGGTGTCGATGAGAAAGCTTCTTGTTCGCGTTCCCACTCGTAAGTCGATGACTGCTCCCTCGGATTCTGGTGTTGTGCTGAGTCTAAATACTTCAGGTTTGGCGGTTTGGATAGCCCTGTGTTCTGAAACTTTTTACGCGGTTTTGGGCAATTACGTGCCAAGTGCCCCGTTCCCTGACAATTGTAACATTTGAATTCGGGTAATGCTGGTCGTTCTGTCCTAGCTACAGGTTGTGGTTTTGGAGTACGTGTGGGAGGATGATGACTTTCTGTTCTACGATTAAATCCTAAATTCCGATACATTTCCCTTTCTATCTGTGCTTCGTTTTCGATTTCTATAGCCATTTCCTGAGCTTCTCGTAGTGTTTCCGGGCGTTGAGCTTTTACCTGAAGTCGGATACCCGGGTCTGTGTTTCTAATGAACTGAACAGCTGTGCTTTCGTCGTCATGTTCGATTAGAACGGCTTTCTTGTTTTCCGAGTACCCGCTATTATTCGTGATAGCTCGACGTACAGTATGTAACAAAAGTAAGTAAACACGAAAGTTTCTGACGATTGAATAGATGTTTCTCAAACCTAGAGATAGGTATCCTAGCAACGAAAACAGCAAACGTTAGACCGACGACCCCAATTATTATTCCTATTTGGGGCACAAGTTTCTTTGACGCATTAAGTTTATTGTATCAAGTTAATTAGAACATATATATTACAAGGTTACAAAAGTAAGTAAACATCTTTGGTTTTTCATTTTGTATTCTGTTCCTGAAACGTATTTTTGAATTACCTCTTTTAGGTTATAAACTTATAGATTCTACCAATCATTTCGATGTATTAAGGTTATGTTGGTATATAATTAAAATATATTTTCAGTTCAGTAAATATCTCTTTGGCATTTGCGTTCTTTCTTTAAGGTCGATACGGAAAATGTCTCAGCGGAAGCATTTAATAGACGAGGAGAGAAGAATGGTAATTAAAATGAAAGATGAGGGCAAGACATATAGAAAAATAGCTACCTTTTTTAATAAAACACCAGCAGCCATTTTTAAAATTGTTAAAGCGTATAAGAAAGATGGAAGAGTATCAGCTTTACCAAGACCGGGACGTCCAAAAGTCACTAATATACGAATAGATAAAAGGATAGTTAATATTTCATCATCAGATCCCTTTTTATCTACTTCAAAAATTCGTACAAAATTATTAAGCGAAGGTAACTGTGCACCATCAACCCAGAACATTCGACGTCGATTACACGCATCAGGAAAACACGGTCGCGTTGCAAAGAAATTACCTTATGTTAGTAAGATAAATCTTAAGAAGCGAATGAACTTTTATTATAAGCACGTTTTAAAACCTTTAAGTTTCTGGGAAAAAATTCTTTGGACAGATGAATCTATGATTAGACTTAAATACAGTCATGGACGAATGTATGTCTGGAGGAAACAAGACGAAGTTTCGTCATACCAATGTGCCAAACCAACAATGAAGTCAACGGAACAGGGTATTGTTGGAGATGGAGCAACATGCACTGCGAACGCACCTGCAGTCGTGGAAACGCTGCCTTTCTGTCGACGGCCAGCGCCCTCTGGTTCGGTCAACTAACCTTTTTCTGTCGCCACATGCGTGTGCGGTGTGCTCCATCGTTTTACCTCTTGTATCAGAATTTCTAACATTATATACGTTTAAAGCTTGTAACGCGTACTTCTCTCCTCACCCGAACTGCCTAACTCTAACAGATTATGGGCCCAGGTATCGCGAGAGAGGAAGTTAAGTAAAATATTCGTCGCGAGTTTAACCGCCGGCGAAGCACGTGGCGACGCGATCGCGAGCGAACGACGCAGTCGATTTCGGTTCCGTTGTGCCGCTCAGTGTCGAGCACGCGTCAGTGACTACGACGAAAATCGGCGAGCGCCTGCTAGCGCAGTGAACGATAAATATTGCGAAAGGCGCGTTTTCGTGCGTTGTGTGTTCGACGCGTGACGACACCGCCATTTTTTAAGTGAAGACGATTGCTAAAACGTGCGAACGATTTACAATGGCGACTACGACCGTCAATTCGACGCGCATCGAGCTTCTGACAAAGGAAAACTACGACACATGGCGAATCCAAGTTGAGGCAATTTTGATCAAGAACGATGCGTGGCAATATGTCGCTGGTGAAGTTCCGAAACCTGTCGTGACCGGCAGCAACAACGAACTTGCCGCAACGAGGGCCGCGCTCGAAAAATGGACGACAGAGGACCGCAAGGCAAACTCCGATCTAATTCTGTCCATGAGCCCTTTGCAGCTCAGACATCTTCGAAATTGTGAAACATTCAAAGAAGTGTGGGACAAACTGAAGTCGGTTTACGCATCCCAAGGACCTATGAGGAAAGCTACGCTTCTGGAACAATTGCTGTCCAAAAAGATGCTCGAGGGTGATGACGTCCGAGATCATCTGTCTAAATTCATGGACGTTGTCGACAAACTGGGGGCCATGGAAATCGAAATCAACGGCGACTTGCTTTCTGTGATGTTACTTCACAGCTTGCCAAACAGCTTCGATAATTTCTGCTGCGCGATCAAATCTCGCGATACTTTGCCGGACATCGAGGCATTGATGATCAAAATCATCGAGGAGCATGACGGCAAAGTGCATAAGGCGGCTGAGACAAGTGCGAGCGCCATGTTCGTGAAGCGGAATCGTGCCAAAGCTAAATCGGATGGTGCTGTTGCGGGTTCCGCTGGTTAAATTGCGTGAAGTTAGCTATAAGACATAGAGATATCGAGGTTAGATGTAGAGCGTAATTCAAAATCCTTTTGTACTGAAAGACAGATATATTATAATAAGATTTGAAGCGATCGGCACATCTGGAAGGTCTTAAGCAAGTTTGAAATGGGGGACAAGGAGGATAGTAAATAGCTTAACTTTTCCTTCCACATCTGCGTGCCAAATTTAGTCGAGCGAGCAGTTGCTCGTCTTGTAAAACCATTTAAAACTCTATCCTCCCTTTCGATAATTGCCGATGTCCCGTTAGGGTAAAAACTCAGCTCAGGAGAGGCTGAAAGTCATAAAGTCATAAACCTTGTGCCGGCGACGTCGTCTTGACCCTGGGGGTTGCGCTTACCTACCTGTTAGAAATGTATGTACTGTACGCAGCCTATGTAAAGTATGTAATCGGAAAGCGTGCTCCCACCACCAGCCGAGAGTGGAGGGAAGCGCGAAGGAAGGGCCAAGGACGGAGAGATGGTTGAAGGACAACCCACTGACGAAGCTTGAGGGACAACACCGTCTTGTTTGGACGAAGGAATCCGAGGAGGAAGTTGGAAGAACACGCGAAAATTAGAGGAGTATGGCGCTCGAAGGTGACAAGCGACGAGTTAATTTGTAAGAAGACAGATCGAACTTGTTAGCAGAACAGTCAACATTGAACAAATAATTAAAATCCAAACGTAGAGTTTATTCAGAAGTGTCTCATTTATTTTCTTCCATCATCGTAATTCCCGCGCAAACTCGCGAGCTGAGTGCGTCAGCGCTCCACGGGCACGGACCCACCAGTCTTTAAGAAATCCCCACAAAATCGCGCAACAGTGCCACCAGCGTCAGCCGACAAGACGACAACAATGCTGCCTCGAGCGGATCAAGAATAAAGTGCAACTACTGCAAGAAAAAGGGACACAAGGCCACGGACTGTTTTAAACGAAAAAAGGACACGCAAAGTGCAAAGAAGCACACCCAAAGTGCCAAGAAGGACACACAAAGTGCCAACGTTGCAAATGACTCTTATTTTGCGGGTGAACTGTCTTGTGCGGAACAAAACACGAAAATCTCCGTGAACCACGCACGCAATTCCGTGATCGATCAAAAGTGGTGGATCGGCAGCGGATGCACGTCGCATTTGTGCAGGGATCCGGGACTTTTTACGCAATCACAGACAATCGACAAGGGTGTAAGATTGGCTAACGACGCCACCGCGAAAGTGACAGCCAAGGGTGATGTGCGTATAATTGCTTCGAACGGTAAGCATGACAGACCGATCAGGCTGTATAACGCGTTGCGTGTTCCCGATCTCCGAACCAATCTGATGTCGGTCGCGAAAATAGTCGACAAAGGCTACGAAGTTTTATTCACTAAAAAGCGTGCCTACGTAAATGATGCCAGTGGGGACCTTCGGCTGATTGCTGACCGCGAGGGCCATTTGTTCTACCTGCGCGAGGGACGCGAGGAGACGTGTGCGGTTTCCAGCCATGCGCAGGGAAGCTGCAGGGAATGGCATCAGCGGCTCGGCCACCTGAACTGGAGCGACATGTCACTGATGCGACGAAGGGGATCCGCGACGGGATTGAACTTCAGGACTGACGACGTTCTGCCCTTCTGTGATGTCTGCGCGCTCGGTAAGATTTCTCGCGTTCCTTTCTCCAAGCGCGAAAAAGTCTCATCAGTCCTGCTCGAAATAGTCCATGCGGACGTGTGTGGACCCATGCCAACGGGGCCCTGGGAGGCCGCGCAAGGTCATGACCGGCCGACCAGGCCGACCGACGAAGGAGTACAACATGGTGCCCATTTCCGACACTGCGGCACACGAGCCAGAGGACCTGGACGACTCCAGCGATGAGGACTCTTCGACGTGGGAGGACGCTGAGTTGGTGATGTCCGCCATCGAGATCCCGTATCACCAGGCCATTACGGGGCTCGAGAAGGCTGAATGGCATGACGCGATCTACGCAGAAATCAAGAGCCTCATCATCAACGACACTTTCGACATTGTGCCGAGACCCAAGGACGGTAAGATCATGAAGTGCCGCACGGTATTGAGAAACAAATACACCGCCAGCGGGGATTTGGATAGAAGAAAGGCGCGAGTTGTCGCGAAGGGTTACACTCAGCGTTATGGCGTCGATTTCCTCGAAACGTTTGCGCCGGTTGCCCGGCTTGATTCTTTTCGTCTACTAATGGCTTTGGCCGCTAAGTTCAACCTCAGGGTGTCGCAGCTGGACGTCGAGACGGCGTACTTGAATGGGAAAATGGACGCTGAAATCCACATGGAGCCACCTGTCATGTTGGAGAGGGTGCTCCGGACCATGATCGAGAGGGAGACTGACGATTCAATCCTGAGGCGAGCACAATCCATGCTCCAGAAGGTCAAGGGAGCCGACATAGCATGCAGACTCAACAAGGCGCTATACGGCTTGCGCCAGGCGGGTCGACAATGGCATGCTGAGTTGGATGGCGTACTGCGGGGCGTCGGGCTGACTCCTACGAACGCTGACCCTTGCGTTTATGTAGACCAGGGGAAGCTGACCTTCGTTCTCGTCTATGTTGATGACATTTTGGTCTTCACAAACGACTTGCAGAGAGGGGGCCAAATCAAGAAGAAGCTTGCCGAGTCTTTCAAACTGAAACATCTCGGACCGGCGGAGCTCTGCCTGGGCTTCGAGATTCGACGCCATGGAACCAACATCCACCTTTCTCAGCGGGGCTACATCCGTGCCATTCTGGAGCGTTTCGGGATGCGGGACTGCCAGTTCATCGACACTCCACTTGCTGTCGGCGCCAAGTTGTCGGGAAATCTGGACGACGGGGGAGACGTCGAGGGTCCTTACCCCTTCAGGGAATTGGTTGATGCCCTGATGTACGCTGCCACGGGAACGCGGCCTGACATTGCGCACGCGGTTAGTGCGCTTAGTCAGTTCAATTCCTGCTACAAGAAGGAGCACTGGGGGGCTGCCAAACGTGTGCTCTGATACCTCCGGAGAACATTGGACCATGGGCTGGTTTTCGGAAGGGACGATTAGCCGCTGCAGGGTTTCGTTGACGCTGACTGGGGGAATTGCCCCATTGACAGACGCTCCTACATCGGGTCGGCGTTCATCCTCGGTGGCGCTGCCACACAGTGGTCCCAAATCGTTAAAAAGCGGCAAACCCATCAAAACGTACTTCAATTTAGTCAGAAATCGGTGCTCGGGGGTTTTTGGGGTCTCTGATTACGAATCTGAACTTCAAATTTGTTAAAACAAAATGGCGAATCCAATATGGCGGACGCGTATATCAGAAAAAGATCATATTGGACGAAGCTTGGTATACCAAGGTGTTCGAGGTGACTGACTACGAACCTGGGTTCAAAATTCCAAAAAAACAAAATGGCGAATCTAATATCACTGGTGTAAATTTTGGTTTTAATTTTTGTGAAAATGGATTCTTCGATTTTTTACTAAAATTATATAATTAGAATGTCGAATTTAATATGACGATGTTAATTTCCAATCGTTTTTGGAATTTTTTTCGGACTTCAGTGACAAACTCATCATTTCTACTGCCACGCATTTTCCCCTTGGCTCTGAAATCCATTCTTGCTCCTTATCGATACAGTGTTTATACAATCCCAGTTTCCTTCGGGACTTTAATATAAACAGTCGTTCTCCTCCGCTCGGTCCTTCCATATATCCCGGTATACCATATACAACAATATATCATTGGCTAATAGAGTGTTAGTTTTGTTTAAATCATTGAAAAAGCAGATCTTTTGGAAGTGGTCTTCCTGCATTGAACTGGTCGCTTCAAACCGAAACATTGTCAAGTTATAATCTTGGACCCATTATGAAGTAAGATCACACTAGTGTTTTCGATAAATTTTTTATCTCATATTACATTTTTTACAAATATATTAAATTTTGCAGAGATATCATCAATACGCTCTGGTGGGACAAAGTATAGACAGCGTTGATACCCCTACTTGGCTCTTTAAATTTAAATATTTTAAAAAATCGCAAATTTCCGCAAATTTTCTCAATTGGATATCATACTTGACATATTACTTTATATCAAGAAACTTGTTACAGCGTGACACTCGGTGACACTCATCTTTGTTTTCCTTCCGTTTTATTAAAACGTGACTTAGATTTATGACACATTGAGAAGAGAATTACATGGGTAAATTCAAAGATATTTTACTTTGTTTCTGTGGAAAGTTTATGTTTATAACGCCTACTTTAATGGTAAACTGTTGCACATATGGATCTTTTCAGATAAACTTTCTCTGACACATTAAACATGCTCCCCTTTTCAAGACATTAAGGAGCATGGAATTTCGTCAACTTTGACAGCCTATATCTCAGTAACCAATCAATATATTTAAGAAATTCAAGCGGCATTTGATGCACTAATGTATATACAACAAATATGCTATAATAGCAAAAAGCTGCTATATACTTCGAAAATTGAGTTTTGGCCAGCTTTTGGCGATTTGGGACCACTGTGTGCCATGGCGTGGAGGTCACGCAAGCAGCCAACGGTCGCCCTCTCGTCGACAGAGGCGGAATACATGGCGATCAGCGATGCCGCCAGGGACGCCATACACCTGATCGCTTTTCTCCGGGAGCTCGGATACGCAGACCTCGCCGAGGTGGTCCTCTACAACGACAACCGTGGCGCTGGGCTGCTTGAGAAAAATCCTGTTTTTCACTCAAAGACGAAGCATATCGATATTCGTCATCATTATATTCGTATTGCATTACAGAAATATCCGATCAGGCTCGCGTACCTGCCTACGGAAAGGATGATTGCTGACGTTCTCACCAAAGGATTGCCGAGGACGAAACACGCCGAATGTACTTCGAAGCTTGGACTCCGTTCTCGGAATCTTCCCCCCGACGCATGTTGAGGGGGAGTGTTGGAGATGGAGCAACATGCACTGCGGACGCACCTGCAGTCGTGGAAACGCTGCCTTGCTGTCGACGGCCAGCACCCTCTGGTTCGGTCAACTAACCTTTTTCTGTCGCGACACGCGTGTGCTGTGCGCTCCATCGTTTTACCTCTTGTAACAGAATTTCTAACATTATATACGTTTAAAGCTTGTAACGCGTACTTCTCTCCTCACCCGACCTGCCTAACTCTAACAGGTATTATGGTTTGGGGATGTGTTTCATTCTTTGGAGTAGGGAGAATTATAATTTTAAAAGGGAAAGTTAACACCCAAGTTTACCTGAAATTGTTACAAGACCTTATAATTCCAGAAGGGAAACGATTGATAGGAGATGATTTTATTCTACAACAAGACAATGCACCAATTCATACGGCGAAAATTGTTAAAAAACATTTACAAGAAAATTTAATTAACATTTTGGAATGGCCTCCGCAAAGCCCTGATCTTTCGCCAATTGAAAATATGTGGTCTATCTTAAAATTACGAATCGCAGAACACAGACCACGCAATATAAAGGAATTAGAAAATTTAATAGAGAAAACATGGCAATTATTTTCAATTGATGAATGTAGAAAATACATGCTCTCCTTACCCGATCGATTAGCCAAACTATCATTGCGGAATGGTCATCATTGCAGATATTAATTTATTATTTAGTTCGTGTTTACTTACTTTTATAACATGAGTTCTTCACATTTCATGCATTTTTATTTTTCTTAAAAACAGATTATTAATTAATGAATGTTTTATTAGTATAGTTATTTCAGTAGTCTCATGTAATATCAATAAATGTATACTTTGTTCAATGCAATTAAACACTTACATCGATACAATCTTTTGTTTGCTAAAACTCCGACAGTTTACTTACTTTTATTACATACTGTACGTCTTGGTGCAGAAGGTTAAATTTCTTTACGTATTTAACCATAGATTCTCGGTTCTGTCGGCATTGTTGTCTTTCTAAGATGGCTAAATCGTAACCCTTTACCGTACCGAATTCTCGTCTTAACGCGTGTGACAACTCCGAAACGGTACGCGTTGGGTATCTATCTATCGCGAGCTTCGCTTGTCGCACAATTCTTTTCGCGACGATCAGTTGAACAAAAAGATTTTCGGGAGGTTTTATCGTATAGTATAGGCTAGCAATTTCTTTTAGGAATGTCTCTACTGCCATATTCGTGCCATCGAACTCCGATATTACTTCTAAATTGTCGCGTATTTTTTGCGTCATACGGGCGGACCAGGTCACGTATCTCGATGCAGTGGAACCGTCGTCGCTGGAACTTTCTGGCGTTTCTGGACGCGGTGGTGCCGAGGATTCCTTGAGGTTTCTTCACATTTGTGCACCGGACGGACCCGCTTCTCGTTTTTTGCGTTCTAATTCTTCTAACCGTGCTTTTAGTGCTTCGATGATCTCGTCGCGTTCGTCTTTAATGGGTGTTCCGTCTTCAAAAGTCATCTTTGTGATCTCGGAAGCTAAATCTTGATCTGTGCTATCTTCGGCGACGAAAATCTCGGTTATTTCCTCGGAGGTGTCACTCGAACTCAAATGGACAGTCGATTCACGATAAGACGAAAGGAACATGCCACTCTCTACTTACAGCAGTATGACCCTCTTGTCCATCCCGATGTATTGTCTTCTGCGTGCCTCTTTGGCTTCGTGCCGGTAGTCCTTCTCGATCAAGGCGGTCCGTAGCGCTTGTCTTCTCTGCAGTATCCCACCGCTGCCACCAAATTACTCTTTGTTATGGATTGAGAGACGGAAAAGAGTTTATTTCCAGTGATATATGTATTTAATCAACATAAACAGAGTTCGTACAGAAATGACAATGAGTACACGCGTTAACGTTTACACAGAGGGAAAGACTGACCCCCTTTCCTAGGAGCTCTGTCCTTTTATTCCTTGTTAGGACAAGTGCTGTGGCGTAGCTCACGTGACTTTAGAAAACTGGGGGGTCCGGCGTCTCCTGGAAAAAGGAGAAAGCCCGTGCAGGCCACCTTAAACCAAACAGCTGCTGCACATGCCTACCTCCAGGGGTGCGTTGGCGTAGGTCGGTCAGTGTCACATGACGACTGTTTGGGTAGGCTGAGAAGTGTTAGGTAGCGTTTTCGAGTGTTTCGGACAGTGTCACATAACAGTCAGCTGAGCAACAACTCACCAACCTCATCATCAGTAATAACCTTTTTAATATCAGCAAGCTGATGTACAAGCGATAATACAGAGCTTACATATTCACCCATGGATGAATAGTCTTCATATCTGGTGCGATAGAGGTTTCTATTCAAAGTCAGACTTCGACTAAGACTAGAACTTTGAAAAGCCTTTTCCAAACTTTCACACGCTTGCCTGGCAGTCATGGTACCTCGAATATGGCTTACGCATATAGGCTTTACGGCAAGGTAAATCTTGGCTACATATCCGCATCCTGATCCTAACCTATTACACATTTCCATAGGCCATAATCAATTAAAATCATACACATAGGGCATTTCCAGTTGTAATAATTTGTATGCCCCTCCAATTTTTCTACGCCTGCAACGCCGGCTGAGCCAATCACTATCGGGGCCACCAACCTATTAGTACTGGCATTGGTAAGATCACTTGTAGCCATCTTTTTACTTTCAAATACAAAGCAGCGTGGCTTTTATAAAAAATAGTCACTGCTAAAAAAACACGTGGAAACTTAACCTCTTAACCCGTATTACACCCAAGCGAACAAAGTGACAGTAAACTTTTTATTCTTTTCTCTTTAGGCAGTGCGCACAAGAAAAGTTTTCTGGGCCCATAACCTGTGGAAACTGTTCATTTTATAAACTAGTTTATTTATAAAGTAACTTATGGTGAGGAATACAAGGTATACAGAGAAAATACTGTGAGGTAGTAAAACAAAAAGTACGTGCGCCGGAAGACGCATATAAGGTCGCAGAATAAGGTCGAAAATCGCTGATTTCGGGAATTTCCGCGATTTTCGACCTTATTCTACGATTTTTAAGCGTTTATAGCTCAGAGCAACGTTAACCGATATGGATGAAATTTTAGGCACGTATATAACTTACTTAAATCTACAAACGGGTTTTTTGAATTTTCATTACAGGCTCACAAAAAAGTTTTAAAAACGCCTTTACTATTTTTTTCGCTATTCCGACCAATTGCATTTTTTTTTCAAAACGACGAACCTCATCATTTAGCAAACTAATCCCTCTAGCTTCTCAAAAAAGCTCACGTCGTTTGGACAAATTCTACGAAAGTTATGCGATTTTAAAAAGTGTACAAATACTTTTTTTACTCTATATATATATATATATATATATATATATATATATATATATAGAGAGAGAGAGGGAGAGAGAGAGAGAGAGAGGGCGTTGCGAGCGGGCGTTTCTCGTTGCAGATTAGAATCTCAACACACACGGCAGTGTCTCGCGCCAAGTATATATAGATATATGCGCAGCGCGAGTACAGAGTGTCTATATTACGCTAGTGTCTAGATTATCTAATCTCAATAACGGCTGATCCGATTAGATTTTGAATGGTCTTAATAGATAGCTTGGGTTTGATTTACATAAGAAAAGTGTCTTCGCTTTAGTCCTACGTGCCTTATGAGCTGAGATATTTCAATGCAAAGTTCCAATTTGGCGAATTTTATGTTCTGAAGAATTAAGAATCGTCATCGTCAAGTGTGGGCAAGAGGGGAACATGAAAGGGAGAGGAAATGTCTCCAATACCCACGTCGTTGATTCGATGAAGGTTTCGGCACTTTCGGCCCATCGCGTAACAAATCGTTGGCACGTGACAGTTAGCAGAGAGCAGATCTGTCCAGGTAAACGTAACTTACACTGATAGCCATCTGCCGGCAGTCTGCCAGCAGATTGACGGCAGGGTCTGCCAGGAGAGCGCAGGATCTGCCGGCAGCTGCGGCGCAACCTACGTCCGCATTCGACTACGGATCTGCCGGCAGATCGGCGGCAGATCCTGCTGCCCGCCTGACGCATCCAACAGCGCCATCTGAAGGCCACAATAGCCAAACAATTCCCTCTGCGTGACGTCACATGGACCTACGCACCAACACAAATGTACATTACTGTTGTAGGTGTATCCCTACCCCCAAATAACAAAGCAAGCAAATTCTACATTTATTAAATAATTCATTCTACTTATTGCAAAAAGTATTTATTCTTTGTTTAATAGGCGATTACAATTGTTACAAAATAATATAGGTAGCGCATATAAATTCGAAGAACATTCAATATTTACATTTATAAATCTATATACAATACGTTCCGTACCCAGTGGTACCTATTAGGTACGTTATCAGAAAATTTCCTGTATTTAGACTTCTTTTTTCTGTAGAATCACCATATTCCGTATTATGTTAGCGCTGAAAACAAATAGAACATTAGTATAAAATTAAACGTAACGTATGAATAAACAGGATACATGCAACACTTACTTCAGCTCCATCTCTGCACAGCACACACCCTAAGCGATCATGCATGCGAACATTAACATTTATAAGAAAACATGTGTTAAATTATTATTTACGAAACAAGACGCTAAATATTCGCACTTCGCGCGAAACTCGTGATTGGTGAAGGTTCTACGTCCAGTTTGCGTTCGTTTTCGAGGTCTGAGATGGCAGTCACTGTCAGTGGCAGTCAGTGCCGATAAAATTGAAGAATATTCCACGTGATCCTAAACATCAATATCCAGACAAATCATCCCGACGTATCCAGAAGGCAAACGTAATTATGGAATTGAATAAATCGAGAGTCACATTAGCTGCAAGACAGAAAAGTATGGTTATGCTGGAATTGCGAATGTTTAGCGTCTTGTTTAGTAGATAATAATTTACCACATGTTTTCTTATAAATGTTAATGTTCGCAGGAGCATGCATGATCGCTTAGAGCCGTTTCACACGACGATACGTGTATCGCGATACGCGTATGATGGATACCGACGGTACACGTTTTACTATAGACGCGTTCAGACGGCGATTCTCGCGAGATACAGTATCGCGATACCGATTTTCGGTATCCGCGAGCGGTCGGCCGCTGGCGGCTGTTTGTGCGTCCAGGCGACAGACCAAACATATAAACAAATGGTACCATTCACACGACAGATTCAGTATCGTCGAATTCTCACATCGACATAATGAACATGGAAAATGTTACATTTGATAATGATAAGTTTATTACAATAATTCAGAATTTTCCTTCGCTGTGGGACAAAAGTGACCCAGATTATTGTGATAAAATAAAAAAAGCCAACGCATGGAAAAGTGTGATGGGTGGTATGTTCGGAGAAGAAGAAATTGATAAATGGGAAACAGAAAAACTGAATGAAATGGGTAAGTACCTTTTATAATTTTGCATAATTATATATGTACAGTTTACAAAGTAATAGTAGGCAATAGGATAATAAAAATAATAATACATAAAAGTATAAGTGCGTTACTTATACTTTTGCATATTGCCAAGGCAGATTACCTTCTTTTAAGAAATATTCTTTAAAATAATCACGAATTGCAGTTGGCCCTGTTCCACTATAATAATTACGTGTAGTATTGTCATTGTGGTCCATCAAACCTGTATAACTTAAACAGTCTTCGTGCAAATATCCGTCCCTTATGCGTACAAAATTATGTAGAATTACACATGCCTTAATAATATCAATTGCTAATTGTGTATTAACGTTCAAAGGCCGATGAAAAATTCTCCATTTGTTCGTCAAAATGCCAAAAGAACATTCGATAAACCGACGAGCTCTTGATAAACGATAATTAAACACCCGTTTATTTTCCGTTAAATTTTTTCCACCATATGGACGCAGCATGGAATTCGATAACGCAAAAGCCTCGTCTCCCACTAACACAAGTGGAATCTTGAAATCGTTTCTTTTGTAAAAATAGGCAGGTTCCGGAATATTGAGAGTTCCTGCTTGTAATTTTTTATAAAACAAGGAATTACTGTAGATAGACGCAGCATTATTTTTCCATAATCGCCAACGTCGACATAAGTAAAACAGTAATTTGAATCACAAATTGCTAACAATTGAACAGAAAAGTAGTTTTTGTAGTTGTAGTACAAGGATCCACTACATTCTGGTTTAATTACTCGGATATGTGTGCCATCAATGGCACCGATACAGTTCGGAAAATTACTATTTTTCCAAAATCCTTCGGCTATTGGCAACCATTTCTCTTTGTCTAGTTGACCCATGCATGTATCTTTCATACATGTCCAAATAGCTTTGCATACCTCTTGAATAATGAAACTTATTGTAGATATTCCAATTCTATAAAAATAATGTAGATCTGTCATAGTGAAACCACTGGCCAGGTACCTAGAAATGAATTGTATTCGAATTTTTACAGGAAAAGAGCTACAAAAAAAATGGAAAAATTAGCGAAACTCATTTGCCAGAGAGTTGGCGAAACGAAAAAATTGTAAATCTGGATCCGGCAGAACGTGGAAAACGTACATGTATTTTGATCAATTATCATTTTTAATGCCATCCATGTGTCATGCAGAGTAAGTGTAATTTGTTAGGTAATTTTAAAAATTATTTACATTATCTAATCAGTTTTTTATAGGTCAGAAAATAATTTGAATCAACATGAAGAAGAGGAAATTGAAAATGAGATCGTTATATCCAGGGAAGCACCTACTCTACCTTCTTCTTCATCAACCTCATCAAGAAAGAGGAAGAGCAAGTCAACAGATTCTGAAAGCGATTTAGTCGCTATTTTGACAGAAATTTTAAAATGGAAACAAAATATCGAAGAAAATGTGACGAACGATCCAGATAGATTGTTTCTATTGTCGATATTACACGATTTTAAAAGGATACCGGAATCACGGAAGGCCAACGTACAAATTGCAATTATAAATGTAATTTCAAATGCTCTGTATTCTCCTCTACCTCCTCCTCCTACACCGTCTTCTCATTATACACCGCACATACCATATACTGATCCTCGTTCTGTGTACTCTATCGTATCCCCACATCATTCTCATATCGCATCTATATCTATACCACATACAACACCTTCAACTTCAACTACTGCACCAAACACATCCAACACACATTTAAATTTGGATTCACAAGCATCTACACCAAATTCTAGTTCATTTTTAACTCTATATTAAACTTGTATTTCTTGCTTTTTATAAATACAAAAATGTAATGTCTACCTGAACATTTTGATTAATTATTCCATATTCTTACCTCAATGTTAATGACAGTCTCTCTCGTGGTGATATACTGACTCTCATATTTGTTTCCTTCTTTATTATTAAATCCTGTATGTTTTCAAGAAGTTCTTCAAATGAGGTGGCAGACATTCGATAATAATTAAAAAATTTTCTAGGATCAGCACGAAGTTCTTCAAATAGTATATGAAAAGCTCCCTTTCGTTCTCTTATACTATTTATCGGATGAACCCAGTATTTCCTATTCACTTTCCTTTTTTTAGCAGATCTTTTATGTATAAGTAAAATGGATAAAACTTCAACTTCATCCATTTTGCCAAAGTCTTCGTTACAGAACGTTAAACGAATAACAAATGATCGACACCTACTGTGCCCCGATGGAAAGAAGAGACTTGAGAAACTCTAGAGTCTAAATGGCTTATCCCCATAGGCCCGCGTTCTGTAGCAAAATCGTAGAGGTAGGGCACACGTATTGCCGCTATTGGCCGACGCGACACCATCGCCGAATCGGTCAGTAGCATCGCGTGACGAAGAGAGCGAGCGAAACACACAGAGTTCGAAAGAAACAGAGCTATATCCGCGGATCGGACGAAAAGCAATAGCGTAAGATATATTCCATCACGACTAAATATAATATGATCACTATTAAATAAATTGCGTAGACGACTCATAGTGTTAACCACTATAGGTATAATATACCTATAAATTTCCTTATTTGTCACATATTCAGTAATAACTGACTTTTGTGGAATATTCGGTAATCCCCCGTAGATACGGGCATCATACGACTATGCAGCGTGTGCCGCTAAGAACCTAAGAGTGGGGATTTGAGGAGTGTCGCGCGAGAGAGTGAGGCGGTGGGAGCGAAGAACCCCTCGCGCCCCCCTGACATTTCGGGTCTCATCTTTCCATCGGAGCACAGTAACTACGAAATTTTTCAGACGCAGTATTACACTGGGTACGGAACGTATTGTATATAGATTTATAAATGTAAATATTGAATGTTCTACGAATTTATATGCGCTACCTATATTAATTTGTAACAATTGTAATCGCTAATACTGTATTATTAAACAAAGAATAAATATTTTTCTTAAATAAGTAGAATGAATTATTTAATAAATGTAGAATCTGCTTGCTTTGTTATTTGGGGATAGGGATACACCTACAGCAGTAATGTACATTTGTGTTGGCGCGTAGGTCCATGTGACGTCATGCAGAGGGAATTGTTTTGCTATTGTAGCCTTCAGATGGCGCTGTTGAATGTGTCAGGCGGGCTGCAGGATCTGCCGTCGATCTGCCGTCCATCTGCCGGCAGGATCTGCCCTTATTCTTAATCAGTTTTTACTCTTCGAATGCCTTCGATACTACTGACAATAATAACGAGTCGAAGCAGTTATTACTTTTGACGTCAGGACACACGTATAGAACTGATAATACCTATCTTATACATACATTAACATATGGCATATGTGTATGTATCTTACTTTATCACGTCTGTGGAAAACATGTTTGGACAGTGATGCCTTCTTAAAATGTCTTATTAAAATTGATCACCTGTATTTTCTTTGCAAATAAAGTATCATCCGATAAGAATACGAATATATGTATTCTCATTATTAATGTTCGAGAGAACAATAGACATGAGATAATACTTTGATGGTAGACAAAAGTAAGTATATATTCACATCACAGAAGTGTTTTCAAAGTATTAAACGCCTGCATTGTCTCGCTTGTTTGGTGAGCAAATAAGAGAAAAGTTCGATAATTATGTTGAAAATAAAAAGTTCAAATAAGAATAAGTTATATCTAACAGTTCCCTTCTTCTCCTCTATTTCCACCTAATATATTTGCCCCATGTGTAATTAAAGACAAGAGTATATAAATCATCTTACTTTCTTAATACGCGTCGCGTATTATTTCCTAATAAATATTAGAAAAACATTCCTCGTCGTGCAGCTTAAGGGACATTACAATGGGATCCAAAAGTTCTTCGATTGTCGCGGAGCACAGTTCCGCGATATAACAATAGTTGAAATTGTATGGAAAAAAAATATGGATTATGCTGTTTCATAATTATTTAAACATCCAGTTCAGATTTCACGTGAAAACCCGAATTTTATAAAACATTCATATTTTTGTTTATAACTTTTTTCTAATTGTTTAAACTGTTAAGATATGTACACCCCCCCCCCCCAAAGAAAAACATGACTCATGTATGAAAGAAGCTAATTCCCTTTAAGTCACGAAAAAAGTTCACATGCAAAGATTGTTAAATCATCTTTGCTAATTCTAATTGTACCATTCATTCACGAAAAACATTAAAAAAGTTCTCACGCAAAGATTGTGAAATCAACTTTGCTAATTCCAACTAAAAAAGTTCACCAGCAAAGATTTTGAAATCATCTTTGCTAATTCCAATTGTACCTTTAATTCACGAAAAACATTAAAATTAAAAAAGTTCACACGCAAAGATTGTGAAATCAACTTTGCTAATTCCAATTGTATTCTCGTTCTCCGCTCGAACACTGATTCCTCTGTCACTTTTTATACTTGACATTCCTTTATTGGCCACAAATCAATTCAGAGCTCAGATTTTCAGCTTCGGTTTTAAGGAATTAGCGGGCGAGAGGCCTGTAGTTGACACAAAAACTTTTATAAGAGGGACATCTTCTCTTAAAAATGACGTATGAAGATCGTTTTACGATGGAAGATAATAAAAACTTGGAGAGACTAATTTAAACGAATCAAAGTCGGTAATAGATTAATAGCACATTCGGCAACCTGCACTAGTGTGCACTGAATGCGAATTTTTTCGCTTCCATTTGGCGAAAATTCGCACCCAGTACGCACCATTGCAACCGTCCGAATACGCTGTAAGAGAGATGCGGAGAATACGAATCATTTTGTTTTAAGTCGACTTCATTGTTTTTTTCTTATACAACGCCCGCTAATTCCTTAAAACCGAAGCTGAAAATCTGAGCTCTGAATTGATTTGTGGCCAATAAAGGAATGTCAAGTATAAAAAGTGACAGAGGAATCAGTGTTCGAGCGGAGAACGAGAATACAATTGGAATTAGCAAAGTTGATTTCACAATCTTTGCGTGTGAACTTTTTTAATTTTAATGTTTTTCGTGAATTAAAGGTACAATTGGAATTAGCAAAGATGATTTCAAAATCTTTGCTGGTGAACTTTTTTAGTTGGAATTAGCAAAGTTGATTTCACAATCTTTGCGTGAGAACTTTTTTAATGTTTTTCGTGAATGAATGGTACAATTAGATTTAGCAAAGATGATTTAACAATCTTTGCATGTGAACTTTTTTCGTGACTTAAAGGGAATTAGCTTCTTTCATACATGAGTCATGTTTTTTGGGGGGGGGGGGGATTTCATTACTTTTTTCATAATTTGTTATAAATTACTAAGTGCCCTATCTCATAACGGTCTTTATCCTCAAAGCAGTTCAGTTTTATGCATGATACGTGATGGTGCATCAGTATAGAAATGTATTGACGACAAAATTAATCAAACGAAAGCCCAAAAATGCTAAAAATGTGTCTATTATTTTTTTTGTTATTTCAAAATTGGAAATAAATCTTTTTTTTAAACGAATTTATTCAGCTTCGATTCCTCTGTTTGCTTCTTGTACCTACGTCTGCTACATATCTCAAAACTTAAATATAAACTAATCCAATCGTCTTGAACCTTTGGAGGCGTGCACAATCTCTTTTATTTTTTTGTGGTTGAACCATCGGAAAACGCACGGTTTTTTTCCGTAATTGTAATATGAGGATACAATTTTTCTAAAAACAGTTTTTGCTCTATATGTAATGGATCCGCAAAATTCTGCAGCGTATCGTATATGTAAATATTTGTCCCGTCATAGTAACTGCATGTCCAACAATGTTGTGGACGATGCAAAATTTGAATGTGATCTAAATCTTTCCTAACGGGTTTGATTTCTAAAAGGTTATGCCTAAGATAGGTACTGTGCTCCGATGGAAAGATGAGACCCGAAATGTCAGGGGGGCGCGAGGGGTTCTTCGCTCCCACCGCCTCACTCTCTCGCGCGACACTCCTCAAATCCCCACTCTTAGGTTCTTAGCGGCACACGCTGCATAGTCGTATGATGCCCGTATCTACGGGGGATTACCGAATATTCCACAAAAGTCAGTTATTACTGAATATGTGACAAATAAGGAAATTTATAGGTATATTATACCTATAGTGGTTAACACTATGAGTCGTCTACGCAATTTATTTAATAGTGATCATATTATATTTAGTCGTGATGGAATATATCTTACGCTATTGCTTTTCGTCCGATCCGCGGATATAGCTCTGTTTCTTTCGAACTCTGTGTGTTTCGCTCGCTCTCTTCGTCACGCGATGCTACTGACCGATTCGGCGATGGTGTCGCGTCGGCCAATAGCGGCAATACGTGTGCCCTACCTCTACGATTTTGCTACAGAACGCGGGCCTATGGGGATAAGCCATTTAGACTCTAGAGTTTCTCAAGTCTCTTCTTTCCATCGGGGCACAGTAGGTCGAATTTCGTATAAAGTTTACTTGGAATAGCGCACAGCCGCTGACCGAGTGTACTTTATTTAATTTGGAAATATTCCAACCTGAAAAAAAAACAAAAAATTTGTAATAAACACTATTATATATCATACGTATTATTATTCATAAATGTAAAGGTCACTTACCAAATATAATATTTGAACTTTTATTTCTCCTACTGAGAAGTATAGAATGTCCTTCCAGGGGACTTGATACTAAAAAGATACACATTTGAATAGAGAAACAGGTTAGTAAAAATCTGCGCAGACTATTATTTGACTGCAAATAAATCTGTATACATGTATAATGAAACAATAACCCATTCATTGAAAATAGGTTCGTTTCATTATGCATAGAGCTTAATTAAAATAATAATGAAGCACACTTACATGTAAGAAAATAATGAAGATTTTTCGAATGTCAGGACACGTGTCTCTGTCGATACGAAAAAGAATAGAGCTCCAGTCACCAGCTTCGTTTTGTGTTTCGCGCGACCCTGGGCTCACATGCCCGTCGGTAAGAGCGAGCCCTCTACGTACCAAACAAACCGATCATGTCCCGCCGCTATCGCGCGAGATCTTCTTTACCATCGTGACATTTCAAAAATGTTAACAACTAGCAGGTTAAGATTGAATGACAGCCAAGTGACATTTATAAATTGTGCTTTCGAGGTGACACCTACTGGCGTCAAGTGGAGGAGGAAAATGTGACGTCATATCTCGTAATCCTAAAAGTATCCTTTTTATAACTATTAATTCAGAATAAATCTTATATCTTTTAGACAAATAGCTTGATACATTAAGTAAAACGACATATGGGTTCGAAAAAAAAAAAATGATTCGCTTAATCATGTAAAAACACCGGCACTATGTCATAAAATAAGATAATAAGGCTAAATATTTTCGACGACCTGTCAATTTCGCTATCTTTCGTGTATAGAGACATGGTCGCTTAGTGTGCCTATGGGTAGAGGGGAAGGGGGAATTAGCTTCCAGACGCGACCGCGTCTGTAGATTTATATTGATGATGTGTGGCGCCGTCTGGCGCAAGAGTTAGGATGTGAGAAAAGTAGAGAAGAAAAAGCGTAGTAGGTTGTAACATCCAAAGAGATTAAGACATGTGCTTTATTACTGAATGTGCTTTATTACTTATAATTAGAATATATATATTTAGTTGATCAAAACAGAGTATTATTCATCATTCCTAGTACAAATATTAACATAAAGAATTGATAAAACCTTTACGATTTAGTAGATCTAATTGAAAGAAGTAACTTTTGTCTCGAAACTTTTTTTCTATCTACTACAGTTCGCGAGTTATAACAGAAAATCGAAAAATAGCCGAATCTTCAGGGGTTAATTTCACCCCCTAAGAGTGATTTTGGGCACCAAAAAAAATTGCTTTGTAATCAGAAGGAAATCCCCTACATATCCACAAAGTTTCAGAATTTTTTGAATTTTCGGGTTTGGGATGTTCCCTTGTTAGAAGAATTCCTTCATATGACCAAAAAATGCGTGGAGCGTAAAATTGAACACGTCCCGGGTGAGGTCTCTAGGAACGATGACATGGAAAAGGGAAAAGTCTGGCGTGAATCTGAAATCCAGCACTCTGAGGTATTTGGGAGGAAATCAGGCGCGAATATTAAATCCGTCACTCTGGGGATTTTGAAGGAACTCAGGCGCGAATCTTGAATCCAGCACTCTAAGCGTTTTGGGGAGGAAATTAGGCGCGAATATTAAATCCGTCACTCTGGGGATTTGGAAGGAACTCAGGCGCGAATCTTGAATCCAGCACTCTAAGCGTTTTGGGGAGGAAATTAGGCGCGAATATTAAATCCGTCACTCTGGGGGTTTGGAAGGAACTCAGGCGCGAATCTTGAATCCAGCACGCTGAGGGTTTTGAGGGACTCAGGCGCGAATATTAAATCCGTCACACTGAGGGTTTGAGAGGAATTTAGGCGCGAATCTTGAATCCAGCACGCTGAGGGTTTTGAGGGACTCAGGCGCGAATATTAAATCCGTCACGCTGAGGGTTTTGAGGGACTCAGGCGCGAATATTAAATCCGTCACGCTAAGTATTTCTAGAGGCGATCAGGCGCGAATCTTAAATCCGTCACTCTAATCGACCTGGGAAGGTAAATGTACACTTAAAGAGCACCCGTTATAGTACTTCATATTTGTTTTGGTTTCGGTAATAGGATTTTACCGTTGCAGTTGTATAAGAGACCACGTTTAGTATTTTCGTGGATTTCACGGCTCATGCAATAATATGTTTGTAAACACTAGAACCGTTTTCGCGTTCACGAGCGCGAATCAGCTGTTGCGGCAGCTTGGTTTCGTTCGGACTTGTTATAACCAAGGATGCACACAATAATTCGAAACGTGATTGAAAACAAATAGGTTTATTAACTTGGCTGAAGCGTTATAGCGTTTAGTAATAATAATGCGTGGGACTTTTAGCATTAGCACATGATATTTATATAAACGGTAATTAATCGAAATATGAGAATATGAACATGAAACACATGAAATTAAGTAGGATGATTTAAGCAATAAGCGTTGTTAATACAAAAATAATAAATGGTAAGCAATAGGCGTTGATATAGAAAGCAATATGAATGATAATACAAATAATATAAATGAAAGCAGTAAGCTTTAGAGTGCGATAAGCACGATAAGATAATTAATATGAAGTACAAAAGCTTAAGAATAATAAGGCAAAGTACACACTAAGCGTTGATAATACAAAATAATATGAAAAGCAATAATAATACAAAAGATATGAAAAGCAATAACGATACAAAGATACGATGAACGTGATATGCAATGTTATGTTTATTGTAATATCTTACGGTGATAGGTGAGTGGTGATTGTTGCTCACTGATTTGAATATCACTGATTAAGTATAAAAGTCTTTACGCGACACTGAAATGGGTAACGAGATAATGAATTATGAATAATGACTACTGACCAATAATTAATGACTAATGACCAATGAATAATGACTCTCCGGCCTCTCAGGACCTCGTATTTATGTATTTTTACAGGAGTGATGCGGGGGTACGCGCGGTAGAGACCTTGACACAGTTTCAAAATAAGACGTAGTAGGACTTCCGGGGTTTTTACAAACGGTATGGTTATTAATAGACATATTTATGTCACGTACGCCAAATATGCGTCGCAATTAGGTTTCTGGGGTTCTTATGAAGTAGTAGGGTAATGACAGTTCTAACTCAGGTCCTCTGAGGGGAGCGCGGGGGCGGGGGGAAGTGAGGGCGCGCGGGGGAGCGCGGCGGAGGGAAACATGGGCGCGGGGCCTGCGGGGAGAGGAAGCCCGGTTGCGCGCGCACGAGCCGCGGAGTGGGGGGAAGTCGCGATGATGGTGGGGGTCAGTCCGGGCCGAGCCACCGCGGAGACCGGGGCCCACCGTCGGAAGGGGTAATGACCCCCGAAAAATCTCTTTCAGCCCACCCCAAACATTTTTTCAAACCCCCCACCCACCCCGAATTTTTTTTTCCGACACAGAGAAATAATAATTTTTGATTGGAAATTGTTTCGGAAGATCTCGGGCAATGTCGGCTTTTTACGAACCGCGTCTTCGGAGGAGGGAAAGAGACAGAGCATCATTTTAAAGCTAAAATTCAGAGGAGGGAAAGAGAGAGCAATATTTTAAAGCCAAGAGTATTCTAAAGCGTTCAGATTTAGCGTCGCAGCGTCTCGCGCGATCATGCGTAACTTGAATCCTCTGGAGCAGACGTGCGGGATGACGTCATTCGGCGGCGCGAAGAACGAAACAGAATTATGCGGCGTCGGCAGAAACGTCGAATCTTAAAATTAGGTGATTAGGAGAGATGGATGAGCACAGGTAAATAAAATGGAGAAATATGTGCTAAAAGATGATAATATATTGTTACAATATAAATATAAATATAAAATAAAATACAATACAATATAAAATAAAATACAATACAATATGGAATATAAAAATAAAAGAATATATATATAAAAGAAAAAAGAAAAAATGAATATATAAATATAAAAGAAAAATAAAATAATAAAAATAGAAAAAAATAAAATAAATATAATAAATTTAAAAATTTGGAGGTGGCGATGGTGGCGGCGATGATGATGACGATGATGATGATGATGATGATGATGATGATGATGATGATGATGATGATGATGATGATGATGGGGAGGAGGAGGAATAATTCAACATCAGCCAGTTGGGTGGTGACGGCGGCCGTCGTCGCGGCCCCAACGCATTAAATCGGGCGCGCAACCGCCGCACCCGTGCAACCATCACGGGGCCAATTACAGGCCCCAACCGCCGCATCTGCACCTCACGAGGTGCAGCTTGTTCCGCCAACCACCCCCGCAATTCTTGAAGTGGTATGCCCTATAACATATAAATATCGATATAACATATCAAATATAATAAACATCCAACATGCAAAAACACTGTAAAGTATTACATACATGATGGGGCGGTGGCGGTGAAGGTGGCGGCGATGGTGATGGGGTCCGCGGCGGCGACGACGGCGGGGGAATTGATGGTTGTGGCAAGTCCTAGAACCCACAAACATCAATATAATATTTACGGCTGTGAGATCGAACTCGATATCAACGGTCAAACATGATAAAAAACATCAAAATATTGTTATATACATACCTCGGGGATGTCTCCACATGGCTCGGGGTTTGGGTTGGGAGCAATCCCCTTCAATCCCATTTTTTTAATATAATTTTAATATGCAGCCGTCACGATTCGAAGACGACTGGTCTCGCTACATCTCCAGGCTCGCACAAGGGGACCCTTATCATGAAATTGAGAAGTGCGTAGCTTTGCAAAAGTGAGATGCTGTTGTTCTCTAGATTCATTTTCGCTGACCATTACATTTTTTTTCTTTGCACACATCATTTCGTTGAACCGTTTTCTCCTTCTTCTTTGACACATCATTCGACTAGATCACACCACTTTGAATGTGTATCGAACGTCAATTGTACCACATCGAACGTCAATCGTACCACTTTGAACGTGTATCGAACGTATCGAACGTGTATCGAACGTCAATCGTACCACTTTGAATGTGAATGGTACCACTTTGAACATGTATTGAATGTCAATCGTACCACTTTGAACGTGAATCGAACGTGTATCGAACCACATCGATCGTGTATCGAACGTCTACCGTACCACTTCGAACATCAATCGTACCACTTTGAACGTGTATCGAACGTCAATCGTAGCACATCGAACGTCAATCGTACCACTTTGAACATGTAACGTACAACTTCGAACGTGAAACGAACGTGAATCGTACCACATCGAACGTGAATCGTACCACATCGAACGTGAATCGTACCACATCGAACGTCAATCGTACCGCTTCTAAATAATTTCAACTATCGTCTTAATCTAGCGTACATGTAGGAGATTAGGTTGGGGGAGGGTGAAGAAAAAACATTTATGCATTAAAAATTGATTATATTTTATTTATGCCTCTGGCGTTTAGACCACCAGTTGAATATTTTAAATACATTTTGCAAGGCACAGTGCTTTGCGTGTCTGCCACAACGCAGAGTATTAACTACATTTAGCTTATTTAGGGATTTTATATCCTCGTAGTCAATGTCCAGCGTCTCGATGATCACGTCCGCTCTCGTATTTTCATCCAGGAAATCCGCAAGCCAGTCGCGTTTCTGCAGGCCTTTAACGTATATGATATGGGATGTGTCATCTTCTTCGTCGATCGCATCAGCTACAGCTTTCGTAATTAGCTGTTTAGCCATACTGTACGGAACGTCTCCATCGTCCCAACGTAGTCCATGATGTTTTGCCACCAACCATCGGATGCTTGATTTGTCGGATTTTGTAAGAAGATATTGCGGCATTGAGCTCCCAAAAATATAGTGCGAGAGAATTGTCCCCTTGCATAGGACAGCCACTTCCTTGACGATAAATCTTCCATCGACGATGAACCCTTGCAGGTCAACAAATGTTGGTACAGCCATTATCGGTACAATTTAGAGGTCCACTCGCTTCCAAGACAGACGGGAGAATGCAGTTTTTCTCGTAAAGCATCTCGATTTTCATGATTAAATTTTGTGTGAATTTCGCACAGGAGAGGGCGGGAAAGTAGCGTGGCAATTTAATTCATTTTGCGCACCACGTTTGTCAGTGGATTGTATTCAACCACCCGATCGTGCAGAATCAGACAGTAGGCTGTAGTATTTACCGGCACATTCTCTTTACACTCGAATTCTATGCGCACGTCCACGGTACCATTCTTGATCGACTCATTTTGTCGCGAGCAATCAATCACCACGATGGGGCCAAATTGTAAAAATTCAGCCACGGTGAATAATGCCTCGTTGCAACTATGTCCATAATACGATTTACCGAATTGCGTATACATGTGATACAAGATGGCATGCTTATTCTTGTCAAAGTCCAAGTTCATGTCATCGTATGGGTAAAATTCCGAGTTGAGAAAAAGTTTTACATTGGTCAATTTACAGTTGTTGAACTTAGTAACATCTTCGCTCATCACATTCCTTCGACCAGTCTGTAGAGCAAGGATCACGCATCGCGGCTTCTCCAGCTGTGCAGATGCCTTCACGGCCCACGAATGCTTGGTCGTGCTCTGTAAGAGAGGATACTCGTACAGATCCCATGATTGAAAACAAATGCTCAGGTTTTGTCCACTTTCCAAAGTACGTAGCAACGATAGCTTATAAACGTCGTTCAGCGTCACATGAGGCATCCGCCATTGTAGTTTAAGTAATTCAATTTCTGGTTCCAACATCGGTGATCCTATTAGAGCATTGTTGTCGTTGCGCGATCGTATTAAAATCAATTCGTGACGCGCATTAATAATCATGCGTTTGTAGTCCTGGCAAAATCCCAGCAAATATTTGAGTGGGACGCAAAAATTGAAATGGTTTTTCACTATTAGCCCATCGCGTCGTTTCAAGCCCCATCCGGCATTCTCCATATTTTTGTCTTCGTCCGATGTCAGCGATACATAGTTTTTAAGCGTGCTAGTTATTCCAACGTTTCTGTTGCGATCAATCTCCACACCATTCAGCTCATATCGAATCTCATCGAATAAGAACGCCATGCAATTATTTCCCAACATCACCGTTAACGCATCGTTTGGCTTATTTATCTTCAATTTCCCCTCCACATATAGGAAACTTTCGCACGGTAATGTGTATAAATCCTGCTGCTGTATCGGTATTCTTATCTCATCGCTGTATCCAAACGTCGTGTTGACGTATGGGTTGTATGTGTGAGTCTCGAGCTTGACGATGCAATCATCAAACGTCGGCTTCCCTCCAATGCTTAGAATATCAGCCATTTTTCAACTTAAATGCGTACAATGAATCCCAAAGATTTCAAAAATGCAATGTTTGCAGCACTGAGCTTCTTCTTTTTAGCGTGATCGGAGTTGCAGTTGTTGGTGTTGTAAACAATTTCACTTGGAAGAAACGGGTTTCTGGAGTCGTTCAATACAAGCATCTCTTTCGCACTACACGTATTATCGTCGTCGTCGTACGTGCAGTCTGATGGTAATCTCTTCACCTCGAAAATCGAGCAATCGTCCGTCTTGATCCACAACGCGTATCGTTAGATCCGTAATGACCCGTGCGGTGATTGGAAGGTAAATGATCTGCGCGGGCGTTTCCGATATCTTATATCCTGGTGGGACTCTCGGAGAAAATTCATGTATCGTATGTACACGCCTCCCATTGTTGTACGCACCAGCGGTCACGCTACATTCTATGCGAATAATGTTCACGTTCATGATATTAATTGGATCGTCCGATTCATGCCATCGTGCTGGTTCTAATACCCGATTCGTCGAGAATCCCAGTAGCGATCCGATGTTATTGGGCTTTGTAAAGTCTACGGCGAACCGGCAGTACAGTTCGCTTTTCATGGTGTTGTTGTTGGGACGCAACACTATAGGATACACATCGTTGTCACCGTCATCGGTGCCGTCGAGATTTTTTTGAGGATATCGCTCGAGTAATCGCTGCTTCAGGTACTTGGCAATGGCGTCTAGTTCGTAGGAGCCGTGGGGGATCGTAATGTATTCATGAGTGGTGTCGACGCTGTTGTTTTTGATGTCATAGTTTGAGAAAAAGTAGAATTTATCGTTGCTCGAGTCGATGTTCGGTATTGTGTGATAAGTTTCAAAGGTTGTTAGACCAAGCTCGTAATCATCATCGCTCAAATCTATGGGTGGAAAGTAGTTTACCGCGAGGGTGCTACTCTTACCGGTTAGAGTGAATGTTAACGACATATTCTGCTCGAACTGTTCGACTGTTACTGAATCAGAGTGGTGGGAAGTCAATCCTTAAATTCGGTGTCGATCGTTTGTAGAAAGCGTAGACATAGTTGTCCGCAATTGCTCTGATCGTACTTTTGATAAGACGTACGATTGTATTCAATTTTCACAGCATCTTTATCCAGATATTGTATGAATTCCTTAGGCGGTCGAAGATTCCCAAAGCTGTCGAAATATATAGCTCGACTCCCTCTCTTCGCATACGCCACCCAATGAGTCCCAGGCCCCTTGACATTGTCCAAATTTACGATACCGCTCTCGTTTCGACGTACTCCTCCGGCTGGTAACGCGTCACGCATAAAAACACCTCTAAAGAATGGAATATGCATACGTTTTGCCAACTCCTCCAATTGTGCATCGGTAGTTACACCCGCAGGCATTTTTATTTTCTTTTCGGCGTTTTTTTTTTTCGTTTCGATATTCCCTGTCCGCGCTTGTACGGTGCGAGATAAAGTCCCCGACCTTCCATGGAGCGATTATGACGTTGCATTTCCTGCAGCTGATGTTGCGCCGCCTTATTATCGTTTACCGCCTTGGCGATCCCCGCCGCTCCGCCAGCCAATGATCCGAGAACACCTAGCAACGGTAAAAGTGGTAATATACCACCCCGTTTTGCTACCGGAAGAATCCGCTTTTTCGGTGCTCTCTTTGGAATTCTTTTGCGGGATTTTGTTTTCAACCCCATTCCGATCTTCGTCTTGGCCTTCATAGCTGCCCAAACAGCCGTAGCAGCACCTCTTTCACCCAGAGTCGAGTCTCGCGCAACGATGCGTTTTCGCGCTTTGTCAGCGAGTATGTTATCTGCCGCGTGCCTTTCGCCGAGGTCGTTGCTACGCGAATACGCAATATCGTGTTCTCGACACGCTGCGTCCAACGGATTGATGCCTCGATCCCCTCTAGCTAATCGTTTTGCCAGATGAGTTCCTGGGCCGCAAAACTGGTATCCCGGAATATGTAATTCGATAGGTAGCGCGTTTATCGCCTGATTTAACAAACCACTGCCTTTCTTTACTCTCGTCGGCGACATTCGCTACAGTTTTTAATCAATGGTGCTGGACCGTCGATATGCGTTCGCTGCCAAGGGCGATTATAATGTTCCAGACACCGACGATACTGCTTAACCTCAGAATCGGCTTTTATATGCTCGGGGAGTCTGTCCCACAACTGATCAATGTGCCTGCCAAACTCTCGGAGTAGAATAATCTTTGGTATATATTTCAACTGCTCAGAGGTTAGGTCTCGAATATCACAATTATCCGACAGGATCAGAAGCATTTTGAATACTGAACCGTTTTGCTTCGGTGCGGACCTATAAATAGGGCGCTTCGACGTATCAAAATCATTTTTCACAGTTCACGGAGAGGATGCGATTCGTGCGACAACCTGTGACGATACGCGTGACAAATTTTGATGATAAATCGCGAGTGATGTCTTCGAAAACAAGACGCAGACATGGTAGCATGCTGCCAAACACTATCTGCTGCGTCATTTGTGGCCCATCAAATTGTGGAAAGACCAACGTGCTGGTCAGCTTGTTGGAAAGTCCTCACGGCGTCCGCTTCGAGAACGTGTACGTGTACTCCAAGTCCTTGCAACAGCCGAAATATCAGTACTTGGAGAATTTATTGACTCCGATAGATGAAATTGGCTACTTTACGTTTTCGAATAACAGTGACGTCATCCCACCGAGCGAATCGCTTCCGAATTCTATTTTTATCTTTGATGACGTGGCATGCGACAAGCAAGATACGATAAGGGAATACTTTGCAATGGGGCGCCACTCGAACGTTGACTGCTTCTATCTCTGTCAGACATATGCAAAAATTCCCAAACATCTTATACGCGACAATGCGAATCTGCTGATTCTGTTTAAGCAGGATGGTACCAACTTGAAACATGTGTACAACGATCACGTAAACACTGACATGCCTTACGAGGATTTCTGCGCTTTGTGCCGTAATTGTTGGCAACGGGAGTATGGTTTCGTGGTAATAGACAAGGATAGCGCCATGTCCAATGGACGTTATAGAAAGGGATTTAACGAGTTTGCCGTACCGTGAGATAGTCAATCGTCATCAACACGTCGGTGGGAAAGCAACGTCTGCGGCACAACGATGATTGATATCGATACTCTGGAGATTAAGGATCGCGAGAGAATAGCGAAGGAAATTGCAAAAACCAGCGATTCCATTCGCCGGAAACATCAGGCTTTGAAGACTGGCAAGATGGAGGAAGATATCGCGTTGGAGAGATACTTTAAACCTATCGTTGAACCCTTGAAACATATTGTGGAAAATACCACAACAGCAGAAGCTAACACCTCACCGCTGATGAGTACAGACGTTGAAGGGAATGAAACATTAACGCCTAAAAAAATCCATCCGAAAGGGAACACATCGCGCAAGGCAAAGAGGAAACAACACGGGCCATTGGAATATTCACCCATAACCTCGACACCAGTTCAATCGAAGCGGAAACGACAAAATGCTACATCAAACGATTCTCCGGCTCCTCCCACACCAATAAATACATTTCCCAATGTGCAATCGCTCTCAGCCGTTGATGACGACGTTTTTGAAACTAGTCCCGATGAGTCGTTTGTAACATCTATTAGACAGCAATTCCAAACATCCGAGGGACAAAAAACGATCCGCAGTCATTTCGGCCCGCTGGGGCAAAAATACATGAGCGCAATCCTAAGTAGTGATAAGGATACAGCAATGGACTATGTGTACGGTGTATACTTTGACAATAGTAGAACGATGCTTGGGGATAAGGCTTTCGATATAGACAAGGATGATAATATAATCATAGATGGTGTAAAATACAGAGGAACACCCGGCCTTTACGAATTGATTTTTATGAGAATTCCCGACGATACTGTATACACCGATGCCGATAAACAAAAATACAAAAGTATACTGCTGGAAACGAATGCCCACAGACGCGGTCATGGTGCTAAAAATCCCATATTGGGCAACAAGGGATACAAGTACAAACATGTAATTGCACCGCTAATTCCCCGTGCATCGACTAGTAGGGCAGGGAAAGGTCTAACAGTGCCGCGGGTCATGGTGGTAAACGATAACAAAATCGATTACGTACACTGGGACGATCCCAACGAGCTGGTGGATCGATTCCGTTTGCTTGAAGCGTCGCGTCAGGCGGGTAACAACTCTCACGATCCCGAAATTCTATCGATTATCGAGGAACTCCGCGAGGTAGGCCTCATTATATAAAACCGCGCGCCGATGATGTGCGCAGTATGCATCGAGATGCCAATCAACAAATTTGGGGTATCGCTCGAGAAGAGTGGAGCAGCTAGAATGGACTATTACAAATGGAGCGGTTTGCTTCGAAATTACATGCGAGATAACGCTCTTTGCGTAACCGGTGCAGACTTTGATGCAAAATCACGCAAGATACGACGCGTAGCTGAGCCGGTGGCCGACACCGATGCCGTCAATAAACTATACGTGGAAAAGAGCATTAAACTTTTGAGAGAGCAGCAGGAAGAATTAGAGAGGAAGCTGGTCGTGTTTCAAAGAGATATGCTGACGTTGCAAAACAGTGTTCAAAAGATATCGCAAGTGTCGAATTCTATCCCGCAGCCGGACAATGAAATTCGTAAAGTTAAAGAGGCTATAACCGCTTTTGCTGCGGAGCAGCAACTTGTCCAGAATTTTCTCGGACCAACGGGAAGCACTTAATGCACGTACCCGATAATTATCGCATCATTCGTGTCCAAGACACCTCTGCGGTCAAACATGCAGCCATTATCGAAATCCAAGAGTAAAGAAAACCATGGTCACAAGAAGCTACAACTCGTTGAGGAATTGCACGCTCCAGCTCGAAGACATTTTCCGCGGAGGCGCGTCATCGTGCATGGATACGATGATCTGTGGCAAGCTGACATTGTAGAAATGCGTCCATACTCGCGATTCAACCAGGGTCACCACTACATACTCACCGTCATCGATGTGTTGAGCAAGTATGCATGGGCGGCGCCGCTCAAGACTAAAAGTGGTGCTGAGGTGACTAAAGCGTTTGCAAAGATATTTAGAGAGCGATATCCGAAAAATTTGCAAACCGATCAAGGAAAAGAATTTTACAACACCGATGTGCAGAAACTCTTGACAAAGCACGACATTAATCATTATTCGACATATTCGGTGATGAAGGCCTCCGTCGTAGAACGTTTCAATCGAACTTTGAAGAACAATATGTGGAAACTGTTTACGCTGAATGGAACCTATAGATGGACCGATGCGCTACCAAGTCTACTTGCAGAGTATAACGCACGAAAACATAGAACCATCGGAATGCGTCCTTGCGATGTTACCCCTGCGATCGCCGACACGCTGCTAGCCACCGTATACAGCAACATAAAGATCGCTGCACCAGCGAGATTCAAATTGGGCGAGTTTGTGCGCGTGAGCAAATTTAAAACCATATTCGATAAAGGCTATACGCCGAACTGGACAACGGAGGTGTTCAAGATAGCCAAAGTACAGACAACTAATCCCGCGACGTATCTGCTGGACGATTCCTGTGGAAAACCCGTTGCCGGAGGATTCTATGAACACGAGCTGCAACGTGTCACCGATCCTGATGTGTATCTAGTGGAAAAAGTGTTGCGTAGAAAGGGGGATAAGGTGTACGTCAAGTGGCTGGGGTTTGATAAATCACACAATTCTTGGATAAATAAAAATAATGTATTGTAAAATAATAATAATACATGGTTCAATAAATACAATGATACATATACATGTGTGAACATTTTTTACACATTAATTCCACCATTTGTAAATTCTATACATTTGCAAACAATAATTCTACTATTTGTAAGAAACGAGTTAATAAATACAATAATAATAATTTCTATACATTTGCAAACAATAATTCCACTATTTATAATAAATACAATAATTTCTATTTTACAATGGAATTTTGTAATGTCCCCAGGGCAGAGTGTCTGTCGAATCGGGTACGATATGTCGCTTGTCATCATGTGGGCTTAGAGCGATTTTAGATTCCGAAATGGTGTACACTTTATGCAATTTAGACCGTATGCATGATTGTCTGCGAACCATTTCGATCTCCCTTTGCAAACACTGCGCGTAGTCGTCGAAAGTTATCGTTCTAGCTATGACGTTGGTCTTGACGCCTTTCGCCTTTTTCGTATCTTTTTTGCCGTCTACGCGAAGTGCATACATTTTCGCTCTAAGACCTACGAATTCGGTCATTATCGCACCGTTATTTTCGTCCTTCATCAGCCCCGGAACCTTCTTATTTACGCGCGGCATATTATATACATTGTCGGTGGGATAATCGCTTGTGTCGAATCTATCAATATTGTGTTTCATGGACTCGTAGATATCGTCGCATTGAATGTGATAAATGAGGCTGTCAGTGTCTGTATATAGAATTTTACATTTTTGTCCATGCTTGGGAGACATGTACTCGTGGTGAAATTCATACAAACAAATTTTTGATATGTCCAGAATGCACATACCCACGTATATCGGTTTGTTGAATTTCACCTCGAGTTTCCGCAATTCAACAGCTATTAAATTTTCCGAGAAAACACTTCTGCTGTGGAAATTCGGTTTCGCGATCATTGCCTCCGCGCCATATCGCCCTTCCCAATGTGTTAAAAGTTTTACATCCACGTGATTTCGTACATTTTCCATAGTTTTGCCAAATACCGCGTTGTTCATCAATTTGTACAAATTTTTTTCAAAGTCGTTTGTCGCGCTTGTTCTAAACCGTGTATTGAGTTCGATGTAATCCCGGAGCCAGGGAGATTGAGAGAATTGCAGGACGCGGTGTATTTTTGTAATACGAAGACCGTGACGCGTGCACTGCTGCAGGTTGCGGTAATGGATGACGTAACGCTGTTTATCGTATACCGTCGCGAGTAACTTGTCCTGCCTGCTACCAGGTGGTTTGGCACGCGTCGGACAGAACGGTAGATCGGTATGAGCGTCGTGCAGACGTTGCGGATATTCCAAATCTACCTCGAGAATGTACCCCGTGGGCGAATCGATCGGGATTAAAGACACGTCAAAATTTGCAACATCTTCGACCCATTGAAATTTAGCGTACGGCAGGGGCTGACACATTGCCCATCCATACAAATTGTTCACATCAAAGTACATCAAGTACGATGACTCTTCCGATGCGTCGTAAGATGACATGTACTTGTTATTAGCATGTGCGTATCTTCCGGAACATTGGCTTAAACCCCCACGTATACCGCGTTCGATAAACATGACCATATCGACGTCTGTGAGTAATTCGAATGTAATTTTGGTGTGTTTTAGCATAGCATCCCACGTGAAACCAGGTAGAGTATAATAATGTGCTGAATCTAGTCCGTAACTCTTGATACAACTTTCTCGAAAATTTTCAAAAATATCTGCCAATAACAAGACATCTGTTTTCAAATACAAGTCGCTGTATTCGCCCAAGGTTCTAATCCCGAAACGCTGCCAGACAGTCTCGGCGTGTGCGTAATCGGTCTCGGATACTGTCTCACCCGTTAACAAACTGTGGAATGACTCGCGCGGCGGTAAGCACGGGTCCTGCAGCTTGTTCGCGCAATCAAGGTATTCGTACGGAAAGACACCCTTTCGCGTCAATAAATTGAAATCTTCGGTGGATAATGTTTCAAATTGGGATCGTAAAATTTTTAATTGATCTGTGCTCAGAAAAGACGATAATTTGTTGAGACTAGTATTGAGAAATTTGTACGAATCGATGAATCGTAATTTAATATAATTTCGCGAGTCTGATTCAGCCGTATCTTCGACATTTTTAGTGAACGAAATATACTTTTCTTTAGTTATGGGTAATACTTCAACATGACCGTCGAAAGCTGTAGCTATTTCCTCGATAATGAAATGCGAATCGTAGCCGGATAAATTATGAAAAACTATGGGGATGTAAAACGCATTTTTATAATTTAAATTGCACTCCGAATGTGCCGGGCCTCTAAACCGTCCGGAGAGATGACAATGATCGCGAACTCGTACGTCATCAGCCTCGAATGGTTCTTCGCAAATATGACAGTGTGTTGCATCGCGAAATGTCGTCCACTGTTCGGTGGTTAAATCATGCATGGGAACATTACTGGTCAAGATAGGTTTGGCGAAGTTTGCAAATTTTTTCAGTTCGTATACGAACCATGAAACACAATCCGCGTCGCGACGACATCGATACGTCGATAGCGATGTATCGTACGAGCAATGCATATAATAGGCTATACTATGAACTTTATGATGTTGATATGCGCGCAATTTATTATCATCAATTCGGTGGCTGTCCTCTGTTTTCTCGATGATACACTCCAGATCTGCGTACACCACGAAGGGGAGCCGCTCCTTCCTGCAGTGGTTCTCGAAGCTGAGGAAATTTTTGCCTTCGCTGGGCAGCAGGATGGCACAGTCGTTCATCTGCCCACAGTCCACTGCATGCGCCTCCAACTTCTCGGCAGATCCGAAATAGTGCATGCATCTGTAATAAAACAAAAATTTTTTATTTAATTGTTTCGCGAGACATTTCAATATTTCATAAGTTTTCTATACGTACCGATCACAGATGAATTTCTTTCCATCGTGCCTGCTCAGTTGTGCGCTCACCAGCCGGGACAAGTTCTTGATCCATACAAAATGTCCTACATCGCCATGTTCTTGATTCGACGTGTAGAGCAGGTTGACGTGCCGATCCCTCTTGTTGCTTGTGAGGCGCAAGGGAAAGACCGTCTTCGTCTTCTCCGCCTCGAAGGTGTACACGTTGACGGAGATGTTGTTCTGCCGCTCAAACTTCCCAATTTGCGCTAGGGACATTGGGAACTCAATGCCCTGGAGATTTAGCACGGAAGCATAGTGCGGGTACGAACTTGGGCGATCAGCATTTCTTTCCGCAGGATGGAGAGCGGCGACCACTGCCCACGCGAAACAGGCATTGTCCGGGGATTGTACACTGATCGTGGCTTTCTTCAAAGACAATTCCCGCGGCAACTTGATGTGACACCCGGCACGCAGCGGATTGTACTTGTTGACATTAACGATCAGGTTGAGGATTTTCGTCAATGCCCATCCGCTGTCGCGTTCCTGGAACTCTTCCAGCGATGTCAGGGTGGGTTCGATGACACATCGTTGGTACCACTCCTGTAGATCGGATGTGCCGAAGAGTTCGCAGTTCCGGGTATTTATGCTTTTACAAGCATGCTTGTCACCCGCCACAAATTCACCGTTAAACACAGTGTTCACTTTGAGGTTCCGCTGTTTCCTCAAAGCACCCTGCACATGCTCCAGCACAATGGCCCCTGCATCTTGGAGGAAGTTGCGCGGCTCGATGTAGTTTGAATTTAGCACGGCACCAGTTAATACGCGGGTATCGAACGCAGCGTCTATTTCGCGCCACAAAAGTCCTGTGCTCGAATGTCCGGCACCTTCACGCACGAAACGGCCACGCAACGAATGTTTTAGTCCTTCGAGCTGCGCGATTCGAGCAACCAACGATTGCCGAACACCGATCGATAATCGCGGGCGTTTCACACGGCTCTGTTCTTCCAGCGATTCGATACACTCGTTGCACCGTTCTTCCCACGCGAGGTACTCTTCACGGGAAATCAATCGTGCGGATTGATCCAGCAATTGGCGGGTTACTTGCGCGAATTCTCCCATGGTCGTAAATGCAATGTAAATGTCTTTTCCTCGCAACACGTTGCAACGATTTGAGGCTTTGTGCAGTTTAGGCTGCACTTTTATACCTAGACTGCAATTTGCTATCTCCGTCAGCGTACTCCCTCCCCTCATATGCACAATTTTCGCTGACACAGCTTAATTCTTTCTATGATTCACACGTATGGCGAATTGGCGCGCAAGATCATCCGACACAGTTTCTGCTGACGTCGCATAATTTTAAGATTCGACGTTCAACACGTATCGAGACTTTTATCCTTGAGGATGAGGCTCAAATTACATACTGTGACGTCAAGATTGAAACATATTATGGAAAAATTTTTGGGTTTAGAATAAAAATGGTGTGGTGGGGGAAGCAATTGCACCTCTATTTAAGACGCCTCCCGAAGGCTATTCCATCAATCGCTGAGTATCCACAGTGACTTTCGACGGAACAAATACTGCTCTGAAAACAAAATGTGCAGTACCAGTGCCGAAGCAAACGTTGAACGCCTGAATTATTACGTTCCGATCGTGCTAGATGATGGTGTGGCTCAATGCGGGGAGGATACAGTTGTTTGGTAAGGCTTAATTTTCACATCTCAAAATTTGTATGTTTATTCCTAATACGAGCGAGCAATTTCATAGCTTTGATTGTTCTCTTAGCCCGCGTCGAACATCGCGGATCATGGTCAGAAGATACGCATTAACATCCATGGGCAGCAAATACTTGGAAATTGGGATCAGAGTACGGCCTACGATTGATGTGGAAATGGTTCTCGGCGACAATCGTGGGATGTTTCTCACGTTACCATGGGATACATGGTGTTCGCTATGCGGCAGTCGTACGACCATTGAAGAACGTGCACGATTACCTGGATCACCTTCGATGCAAATGGGTCAATTAATGGTGGATTTTTGTGAAATCTATAATTCTCCGATTGTAAGGATGACACTACATAATAAGCCGCTGTATTTCAAACCGGATACAGTAACATTTTTATTAAATCTTGAACCATGTTTAGACTATGTATATCTACGGCTGCGTCAAAATGTAAGAGATGTGCAGACGAAATTTGAAACTTTTGTTAACGTGCTACAGCAGAGCGATGTTGCCTGTGAAACATTAGATACGCGTCGTGCTGCTAAAATCATACGCGATAGCGAACATTACTGCGAGGATTATTATGTAGATTGCGAACTGGTAGCATGCGCCATCAATGATATTTTAGCTGATGCTCGTAGGAAAAAATGTTAAATTATATTTTTTAATTTTAAATAAATTTCGTAAACACATATTATTTGTCAATTTCATTCACCCGTGTTCCTTCTCCCCCTTCTCTCCTCACCACCTAATTTTAAGATTCGATGTTCTTCGCGCCGTGAAAATGACGTCATCCCGCACGGCTGCTCCAGAGGATTCAAGCTGCGACGCTAAATCTGAACGCTTTAGAATACTCTTGGCTTTAAAATATTGCTCTCTCTTTCCCTCCTCTGAATTTTAGCTTTAAAATGATGCTCTGTCTCTTTCCCTCCTCCGAAGACGCGGTTCGTAAAAAGCCGACATTGCCCGAGATCTTCCGAAACAATTTCCAATCAAAAATTATTATTTCTCTGTGTCGGAAAAAAAAATTCGGGGTGGGTGGGGGGTTTGAAAAAATGTTTGGGGTGGGCTGAAAGAGATTTTTCGGGGGTCATTACCCCTTCCGACGGTGGGCCCCGGTCTCCGCGGTGGCTCGGCCCGGACTGACCCCCACCATCATCGCGACTTCCCCCCACTCCGCGGCTCGTGCGCGCGCAACCGGGCTTCCTCTCCCCGCAGGCCCCGCGCCCATGTTTCCCTCCGCCGCGCTCCCCCGCGCGCCCTCACTTCCCCCCGCCCCCGCGCTCCCCTCAGAGGACCTGAGTTAGAACTGTCATTACCCTACTACTTTATGACTGCGAAAGGAGATACTCAACTTGTCGAATGAATTTTGGGTATTTTATAGGAAAAGGGTTAGAGTGGATTGGACTCTGTGAGTCGTAAAGAGGGGATTGAGACGTGGTCTCGATTTAAGAGGGTTTTGTAACGAGGGGCTTGTTTGAATTCGTTTTGGGGAAAGGATTCGTGCCTCATAGGGCGAATAGGGGACGGAGTTTTGTAACGATCATCTCGTGATGGGGACCACTAAGGTACATCATCGAGGTGGGGTTTTGTAACGATCATCTCGTGATGGGGACCACTAAGGTACATCATCGAGGTGGAGTTTTGTATCGATCGTCTTGTGTTGGTGACCGCTAAGGTACAACATCAAGGTGATCGACGATTGAGGAGATGGGGTAGGAGTTGAGTTTGATAGAGTTTGATGGGGTGATTTGGAAGGTTTACGAAAGGAATTTGGAATAGAAACGCGCGAAAAATAGTGGGACGTCACAAAAAGTTATGCAAAAACTAATTGCTAAACAGCATGATTTTGTATTGACTTTTAATCTGGTTAGATCTCAAGACAGACTTTGAATTGAGGAATTAGACTGCTTGCAATCGAGTCGAAAAAAACGTGCAACAAGTGTCAAAATTATTTTTTTCTTTTTTAGTAAATTTTTCTACAATTATATGTTGTCAATGTGATTTCACATACATACTCCATCTCGTATTCTTCATGAATTCTGCGTGTATTGTTTAGTGTATATACATACTATTATGTTTATAATATTGCAGCTATAAGACTATTATTATGTGCAATGATAGGCACCAGATGCGTACTGTACATATGTATATATTATTATTATATTAGCTGACCATACTGCATATTCCTTAACTCCGGCGTATATTGTTACGTGTACTAGATTTATTAGTTATGTAACTTACTGCTTGTAAATATCCCTGCTGCAACTGCCTGTTAGAACCCCTGATAACCAGATCGGACGACAGGATCTGCCGACAGCGGCGGCGCAACCTACGACCGCATTCGACTACGGATCTGCCGGCAGGCCCTGCCGGGCAGAGCCTGCCGGCAGATGGACGGCAGATCGACGGCATGTGGGGCTATCGTTAGAGGAATTAGATTCCACTTCTCCTTGGCAGGCCCACTGCTGCTTTATCGCGGATTCGGACGTGGGAAAAATGAATGTGATGAACACGTGGTGATATAACGAATATCTTTATATCTTTCCTTGCACAGGTACCACGAGGTAAAGACGTTCCTTCGTCGCACGAAGGCGGCTCCTCGCTTCGCTCTCCCCACTCCTCTGCCGGCGCGCGCCGTTCCCCACATACTCCCCCCCCCCCCCGAGTGATAACGAATACGCGGGCGGTTTTAAATTCCTTGTACATTTCAGGCGTTTTTTTTACATACTTATTGTAAGCTTAAGATTATTCTTTGGCGTTGTTGCTTAAGTCTACGCTTTGGGCACTCGGGGCGAACGTGACCCTTTTTCGCGTGTACGTTCTAAGCGCAGGACGTGGAGTATCGGTGGACGGAGAGTTCTCCGGTGTCGTGGTTCCGGAGCTTTCCGGCAGAAAGTACGCGGGCTTCACGTTCTCCGTTGAGACGTCTCGTGGAGATCCGTTAACCTCTATCCTATAAACTCGGTCGGACACGCGTTCGAGAACTTTATGCGGACCTGTATATGGGCGCTCGAGAGACTTCTTAACGCCCCCAACACGCAGAAAGACGTGGGAGCACGAGTGTAAATCTCTAAAGAAAAAGGTACGCTTTTTATGTTTATGTTCTACAGGCACTGGTTTCACCCGCCGCATGTGCTCGCGAAATTCCTCAAGGAAAATCTGCGGATCGGGAGTAAAATCATCCGGAAGGACAAACTCGCCGGGGACGCGCAATGTGATACCGTACAAATATTCGGCAGGCGACGCGTTCGTGTCCGCGCGGACATGTGTACGCAGTCCGAGCATTACAGTGGGTAACACTTGTACCCAGTCCCGTTCGGCGTGACACATAATCGCGGCGTTGAAAGCCCGGTGCCACCGCTCTATCATGCCGTTCGCGGCCGGGTGGTAGGCGGTGGTACGAATTCGCTCGCAACCTATGAGTCTAAGGAGCGCCGAAAAAAGCTGCGACTCGAATTGGGTGCCCTGGTCCGTTGTGAGAACCTTCGGGGTTCCGTAACGGGCAACCCAATTGTCGAAGAATGCCCTTGCAATCGTTTTGGCCTCGATGTCCTTTACCGGAATGGCCTCTGGCCATCGTGAAAACCTATCTAAAAAAGTTGCGCAATATTTAAACCCTTGACACTCGTATAACGGGCCGACTATGTCCATATGGACGTGTGCGAAACGTCCATCAGGCGCGACGAATTGCGCGGGAGCAAGGCTCACGTGCCGGGAAATCTTTGACTGCTGGCAGTCTAGGCAGTTTCTGCACCAAGCAGCTATGTCTCGGTGCATGTTCGGCCACACATAACGTTGACGCACTATTCTATCGGTGACTTTTGCACCCGGGTGCGCCGCATCGTGGAACATGTGAAACACGCGCTCGCGCAAAGCTTTCGGAATGTAAGGGCGAATCGCCTCGCCCGTCATTTCGCATTGCAATGTTGTATGGGTCGGCCCCCATTGGATTTTTTTTAATCGCGCTGCGAACTCCGGAAATTCGCTAATATTCTTTAGCTCCTCGTCGTTTTCCTGGTGAGCTGCGAGCTCGTTGAGTTCAATCTCTGTCGGCAAGCGAAGGGAATCGATTCGGGAAAGCGGGTCGGCAACTACGTTGTCGCCGCCCGGAACGTGCTCTATTTTGGTAGTGAATTGAGATAGAAATGACAATTGCCGTGACTGGCGAGGCGACGCCTTCTCCGGACGTTGCATGAACGCGTATATCAACGGCTTATGGTCGGTCACAATCCCGGACTCGCGACCCTCTAACATATGACGGAAATATTTCACAGCCTTGTACAGTGCTGTTAGCTCTCGATCATACGCGCTGTACTTAACCTGCGTGGCGCTGAATTTTTTAGAAAAGAACGCGAGTGGCCTCCAAGAATCCCCCGAGCGCTGCTCGAGGACCGCGCCCATGGCGAAGTCTGAGGCGTCGCACACGACGCGAGTCTCCGCGTCCTCCGATGGGTGTGCGAGCAGGGTTGCAGTGGCCAGATCTTTTTTGATCTGGTTGAATGTCTCCTCTGCTTCCGGCGTCCACGCGATCTCCCTCGTATCATTTTTTCGCGATTCGCGAAGGTATATATGTAACGGTGCTTGCGCACTCGCCGCGTGCGGAATGCTTCGACGGTAAAAATTGACAAGCCCGAGAAAACGCCGCAGCTCCACCACTGTTCGCGGTTTAGGAAATTGTGCAACCGCTTGAATCTTCTCCGCGGTTGGCTTACAGCCCTCGCTGTTAATGATATGTCCGAGGAATTCCAGCTCCATTTTTCCGAACTGACACTTCCCGACATTCAAGCGGAGGTTAAAGTCTTTCAGCCGCTGCAAGACTAAGCGCAAGTGCGCCTCGTGCTCCTCTGGGCTCGCGGACGCGATAAGCACGTCGTCTATGTAAGCAAACACAAATTCCAGATCGCCCAGCGCGCGGAAAATGTAACGTTGGAATGACTGGGCTGCGTTGGACAGACCGAAGGTCATTACGTTGTATTCAAAAAGCCCGAACGGGGTTATGACCGCCGTCTTGGGGATGTCTTCCGGGGCCATAGGCAGCTGGTGGTAAGCCTTACACAAATCGAGCTTGGAGAAGATTTTTTTATTGTGGAGCATCGCGGCGCAGTCGTGGAGGTGCGGTATGGGAAATTTATCTGGTACGGTTACTGCGTTTAAACCGCGGTAGTCACCGCAGACTCGCCACTGGCCGTCCTTTTTCATTACAAGATGAATAGGGCTCGCCCAGGGACTATCTGACGGTCTACAAATACCAAGCTCTACCAATCGTTTAAACTCGGCCTTTGTCGCTCTCAGTTTGTCTGGTGACAAACGTCTGGCGCGACTCGCGACAGGTGGACCGGTCGTTACGATGTGGTGGAATACGTCATTCTGCTTAGTAACCGGCGGTTGTTCGAGCCCGACGACCTCGGGAAACTCTTGGAGTATTTCCACGAACTTTGTGGACGGATCAATTGTGCTCATTGATAAAGCCGAAACCTGTTTGACTACCCCACGGGTGAACGAGTTCACTTGCGGGTCTATGAGCCTTTTGCCCTTGAGATCGACCAGTAGGCCATAACGTTTTAGCAGATCTGCTCCTATAATCGGATATGGGACTGCCGCCACGCAAAAATTCCAAGTTATTGGCCGAATGCCGAGATGAAGGGTGCGAAATCTTTCGCCGAATGTGTCGATCTGCGTGTTGTTTGCCGCGTAGAGTTTAAGATCCCCCGGCTTAGCGTTTTGTTCGTCGCGGACGGGAAACAGAGAGATCTCCGCGCCCGTGTCTACTAAAAAGGTTTCGGCGGTCACGCTATCGAATACGTGGAGGCGGGCTGAAAGTTGGCGACCCTCTGTGTTTGCCTCCATCACAGAGAGCCGTTGTATTTTTCCGGAAGCGGTTCTTCTCGCCAATTACACGGCGCCCCAGGCGTGCCCTTACAAAAACGTGCTTTCGCGCCGAATTTTTTGTGCATCCAGCATACGTCCGCGCGATCTCCACTCTGGGAGCGTCCGCGATTTCCACCGTCCCTACTCTTGGACCTAGCACGCGACGTTGCGGCCTTCCCGAGCCGATTGAGGCGCGCGGTGAGAGCCGCCATTTCTGCGGTAAGACGCTTCACCTGATCGGCGCAATCGCACGGCGGTGTATTTTGCACCGAGGTAGCGGCAATCTGCTGCGGTACCGTGTTCGTAGCCTCGCTAATTTTGTCCGCCAACACGGCTAGCCCGTTCAGCTCGACTTTGTCGGACGAGGCCAAAATCGCTTTCAGGTTCGCGGGTAGGTGATCGAGGAAGATCTGCTTAAGTAATGTGTCGTCGCAGAGGCCGTCCGCGTTAAGGTTTCGCAAACGGTGCAAGATTTGTGACGGTTTTCCGTCCGTCAATACCTGTCCTTTTAAAAGCTGGCGCAGCTTGCTTTCAGCCGACGGCGCGAAAGTGGAAATGATTCTCTGTTTTATTAACGTGAAGAAGTTGGGAACGCCCAGGGCGGCCATTAAGTCGCGGCAACACGTAACTACATCGACGTCCAACGCGGCAATTACGTAGTGTGCCTTGGTTGTTTCGTCTGTGATACGTGCGCTGTAGAATGATGACTCTACTTGCATGAACCAGAGCTCAGGATCTCCGCGAAAAAATGTCGGTATTTTAGGAACGCGGTAAGAATTGATGTGAGGCTGGCTCAACCCCTCCAGCAAAGCCCGTGCTTCCGCAAACACAGCTTCCGGTTGGGCTGTCCGTTCCGCGCCTGTAGCCATAGTGCGGGCTCGCTATTACGCACTTCCGCGAATTGTCCGACCGGGGCGCGAAAACAAAGATGGCGGCGATCGACAAGACGTACGCACGCCAACGGAAATAGCGACAATTTATGAAACCGTTATGGCGGGCGCGCGAAAAAGTCGTAACGGCGACGTTCGCCCCGCTTGTACCTGTCTTACGCTACGCAGCGGTCGGCGGCGAGAACCCCTCGTGTGGCTCGCTGGTTCCTCTGTCCTGCTTGTGGGATGGCGGCTGGCCTCCTGGGTTGACCCGCGACGATGTCGGATGTTGTCCAGGCGGTTGGCTGCGTCGTTGACGTCGTCACGTCTCGCCTCGTCCCCTGCAGGACGATGTACGGCGGGTGGCCCTCTGGCCAACCCACGTCGGCGATGCCACCAGGTCCTCAAGCACCGATGTCGATGCTTGCTGCGCCAAGGCCCAGCTTGTGCGTTGCTGAAGCACGGAACGAGGGACCGGCTCCTCGCCGTGCCCTCGAGTTCCGTGTGATGGGGAAGTAGTACGCCTTCCGGGCGTACCTGGACGTGGTCAGGCTTGATGTGCCGTTATCACCCAAGGAAGACAAGATTCCTCGTGCCTTCCTGTGCCCTTTCTTCCTTAGACGGCGTCGGCCGCCGTAGTCACATGCACGTGGCCGGCGAAGAACAATGGCGATACGTGGACCCACGTCGTACGATTTTCTTTCTCCGACGACCACGTCGGGGTCACCAATGTGGGGCTATCGTTAGAGGAATTAGATTCCACTTCTCCTTGGCAGGCCCACTGCTGCTTTATCGCGGATTCGGACGTGGGAAAAATGAATGTGATGAACACGTGGTGAATAAACGAATATCTTTATATCTTTCCTTGCACAGGTACCACGAGGTAAAGACGCTCCTTCGTCGCACGAAGGCGGCTCCTCGCCTCGCTGTCCCCACTCCTCGGCCGGCGCGCGCCGGTGGCGCCGTTCCCCACAGGCAGATCCTGCTGCCCGCCTGACACATCCAACAGCGCCATCTGATGGCCACAATAACCAAACAATTCCCTCTGCGTGACGTCACATGGACCTACGCACCAACACAAATGTACATTACTGCTGTAGGTGTATCCCTACCCCTAAATAACAAAGCAAGCAAATTCTATATTTATTAAACAATTCATTCTACTTATTGCAAAAAGTATTTATTCTTTGTTTAATAATACAGTATTGGCGATTACAATTGTTACAAAATAATATAGGTAGCGCATATAAATTCGAAGAACATTCAATATTTACATTTATAAATCTATATACAATACGTTCCGTAACCAGTGGTACCTATTAGGTACGTTATCAGAAAATTTCGTGTATTTAGACTTCTTTTTTCTGTAGAATCACCATATTCCGTATTATGTTAGTGCTGAAAACAAATAGAACATTAGTATAAAATTAAACGTAACGTATGAATAAACAGGATACATGCGATACTTATTTCAGCTCCATCTCTGCACAGCACACACCCTAAGCGATCATGCATGCTCCTGCGAACATTAACATTTATAAGAAAACATGTGGTAAATTATTATCTACTAAACAAGACGCTAAACATTCGCAATTCCAGCATAACCATACTTTTCTGTCTTGCAGATAATGTAAATCTTGATTTCCGCGACGTAGATAATTGAAAATTATTCAATTTCAAAATTACCTTTGTCTTCTGGATACGTCGAGATGATTTGTCCGGATATTGATGTTTGAAATTACTTGGAATATTCTTCGAGCGTACGTCTTCAAGCAGAACGGATGGTTTAAACGAAGAGTATGTAGGTAGGTAGATGTACCACGGTAGAGGATAACTAAATGTGGTATAATGGGCTACGCTCGGATTGGCTGCACCATAGTGCCGAAACTCGTGATTGGTCAAGGCTCTACGTGCGGTTTGCGTTCGTTATCGAGGTCTGAGATGGCAGTCACTGTCAGTGGCAGTCAGTGCCGACAAAATTAAAGAATATTCCAAGTAATTTCAAACATCAATATCCAGACAAATCATCTCGACGTATCCAGAAGGCAAAGGTAATTATGAAATTGAATAATTTCCAATTATCTACGTCGCGGAAATCGAGATTTACATTATCTGCAAGACAGAAAAGTATGGTTATGCTGGAAGTGCGAATGTTTAGCATCTTGTTTAATAGATAATAATTTAACACATGTTTTCTTATAAATGTTAATGTTCGCAGGAGCATGCATGATCGCTTAGGGTGTGTGCTGTGCAGAGATGGAGCTGAAGTAAGTATCGCAGGTATCCTGTTTATTCATACGTTACGTTTAATTTTATACTAATGTTCTATTTGTTTTCAGCGCTAACATAATACGGAATATGGTGATTCTACAGAAAAAAGAAGTCTAAATACAGGAAATTTTCTGATAACGTACCTAATAGGTACCACTGGGTACGGAACGTATTGTATATAGATTTATAAATGTAAATATTGAATGTTCTTCGAATTTATATGCGCTACCTATATTATTTTGGAACAATTGTAATCGCCAATACTGTATTATTAAACAAAGAATAAATACTTGAATAATGAAGTTTCAAGGCTTCTCCGTCGGTGGCGTTAGTGTACTCGTGCCTCATTCTGTCAGTTTTCGAGTCATAAATTCATTATTATTTCAAAGTTGAGTGCTGATTAGCGTTCAAACGCACCAGACCACCCTGCACAGATGTCTACTGAAGGCAACTGTACCCGCAAAAACTTCCTTCGTGCCGATTCCAGGACGAAAGTTGTAATTTACGGATTGTTTGCTACACGCGTATACGTACACGCTTAACTTAGCTGGTGTGAGCGTACGCACACATTCAAGGCCCGGTGAGACGGCCCCCTTAAGGCAAATAGCAGGCTCAGTACCTGATGGATATGTAACTGGACATAGCTCAAGCGGCTGGATGACCAGAGAAACTTTGAATAATTTAATTAAAAATGGTTTTTATAGACAACTTGTTAAGGATGGCATTAAATTTCCAGTTCTTTTATTATTTGATGGACATAAATCCCACATAAGTTTGGAGTTGCATGATTTATGTGTGGCTAATCGCACCTTGCTCTATTGCCTCTATCCGCATGCAACTCATATAATGCAGCCCTGTGACGTGGGAATTTTCAGACCACTCAAAAAGTGTTGGCAGAAACAAGTTGCTGAACATGCTCAACTATCAAACAGAGCAATAACTAAAGGAAAATTTTGCACCACTCTTCAATGCTGCTTATATTAATGCTTGTGATCCTCAGGTTATTAAAAAATCTTTCAAGTGTTGTGGTTTATATCCATTTAGTCCAGATAAAATAGACAATTCTAAATGCATATCCTATAGACGTAAATTAATGAATCAAAGTAACTCTTTAGATGTAGTAAATGAAGATATAACTCGCAAGGCTGTTACTTTGCTGAATATTGAATCCAGGATACCCCAAAATGTTTTACATGAATTTGAAATAGCCTATAAACAGTGGCGGATTTAACGGGGCGGCTAAGGAGCAGTTGCCGCCTAGGTCCCTACACAGAAGGCTCCTGCAGGGCCCCATAACAAAAAGAATTATGATTAGGTATGAGTATCAAAACACTATATTTTGTTTTGTACTACTACACTTAACCCGTTTTTAGTAAACTACCACTTCATTTTCCCCTCAAAATGGGCCCTTAAGAACGTTTGCCATCTGGGCCTTTTTTCTTAAATCCGCCACTGCCTATAAAGTACATGAACTGCCAAAAACAGAAATTATTTTATTTAATATATGGAAAGAATTCAAAGATGCTTCGCCAAATCTAATTGATAACAATTCAAAAGATAATCAAGAAGACCATTCTGATAATCCTTCCTTGAATACTGAAATGGTAATCCTCGAATCTAATCAAAATGTATTGGTGATAGAGAATAATGTTAGTACAGATGATGTAAAAGATTTGGCGAATTATGAAAATATAACAGAAATACTCATCAGAACAACGTCTTGGAATAGTGTTGAATCTCAAAATTTATTCATTGAGGATCATGAATTTGGTTTCTTCTGAATTAGAATGTTCACCAGCAAATTCCGAGGGCTGTGTCAATGCTGGTATCAACAGACGCGGTCGCGTCTGGAAGCTAATTCCCCCTTCCCCTCTACCCATAGGCACACTGAGCGACCATGTCTCTATACACGAAAGATAGCGAAATTGACAGGTCGTCGAAAATATTTAGCCTTATTATCTTATTTTATGACATAGTGCCGGTGTTTTTACATGATTAAGCGAATTATTTTTTTTTTCGAACCCATATGTCGTTTTACTTAATGTATCAAGCTATTTGTCTAAAAGATATAAGATTTATTCTGAATTAATAGTTATAAAAAGGATACTTTTAGGATTACGAGATATGACGTCACGTTTTCCTCCTCCACTTGACGCCAGTAGGTGTCACCTCGAAAGCACAATTTATAAATGTCACTTGGCTGTCATTCAATCTTAACCTGCTAGTTGTTAACATTTTTGAAATGTCACGATGGTAAAGAAGATTGTATCCTCATATTACAATTACGGAAAAAACCATGCGTTTTCCGATGGTTCAACCACAAAAAAATAAAAGAGATTGTGCACGCCTCCAAAGTTTCAAGACAATTGGATTAGTTTATATTTGAGTTTTCAGATATGTAGCAGACGTAGGTACAAGAAGCAAACAGAGGAATCGAAGCTGAATAAATTCGTTTAAAAAAAAAGATTTATTTCCAATTTTGAAATAACAAAAAAAATAATAGACACATTTTTAGCGTTTTTGGGCTTTCGTTTGATTAATTTTGTCGTCAATACATTTCTATACTGATGCACCATCACGTATCATGCATAAAACTGAACTGCTTTGAGGATAAAGACCGTTATGAGATAGAGCACTTAGTAATTTATAACAAATTATGAAAAAAGTAATGAAATCCCCCCCCCCCCCCCCAAAAACATGACTCATGTATGAAAGAAGCTAATTCCCTTTAAGTCACGAAAAAAGTTCACATGCAAAGATTGTTAAATCATCTTTGCTAATTCTAATTGTACCATTCATTCACGAAAAACATTAAAAAAGTTCTCACGCAAAGATTGTGAAATCAACTTTGCTAATTCCAACTAAAAAAGTTCACCAGCAAAGATTTTGAAATCATCTTTGCTAATTCCAATTGTACCTTTAATTCACGAAAAACATTAAAATTAAAAAAGTTCACACGCAAAGATTGTGAAATCAACTTTGCTAATTCCAATTGTATTCTCGTTCTCCGCTCGAACACTGATTCCTCTGTCACTTTTTATACTTGACATTCCTTTATTGGCCACAAATCAATTCAGAGCTCAGATTTTCAGCTTCGGTTTTAAGGAATTAGCGGGCGTTGTATAAGAAAAAAACAATGAAGTCGACTTAAAACAAAATGATTCGTATTCTCCGCATCTCTCTTACAGCGTATTCGGACGGTTGCAATGGTGCGTACTGGGTGCGAATTTTCGCCAAATGGAAGCGAAAAAATTCGCATTCAGTGCACACTAGTGCAGGTTGCCGAATGTGCTATTAATCTATTACCGACTTTGGTTCGTTTAAATTAGTCTCTACCAAGTTTTTATTATCTTCCATCGTAAAACGATCTTCATACGTCATTTTTAAGAGAAGATGTCCCTCTTATAAAAGTTTTTGTGTCAACTACAGGCCTCTCGCCCGCTAATTCCTTAAAACCGAAGCTGAAAATCTGAGCTCTGAATTGATTTGTGGCCAATAAAGGAATGTCAAGTATAAAAAGTGACAGAGGAATCAGTGTTCGAGCGGAGAACGAGAATACAATTGGAATTAGCAAAGTTGATTTCACAATCTTTGCGTGTGAACTTTTTTAATTTTAATGTTTTTCGTGAATTACTGGTACAATTGGAATTAGCAAAGATGATTTCAAAATCTTTGCTGGTGAACTTTTTTAGTTGGAATTAGCAAAGATTATTTCACAATCTTTGCGTGAGAACTTTTTTAATGTTTTTCGTGAATGAATGGTACAATTAGAATTAGCAAAGATGATTTAACAATCTTTGCATGTGAACTTTTTTCGTGACTTAAAGGGAATTAGCTTCTTTCATACATGAGTCATGTTTTTTTTTGGGGGGGGGGATTTCATTATATTAAATATGAATGTTTTAGGTATGTTATGTTCTGATTCTGCAATTATTCTAGATATAGTCTGAAAAATGTAATAATTGTATAATAATTTTTTTTATAAGATCTTACGCAAGAAGAATATGATTTATTGAACAACAATGAGAACAACAAACATATGGTAATTTGTGATGCAAATATAGAAAAAGCTTATAGTGAACCAGTATATTTATTACCAAAAGAAATCAGTTCTCAGAATCCATTACTTTGTGCATCGTTAAATATATCACAATTTAAAAATCGAATATGTTAACATGTTGATTCTTCTTTGCAAAAAGAGTCAATAATAAGCGAAATCGTTGAAGAAAATTCACAAGAAATTGTTAACATAGACAAAGTTTGGGAACAGGAATTACACTTTCCTCGAATATAGAAACTTCAAAAAAGCAAAAAGATAGAAATGTAAAGCCTAAAGTTTATGCGATTTCATCTGGAGAATAGAAAAAGCAGTATGAAGAAAAACTGAAAGAAGAAGAGCAACAAAATCAAAAGGAGCTTCAAAAATTGGAAAAAGAAGCGAAGAAAAAAGTCAAGCAAGAAGAACAGGAAACTAAGAAAAAAGAACGAGAAGCTAAAGAAGAATTAAAATTAAAAAAGCAGGCAGAAATGCAAATTAAAAAAAGAAAAAGAGGCTAAAAGAGAATTGCTTCAAAAGAGGAAGACTGACTCTCTGAATTTACAAAATAATGCTGCTAATATTGCTCATACCAAAAGAAGAAGAGTATTAGAAAATATTATAAACTCCAGTATTATTACCTAAATGAAAGAAATTATATTAAACAACAACAGTTTTCAATGTCTTTCTAGTCCAACGATGACCAGTTGGAGTCATTTTCATTATTGTTTATAAAAACTGAAAAAGTATTATATATAATATTTGAGATTATAAAAATTCAAACTATGTATTAATAGTTTGTTTGAAAACAATGTGATATAGATATAATGCGTTAACTGTTTTTAACTTGCTTACCTTTGATTATATGTAAGCAATTAATTATTGCAAGTAAAGTTAAATTTATTAATTTAAGCTTATAACAATACACGTACCAAATGTGTTCAAATATGTGGTCTTCCTTTAAAAGCAATTTGTTTACTTCGAGACATGTATACTACATATCCGAATAACATTAAACTAATGTGCAATAAATACTGAGTAGGTACTTCAGCTGCTTAATTTCGAGAATTACATTGTATGATTTGAAAGTTCAAATAAATATATTTTTTTAAAATAAAATGAAAACTTTAGCCAAGTTTTACAAAATATTTTGTTGCATTTATATTAATTATTATAGTAATTATTTGATTCTTAATTTATTATTTCCGCCGACTGGTCATTCACTAGCTCATACATTGCATGTGGTCATTTACTGGGCTTCTACACGTTTTGCATTTTATAATTGTTTTTTTAAATATTACGGTAAGAATAAGTAATTATTTTTATAGAAATTTCAAGAAAAATAAATTTAAATGCAAGTCCATACCATAGGTTTACCCTATTGTAACATCCCATGGGGACTTGAAATAGTAATTACCGGCCGTCGATAAAGTAGAACCGATCTATGTTACCACACAATCTGTACTACAATACCGCACAGACGCATTGTACATACTTTTACACATAATTAATAATATAAGCGAATGTTAAAGAAACTAAAATTATAGAAATGTTAAGAATATTTAATTATAATTACTGACAAAAGCGCAAAACAAAATACAGTATTGTCTCACTATAGGCTCGCTGGTCGGGATCGGCGTTGAGGCTATATCGGGTACAGAGCCCTAATTCCGAGTGTTCGTTTCTCGCTTCTTTCTGGCCGAAGGGGGAGCGAGATGGAACGCTTCGCGTGCGCGACGAGCACGGATGCAAAAGATGGAGTGTCAGGCGTCCGAAAGACGAAGCGAGACAAATATCAACGCGTCGTCTGTCTCGTACCGTCCTCGCTCGCTTTCAATGGCTCTCGCTCGCTTTCGTTCCAACTCGCTCTCGCCTTCGCCGGGCAAGAGTGAGACAGAAGTGGTGGGGATAGCGACAAGCCTGTATCGGGTGCACCAAATCGAGCTTACAGGGAGACAATACTGTAATATGTAATAAGCGAGAAAAATGTGAAATAATAGATAACGGCACACTGCGCATGCGCCAGCCCGCCAATTTTCTAGTAGAAAAGGAGGTGTGCACAGCACCTAAAGCGCTCATTCGATTACAAACACGTTCCTGCGACCATCGAATGCTAGTTCCTGCAGGTAGCTTAAGAACTATCCAGCAGAATTTCAGCACGCTCCGGAGACGGTAGCGATTGGTTCTCAGTGTGCAAAGGTACTGGTGCTCCTTTTTGGATCTTTCATTTAAAGGTTGCTCCTATTAGTAGGTAGCAGCTTAGCCGCTTAGTGAAGGCAAGGTCTAAGGAACCCTAGAATACAAAACCTACCACGAATGTCGGGAACCGCTCTGGAGACGGTAGCGGCCGCTCTCACAGCAGAAGCATAGAATAAAAACTCTGTCAAAGGTCTCGGGAATCGCTCCGGAAACAATAGCGGCCGAGCTTACTACATAATCATATTTACATACATTTACATTTAATAAATTAGTGCAATTAATTAGCATAGTTAAAACCCATAAAAACGTAGTGGTAAGCAATATTATTATACTCATTATTCGGAATAAGTATTGTTTAAATAAAGTCATTGTTATATTTTAAGTTGGATTTTACTCCTTTACTTTACCAACGAACCCCCACCTATTCAATCCTCGAGGGACGCCGCTCTCCTCTCGAGAACCTGCTAACGTTTGGTCGTCTCCGGGCAACCGGACGTTACACTATGCCAAAAACTGTAATTTCCACCACTTTTAACTGTTTGTAGCTCATAGCTACGTTAGCCGATTTCGATGAAATTTTCAACGTGTATACAACTTACTTAAATCTACAAACACAATTTTTAAATTTTCAGTGCAGGTTTAGATAGAAAAGATAAAAAAGCGATCTTCACTACTTTTTCCGCTATTCTGACCAATTGCATTTTCTTGGAAACGATGAAACACGTCACATAGTAAACTAATCCTTCTGGTTTCTCAAAAGAACTCAAGTCGTTTAAAGGTTTGAACCAATTTCAAAAAAGATATTCTCTTTTAATGTTACCAACATTTGGCAAATGTTACCAACATTTGCGTCGAAAATTGAACACCTAATCTTACATAATACTTTAAATATTCTAGGTCAGGCATGGAATTTAAGTGAACGCAGCGACCGATTTTCGGAGGCAACGCCTCCTTTCTCCCGCCGCGCGTCTTGGCCCCCGCGGCGGCCCAGGAGCTTGGGGCGCCTCAGGCCCGTACCATATGAACCGTGCGTGGCGCGGTGACAAAACAAAAATGCATCGACAATCGTGCTCTCTGGGACGATGTGGAAATCTATTGATACAATGTCGTCCTAATACGCCACGCGCGGTCCGTATGGCACGGTTCTGAGGCGCTCGAAGCACCTCGGCCGACGCGGGGGCCAAGACGCGCGGCGGGAGAAAGAAGGCGTTGCCTCTGAAAATCGGCCACTGCGTTCACTTAAATTCCATGCCTGTTCTAGGTGCCTGCCTACAAAACTAAGAATTCTGACTTATACTGGTTTGCCGACTCACCAGAATTATATTAATCTGAATTAGAATTGCGAATTGTTAATTTGATGTCGATTTAATATGTAAAATATGTTACATATAGGGTGGGCAGTTACTTTTGTGAGTAACTATATGTACATACAATGTAGACTTGTAAAGAATAAAATAATTTCAGAGACATCATGTCAAAAGTCATTTTCATGAATCCGTTTATTAAGACTATTGTTTCCGTCCAATGAGTGCCATGAATCCTTCAAGTTTGTATTTCTTATTTATTTATGCTCCATGTATTCGAAGGAAACTAATGTAAATTTCAAAAACAGTCCTGTATAAATACTAATTAATTTATAGATTGCCTAATCTTAAGACAAGACATTTCTTCGCGTTTTAGATAATATAACGCGATCTTTTTAAAAAAGTTTTTTGCCAGCGCCAATGGAGGCAACGATAATCCACAGAATTGCAATGAGAAATATCTCCTACAAAATGTTATTAGCTGTTTTTTCGTCGTATATCATTGTGACCAGATATGCACATGGCTGTTCAAAAACAGAAGTCAGCTCTCGAATAAAAACGGGAAACGCGGGAAACGTTCGTAGCAGAATTTTTGGAAGTGGTCCAGAAACACCACTGTCAAACATTAATGACACCCCCCCCCCCCCCCCCGTATCAATCCTGCCAAGTAATATAGCATTATTGCTCACCGGATCTCTACTAAAGTACCTAGTCGTCGTTTACGAACAAAGTTATGCTACCGCAGAGCAATACAGGGTGATTCACTTTTACTGGAACTTGAAGACAACAGAATTTAAATCAATTTCAATGGAAGAATGCAGTGACCCCGGTAGTTATTAATCATTTTCTATGTGTTCCAGTTTGATCGAAAAATTTTGTTGAATTATTACTCTGCATTTCTAATAATTAACCAGGGCATCTGGAGGTCATAGGGTACGGTTTAACTCGTTTTCATATCAGCTACTATACTATTTAGGAATGAAAATAAAAATGGAAATTTTTGTTAGATAAAACAGTGTCTTTTAAATAAATTTAAATATACGGAATGGGAGGGCAAATAAGAGAAACAAATATTATTTTCGTCATATCCGCCCTTCGAAATCAGTTCAAAAAGTATCACGCATATTTTTAACCCTCAGAGACCCCACTGGATTACGCTAACCCAGTCCGTCCGGAAAGCACCTAGCAGTTCAGAACGGTAAAGTGTGAGGAGTCCCTTATAGCTTTGAAGGGAAAAGTTTAATACCTCTTTTACAACTCCCCTCACACAGGATCGCTAGTATGCTTGAAGCAGTTGAGTAAAATCATTGCAAAGGTAGTCTGTGGGTTACCATCACCCAGTGTGCCTGAATCGTTAGGGACTCCTTTAAAAATGAAAGTCAATTTAGCAGTGAATATTTTTTTCTTCGGCAGTTTATTATATGTACAACAATAGTAAGTTACTAAAAGTGAAATACGTGCTTTTCGGAAGATATAAACGTACATATAAATAAATAATTTCATACATTTTGTCAATTCTACTATACTCATGGAACAAATTATTCTTTCATTTTAACGTATTAGTTGACATTTTTGTACCAGATTTTCATTAAATACATGCATTTGCATTTCTTTCCGAGATTTTCTACATCTCAGCCCCCCGTGACCACAATTTTTGATCCGGGATTTTAAATTTTCAAAGCCATCAATGAAATTACTTCTAACACTGTATACTTAATGCCAGTAGCCATTTATGTCCTTATTTCCACGAAAAAGACGATTGTTCACAGAGTGCAGTTGTTCGGTAGGTTTAAAAGATTCCTCAACTTCACCTCGCTAAATGATTATATTTTTTTGAACCAATTACGATAAAGCACTTTTTCCCCAAAGTATGACTCGAAACCTTTCGATTGCTGTATAAATAAACCCTCGTAACTTTTTCTAAAAAAACTGTGATTAAATGGAACAAAAACAAATTGTTCAGAACTTTCACTAACTTGATCTCTTTATTTTCAAGATATCTCGAGTACCAAACGATTTACAACTAAATCACCTATATAAATATATTCTTTTTCCTTATTGCGTTACGAATCGATGAAAAGAAGAAACATTAAATACGGAGCCACACATCCAGAAATATAGGGAAAAGGGCGCTCTGGGTTACATTACCCTATGTGTGTCTGAATCGTGTAACGCTGATAGTGTGGTCTCTGAGGGTTAACTAAACCTTGCGTTCCCAATGAGAAAAAGTGTTTATTATTATTTGTCGAATGAAAGTAATCTGGGTCACTGAAGCCCTTCGAATAAACGATAATAAATATTAAATGTCTTTCGCTTGATTCTCCATTAGGCAACCTTTTTATCTACATAGTTAATGCCCAACATTGGATAAAAGTATGTTGTTCTACATAATGAATTAATACTTTCCCAGTATATAAATATAATACCATTGTATTACTTTAGTTAGGGATTCTCTAATGTAGAACAAACACTATAATATTTAATTAGTACATAACAATATTAAAAAAATGATCTTTAGAGCTTTGATGCGTTGTTCCATTGAAGTCATTCAAATTATATTTTTCACGATTTCTCCTGCGTTTTAATTCAAACAGGATACTTTGTAGTAATTCTATTTTTAATAGCGCATCTTGTAGGTACATATACCTTAAACGTTCTACGAACGTGACTCTTTCACAGTAATACATCGAAAGGACGGAAATTAGAACACATCGCACAAACTGACACAGAGATGTTCGGATAGCGCATACATTACATCAGGCATGGAACTAAAGTGAACACAGCGGCCGTTTTTCGGAGGCAACGCCTCCTTTCTCCCGCCGCGCGTCTTCGCCCCCGCGGCGGGCCTAGGTTCGTGGAGCGCCTCAGGCCCGTACCTTATGAACCGCGCGTGGCGCATTGGGGCGACATTGTATGAATAGGTTTCCACATCGACTCAGAGAGCACGATTGTCGATGCGTTTTTGTTTTGTCAATGCGCCACGCGCGGTTCATATGGTACGTGTCTGAGGCGCTCGAAGCTCCTGGGCCCGCCGCGGGGGCAAAGACGCGCGGCGGGAGAAAGGAGGCGTTGCCTCCGAAAAACGGCCGCTGCGTTCACTTTAGTTTCATGCCTGCATTACATTATTGCCATGAATGATGCAGTGCGTTTCTGGAGTTTGTATTAGGACTTCGGAAATGCGTCTTTAATTAAATTTCCTCGTAATTTTGTCGCCATGAACTTGTTTTTAGCTTTACGTGAACATTAATGGAAAAATATAGAATTCTAGGATTTCTTTACAAATATCAAACTGAAACAATTTCTCAAAGTACCAGTTCTAAAACACAGAAACCTTCTATTTTCACAGCTACAAATCTGCAGTCGAACGTAAGCGTTTTGGGCTCTATAGTGACCACTATTAAGGGTCTCCTCATCGGCTACCAAGGTGGTTATAGCACAGAAACCAACAGAATGACGAAAAATGATATTGGCATGGCCTTCAGCTATCGGGACGGTGGTTTCCATTTACGATGCAATCAGATACCACTCGAGTACGGACTGTCTCTCTTATACAAAGGTAAGAACTTTCGACTACCCTTTCCATAGCCAACTAATGCTTGGACAGCGGATTCTGGGTCCATTTAGACCCACAGAAAATTATTGTCCATAAAATTATTAGAATAAGCTTTTATCGTAGATGTTGATTAGGGTGGCCCTCATTTTCAACATGTGATTTCTTTTTCTCCCCGAATATGGTTCTATTACATAAAAAAATAGTCCCTCGAAAAGATTATTGCAATTGGACAACAGGAAAGGGTGCCGACCAGGACTTAATATTTACAATTTATCAACGGTTTGAATTTGAAAAATTTTCCAAAAATAGTAAGCCCCATCGAAATTTTGTTCCAATAATATTAAAAGAGCATTCAACTTTCTACAATTACTGTATATATAAATTTTTCAACCATTTTTTTAGATAATAACGCTTGAATATAGAGAGGCCCGAATTTCGCGCGTCCCACCTGTACGGCGTGACGTATTGTCAATTTTCAAAAAGTGATACAAAAAAGTGCGCCAAGTATATAATCCCATCAAAAAGAATCCCATTTTAAACAGTGTCGTAAATTAATATCCCATAAAAAAAATCCCATTTAAAAATATTGTCGTAAATTAATAGCTTTACAAAATTAATGATATACACAAATTGCGCTAATTATCACAATGGCTATTTATACAAAGAAGAAAATGTATTAAATAATATTAACCAGATATATTTTTATACAAATAAATATTTTAATATGAATAAATATTTTATTCAAAATACTTGGCGCTGCTCTCTGAATTGGTGTTGCTAAACTGAATAAATATGTATAGATTGCATTAAAATCTTTTTCTTTCTTTCTTGTCTCAGTAGTGTATTGTCTTACTGTATTTTATTATTTAACCAAGACAATTAACATTTTTTTGGTTTTGCAACGCCAAGTATCTTGGATTGTGATAATTGGCGCAATTTGTGTATATCATTAATTTTGTAAAGATATTATTTTACGTCAATATTTTAAAATGGGATTCTTTTTGTTGGGATATTAATTTACGACAATGTTTAAAATGGGATTCTTTTTTATGGGATTATACAGCGTGTCCCAGAATCGATGTACATCCCGGAACATGCAATATCCTGATGGAAAAAGACATCGAAAAGTCCTTAACCGTTTTGGGATCCGGGGTTTCGTTTTCGAGATATTAAGAAAAAACCCCGACCAATCAGAGCGCGAGCCTTCCGCTGGAGCTCCCGCGCTAGCGTGGCCGCGCGCCGGGCCGCGCCGCGACTACGGACAAGCAGGCGCGGCATGCATCGAAGGAAATTGCGTAGAATGGCAAATGAAAAAGACTTAACAAAAAAATCTAACCTTTTGCCGTGGTTTGTTTGCCATTTAAAGTGAATAATGAGTAAAGGATAAATGGATGAAAATCATGTGTAACGTAAAAGGACGAATACACAGTTGTTTTTTTAGAAGATTGGAAAATAATAATTATTTGGAGTGAGAGGATAAAGAACATGTAAATTTCCTTTTTTAATAACGTACAAACGAAAAGGTAATGCAACAGGGAACGAGTGAAAAGTGATCGTACTTCGTCATTGTGATAAAAATCCGTAGTTCAATAACGGCCAACACTGTTGTTGATAATGAATAAGTGCGTTTAAAAACTGCGAAGAAAAATTTACATACGGAAATTTGGAGAGTTATCACCGGAAATAAGCCATAGCCTGCGTTAAATTTAAAAAATATTAGTCGCCAATAATGTAATTAAAACTCACCCTTTCGGAAATTCACCTGCAGCTTGAAAACCTGTGTCACTAGGTCACCGAACAGATCCTGGTCGTCGACAGACGCACCGAGTGCACAGCTGTTCTAAGGTACACGACACCATGCAAAGTTAAGGGTCGCAACGTCAAGTGCGTCCGGATTAATGCACCGAATTCACTGCACTGCACGCCTACTAACACTGATCACTTAATTTATTTTTCATACAACGCGTTGTTCTTACGTTATAAAAATTGGTGGAAATGAATTTTTACTTGGCGTTTGGAGCCGTGAGTATTCCCGCGCAAATTGTCACGCTGCAGCACTTGCGTCCCCGTTGTTCGGGGGGTACACCGAGAACATCGCGTAATACTCTTGAGCAGAGAACATTTCTGCGACGTGATTGCTTACTGACTGACAAGATTTTTTCCAAGCGACTTCTTCTACCCCCAAATAGATTCTCTCGTTCCATTATGAGTTGACCCCCACCAGGCCAAGAGGCTTCAGGTAAAAAGAAACACACGTGTTTCGCAGAAGTGCAACGAACGGGCTATCGCGCTCTTTTACAAAAGTCCGCGTTCCGTCCTTTTACTGCCAATGTACCCATTGCTTCGAGGTAGGCAGCAGACACCACGTGTTTCGGTTCGAAAGGGTCCGAAGAGAAGAGAAACAGAAAGTCTTCGAGTTGCTATAAAGAAGAAAATCCTGTTTCCTGTTTCCCTTTTCCGATACCCTGAGTTCACGTCTGCTACGAGGCGGAACCAATTAAGCCATAAATTACCCAAAACTGTAGGAAACCGTTGTCTACCGTCGACTAGCGGGACAATACGGTCATAAACCGCGACCCTAGCGAAATGCTCTGGCCGATCAGCCTGATTAATTTTTGGAAACTAGCAATTTAAAAGTATTATTGTGTCTCGCGAAGAGACACAGGAAGAAAGAGAGCATGTAGTTCGCTGACTGCGCGTTGTCCCGCCTGCTTCGTCCTACCTTCAAATTAAAGACGGATCCCTTATCTCTCTTGTCTAAACACGCGCTCGAATTTCAAAACAAAAGCACGCGTCGACGTATTCCGTGCGAGAGACGATGGGCTTGAAGTCCGATTGGCCCTACATCCCTCCCAAACGGCCACTGTTCTGAAGAGGCCCTCTTCACAGCAATATCTCCACCCCAAGGCCCACCTTCTCTCGCACGGAATACGTCGACGCGTGCTTTTGTTTTGAAATTCGAGCGCGTGTTTAGACAAGAGAGATAAGGGATCCGTCTTTAATTTGAAGGTAGGACGAAGCAGGCGGGACAACGCGCAGTCAGCGAACTACATGCTCTCTTTCTTCCTGTGTCTCTTCGCGAGACACAATAATACTTTTAAATTGCTAGTTTCCAAAAATTAATCAGGCTGATCGGCCAGAGCATTTCGCTAGGGTCGCGGTTTATGACCGTATTGTCCCGCTAGTCGACGGTAGACAACGGTTTCCTACAGTTTTGGGTAATTTATGGCTTAATTGGTTCCGCCTCGTAGCAGACGTGAACTCAGGGTATCGGAAAAGGGAAACAGGAAACAGGATTTTCTTCTTTATAGCAACTCGAAGACTTTCTGTTTCTCTTCTCTTCGGACCCTTTCGAACCGAAACACGTGGTGTCTGCTGCCTACCTCGAAGCAATGGGTACATTGGCAGTAAAAGGACGGAACGCGGACTTTTGTAAAAGAGCGCGATAGCCCGTTCGTTGCACTTCTGCGAAACACGTGTGTTTCTTTTTACCTGAAGCCTCTTGGCCTGGTGGGGGTCAACTCATAATGGAACGAGAGAATCTATTTGGGGGTAGAAGAAGTCGCTTGGAAAAAATCTTGTCAGTCAGTAAGCAATCACGTCGCAGAAATGTTCTCTGCTCAAGAGTATTACGCGATGTTCTCGGTGTACCCCCCGAACAACGGGGACGCAAGTGCTGCAGCGTGACAATTTGCGCGGGAATACTCACGGCTCCAAACGCCAAGTAAAAATTCATTTCCACCAATTTTTATAACGTAAGAACAACGCGTTGTATGAAAAATAAATTAAGTGATCAGTGTTAGTAGGCGTGCAGTGCAGTGAATTCGGTGCATTAATCCGGACGCACTTGACGTTGCGACCCTTAACTTTGCATGGTGTCGTGTACCTTAGAACAGCTGTGCACTCGGTGCGTCTGTCGACGACCAGGATCTGTTCGGTGACCTAGTGACACAGGTTTTCAAGCTGCAGGTGAATTTCCGAAAGGGTGAGTTTTAATTACATTATTGGCGACTAATATTTTTTAAATTTAACGCAGGCTATGGCTTATTTCCGGTGATAACTCTCCAAATTTCCGTATGTAAATTTTTCTTCGCAGTTTTTAAACGCACTTATTCATTATCAACAACAGTGTTGGCCGTTATTGAACTACGGATTTTTATCACAATGACGAAGTACGATCACTTTTCACTCGTTCCCTGTTGCATTACCTTTTCGTTTGTACGTTATTAAAAAAGGAAATTTACATGTTCTTTATCCTCTCACTCCAAATAATTATTATTTTCCAATCTTCTAAAAAAACAACTGTGTATTCGTCCTTTTACGTTACACATGATTTTCATCCATTTATCCTTTACTCATTATTCACTTTAAATGGCAAACAAACCACGGCAAAAGGTTAGATTTTTTTGTTAAGTCTTTTTCATTTGCCATTCTACGCAATTTCCTTCGATGCATGCCGCGCCTGCTTGTCCGTAGTCGCGGCGCGGCCCGGCGCGCGGCCACGCTAGCGCGGGAGCTCCAGCGGAAGGCTCGCGCTCTGATTGGTCGGGGTTTTTTCTTAATATCTCGAAAACGAAACCCCGGATCCCAAAACGGTTAAGGACTTTTCGATGTCTTTTTCCATCAGGATATTGCATGTTCCGGGATGTACATCAATTCTGGGACACGCTGTATACTTGGCGCAGTTGTTCGTACCTTTTTTTAAAAAAAGGTAATTTTGTTTGGATTTCATACATTTTTTAGTGTTTATTGATGACTGGATAATTTTATCACCCCCTCCGGGTTATATTTTTTAATGAACAATATATTATATTGTCATCCAAACTACCCACGCCTGCAAAGCTTCAAGACTATTGGATTGCAGGAATTGGTTTAAATTTTAGTTTTCAGATATGAACCAAACATACAAGAAGCAAACAGAGGAGCGAAGCTGAATAAAATCATTTAATTAATATAATATTATGACACAATAAATTTTTTCTCTGACGTAGACCACACTGCATCATCTTCTGCTTCGATTATCTGTAAATATATATAATCCACATTTTAGTTACAACTGAACATAGAACTTATATAGAAATAGAGTGGTCCTTTGCTATAGTAAGTGTAGAGACTACAAAATGTGTCAGAAGGAGGTGAGAGCATATGGCAAAGAGTCTTGGTGCAGGAAATTTAAATGCTAATGGTATTACAACGAAAATGAAAGAAGAGATCCAATGTTTTTAATGCACAATTTATTGGTGTTCGAATAAAATTAATTTAGCACATTCATTGCTGAATTGAAATATTGTTAATGAGAAACTAATAAAATTAATGAATAGCCTGAGAACTACTGTGGATTATAATAAATTATTACGAATATCTTTCACAAAAGATTGAAAAGTATCAAGGGAGATGCATTTTCAGCGTACTTTCTTCACTAATGTGGCTTGCTCTACATTGCTAGCAGTACGCCTTAATTTTCTTAATTCTTAATACTACGCAAATTTGACAAATTTTGTCGATTTACCTTATTTGACAAATTTCAAGAAACCTGTGCGAAACAAGATGCTGCTCTGTCTATCTAACCTTCTCTGGACAAGCTCCAAGCCTGTGCATCCCCTTCATTTCTATCCAAGCCCATATATCCCCTTCATTTCTGTAAGCTTTACATAAAAACTCTAATGTAAAAATAGTTTGCTGGTATAAAAACAATATATTATTTTGTAGAAATTTGTACGAAAGAAGATGTTTCTCTGTCGATCGTTCTCCGGACAACTTCAAAGTCTGTGCGTCCTCTCCGTTTCTGTAAGCTCTACATCAGGGCTGCCCCAAAGGGTGCAAATACCTCCTGAATTTCTGGGACCGGGGCAACAGCCCAGGGCGGGACTGTTACGTTGCTAACCACAGCATGGACTGCGGGAGAACTGCATGATAGAGCTGTTCAAGTACCCGGATAAAGCAAGCCGAGTCTGACTCGGCTCGAAATAGCGAGCCCAGCCAGGTACCCGAAAGAACCGAGCGGCTCGGATAGAACCAAGTACTTGAATTTTTTTCAAGCGGCACGAAAGAACCGGGCGGATTGGATGGAACCGAGCGGCTCGGATGGAACCGAGTACTTGAATTTTTCCAAGCGGTCCGAAAGAAACCGGGCGGATTGAATAGAACCAAGCGGATTGAATTTTTTTCAAGCGGCCCGTAAGAAACCGGGCGGATTGGATGGAACCAAGCGGCCCGAACAGATTTTCGAGCAGATCGAAAACTATTTGTCCGATTTATTTCAAACTTGGTACACATATTCTTAATGGTATTATCTAAACTGTATGATATCATTTTTTATGCGATAACCCATTCGTATGTAATAAATGTTTTAAGTTTGCCTTGTTAGGTAAAAAATGCATAGTATTATTTACCTTGCTCTCATTTGTACAATAAATTTTTTCTTCTCAAATCCGTATGCTACCTTGTAGATATTTGATTAATGAACACTAGAATCATGGTCTTTCTGATGTTAGATAAACCTGGGCATCATAATTTGATACATCGCTCGCGCGCGTAATATTTATACAACATATGCCTGAATACATACTCTGGACATAAGAATTAACGAAATAATTTCCAACCTCATAGTATCTGTAAGAAGAATTTGTCTAACCCCTTAATAAAGGGTGTTGCGTGTTAATGGCTAAATAAGTATAAATGAATAAATAAAGAAATAGGTATAATATAGACTGCGGAATTTAGTGTAAATGCATGTTTTTGTAATAATGGATTAAACAAGTGGGACTTTGACCGATCTATATTTCATCATTATGAGGATTTAAAAAATATATTTGTAATTTTGCATATTTTGGGTATTTTTCATGGTATACGGAATTTGTTTACAAATTAGCTCGAGTAATTTTTAGAAGTTGCTGAACCTCGGCTTTATAAATAAATAAACGAATAATTTTTAAACAATAAACAACTTAAATTAACGTACAATGTTTTTTGTTTAATTAATGCAAGAACGCAGTACCAATCCGTTTGAATGAGGATGGGGAATACTTCTGCAAGAGCGTATGAAATTACAAAAAATAAAATAATTTTATTTAAATAACATTTGCACAGTTTAATTATACGTTGTAGCATATTTCGTACATGGGATTACATACATACTTCATACATGATGCACGCATACTATGTACATACTACATACACACTATATTCATGCTATACATATACATTACTTATTATATACATGGAACATACAGTATAGGCATACAATGTACTGTTGGCCCTACGCACGTACTAGATGCTACTATATACTATTACATTATATTACATGAGGGGGACATATAGTATTGGTATTTGCTTGACCTCGAAAAGTCCTGCGAAGGTCACGTGCCGCCGGCATTAGCGTTACCCGATGTACACCGCGGGGAGGTAGCTCGGTCGGACTTTGTACATCATGGTGGCTCTAAAAAGAGCCGATTTTGCGCCAGTGTAAATCACGTATACTTGCTGCAACAAAATGAACACAAATGCAGGGACTGTTAGATAGTTAAAACTCAATGAAGATCGTAGATTGCACATTAGTAAATTAATAAGGTTTCTTTGCTCTTACCATTGTTGTTTGGGCCTATTCGCCGACAAAAAGCACAAGTGCTCCACCCTGTGGCACAGGAGGCATGTCCGCTTCTCCGTCACTATGTTGCCGGCACGCGAAAATAGCCTTTCGCTATAAGCTTGCGATGCCGGCACGCCCAAAATGTTTTGTGCCGCACGGGCCAGTTTCGGAAATCGTGTTCTATTGTCTCTCCACCATTTCAGTATACACGATTCGGCCTCTATAATTTTGTCGTCCATATAGGTTTTTATTTCCGCTTGGAGCGTATCATCCGGAGTCCCCAGCTCCTGCCTCCCAACATCGGCATAGTAATCTTGTAACGTCCCTAACGCTGATTCTGTCATTGAAACAAAATATATAACATACAAGATGGAACATTGTATCACATAATCTTAGCATTGTTTCACTCTTACCTGACGACGTTTCGCTCGACGATGCGCGTTCCTCACTCACGACATTCGCGTTGCTTTCCCCCAGGTACTTATCCGCAAATGCATACGGGGTCGTGTGAGCGGAGTCTTTGGCGTCTGCCGACAATAGCCGGTCTTTGACGCGAGGGTCCAGAATCATTGCAACTGTCATGGTTTCGGACGTGTCGATGAATTGAAATCTGTTCTTCAACTCCTGTAATAAATATCGTCTGAATTCAAGACAGTGGTTTGATATTGTTGTCTCATCCATACGGCAAGATAACCACTTCCGTAGGTATTTTATGGACGAAACATAACGACATAGTGTTGGCGAATCCTCCACTGTCATCAGAAGCGTTGCTTCTTTAAATAATTTCAAGAAACCGCAATATTTCTCGATTCTGGACCACTCGCTACTTGTTATTATGTCCGGCATTCCTCGCTGACACAACACTGCATTAAGTACGTGTTGTACCTGGAGTAAGCGGCACAGCATGTCGTACTGCGAGTTCCATCGCGTCTTCACGTCGCCGATCAGCGTTAGAGGCTTGAGGGTTGGATTGTGCAGCTTTTGGACCGCATTTAATTTCTCGTATGCCACCGTAGAGCGATGGAAAAATGTAACTATGGTCTTGCACTTCTTCAATATTTCAAGGAGGTCCGCTGACTTTTTAATCGCGTCCTTTACCACTAATTGAAAAAAACTCGTTGCATTAAATATGTAATGTTAACGATTTATTATTCATTTTAGCATTCAACTGTTTATTTACCTGCAGAGTATGGGCGTAACATGGGATACGCTCCCACTCATTGCACAGTGTAATTGCTCTGGTAATATTGGCCGCGTTGTCCGTAGTAAAAAAAATTGTGAACTCCTCTCTGAGCAAGTCCCAATCCGTTAAGCATTTACGTAAGTGAGCATTTAAATTTTCGCTTGTGTGCGCCTTTGTGATACACTCTATTTATAATGTGCAATTATTCATTACAAAGTCTGCATTTAAGTAATGCACGGTAAGGGAAATGTAACGCTCCTTCGAGCGTGACGTCCAGCCGTCCGTAGTAAACGCGAATGTCCGGGTCTAAACAAAAACAGTTAAAAGATGTGTAGGTCTATATCTTTAATATAGTTACAAATGTTCTTTAATATGACATAAAATATGGTGATAACTGGCGTGAACGTTGGAGAAGTTATACTTACAGTTTTCGCATCCTCGTTGATCATGTCCTGCAGTTTCCGCCTTTCCGTTTCATACAATTACGGTACGATATCGTCGGCGAACGTGGCCCGGCCGGGGATCTCGTATCGGGGCTCCAGAACGTTTATTAATTGCTTAAACCCTTCGTCAGATACCATAGAGGAGGGTTGGCAATCCAAAATCACCATGCGGGCAATCGCATCGGTGATCTGTTTTGCTCGCGGCGACGATGCTTCAAGCCTGGGTGCTTCGGCACTTGCGCAATTGCTGTGGGCGAATTTCGCGGTATGAGTCACGTAGGTATTGGGAAATTGTGTAATTGTTCAAAATAAAGTTCCATGTATGAGTAGAAGCATAAATAGTTAATTTTTTACATACCGTTTGCATTGGTCGTGGCTTGAACCTGACGGTTCTCATCCCTCTCCGTATCTCGGAATGCATCGGTGTGTTGCATTTCCATATGCCGGCGAAGCGACGTAGTGCCTCCTGCTTTCGTTTTGTATTTTTTCCCACAAGTCTTGCATAGACTCTCCTCTCTATTTAGTTTTGTAAACCACATCCAGACAGAACTGTGGTTCCTACGCGGTGGTCGGCTATCAACGAGAGCGTTGGGGGAGGCCTGATCCTCGCTCGGTCCGCTTTCTGCCACATCCATGGCCTCGGTTCGACGGATAATTTCCATAATAAATATCACGCACTAAATGTAAAGGCACAAGATTCAAGAGAGCTGTGGGTGAGTGTTGGCTCACCGACCGATACTTTGTGAATGCTTCTTGTCGTGGAAAGAATAAAATTATCAAAGTTGGCGCAAATGGTGTGTATTCTTGGAAGGGGAAACCAGTGTCAAAATGCAGTGATTGGGTGCTCATTACCAGAGTCGCTCATTATTGGTTGTCTTCCGCTTCAGTTCTTCTGGGTGGGGGTGCTTTCTGTACTGCAGGTACAGGTAAGAAGGCCTGCGCGCTCCTGCGCACGCGGAGGACCGTTAACCCTTGGTATCATGATTTTTTTATTTCATCTAGAAAAATTCTTATCGTTGCATTTTTGCCCACACTTCATCGTAAAAATAAGCAAAAAATCCTAAAGTAACAGTTCTTAAAAAAATGAAAAAATGTGTGTATAACGCCACTGTTAAATCATACATAAAGGCACCTATGTATTATAATGTTAAGCCAATGCTCTTTTCTGCAGAATGTTACACTAGTGTTACATACATTATTATGTTCGACATCAAATTTAATCAAAAAGAAAAATCGAAATAATTGAGAGAAAAAAATTAGCATTTACTTGGTACTTTCAGTGGTCCTGGCGAAATAATTTGGTGGTGTTTTCCCAGTGAAGATGATATCAAATGTAATAAAGTTTTCTTAAAAAATATCCAGATACATATCGTACTTGGTATAATCGGAAAACACCAGGAAAGCATCGGTATCAATCATTTTCATGAAGATCTAATGAGAAATACAGAACTTGGTATTTCGATTAGTACATGACTAGCGCCCATCTCCTATTTTCGGCTTTATAATTGTGTTACCCTCCAATTGTCTTGTTTCTTTCCGTGTCACCTTTTCCGCGCGGATTTAGCTGCGGGTAGAGGTAAAATGGCCTTTCGCCCCTACGGCGTAGGACCTTGGCGGATATATGCCGTTACCAATAAAATAATAAAACGTTTCGTACCGACCGTAGCAGAGTTAAATTTGCCGCGTTTATTAGTTAACGACCCCCCTTGAATTGTACGTCTTGTGCATTCTTTTCGCCGAAGCTATTAAACACGACCTTCCGTTGGAAAAGAATTTCAAACAACGAGACGCGTACTTTCGCCGAAATTGCCGCTGTATGAAATGCGACAAATTCAATGATATGAATTTTGCCGTGCTTGCTTCTTTTCCATGCAGATCGTTCGACCACCCTCGACGTGGGCTGTTTACGTTCAATATAATTACGTCTTTGTCTCGTAATATTTCTGTCGCCTCCCTTCTATCAACACCCGAAGTCGGGTTCTTTTAACGGGCTAACGATTTTACGGTCTTCCTGGTAACAAGATGCCTTGAAATCCGCTGACTGCGCGTGGTCCATATGTCGCTCCGCGAGGTGTATGGATGTTGGATAATACTTTTTAAACGGGGAAGCCACTGTGAAAATTTTTTTCATCTCATTTTACTTTTCATGCATTTTCATAATATTTGGGGTCTCAAAAATATACCCGCACAATTTCAAAGTGGATCTCAAAAAATTCGAAAAATTTAACGGGCTGGAGACGCGATGGAACTCGCAGTACGACATGCTGTGTCGCTTACTCCAGGTACAACACGCACTTAATGCAGTGTTGTGTCAGCGAGGAATGCCGGACATTATAACAAGTAGCGAGTGGTCCAGAATCGAGAAATATTGCGGTTTCTTGAAATTATTTAAAGAAGCAACGCTTCTGATGACAGTGGAGGATTCGCCAACACTATGTCGTTATGTTTCGTCCATAAAATACCTACGGAAGTGGTTATCTTGCCGTATGGATGAGACATCAATATCAAACCACTGTCTTGAATTCAGACGATATTTATTAGAGGAGTTGAAGAACAGATTTCAATTCATCGACACGTCCGAAACCATGACAGTTGAGTAGGTATACTAAGCGGGTTCTAAATCAATTGATGGTGAGGGGGCTAATCGGGGCAAGGGGTACCGCACCGTTGGTGAGGGGGGAGGCGGGTGGGGTGACCGCGACCCGAGGAGGTGGGGGAAGCCGGCCCATGGAGCGTCTGGAGGGGGACCGTGACCCTAGAGCAGGTGGAGGGGGAACACGTCTCGTCGACGTGGGGAGGGGAACGCGCGCGCGCTAGCTCGCTCCACACACACACACACGCGCGCGCACGCACACACGCACGCACGCACACACACGGTGCATAGTTAAAACATAGGGAGGTATGACGCGTAGAAGATGCAAGTCGAAACCTGCATTTTGTTATCTCTCTAAAAACATGTAATGGTCGAAGGTCAATTTCCGAGAATAATGAGGTACGGCGCGGAGAAGATGATGCAAGGCGAAACCTACGTTTTGGTATGACGCGACGTTCGAATCGGGTGTACGAGAGAGAAGTATGATATTTACACCGCTCTCCCTATCTCTCTCTCTCTATTTCTCTCTAGGATCATAGTCAAAACATACGGTGGCACGACGCGTAGAAGGTGCAAGTCGAAACCTGAGGCGATAATCGCGCCACAAACATATAACTGTAACGATGGAAGGTCATTTTCCTAGAATAATACGCAGCAGCATCGGTGCGCGAAATTTCAAAGCGGACCGACGACGCTTCTGTTTGCGATAATGATCGAAGGTCAACTTTCGAGAAGAATACACATATGCTTAAAAGCGTAATATGACTTAAGGTATAATTCTAAGTATTATTCCATTGCGATGCAAGGGTGTGGGGAAATGTTAGGTAGGGATGGTTGTATATTTAAGGCAGCTCGCATCTTCGTCAGGATATAGTGCGAATGGTAGCGCGTCGGAAAGAGTCTTTTTATTTTAAGTGATTGTATACGTGTAAAGAACGCGAACATGGAAACGTTCAAGAACGCGTTTGTGGCGTTGTCGCGGATGTCCGAACTTTTGAGGACCACCGCGGAATTTCGCGATTGGATGGACAGGTGCGACGAGACGATACGTTACATGGTCGCGTATCAACGAGGCGAACGCGTACCGGTGTGGGAGAAGCAGCGAATGGTGTCGTTGCTCGCGCGAACACAAACATTGCGCGCGATAGTGCGAGGACGATTATCGCGAGTAGGGTGCGGACACGCCGCTCAAGCGACGTCATCGAAGGTCGTGTGGGAGGAACTGTAGACCGCGTTCGAGAAGCGTTTGTTGACCGGGGCCGTGATAAACGTGGGGGCCGTCGATCCACGCAAATTCTTCGAGAATGCCCGTCGAACGGTGATTTCGCGCTTTACGAACGCTATTACGGAGCATCGCAGCGTGTCGGTGAACACCGTGCTAAACGCAGAATTCATGTTGCGGGACGATACGGACGTGAAGAGTTTCGCGACGCGTAACCAAGTACTGTTTATGGCGTCGAATGTTCGCGAGTGGTACGCGAAACAAGTGGTTGCTCCGACGTTGATCGCGATGGAGGAGTTTCAGGAGCGCGAGAGTGGCTGGACCTTACGGGCAGTACAGAATCTCCTGATCAACGTGAACAAACATAATCCATTGCGTGCCGGGTGCGACGTGCCGCTTCCGCGAGTGATCATGGTAAAAAGAGCGGTGGTGAACGTTCGATGCAACGACAACACGTGCTTTTTGCGGTCGGTCGTCGCGAGTTTGTTTCCGGCTGATACGAACGGGGACAGGATTACGTCGTATCCACCCTATGCGACGGTGCTCCGTACGTATGGTGTGCGACTCCCCATGTCCCTGGACCAGTTACAGAAATTCGAGGTGGCGAACGACGTGTCCGTGAATATTTATTTATGGTCCGACGAGGATGGTTGTGTACCTGTACGCGTATCCGGTAACAAGCGGGAAGGGAGACGCGCGAACGTGCTGCTGATCCAAGATCCCAAGGATTCGCAGCGGTACCATTTCGCGTGTATCCGCAGTCTCTCCCGCTTGATTTCCAGCCAACTCAGCAAACACAAATGCCAAGTATTCGTTTGTGATAGGTAAGCAAATAAGAATAATAATTTTAAAAAAAAATCGAGCGATACGTGATAGATCAAGAAGAAGAAGCGTTTACATTGTTTTTTCCCATACGTTTCAGGTGCCTCAACGTTTTCTCGTCGGCGGACCGACTGCAGCGACACACCGTGGACTGTATGCGGTTGAACGAGTGCGCGGTGCAATTGCCGTCGGAAGAGGAGAAAATTTTGCGGTTCCAGCATCACGAACGCAAGGAACGCGTGCCGTTCGTCATCTACGCGGACTTTGAGTGTTTGCTGGAGGAAGTGGAGCAGCCGGCGATGGAGCGTCGCACGTACGAGTATCAACGCCACAAAGCTCACAGCGTAGGCTACTACGTACAATGTTCCGACGACCCGACTCTGTGCAGATATCGAGCATATCGCAGCGACACCGACTGTGTGCAGTGGTTTGTGCGTGAACTGCGCGAATTCGCGAACGTTGCATACTCGTGGTTGTGCGTCAAGAAACCCATGGCACCGTTAACGCAGCAACAGTGGAGGAGTTCTCACGAGGCGACCGCGTGCCACGTGTGCGGAGGACCCTTTGATCGAGGCGAGGACGACAGGAAAGTGCGCGATCATTGTCACTCGACGGGCGAGTACAGGGGCGCGGCTCACAGATCGTGCAACTTGCGCTACCAACGTTCGTGCACGATTCCCGTGGTGTTCCACAACCTGTCCGGCTACGACGCGCACTTCGTTATCAAGGAGTTGGCGAACGCGTTCGAGGGTAAGATCAGCCTCCTACCGTTAACGAAAGAACGATACATCTCGTTTACGAAGGACGTGGAGGACCTCAGGGGCGATGGCAAGAACTGGAGAAAAATGTTGAAGTTCCGATTCGTCGATTCGTTCAAGTTCTTGGCAACGAGTCTGCAGAAACTCGCGTTGGATCTCGGGAAACAGCGATTGACGATTCTCAGACGCGAGTTCGAACATCTCCCTGACGAACAATTCGATCTCCTCACAAGAAAAGGGATCTTTCCGTACGATTACGTGGCGTCGTACGACAAATTGAACGAAACGCGACTACCGCCTCGCGAGGCATTCTACAATCGCTTGAACCATAGCAACGTGTCGGAGTCTGATTACGCGCACGCAACCAACGTGTGGAGCGGTTTCCGTATACAAACGTTAGGCGAGTACAGTGATCTGTATCTGAAGACTGACGTGCTGTTGCTCGCGGACGTGTTCGAAAACTTTCGTAGTGCATCTATCGCGAGCTACGAACTGGACCCCGCGCATTACTGTACGTTACCGGCGTTCACGTGGGACGCGATGCTAAAATACACGCGCGTCGAATTGGAACTGCTCACCGATGTGGACATGCTGTTGTTCGTGGAGCGTGGTATACGCGGCGGTCTGAGCCAGTGCTCGCACTGGTACGCGCGCGCCAACAACAAGTACCTGCCAACGTCGATGTACGACGCGTCGCAACCATCAACGTACTTAATGTACTTCGACGTGAACAACCTGTACGGATGGGCGATGTCTCAGGCGATGCCGCGCGGAGGATTCCGATGGCTGGACGATGCGACAGTGTCCAAGTTGAACGCGAACTCCTTGCCGGCGGACGATGGACCAGAGGGCTACCTGCTGGAAGTGGACCTGGAGTATCCGCGGGACATTCACGACAAGCACGCGGACCTTCCGTTCTGTCCTGTGCGCGAGCACGCACCCGTCGGTAAGGAAACCAAACTGATCGCCACGCTCCGCGACAAGGAACGATACGTGATTCACTATCGATACTTGAAGCAGTGTATTCGACACGGACTTTGCGTATCGCGAATTCATCGCGTTCTACGGTTCGATCAATCACCTCGGTTGCGCGACTACATCACTTTGAACACGGACTTGAGGATGCGAGCCACCAGCGATTTCCAGAAAACACTATACAAACTTATGAACAATGCTGTGTATGGGAAGACTATGGAAAATGTGCGAAATCGAGTGGACGTGCGACTGGTGACGCGGTGGGACGGACGGTACGGTGCCGAATCGTTGATCGCAAAACCGAATTTCGATAGTCGCGCGATATTTTCCGAACAATTTGTCGCTATCGAGATGCGAAAACTTAAAGTGAAATTCGATAAGCCCATATACGTGGGTATGAGTGTGTTGGACGTGTCGAAGGTATGCCTGTATGAATTTCATTACGAGTATATGCGCGCAAAATTTGGCGATAGGTGCAAAGTGTTGTACACGGACACCGATAGCCTCCTGTATCAGCTACAGTGCGATGACGCTTACGAGGAGCTGAAAAGTGACGTCAGTGCGCGCTTCGACACGACCGATTACGCGGTGGACAACCTGTACGATATGCCGCGCGTAAACAAGAAAGTGCCGGGTCTAATGAAAGACGAAAACAACGGTGCCGTAATGACCGAGTTCGTGGGACTGCGGTCCAAGATGTACGAGACTCGAGTGTGTGACGCTACGGCGGCGGCAACGATCGAGACCGAGACGAAAAAAGTGAAAGGTGTGAAGAGAAGTGTGGTCGCGAACGAGTTACGTTTCGAGGACTATGTGCGGTGTCTTCACGATCACGCGCAAACGAAGATTCGACAGAACCATATCCGTGCGCGATTACACGATGTTTATTCCGTGACGGAACTGAAGACCGCGCTCAGTCCGTACGACGATAAACGGTACATACTTCCTGACCAGGTCAACACCCTTCCGTGGGGACACTATCGGATTCCCGAGTGCGAGAACAGCGATAACGATAGCGATGCGTGTATGGATACCTCTTAGAGTTTGTGTGTGTGTGTGTGTGTGCGCGCGCGCGCGCGCGCATGACCATATGTATATATCTATGTATATTCGTTTCATTAATGTTGTGTATTTTTTTCGTTCATGTATATAAGTATGATACTTTGTATGAGTGTAGAGGAGGTTTTTAGTGGGTATGCCAGAAATGGAGAGTCCCACATAACCCCGACGTAACCGTTGTCTCGGTATGTATAATGCATGTATATAATGTATGTACGTAAAGAGGATAATTACAAAAAAAAAACTGTATTGTAAGCGCTTCAGGTGTATAAGTATCATGGTATATTGATGCTTTATTTTATGTTTTAATTACAGAGAATGAAATAAACGATATAAATGTATATTTATTTAATTAATAGTAATAAAGAGCCACTGTTGCATCACAGAACATCCTTTTCCTGTATCCACGAGTTCTTGGATGAGTCGAATCCCAGCCATTTCACGTACGCTCGATTCCCCTTGCGACGAATAATCTTCTCGATCAGATATATGTCAGGATTCGCGACAGAATGCAGTTCGTACTCGTAGAATCCACCCGAGATCGGTTCTCCCGCGGAATCACGTAGAATGTATGTTACAGGGTGTGTTCGTTGTACCACGATGATTTCGAAAACCTCGGTAGACCAGTTTGGCGTGTATCCCTTCTCGAAGATCGTCTTGAATTTGCTCACGCGTACTTTATCACCAACGTGGAATTTAGCGCGTTGTAGTCGTCGTTGTTGTCGTTGTCCGACATCTGATGATACGACGAACGGTAAACGAGTCGCGGAGGTTACGTCGACGGGTCGCGCGTTGATCGTACGATGTTTACTATGATTGTAGGTGTGCACGAGCGTCGGTAGCAGATCCAACCAGCGATAGGAGGCGTTCAGGGAAAATTGTTTCCACATCAGATTCTTCAGCGTACGATTGAAACGCTCGACGATCGATGCTTTCATCACGCTGTACGTCGAGTAGTGGTTGATCTTGCGAGACGTTACGCATCGTTGAAACTCCGCGTTGTAGAACTCCTTTCCCATGTCGGTTTGTAGGTTTCGTGGACATCTACCGCTTCGTCGCAACACGGAAGCGAATGCCCCGGTAACGTCGCGACCGCTTTTCGTTTTCACAGGTACGGCCCACGCGTACTTGCTGTACGTATCGATGATCGTAAGTATATAGTTGTGACCACGATTGAGGGTTATATACGCACGCATTTCCACCAAATCTGCCTGCCACAGATCATCGTAGCCAAGACTCACTACGTGCCGTCGTAGGAAATTTCGTCTCGCGGGAGCGTGCAGTTCGTCTACCAATTGTATTCGCTCTATACTGGTATCCATAGCGATGATTGCGATAACGTTCCACGATTAGCAGTAGCACATACCGTACCAGGCGCTCGAAATACGTACGGGATTGTCTGGTTTTGTGTTCGTTATCATAGTAGTCGTTCATCGCCGCGCTTCCTTGCGTTTCTGCACTTGTGCGGTCGATGCCGCAAGCTCGTCGAGTCTATCCTTCAAGTGATCAAAGCGTCGTTGCGTCGATGTATTTATCGACTTTTCCAGATCGTCCAAACGTTTGTCCATCGCAGTATTTATCACAGTCGTGAAAGCATCCAGTCGCTTCGTAGTCAATTTATGCATGTCTTCCTCCATAGTGTCGCGGCGTCTGTATCCTCCTCGGGATGTGTCACGCGACACATCTTACGTTCCATAGCGTCGAACGCGGACCGATCGGTGGTCAGACACAGCGAATTCTCCCGCACGTAATTCGCGACGTACCGACTCAGCGAGCGAATCGTCTCCATGCGTTGATCGTTGTCACCGGTAGCGATAGCATCGGCGGTACTACTACCGTGCAAAGGTGTGCCAAACTTGTTCACCGACATGTTGGGTGGACGGTGATCGCGAACGAGACTGACGCGTCGTCGATCCGACCGATCAATTTACGATGAGACCGGCTTCGCGAAGTTCCTCCACGATGGAGGCGATTTTGTTATCGTGTCCGGTATGTCCGGCGTCGCGCGACGCCAAGAGCAATCGTAGTCTATCGACCAATTCGTTCGGATCGTCCCAGTACACGTAATCGATCGCGTTATCGGTAACCGTCATCGCGTCGTCGATGGGTAACCCGCGACCTTCGCGCGCGATCCCGCCGACGTTGCGGTCTCCGCGACTCAACAACACCGACACGATCTTCCTGTAGTTGTGGCCCTTGTTGCCTAGCGTGGGCTTGCTGGCCGAATAGTCCCGTAGTAGTAAGACTATGCCGATTCTAACGCAGGTCCTCTGAGGGGAGCGCGGGGCCGGGGGGAAGTGAGGGCGTGCGGGGGAGTGCGGCGGAGGGAAACATGGGCGCGGGGCCTGCGGGGAGAGGAAGGCCGGTTGCGCGCGCACGAGCCGCAGAGTGGGGGAAGCCGCGATAATGGAGGGGATCACTCCAGGCCGAGCCGCCGCGGAGACCGGGCCCACCGTCGAAAGGGGGAATGACCTCCGAACAATCTCTTTCAGTCCACCCCCGAGAACTTTTTCATACCTAACCGAGGGGGAATGACCCCCAAATATTTTTCCAAACCCCCACCCACCCCAAATTTTTTCCCCCAACACAGAGAAATAATAATTTATTTTTATTGGAAATTGTTTCGGACAATGTCGGGCATTGTCGGCTTTCTACGAACCGCGTCTTCGGAGGAGGGAAAGAGACAGAGCATCACTTTTAAAGCTAAAATTCTAGGGAGGGAAAGAGACAACACTACTTAGTGGTGCAGTCGCATGCATTCTAAAAATTTTCAAAATGATTTTCAATCTTAGCGTCTCGCGCGATCGTGTGTAACTTGACTCCTCTGGAGCAGCCGTGCGGGATGACGTCATTTGACAGCGCGAGGAACGAAATATAATTATGCAGCGTCAGCAGAATGTTTTTTCCCCAACGCAGAGAAATAGTAATTATTGAAACGCTGAATCTTAAAATTAGGTGGCGAGGAGAAAGACGGATAAATAAAATTGACAAATAATATGTGTTTCAGAAATTTATTTAAAATTAAAGAATATAATTTAACATTTTTTCCTACGAGCATCAGCTAGAATATCATTGATGGCACATGCTACCAGTTCGCAATCTACATAATAATCCTCACAGTAATGTTCGCTATCACGTATGATTTTAGCAGCACGACGCGCATCTAATGTTTCACAGGCAACATCGCTCTGCTGTAGCACGTTAACAAAAGTTTCAAATTTCATCTGCACATCTCTTACATTTTGATGCAGCCGTAGATATACATAGTCTAAACATGGTTCAAGATTTAATAAAAATGTTACTGTATCCGGTTTGAAATACAGCGGCTTATTATGTAGTGTCATCCTTACAATCGGAGAATTATAGATTTCACAAAAATCCACCGTTAATTGACCCATTTGCATCGAAGGTGATCCAGGTAATCGTGCACGTTCTTCAATGGTCGTACGACTGCCGCATAGCGAACACCATGTATCCCATGGTAACATGAGACACATCCCACGATTGTCGCCGAGAACCATTTCTACATCAATCGTAGGCCGTACGCGGATCCCAATTTCCAAGTATTTGCTGCCCATGGATGCGTATCTTCTGACCATGATACGTGATGTTCGACGCGGGCTAAGAGAACAATCAAAGCTATGAAATTGTCCGCTCGTATTGGGAATAAACATAAAAATTTTGAGATGTGAAAATTAAGCCTTACCAAACAACTGTATCCTCCCCGCATTGAGCGACACCATCATCTCGCACGATCGGAACGTAATAATTCATGCGTTCAACGTTTCTTTCGGCACTGGTACTGTACATTTTGTTTTCAGAGCAGTATTTGTTCCGTCGAAAGTCACTGAGGCTACTGAGCGATTCATGGAATATCGTTCGGGAGGCGTCTTAAATAGAGGTGCAATTGCTTCCCCAACCACACCATTTTTATTTTAAAGCTATCAATTTTTCCATAATGTGTTTCAATCTTAACGTCCCAGTATGTAATTTGAGCTCCATCCTCAAGGATAAAAGTCTCGACACGTGTTGAATGTAATATGACACCTGTGGAAGCGTCGAATCTTAGAATTATGCTGCATCAGCAGAAACTGCATAGAACCATATTAGGATTGATCGTCGTTTTTGCATTCGAGGGAGGGGGTACGCTGATGGAGATAGCAAATTGCAGTCTAGGTATAAGTATGCGCTCCAAAGTGCACAAAGCCTCAAATCGTTGCAACGTGTTGCGAGGAACAGACATTTACATTGCATTTACGACCATGGGAGAATTCGCGCAAGTAACCCGCCAATTGCTGGATCAATCTGCACGATTGATTTCGCGGGAAGAGTACCTTGCGTGGGAAGAACGGTGCAACGAGTGCATCGAATCTTTGGAAGAACAGAGCCGTGTGAAACGCCCGCGATTATCGATCGGTGTTCGGCAATCGTTGGTTGCTCGAATCGCGCAGCTCGAAGGGCTGAAACATTCGTTGCACGGCCGTTTCGTGCGTGAAGGTGCCGGACATTCGAGCACAGGACTTTTGTGGCGCGAAATAGACGCTGCGTTCGATACCCGCGTATTAACTGGTGCCGTGCTAAATTCGAATTACATCGAGCCGCGCAACTTCCTCCAAGTTGCGGGGACCATTGTGCTGGAGCATGTGCGGGGTGCTTTGAGGAAACAGCGGAACCTCAAAGTGAACACGGTGTTCAACGGCGAATTTGTGGCGGGTGACAAGCATGCTTGTAAAAGCATTAACACCCGAAACTGTGAACTCTTCCGCACATCTGATCTGCAGGAGTGGTACCAGCGATGCGTCGTCGAACCAACCCTGGCATCACTGGAAGAGTTCCAGGAACGCGACAGCGGATGGGCATTGACGAAAATCCTCAACCTGACCGTCAATGTCAACAAGTATAATCCGCTGCGCGCGGGATGCCACATCAAGTTGTCGCGGGATTTATTGTTGAAGAAAGCCACGATCAGTGTACAATCCCCGGACAATGCCTGTTTCGCGTGGGCAGTGGTCGCCGCTCTCCATCCCGCCGAACGAGACACCGCGCGCCCAAGTTCGTACCCGCCTTATGCTTCCGTGCTAAATCTTCAGGGCATTGAGTTTCCAATGTCCCTGGCACAGATTGCGAAGTTTGAGCGGCAGAACAACATCTCCGTCAACGTGTACACCTTCGAGGCGGAGAAGACGAAGACGGTCTTTCCCTTGCGCCTCATCAGCCAAAAGAGGGATCGACACGTAAACCTGCTCTACACGTCGAATCAAGAGCATGGCGATGTAGGACATTTTGTATGGATCAAGAACTTGTCTCGGCTGGTGAGCGCGCAGATGAGCAGGCACGGGAAAAAGAAATTCATCTGTGATCGGTACGTATAGAAAACTTGTGAAATATTAAAATGTCTCGCGAAACAATTAAATAAAAAAAAATTATGTTTACAGGTGTATGCACTATTTCGGATCTACCGAGAAGCTGGAGGCATATGCAGTGGACTGTGGGCAGATGAACGACTGCGCCATCCTGCTACCCCACTTCAAGCCCACCGTCTCTCGCACCGAATACGTCGACGCATGCTTTTGTTTTAAAATTCGAGCGCGTGTTTATACTCGAAAGATAAGGGATCCGTCTTTAATTTGAAGGTAGCACGAAGCAGGCGGGACTACGCGCAGTCAGCGAACTACATGCTCTCTTTCTTCCCGTGTCTCATCGCGAGCCGTATTAATGTTGAATAATACTTTTTAATTGTTAGTTCCCAAAAATTAATCAGGCTGATGGGCCAAGCATTTCGCTAGGGTCGCGGTTTATGACCGTATTGTCGCGCGAGTCGGCGATAGAGAACGATTTCCTACAGTTTTGGGTAATTTATGGCTTAACTGGTTCCGCCTCGTAGCAAACGTGAACTCAGGGCATCGGAAAACGGAAACAGGAATGGTATGCCTTTTCTCCGTTTTAACAATTCGAAGATTTTCTGTTTCTCGTCTCTTCGGACCCTTTCGAACCGAAACACGTGGTGTCTGCTGTCTATCTCTAAGCAATGGGTACATTGGCAGTAAAAGGACGGAGCGCGGGCTCTTGTGAAAGTGTAGGATGGTTCGTTCGTTGCACTTCTGCAAAACACGTGTGTTTCTAAAATGTGCTGGCTTCTTTTTATCTTAAGCCTCTTGTCCTGGTGGGAGTAAACTCATAATGGAACGAGAGAAACTACTTGGGGGTAGAGGAAGTTGCTTGGGAAAAAATCCTCTCAGTCAACTAGTAATCTCGTCCCAGAAATGTACTCAGCTGAAGATTATTACGCGATGTTCTGGGTGTACGCCCGGAACAACGGAGACGCAAGTGCTACTGTGCGAGCGTTGGCACTGGAATACCCGCGCATCCAAACCCCAAGCAAGGGTACGATTCGGCGTTTGGCGTCAAAATTATGCTCGACGGGGTTGATGATGACGCGAGGCAGTGATATGGGTAATCGGCCCGGTTCGGGGCCACCAATTTTTATAACGTAGGAACAACACGTTCCATGAAAAATAAATTAAGTGATCAGTGTTAGTAGCAGTGCAGTGAAGTGAATATTCGGTACATTAACCCGGACGCACTTGACGTTGCGACCCTTACCTTCGGGTGGTGTCTTGCGAATACCTGCGATCAGCTGAGCACTGGGCGCTACCCTACCATAAATCTTTTCGTCCACCGATGACCAGGATCGGTACAGTGACCCAGTGACATAGGTTTCCGAAAAGGAAGGAAAGGAATGTCCGAATGGGTGAGTTTTATTTAATTTATTGGTGATTATTAGGTGTAGAAATAAATTCTTTCCGATTTTGGGGTACAATAACTATTTGATTTAAAAAATATGAAAGCGACTCAATCATCAAAATAATTTCCCCTATTATTAATTACGTTTTGCCATTTTTCTGGCAGCTTACGAATATTATGTAAATCCAGTCGGAAAGAATTTATTCATACACCTAATATTATTTTTTAAATTTAGTTGTGTTGGCCGTTATTAAACTACGGATTTTTACCTCAATAACGAATTACGATCACTTGTCGTACATTTTCTGTTACATTACCTTTTCGTTTATGCGTTATTTGAAAACGAAATTTACGAATTTCTTGTCATCTCGCTTCAAATAATTATTATTTAAGATTCTGCTTTAAGAAAAAAATGTGTGACGCAGTTTCCTTCGATGCATGCCACTTGCTTGTTCGTACGTTCGTAGTACAAGCGCAGCCGCTTACCGTGTACCCAACGCTACCGCGGGAGCTCGGGCGGAAAGCGCGCGCTCTGATTGGTCGGGTTTTTTTGTTAATATCTCGTTAACGACGCTTCGGACAATATTTTCGCTAAGGAAAAAGTTGTTTCAAATCACCCCCTGAATCACCCCTTTCAAGGAACTCCGACATTTTTGGGACACCCTGTATAACTAAAGAAAAGTACATTTCTTTCACAAAAACTGTCGACGATACGGCTGAATCAGACTCGCGAAATTATATTAAATTACGACTCATCGATTCGTACAAATTTCTCAATACCAGTCTTGACAAATTAGCATCTTTTCTGAGCACAGATCAATTAAAAATTTTACGATCCCAATTTGAAACATTATCCACCGAAGATTTCAATTTATTGACGCGAAAGGGTGTCTTTCCGTACGAATACCTTGATTGCGCGAACAAGTTGCAGGATCCATGCTTACCGCCGCGCGAGTCATTCTACAGTTCGTTAACGGGTGAGACTGTATCCGAGACCGATTACGCGCACGCCGAGACAGTCTGGCAGCGTTTCGGGATTAGAACCTTGGGCGAATACAGCGATTTGTATTTGAAAACTGATGTCTTGTTATTGGCAGATATTTTTGAAAATTTTCGCGAAAGTTGTATCAAGAGTTATGAACTAGATTCAGCACATTATTATACTCTACCTGGTTTCACATGGGATGCCATGCTAAAACACACCAAAATTACGTTCGAATTGCTCACAGACGTCGATATGGTCATGTTTATCGAACGCGGTATACGTGTGGGTTTAAGCCAATGTTCCGGAAGATACGCACATGCTAATAACAAGTACATGTCATCTTACGACGCATCGAAGAGTCGTCGTACTTGATGTACTTTGATGTGAACAATTTGTATGGGTGGGCAATGTGTCAGCCCCTGCCATACGCTAAATTTCGATGGGTCGAAGATGCTGCAAATTTTGACGTGTCTTCAATCCCGGTCGATTCGCCCACGGGATACATTCTCGAGGTAGATTTGGAATATCCGCAACGTCTGCATGACACTCATGCCGATCTACCGTTCTGCCCGACGCGTGCCAAACCACCTGGCAGCAGGCAGGACAAGTTACTCGCGACGGTATACGATAAGCAGCGTTACGTCATCCATTACCGCAACCTGCAGCAGTGCACGCGTCACGGTCTTCGTATTACAAAAATACACCGCGTCCTGCAATTCTCTCAATCTCCCTGGCTCCGCAATTACATCGAACTCAATACACGGTTTAGAACAGACGCGACAAACGACTTTGAAAAAAATTTGTACAAATTGATGAACAACGCGGTATTCGGCAAAACTATGGAAAATGTACGAAACCATGTGGATGTAAAACTTTTAACACATTGGGAAGGGCGATATGGCGCGGAGGCAATGATCGCGAAACCGAATTTCCACAGCAGAAGTGTTTTTTCGGAAAATTTAATAGCTGTTGAATTGCGGAAACTCGAGGTGAAATTCAACAAACCGATATACGTAGGTATGTGTATTCTGGACATATCAAAAATTTGTTTGTATGAATTTCACCACGAGTACATGTCTCCCCAGCATGGATCAAATTGTAAAATTCTATACACCGACACAGACAGTCTCATTTATCACATTCAATGCGACGATATCTACGAGTCCATGAAACACAATATCGATAGATTCGACACAAGCGATTATCCTACTGACAATGTATATAATATGCCGCGCGTAAATAAGAAGGTTCCGGGGCTGATGAAGGACGAAAATAACGGTGCGATAATGACCGAATTCGTAGGTCTTAGAGTGAAAATGTATGCACTTCGCGTAGACGGTAAAAAAGATACGAAAAAGGCGAAAGGCGTCAAGACCAACGTCATAGCTAGAACGATAACTTTCGACGACTACGCGCAGTGTTTGCAAAGGGAGAATGAAATGGTTCGCAGACAATCATGCATACGGTCTAAATTGCATAAAGTGTACACCATTTCGGAATCTAAAATCGCTCTAAGCCCACACGACGACAAGCGGCATATCGTAACTGATTCGACCGACACTCTGCCCTGGGGCCATTACAAAATTCCATTGTAAAATAGAAATTATTGTATTTATTATAAATAGTGGAATTATTGTTTGCAAATGTATAGAAATTATTATTATTGTATTTATTAACTCGTTTCTTATAAATAGTAGAATTATTGTTTGCAAATGTATAGAAATTATAAATGGCGGAATTAATGTGTAAAAAAATGTTCACACATGTATATGTATCATTGTATTTATTGAACCATGTATTATTATTTTTACAATACATTATTTTTATTTATCCAAGAATTGTGTGATTTATCAAACCCCAGCCACTTGACGTACACTTTATCCCCCTTCCTACGCAACACTTTTTCCACTAGATACACATCAGGATCGGTGACGCGTTGTAGCTCGTGTTCATAGAATCCTCCGGCAACGGGTTTTCCACAGGAATCGACCAGCAGATACGTCGCGGGATTAGTTGTCTGTCCTTTGGCTATCTTGAACACCTCCGTTGTCCATTTCGGCGTATAGCCTTTATCGAAGATGGCTTTAAATTTGCTCACGCGCACAAACTCGCCCAATTTGAATCTCGCTGGTGCAGCGATCTTTATGTTGCTGTATACGGTGGCTAGCAGCGTGTCGGCGATCGCAGGGGTAACATCGCAAGGACGCATTCCGATGGTTCTATGTTTTCGTGCGTTATACTCTGCAAGTAGACTTGGTAGCGCATCGGTCCATCTATAGGTTCCATTCAGCGTAAACAGTTTCCACATATTGTTCTTCAAAGTTCGATTGAAACGTTCTACGACTCAGGCCTTCATCACCGAATACGTCGAATAATGATTAATGTCGTGCTTTGTCAAGAGTTTCTGCACATCGGTGTTGTAAAATTCTTTTCCTTGATCGGTTTGCAAATTTTTCGGATATCGCTCTCTAAATATCTTTGCAAACGCTTTAGTCACCTCAGCACCACTTTTAGTCTTGAGCGGTAATGCCCACGCATACTTGCTCAACACATCGATGACGGTGAGTATGTAGTGGTGACCCTGGTTGAATCGCGAGTATGGACGCATTTCTACAATGTCAGCTTGCCACAGATCATCGTATCCATGCACGATGACGCGCCTCCGCGGAAAATGTCTTCGAGCTGGAACGTGCAATTCCTCAACGAGTTGTAGCTTCTTGTGGCCATGGTTTTCTTTACTCTTGGATTTCGATAATGGCTGCATGTTTGATCGCAGAGGTGTCTTGGACACGAATGATGCGATAATTATCAGGTATGTGCATTAAGTGCTTCCCGTTGGTCCGAGAAAATTCTGGACAAGTTGCTGCTCCGCAGCAAAAGCGGTTGTAGCCTCTTTAACTTTACGAATTTCATTGTCCGGCTGCGGGATAGAATTCGACACTTGCGATATCTTTTGAACACTGTTTTGCAACGTCAGCATATCTCTTTGAAACACGACCAGCTTCCTCTCTAATTCTTCCTGCTGCTCTCTCAAAAGTTTAATGCTCTTTTCCACGTATAGTTTATTGACGGCATCGGTGTCGGCCACCGGCTCAGCTACGCGTCGTATCTATCGTGATTTTGCATCAAAGTCTGCACAGGTTACGCAAAGAGCGTTATCTCGCATGTAATTTCGAAGCAAACCGCTCCATTTGTAATAGTCCATTCTAGCTGCTCCACTCTTCTCGAGCGATACCCCAAATTTGTTGATTGGCATCTCGATGCATACTGTGCACATCATCGGCGCGCGGTTTTATATAATGAGGCCTACTTCGCGGAGTTCCTCGATAATCGATAGAAATTCGGGATCGTGAGAGTTCTTACCCGCCTGACGCGACGCTTCGAGCAAACGGAATCGATCCACCAGCTCGTTGGGATCGTCCCAGTGTACGTAATCGATTTTGTTATCGTTTACCACCATGACCCGCGGCACTGTTAGACCTTTCCCTGCCCTACTAGCCGATGCACGGGGAATTAGCGGTGCAATTACATGTTTGTACTTGTATCCCTTGTTGCCCAATATGGGATTTTTAGCACCATGACCACGTCTGTGGGCATTCGTTTCCAGCAGTATATTTTTGTATTTTTGTTTATCGGCATCGGTGTATACAGTATCGTCGGGAATTCTCATAAAAATCAATTCGTAAAGGCCGGGTGTTTCTCTGTATTTTACACCATCTATGATTATATTATCATCCTTGTCTATATCGAAAGCCTTATCCCCAAGCATCGTTCTACTATTGTCAAAGTATGCACCGTACACATAATCCAGTGGTGTATCCTTATCACTACTTAGGATTACACTCATGTATTTTTGCCCCAGCGGGCCGAAATGACTGCGGATCGTTTTTTGTCCCTCGGATGTTTGGAATTGCTGTCTAATAGATGTTACAAACGACTCATCGGGACTAGTTTCAAAAACGTCGTCATCAACGGCTGAGAGCGATTGCACATTGGGAAATGTATTTATTGGTGTGGGAGGAGCCGGAGAATCGTTTGATGTAGCATTTTGTCGTTTCCGCTTCGATTGAACTGGTGTCGAGGTTATGGGTGAATATTCCAATGGCCCGTGTTGTTTCCTCTTTGCCTTGCGCGTTGTGTTCCCTTTCGGATGGATTTTTTTAGGCGTTAATGTTTCATACCCTTCAACGTCTGTACTCATCAGCGGTGATGTGTCAGCTTCTGCTGCTGTGGTATTTTCCACAATATGTTTCAAGGGTTCGACGATAGGTTTAAAGTATCTCTCCAACGCGATATCTTCCTCCATCTTGCCAATCTTCAAAGCCTGATGTTTCCAGCGAAAGGAATCGCTGGTTTTTGCAATTTCCTTCGCTATTCTCTCGCGATCCTTAATCTCCAGATTATCGATATCAATCATCGTTGTGCCGCAGACGTTGCTTTCCCACCGACGTGTTGATGACGATTGACCATCTCACGGTACGGCAAACTCGTTAAATCCCTTTCTATAACGTCCATTGGACATGGCGCTATCCTTGTCTATTACCACGAAACCATACTCCCGTTGCCAACAATTACGGCACAAAGCGCAGAAATCCTCGTAAGGCATGTCAGTGTTTACTTGATCGTTGTACACATGTTTCAAGTTGGTACCATCCTGCTTAAACAGAATCAGCAGATTCGCATTGTCGCGTATAAGATGTTTGGGAATTTTTGCATATGTCTGACAGAGATAGAAGCAGTCAACGTTCGAGTGGCGCCCCATTGCAAAGTATTCCCTTATCGTATCTTGCTTGTCGCATGCCACGTCATCAAAGATAAAAATAGAATTCGGAAGCGATTCGCTTGGTGGGATGACGTCACTGTTATTCGAAAACGTAAAGTAGCCAATTTCATCTATCGGAGTCAATAACTTCTCCAAGTACTGATAATTCGGCTGTTGCAAGGACTTGGAGTACACGTACACGTTCTCGAAGCAGACGCCGTGAGGACTTTGCAACAAGCTGATCAGCACGTTGGTCTTTCCATGATTTGATGGGCCACAAATGACGCAGCGGATAGTGTTTGGCAGCATGCTACCATGTCTGCGTCTTGTTTTCGAAGACATCACTCGCGATTTATCATCAAAATTTGTCACGCGTATCGTCACAGGTTGTCGCACGAATCGCATCCTCTCCGTGAACTGTGAAAAATGATTTTGATACGTCGAAGCGCCCTATTTATAGGTCCGCACCGAAGCAAAACGGTTCAGTATTCAAAATGCTTCTGATCCTGTCGGATAATTGTGATATTCGAGACCTAACCTCTGAGCAGTTGAAATATATACCAAAGATTATTCTACTCCGAGAGTTTGGCAGACACATTGATCAGTTGTGGGACAGACTCCCCGAGCATATAAAAGCCGATTTTGAGGTTCAGCAGTATCGTCGGTGTCTGGAACATTATAATCGCCCTTGGCAGCGAATGCATATCGACGGTCCAGCACCATTGATTAAAAACTGCGGCGAATGTCGCCGACGAGAGTAAAGAAAGGCCGTGGTTTGTTAAATCGGGCGATAAACGCGCCACCTATCGAATTACATATTCCGGGATACCAGTTTTGCGGCCCGGGAACTCATCTGGCAAAACGATTGGCTAGAGGGGGATCGAGGCATCAATCCGTTGGACGCAGCGTGTCGCGAACACGATATTGCGTATTCGCGTAGCAACGAGCTCAGCGAAAGGCACGCGACAGATAACGTTCTCGCTGACAAAGCGCGAAAACGCATCGTTGCGCCAGACTCGACTCTGGGTGAAAGAAGTGCTGCTACGGCTGTTTGGGCAGGTATAAAAGCCGAGACGAAAATCGGAATGGGGATGCAAACAAAATCCCGCAAAAGGATTCCAAAGAGAGCACCGAAAAAGCGTATTCTTCCGGTAGCAAAACGGGGTGGTATATTACCACTTCTACCGTTGCTAGGTGTTCTCGGATCATTGGCTGGCGGAGCGGCGGGGATCGCCAAGGCGGTAAACGATAATAAGGCGGCGCAACATCAGCTGCAGGAAATGCAACGTCATAATCGCTCCATGGAAGGTCGGGGACTTTATCTCGCACCGTACAAGCGCGGACAGGGAATATCGAAACGAAAAAAAAAACGCCGAAAAGAAAATAAAAATGCCTGCGGGCGTAACTACCGATGCACAATTGGAGGAGTTGGCAAAACGTATGCATATTCCATTCCTTAGAGGCGTTTTTATGCGTAACGCGTTACCAGCCGGAGGAGTACGTCGAAACGAGAGCGGTATCGTAAATTTGGACAATGTCGAGGGGCCTGGGACTCATTGGGTGGCGTATGCGAAGAGAGGGAGTCGAGCTATATATTTCGACAGCTTTGGGAATCTTCAACCGCCTAAGGAATTCGTACAATATCTGGATAAAGATGCTGTGAAAATTGAGTACAATCGTACGTCTTATCAAAAGTATGATCAGAGCAATTGCGGACAACTATGTCTACGCTTTCTACAAACGATCGGCACCGAATTTAAGGATTGACTTCCCACCACTCTGATTCAGTAACAGTCGAGCAGTTCGAGCAGAATATGTCGTTAACATTCCCTCTAACCGGCAAGAGTAGCACCCTCGCGGTAAACTACTTTCCACCCATAGATTTGAGCGACGATGATTACGAGCTTGGTCTAACAACCTTTGAAACTTATCACACAATACCGAACATCGACTCGAGCAACGATAAATTCTACTTTTTCTCAAACTATGACATCAAAAACAACAGCGTCGACACCACTCATGAATACATTACGATTCCCCACGGCTCCTACGAACTAGACGCCATTGCCAAGTACCTGAAGCAGCGATTACTCGAGCGATATCCTCAAAAAAATCTCGACGCCACCGATGACGGTGACAACGATGCGTATCCTATAGTGTTGCGTCCCAACAACAACACCATGAAAAGCGAACTGTACTGCCGGTTCGCCGTAGACTTTACAAAGCCCAATAACATCGGATCGCTACTGGGATTCTCAACGAATCGGGTATTAGAACCACAACGATGGTATGAATCGGACGATCCAATTAATATCATGAACGTGAACATTATTCGCATAGAATGTAGCGTGACCGCTGGTGCGTACAACAATGGGAGGCGTGTACATACGATACATGAATTTTCTCCGAGAGTCCCAGCAGGATATAAGATATCGGAAACGCCCGCGCAGATCATTTACCTTCCAATCATCGCACGGGTCATTACGGATCTAACGATACGCGTTGTGGATCAAGACGGACGATTGCTCGATTTTCGAGGTGAAGAGATTACCATCAGACTGCACGTACGACGACGATAATACGTGTAGTGCGAAAGAGATGCTCGTATTGAACGACTCCAGAAACCCGTTTCTTCCAAGTGAAATTGTTTACAACACCAACAACTGCAACAACTCCGATCACGCTAAAAAGAAGAAGCTCAGTGCTGCGAACATTGCATTTTTGAAATCTTTGGGATTCATTGTACGCATTTAAGTTGAAAAATGGCCGATATTCTAAGCATTGGAGGGAAGCCGACGTTTGATGATCGCATCGTCAAGCTCGAGACTCACACATACAACCCATACGTCAACACGACGTTTGGATACAGCGATGAGATAAGAATACTGATACAGCAGCAGGATTTATACACATTACCGTGCGAAAGTTTCCTCTATGTGGAGGGGAAATTGAAGATAAATAAGCCAAACGATGCGTTAACGGTGATGTTGGGAAATAATTGCATGGCGTTCTTATTCGATGAGATTCGATACGAGCTGAATGGTGTGGAGATTGATCGCAACAGAAACGTTGGAATAACTAGCACGCTTAAAAACTATGTATCGCTGACATCGGACGAAGACAAAAATATGGAGAATGCCGGATGGGGCTTGAAACGACGCGATGGGCAAATAGTGAAAAACCATTTCAATTTTTGCGTCCCACTCAAATATTTGCTGGGATTTTGCCAGGACTACAAACGCATGATTATTAATGCGCGTCACGAATTGATTTTAATACGATCGCGCAACGACAACAATGCTCTAATAGGATCACCGATGTTGGAACCAGAAATTGAATTACTTAAACTACAATGGCGGATGCCTCATGTGACGCTGAACGACGTTAATAAGCTATCGTTGCTACTTACTTTCGAAAGTGGACAAAACCTGAGCATTTGTTTTCAATCGTGGGATCTGTACGAGTATCCTCTCTTACAGAGCACGACCAAGCATTCGTGGGCCGTGAAGGCATCTGCACAGCTGGAGAAGCCGCGATGCGTGATCCTTGCTCTTCAGACTGGTCGAAGGAATGTGATGAACGAAGACGTTACTAAGTTCAACAACTGTAAATTGACCAATGTAAAACTTTTTCTCAACTCGGAATTTTACCCATACGATGACATGAATTTGGACTTTGACAAGAATAAGCATGCCATCTTGTATCACATGTATACGCAATTCGGTAAATCGTATTATGGACATAGTTGCAACGAGGCATTATTCACCGTTGCTGAATTTTTACAATTTGGCCCCATCGTGGTGATTGATTGCTCGCGACAAAATGAGTCGATCAAGAATGGCACCGTGGACGTGCGCATAGAATTCGAGTGTAAAGAGAATGTGCCGGTAAATACTACAGCCTACTGTCTGATTCTGCACGATCGGGTGGTTGAATACAATCCACTGACAAACGTGGTGCGCAAAATGAATTAAATTGCCACGCTACTTGCCCGCCCTCTCCTGTGCGAAATTCACACAAAATTTAATCATGAAAATCGAGATGCTTTGCGAGAAAAACTGCATTCTCCCGTCTGTCTTGAAAGCGAGCGGACCTCTAAATTGTACCGATAATGGTCGTGCCAACATTTGTTGACCTGCAAGGGTTCATCGTCGATGGAAGATTTGTCGTCAAGGAAGTGGCTGTCCTATGCAAGGGGACAATTCTCTCGCACTATATTTTTGGGAGTTCGATGCCGCAATATCTTCTTACAAAATCCGATAAATCAAGCATCCGATGGTTGGTGGCAAAACATCATGGACTACGTTGGGACGATGGGGACGTTCCGTAAAGTATGGCTAAACAGCTAATTACGAAAGCTGTAGCTGATGCGATCGACGAAGAAGATGACAAATCCCATATCATATACGTTAAAGGGCTGCAGAAACGCGACTGGCTTGCGGATTTCCTGGATGAAAATACGAGAGCGGACGTGATCATCGAGACGCTGGACATTGACTACGAGGATATAAAATCCCTAAATAAGCTAAATGTACTTAATACTCTGCGTTGTGGCAGACACGCAAAGCACTGTGCCTTGCAAAATGTATTTAAAATATTCAACTGGTGGTCTAAACGTCAGAGGCATAAATAAAATATAATCAATTTTTAATGCATAAATGTTTTTTCTTCACCCTCCCCCAACCTCCTGCATGTACGCTAGATTAAGACGATAGTTGAAATTATTTAGAAGCGGTTCATTACACGTTCGATACATGTTCAAAGTGGTACGATTGACGTTCGATACACGTTCAAAGTGGTACGATTGACGTTCAATACACGTTCAAAGTGGTACGATTGACGTTCGATACACGTTCAAAGTGGTACGATTAACGTTCGACGTGGTACGATACACGTTCGATACATGTTCAAAGTGGTACGATTGACGTTCAAAGTGGTACCATTCACGTTCGATGTGGTATCATTCACGTTCGATGTGGTACGATTGACGTTCGATACACGTTCAAAGTGGTGTGATCTAGTCGAATGATGTGTCAAAGAAGAAGGGGAAGAAGACGTGTGTGAATAAGGAGAGGATGGTCAGCGAAAATGCAGGTGGAGAACAACAGCATCTTACTTTTGCAAAGCTACGCACTGCTCGGTTTCAAGATAAGGGTTCCATGCAAGAGCTTGGGGATGCGGTGAGACCAGTTGCATTCGAATCTTTGATAATAAAGCAATGGGCTTATTACGAATAGCGCCTGAGTGGGACGGCGAGCCACATCAAGACATTCTGGAGGTATGTACTTTGCAATATTTTGACATTTATCGTGTTCAACCTTTGAAATCGAGTGAGATCAAATCATGCGGCCGTGTCAATATTATATCGTGGGTTTCTATGTTCTAGGATTTGCAGGTTGCAGTCGGTGGTGGTGACGAGACCGAGGACTCCACCAACAACACCACCACCGATGATGATGGTGATGGCATCGACGATGATGACGGTGACGTCGCTGATGATGATGGTGATGGCACCGACGATGATGACGGTGACGTCGCTAATGTCTTGCTGGTAAGTGATATTGTGATTGGATAATGTGCGGAATGTATCAATATTATATCGGGGTTTACATGTTTCAGAACCTGCCACCACTGCCACCGCCGCCCCAGATGGACCGGGAATTCTGCCCGCGCTCATTGATGCCATCGCCAACGCTGCCCGCGCTGTCGTTGCCAGAAGGGGGCTATTTATATAGATTTATATTTTATATTTCATTCTTTTATTTTCTATTTTCTATTTCTATTTTCTATTTGTCTCTTATTTTCTTATATTCTTACATTTTTCTTTTTATTTTTATTATATATTTTTTCTTTTATTTTGTATTTTTATTATTCTATATTATTATTATTATTTTATTTACTTTTTATTTACTTTTTTATTATTATAATCGTTTTTTTTGTAACAATATATATATATCTTAAACGCACTTCATTGTACCATTTTATTCACCTGTCTTTCTCCTCGCCACCTAATTTTAAGATTCAGCGTTTATTTCGTTCTTCGCGCCGTGAAAATGACGTCGCCTTGCACGGCCGCTCCAGAGGAGGACTCATATTACATACAATCGCGCGAGACGCTGCGATTGAAAATCATTTTGAAAATTTTTAGAATGCATGCGATTCTGCCACTATGTAGTGTTGTCTCTTTCCCTCCTCTGAATTTTAGCTTTAAAAGTGATGCTCTGTCTCTTTCCCTCCTCCGAAGACGCGGTTCGTAAAAAGCCAACATTGCCCGACATTGTCCGATATCGTCTGATAAAAATAAATTATTATTTCTCTGTGTTGGGGGAAAAAATTCGGGGTGGGTGGGGGTTTGAAAAAATATTTGGGTTGGTCTAAAAAAAGTTTTCGGGGGTCATTACCCCTTCCGACGGCGGCCCCGGTCTCCGCGGCGGCTCGGCCGGGACTGATCCCATCCATCATCGCGGCTTCCCCCACTCCGCGGCTCGTGCGCGCGCAACCGGTCTTCCTCTCCCCGCAGGCCCCGCGCCCATGTTTCCCTCCGCCGCACTCCCCCGCGCGCCCTCACTTCCCCCCGCCCCCGCGCTCCCCTCAGAGGACCTGCGTTAGAATCGGCATAGCCTTACTACTTCCCGTCGATGCGCGCTCGTCGTCAACAAGATGTCGCGGTACGCGTCGAGATCAGCATTCGTGTACGCTTGCTCGTTAGGCACTCGCATGAACAGCAGTTCGTACAAGCCTCGCGTACCCGCGTATCGCTTACCCTTCACGCTAACGTCGTCGTTCTCGCCGATAGTGAGCACGGAATCACCGATCATCAGCTGTTCGTCGTCGTCGTCTAGGTACACGCCGTACACGTTGTCGATCAGTTTCTTGGTGTCGGTGAAGAACAAGCGCAGATATTCGCGCGACAGCGGTCCGGCGGCGTTTCGACTGTACGCGTCGAGGTTTTCGACGGTGGTGGTGGTGGCGACGATTGGTTTTGGTTCGAGAACTTCTCGAATCGTTTCGTCCCTCTCACCCTGGTCCGGCTCTTGTTCCTCGGTTGTTTCGTAGACGGTGCTGTCGTCGTCGTCGTCGTCGTCGTCGTCGTACGAATCCGAATGCGGAAGCGGCGTCGTTTCGGGTCGTATCGTCGCTTCGGCTGTGGACGGAGTAAAGGATAGTCGTTTCTTCTTCAAACGTTGTTGTTGTTGTTGCTGATGTTTTCGCTTGACGAGCAGCGGTCGTGGCTTCGATGGTATCGCTGGACTCGTTTTCAACGCCGCAGTGTTGTTGTTGTTGTTGTCTACGCCGCCGGTTCTGTTTCATTCCTTGTTGTTGTTGTTGTTGTTGTTGCGTGATCTCCATGTTGACGTCGCTAGTAGCTGCTTCCTTAGACATCCTGGCGGTGTTGCTCGACGAAGGACTCGCGATCTACTGAGGTCCACGCGCTACCACGAACTCGTTAAATCCTCGTCGATACCGACCGTCGTACATGGCACGGTCCTTGTCGATGACCACGAAATCGTAGCGTCGTCTCCAACATCTCGCGCACAGGTCGTTGAACGTCTCGAACGACATGTCCGTGTTCACGTGATCGTTGTACACGCGACGCAAGTTCGTTCCGTCCTGTTTGAACAGCACGAGAAAATTCGCGTTGTCTCTGATCAAGTGTTTCGGTATTCGCGCGTACGATTGACACAGGTAAAAGCAATCCACGTTCGCGTGCCTGCCCATGGAGAAGTATTCGCGGATCGCTGTCTGTTCGTCGCACGCCACGTCGTCGAACACTAAGATCGAGTCGGGCAGAGCGTCGCTCGGCGGAACGATCTCGGCGGTGTCCGAGTAGGGAAAGTACCCGAGTCCGCCGACGCGCGATAACACTCGCTCCAGATATCGATACTTTGGCTGTCGCAACGATTTCGAGTGCACGTACACGTTCTCGAAGCGCAAACCGTTCGGACTCTCCAGCAGGCTGAGAAGCACGTTCGTTTTCCCGCACCCGGACGGACCGCAGATCACGACTCGCACGCTGTTCGGCAACAACGAACCATGCCTGCGCGAACGACTCTCGTCCCACACCGAATCCTCAAACGTCCTGTTCGCGGTCACGCGAATAGCGTTCGGTTGTTTCGCGAATCGCATGCTCTCTCTCTCTCTCTAACCTGTCGAAACCGTAATGTCACTGCTATTTATATTCGCGACACATGTCGAGCGAATCAGAATCGTAGCGCTCCCTGAACCGATCGCTATCGAAGAACCGTCCACTTACGACTGTCCTTGCATCCCCGTGTATCCGTATTTTCACGCGTATGGTCGCGGTAACGCGTAAACCAACAACAACAACGACGAAGAAGAAGCGGAAGAAGTCAACGAAAACAGGATCGGGACTCGTGAACAGGCTCATAAACCGTTTACCGATAGAGCTGCACATTCCAGGGTATCAGTTCTGCGGACCGGGAACGCGTTTGCTGAAACGATTGGCTCGCGGCGACCAAGGTATAAATCCGCTGGACGCCGCTTGTCGGGAGCACGATATCGCGTACTCGAGTCGAAAGGATTTGGCGGAACGACACGAGGCGGATCGCGCATTAGCCGAACGAGCGCGAGAACGAGTGTTCGCGAACGACGCGACTTTCGGTGAAAAAGCAGCGGCGACTGGAGTGTGGGCAACGATGAAAGCTAAGACTAAACTCGGCATGGCTGTAAGAAGAAGAAAAAGCGGAGGAAGAAGAAGAAGAAGGACTACGGGACGGAAACGCAAGTTCAGAGGACAACGACGCCGTGTCCTACCGGTAGCGAAACGCGGCGGCTTTCTTTCGCTTCTTCTGCCCGCTCTGTCGGCTATCGGGGCATTAGCCGGTGGAGCTGCGGGTATCACCAAGGCGGTCAACGACGCGAAGGCCTCGCGAAAACAGCTGGAAGAAACGTTACGTCATAATCGGGCGATGGAAGGGCGAGGAATGTATCTGGCACCGTACAAGCGCGGCGCCGGCATGAACCTGAGACGACGACGACCGAGGAAAAAAAAAACTCCGCTCGACCGAGCTTGCTGCGATAACGCGACATCAGCTACAGCAACAACCTATGACGAACCTGCAATTAGAGCGCGAGTGCATCGACGTACCGTTCTTTCGAGGGGTGTTTATGCGCGACACGCTCCCCGCGCGCGTACGTCCAAACGAATGCGGTATCGCGAATCTTGACGAGAATCGCGGCGAAGGCACGCACTGGGTGGCGTACGCGAAACGCGGATCGCAAGTACAGTATTTCGACAGTTTTGGGAATTTGCGACCACCCGCGGAACTGATCGATTACTTCGGACGGGGAACGACAACTACGATCGCGATCAAGTACAATCACGGCCGCTTTCAACGTTTCGACCAGACCAATTGCGGCCACTTGTGCGTACAATTTCTACCACGAAAAGCTCTGGAATTTTGGCCTAGGCGCTACCCGAGATAAATTGACGCGCTACCGTACGTTCGAGCCACTTTCTCTCTCTCTGTCTCGCTCGCGTAACCTAGAGTGGTACGATGTCGCTCACGCTCACGCTAACGGGTCGGAGCAGCGTGCTCACAGTCAATTATTTTCCACCGATAGATTTGAGCGACGGATAGTACGAACTAGGACTCGCCGACTTGGAGACGTTTCACACGATACCGAACATCGACTCAAGCAACGATACATTCTACTTCGTCCCGACCAAGAACAAGAAAACCGCACTCCCCAGCACCGATGTCGTTCGCGAATACATTACGATCCCTCACGGCTCCTACGAGTTAGACGCTATCGCCAAGCACTTGAGACGTCGACTGCTCGAGCGATATCCTCGAAGACGCGGTGACAACGAGAACGGTAACGATGATGACAACGAAGACGACAACGACGACGACAAGTATCCGCTAGTGCTACGAGCTAACAACAACACCATGAAAAGCGAACTGTACTGCTCGTTCTTCGTGGACTTTACGCAACCGAACAACGTGGGCTCGTTGCTAGGATTTTCTCCGACGCGTACGCTAGTGCCGAGAATCTGGCACGAATCCGACGAACCCGTGAACATTATAAATGTTAACGTGATCAGAGTAACGTGCAACGTCACCACCGGTGCGTACAGCAACGACAAACCGGTACACACGATACACGAATTTTCACCTCGCGTACCCCCGGGATATAAGATATCGGAAACTCCGCGACACGTCATTTACCTACCGATCGTTGCACGAGCGATACACGATCTAACGGTACGAATCGTCGATCAATACGATCGTCCTATAGATTTTCGCGGCGAGGAAATAACGTTTCGCCTGCACGTGCAGCGGCGTTCGCGCGCGATAAGATAGCGTGAGTGCGTATGTAGCATGTTGGTGTTCGATCGCACGGACGACTCCGCTGCTACCGCTCCTCTGGTCTCTGCCACGCATTATCGTCAAGACGAAACACCAACGACCGCACTGATAATAAAGACAGGAAGCGGAACAGGAACAAGAGGAAGAAGAAGCGACATACCGTTGACTCATCGAAACGCGCGTTTCTTACGAACCCTGGGATTCATCGTAACGTACTAATATATCACTTATACACGCATGTCTAACACGATGTATACCATAATGGACGTGACGAGTACACCGACTTTCGACGATCGTATCACGAAGATCGAGGTGCACTCTTACAATCCGTACGCCAACACGACATTCGACAATAACGACGAGATAAGAATACCCATTCAGCAACAAGATGTGTACACGCTCCCGTGCGAAAGTCACCTCTACGTCGAAGGACGCGTCTCTTTGATGACACCCGCGACGGCGGAACAGGAAGCGAAAGCTGCGAGAGTGTTTCTGGACAACAATTGCGTCGCGTTCATGTTCGCCGAGATTCGATACGAATTGAACGGAGTGGAGGTCGATCGTTCCAGGAATCCGGGAATCACCACCGCGTTGAAACATTACGCGTCGTTGTCCATCGATAGGAGCAAGGCGCTAATGATCGCCGGTTGGGACCATACCATCGCACACGACAAAGACATTTTTAGCAGCACCTCGTTCAATTTCTGCGTGCCCATGAACACGTTACTGGGATTCTGCGAAGATTACAGACGCATCGTGATGAACGCGCGACACGAGTTTATCCTGATTCGCGCGCGACTCGATACGAACGCGATGTACGCGGCATCCCTATCCTCCACGATAATACCGAAACTGGAAATACGCAAGATACAATGGCGAATACCGCACGTCGCGTTAGAAGTCATGCAAAAACTATCGATGCTACGTCTCCTGCAAAGCGATCGTCCGATCGCGATGAGTTTCCGATCGTGGGAACTGCACGAGTATCCGTTGCTGCAAACGACTACGAAACACACGTGGACCGTGAAAGCCTCGTCGCAGATCGAGAAACCGCGATACGTGATGTTCGGTATGCAAACCGATCGAAAGAATAATCTCAAGAAAAACGCGAGCAGATTCGACGCGTGCAAACTCGCGAACGTACGATTGTTTCTGAATTCCGAGACGTATCCGTACGACGACCTGAACCTGGATTTCGATAAATCTAAATACGCTCTCCTGTACGATATGTACGCGAAATTTGCCCGTTCGTACTACGGCCACGGCGAACCACTGTTGAACGCGGCCGAATATTTGCGATACGCCCCTATCGCGGTCATCGATTGTTCTCGACAGAACGAGTCGGTGAAAAGTGCAACGGTGGACGTGCGAATCGACTTCGAGTGCAGAGATAACGTAGCCGCTAATACCACCGCGTATTGTCTGCTCATACACGATCGCATCGTCGAGTACAGCCCTTTGACGAACGTGGTGCGAAAAATCACGTGATTCCAACGACTTCGTCTATCACTACTATACCGATGAGGATAATCACCAAAAAGTCAGTCGCTCATCTGCAGCCGTCGGTGACAGTTGTTGTTGTTGTTGTTGTTGTTGTTGTTGTTGTACTACCTAACAATGTTATCCGTCGTGGTTGACCTGCAAGGCTTTAAGACCGAACGCAACACGTTCGTCGCTAAGGAAATTGCGATTCTCGCGAATAATCGCGACACGGAAACGACCATCTGTCATTGTATTTTCGAACCACCGTACTCGTACGCTCGCCTGTCATCGTTCGAGAAGCGTCAAGCGACCTGGCTCACGAAGCATCATCACGGGCTTCGCTGGTCCGACGGCTGGGTACCGTACTACAGGCTCCCAGAAATGCTCGCCCACAAGCTCGCAACCGCCGACTTGGTGTTCGTCAAGGGCATGGAGAAAAAGATCTGGTGGTCGCAACTGCTCCTACGAACAGATCCAAACATCGAAGATATCGTTGAGATGTACGAGACGAAGAAAACGAAGAAGAAGAATGACAACGACTCCGACGACGATTTCGACGAGAACACCGACGATGGCTTCGACGTGGACGACGATTATTGTGGAATCTTGCCTGACACGGTCGTTCCTAAGCTGAAAGCAATGCCTGCAACGAACACCGTAAGATGCGCTTTCCACAACGGCGGCGGCTGCGGTTGTATGTGCGCGCTAGAAAACGTGCAGAAAATTTGGACGTATATGCGATCTGAAATTTAAGGTGAGTGGCACGTTTCTAGATTATACAGGGTGTAAACAATCCTATGATCTGCTTAACCGTTTCTTTCTATTGTTGCTCCAGGTTCCACGGAGCGTATGCGGTCTTCTTTCTATTGTTGCTCCAGGTTCCACGGAGCGTATGCGGTCTTCTTCCTCATCGTACTCCATACTCTGCTTGATATTGTTCCACGGAGCGTGTACAGTATTTTTCCTTCATCGTACCTCATACTCTTACTGATATTACTATTGTTCATAAAAGTATACATACATCGATACTTGTTTCTTCCATCTACATTTTTTTTTTATTATACACTTCTCACTGCACACTTCTTCCTGCGATGTTTTTTCCCCCTCATCACGTTTTTTCCTTTTTCTTTTGTTTTTTTCGTACTGTGTACAACTTCACTATCCCCACCACCAACAACAAACTATACTGTTGCACATGTGTGTGAGTGTGCAGACCACTATAAAAGAGGTGCCGATCGGTTTTTCGGACCACAGTACATCGCGTACGTTCATGCCTGCACAGTCACTATCCGCAACCGTTCAGTAGACTCAGTTGTAGTCCGTATTCGAAATGTTTAAACGACATTGCAACGACACTTTCTACATGGGCGACAACCACCTCAACCGCTGCAACGCTGCGGATTTCCCTACTAAACAGCACCGTTCGAATATAAGGTACGTATTACACTTTTTGCATACTTTTTCATTTACACGAAACCGTTCGAATCGTCAACTTTGCGCGTGTGTTTTTTACAGCGATAAATCCGCAACATCGCCCAAGAAAGCCATCGTTCGCATCATGGGGCGTGATTACCCCTTAACCTTGACTACCTACAAACGCATCGCAATTGCAATCCGCATCGATCGGGATTCGTGCTGCGTTGAAATCGCCATAGTCGACAACAAATCGAACGAACTGTGCTTCCCGATGTCTACGTGGAAACTTTTGCTGCAACAAGAGCCGGAGATACTTCAACGTTTCCGAAACGACGCGACTCCCTCGCCTCAAGACCCTATCATCGTCGATCATTCACGCGTCGACTTCACGCAAATCAACAATCAACGAATTGTTAAAATATCGGATGGTAGTTACACCATATACATGACCGAAGCTACGATACGCCAAATGTTCAAATACGATCGCTGCATCGATCATACGTTCTCGTGGTTATCGGAAATTCTAAACTCCGTCAGTAGCAATTACGCTTCCTTTGTAGTCATTATACGCGCCGCTACGACACCGACCGCGGGCTATGAAAAACTTATTTCCGAAAGCGAATACTTCGAACCGCATTCTTTGTTAGATTGTGAATTATTATCGTTATGCTTGGATTCGATTATACGCGATGCTCGCAACGTATCCCAATAATGTATACATGCCTATTTGCTTTACCAATAAATACTTTTTTCATACGAAAACCTGTATTGTCTGATACCATGCACGATCCTTTCCTGTCCGCACAGAATATCATTTTTCCCAAAAACTGTGTAACGTTCTTTCGATGTTCATTTCTTACAAAAAGGTATGTTAGGATCTCGAAACATCTATACCTCTTATTACGCAATTCGAATAACATATATTATATTATATAGTTTCCTGCACTGAAACTGTACTCGTGCATCCATAAATCACATGAGCTACGCACCGTTAATACATCAATATTTACACTCGCATAGCATGTGCGTATTCTTCTCGAAAGTTGACCTTCGATCATTATCGCGAACAGAAGCGCCGTCGATCCGCTTTGAATTTTCGCGCACCGATGCTGCGTATTATTCTCGGAAGTGGACCTTCCATCGTTACAGTTATATGTTTGTGGCGCGATTATCGCCTCAGGTTTCGACTTGCACCTTCTACGCGTCGTGCCACCGTATGTTTTGACTATGGTCCTAGAGAAAAATAGAGAGAGATAGGGAGAGCGGTGTAAATATCATACTTCTCTCTCGTACACCCGATTCGAACGTCGCGCCATACCAAAACGTAGGTTTCGCCTGGCATCATCTTCTCCGCGCCGTACCTCATTATTCTCGGAAATTGACTTTCGATATCCGTATATTTTTTCTGACCTCCGACCGAGAGAGGAACAGAGACAGAGAGATATACGAAAATATCGTACCTCTCTCTCACACACACCTTGTTCGAACGCCGCCGCTATCGCGACCGCCATGGCGCCTTCGGTACGCTTTGAATTTTCGCGGTTCAGATGTCGCGTGCGCTCACCGGTGCCGCACATTATTCTCGGAAGTGGACCTTCCATCGTTATATATTCTTGAGTACGGTATTCGCGCGATAACAAAATGCCGGTTTCAACTTGCATCTTCTACGCGTCATACCTAGTTATTCTCGGAACTTGACCTTCGATCGTTATGTGTTGGCCCAGTTATTACGCAATAGGACCATGCAGGTTTCGACTTGCATCATCTTCTCCGCGCCGTACCTCATTATTCTCGGAAATTGACCTTCGACCACTACATGTTTTTAGAGAGATAACAAAATGCAGGTTTCGACTTGCATCTTCTACGCGTCATACCTCCCTATGTTTTAACTACGCACCGTGTGTGTGTGTGTGTGTGTGTGTGTGTGGAGCGAGCGAGCTAGCACGCGCGCGCGTTCCCCTCCCCACGTCGACGAGACGTGTTCCCCCTCCACCTGCTCCAGGGTCACGGTCCCCCTCCAGACGCTCCATGGGCCGGCTTCCCCCACCTCCTCGGGTCGCGGTCCCCCCACCCGCCTCCCCCTTCACCTACGGTGCGGTACCCCTTGACCCGCTTCACCCCCTCACCCTCAATTGATTTAGAACCCGCTTAGTATACCTACTCAGTTGCAATGATTCTGGACCCTCGCGTCAAAGACCGGCTACTGTCGGCAGACGCCAAAGACTCCGCTCACACGACCCTGTATGCATTTGCGGATAAGTACCTGGGGGAAAGCAACGCGAATGTCGTGAGTGAGGAACGCGCATCGTCGAGCGAAACGTCGTCAGGTAAGTGTGAAACAGTGCTAAGATTATGTGATACTATGTTCCATCTTGTATGTTATATATTTGGTTTCTATGACAGAATCAGCGTTAGGGACGTTACAAGATTATTATGCCGATGTTGGGAGGCAGGAGCTGGGGACTCCGGATGATACGCTCCAAGCGGAAATAAAAACCAATATGGACGACAAAATTATAGAGGCCGAATCGTGTATACTGAAATGGTGGAGAGACAATAGAACACGATTTCCGAAACTGGCCCGTGCGGCACAAAACATTTTGGGCGTGCCGGCATCGCAAGCTTATAGCGAAAGGCTATTTTCGCGTGCCGGCAACATAGTGACGGAGAAGCGGACATGCCTCCTGTGCCACAGGGTGGAGGAGTTGTGCTTTTTGTCGGCGAATAGGCCCAAACAACAATGGTAAGAGCAAAGAAACCTTATTAATTTACTAATGTGCGATCTACGATCTCCATTGAGTTTTAACTATCTAACAGTCCCTGCATTTGTGTTCAATTTGTTGCAGCGAGTCTACGTGACTCACACTGGCGCAAAATCGGCTCTTTTTAGAGCCACCATGATGTACAAAGTCCGACCGAGCAACCTCCCCGCGGTGTATATCGGGTAACGTTAATGCCGGGGCACGTGACCTTCGCAGGACTTCGTCCCCCTCATGTTATATAATGTAATAGTATACAGGGTGTCCCAAAAATGCTGCGGGTCCTTAAAGGGGGTGATTCGGGGGGTGATAACAAACAACTTTTTCCTTTGCGAAAATGTTCTCCGAGGTTTCGTTAACAAGATATTAACAAAAAGCACCGACCAATCAGAGCCCGAGATTGGCGGCCGAGTTCCCGCGGTAGCGTGGCCGCGCGCCGCGCTGCGACTTCGAACAAGCAACTCGGCATGCATCGAAGGAAATTGCACAGAATGGCAAATGAAAAAGACGTAACAAATAAAATCGAACATGTTGTCATGGTTTGTTCGTCATTTAAAGTGAATAATGAATAAAGGATAAATGGATGAAAATCGCGTGCAACGTAAAAAGACGAATACGCAGTTTTTTTTTAGAAGATTCGAAAATAATAATTATTTGAAGTGGGAGGATAAGGAATACGTAAATTTTCATGTGTTAATAACGTAGCCACGAAAAGGTAATGTAACAGGAAATTAACGAAAAATAATAGTAGTTCGTTATTGTGATAAAAATCCGTAATTCAATAACGGCCAGCACTGTTGGTGATAACGAATAAGTCTGTTTAAAAAGCCCGAATAAATATTTTCGTACGGGAATTTGGAGAATTATCGCCGGAAATAAGCCATCGTTTGCGTTAAATTTAAAAATGAATGATCACCAATAAAGTAACTAAAACTCACCCTTGTTGGAAATTCACCTGCAGCTTGAAAATCTGTGTCACAGGGTCACTGAACCGATCCTGGTCATCGATGGACGAGCTCAGTGCACAGCTGGTCCCAGGTATACGACACTACCGAAAGTTAAGGGTCGCAATGTCAGGTGCGTCCAGGTCAACGTACCGAATATTCACTTCACTGCACGGCTACTAACACTGATCACTTAATTTATTTTTCATGGAACGTGTTGTTCCTACGTTATAAAAATTGGTGGAAATGAATTTTTACTTGGCGTTCGGAGCCGTGGGTATTTCCGCGCAAATTCTCACGCTGCAGCACTTGCGTCCTCGTTGTTCGGGGGGGTGCAACCAGAACATCGCGTAATACTCTTGAGCAGAGAACATTTCTGCGACGTGATTGCTTGCTGACTGACAAGATTTTTACGAAGCGACTTCTTCTACCCTCAAATAGTTTCTCTCGTTCCATTATGAGTTGACCCCCCACCAGACCAAGAGGCTTCAGGTAGAAAGAAGCCAGCACATTTTCGAAACACACGTGCTTCGCAGAAGTGCAACGAACGGACTATCGTGCACTTTTACAAAACTCCGCGTTCCGTCCTTTTACTGCTAATGTACCCATTGCTTCGAGGTAGGCAGCAGACACCACGTGCATCCCTCCCAAACGGCCACTGTCCTAAAGAGGTCCTCTTCACAGCAGTATCTCCTCCCCAAGGCTTCACTCGCACGGAATTCGTCGACGCAGAGCATTTCGCTAGGGTCGCGGTTTATGACAGTACTGTCCCACTAGTCGACGGTAGACAACGGTTTCCTACAGTTTTGGGTAATTTATGGCTTAGTTGGTTCCGCCTCGTAGCAGACGTGAACTCAGAGTATCGGAAAATGGAAACTGGAAACAGGATTTTTTTCTTTATAGCAACTCGAAGACTTTCTGTTTCTCTTCTCTTCCGTCCCTTTCGAACCGAAACACGTGGTGTCTGCTGCCTACCTCGAAGCAATGGGTACATTAGCAGTAAAAGGACGGAACGCGGAGTTTTGTAAAAGTGCACGATAGTCCGTTCGTTGCACTTCTGCGAAGCACGTGTGTTTCGAAAATGTGCTGGCTTCTTTCTACCTGAAGCCTCTTGGTCTGGTGGGGGGTCAACTCATAATGGAACGAGAGAAACTATTTGAGGGTAGAAGAAGTCGCTTCGTAAAAATCTTGTCAGTCAGCAAGCAATCACGTCGCAGAAATGTTCTCTGCTCAAGAGTATTACGCGATGTTCTGGTTGCACCCCCCGAACAACGAGGACGCAAGTGCTGCAGCGTGAGAATTTGCGCGGAAATACCCACGGCTCCGAACGCCAAGTAAAAATTCATTTCCACCAATTTTTATAACGTAGGAACAACACGTTCCATGAAAAATAAATTAAGTGATCAGTGTTAGTAGCCGTGCAGTGAAGTGAATATTCGGTACATTAACCCGGACGCACTTGACGTTGCGACCTTTAACTTTGGATGGCGTCGTGTACCTGAGATCAGCTGTGCATTCGGCGCGTCTGTCGATGACCAGGATCGGTTCAGTGACCTAGTGACACAGATTTTCAAGCTGCAGGTGAATTTCCGAAAGGGTGAGTTTTAGGTACATTATTGGCGACTATTATTTTTTAAATTTAACGCAGGTTATGGCTAATTTCCGGTGATAATTCTCCAAATTTTCGTACGTAAATTTTTTTCGCAGTTTTTAAACGGAGTTATTCATTATCAACAACAGTGTTGGACGTTATTGAACTATGGATTTTTATCACAATAACGAACTACGATCACTTTTCGCTCGTTCCCTGTTGCATTACCTTTTCGTTTGTACGTTATTAAAAAAGGAAATTTACGTGTTCCTTATCCTCTCACTCCAAGTAATTATTATTTTCGATTCTTCTAAAAAAAACCTTTGTATTTGTCTTTTGACGTTACGCATGATTTTCATCCATTTATCCTTTATTCATTTTTCACTTTAAATGACAAACAAACCATGACAAAATGTTCGATTTTATTTGTTACGTCTTTTTCATTTGCCATTCTCTGCAATTTCCTTCGATGCATGCCGAGTTGCTTGTTCGTAGTCGCAGCGCGGCGCGCGGCCACGCTACCGCGGGAACTCGGCCTCCAATCTCGGGCTCTGATTGGTCGGTGCTTTTTGTTAATATCTCGTTAACGAAACCTCGGAGAACATTTTCGCAAAGGAAAAAGTTGTTTCCAATCACCCCCTGAATCACCCCCTTCAAGGAACCGCAGCATTTTTGGGACACCCTGTATAGTAGCATCTAGTACCTGCGTAGGGCCAACAGTACATTGTATGCCTATACTGTATGTTCCATGTATATAATAAGTAATGTATATGTATAGCATGAATATAGTGTGTATGTAGTATGTACATTGTATGCGTGCATCATGTATGAAGTATGTATGTAATCCCATGTACGAAATATGCTACAACGTATAATTAAACTGTGCAAATGTTATTTAAATAAAATTATTTTAATTTTTGTAATTTCATACGCTCTTGCAGAAGTATTCCCCATCCTCATTCAAACGGATTGGTACTGCGTTCTTGCACTAATTAAATAAAAAACATTGTACGTTAATTTAAGTTGTTTATTGTTTAAAAATTATTCGTTTATTTATTTATAAAGCCGAGGTTCAGCAACTTCTAAAAATTACTCGAGCTAATTTGTAAACAAATTCCGTATACCATGAAAAATACCCAAAATATGCAAAATTACAAATATATTTTTTAAATCCTCATAATGATGAAATATAGATCGGTCAAAGTCCCACTTGTTTAATCCATTATTACAAAAACATGCATTTACACTAAATTCCGCAGTCTATATTATACCTATTTCTTTATTTATTCATTTATACTTATTTAGCCATTAACACGCAACACCCTTTATTAAGGGGTTAGACGAATTCTTTTTACAGATACTATGAGGTTGGAAATTATTTCGTTAATTTTTATGTCCAGAGCATGTATTCAGGCATATGTTGTATAAATATTACGCGCGCGAGCGATGTATCAAATTATGATGCCCAGGTTTATCTAACATCAGAAAGACCATGATTCTAGTGTTCATTAATCAAATATCTACAAGGTAGCATACGGATTTGAGAAGAAAAAATTTATTGGACGAATGAGAGCAAGGTAAATAATACTGTTACGTTTTCGCGTTGGCATAATATAAGTTTAATGTGTAATAACAGAACGTGAACATTAACAAGGATAATAGTAATTAAATAACAGTAATTAATCAGGTAGAGGTGTTCGGGACTACGTCTGCTCTCAATGGCGTCTGTATCTCAAGTGACAGCTTGACAGGCGATCGATCAGATCGCCTTCTTCTCGCTGTCCCTTGTCTTCGTCGCGAGCACCAGCGGGCCATGGATTCCATCCATAGGGTGCTCGCAACACTGCTCCCCCCTCTCGAGAAGCGGTCGTCCCGACCGCTGTAGCTTCTCCGCTGTCTGCAGCCGTACCCTGGTTCGAAAGAGTGGACTAAATGCTGTGTGGCCTCTTCCGACCGTCGCCTCGGCATTCGCCTTCACGCCCAAGGGAAAACCACCCAAAAACCTTGGGCAAGGCGTGGGTACGTGGTTCCCCGTGTCTCTACCCTCCACTTGCGTCTTCGAACTTGCGCACTTCTTTCTTGGACTTCATCTTCTGTGATGGCGCATCCTCTTCCTGGGTAGAGACGGGTACGGGGTCTTGTCATCTCAGGGTCGGGGTTCGCGTGTCTGTCCTGGATTTTGGGTTTTCTGGATGCAGCTTCAAAATTTCTTCTTGTTCGACGACGACATCCCCTGCGTGGGTCCCCGGGCTGTCCGGTCTTGGGATCTGGCCGTCTCCACGTCCTGCGTCTGGATCGCTGTCCCGCTCGCTAAGTTCGCCTGCTGTTGTTCTCGCTCCGGTTTCCCTTGCAGAAATACAAAGCGCTTTAGGGTTCGGTCGTGTCTGTAAAGAAACCGTTGGGGCCGCCCGAGTCGGAAAGCCAACGAGGAAGGCCGAGCACGCGAGCAGGGAATTGCAGCTAGTCACAAGTATGCAAGCGGCCCAGCCCCCACGGCAGCCACCGGACTCGTCCACCCTGATGATGATTTTCTTCTAATCTCCTCCAGTCCTTGGCTTCGTGATGGCCCCATTCCTCTTCTTGGCCTCTGGTGTTGTTCCAGGGGACAGTCCTGTACGTCCGGTTAGCGCTCCCGTTTCCGCGACATCCCCTCCAGCCGGTCCAAGCAGCGCTTGTCCGTCTGGTGATTGGGGATGCCATTTCCCTCCTGCTGTCCACCCTCTCTCCTTCTTTTTCCTGGGTACCCCGCGAGATCCTCCATTCTGGCCGTGCCAGGGGCTCGCAGGGTCTCCTCCAGGGGGCTAGCGGGGCGCTTTCACATATGTCCGCACCCCGCTGCGGACTGCCACGCTATTGTGGCACATTCGGGGAATTCGGGAGCGCGTATCCCGACCGCGGTGGTAGTCCCCCGACACCTTGTCCCTCGTCGTGGGGTATCGTGTACCTGTAACAAACTCAAGAGCGGGGGCCGGGCTACGAAGGCAACCTCCGTAGCCCAGTCCACCTGATTAGCTTAGACTAATCTTCTTTCTTGAGTCTTCCGAGTCCTCGCGTCCTTCCATCTTGGGATTCTGAGTGTTGGTGCTTGACTCTTCACTCTTCTAGGAACCGTCCTTCGTATTTCGCTAGGCGTCGAACATGGACCACCTTGCACTTCTTCCGGGGTGTACGCTGGATCCTGTAGACGACGTCGTTGATCTTGTTCACCACTGTGTAGGGTCCTTCCCAGTCGTTCTGCAGTTTTGGGCACTTCCCTTTCACTCTTCGTGGTTGGAATAACCACACTCGTTCCCCGGGCTGGAACTCCACCGTGTTGACGCGCTTGTCGTACCACGACTTCATTTTCGAACTGTAGATGTCCAGACGGCGTCGAACGAATTCGTGGATCTTCTTCATTTTTCCTCGGATCCATTCGGAGTATCCTCGTTCAACGTCCTCGTCGTCTTCCACCTCTGGGGGTAGTCCTCTCCATAATTGTAGAGGTAAACGCAGTTCCTGGCCATATAGGATCATCGCTGGCGTTAGTTGTGTAGCTTCATGTCGTGCTGACCTGTATGCGAGGAGGAACATGGGAATCCATTCGTCCCAATCTCGTTGATGTTCTGAAACAAACATTGCAAGATATTGGAGCAATGTTCTGTTCAAACGTTCTACTAGACCGTCGGATTGAGGATGCAGAGGAGTTGTTCGTGTTTTCCTGATTCCTAGCAGTTTCAGCAATTCCTTGAACACGGAGGATTCGAAGTTCCTTCCTTGGTCCGTGTGTATCTCTAACGGTACACCATGACGACACACTACGTTGTGCAAAAGAGCTCTTGCCACTGTGACAGCTCGCTGGTCTGGCATCGCGATTACTTCCGGCCACCGGGTAAAGTAGTCCGCCACGACCAGCATAAACCTGTTGCCGGCCTGAGACCTCGGGAGCGAACCCACAACGTCCAGGGCAAGTCTCTCGAACGGAGCTCCCACGTTGTATACTCTCAGGTTCCCTGCTCCCCTTTGACGTGGTCCCTTCTTTGCCGCACAGGTGTCACACCGCCGGCACCACTCTTGAACGTCCTGTCGACACGTAGACCAGAAGAACTGTTGGCGGATCTTTGCCAAGGTCTTGTTTACTCCGAAGTGTCCAGCTGCTGGCGCATCATGGAACTCCTTCAGGACTCCTGCAACCTTTTCGCGCGGTACCACCAAAAGCCACGAGGTCGTTGTACCATCGTGGGACTCCCATTTCCTGAAAAGCAAACCTTCGTGAACTTCCAGCGAGTCCCAGATTGACCAGTAATATTTCATTTGCGGGGAGAAACGAGCAACATCTTGCCAATCGGGCTTCTCCCCTTCTCCTTTCTTTTTAAGGATGAAGCCGATCGTTTCATCCTTCTCTTGACTTCGTTTCCACTCGTTCTTGTCTTCTTCACAAAATATCCTGTGAATCTTCTTCGTGGTCTGTACTTCTCCTTCTGCTTCTTTCTTCTCCAGTCGATTGCAGTTCTTACAATTTTCTTCGATACACGGTCTTCTGGAGAGTCCATCGGCGTTTCCGTGGGCTTTTCCTTCCCTGTGACGAATTTCGAAGTCGTATTCTTGTAGTCGTTCGATCCAACGGGCTACCTGTCCTTCAGGGTGTTTGAAGGTCAGCAGCCAACGAAGCGCTGCATGATCTGTCCTTATTAGAAATCTTCGTCCGTAGAGGTAATGATGGAAGTGTTCGATGGATTTCACTACTGCTAGTAGTTCCCTCCGGGTGACGCAGTAGTTCCTTTCTGCTTTTCCTAGGGTCTTGGAGAAGTAGGCTACGACCTTTTCCTGTCCTTCGTGTTCCTGTGAGAGGACGCCGCCTATGGCGAAATTAGAGGCGTCCGTGTCCAGGATGAAGTACTTGTTTATCACTGGGTATGCTAGTATCGGGGTTTCGGTTAATTTCTTCTTCAGCTCTTCGAAAACTCTTTGGCATTCGTCGGTCCATTGGTAGTCTTGTTTGGTCTCGGTGAGGCGATGCAGGGGTTTGGCGATCCTGGAGAAATCCTTTACAAATTTTCGGTAGTACGTGCATAATCCTAGGAAACTTCTTAATTCCGTGATGTTCTTTGGCTGTGGCCATTCCGAAATGGCTTTAATTTTCTCCGGATCTGTTTTAACTCCACTCTCTGTTACGATATGGCCCAGATATTTTACTTCTCGGCAGAAGAAAGAGCATTTCTTGGGGCTCATCAATAGTTTAGCTTCACGTAAACGAGAAAACACTGACCGTAGGCGTTCGAGCTCCTGTTCAAAGTCATTCCCGTAGATGATTATATCGTCCAAGTAGACCAAGCAGATTTTCCAGGTCAGACCTTGAAGCACGTTTTCCATCAGTCGCTCGAATGTGGCAGGGGCGTTGCAGAGTCCAAAGGGCATCACTTTGAACTGCCACAGTCCCGTTCCCACAGAAAACGCAGTTTTCTCTCGATCTTCTTCGTCCATAGAGATCTGCCAATATCCGCTCTGCAGATCCACGGTTGAGAACCAGGAAGATCCAGTGAGGGCGTCCAGGGTATCCTCTATACGAGGTAGAGGGTACGAATCCTTTTTCGTAACCTCATTCAGACGACGGAAATCCACGCAGAACCGTATACTTCCATCCTTCTTCTTCACGAGGACGATCGGGGAAGACCACGGGCTCTGCGATTCCTCGATCACGCCCTGAGCTAACATCTTCCTGAGTAACTCTTCTACTTCTGCTCGACGGTGTAGAGGCAACCTCCGTGGTGCCTGCTTTATGGGCTGGCAGTCTCCGGTGTCAACTGTGTTTCACCCGGTCGCAGTTCCCAATCTGACTCGAATCCGTGGCGAAAACGTCCTGAAATTCGTACAATAATTCAGCAAATAGTTTCTTTTGTCCTTCTGACAAACCTGATGAGCAACGTGTGTACAGCTCTTCTAAATGCTGTGGGACGACCGTTTCCCCTTCTTCTTCTGATTTCTTCTTCTCGGCAATTAGCTCACCAAAGCGTATCTCCGTTTTGCCGGGAAGGCACAGCACATTCCGGGAAAGGTCGATGTTGCAACGGTGTTTCCTCAGAAACGTCGCTCCCAAGATGCATTTTTCCACCATTTCCACGACGTAGAAGTCTTCTACACTCGACAGCTCTCCAACGCTGACTTCCATGCTCGTTTTACCGAACACTTTCATTTTCTCTCCCGTAGTGGAGCGAATGTCGGTTTCTGTCTTTTGGAAGTCTTTCCTCGGGCACAATTCTTTTTCCAGAAGGTTGATCGGAGAACCTGTATCTAGGATAAGTTTACACGATTTTCCGTTAATTTTTCCACATACGTAAATCTCGTCGGCCGGATTCCCCTGACGCTCAGTCGCCTCCTGCATCGCCACACTCTTGACGACCGGGGGACTGTTCTTTACGGTCCGGCGTCTCCCCCTTACGCCGTCCTCTTCCCGTTTCCCTCGGGTTTCTTCGTAGGAGCGGCTCTTGGCTGGTCGTTCTTGGCCTTGAAACAATCCTTTTGTAGATGGCCCAACTTTCCGCAGAGCCAGCACTTCGGTGTTCTTTCGGTGTATTTTGGGTCCTTCGTTCGTTCCTCGGGTTTTGCAAATCTCCGTTGCTTCGCCGGGCACCTTTCAAAATTGTTGGAGGATTTAGCTTTCCGTTTTTCCGCGTATCGTTCTCGCGATTCGGCCGTGGGGTGGCGAGACATCGTCTCGACGGCCTCGATCTCGAGAGCTCTGGTCACGGCGGCTCTTAAAGACGTAAACCCGCCGAGTCGCAGTTCCCGCTGCATAACCGAGCTCGACAATGCCGTTACGAATTGGGACGCGGCTAACTTGTCGCGGGTTTCCACCGGGCATTCGGCGAAAGCGGACTGTGCTAATCGCTCTATTTTTGTGGCGAGCGAGGAGATGCTCTCATCTCTTCGCTGTCTATGGCTCTGGAAGAGTACATAGTTCAAATTCGACAGGTTTTTTGCCCCGTAGCGGAATTCCAGCGCGGAAACCAATTCTGCGAAGTTCTCGCATTGAGCTGCGGAGAGCGTCGTAAGGACGCTCCTTGCCGTGCCCCCGAGGGCAGCAATCAAGGCTGTAGCCTTTTTTTGGTCATTCCAACCATTCGCGCGCGCGATCGTGTCGAATTGTACCCTGTACTCTTCCCACGAATTATTCCCATCAAAAATTGTCGGTTTCACCGCGTACCCCAAGCTGAGTACGTGTGGTTCCGACACGGGGGTAGCGACGGGCGCACCGACGGGAATGGGGATATGCGTCGGCGGAACACTATTTACAAGTGCATTCTCCCCACTCCGAAGGCTCGCGCTGCCACTAACCGAACTATGGTTGTTATGAAACGAAGCGGTTACGACCTGAATTCGTTCCTCCATGTTCGATAGGCGCGCCTCTAAGGCCGCCTGTGTTCGCTGGATCTCTGTGTCCCTCTCTTCCCTGCGACGGTCTTCCCTCTGCCAGCGGGCTTCGTCCTCCCTCCTCTGTTCCCTCATCTGGCCCACGATGCTTAACTGCAGGGAGGTGAAGAGTTCCTGGATAGAGGCATCCCCCGTCGCTGTAGGAGAAGGGTTCGTGGAGGCCGCGGATGCGCGAGTGGGCATCCCACTTCTGACACCAATGTTACGTTTTCGCGTTGGCATAATATAAGTTTAATGTGTAATAACAGAACGTGAACATTAACAAGGATAATAGTAATTAAATAACAGTAATTAATCAGGTAGAGGTGTTCGGGACTACGTCTGCTCGCAATGGCGTCTGTATCTCAAGTGACAGCTTGACAGGCGATCGATCAGATCGCCTTCTTCTCGCTGTCCCTTGTCTTCGTCGCGAGCACCAGCGGGCCATGGATTCCATCCATAGGGTGCTCGCAACAATACTATGCATTTTTTACCTAACAAGGCAAACTTAAAACATTTATTACATACGAATGGGTTATCGCATAAAAAATGATATCATACAGTTTAGATAATACCATTAAGAATATGTGTACCAAGTTTGAAATAAATTGGACAAATAGTTTTCGATCTGCTCGAATTTCTTTCGGACCGCTCGTTTCTTTCCAAGCCGCCCGGTTTCTTTCGGGCCGCTTGGAAAAAATTCAATCCGCTTGGTTCTATTCAATCCGCCCGGTTTCTTTCGGGCCGCTTGGAAAAATTCAAGTACTCGGTTCCATCCAATCCGCCCGGTTCTTTCGGGCCGCTTGAAAAAAATTCAAGTACTTGGTTCTATCCGAGCCGCTCGGTTCTTTCGGGTACCTGGCTCGGCTTGGAAACTGAGTCCCGGATTCGTTCGGATTTCAAGCTACCCGAATATTCAAGTACTCGTACAGCTCTATGCGGCAGTGATGCCAGATTCGGGACGGGAGCGCTCGAGAATTTCCCCTACCTCGCATGCACACTACGCCGGAGCTGCGTGTCCGTGAGCTCGGCGCTTCGGACAACGTCGGGAAGACGAGAGAGAAAACGAATGTGTGTCTTTCTCTTTCACTCTTGAAACGCTGTGATTTAAGGTGGGGTGCAAGCGACACGCGGCCGTGCGCGATCTTCCTGAGTGCCTCGAGATACACTTTTCACTTTCTGACATATGTATAATAATCTTATAATGAAAAAAATTTGGAAAAAGTTTTGTTACGGAAATCACGTTTTAAGACCTTCTGATCACGTTTTGACTATTTAGAAAGGAGCTTTTTTTAAATATCTCATACATTTGTTAACACGATTACTTTTAAACGGCAAAATAGATTTCAATGAAACTTTACGTTTAAATTTTATATTCTTGTCTTAAGATCCGATTAGATCACACAAAACGATAATTACCCGTTATGGTTCTTCGATTTTTCAGATATACGAACTAAATTCTACATAAAAAAAAGGTTAAATAAAGTTCTTCTGTAACAGTTCATGTGTTTCATGTTCATATTCTTATATTGTGATTAATTACCGTTTATATAAATGTCATGTGCTAATGCTCAACGTCCAACGCATTATTGTGTTAATATTTCTAAAACATAAAAAGTTACCGTACTCTTGCTTAAAATTAATAAACATCTTTATTTCAAATCACGCTTCAAATTGTTGTGTGCATCCTTTGGTTATAAAGATTCCAAACCAAAACAGGCTGCCGCAACAGCTGATTTCAGTTCGCGAACACCAGAGCACTTCCAGTGTTTACAAACATACTATTGCATGAGCCATGCAACTCACAGAAATACTACGCGTGGTTTCTTTTACATAAATGCAACGGTAAATCCTATTACTAAAATCAAAACAAACATAAGGTGCTCTAACGGGTGTTCCCCGGATGTGTATTTACCTTTAAACCTTCCCTGGTCGATTAGAGTGTTGGATTAAAGATTCGCGCCTGATCTTCTCCTAGCTTCAGAGTGACGGATTTAACATTCGTGCCCGATCTCCCTCAAAATCCTCAGAGTGACGGATTTAACATTCGCGCCTGATCTCCTCCAAACGCTCAGAGTGCTGGATTCACGATTCGCGCCTGAGTTCCCTCAAAATCCTCAGAGTGACGGATTTAATATTCGCGCCTGTCTTATCTTTCCTTCCATAGTCATCGTTCCTAAAGACCTCACCCGGGACGTGACAACACTTGACAGGTTATAATTGTTTGACACTAAGGTCCAATTCAGATTTATTGGCCGGTGAGTTTCGTGAGGGGTATTCTCCCACCACACCGCTTGCCTGTCTCGGTGCTCCTTTTCCCTACGTTCTCGCTATCTCTCGGGCTACGCTTACTCGTCACGCGGTGTCCGTGAGGTACGCACACACACAGCGAAGCGTCCCCACCGCTTTCAGTACGTAGACGGGACACGATTCTGAGCCGTCTTTTCTTGCTTCATTCTTGCTGAAGGCGAGAGCGATGTGGCACGAGAGCGAGTCAGAGTTTCTCGCGAATAAATAATGTACAGACATTGTAATCAGAGTAGGGCAAAAGTTTATCTAAATAAAAATCACAAATAACGAACAAGAGATAAATAATTTTTATTCGTTAGGATATACTACGGTATGATCCAATCAACGGAATGCACTGAAATTGTGAGGGGTTGGGCGGGAGGGGCAGAGAACCTCTAATATAAAATTTCAGCTGCGGATATTTGTTAATTTCTGAGATATTAATAAAAAACTTTCCGCATAATACATTGAAATCTACCTACAGTGACTTTTGAAAATATTCGGACACTTTTTAAAATCGCATAACTTTTTTAAAATTAATCCAAACGGCTTGAGTTTTTTTGAGAAGCCAGAAGGATTAGTTTGCTACGTGACATGTTTTGTCGTTTTAGAAAAATCGCAATTGATCGGAATAACGAAGAAAATAGTGAAGGTCGTTTTTTAAAATTTTTTTTTGTGATCCTGCAATGAAAATCCAAAAAACCCGTTTGTAGATTTAGGTAAGTTGTGTACATGCTGAAAATTTCATCAAAATCGGGTAACGCTGCTCTGAGCTACAAACGTTTAAAGATCGCAGAATAAGGTCGAAAATCGCTGATTTCGGGAATTTCTGGAAGAATCCGCTTTTTCGGTGCTCTCTTTGGAATCCTTTAGCGCAATTTTGCTTTCATCCCCATTCCGATTTTCGTCTTGGCTTTCATACCTGCCGAAACAGCCGTAGCAGCACTTCTTTCACCCAGAGTCGAGTCTGGCGCAACGATGCGTTTTCGCGCTTTGTCAGCGAGAACGTTATCTGTCGCGTGCCTTTCGCTGAGCTCGTTGCTACGCGAATACGCAATATCGTGTTCGCGACACGCTGCGTCCAACGGATTGATGCCTCGATCCCCCTCTAGCCAATCGTTTTGCCAGATGAGTTCCCGGGCCGCAAAACTGGTATCCCGGAATATGTAATTCGATAGGTGGCGCGTTTATCGCCCGATTTAACAAACCACGGCCTTTCTTTACTCTCGTCGGCGACATTCGCCGCAGTTTTTAATCAATGGTGCTGGACCGTCGATATGCATTCGCTGCCAAGGGCGATTATAATGTTCCAGACACCGACGATACTGCTGAACCTCAGAATCGGCTTTTATATGCTCGGGGAGTCTGTCCCACAACTGATCAATGTGTCTGCCAAACTCTCGGAGTAGAATAATCTTTGGTATATATTTCAACTGCTCAGAGGTTAGGTCTCGAATATCACAATTATCCGACAGGATCAGAAGCATTTTGAATACTGAACCGTTTTGCTTCGGTGCGGACCTATAAATAGGGCGCTTCGACGTATCAAAATCATTTTTCACAGTTCACGGAGAGGATGCGATTCGTGCGACAACCTGTGACGATACGCGTGACAAATTTTGATGATAAATCGCGAGTGATGTCTTCGAAAACAAGACGCAGACATGGTAGCATGCTGCCAAACACTATCCGCTGCGTCATTTGTGGCCCATCAAATCATGGAAAGACCAACGTGCTGATCAGCTTGTTGCAAAGTCCTCACGGCGTCTGCTTCGAGAACGTGTACGTGTACTCCAAGTCCTTGCAACAGCCGAATTATCAGTACTTGGAGAAGTTATTGACTCCGATAGATGAAATTGGCTACTTTACGTTTTCGAATAACAGTGACGTCATCCCACCAAGCGAATCGCTTCCGAATTCTATTTTTATCTTTGATGACGTGGCATGCGACAAGCAAGATACGATAAGGGAATACTTTGCAATGGGGCGCCACTCGAACGTTGACTGCTTCTATCTCTGTCAGACATATGCAAAAATTCCCAAACATCTTATACGCGACAATGCGAATCTGCTGATTCTGTTTAAGCAGGATGGTACCAACTTGAAACATGTGTACAACGATCAAGTAAACACTGACATGCCTTACGAGGATTTCTGCGCTTTGTGCCGTAATTGTTGGCAACGGGAGTATGGTTTCGTGGTAATAGACAAGGATAGCGCTATGTCCAATGGACGTTATAGAAAGGGATTTAACGAGTTTGCCGTACCGTGAGATGGTCAATCGTCATCAACACGTCGGTGGGAAAGCAACGTCTGCGACACAACGATGATTGATATCGATAATCTGGAGATTAAGGATCGTGAGAGAATAGCGAAGGAAATTGCAAAAACCAGCGAAGCCATTCGCCGGAAACATCAGGCTTTGAAGACTGGCAAGATAGAGGAAGATATCGCGTTGGAGAGATACTTTAAACCTATCGTCGAACCCTTGAAACATATTGTGGAAAATACCACAACAGCAGAAGCTGACACATCACCGCTGATGAGTACAGACGTTGAAGGGAATGAAACATTAACGCCTAAAAAAATCCATCCGAAAGGGAACACATCGCGCAAGGCAAAGAGGAAACAACACGTGTCGGCGGAATATTCACCCATAACCTCGACACCAGTTCAATCGAAGCGGAAACGACAAAATGCTACATCAAACGATTATCCGGCTCCTCCCACACCAATAAATACATTTCCCAATGTGCAATCGCTCTCAGCCGTTGATGACGACGTTTTTGAAACTAGTCCCGATGAGTCGTTTGTAACATCTATTAGACAACAACTTCAAACATCCGAGGCGCAAAAAACGATCCGCAGTCATTTCGGCCCGCTGGGTCAAAAATACATGAGCGCAATCCTAAGTAGTGATAAGGATACAGCAATGGACTATGTGTACGGTGTATACTTTGACAATAGTAGAACGATGCTTGGGGATAAGGCTTTCGATATAGACAAGGATGATAATATAATCATAGATGGTGTAAATACAGAGGAACACCCGGCCTTTACGAATTGATTTTTATGAGAATTCCCGACGATACTGTATACACCGATGCCGATAAACAAAAATACAAAAGTATACTGCTGGAAACGAATGCCCACAGAATGCTAAAAATCCCATATTGGGCAACAAAGGATACAAGTACAAACATGTAATTGCACCGCTAATTCCCCGTGCATCAGCTAGTAGAACAGGGAAAGGTCTAACGGTACCACGAGTCATGGTGGTAAACGATAACAAGATCGATTACGTACACTGGGACGATCCCAACGAGCTGGTGGATCGATTCCGTTTGCTCGGAGCGTCGCGTCAGGCGGGTAACAACTCTCACGATCCCGAAATTCTATCGATTATCGAGGAACTCCGCGAGGTAGGCCTCATTATATAAAAACGCGCACCGATGATGTGCACAGTATGCATCGAGATGCCAATCAACAAATTTGGGGTATCGCTCGAGAAGAGTGGAGCAGCTAGAATGGACTATTACAAATGGAGCGGTTTGCTTCGGAATTACATGCGAGATATCGCTCTTTGCGTGACCGGTGCAGACTTTGATGCGAAATCACGCAAGATACGACGCATAGCTCAGCCGTTGGCCGACACCGATGCCGTCAATAAACTATACGTGGAAAAGAGCATTAAACTTTTGAGAGAGCAGCAGGAAGAATTAAAGAGGAAGCTGGTCGTGTTTCAAAGAGATATGCTGACGTTGCAAAACAGTGTTCAAAAGATATCGCAAGTATCGAATTCTATCCCGCAGCCGGACAACGAAATTCGTAAAGTTAAAGAGGCTATAACCGCTTTTGCTGCGGAGCAGCAACTTGTCCAGAATTTTCTCGGACCGACGGGAATCACATAATGCACATACCCGATAATTATCGCATCATTCGTGTCCAAGACACCTCTGCGATCAAACATGCAGCCATTATCGAAATCCAAGAGTAAAGACAACCATGGCCACAAGAAGCTACAACTCGTTGAGGAATTGCATGCTCCAGCTCGAAGACATTTTCCGCGGAGGCGCGACATCGTGCATGGATACGATGATCTGTGGCAAGCTGACATTGTAGAAATGCGTCCATACTCGCGATTCAACCAGGGTCACCACTACATACTCACCGTCATCGATGTGTTGAGCAAGTATGCGTGGGCATTACCGCTCAAGACTAAAAGTGGTGCTGAGGTGACTAAAGCGCTTGCAAAGATATGTAGGAATCGATATCCGAAAAATTTGCAAACCGATCAAGGAAAAGAATTTTACAACACCGATGTGCAGAAACTCTTGACAAAGCACGACATTAATCATTATTCGACGTATTCGGTGATGAAGGCCTGAGTCGTAGAACGTTTCAATCGAACTTTGAAGAACAATATGTGGAAACTGTTTACGCTGAATGGAACCTATAGATGGACCGATGCGCTACCAAGTCTACTTGCAGAGTATAACGCACGAAAACATAGAACCATCGGAATGCGTCCTTGCGATGTTACCCCTGCGATCGCCGACACGCTGCTAGCCACCGTATACAGCAACATAAAGATCGCTGCACCAGCGAGATTCAAATTGGGCGAGTTTGTGCGCGTGAGCAAATTCAAAACCATCTTCGATAAAGGCTATACGCCGAATTGGACAACGGAGGTGTTCAAGATAGCCAAAGTACAGGCAACTAATCCCGCGACGTATCTGCTGGTCGATTTCTGCGGAAAACCCGTTGCCGGAGGATTCTATGAACACGAGCTGCAACGCGTCACCGATCCTGATGTCTATCTAGTGCAGGTATGCACAGGACCCCCAATTCCGGGCGCGAGCTCAGATCCGAGCTCGAGCTGAGCTCGAGCTCGAGCTCCGAGCTCGTTCAGGTAGAAGCGAGTCCAGCAACGGAGTGGAGAGCGGCTGGAGTAGTGGGAGCGGAGCCTCACAGGCTGCCGCAGGGATTTCCAGAGTTTGACGCTCCGAAAATAAGGCACATTTTGGGGAATTTTTAAAAGAAAAGTATTGAGTATTATAATTCCAATCTCTGTACTTTTATTAATTGAATTTTAAAAAATGAGTTCAAATTTTCGTATGCAATAATAATACTTTGGTTCACATTTATAATGGTAGGGTATCCGAATACTTTTGTCGCCCACTCTATATGTATATATGTTATTAAATATCTTCAAATGAAAGTACTCAAATTTACGTATGCGAATTTGTTAAAAGTAACTTTCTGAATATAATATAAAATTCTGCACGTTTTCGTTTGGTCTTGTATGTATATCTATCGTCGGTATGCTTGTAGTTGTAACGGGCATACTGCCTTTGCAGTCATAGTGTACCCCACCACAAGACCTTATACCGAGGAGTGGGGGGTGAGCATTCCACGGTCGAGCTCGAGGGCGCACCGACTGCCCTAGGGCAAACTTAGTGTGCACCCCTGATCTAGTGGAAAAAGTGTTGGGTAGGAAGGGGGGGGGGTAAAGTATACGTCAAGTGGCTGGGGTTTGATAAATCACACAATTCATGTATAAATAAAAATAATGTATTGTAAAATAATAATATATGATTCAATAAATACAATGATAAATATATATGTGTGAACAATTTTATTTTACATAATAATTTCTTTTTACAATGGAATTTTATAGCGGAATTTTGTAATGTCCCTAGGGTAGAGTGTCGGTCGAATCGGGTAAAATATGCCGCTTGTCGTCGTATGGACTTACAACGATTTTAGATTCCGAAATGGTGTACACTTTGTGCAAATTAGACCGTATGCATGATTGTCGGCGAACCATTTCGATCTCCCTTTGCAAGCATTGCGCGTAGTCGTCGAAAGTTATGGGCCTGGCTATGACGTTGGTCTTGAGGCCTTTCGCCTTTTTCGTATCTTTTTTGCCGTCTACGAGAAGTGCATACATTTTCGCTCTAAGACCTACGAATTCGGGCATTATAGCATCGTTATGTTCGTCCTTCATCAGCCCCGGAACCTTCTTATTTAAGCGTGGCATACTATATAGATTGTCGATAGGATGATTATCCTATACAAGCGTTGGCTTGTGTCGAATCTACCGATATTGTGTTCATGGTCTCGTAGATATCTTCGCATCGAATATGATAAATGAGACTGTCAGTGTCTGTGTATAGAATTTTACCATTTTTTCCGTGCAGGGGAAACATGTACTCGTGATGAAAGTCGTACAAACAAATTTTTGATATGTCCAGAATGCACATACCCACATATATCGGTTTGTTGAATTTCACCTCGAGTTTTCGCAATTCAACAGCTATTAAATTTTCCGAAAAGACACTTCTGCTGTGGAAATTCGGTATCGTAATCATTGCCTCCGCGCCATATCACCCTTCCCAATGTGTCAAAAGTTTTACATCCACGTGATTTCGTAGATTTTCCATAGTTTTACCGAATACCGCGTTGTTCATCAGTTTGTACAAATTTTTTTCAAAATCGTTTGTCGCGCTTGTTCTAAACCGTGTATTGAGTTCGATGTAATCGCGGAGCCAGAGGGATTGAGTGAATTGAAGCACGCGGTGTATCTTTGTAATACGAAGATCGTGACGCGTGCACTGCGGCACACAGTGGTTTGAAAACCTGATATCAAGGAAAAAATATGATAGCATCAATGTAAAACCTTCAATTTATACCAAACTTGGTATCCCGGGGTTTTTGAGGTCGCGGTTTACAAATTTGAAGTCAAAATTACTAAAAACAAAATGGCTAATCCAAAGTGACACAATAATCTGCGTTAACGGTGTTTTGAGAGGTATAGGTACGGAAAGGTAAGGAACTTAAAGTTGGGGAAGATTCATAATAAAAATAAAACTGATAGTTTTGTGATTTGCAAAAAATATATTTTAAATAAAATACAAAAAAGGAATCAATCATTATTTCCGACGAGTAAGGCCTTCACATCATCGTTTAATTCCAAAACCTTTTTCTTTGGCTCTGTTCTCAAGTTGTTTATGTATGGATCAGAAGAAGCAAGAAGCATGTGCATTATATCTTCATTTGAGAATATACGTGAAGACTTTCTCGAATGTTTTAATCGGTATTCCCGGTAATCCTTATTTTTTGCTTCTTGTGCTTCCTCAGTTAACATACCTATAGGTAACATAGCAGCTGTTATTATCTTACTGCCATGCAAAAGGACCTTATGCACTGTATTCGGCATGTAGTACCAGCTATACAGCTGCACGTACAGCTCGGCAGTCTCCTTGCAGTAGGTGTCACACTTTTCTGCATCAATTGCATAACTACAGTTTATCGTTTGTAATATAATTGAAAAGCGGTGGATTAAATTCTCGTCCACTCCTGTTATTTCCGCTGTTAATTTGGGGTTATTAAAGAATCTTCTCGAGGTGTTGCCGTCATTACTAGTACCCGTGCCTTGTTTTACGCAGTCCACTTTGAGCCCCATTCTTTTCCTAAAATCTTCCTGTATTATTTTTTTATTTCATTTTTTTGTACTTTTGTCTGTTCGTTTGTCCTCCATCTTTTAAATGACTTGTTGTAGGCAATATGAAGAATGCATTCCATAAATTTGATTCGTGCATGCAGCGGCGATAAACCCATGTTAAGGGCATCTGTAGCTTCAGTTTTTTTTCGTATCATATCCAATCTATTCATCTCAGATGGTTTCGCTTTACATATGAAACACATTGCCATCGATGATGTATCTGTGACTGCTTGTGCGATTTTACCATCGATCATGGTAAAAAGGAGTTTATGGTTTACTTTATATATCTTGTCATTTATTTTAACTGCGCTATCAGTAAGATTTTTAATTTCCGTCTCCATTCTTGCGACTTCACTTTTAGTGTTCTCTGGTGTTTCTGAAGCAAATTGAAATTTAACAGGTCTACAAAATCTAGTAGAGGAAGGTCTTGTATTCTTCCAGAGCACCAGAGAATCATTTTCTTTCTCATGTAACTGAAGAGGAACGAGAGATGTGAGAAACATATTTGCATCTGTTACGTTTTCTTTATCAAAACCCTGGTTATATTCACTGTGTCCAGATGAACCATCACACCCCCATTTAGAAACAAGAGTCATTGTGTCGCTTCCTATATTTTCAAGTTCTTCGGTTTTATTTTTTAAAATCCTTGATATGGTATGATTCAGTAATGTCTGTAAATTGATACTCGCACAGCTTTCCGTCACATCAACATCCGAAGGATAACATTCTCTTTTGGTATTTAATAATTTATAGTACGAGGGGAAAATTTTCCAACCTATCTCCTGACTCGCTTTTCTAAGAACTTCGTATTGATATTTTGACAATGAAGCATCAAGCACTAATGCCAATGCATTCTCTGGAGTGAATGCTTTAGGTGCTAACGGCTTTTCAATTTTATGCCCGGCCATAACAATTAGTTCTTCAGAATAGTTCTCACACAAATGCTTAATTTTGTTTCGTTTAGCTCGATCGCAGCAATCAGCAAAACTCTTTTCTGGACGTCCACCCCGAAAACGTTGAGAAGGTCCAGATTTATTATCCCCAACAGCGTCTGTGGGATCCAAAGTAATTGAAAAAATTCCTTTCAGCCATTCCTTGTTTTTCGTGAAAAAGGTATATTTGTTTCGCGATGCAATTTTCCATCTTCTTGAAAGGTTTGGTAAAAAATTCTTGATTAATTCATGATAGATTTTTCCATCACTGTTTCCAGAATGCCTGGATATTTAATTTTAATATTTTCGATGCATTTATTCACATTATGATTGCTCAACAGTATAATCTCAACCAATTCTTCGTAACCAGCGTTAAAAGTTCCCATGTTGTAAGACGAAAAAAGTAAGAATATCTCTTGCACTCAGTCCAGATGATAATGCTTCAAGCCTATACCACTCTGGCTTAAACACTCGGCACAAATAGAGGTACTATCACTACTAAATAAAGACAATTGTCTTTCAATGGCAAGAAAATCTATATTTTGGAACGTCACTGTCGCCATTAATATTAGGAACAAATGCCGATCGCAGTAATCGATTTTATGTCATTGTACGTCAATATTAATCATTAAAATAAAATATCTCCTAAACTAATTGTTTTTCGACATAAGTATGTTAATACTTTGTCATAAAAAATGATGAACTGAATCTAATGATGTATTTAAAAATATGTGATTCCGCTTAAAAAACATCGGTGACCTTCATATGTCCTCTATGCGTCCACATATAAAAAACTAATTACATTAAATTATGGCCTCCTAGGAACCATTCAACTTTTATCTAAAACATTTTTCGATATTATGAAAAACGAAAGCAAGATACTCTAAATACTGATAAAAGTTATAGAAAAAATGCTCCCGACACCAAAGCCGCAGGTTTACGCAGCTGAAACCTGTTTGGTTATGTACTCAAAGGTATAATGCACCACTAGTATTAAGTCTTACCTTGACGCTAGCTGTCGCAAAAAAGTTATGTCTAATTAAACTTCGATTCTACTATTAAAAATACCTCTTTGTTCAATTTGTGTCCTACTGAAATCAACGATGGTGTCATTGACTTAATTCATGTAATTTATTTGTTCAGTATGCACATAAGCAAATTACAAAATTGCAATTTTTTTTAATTTGCAGATACTTTAATTTCACTTGTAAGATAGCACGTTTATAACTCAAAATTGCAGGTATTCTGTTCCCCAACTTTCATATTATTAGTTACTTACAAATTAATGGTATTTACAGAAAATTCTTGTAGGTTCTGGTGCTTCAACTATCCTACTATGGAATTGTATTGAAAAAATTCTGTATATTTAACATTCAAAAAATGAGTTTTTTCCTCTGTTCCAACCACTGTGTGCCGTGTCTGCTGATACGCGCATAGTGCGAACCTTTCTATATTCAAACGCCATTATAAAAAAAAACTGCTTCGAAATATGAAAAAATTATATATACAGTAATTGTAGAAAATTGAATGCTCTTTTAACTTTATTTGAACAAAATTTCGATAAGGCTTACCATCTTTGAGAAATTCTTTAAATCCAAACTAAGGATGAATTCTAAACTTTAAGCCCTGGTCGGCATCTTTTTCTGTTTTCTCATTATAATCAAATTTTGGGGGGAATATTTTTTTTATCAAATTTCACCGTTCTAGGGGGTGAGAACAAAGAAATACAAAAAAAATCAACACGTATAAATAAGAGTGGCCCTAATGTTGACTTGCTATAATCGAAAATTGTTATTTTCTTAAACCAATGATACACTCGTCACATTAATTAAAGGATCACCTCTGGGAGCCCGAAAAATAGGGGCAAGTTCAAATGACCATAACTCCGGTAAAAATAGTCGTATCGATATTTTGAAAATATGGTTTGAAAGCGTGGAATCTCTACTTTCAGCTGTTTTTTGTAAATTTCAGATGCATTGCTTTTCGGCAAAGTTATAGCAATATAAAGAGCACTTGGTCAATTTTAAAAAATTTTCTTCAACTTTGCGATGTTCCACGGGGTGTATAGATTTTTTTATACAAATCCCATTAACATCAGTCGAAAGCGGCTACTTTCCTGTGTAAAAAGAGAGTAATAAATTTGTTGTGCGATTTTTTTTGGCCGAGTTATTCAACTTTGAAGTAAAAACCGTTTTTTTACTTTAGTTGCTTCTAGCAAGCGAACGACTCATCGTAGAACGTTCACGAAAAAAGCAATAGAAAGATCAATCTTTTCTCTTTAAGAAACATTTTCGACTTTTTCGATTCGTTTAAAATTTCGGTCTCTGATGTCCTTTCCAAAATATGCTTAAAAATTGCACATTTTCCATTTTCTCTTCAACTCCCTGTATCTCCATGAGGGACAACCAGAACATCACTGTCTTAAGCTCATATTAAAGTGGAAAGTCTGCCGATTCTTTTGAGCAGTACTGGAACCCGCTGCGATAATTTCTTACCTGTGGCCTTCATGTTTGAAGTTACCGTTTCGGAAAAACTTACGCGGTAGCTTCAGCGGCCGCGTGCCTGCCGTACCGCCGGCATCGGCCCCACCAATGGCATATCGCGTGGAGGTATGTGTCATATGTTTATGCACACACAGGAAGCTTCGGTAGCGTCGGCGTAACTCGGCTCGCTTTCGGCTGCTATCGTCACTTATGTTGACGGTTGAGGATACGAACAAGAGCGTTCGCTTCCGCGGTCACGACCGACAGTGCGACACATTTTGTACCCTTATTTTTCCGAACCGGTAACTTCAAACTTAAAGGCCACAGGTAAGAAATTATCACAGCGGGTTCCGGTGCTGCTCAAAAGAATCGGCAGACTTTCCGCTTTAATATGAGCTTAAGACAGTGATGTTCCGCTTGTCCCTCATGGAGATACAGGGAGTTGAAGAGAAAATGGAAAATGTGCAATTTTTAAGCATATTTTGGAAAGGACATCAGAGACCGAAATTTTAAACAAATCGAAGAAGTCGAAGATGTTTCTTAAAGAGAAAAGATTGATCTTTCTATTGCTTTTTTCGTGAACGTTCTACGATGAGCCGTTCGCTTGCTAGAAGCAACTAAAGTAAAAAAAACGGTTTTTACTTCAAAGTTGAATAACTCGGCCAAAAAAAATCGCACAACAAATTTATTACTCTCTTTTTACACAGGAAAGTAGCCGCTTTCGATTGATGTTAATGGGATTTGTATAAAAAAATCTATACACCCCGTGGAACATCGCAAAGTTGAAGAAAATTTTTTAAAATTGACCAAGTGCTCTTTATATTGCTATAACTTTGCCGAAAAGCAATGCATCTGAAATTTACAAAAAACAGCTGAAAGTAGAGATTCCACGCTTTCAAACTATATTTTCAAAATATCGATACGACTATTTTTACCGGAGTTATGGTCATTTGAACTTGCCCCTATTTTTCGGGCTCCCAGAGGTGATCCTTTAATTAATGTGAGGAGTGTAGTAATAATTAACCCTCGTACAACGAATGCAGGGTCGTTTTGATCCAACACTGACAAAGTCTATCACGATGTTATATTTGTGTTGGCAATGGCAAAATATAGTATATGATGCCTAAATTGCAGTAACATTATTTGTAAAAATCATACAGGAGATACACCTATTTTATGTACCAAATGTACATTAATAATTTTTTTGATGTATTTCTTTGTTAATAAGTTTTAGTTAATTTGAGAAATTTTAATTATTTAATTATTTTTATATTCAATTTTTTCGTGAAAGCGGTGTACCATAGAAATGTTGCTATTGGTCAAACTGACCCTGCATTCGTCTCACGCGACCATATCCACCATTCGTCTTTCGTAGGTTAATACTTATATAGTAGGTGTAACTTCGAATGGGTCCTACTGGACCTTGAATCCGCGGAAAGAGTGTTGAAAATCAAATATTTGAAACAAAGTTGGCCCTCATTGTAAGGTAATGATCTAAAATTGGGAATTAGACAGATTGTAAAAATAATTCTGACTTATATAATTGTCACGTCCTGGGTGCCTGAGGTTAGGACAGTGACAATATGGTCTAATTTGGGAAGGTTAGGTGCGAATTGGTTTCGCAGCACTGAGGGAGAGTAGGAACTCGTGTGTAAATGCCAGATTACAGCACTGTGGAAAGGTAGGAACTCAGGTGCAAATGCCAGATTGCAGCACTGAGGGAAGGTAGAAATGTAGGCGCAAATGCTAGTTTGCAGCTCTGAGGGGTAGGGACTCAGGCGCAAACGCCAGTTTTCAACCAGGAAAGGTTAAACAGTATCGCTCACTAGAGTGACACCTGTTAGAACACTTGTGGTTTATATTTATGACTCGGTAATTGACTTTACTGCTGCAGTGCGATAAAAAGGCACACGTAGTATTTCTTTATAATAGGTGTAGTTATAGGCATGCGGTACCCTAAGCGAAAGTAAACTTGTAAACACTATAAAAGTGCCATTTCCAATACGCGGCTCGCCGCAGGATTCTTCGTTGCGGCCGCAGATGGTATTTTCTATACCTAACCGGCGCCGCCATGGCCCCACAACGCGCCGCGCTGGCCCTTTTCGAGCACTTGAATATGTCTATTGTTGTATGAGGTCTCGAGGACCGTCTTCGACACCGAATTTTATGGCTTTCGACCCTCGAAGGGGTTTGAATACCATCAACAAGAAGTGAGAAATGTCTAAGATTTTCGTATTTCCATCAGATCTTTGCGAAAACGATGCCAATCGATTCCGTATGTTTCGCCGATGAAACTAACACCGAGAACGACATAATTCGGAGCATAATGAAGGAAATTAGATAAAAACTTAATTTATATAATTTCTCGTTAGCTTCATTAAAAATAGTCCGATTTACATGAAATTTGGTAGGATTTTCATCGGAGAAATATAAGGAATCCATCGGCATCCCTTCCATATCCCGTAGACATTTCGAACCGTAGGCGTAGGGACATTGGAAAGGTCTGTGGGACACTCTTCGTTTATTACCACCTTGTCTTGCTTCTTTAAACTACTTGACACCCCCAATTGTAAGGACGACAACAAGTCATGGTGGTGTGAGGGACAGGGATGCACCACTACAGTTGTTTACCCCATGTGGGTGAGCCATTCCTTTGATGGTCTGGGACTTCACCAACATCGGCTGTGAAGAGCCCGAACATCGCGGCGAGCCTGACTTTCCTTTGGTCGAGGGTCCCGAGGTCCCTTCCTCGGTGTTATATGGCAGGCAAACCTTTCGTCTGCACTACTCCAAACACTCTCTGTCCTTCAATCTTTAGCTGTCGCGAACCACGAGACTCTGTCGAAACTGGCGAAGAAGATCGTTAGAAATATACGTTCCACACGTAGGAACGGGGGCATTAGGGAGTTTCAAGTGGCGTTCGGTTCGGGGATCTATTCAGATCTGGACGCGGCCGAAAAGGAGGCTAATATTTCCACTATCTTTAGGTGGAATCAGACGGGTCGTAGCTCCGCGAGCCGGCACGCCTCGTCTAGCTCGTCAATTTTGCTGGGCGAGCCGAGCCGATCAGTCTCCAATTCGAAGGGAAGACGTCACAGGCGGGATCACGCGCAGTGCAGCGGACACCTCATTTTCTACCTGCGTCCCTCCACGAGGCGTATTGCTGTCCCCGCGAGTAATCTCGTGTGATTTTTTAACACAACAGCGAGTCGGCCGGCTATATGAATTAAGAACAATGCAGGGTCTAGTGAAGAAAAGAAAGACAAATTATTCAGTACAATAGAGCTTTATAGTCTATCATATGTTAATTGCATTATTATTATTCAAAATGTAATTTTTAAATTTTTGATTATCTGTTTATGTCAATATTAGCAATGGATTAAATTTATTTAGTCTATGCCTTCAATAATTTAAGACATTAAAATTAATTTCTGTAGGCGTTTCGTAAAAATCACCGAAAGCAGGAAACTTTGAAGATTTGTATTTTTTAAACAATTTCGAATCTGCAAAAATGAGGACTTAACCCTCCCTAATTTCATATGGACTACCATATGTGTATTTTAATATCATGAAAATCCGAGATATCGAGGATTTTAGAAAAGTATCACATTCTGCTTCTATCTTCCACGTTGAACGCAATGCACTCCAAACTCCCTTTGATGTGCGGAAGAAAACCGACAACGGTCGGCTCAGGCCATGTGCCTTCGCCGGCATCCCCGAGTCGGGTCGAATGAGCCGAGTCACCACGAATGACCCGTCCACACTAGCATATGCGTTCACGCTCAGCCTTTCTGACGTAGAAGCATGCGGCCCTAGCTACCGTTTCACCCGTCCACATCAGAATATTCATGCGCCGCTCAGCCTGCTCAGCGTATATTCATTCAGGTCTGGACCCGGCTTTAAGCCTGCCTCCACACACAACCCACAAGATGCAGTATTGGATCGGGCTGTAATGCGGCCCTTCAAAAACGCTTACAATGCTGCATGCAGCGTCTGGATGAGGAGGTATCAACCTCTAAAAATTGCTCAAAAAGACGTTGCTATTTTGGTCAATACTGCGTACAGTTCCACGTGTCGAATGGATTTGGCACAGTCCGCTTTCCAATGTACAGGACTGTGGCCGTTAAATCCTGCTGTATTCACTGACTTGGATTTTATTCCTTCAGAACAGTTCAGAGCTTCTACCTACATCTCGTGCCCCCCCCCCCCCCCATTGTCATTCGCAGAGCCAGAGCCCGTGCATACACCACCTGTCCTTTCAATTTAACCATCATCATCGCTTACTGTACCTATTAACACAAATCTTTCATTGCAATCTTCTCCAGCAAACGTATCTTTTAATTTCATTGAAATTCTAAAAGAAATCTCTCCTAGAAATGAAACTTTAGAAGTGAACACGAAAAAGAGAAAACAACGAACACAACAATCTGTAATCGTAACTTCAACATCTTTTATAGACGAACTTCAGGCAAAAAAGAAAATAATTGAAGAGAAAAAGATAAATGCAAATAAAAGAAAAGCTAAAAGAGAATGAAAGAAAAGCGAAAGAAATGAAAGTGCAAAAGAAGCAGAGAAATGAAAAGCTAAAAAACAATTAAGGAAACTTCAAAAAAACTTGAAAAGAAAAAATTAGGGGATAAAGTAAGTAAGAATAAGTGTGATAACCGACCAAACAGGAAGGTAGGAATTAATAAAGAAGTTGCCCACTGTGTTATTTGCAAGGAATCATTTGCCGAAGATTGGGTGCAGTGTATCGAACCCCACATAATTACCTTTTTTAAAAAAAGGTACAGAAGAGCGCCAAGTATATAATCCCAGCAAAAAGGATCCCATTTAAAAGCATTGCCGTAAATTAATACCCATCAAAAAGAATCCCATTTAAAAACATTGTCGTAAATTAATAGCTTTACAAAACTAATGATATTGTTACGTTTTTGAGTAGACATAATAAAGATTTAATGTATAACAGTAACAGAACATCAACTTGTACAAGAACAACAGAAACGAATACAATCTCTAAAGGTGAGATCAGACGGCGCGTGAATCGGCGAACTTTGCGCGTGAATCGGCGATTCACGCGCCGTCTGATCGGTCATGGCTCGGCTCGCCCAGGCTCGCCAAGCCAACTTGCCGAGCTACACGAGCCGAGCCAGTTCGCCAAACCACGCGCCGTCTGATCGGTCATGGATCGCCGAATGGGGCTCGCCAAGCCGACTTGCCGAGCTACACGAGCCGAGCCAGCTCGCCAAGCCACGCGCCGTCTGATCGGTCATGGATCGCCGAATGGGGCTCGCCAAGCCGACTTGCCGAGCTACACGAGCCGAGCCAGCTCGCCAAGCCACGCGCCGTCTGATCGGTCATGGATCGCCGAATGGGGCTCGCCAAGCCGACTTGCCGAGCTACACGAGCCGAGCCAGCTCGCCAAGCCACGCGCCGTCTGATCGGTCATGGATCGCCGAATGGGGCTCGCCAAGCCGACTTGCCGAGCTACACGAGCCGAGCCAACTAGCCAAGCCACGCGCCGTCTGATCGGTCATGGATCGCCGAATGGGGCTCGCCAAACCGACTTCACGAGCCGAGCAAGTTCGCCGATTCACGCGCCGTCTGATCTCACCTTAATGTAGCAATATAAGTTTCGATGCGTCTGCTCTCAATGGCGTCTGTATCTCAAGTGACAGCTTGACAGGCGATCGATCAGATCGCCTTCTTCTCGCTGTCTCTTTTGTCTTTGTCGTGAGCACCAACGGGCCATGGATTCCATCCATAGGGTGCTCGCAACAATATACATAAATTGCGCCAATTATCACAATGGCTATTTATTCACAGAAGAAATGTATTAAATAGTATTAAGCAGATATATTTTTATACAAATAAATATTTTAATACGAATAAATATTTTATTCAAAATACTTCATCTTGTAATCCAGTGTTTTTGTCAGAATCTAGGGGGGGGGGGGAAATGTCCAATTGTACAATGCGCAAGCAATACGCCAATCACTTATTATATGTTGCAAGTTGGTGTACCGTATTGTGTGCTTAAATATTGGCCACTTCGTCCGAATATGTCCATTAATTGCTTCAACGACTCATCTAAATTTTGTCACAATTCGCGAATCATTGGCTTCTTGTGTAGTGAGTTTCCCCACACTGTCCATTTGGAAAGGCTGGTATTAATGGATTGATACCGTTGTTCCTAATTGCTCCTATTGCATCACGAAAGCCTCGGTCAACATTGAAAATGTCGTTTTCTCGGAAGTTAACCCAATGTTCTTCTTGTTCTAATAATTCTTTCATGATGGTTGCGTCATTGATTTTCCCATCGTAAGGCCCGAAAACGTCAGCAATATAACCATTGCTAAAGACTCTCATAAATGACTTCACAAGGTTGTGATGTTTGTGTTCACTATATGTATTGCGTTGCAGTTCAAAGTTATTAGATTTTTCTATAAATGCATATGCCCCATCAAGCACTAAAAATAATTTGTTGCGTTCTGGATCAAGCAGTTTCGTTGCCATTCCAGAATTATGATTATCATATCTGGTCGTGATAAATGCATGTTTAATAAATTACCGACAAATGGGTCTCCAGCAAGCTCCCCGCGCACAATTTGACTCCATTTAGTTGCTGTTTACCTTGTGCATCCATAATGGTGAGCAAGTTCTTCATACGTATACCCGCGGTGAAGACGAGCCAGGAAGATACCCAGTGCTTACGTACGATCTTCAACGGGCATAGCAGCAAGCAAAACTTCTATCAATTTGACGGATTGATGTTTAGTCAGACCCATCTGGAACAACAGTAAATCAGCGATTTCCTGGGGATGCATTTTTGACGTCATCTGCTGATTTCCGACGACCACAAACGTAGGCACAATGAAGTTTCCTTCTTCGTCGAAATGTTTTACGCAGGCTTTTCTCAACCAATATTTGTAATAAAGTTGGTGCTCAACGAGTAGTTAAGCACATATTTAGTGGCTTAATTGTTGCAATCATATTCAAATAATTGTGTTCATTTCTTTCCACTTGGATGTCACTGCCACATGCTTCCCCGTGTCGGCCACCCTCCCCATTACTTCTGTTATAGCACCGCACGCAATAGAAAAGTTCCGACATTACTTGCCTGTAAGTCTTCTTCGGTCGTTTTGCAAGATTTGCACTACGAAAGAAACAAGTTTTATTCATCTTGCCACAATACACTGTCACTGAAGATGACGGTAAAAATATGTTGTATACACCTAGCGCAAACAGACCAGGTTTGTACGGCGGTAAGTTCGGCAGCGATTCCACGAATGTTCGTACGGTTTCTGAAGTGCAACTGATTCTTAGAGCGTTAAAAAATTATAGCCAGGTTTAAAGTGTTTTCAGGGTGGGGATCACTTGAATTTGCCAAATGGTAAAAGTTTTCAGTTCGTACGGAACAGCATTTAGTTTACTTCATTATTTCAACGGATCCTGATTGCCCCTATTACGGGATCACCCGAAGGTACGGGTCCAATACTGTGGATAGCACGGAAAATTTCCATGATCCACATAAACTAGCATTACAGGTTGGAAGCTCATAAAAAGCAGGCCGACGTACCATTAAAGCTAATAATGACTCAGGTAGGTACTTTTACGGTATGAAGCTATAATCGAAAGTACTGTTCTTCTAAAGCCTGAAAGACTACGTCCGTTTGTTGGATGAATTCATACTTTCATTGCTACACACCATAAAATATTTATAGCTCTTGAAAAATTCTTTTCGAAAATAATGAAAAGGTTTGCGGATGTTAAGGTCGGGAAGCCCAAAGATGTGAGTGTGGGGTAGCTGATCACCGCCTAGCGGCCCACAGTGGTTTAGAATGCGGTTCTAGCTAAACAAATTATTTTTGTCATTACTTTCACCTGTACGTATATACAGGGTGTCCCAAAAATGCTGCGGGTCCTTAAAGGGGGTGATTCGGGGGGTGATAGCAAACAACTTTTTCCTTTGCGAAAATGTTCTCCGAGGTTTCGTTAACGAGATATTAACAAAAAGCACCGACCAATCAGAGCCCGAGATTGGCGGCCGAGTTCCCGCGCTAGCGTGGCCGCGCGCCGCGCTGCGACTGCGAACAAGCAACTCGGCATGCATCGAAGGAAATTGCACAGAATGGCAAATGAAAAAGACGTAACAAATAAAATCGAACATGTTGTCATGGTTTGTTCGTCATTTAAAGTGAATAATGAATAATGAATAAAGGATAAATGGATGAAAATCGCGTGCAACGTAAAAAGACGAATACGCAGTTTTTTTTTAGAAGATTCGAAAATAATAATTATTTGAAGTGGGAGGATAAGGAATACGTAAATTTTCTTGTGTTAATAACGTAACCACGAAAAGGTAATTTAACAGGAAATTAACGAAAAATAATAGTAGTTCGTTATTGTGATAAAAATCCGTAATTCAATAACGGCCAGCACTGTTGGTGATAACGAATAAGTCTGTTTAAAAAGCCCGAATAAATATTTTCGTACGGGAATTTTGAGAATTATCGCCGGAAATAAGCCATCGTTTGCGTTAAATTTAAAAATGAATGATCACCAATAAAGTAACTGAAACTCTCCCTTGTTGGAAATTCACCTGCAGCTTGAAAATCTGTGTCACAGGGTCACTGAACCGATCCTGGTCATCGATGGATGAGCTCAGTGCACAGCTGGTCCCAGGTATACGACACTACCGAAAGTTAAGGGTCGCAATGTCAGGTGCGTCCAGGTCAACGTACCGAATATTCACTTCACTGCACGGCTACTAACACTGATCACTTAATTTATTTTTCATGGAACGTGTTGTTCCTACGTTATAAAAATTGGTGGAAATGAATTTTTACTTGGCGTTCGGAGCCGTGGGTATTTCCGCGCAAATTCTCACGCTGCAGCACTTGCGTCCTCGTTGTTCGGGGGGTGCAACCAGAACATCGCGTAATACTCTTGAGCAGAGAACATTTCTGCGACGCGATTGCTTGCTGACTGACAAGATTTTTACGAAGCGACTTCTTCTACCCTCAAATAGTTTCTCTCGTTCCATTATGAGTTGACCCCCCACCAGACCAAGAGGCTTCAGGTAGAAAGAAGCCAGCACATTTTCGAAACACACGTGCTTCGCAGAAGTGCAACGAACGGACTATCGTGCACTTTTACAAAACTCCGCGTTCCGTCCTTTTACTGCTAATGTACCCATTGCTTCGAGGCAGGCAGCAGACACCACGTGCATCCCTCCCAAACGGCCACTGTCCTAAAGAGGTCCTCTTCACAGCAGTATCTCCTCCCCAAGGCTTCACTCGCACGGAATTCGTCGACGCAGAGCATTTCGCTAGGGTCGCGGTTTATGACCGTACTGTCCCACTAGTCGACGGTAGACAACGGTTTCCTACAGTTTTGGGTAATTTATGGCTTAGTTGGTTCCGCCTCGTAGCAGACGTGAACTCAGAGTATCGGAAAATGGAAACTGGAAACAGGATTTTTTTCTTTATAGCAACTCGAAGACTTTCTGTTTCTCTTCTCTTCCGTCCCTTTCGAACCGAAACACGTGGTGTGTGCTGCCTACCTCGAAGCAATGAGTACATTGGCAGTAAAAGGACGAAACGCGGACTTTTGTAAAAGTGCACGATAGTCCGTTCGTTGCACTTCTGCGAAGCACGTGTGTTTCGAAAATGTGCTGGCTTCTTTTTACCTGAAGCCTCTTGGCCTGGTGGGGGTCAACTCATAATGGCACGAGAGAAACTATTTGAGGGTAGAAGAAGTCGCTTCGTAAAAATCTTGTCAGTCAGCAAGCAATCGCGTCGCAGAAATGTTCTCTGCTCAAGAGTATTACGCGATGTTCTGGTTGCACCCCCCGAACAACGAGGACGCAAGTGCTGCAGCGTGAGAATTTGCGCGGAAATACCCACGGCTCCGAACGCCAAGTAAAAATTCATTTCCACCAATTTTTATAACGTAGGAACAACACGTTCCATGAAAAATAAATTAAGTGATCAGTGTTAGTAGCCGTGCAGTGAAGTGAATATTCGGTACATTAACCCGGACGCACTTGACGTTGCGACCTTTAACTTTGGATGGCGTCGTGTACCTGAGATCAGCTGTGCATTCGGCGCGTCTGTCGATGACCAGGATTGGTTCAGTGACCTAGTGACACAGATTTTCAAGCTGCAGGTGAATTTCCGAAAGGGTGAGTTTTAGGTACATTATTGGCGACTATTATTTTTTAAATTTAACGCAGGTTATGGCTAATTTCCGGTGATAATTCTCCAAATTTCCGTACGTAAATTTTTTTCGCAGTTTTTAAACGGAGTTATTCATTATCAACAACAGTGTTGGACGTTATTGAACTATGGATTTTTATCACAATAACGAACTACGATCACTTTTCGCTCGTTCCCTGTTGCATTACCTTTTCGTTTGTACGTTATTAAAAAAGGAAATTTACGTGTTCCTTATCCTCTCACTCCAAGTAATTATTATTTTCGATTCTTCTAAAAAAAACCTTTGTATTTGTCTTTTTACGTCACGCATGATTTTCATCCATTTATCCTTTATTCATTTTTCACTTTAAATGACAAACAAACCATGACAAAATGTTCGATTTTATTTGTTACGTCTTTTTCGTTTGCCATTCTCTGCAAATTCCTTCGAAGCATGCCGAGTTGCTTGTTCGTAGTCGCAGCGCGGCGCGCGGCCACGCTACCGCGGGAACTCGGCCTCCAATCTCGGGCTCTGATTGGTCGGTGCTTTTTGTTAATATCTCGTTAACGAAACCTCGGAGAACATTTTCGGAAAGGAAAAAGTTGTTTCCAATCACCCCCTGAATCACCCCCTTCAAGGAACCGCAGCATTTTTGGGACACCCTGTATACTTTAATTGTATTTTTTGCTTGTTTTTGCGTGCCTAAAAAAATACAGGTGTTCTCGATAAAAGTTAATATTACCTGATTGTGTCCGTTGTAACGTCTCACGCAACGCTAACCCAGCATATATACAAATTCTATGCCAAAGAGCATAGAACAAAGACTCTGCCAAGAGTAACGAGCTCGCCCCGGAAACGGCAGCGGCCGTTCTTACAGCAGACGTTGCCAAGAGTACGAGCTCGCCCCGGAGACGGCAGCGGCCGTACCCTGCAACATAACTATATTTCTATCTATTCCACATACTTATAAAGAAAAATACAAAAAATCCAAAAATATAAATATATAATCATAGCTGTAGTCAATATTAAATTGTTATTGTTAAAAGTAGAATTAAGTGTTACTGAATAACTAGCCATTGTTAAGTTAAAAGCTTGGATTTTAATCCTTAACTCTCTACCAACGAACCCCACCTATCCTATACTTGAGGGGAAGCCGCTCTCCTCTCAAGAACCTACTACCATTCGGTTGCTTCCGAGCAACGAAACGTTACACCGTATTATAGGTGATTGATAGGAAATATTATTACAAATATATAGTATAAATATGTACAAACTTATGCAATGTATTCTTCATTTTAATCGCTATCTTTTTCATTGGGCAGCGAAGGATTTGCCAATAGAGAAATCAGATCCGATGTTAATGTTGAGAAATTACTTTTAGATATTCCTCGGTAATAGGTAAAATATAAATAAATAAATTAATCTCGCCTTGAAATTCGGCTATGTCCTTAAGAAAAAATCAAATTCTCAATAATTTACTAAAACCGGCAAAAGTTGTCCTCAAATTCTATTAATGTATTTAACAAAGTACCAGAAAACTAAATATTACAGCACATCATAATGCTTCGCACTCATTCTTTTTTATTCTATTTACATTATATGCATTTTTTTATTTTTGTTGAAATACTTATCTGTTTATTTGTAAATTAATAGTAAACTAATTCATTATAATCTGGAAATATTAACTTTTATCGAGAACACCTGTACTTTTGTTTACACATGTAACGTTCTCGAACGGGACGTTGCCATTTATTACAGGAGATTCGACAAGTAGAGCGGTTTACCTGTGAAATTGTGGGATTGGTTCGGGTGGCGTGCAATAAAGAAATGAATTTCACGAAACGAGAGTCCTTCTTTTAACAATAATTAACAAATAGATTATTCAAAATAAATGGTTTTGACTCTAGGTCCAAATAGAACATATAATACGACACTGAGTCGTGCGATTTATGATAATTAATAGAAATAAAGTAATACGTAACGACGTATCTGTCAGTAATAAAGAATATCGTTTTGATTTCGGTTCCTAACGCTAGGTCGGTAATAAAGAATATCGTTTTGATTTCGGTTCCTAACGCTAGGTCGGTAATAAAGAATATCGTTTTGATTTCGGTTCCTAACGCTAGGTCAGTAATAAAGAATATTGTTTTGATTTCGGTTCCTAACGCTAACTCGGTAATAAAGAATGCAGTTATAATTGAGGCGTTAATTAGTATAGTAGATAGAAGATATAGTATAAAGATGCGATACTAAATCGTTAGTTGAGTATAAAGTCTCGACACGAACTCGGTGTAATACAAGATATGACACTAGGTCGATTTGGAATGTTTAGTTGAGAATTTGAGAGGGTTCCTTCTCTCGGATTGGTGGTAGCTTCTTGTTGCCTATAAGCTTGCCCACGCTTTCTAGGATGGAAGCCAAGGGGGCTAGTTAAAGCGACCTTAGATGGTAGTTGATTGTAGAGAGTTCTTCCCTCAGATTGGTAGTGGCTTTTGGTGCCTATCAGCTGACCCACGCTTTGGAGGATGAGGTGTTGAGGGGGCTAGCTAAAGCGACCTCGAATGGAAGTTGAGGGGGCTAACTAAAGCGACCTCGTATAGGTGTTGAGAGGGTTAACTAAAGCGACCTCGTATGGAAGTTTGGTAGTTGGTTTTAAGATATACTTCCTTTAGACTTTCCAAAACTGAAGGGGGCTAGCAAAAGCGACCTAAGTCTTGTTGGTTCGGTGGCAGAACCAAGTCTGCTTTCTGCTGCTGGTGGGCCTCTATTTATATTGGTTTGTGGTACTTGCGCGAACTCGCGCACCAATTAGAATTAACATCTGGTTCGCGCCACTCGCGTACTACGCTCGGTTTATTCGGCGCCCGGTCGAAAGTGCGATCTGCGCACGCGCGCTCTATTCATTCGCGGCACTGAGTTCACTGTTTGAATAGGCGGCTATGCGCATGCGTTGCGCGTTACTAGGTTCTCTCGCGCCCTGTTTGAACACGCTCTCGCACGCGTTGTATACTATCTTAAGTATAATATAAAGGAAATTAACAATATGTAATGCAAACAAAAGGTAAAAGTTATGGCGGTAGGTAGCGGTACGTTACACACACAAAAACAAACGAAAAACAATAATAAGTAACTTGAAATAATATTACAAATAATAAATGAGTTAATACTTTTAATTTATATATACGCACAGGAAAAAAATAATGACTAAAATAATTTTGCTTAGCTTGAATCGCATTCTAAACCACTGCGCGGCCTGACAGCAGTGAAATCATTAAATGTCAAAAACAAACGTACCGAGAGCAGGGACCTACTGTTAAGTAAAGAAGAAAGGTTACTGTAAAGGCCCCCATACACGAGCGAGCATGCTTGCCGAGCCGATCGCCAAGCCGCTCACGTGAAACTCTTCTACATGCTCGCGGGAGTCTACACACGTCGTCAGCGAGCAGAGCATTTTAATCGCTCGTCGATCCCTCATCTCATACACCAGCGAGCATGCTTGCCGAGTATGCAGTTCGCGAGCGGCTTGGCAAGTGGCTCGCTCGTGTATGGGTGCCTTAAAGCCATTATATGAAAATACAAATTCTTCTAGCGTTAATCATCTTCACATCATTATTTTTCGTTCAGTCAATAAAATGTCACTCCACTCATTATTGTAAGCGACGCATTAGTCTGAATACTATCCTGTACATTCCCAAACTCATACCTGCAAACATGATATGTTCATGAGAAACAACTGATCCATTGGCAATTTCGTTCCGGGCGGTAGGAACGGAGCCCATGCGGCAACGCAGGCCTAACACGACCCTGAAATGAAGGTCGTGAAGTACATTTGCCGCCTCAACCTGCTAGAGTATCGCTTGCATCCCTCGGTTTCCCTCAGGTGCCTACCCGAGGTCCCTCGGGCCGGATGGGATTTTACTACCGGTTTCTTTTGTTCCAAACCCGCAAAATCTCGAACTTCGAGGCCATTTTTCGAGGTAATCCCATCTGATTTCGAAGTTAAAAATCGTATCAATCAATTCGTCTTGGCGAGATCTTTCCAACGGTTTATAGCATACGCTGTAGGCTCGTAGGCTACTAATCCCCTTTGCGACTTAACATTGTCCTTTTTAGCAACTTCGTTCTTGCAGTTATGCTTTTATACGTTAAAAAAATATGTCTGTCGTGTCGTGAACTCGGGAAGGAACAAATCCTGACACTTGTGTATAAAATGTCTTTTATTACAAGGCAGTTTGAATAAGTAGTTCGTACAAGGTAACAGAGCTTTCTGGCGAGTCAATCGTAATCAGAGTAAAATGTGGACAAGTTGGAGAATACTATTGGTGGTTTCTGTTACGAGGATGTGGGAACAGTTACGATAGGTTATTGAGCAAGGATGGAAGTGGCAATTTTGGAGGGAGTTCAGTTGTAGATATAATGTAATCTACGATTCGGAACAGAGCCCTGGGACCCAGCCTCATCCTCTTGCTTACGCCGGAAGCGTCTAGGCCGGCCTGCCATTTAGGGTGCAAATACCTCCTCAAGTTTTGGGACCCGGGCAACACCTGAGCGCGGAACTCACACCTTGCTAACTGTTGCGTGGGTTTTGGGACAATTGCAAGAGTGTGTGTGCGCCTATACCCGTGAGGCCCAGGTATATAGAGTCGTAGTACGAGCCAGTATGGACACACGCAATCTCCCGCAGCCCATGCTGTAGTTACCAACGTAACAGTTCCGCGCTCGTCTGTTGCACGGGTCCCAGAACTTGAGGAGGTATTTACACCCTAAAGGGTATCTAAGGGTTTTAAGTGGATGGCGATGACCAGATGTGTAAAGAAGCAAAAGTCGCGAAGTAGGTACATATCTAACATTCGTCTGTGGTCTTTCCCCTATTTATTAAGCTTTTCGAATTGGCCAAGAGACTAAAATTGTACGACGGCAAACCTGCGGTGCGCCCGATTCAGGAAACTGCGCGGCAAGAGACATCAGTTAGAATGTTTTTGTCTCTTGTCGTGCAGTTACATGAATCGACCGAACCGCGGCTTTGTCGTCGAGGCATGACTACAGTTTTGTACTGTTGGATGCAAGGACGGCCTCAGGACACTCAGGCCCTATTTGCACAAAATGCATAATTTGATTCCTCATTCTTTTCTACATATATCCTCTAAATATCATTGCCGTAGCTTTAAAATTGATAGAGCTATGGTAAATTCTATGAACCGATGTTGACCAACTGATCCCTAAGTCGTATCTATCAACCTGAACATTACATGATCTACCAATGATTACTTCTATGGACTATAATTTTTTCAAATATTATGCAAATATTATAAAAAGACTAAGTAAATGATGAATAAAAATGTTAAAAAATACATAATTTTTTCTATATTTGTTCATTTTATGCAAACGGCCCTGAGAGGTCTATAATTAAAAGTAATTTCATTGATTAGTTTATTACACGATTGCGCCTGTAATGATACAACTGAAAGGAGATATGTATATCAAATTTTTAAATATTATAGACAATTTTACAACAACTTCAATGTGTATAAAAAATATCTAACTTCGTAATGTTTAGAAGTTACTTTTCTCGCAACTGACTTTTGGCATTGAGAACCTTCTTGCATCCAAACGTACAATTTAAGAGTGCTCGCCAATTATGTAGAAAGCTTAACCCCCCAAAAAACTTTAAAAAAGTAAACAAATTACGCCAAGTACATGAAATCAAATAAATCACAAAAAAAGAAAATACTAATAAATACAAAGTAAAAAAAGATGTGAAATCAGAATGAGCTGCAAGTACATAAAGGTGCTTTCCCGCAGCGTGCAAAGGCGACACTGTGTAAGACAATAAAAGACAAAAAAAGATGTCCGCGGCCTGGAAGTCAAATACTTGGCGTGGCCAGGCAAGGTCAAGGTGTCGCAAAATAATTATTTAAAAAGATTTAAAAAGAGAAAATAATGAAAATGTATTCATATTGTCAGAGTTTAAAATTGACAAATTATGTGAAAGGTTGTGAGAGGAAAGGTATCGGTGTCGATGAGTGATCATACAATTATTTTTAAACGCAATATAATGAAAATGTACTCATATTGTCTGAGTTTTAAATGGACAAATTATCTGAAAGCCTGCGAGGGGGAGGTATGGGTATTGATTGATGATCTGAGAATACCTTGCCTGGCCACGCCAAGTATTTGACTTCCAGGCCGCGGACATCTTTTTTTGTCTTTTATTGTCTTACACAGTGTCGCCTTTGCACGCTGCGGGAAAGCACCTTTATGTACTTGCAGCTCATTCTGATTTCACATCTTTTTTTACTTTGTATTTATTAGTATTTTCTTTTTTGTGATTTATTTGATTTCATGTACTTGGCGTAATTTTTTTACTTTTTTAAAGTTTTTGGGGGGATCTCACTTCTTTTTACAAAGATAATTTGCTTATTATAACTTACAAATTATCGCGGGACAGAATTAAGGATAAATTCTACGTAAGTTCAACAACTACGAAAAGAAACCATGTGCACCGCATTGCCGATCTATATGTATTATGTGTATAGTACTTTGTGTACATAACCTTTACATAAAATAAAATCTCTAAATTGCTGGTATACAAATACAAATATCTGGCAATTTAAATTCAATGCAATTTTTTACTACAATATATTATTTTGTACAAGCATGGTACAAATTTCTAGAAACTTATGCGAAAGAAGGTGCTTCTCCGTCGAACCTTCTCCGGACAACTTCCAAGCCTGCGACTCTACATAAAAAATCTATTAAATAAATTTGGCGACTTACCTTGTTAATTGAGACAATAATTCCGTCTCCTATTTAGTGTAAAAACTCCTGACATCTCAAATTTGGACCACTTACATTATTTGACACTTGGAAGTTAAGATTGGTAGGTTATAAAGTTCAATGTATTTAAAAAATAGTTTGTACAATGACGGACGACGATCCCTGCCGAATAATCCCGAGAATCGACGAACGAAGAACGAAACATGTGTTAGTTTCGTTTTGACTGAAGGTGTGCGCGTAACGCGTATATACGTAGAAGAACGAAACATGTGTTAGTTTCGTTTTGCCTGAAGGTGTGCGTGTAACGCGTATACGTATTGATGACGATATATATACGTAATGTTTGATGATGACGAAAAATTTCTAGGAGAATCAGAAGAAGAAAAATCTTACCGTTTCCGACTGAATCCATGAGACGATATTACCATATCTCTGATATGCGTGAACCGATTTTATTGATTTTGGTCTCATTCGAAAGCTTATATGCAGTTTACATAAGAAAAATGCCTTTAAATTTAGAAAATATTGCTAGCGTGATGAGATATTAATGTATAAATGTCAGAATTAGGTTGGAATGCCTCCGCGACGAGTAAAGATACACGGTAGCGACAGTCGACATATATACATATATATATATATATATAAAATACCCTATATATATATATATATATATATATATATATATATATATATATATATATATATATAGACGCGGTAGCGTCTCGACGCCAAGTACATGAAAAACACCCTATATATATATATATATATATATATATATATAGGGTGTTTTTCATGTACTTGGCGTCGAGACGCTACCGCGTCTCTAGATAGATAGGGGAACGACCACAGAATAAGAACATGTTTTCAATCAAATTTTTAAAAACATGTTTCGAAGAACGAAGATGAAAATACAAATATTTTTATTATTTTTATGTCGCAAACATAAGTCACGAAGGCCTATCCTATGTGATTAAAACGAACACAAAACAAAATGTGCACGTTCAATAATTTCAGAGATAAAAATTCATTTGTGAAGGCAAATTCCGTAGAAATCGCCAAAAACTGTAAACGTTGAAGGCCTCTATTTTTTAAACAACTTCGCGTGGAGACACAATACATTAGTAATGTGCCTCATGCGCTCGGCGGCACCGATCGAGGGCACGATCGTAGCCGAGTGGACATGACCATCGGCGCGGTCCCGACGACCGCCATCGACAAAGGCACTAGGCGCAAAAACGGCGATGGTCAGCTTGGAACCGAACATACGTCAGTATGTATGAGTGCAATCCCAAAAGTAGGGTCTCCTATTTTTTTAGAAATACAAAGAGATGTTTATTTTCAAAAATGTTCACCCGGAGCTAGTAAAATGTCTTTCAACCTTATGTACACAACAAATCCGATAGCTGCTCGAGCACGATGCGACTGGAGTCGCTTCAGAACCTTAGGGATAAAAGAGTACCGGAGGACATCCTTCGTTCCTTGTGGCACTCCAGATTTCCGCAAACGATGCAGGCTATACTGGCCACGCAAGAAGAGACGCCGCTCCATCGAGTGGCAGAATTGGCGGACAAGGTCTTCGAGACGACGTCGCAGACGCAAGCTCACAAGGTTTACAAGACGACACCGCAACCGGAGATCAACAAAATCTCTAAGGACATCGAGGTGGAAAAACTGTGCGAGAAAGTAGTGGAACTCTGTTTGGAAGTCAAGGAGTTATGCCACAGCAGGAAGCAATATCGCCGGTCCAGGAGTCACTCCAGGAGACGTACGAATCGGAGGTACAGGAGCAATTCGTGCCCAAGCAATCAGGAAATCAATGACCGCTGGTGTCGTTTTCACTGGAAATTTGGTAAGGACGCTTTTCGTTGTGTACAGCCATGTTCGTTTATTTCCGGAAACGACCAACGACCGTCATTGACTGCGGCATACAATGAAGGGTCGACGAGCAACCGTTATACCGGACAGAACTTCAGACACCGTATTTGATCAACACCGGATCGGACGTGTGCGTATTCCCGCGCTGCAAGGTAATCCTGGTAGATCGCTACGTCATATTAAAATTAAACCCTGGACCTAGAACGGAGTTTATGTGGAGGTTTGTAGTAGCGGACGTGAACAAAGCAATAATCGGCGCGAATTTTTTAAATCATTACGGATTGTTAGTCGACATTAGACGCCGCAGATTCGTAGATTCGGTTACTTCGCTCGCGACATTAGACTATATTTCTCGGAAGAACACGGTAACGATAAGAACCGTACAGAATAGCTCGCGATTTTATAAGTTGCCACCGAAATACCCAGAATTGTCGCGAGCCACGGTGTTCAGCGAGCGTGCGAAACGCGCAATTAAACATCGCATCGAGACAACTCTCGGGCACCCAACGCATTGTAGACCGCGCAGGTTACCACCCGATCGTCTAAAAGCGGCAAAAGCGGAGTTTGAATTAATGTTGAAACAAGGCATTAATCCAGCCATCAAAAAGAGAATGGGCGTCGTCCCTGCACCTCGTAGCTAAAAAGGACATTAGTCTCCGACCGTGCGGAGACTATAGGGAGTTAAACACGCACACCAAACCCGATCGGTACCCGTTACCGATAGATTTAGTGCGCGCCTACTATCAAATCCCGGTAGAAGAAGAAGACGTGCCGAAAACGGCAATAACCACGCCGTTTGGGCTCTACTAAGTTTTTGCCTCCGAAATGCCCCGCAGACTTTCCAGCGTTTTATGAACAATATTCTTAGAGATCTGGATTTTTGCTACGTTTACCTAGATGACATACTCGTAGCATCGGAGAACTAAAAGCAACACGTAAAGCATTTAGAAATGATATTCGATTGGCTGCAGCAGTATGGGAAAGCAATTAATCCCAACAAGTGTGTATTCGGGCAGTACGAGGTTATATTCCTAGTTTATACGATCGACGCGCTAGGTACAAACTACAAAGTCGCAGACAGAAAAAGTAGCCATCATTAACGAGTTTCCCCCGCTGCGCACGGTAAAGGATTTAAGATGGTTCCTAGAGATGGTCAATTTTATAGGAGATTTATAACGGAAGTAGGAAAGCTTCAAAAACCTTTAAACGAGATGTTAAAAGGGCCGCAAGAAAAGAAGGAAAAGAGCAGATCGATTGGGGCATAGAAGCCGAAGCAGCCTTCACGGGAATGAAAAAGGCGTTATGTGACGCAACGATATTAGCTCATCCGATCTCAGGAACCAAATTGGCAGTGGTAGTAGACGCATCGGATCGTGTGATAGGGGCAGTACTGCAACAGCTCCAAAAAGGGGAATGACAACCGTTGGCGTTTTTCTCGAAAACATTAAACTCAGCACAGCAAAAGTATAGTGTGTATAACCGAGAGCTGTTTGCAGCCTATGCAGCTGTTAAACGGTTCCAATAGTCACTAGAAGGACGTCAGTTTACTATTTTGAGAGATCACAAACCCCTCGTTTACGCTTGCAGGCAGAAGGTGGACAAATGCACTCCGAAATTGTTCAGATATATGGACTTTATAAGTACAACGGACACCCAATACATAAAAGGAGCGAGTAACGTAGTCGCGGATACACTGTCCCGGATAGAAGAGATAACAGTGATTGACTAGGGAAAGATGGCCGAAGCACAACAGACGGACGAGTAACTAAATGTTTTACTTACGGCAAATGGGAGCCTCACACTAAAATAGATTTTCTTTCCAGACGCCAAGACAGAGGTACATTGTGACGTGACAACGGACACAGTATGGCTGTTCGTCATTAAAGGCTTGAGACGTGTAATCTTTAACAAGTTACACGGCCATTTACACCCTGGAGTGAGGACGATACAACATCTAATATTAAAATAAAATATCCCGCTACTCCTCCACTTCAATCGGGACGTTCCCGGAAGTCGACGACCGATTCCGACATATCCACATCGATCTCATCGGACGACTACCACCATCAGAAGGATACAATTATTGCCTTGCGTGCGTGGACAGGTACACGAGATGGCCGGAAGCAACGGCGATCGCAAACATCTCGACGAAGGCAGCCGCACGAACGCTTTTCGAGACGTGGATAGCAAGAATCGGCGTGCAAAAATACATCAAAACGGACATGGGTAGGTAATTTGAATCACACCTGTTTCAATCATTAATGCGGTTAACAGGTGCAAAGCACATCCACACGACAGCCTTTCACCCTGCGGCCAACGAGATAGTAGAAAGGCTCCACAGACAACTGAAATCGGCCATAAGGTCACCAAGATGGCACCGTGATTGGACACACTACCCACGGTGCTACTGGGTATACGTCCCACCTTCAAAGAGGATTTACAAGACACACCAGCGCAACTAGTTTACGGCACCCGGTTCCGTTTGCCAGGGGAATTCTTCGCAAAGGGGACAGGCATCGAAGCACCGTTGTTCGTCGCGAGATTGACGAAGGAATTCAGGAAGCTTCACCCCGTGCCCGGGAGCCGACATGGAAGACCGGCGACGTTCGTCTACAAGGATCTAGCCTCCGCCTCCTACGTTTTCGTATGAAACGATACAATCTGGGGACTGGTGCAACCCCCGCAAAACGAGCCATACGAGGTCCTCAGCCGCGAGGAAAGAAACTTCAGGCTACAAATGAAAAGCAGGCAAGTGACCGTCACAATCAACAGGCTGAAACCAGCTCAAATCTTATCAACAAAGTTGACAGAGTCGGCAACATCGATCAAGCCGAGCGACCACACGCAAAGGCCCACAAGACGGGACGACAGCAACAAAGAAAAAAAGGTGCTGTTTGAAGAGAAGACACACTCTACCAGATACGGTCGAACCATATAACAAGTCAAGCGTTACCAAGGCTAGCGAAATAGTCGTATGACGTAGAATAAGATAGATATAGGCACACAGAAAAGTTAGGTCGCAATAGTACATAAGAACGTAAGCATAACATCAAATAAGTACATATAAGTCGTAATGCAAGTTAGTTATAATAGGTTTTAGATGACGAAGATGACGTTGCGACAGTAAGCGTGGTGGTTCACGTACAAATATACAGGGTCAGCATTTTATCTTGCAACCCACGCTCCCGCGAAGAGGTAAAATGGCAACAGCGGCTCACGTACGCATTTCACTATAACCATACACCGGCCCGATGTTCGGAGAGCTGCCAGCCACCGCTGAACAGCAGTGGTGCCCGAGCTTCGAGAATTTTAGGGTGGTCTCTTTCAAATTAACGTCGCAAAGAGCTATTGGGAATTTCCTGGCCCAAGTAATCGAGCCGCGCGCTCAGCTTATATGATCGGTTCACCAATCGCACCCCAGATTACTGTAATGCGGTTTGAAAACCATGTCGACTAGTCTCGTATCCGTCTCAATTTAAAAACTTTTAGCTACAACGCGGGTTGACCGCGGCGATATACGCCTGTGCGGAGAGATTTTTCGCCATCTGCATGTAAATACCACAATAATGGCACATCGTTCCAAAAAATTACATTAACGGAAGTCGGTATAGGCGTCTTCAACTCGGGCCGGGAAATTCCGAATAGCTGTTTGCGACGTTAATTTGAAAGAAATCGTTTTAGAATTTTCGAAGCTTGGGCATCACTGGCGTCCAGCTCGGTCGTTGGCTGCTCTCCGAAAGCAGCGTGGGTGTATGGTTGTAGTGGAATGCCTTCATGAGCCCAGAGACGGGCATTATTTAAATAACGTATCCAATAAAAGAGATTTTATTCTTATAACTCAAAGTTATTTTTATTCGAAGTTCCTCTAATAACTTTTTTATTCAACGGGATTTATTCGACGGCCACGCATGATTTTTTTATTATTCGACTTCAAATGATTTTCTCAGTTTCAATCGTATTTTGATTCGAAAGTTATTCGAAGTTTGAATAACTTTGGGCGAGCCTCGAGAGCCTTTGATGGAAGCCGTCGGCTTGTTGAATCAAACGACATTGTATCGTTCGCCCGTATAAACTACAACGCGGAATTCTTCGGCGATGTGTCATCGATTATACATAAACGGAATTTCTTTATTTTTCGTCGTATCAATATGAAAGTGACATCAATGGATTCCTTGCATTCTCCCGATTAAATGGACCAAAAACTTATTTAAATTGGACTACTTTCAACGAAACGGGCTTTTAATCCCTCAAATTAATTTTATGCGTAATATCGTTAATTATAGTTCAAATTATGTCAGGTTTGGTATCATTTTCGTCGGGAAAACACAAGGAGATGATTGATATCACTTTCCTGCAGATTCGATGAAGAATCAGATTTTACATTTTTCCGTTCTTAATGGCTAATGCTATCTATCTCTTTTATGGCCCCATGGTTCTAGGCTGTCGGGCACTCGCTTCTGAAGGGTCCCAGGTCTTAACACGGTCCGGCACGCATTTCAACTGCAATACTTATTGGTAATACTGAAGATTCTAGGGCCTAGAATATTAGCTTTCGATGTTCTTAACTAGAGTTTCACACCAATCAATTGAAAAATAAATGGATTGCTCAACTAAATAGTTACAATTTATTAATGAATTGTGCATGATTTTATTGACGCCTAACTTAATTACATGTTAGAAACGGGTCATAAAGAAGCTCGCTTCAGGATAGTTCTCTTACCAAAAGGCATAGCCTTCCCCATTCAGTTGGCCAGATCTTCCATGAACAAAGTCCTTATTCTTTGGCAATACAGCGTCATGTCAGTCCGCATTGCCATATCTAAACACACTCTCTCTTCATTCAAACAAGCAATCCTTCGACACCAAATAGTTAGAAGACCTAACGAGGTTACCAGCGATCGCCGGTCGTTAGGACTGTTTAGTCGCATGCATTTCCCACCAAAACCTCACACAAGCTAAGTCCCTGTCATGAAATCCTCGAAGGCAGAACAGCATGGGGCCATCCGCCATCAGCCTCACCTATAAATTCGGTGCCGCTAACATGTACTTACAAACTGAATTAAAAATTGTGTTTAAAAAAATACTTTTTGACGTTTCATACATTTTTTCCGGTTAATATTAGGTCAAGACGTAGAAATTTTGGGGAAGAACCTTGAGTGTGGCCTGTGTGTTATTGGGTTTTCTTCTTTATTACATATGCCTATGCTATGAGGAAGTTTGGGCGAAGTAAGGAAGTAGGCGAACAGAGTTAATGGGTAGAAAAGTGAAAGTAGGAAAAGTCCTGGACAGGAATTACTTAAGGGTTGATGCGTACAGGCGAGTCGAATGCTTTATGACCCTGTTTTCGGTACATCGTTTATGTTGCTGAACGTTTGGCATGCAGATGGGTAGTTTAGCTGCTTCAGATAGTAATTCGGAGTTTCTCTTGCTAGGCACGTAAAGGTAGACAAAAGACTGGCGTTTCACACAAATTTGAAGAAAATGTTGGGCGGTTAATGAATGGTCGGGCGCAATAACGGAACTAGCGCTCGAAAATGTGAAGAAGTATTATCCACACCCTAAGGAAGATTGGAAAATTAAATGTGGCTAATGTGGATTTTAAAAAACGTAGTGTTGTAAAGCTCGTCATGACACACATTGTTCTATTTACAGTTTCTTTATCCAGTCATTATTATTCGAGATAAAAATTATAAATAACACATTTTTCATCGCCCAAAGTCAATCTTTCTTTAAACATAATTTGAGTAAATTGTAAGACAATTTGGTGCTGTGCAGAGAAGGTTAGTCGATGCATCGTGGCCGTGAGTCTGTTTACGGTGCAACGGCTACGGCGACAACACCGACACAACGACGCCTTCGCTGGTCATAAATTGTTTCAAGGGTCGAGGAGTATGGAAAACCAATTGGGCCCGTGACTTCGGCAGACGGGTGGCCCCTGCATAGTTTTCCAAACGAGCTGACGTTTGAAGACCTCGTTTCATTCTGTGCAAAATATATTTATAATAGTATAATCAATTCCGGTCTTGATTTTCATTGACTTCCAGCTTTTTCTTAACTCAGTTTAAACCTTTAGTTTAACAAATATAATAATATGTACAGGGCAGAATCCATGTTTTGCAGCAGTCGCCGATAAAAAAATATCAAGGCAATTTTGAGGTACATATAAGTTGGAGCGAAAAAGTTTTTCTTTAAGAGAGGATTGTGGCTTGTTTGGCCGAAAAATAGATAGTTCTTTATGAATTTGTTGTACAGAAACAACAAATTTATAAAGAACTACCTATTAAAACTACCTATTAAAAATTAATTCGTGGTTTGACAGGCTGTTTTATTGTATCGAGCTATTGTTCTGAATTTTTCTGTGGCAGTTAAAAAAAACATGGTAGATACAGAGTGCTAACTGAGAGCGCTGGAAAAAAATCGGGTGGCCTTAGCGTTTACGAAAAGTACTGTAAGTGTTATCCAAAACACAAAAAAAAAGAAATTCTTAAAGTATATGAATGTGGCTATGAGTGGAAGTAGATTTATTGCCGCATCTGTTACCGTTCCCTTTTTATTTAAAGAAGATTCCTCAATTTTGAGGCAAAACTTTTCTCAAACTCAAATCAGGGCGCTTCATCTTCTAAAAAGGCTGTCATAGATATATTCGTATAGATAATCCTTACAGTGCTTTCCGTCAACTCCAGCACCACCCGAATTTTTTTCAAGCGCTCCCTTTGTATCTGCCACGTTTTCCTTTTCCTGTCACAAAAAAATTCAGAACAATAGTTAAAGATACTGTTGTGCCGGGGTGTTTCCATAGGCGTCCACCCCGACGCAAAGAAATAGAATGATACGCGGGTATACACACAACTCAACTATATTTCGGTATACAGAGCAATACAGTATAACCCGCACGTCCGAACGCTATGGCGTTCGATACCAGACAGTCCTCTTGCCGGTCTCCCGCTCGTCCTCTTCAAGGGGGCCGACCTTCTTTCCTTTTGAGCTGCGAGCACTAGCAGGCCATGCACAGGCCTATACCCGGTGCTCGCAACACTACTTCCCTCTCCGGAAAAGCGGGCGTCCCGACCGCGTTCAATTCTCTTCGGAATCTTCGTACCCCTGCCTGAAGAAGTGGTCGTGCGTGCCCCGTGGCTTCTTCAGACATTCGCCTCGGCATTTGCCTTCTCGCTCAGGAGAAAATCACGGAAAAACCCTGAACAAGGCGTGGGTACAGCGGCACTCTCTGGTGTAGACCTCTTCATTCTTCTTCGGGATGGACATCTAGGGATCATCATTCCGCTCGTCTCCCACGGCGAGACGCTTTCTCCGAGCTGCTTCCTTTCCTCTTCGAAATGATGTCCAGCGACGAAACATGCAACTCCCAGGCGCGTTCCTCCGCTTCCGGATGTCCCCGGGTCCGGTCCCTTCCGCTACAGGGTCTGTGTTTCATCCAACGACGACTCCATTGCGCTGTGAGTTCTCTCGGCGGAAGTTCAGCGACGAAGATCCTCCGACAAAGAGTCCAGCGACGCTCTCGCCCTCTTCCGCGTGTCCCACGACTAGGTCCACCGTTCCGACGTTGCATTCTCCCTTCAGTTGCCCCTCGATGCCCTCCCGATGGCCTGGTCCGAAGCTCCAGTCCGCGGTCCGGGTTCCCATGCAAAAGAGACGGAGAAACATTACCATTCTCTTACGTACGAGAGAATCCGTTGGAGCCCTGCAGGCCGAGAGGTCAGAAAGGCAGGACAAGCGCGAAAATAGAGGGTCACTGCTAGGCATGACCATGCAACCGGCCGATCCCCCAGTCCACCCCCCGCACCTCTCAGTTCGGAGCATCTTCCGGGCTTCTCCTTCCTCAAGCTTTGCGCTCATGATGGCCCCATTCCTCTTCTTGGCATATGGTGCTGATCTAGGGAACCGTCTCGGTGCAGCTCGTCAGCGGCCCCGTCTCCGCGATGCTCCCTCCGACCGATCCGTGCAACTGCGTCGCACGTCCGTCCGGTGATTGGGAACGCCATTTCCCGTCTGCTGCCCACCCTCGTAGGGGGGACCCCTTTGGTATCCACTGTACCGGGGGCGCGGCCAGGATCCCGGCCAGGAGGGTTAGGGGGCCGCTTTCACGTATGTCCGTGTCCCGCTGCGGGCCACCACGCTGTTGTGGCACATTCGGGGAATTCGAGGCCGCATCCAAGCCGCGGCAGCAGTCCCCCGACACCTTGTCCCTCGTCGTGAGGTATCGTGTACCTGTAACAATTCAAGAAAGCGGGGGCTGGGCTACGAAGGCAGCCTCAGCAGCCCAGTCCACTTGATTAGCTTAAAACTAATCTTCGACTTTTCCTTTCCATCCTTGGCCATCTTTCTTCGCGTGGACCTTGAATCCTACAAGAAACATTTCTTGAGCAATAGACTTTTTTGACCTTCAGTCAACGAACGGCCCATCTCGATCGAACGACTCAATTCTTCGGGGCTCTCTCGGGGGTTTGGCGATCCTGCGACGGGATTCGACCTCGAACTCCCTCCGTCGTGACTTCGCACTCGGCCATTCTGCGACGCTGTTCGCCCTCGAACTCCCTTCGTCGCAGTTCCCCAACTTCGCGCACTGCAGGCGCCTCCACGTTGCTTCGGTGCTGCCCGTGCTCCTGGGGACGCCGCTCGCCAGCAACTCAACGGCATGGATCCCTGACTGCCACCCAGAGCCGTACGCCCACCCTTGGTGTGATCCGTACACTCCCGGACGTCCCTGCGTCTCTGCCGGAGTCGCACCTCCACCACCAACACTCCGACGCTCGCTTCATAGGGACCTAACTCGGCCTCTTTTGGTGACTATTCCCTGAATCCGACGAGCCCCTCAATTATTCTTGCAGCTCCAAGTCGAAACGGCATTGTTGAACGTTGTATCTGGATGGCATTCGGCGACTCGCGCTGTCCTCGCGGAAAACCGTTCTCTTCGTTTTGGTAGAAGTCGAAACGTCAATGTCAAAATGTCAATCTTGCTCGTTACCCGCGAAAGAGCCAACTTCAGTGCGTAGTCATTTTTATTTGACGTACGCTTGTATTACATTTTACGTTACCCAATGTGAACGATACAACCAGAATTCGGCTCCCTTTTCGTAGGTCGGCTTCCTAAGCTTCCAGAGCCGTCCCAGCAATGACCTCCTGATTCCGCTCTCCCTAAGCATCCTCGCTGAAGCCTCGAAACCGCTCCGATGTCGACGGGCCTCGACCACCGTCGCCGCTCCCGCTGCTTCTGCGTCCATCCTTCGGTGCCGACGGGTCTCGGCCGCCGCCGCCGCTGTTCTTGTGGCTGTCCTTGTTGCTGCTGCTGTTTCTGCGGCTTTCCCACGTTGTTCAGCTGCAGGCTGAATCGCACACAACAGCTCCTTGCGTTTGGCAGGCAATGGCTCCTCGCGTATTGCACGCGACAACCCCTTGCGATTCCTCTGGATCCGTGGCTACGGAATCCCACTTCTGACACCAATGTTATGTTTTGTGTTCGACATAACGGTTTAATGAATGACAACAGTAACAGAACATGAACAAGAACAGTAATAGAATACAATCTCTAGTGCAGGGGAATGTGAGTATCGATACGTCTGCTTGTAATGGCGGCTGACTCTCGAATGACAGGTTGACAGGCGATCGATCCGATCGCCTTCTTCTCGCTGTCTCTTATCTTCGTCGCGAGCAGCAACGGGCCATGAATTCTATACATCGGGTGCTCGCAACAATATTGTACAGATAGTAGTATTAAGGATATAGGTGTAAGTTAGGCTTAAGATAGGTTAAGTTAATTAAGTAAGTTGAGATAGGTTAAGGGGGTGGCCAGAGGAGATTGTAACCCCTAGGGGCTGAACGGAAAAAGTCGTATTTTTCTTTCGTACAAAATGACGGCGGTAGAACCATGAAACGAAACATCTTGCTGAACGACGTTTTCCACGGTGTTTAATCTTACGGCTATACCGTTTGGCCTAGAACAAAAAACTTAAAGGTTTTAGTTTATACATGCCTAAAACTAAAGAAGTACATATCGATTTTGCGATATCTTGAATAGATTCTTTGGATTTAACACTTTTATTAAAACAAAAATGCATACAAATGAATGTACATGTTAACGGGCGTGGTAAATGTATCACTGTCACACAAAGACTGCCGCGCCGGGCACGCGACATAGCAACAGTTCATGTAAACCATGTAATATATACTTATCGTTTGGAATACCTCAATCATGCAAAATTACTCCCCTCCCTACACAACAGTACATATCCATATGTACTTCTTTAGTTTTAGGTGGGTATGTATACGATAAACCTTTTTGGTTTTTCGTTCTAGGTCAAACTCTCATGATATCTAGGTACTGATAGTCATTGGCATAGAACAAACACTGCAATCCATGTCGGCAGAACATTCTAACGAGATGTTTCATGATTTCATTAAGAACATAATGACAATCTTTAAACAAAGGTTTCACTTTGCTTATACTTGTGAGCCCATTCTTCTCGCAATGCTCATTGATCCACGTGTGAATAATCGACTGTTAGATGTTATGCAGCAACGAAAGCTATTAGACATTGTAGTAAAGAAGATAATCTTGTTTTCTAAGAAGGAAGAGATAAATGTGTAAAGATTATCTGGAGATGACTCTACAGCGAGTACAAGCATTACAGGCGATATCACGATAGTATCGTGATGTCGTGACGATACATTTACACATACTACAGTAAACTTTCGCTATGAGCTCATCTCAACTCTACGTTAAGCGTTCGCCGCCAGTCTTGTAGATAAATTCGGCGAGCGTGAATGTAATTGTATACAGAGATTTATTTATAAATAATTTTGCAGCGTGTTCTCAAACTTCCAACCTTTCGCAATTTTTAATGCCCATAAGTGCAAAGGATGTAAACGATGATTAAGTACCAAATGTAACCGCATCGGTCACACAACACTTAAACGAAAAAACAGTATATCTAATACAGATATAGTAAATTGGCCGGTTTTCTAAGTTAGCATTAGTAGCAAAAAACTGGGGAATACCTGCCAGTTAAGTACAAAGTGAAAGATTATATTCTAGTACAGGGAATCTCGTCACTACTCATCGAATAAAATTATTAACTGAGCATGTAGAAGAACATGAAAACATGAAAATAAAATTAGCGTCTTATACAAATATATATATATATTCCTTACAGTTAGACTAGTATTTGATAATAAATACATAAACATTCGAATAATTTGTGTACTTCGAATATATTCGATTAATTTGAAAATTTTCGAGCTGAAAATTCACCTCCAAGTAACTCAAAATCTTACGAGGGCTCGAATATTATAGCCGCTTGAGTTTTTCAGGTACAGTAGCGGACAAAAAGTTACCACTTTCCTGATTTCTTTATTTTTATTATTTTAACAGCAATTTAAAGCTGTAGTATGTATTTAAAATACATATTCTGATACAGAATTAAACGTTGCATAAAACCCAGTTAAAGTTGAATTTATTTAACTAACAAACAAAAATGTTATATAAGATTAAATAGAAGCTATACATTTTTACGCCCGACAAAAAAGTTACCACTTTCAAATTCCCGCGTATATGTCTTTCGTTTTTCTGGTTTACGCTTCTTTGCCGCGTTCTTTTGTTTTGAGTAGACGCTTAAAAGGTTAAAACCGATTAAAAATGCCTCGTGGAAAGAAACCTGATCCCCAATTGCGAAGTTTAATAGTTCAGTTACGTGATGACGAAGGCTATACTTTTCAACAACTTGCTGAGCATACGAAGATGGATAAAAGCACAATTCGTCGCATTTATTGTCGTGAACAGAATCCACTGGTTGTGAAGAATCGAGGGCGACCAAGAAAAACTAATGAAAGGTTAATATTACACATTTTTGTCTTACTTTGGCAACCAAATTTCATTAAAATCGATAAATATTTTTAGACCGGGCCGATTCCTAGTTTGAAAATCTATAGAGAACCCAAAGCTAACAGCCCCAGAAATACGTGATAAAGTGTTGGTTGAAAATTTTGAAATTAGTGTCCGGACGGTTCAACGGAGACTAGCGGAGAAGGGACTAAATGATCGGATTGCTGCTAAGAATCCACTTGTATCCAAGAAAAACATGCATAAAAGGATGAATTTTGCGCGTGAACATCTTGCATGATCCGCTGCTGACTGGGCAAAGGTCTTATTTAGCGATGAGTCAAAATTTAATTTAATACACAGCAATGGAATTAGATTTGTACCGCGTCCGATTAATGAAAGGTTTAGTCCTCATTATACCATTGGTACGGTTAAGCATGGTGGAGGTTGTATAATGGTGTGGGGGGGGGGGGGGGGCATTTAGTCTTTCGGGCGTAGGTCCTATTCACCGAATAAACGGTATAATGGATCAGTATCAATATTGTAGTATTATGAAAAATGTGATGACGCCACATGCTCGCCGGGTCATGCCTGCTGGGTGGATATTCCAACAGGATAATGATTCAAAACACACTGCAAAGTCCGTTAAAAAATGGTTTTCCGACAATAAAATAAGGGTAATGAAATGACCAGCACAATCGCCAGACCTAAACCCCATTGAAAATTTGTGGGGTGCGATTAAGCATAAGCTCAATGGACAGAAGTTTAAAAAACCCGATGAGTTATTTGCGGCTGCCGAGAAAGCTTGTCATGACCTTCCTGTTGCCCTTATTGAAAAAGTGATACATTCGATGCCAAAAAGATGTGAGGCCGTCCTAAAAGCAAGAGGTGCTCCGACAAAATATTAGCATTTTGATTACCTTTCAAAAGTGGTAACTTTTTTGTCGGTCATAAAAATGTATTGCTTCTGTATATTGTTATATAAAATTTTGGTCGGTTAATTAATAAATACAACTCTAACTAAGTTTTACGCAGCTTTTAATTCTCTTTCAGAACATGTATAATAAACACATACTATAGTATTAAGTTGCTGTTAAAAATAATAAAAATAAACAAATGTAGAAAGTGGTAATTTTTTTGTCCGCTACTGTAGCTCGCAATTTTTTCAAATAGTTCGACAATTTCAAGCAGCACAAAAAATTCAAACGCTCGACTGGGCTCGAGCAATCGAACCGAGTTTAGCTCAGCTCGGAAATTCCGGATACTCGCACACCTCTAAACGAAACTGTCTGTCGACAGAAGTTTCTGTATTAATCTACATTCGCGATATTGAAATCGTTCAAGCAAGATCAAAGATTTAATTTTATTCGAAGGGACTTGTTTTCTTCCATCCCTCATCACGAGAAACTTTTTATGGCCGTTGAATATTTATTGCTACTTTAAAGTATCCAAGAAAAGATATTGTAGGGTTGTTTGAGAAACATATAATTCATCAGTGCTCACGCTCACGCTCATTCTCAACTGAACGGCAATCAGAATGGCTGGTGAAGATTCAACGAAGTCCGCCAAGTCAGCGATGTCGTCGAGGCCTGTCTCACCCCGACAACGACATCTTTCACGGTCCTAACGGAGACTCCTGGAGCATCGAAGAGTAAGAGAGAGTCCAAGGCTTCGTCTCCATAGACTCTCCCTGCCGAGCTCATATTCAAGGCGCAAACTCAGGTGTGTCGCTTCGAATCTCTCCAGTCATTAAAATCGCAACTCCCAACTAACGCTCAATCAACGTCCCTGGACGAAGTTCGGTTGTTATTAGATCATGTTGAGGATCTACATCAAGCCTTCCTCAAAGAGCACGCCCACTTTGAGTTAACGTGGCCGGTGAAATGCATCGACCATGAGTACTTCGCCACAAAACTGGTAGTGCAAGAGACTCAGTTGGCATTGTCGCTCAAGCTCACTCTCAACCGCCTCAGGGAAGAAGTCGAGGCGAAGACTCAACCACGCAGCGCTGCTCCAAGCACAATAGCCTCTCGAGCATCGAAGCTACCCGAGAGAGCATTGCCCACCTTCTCAGGCAGTTATTTGCAGTGGCCGGAATATGGAAACAGCTCATGGAAATTGACAGGCTGCACTACCTGCGATCCAATCTCGGTGGTGAGCCATCGAGACACATTAACTCTTATTCCATCACTGGCTCATCATTCCAGGCGTATTTAACACAAAGGTTCTCAAATAAGTGGGTGCTCAGTAAAACTATATTTGAAACGAATTTTTCAATAAGAGCTACTGCGCGTCTTTTAACTACCGTTTTAATAAAAAAGAGTCAGGCTTAGTTATGTTACCCATAATTGTCCCAAAGGAACTTCAAATTCGTTCCTCCTAAACGATTCCAACATTTCTCCATTTGCTTCTGCCATTATCTTTTTCAAACTTTTCCAGAGATACTATCCATGGTATGTCTTTACCATAATGATATTTCATTATCTTCAGTTATTCACCTCCTATTTTTCAAAAGAATATACGTGATCCCCAAATGGAGAACATTGTAGCTTATAGATTAATTTAATAGAAACATTGATTAATATACTTTCCTGTTGGGCGCATTCAATTAAAAAATTGTAGGGAAGGGTAGGGTAGAGCGGAACGGGTGGGTTAAACAAAACATCAATGTTTCTCTTAGATAAGAGCTGCAAATGAATTGGTATCGCGTGACATGGGACCAAAGGGTCCTCATAGCATTTCGTGACACACCATAGACCCATGCACACGTTATCCTTCCGTTCAGAAAGTTGGAAAAATTTCCAGTATCTATATTTCAATATTGTGTTGGACATTCGACCAATTTTCGGCACTTGGATTTCGAAAATTAATAACCGTAAGTACATCGTTGGATATATATAGTCCTTAAACTACATTTTGGCTTATGTCACGTCCCGGGTGGAGGTCTTTAGGACAATGACTATGTGGGGTTAAGAAGTCAGGCTCAAATGTGAAATTCTGAACACTGAGGGTTGGAAGAAGCTAAGCTCGAATGCGAAATTCTGAACACTGGGGTTGGAAGAAGTCAGGCTCGAATGCGAAATTCTGATCACTGATCGTTGATGGAACTTAGGCTCTAATGTGGAATTCTGAACACTGATCGACCAGGGAAGGTTTAAAAGGTAAACGCGTACCTGGGGGCACCCGTTAAGCCGGGGCCAGACCTGAATGCGTATACGCTGAGCAGGCTGAGCGCGCACGAATGACGCATGCGGAGGGGTCGAAAGTGCCATTGTATCTTTCTTCACCAACTTCTGTGCTTAACTTAGCCCACTCCGCAGTCGTAAAGATGGTGTGATACATAGTTAGCTAAATAAACATACAGCTCAACCCTCCAAGTCATCCCGTTTATCAATACAGAGTGATTGTCCACCGACGCGTGTCAAAGAGTTGCCACCTGGTACCCCGTGGCTAGGACAACCCCCTGCAGTGCCTCACCGAATTTGATGGGTTTTGATCCTTCAAACGGTTGGAATACCATTAAAAATTCAGAAATGTTCAAGAGTTCCGCATTTCTCATCACATCTCTGCGAAAACGACGTCAATTTATTCCTTATGTTTCGCCGATGAAACTGACACCAAGAACAATGTAATTCAGACCATAATGAAGGAAATTTCAGGAAAAATTGTTTTATATCATTTCAAGCTGAATTCGTTAAAAATAGTCGGATTTATATGAAATTTGGAATGATTTTCATCGGAAAAATATAAGGAATCCATCGGCATCCCTTCCATATCCCGTAGGCGTAGGTACATTGGAAAGGTCTGTGGGATACTCTTCGTTTATTACCACCTTGTCTTGCTTCTTTAAACTACTTGACACCCCCAATTGTAAGGACGACAACAAGTCATGGTGGTGTGAAGGACAGGGATGCACCACTACAGTTGTTTACCTCATGTGGGTGAGCCATTCCATTGATGGTCTGGGATTTCACCAACATCGGCTGTGAAGAACCCGAACATCGCGGCGAGCCTGACCTTCCTTTGGTCGAGGGTCCCGAGGTCCCTTCCTCGGTGTTATATGGCAGGCAATCCTTTCGTCTGCACTACTCCAAACACTCTCTGTCCTTCAATCTTTAGCTGTCGCGAACCACGAGACTGTGTCGAAACTGGCGAAGAAGATCGCTAGAAATATACGTTCCACACGTAGGAACGGGCGCATTAGGGAGTTTCAAGTGGCGTTCGGTTCGGGGTTCTATTCAGATCTGGACGCGGCCGAAAAGGAGGCTAATATTTCCACTATCTTTAGGTTGAATCAGACGGGTCGTAGCTCCGCGAGCCGGCACGCCTCGTCTAGCTCGTCAATTTTGCTGGGCGAGCCGAGCCGATCAGTCTCCAATTCGAAGGGAAGACGTCACAGGCGGGATCACGCGCAGTGCAGCGGACACCTCATTTTCTACCTGCGTCCCTCCACGAGGCGTATTGCTGCCCCCGCGAGTAATCTCGTATGATTTTTTAACACAACAGCGAGTCGGCCTGGCTATATGAATTAAGAACAATGCAGGGTGTAGTGAAGAAAAGAAAGACAAATTATTCAGTACAATAGAGCTTTAAAGTCTATCATATGTTAATTGCATTATTATTATTATTCAAAATGTAATTTTTAAATTTTTGATTATCTGTTTATGTCAATATTAGCAATGGATTAAATTTATTTAGTCTATGCCTTCAATAATTTAAGACATTAAAATTAATTTCTGTAGGCGTTTCGTAAAAATCACCGAATGCAGGAAACTTTGAAGATTTGTATTTTTTAAACAATTTCGAATCTGCAAAAATGAGGACTTAACCCTCCCTAATTTTATATGGACTACCATATGTGTATTTCAATATCATGAAAATCCGAGATATCGAGGATTTTAGAAAAGTATCACATTCTGCCTCTATCTTCCACGCTGAACGCAATGTACTCCAAACTCGCTTTGATGTGCGGAAGAAAACCGACAACGGTCGGCTCAGGCCATGTGCCTTCGCCGGCATCCCCGAGTCGGGTCGAATGAGCCGAGTCACCACGAATGACCCGTCCACACTAGCATATACGTTCATGCTCAGCCTTTCTGACGTAGAAGCATGCGGTCCTAGCTACCGTTTCACCCGTCCACATCAGAATATTCGTGCGCCGCTCAGCCTGCTCAGCGTATACTCATTCAGGTCTGGCCCCGGCTTTAGAGCATTTGTGGTTTTACTTAGGTTGGGTAATTGGATTTACCACTGCATTAACATATGAAGCCGCCCGTAATATTCCGCGAAATCTGTCTAGACGTATGGTCGTGCAAGAGCTATGCGAAAGTAAGCCTGGTAAACACTATAAGAACTCTTACGTTCGCGGACCGATATCAGCTGTTGCAGCAGCCTGTTATGATTTGGAATCTTCGTAACCGAAGGATAGATACAATAATTCGCAGCGTGATTTAACGTAAGAATGTTTATGAGATTTGCAGCACTGGTTACTTGTAATAATGCGTTAGACGTTAAGCATTAGCACATAAACATTTATATAAATGGTTATCAATAGCAATATAGATATGAATGAGTATGAGACACATGAATATTGGCAATGGAGAATTATAACGTATGAAATATGCAATTAGCAATAATAACAAGGAAATTCAATAAGCATATGATAATAGTATAAAGCAATGAGCGTTAGCAAAAGATAATGATATAAAGCAATGAGCGTTAGCAAAAGATAATATTATAAAGCAATGAATGTTAGCAATAATAATTAAATGAATGGTGATGATATGCCGTTAGCAGTAGTGAGTAATAATTGCTTACAGTAGTTTTCGTAGATTTATAATCCGTGGGATACTGAGTTGATGATTTTATTATAACACTGAAAGTGAAAGTAGTCAATACGACGATATACTTCGTGGGAGTGTTTTTCGTAGAAAAGGCCTCTTGTCTCTCGGGCCTTTGTATTTATATGATTTACAGGAATGTCAGGTATGAAGGGTATGCGCGGTATGCACCATGACTCATGTACAAAATATGCGGTCTATAATTAGAGCATGTTGATGACTCATGCGCGAAATATGTGTTACAATAGGACTTCCAGGTTTTTTATTTGGGGCGTTCGGAAAGGGGGTACTCGACCCATTGGATGGATTTGGAGTGTTTTAATTCGAAAGGGGTGAGAGTGGCTTTGATTAGGAGGGTCATCGAGAGAGTGTGAGACGTGGTCTTAACTTAAGAGGTTTTTGGGACGAGGGGCTTGTTTAAGATTTAGATATGAGGGAGGAGATCATGCCTCGTAAGGCGAAGAGGGGAAGGGGATTTCGTAGTTGACCATCTCGAGATGGGAACCGCTAAGGTACATCGTCTAGATGGCCCGGTGGTTGGGGAAAAGGGGTAAGAGTTGAAGTTTGGGGAATTTCGGTGGAATTGTTGAGTGATTTATGAGGGGGACTTGAAATAATATCGCGCGAAAAATAATGGGACGTCACACGTATTAAAAAGTTCTTTACCTCATGATGAAGTGTAAATATTAAATGTTTACTAAATGACTGTATATGGGGCAAAACGGAATATTTTGCGTGGGGTAAAACGGAACGCCTATGTAACCCACTTCCACCACTCCAATTGTCTTGAAACTGTGCAGACGTGCGTAGTTATGATGATGAAAAAAATTATAAAAATAAACGGGAGGGGTGAAAAAATTACCCAGTCATCAATAAATATAATTCATAACTACAAATCCAAACGACTTGAAATCAGCGTGAAGACAAATCAAATCAATTCAATCGATATGCAATCAGCATATAACCACAAATCAAAACATAGACTCTAAAAAGTAAATAATAAAAAAATATGCAAAAAACTTTTTAAGTTAAACAATTTTATTTAAAATGCACTAAAATTAAAAAATTCTCTATTTTCACGTGTTGATATTCATTATTCATGAAAAAATCTATGTGTATTTGATTATTTTCAGTAATTTTTATGTTAGTCAAATATTTTTTCTTATATGTATAATAGATGTTTTTGTTATATTTTATTTGTAATAGTATTGGAATATGTGTAATTTCTGAATGCTACATGTGTGTGTGGGTACGAATGTGCACGCGGGTAGCGCCTTGAGGAAGCGAGTGCGGTCGTGCAGTTAGTATGCATGGTGAAATGATATAGAGAACGAGCCGAAATGTGCGTGGCGCATAACTGTATTTTCTAGTGCAATCACACATGTACTACTTACAGGTGTGATTATTTTGTTATTGTTCCTACATATACAAAAGTGTGTTAGAATAATTACTTCGGCGATCCGAAAACCTCAGTTCTCAACAAATAGTTATACTTAAATCATATATTTATAGTTTTTTACATACATTTTAAATCATTTTTAAATCATAAAAATAAAGATTTTGTACGTTTACATGGTCTTCAAGTGGGTGTTCCGCTTTACCCTACCACTTGAGCGAGGCAAAGATTTCAATACCTCCAGTAAATCTCAGTTTTCTCCGATCCCAAAGATTTTTCTTAACAATGGCTTTGATTTTCTTATAGTCTAAGGTCCACTGAAGACTCCTGTTTAATTCCCGTGTCTTTTTCTCCTTCCGGTTTTATGTTATAACCCTCCAAAGTTAAGCGTTCTATTTTTTCCTACTCTCCCATACACAGTTAATTGAGGAAGTATTATTTTCCGTGGTAAGAGCAAAGATCATGCAAAAAAGTATTCGGCAAATTCAATATTTAATTCGTAAGAACGTAATTAAAATAAATTAATATTCTTTTAATATTCCTGCGCTTTTATTATATACTTTAATCCAGCGATGTCCAAGGTTGCTCCCGCGGGAGGTTCTCCCGTTTTCGTCTGCGTTGTCAGGGATACCGTGCGAAGCTAACCGTGAAGACGCCTTCGAACTTATACTATGGAGGTCTTACTGAAAGCTTGAAACTGTCGCCAACATGGTGCGAGAGAGGAAGACATGTGCGAGCGAAAGAAGTATAGAGGTCCCTTTCGACCGTAATGCGCATGCGCCGATATCGTGCGAGAGAGAAAGATGGACGCTTGAGAATCTATACTTCTTTCTCTCGCACCAGTTCACACGTCTATCTCTCTCGCACGATATAGGTGCATGCGCATTACGGTCTAAAGGGACTTCTATACTTCTCTCTCTCGCACCAGTTCGCACATGTCTTTCTCTCTCGCGTTACTGTAATAAATAGGTACATAACTCGTTAAATAAATACATAAATAAATGAATCAATAGATACCTAACTAAATAACGTCCAGTATGTACAATTTCCACCCCTAATATATGGGCGTATATATCCGCCCCACGCTATTCTTAGTCCATAAAAAACGTCCCCTACGGACCCTCCCTATGTGGAGATCACCGCAGTCATCGCAGGGGGAAGACTCTCCTCACCTTGGGCGGGCGGGTATTAATTCCTAGTCCCGCTGGGCAGTTCTTTCTCTTTCTAGTCCTTCTCCTGGTCAAGAAGGCTCTAGCAACTGCCTCTTCCCTGGTGCGCCTGGCCCTTTCTTCCCGGATGTCACTTTCAAACGCTATTTCTTTTCGACTCCTATCCTTCATTGTCTTCTCCGCGAAGGCCCTTAGCGCGTTCCACTTATCCACGACCCCGTGGCCAAGTCGATGCTTGTGGTAACTTCCACCGACGCACTCAAGGCCACAGCTAGGGTCCCCCGCTCAGCACTATAGACGGGGCAGCTCGTCAACACGTGCTTCGCGTTGTCCTTGGCGAATCCACAATAGGCTGCCCTAACTTTCTCCACGTCCGGGGTCACCTTTTTCCTACGTCTGTGGTAGAACCTCCTCACTCGGAACGATTCCCGCCGCGCCTCCGCAATCTCCTCGCTCCACCAGCCGTTCGGCTTTCGGTTGCCACGGGGAAGGGACTTTCTGGGGAGCTCGGCCCTTGTGACCTCCTCGAGGAGCCTCTGGAACCTGTCGGCTAGGGGCTCTTCACTCGCCCGGTGTGTTCTAGTTTCACCATCATTCTGCCCCCATCCAGACGTTTGAGTCTGGCAAATCCTCCGAGGATAGCCTCCGCATCCATATCTCTGGCCGAGAACTGCGGCCACACAAGGGTCGTCGGCATTCCTCTCTGCTTCCTGAACCCGTGGAGGACGTATAGATGATCCGAGAACGTTCCCTTCTCGAAGACCTCACTCTTGACTCGACGAACCGATACCAGGTCCGCAGCCATAATATCTATGAACGACCTCCCGTTGTTCCGTGAAAATGTATGGGTAAACCGGTCCGCCAACCCCACCGGAACCAGGCCGTATCTTCCAAGCACCTCCAAGAACGCCGTCCCCTTCGTGTCCTGTTTAAGTCCACCCCAAGCCGGGGATCTCGCGCTCAGGTCCCCCGCGAGAATTACACCCATTCCTGGGGCTCTGGCCTCCACCAGCATTATTATTATTATTATTATTATTATTATTGTGTCAACGGGGGAACCCTTTAGAGTACATATAATTACATGAGAGTACAAAAAGATAAATAATAAATAATAAAGTATAACAGAAAAAGAAAACAGAAAGTAGAAAGTAACAGAACAAATCAAAACAACAACAAAAAACAACAATAAACAAAAACATAAAAATTATGTATAACGGCGACAACGCCGTAAACGGTGCCTAAGCGAGGTACACAGGTAACAAGGATTACACTGATGGCAGACTCCTGAGCATTCCCTCCAGGACGTCAAGATACGCCCCAAACTGCGTTAGGTTATTTTTGGGGGAGCAGTAGCAGCTAACCACTTGCTTACCCTCCCAAATCACCGCCACAATTCCCTCCGCACTCAACGGGCATGCCAACGTGGGGAAGTGCCCATTAAAGCCGATGACCCAGATGGAGGAGTCTCCGGTCACGTCGTTGAATCAGTGCCTTAATTACCGGAAGGGCTCAGAGATAATCACGACGTCCACATTAAGTTGTCATACATTGTGTTCCATCGTATCCTTTTTTTTCTTTTACTTGGTGGAAATCCCCGCGGATACCCTCCGCCCGCGGGGGCCTCCAGTGTGCGTGTGGGATGAGATCTTGAATTTGAACGACACGATTCCTAACGTACTCCTTCCAGCGTGAGGCATTAGAGTTTATCCAAGTAAATGCCGCTTGAGAATCCGTCCACAAATGAGTTGATTCAATGTTGAGTTGAAGAGTTGCTTGAACATACTTGGCAAGCTTTGCCAGCATCAATGCTGCTGTGAGTTCGAGTCTCGGGATTGTGAGTTTCTTGAGAGGTGCTACTTTGAGATTTGTGGACGGTGATGATACGGTAATGTAGATTACCGCTGCCATGGTGAGCTGAGAAGCATCAGAGAAACCGTGGAGTTCCACGATAGAGTTGGAATAGGTGTTGAACCACCTTGGAATTGAGAGTCTGGCCAGGCTTGTGAGATCTTCTCTGATGGTGTACCAATGAGATGTAACTTGAGGTGGCAGTGGATCGTCCCAACTGAGTTTGTACAGCCATAACTCTTGCAAAATCATCTTCGCACGAATTATGACTGGTGAGAGGAAGCCAAGTGGATCAAAGATTTGAGAGACTTCTGAGAGAATGCTGCGTTTCGTTGGGATTGAGGTTGAGTTTGGCTTTGATGCAAATGTTAAATTGTCTTGGAAGCTGTTCCATTGCAATCCGAGGATTTTTGTATGGCAGTCGTCGAGTGAGATTGTTGAGCCCTGCGCTCGTGAATTGGGAGAGATTGCATCGAGCAATGCGGGATGCGTTGAGTGCTATTTGTCGAGTGGGAAACCTCCCGCGTGACACAGGTCTTTAAGGTCTTGTGCAATTTTGATGAGTTGCTCACCTGTGTCAGCGCCGCCAAAGATGTCGTCGACATATCGCGCGTGAGAGATTGATGGTACAGCCAATGGAAAGCGATGCCCTTCGTCCTCCGTCAGCTGAAGCAATGCTCGGACAGCCAGAAACGGTGCAGCCTTGGTGCCGTATGTGACCGTCGTGAGTTTGAATGCTACCTCTTCTCCTTCCTCATCCACCCACAGAATGCGTTGGAGATCTTGATCGTTTTCGTGGACTCGGATTTGCCGGTACATTTTTGTGATGTCTGTGGCAAAGATGAAATTGTGCTGCCGAATCCACAACAGCACAACTGAGATATTGAGCAAGAGATTCTGCCCTGTATGCATGAGATCATTGAGTGAATACCCAGATGTTGTTGCGTTCGAGCCATTGAAGACCACCCTCAGCCTGGTGGTTTTGCTGTCAGGCTTGAGTACTTCATGATGAGGAAGATAAAAGATTGAGTTATTATGAGATGAGATTGATGGTGCTCTTACCATATGATTGAGGTCTTCATATTCAGACATGAATCTTTGATAGAGTTCACGATACTCATCTTTCCTGTTGAATTTGATGAGCGTGCGTTTCAGGCAATCACGCGCTGCGTGGTATGAGTTGCCCAACAAGCTAGCTGGTGACTTGAGAGGGATGCGAACGATGTATCCTCCTGCTGCATCCGTAGTGTGTGTCGCTTTGAAGTGATCTTCGCACTCTTGCTCTTCAGGTGTGAGTTCCGATTGAGTGTCACTCGGAAGCTCCTCTTGAATCCAAAACTTCTTAAACAAATCACGTACGAACGGCTCGCCCTCTTGCACAAGTGATGTGTGATGCGATGACTGGGTGAGAGTGGCAGAAGAAGTAATTGGTCCAAGCACAAGCCACCCAAAGATTGAGAGTTGAGCAATCGGCATGGATGGTGAGCCTCTGATTATGTTGGGCTTTATGATTTGGCCATATGTGTCTGCTCCGATGATGATGTCAACAGATTGTGGTTTGAGAAACTCAGCATCTGCCAGTGCGAGCCCTGTGAGATGTGGCCATTCTTGATTGGGCACCTCCGTTGAGGGCACCCTCGACGACACTGATCTGAGAACATGGGCTCGAACGGATACTGTCAACGGTCGATAAATTGAACGCAGCACTAGTGAGACGACACCTCTTGTCTGCGTAGACTTCTTTCCACCAACTCCAATGATCGAGATGGATGAATAAGTGCGTTGAAGATTGAGTTGAGTGAGGAGCTCCTCCTTCACGAAGGTGAGCTCAGATTCTGAGTCGATGAACATACGAACCTGATGAGTTGACGTGGATGAAATGAGATGAGTTCTTGCTGTTGCTAAGAGCGTGAGACGGCTGCTTGTAGATTGAGGTTGAGATGAGCGTGCAGGGTTGAGCTGAGCGGGTGAGTGGTCCAGTGATTTGACGACTGCCCCAAGGATTCACTGAGGCTGAATGGATGCAGGTTGAGAGCCCTCAGTTTGAGGTTGAGCTTGTGACTGCTTCTGCGGCTGTACATGTAGCATGTAGTGTGGTGCTGAATGCCACACTGCTTGCATCGATGTGGCGACTTGCAGTTTGCAGATGAGTGTCGTCCACAACAATTGTAACAGAGCATGTTGTTGGCGACAACCTTGCGACGTTCCTGAACTGTGAGGCCCCTGAATTTGGGGCACACAACAATGAAATGATCTGCGCCGCAGCAACCACAAGGGAAGCTCTTCTGCGTGGACGGTCCTTGAGAAGCGTTGTAAGCGGATGCTCGCTGAGCTGATGACCTTGTGGACGGAGCTTCCGCACTCTCCAATGCCCTCACCTTGTTTGAAATGAATTCCCTCACCTGCTGAAATGTGGGATACTCCGTTGATGAGCCTATGGAGGTCTCCCAGGCCTCCCTTGTGTGCTTATCCAACTGGCGCGCCACATGGTACGTCAGGATGCAATCCCCCAGTTGATCAGTGATGCCGAGGGTGAGCAGAGATGTCTGCGCAGCTTCAACGGTGGAGATCAGCTGTTAAGCGCAGCAGCGTTTTTTTTTAGAACTGGCTTTGTGTTGAACAGTTTGTGCAACTGAGCTTGGATGAAGAGTCGTTTGTTGGAGTATGTCTCCTTGAGACGTTCCCACGCTGGCTTGAAAGATGCTCCCTTCAAAGGCAGAGCTTCCACCTTCTGAGCTGGCTCGCCTGATAGGCTTGAGTGCAGATATTGGAGCTTCTGAATATCTGTGAGAGTCTTACTCGAGCCGATGAGTGCTGAGAAAAGCTCACTATAAGCGGGCCATCTCAAATAATCACCTGTGAATGTCGGTAGCGCCAACTCTGGGAGTTTCCCTGGTGCTGTTGCTGACTTCGCCGAGTCGTGTGTGCATGGTGGTTGAAAGGGGGCCAGCTCCTGTTTTAATTTGCCTATCTGCAACCGGATGTCGAAACACAATTCAGTTTCCTTGAAGAAGACCTTGTCGTGGTAGTATTCATGATCCCGATGTCTCCTGGGCCATACGACATCGAAATAGGCGTTTTCCTTTTGGAACGCCTTATTGAGTTCTTCCATGAGAGATGAGAAGACCTTTAACTCCTCCATAGTGGTGTTTGGAACACAGGTGGGAATCCGTTGCTTCAACGCTGCCAACGATTGCACACGGCTGACAAGGGACGTTCGGCAAACCGGAAATTCAGAAAATTATGAAACTCGGTGTGCAAGTAGAGTAGTTCATCCGTAACACAACCCTATTTTTCGTTGGTGCCGAAAAGCATTTTTTAGGGGTGAAATCACCCCTTGAAGAAAATGCAGAATTTTCTTTTCCGTGGAATATCTCGAGAACGGTGAGAGATATCGAAAAGAAGTTTAAACAAAAGTTGCATCCTTCTTTTATATCTACAAAACCGCGTAAAAATTATTTTCGAAAAATCCATATTTTTCAAGTTACCCCCACCACCAACTCTTAAAATTAAGTTTTTGTATTTTGTAAATATACGCTGACATACCTGTGGATAATCCCTTTTCATACATATAAATACTTTATGTGATATATTTTTTTTGCAAACAAATAAAACCTCTATTACCGACTTTGAAGTCCATTTTGGCAGTTTCCATTAATAACATGGTTTCTTAAAGCCATAATTAAATTCGTATTTATGTAAGGTTCAGACAGCTTTCAATTATTTAAGCAAGGCAGTACGTACGTAAAATTTCATCCAAGGTAAAACTCATTAAAACTAATCAGTGACGTGCATGAATCAGTATGATAACAGCACATTCGTACATGCATTACTTCAAGTGTAATCTTATTAGGTTATTTTGGAAACCACGCGATAAATAAATAATGCGTGAAGATTCACAATGACTTTGCAATATATATATATTATCATTGAAATGACGCAGAATCGCATTGATGCCGATAACCTTGTCGAACCTTCAGATTTTCCGAGTTTTCGGTAAACATGTTTTTGTACTCGCGTCTTTGCGTGATATAAATATTCCCGAGGATGTAGCCAACGGCAGTTACATTTTTGGCAGCAGTCAGTTACCATCCAATTGAGAAAAGTGAGTGATCATTGTTTGAAAGACAATTTTCTTTAAAATGCAGACGATTAATGTTGCTAACGTAATACACATGTTAGCTACTACGTTTCAAATTGCAAGTATAACACAGACACCTATAATCCCGGTAGAAACGGAACTGCACAATGAAATTCGGGACATTATAAAAAAGTTTCAAAACATACATTCCCTACCATTAATTGAACATGATTATGTGCTCGATTATGCCGATCCATCAGAACCACATGGTGCACAAGTTGTAGAGTACATTATGCCTGCAGAAGAAGAAGAAGACAGTTTTGAACCTGCAGAATGTACTGTTGATGATGAAGGTGGACAAGTTGACTTAAGTTATAAGAGAAAAGCTGTAACGTTTTGGAAAAGCGCAAAAAAGGCACGTCGAACGCTTGCCAGTGTACAGAAAAATTATCGCATGGTTAAATCTTTGCAGCAGCTATACAGGTGGGAGGCGAGTGTAGAGAGAGGTGGAACAAATGCAGACAAACTTGCATTTATTGGGGAATATGTACTGCAAAAGTTTGAAGAAGCTTGTGACAGAAGATCCATTGTTCATGACATGAATTTAAGATTGTGGGCCTTGGAGGCAAAAAACCAAGTGGACCTACCCCAATTCGTGGCAGGTAAATGGTGGATTTGGAACTTTAAGACTGCGCATAGAATTGTGTCCCGCAAGATAACAACATTCAGGACGCAATTTACGTTTGAAGATATTGACAATATCAAAAATATCGCAGAATCGTTTGTTTCTCGCGTAAAGTCTAACATCCCAGCTGTCGGAGTTGAAGAAATTTATAATGCAGACGAGAGTGGCTTCAACCTTGAAATACATTCTGGGCGAACATTGGCGAAATTAGGAGTGAAAACGGTAGAAGCGACGATTCAATTGGTATCTGCTACAACACATAGCTACACTATAATGCCTATTATATCAGCAAGCGGACGTCTTCTTTCACCACTATACATAGTTTTAAAGGAATCTACAGGAACACTTGGTCCGATAGTGCAAAGAACTCTATTCCGTCCGGTTAATATTTACATCGGAGCTTCAAAGTCAGGAAAACTCACGTCTGAACATTTTAAAACTTGGTTTACCGAAGTGTATCTACCGAATACTGGCCGTAGAAGCATGCTCCTACTCGACTCGTGGACGGGACACTGCCCAAATGAATTACAGCAGTTGCTCCACAAGACAAGGAAGTAACTTTTTCAATGATTCCAAAAAAAAACAACGGGCATCGTTCAGCCTTTAGATGTGTTTGGATTCCGGATTTGGAAAAATTTCGTGCGGACATTTTCGGATAATGTGATTCTCCAAGAGAGAGATGTCAATTTGCACTTACGTAATGAAATAATTAAATTGCAGTCCCTAACCCACAACCAGTTTTCTTCGCCTAGATTCAAAAACCTTTTTCAATATGCTTGGTTTAAAAGCGGATATCTAGAAACGCATCCCAGCGAATTTCAAAATCCTGTAGATTTCTGTTACTTCAGAAATGAAAAGCTTATACCCAAATGTAGTATTTGTTGGTTTTGTTTAACTAATGAAAGTTTATTTACACAAAAATTATCTTTCTTATTACTGCTCTGGAATGCATGAGAGGACAGGGCTGTAATGTTTATATCAGGATGTTTATAGTGATAGCATGACCATCCGATAGAGTCCGTGTGCTTGACGGATCTCTCTTTGAGAATTCATTCTGCCGAATCGTTTCGTTCTATAAAGACGGTCCTTCCAAGTGTCCTGAATAAAATCAAGATTCAAATCGTATAAATGTGTATTGAGTTTTCATAGCCTAATTCCCAATAGGTTATGGGCCCAGTTACGTCGTGAGTTGCCTATGTACAGTGAAAAAGTGAAAAGTTTGATTTTTTGTATAAAGACATTAATTAAAAGAGATTAGTTAAAAGGGACAGTTTTTTTTAAAAGACAATGGAGAAGTTAAATATGAGAAGAAACATTAAAGCCTTTACCGGCGAAAAATATAGTGTGTGGAAATTTAGAATTCGTGCTTTGCTAACTGAATTAGATGTAATTAAAGTTATCGATGATCAAATTCCAGAGAAGTTGACTGATGACTGGATTAAAGCTGATAAAACTGCCAGAAACATTATTGTGGAATATTTATCAGACTCTTTCCTTAGCTTTGTTCAGACAGAAAATAGTGCTAGACAAGTGTTGTATAATTTGGACGCTATTTATGAGCGCAAAAGCATCGCCACGCAATTAGCCTTACGAAAAAAATTATTAGGTTTAAAATTACAATGTGATACGTCGTTAATAAGTCACTTCACAATTTTTGATGATTTGATCTCTGAACTATTGGCAGCGGGTGCAAAGTTGGAAGAAACTGACAAAGTGTCTCATTTATTATTAACTTTGCCTACATCCTACGATGGTGTAATAACTGCAATAGAAACACTATCAGAAGACAATTTAACATTAGGGTTCGTGAAAACGAGACTTCTTGATCATGAAGTGAAAGTGAGAAACGAAAGCAATGACACGAGTGTAAAAGTGCTTCAAGCAAATAAAGGCAATATCGCAAAGAGACAAAATCCCGTCGAAATCCCGAGACCGCCCAAGAAGTTTTATCGAGGACAAAATAAGACACGGTCCTTCAAACCGAATAAGTCATCATCTATTATAAAATGTTACCATTGTGGAAGGATGGGTCACATCAAGAAAGATTGTTTTTATTATAAAAGAGGACTTCAACAACAGAATGCTGAGAAAACTAGAACCGTTCAAACGGTACAAGTACCTCAACCATCGACAGTAGCAAATGTCTCAAGTTTTGCATTTATGACTGGAGATTTTCAATCAGAAGTCGATGTTAAAAATAAAATTACTTTTCTCCTTGATTCTGGAGCTTCCGATCACCTCATCAACAGAGAAGATTTAGCTGTAAATTTTAACGAACTGGAAGTGCCAATAAAGATTTCCGTGGCGAAGAACGGAACATTTATAACTGCGACGAAGAAGGGAACGATGAATATCACCACCAACATGGGTATTCAAGGGACCATAGACAATGTCTATTATTGTCCAGATGTGCCCTACAATTTGATGTCTGTCCGAAGAATACAGCACGCCGGAATGACCACCACTTTCGACGACAAGGGCGTTAAGATAAGTAAAAACGCAGATATTATAATGACAGGTAAACCACTAAATAATTTAACAGGAATTGAGTTCATAGTTCATTCAAATCAAGCAAATTCTATTGTCCAAGTAAAAAGTACTGAAAAAGATAGTTATGAATTATGGCATCAACGGTTAGGTCATATTGGAAAAACTAAATTTTTAGAATTAAAAGCTAAACAAATGTTTGAAGATATAGGGCAGATCGAAAAAGTAATAGTTAACAATGAATTATGCGAAGCTTGTATAAATGGCAAACAAGCACGATTACCATTTAGAAAAGCAAAAGAAAAGAATTATATAAAACGACCATTGTTTATTGTTCATACGGATGTTTGTGGTCCAATCACTCCTTCGACGGTTAATAATAAAAATTATTTTGTATTTTTTATTGATGAACACACTCATTATTGTGTTACATATTTGATTACCCATAAATCAGATGTGTTTTCAGTCTTTCGAGATTATGCTGCAAAAAGTGAAGCTCATTTCAATTTCAAAATTGTCAATTTGTATAGTGACAATGGCGGAGAATATTTGTCGACTGAGATGAAGGAGTATTGTGTAGAAAAAGGTATTAGCTACCACTTAACAGTTCCAAGAACCCCACAATTAAATGGTGTATCAGAACGTATGGTAAGGACAATAACTGAGAAGGCTCGAGCAATGGTAGCTGGAGCTTGTTTAGAAAAATGTTTTTGGGGTGAAGCTGTTCTTACTGCCACGTTTTTAATTAATTTGACGCCAACTAAAGCTTTAAAAGAATTCAAAACACCATATGAATTGTGGCATGGTAAAAAGCCTCAGCTAAAATATTTAAAGATTTTTGGTTCAACCGTTTATGTACATAATAAAACTAGACAATCGAAATTTGAAGAAAAATCTTGGAAGGGCATTCTAGTTGGGTACGAACCAAACGGATATAAAGTGTGGGATGTTGGAACTGGAAAGTTTGTAGTAGTTCGAGATGTTATAGTAGATGAGACTAATTTCTTGGTATCCAGGCCTGTAATAGTACAGCCTGAAACTGATTCATCTGACATGAGGTCAAAATCAGTACAGCCTAAAACTGATGCATCTGAAATGAGGTCAAAATCAGTACAGCCTAAAACTGATGCATCTGACATGTGGTCAAAATCAGTAACGTCTCATAAATCTGATAGTAATAAATCAGATATATTGAAATCGAAAGAAGTTGCAATTAATAAAAATACCGAATTAAGTCATGGACTAAATAAATCTGTAGTTGAAACAGATATACACGAGCCTTCATCTAGAAATCATCAAACTAAAAGACAAATATCTCCCGAGCTAAGAAGGAGTGATAGGATTAAATATCGTCTACCAATTTCCTATAATGAAGTCGATATGCCGGATGATTGCCTTATGTGTGCTCCATCTTTAATTTACAAAATTCCAACCTCATATCAGGAAATTGAAAATAGAGATGATAGAGTTCAGTGGGAGCAAGCAATTAGGGATGAAATAAATTCTCTTTTAATTAGTAATACTTGGACTCTAGTATCAAAGCCTGAAAATAAGAATATCGTTGATTGTAAATGGGTATTTGCAATAAAGAATGACGAGTTTGGAAATCCACTAAAATATAAAGCTCGGCTTGTTGCTCGAGGATTCAGCCAGCAGTATTTAGTGGATTATAATGAAACATTTGCACCAGTTGCAAGGATATCAAGTTTCAGATTTATAATGGCGTTCTCTAATCAATTTAACTTGTTAGTCCATCATATGGATGTGAAAACTGCATTTCTAAATGGTATATTGAAAGAGGAAATCTACATGAAAGTTCCTGAGGGACTTGCAAGTAGTGATAATCAAGTTTGTAGATTAAACAAGGCCTTATATGGATTAAAGCAGGCAGCAAGATGCTGGTTCGAAGTTTTCGAAAAAGCACTTATAGATAAAGGTTTTCGAAATTCCTCTGTTGATAGATGTATTTATATTTTAGACAAAGGAGATATATCAAAAAGTATATATGTAGTACTTTATGTAGATGATCTTGTCATTGCCACAGCTGATATTGAAGTAATGAATAATCTTAAATATTATTTGATGAATAAATTTTGCATGGTAGATTTAAAGGATATCAAATTTTTTCTAGAGATAAAAATTGAAAGAGGTGAAGATAGGATAACTATGAGCCAGAGTGCATATATTAAAACTATTTTAAGTAAATTTAATATGTCTGAATGCAATCCTGCGAGTACACCTCTTGAAAATAAATTAAATTATTTAGCTTTAAACTCTGATGAGAAAAGTGATGCTCCTTGTCGAAATCTTATTGGATGTTTGATGTATGTAATGTTATGTACTCGACCTGATTTAAGCACAGCCGTTAATATTTTAAGTCGATATCTAAATAAAAATAACAAAGATCTTTGGCAATGTTTAAAACGGGTACTCAGATATCTCAAAGGATCAATTGATCTTAAATTAACTTTTGTCAGAGGTGATTACAACGATCTTTTAAGTGGTTATGTTGATTCTGATTGGGGAGGAAACGATGAAAATGATAGAAGAAGTACTACAGGCTTCTTATTCAAATTATTTGAACGTTGTACAATATGCTGGAACACGAAAAGACAAGCATCTGTAGCAGCCTCATCGACTGAAGCTGAATACATGGCTCTTTTTGAAGCTGTCAGAGAGGCATTGTGGCTAAAATCATTAGCAGACAGTATCGAGATAAATGTTTCCAATCCAATTATTATTTATGAAGACAATAATGGTTGTATTAGCATAGCAAACAATCCAACTAACCACAAAAGATCAAAACATATTGATATAAAATATCATTTCTCGAGAGAACAGATCGAGAAAAATATAATAAAATTGAAATATATTCCTACAGGAAATCAGTTGGCCGATACTTTGACGAAACCACTACCAGCTGTTAAATTCCTGGAATTCAGGACTGAGATGGGTTTGCAATAATATATAGATTTTAGTATTAATGATTGTAATTGTATGTATATCTATATAAGGTTTCCTTAATGGTCTGATTAGGTTTTTTCTGGGTTTCCCTAATCCTAAGCAACAAATGTTGGACCATATGTAGCTTACCCCAGAGAGGACACAAGAAAGGGGTGTCTTTATTTAAAATATAATCGATTAATTTTTGAGGAGGCGTGTTGGTTTTGTTTAACTAATGAAAGTTTATTTGCACAAAAATTATCTTTCTTATTACTGCTCTGGAATGCATGAGAGGACAGGGCTGTAATGTTTATATCAGGATGTTTATAGTGATAGCATGACCATCCGATAGAGTCCGTGTGCTTGACGGATCTCTCTTTGAGAATTCATTCTGCCGAATCGTTTCGTTCTATAAAGACGGTCCTTCCAAGTGTCCTGAATAAAATCAAGATTCAAATCGTATAAATGTGTATTGAGTTTTCATAGCCTAATTCCCAATAGTATTTGTGGGGAGCCGGCTTTTATGCGATGTGCATGGTGTGGCAAGTATTTTTGTTTTAATCACTTCTATGAAGAATATCATTATTGTACCAATTACGAACCGTAATTTTCAATATATTTATCGTTTTCTACTAGTATATTTCTTCCAATGTATAATCACAAAATACAGCATGTACAAAAAGAGACTGCAAATGTTAAAATATTGCTTTATTCAACCACTTCGTTCATGAAAACTCCTATAATGTGGGGTATAATGTGGGTGGGTGGGTGGGTGGTTTTCTGGGTGAGTGGGTGAGTGGGTGAGTGGGTGAGTGGGTGAGTGGGTGAGTGGGTGAGTGGGTGAGTGGGTGAGTGGGTGAGTGGGTGAGTGGGTGAGTGGGTGAGTGGGTGAGTGGGTGAGTGGGTGAGTGGGTGAGTGGGTGAGTGGGTGAGTGGGTGAGTGGGTGAGTGGGTGAGTGGGTGAGTGGGTGAGTGGGTGAGTGGGTGAGTGGGTGAGTGGGTGAGTGGGTGAGTGGGTGAGTGGGTGAGTGGGTGAGTGGGTGAGTGGGTGAGTGGGTGAGTGGGTGAGTGGGTGAGTGGGTGAGTGGGTGAGTGGGTGAGTGGGTGAGTGAGTGAGTGAATGAATGAATGAATGAATATGTGCCATATCCCGTGAAACCTCTGATATTGGTTAGAACCACAGAGGCCACCTAACAATAAAAATTTGCAGATCAGCAGCAGTTTAAAAAAAATGATGCTCGATTTTTGCTGATAAATTCAGTTGTTTTTGGTCTGTAAAAGTAATTTTGTACAATATACAGACGTGTCCGTGGTTCCAACGATACCAATAAACATAATAAAGAAAATAAATCTTAGCTCTTCCATTTTGGATGACTAGAACAGTTCCCACACCCACGTCCGTCGGAAAAGAATTACTTTGAAGAAGTTTGTGCCGACAGTTTCGACGACAGGAAACATAAGTCAATGACCTCGAGTAGTAGATATATGCTGTAACACTAGAGTACCCCCTTCAGGGTTTAGATTACTGTGACGACCCGAAAAACTAGGTAATCTTCTGATGAAAATTGTAGAGAAACTAATCATCCTATTAAATTGCGGCTATGCACTTAATTTTAGCATCTTATAACGCATTAAAGACAATTATAAAAGTTAAGAAAATATATATAGATATATATCACGATGTGGCTCCGAAATGACGGTCTTCTTTTACGGTGGAAAAATGGAGTACCTCCTAACTCAATTTTTGATCATTGAAATAAAAAAAAATAAAAAAATTTGTCCATTTGGTATAATATAATGCCTAAGCATTGACGAGCCCGTTTTTAATATTTTGGAAATTTGCTGAATAACAGCGCATTGAAAAAAAAATGCTTTTTCCCGCGTATAGCGTTTTTAACTTGCCGACGCTGCTACGACTTGAAAGAAGAATGACGGAAACGAAAAACCCTGTTGCTTGGCGGGACAACACGTATACAGGGTATTCCAAAAATACTGCGGTTCCTTGAAGGGGGTGACTCAGGGGGTAATTGCAAGCAACTTTTCCCTTTACTAAAATACTCCACGAGGTTTCGTTAACGAGATATTAATAAAAAGCACTGACCAATCAGAACGCGCGCCTTCCTTCCGAGCTCCCGCGGTAGCGTGGGCTACGCGGTAAGGTGGCCGTTCCAATAAGCGGCTACAGCCGCCAGCGACTGTAGCCGCCGTAGACTGGTACAATGGAAAAGCATTCATCCCAAAGGTGGCCGTTCCAATGAGCGGCTACGGCCGCCAGCGACTGCAACTGGCGTCGCCGCAAATGGTATTTCCTGTACCTAAGCGTCGACGCCATGGAAGCCACCAGTGCAACGACGCGCCGCACAGGCTCTTTTCGAGCACTTGAAAAGAGGGTCTATTGTTGTATGAGGTTTCGAGGACCGCCGAAGACAGTGAAAGACTAGCCATTTTTCTTATATGTACATCGTGTTCTGTTTATCTGCCGGATTGAAGAAGTCAATGACATTTGGGTGTTTCTTTTACGATATCGGAATTAAAATTGCGGCAAAAAATAGGATTTTACCTATTCCTTTCTAGTGATGTATTATTTAATATTTTTTACATCTATTAATTTGTTTTTTCTATTTTTCAACTCAATCGTGATAAAAAATTGGAAACTGTTTTTTTGGTACTTTATTAGTGGTTTAAGTCGCACGTTGGGGAAACGTTCGGTTTTCAAGTTATAAGGGAAAGTCGAATAGTAAGGGAAGTAGGCGAATATCGTTTTGTTTAAATTAATGATCAGTCATTTGCGATAAAATCATATTTTATTAGTACTTCATTAACCGTCGGAGACCACAGTGGGTTACGCTAATCCAGTCCGCCCGGAAAACACCTGGCATTTCTGAATGATAAAGTATGGGGAGTTAGGGCTTGCGAAAAGAATGTGGTCTAGTCCGTTGTTTGCTCTCACTGCCTCAATTAACGATATTACGTATAAAATTAATTTGCAGGACTGAAAGCCCGTTTCGTTAAAAGTGGAGGGATTTAAATATTTTTTTGTCAATTTAATCGGGAGAATGCAAGGAATCCATTGGTATCATTTTCATATTGATACGATGAAAGATAAAGAAACTCCATTTCTGTATAGATGAAATGAGATTGTATTGCAATAAGAATATTTTGAGCTTACAATCTTTTCTATATTCATTAAAATCTTTCGCTTCACCCAATTAGCCGATTGGAAGGTTGCCCAAATATCTTATAATTTTGTAAGAATGTATTAACACTTTGTGAACAGTACCTATCTATTACATTGGTACCAGAATAACATGGATACAGGTTTGCAGATATTTCTGCACTTTCGATAGTATGTATATTTATCAATTTTTTTTAGTTTTATTGAAATTGTTGACGTTGTTTTTTCAAATAACCTCAAACTTTGTTATGAGTTGTATATTAACGCTTTTGTTATGAACTTGCTTAATAATATTCAGCATTTTCAACGCGAAAAATGGAATGTTGCATCTTTCCCCTATTTCTTGGGATTCAGGCGCACTGTACGATATAGAATACAGGTGACTACTCCATTATTAGCAAATATTGTGATATCTTGGTTTCCCAGTTGCAAAGACAAATATATGTTGATTATACAAGTTCGCGGAAGCTTACTAAAAAGTCGAAAATTACTGATATTTTTTCAATGGGTTTCTTATAGAAAAAGAACTGTATATAACGAATTATTTGTTATTACTTTGCAGAATCGATACTAATTATTTCTGACCCCTTTAACTCTACTTTAACAAACTTTAAAAGAAACGATTTAAAATTCTGCATAAAACAACAAATTTGACATGTGTTTACACACCGATCAGATGTAGCCGTCATGATATTTTTACCTTTTCTTTTACAAGAGCTCATATTATTAGTTTACAAGAAATATAAAAAAAAAACATAATTCCATAAGTTATGAATTCTGACTTTTTTCCTTATTTCTGGATAATCTGTCCGAATGTGACGATGGAACGCAGAGCGCCTGGAGTCGCAGAGCGGCTAGAGTCGCTAGACTGCTTCTGGAGCATTAGAGCGGCAGTCGCTGTGCGACTAGGAGATTCTGCCGTTATGGCGGAAAACAGCCACTCATGGCATTGTGTTGTGTCTCGAGTAGCCTAAAGTTCAGTTCAGATTTATTGGCCGGTGAATTTCGTTTCCCGAGCAGCGCCCGGGAAGAAATCAGCCACCACCACCTGACGATCGTGGATTGGCCGTTGAAGTTGCTGGGCCCCCGAAGGGTGTGGTGGGGTAACGGGAACGCTGCTCGACTCCGCCTAAATGAAGCCGTGTGGCTGTTGTTTTTCTTAGCGTAATAGTAGTGTGCGTTACGAAGCTATGCGTAGACCAATACGAGAAGAAGCTATCGAGGAAGAATCAATGTTCTGACCAATGAAGGTCCTGAATTTTTTCGGAGCGAACGCATACCTATTCTAATGTGTGTAGTTCTACGCTGTCAGCCGGAGTTGGACATTATTCGTATAAATATGTACCGTTGTTCCAGTCAGATTTATTCGGATAAGAACTTATTCGTTATTCGACCTGATTGAACGACGAATAAATGTGCGTGCGCTCTATCTCTTCGAGCTCGATCCACGTATGCGAGTATATAATATATAATAAAAAAGAGTATATATAATATATAAATATAGAGTATATAATAAAAGAGTTATGTTTATTCGTCGAATAAATTCTCATCGATTAAAATGCCTAGAATAACGAATAAAAGTTATATATCTTTTGTGCGTTATTTGAGATTTTTATTTAGATAAACTTTTTCTCAACTCTGATTACAATATCTGTACAGTATTTATTCGCGAGGAACTCTAGCTCGCTCTAGTGCCATTTCGCTCTTGTCTTCGGAAAGAAAGAAGCGAGAAGACACGACCGCTTGGAATTGTGTTTCGTCTATGTACACAAAGTGATAGGGACGCTTCGCTGCGTGTGTATGTACCTCACGGACACTAATTCTCACCGCGCGACGAATAGGCGCAGCCCGAGGGAGAGCGCGAACGTAGAGAAAAGGAGCACCGTGGCAGGCAAGCGGGGTGGTGGGAGAATACCCCTCACGAAACTCACCGGCCAATATATATGAACTGGACCTTAGGCTGATCATGAAACAGACGCGCATAGGCTATAGCAATCCGGGCGCCGCCGTAGCAGTCACAGCCGCCCATAGGAGTTGGGATAAATGCTTTGCCATTGTACCAGTCTACGGCGGCTACAGCCGCTGGCGGCTGTAACCGCTCATTGGAACGGCCACCTCAACTTCTATGGGCGGCTGCGACTGCTGCGGCCGCGCCAGAATTACTATAGCCTATGCGCGTCTGTTTCATAAGCAGCCTAGGCTACTGGAGACACAACACAATGCCATGAGTGTCTGTTTTCCGCCATAACGGCAGAATCTGCTAGTCGCACAGTGACTGCCGCTCTACTGCTCCAGAAGCAGTCTAGCGACTCTAGCCGCTCTGCGTTCCATCGTCACATTCGGACAGATTATCCAAAAATAAGGAAAAAAGTCAGAATTCATAACTTATGGAATTATGTTTTTTTTTATATATTTCTTGTAAACTAATAATATGAGCTTTTGTAAAAAAAGGTAAAAATATCATGACGGCTACATCTGATCGGCGTGTAAACACATGTCAAAGGGTATAGCCGGATAAGATGGTCAAATGTGCCCCTGAACCGAATTCAAATCACGATGGGTCATTCGAAAGCTTATAAAAAAAGAATGATTTCTGTCAAGTTTCAACTTTGTATCTCGACCCGGGGGGTAGTAAAGGGTAAAAATATAAACTCAGGTTTTTGCCGAATTTCTCCTATACCAGCGGATGAAAAATTTTGAAAAAATTCAGAGGCATGTCTGTTATCGGTGCACATATTAGGGAATCGTGTCAGATTTTTAAATTGAAAAACCAAGCTGTGAAAAATAAAAACCGCCAAAAAATGCTGAAAAATGCCGGTTTTGTGTCAAAGCAGTCTTGATACTATAATTATATTTTTACTGTAAGTCCGCATCATTGTTACTATTGTCTTAAATTTTTTCAGATTTTTCAATTTGGTGCGCCGCAGTTAAAAAAATTAAAAACCGATTTTTTCGCCGTTTTTTCCGTGCTAGGGTAACTTATACGTCGAACTGCTTCATGAAATAAGTGTTTTATGTGATCTTCAATGTTTCTACATACCGCAAAGCAACATATGAATTAGAGAAATTGGAAAAACCGAATCATTTGAAACTACGCTATGCTCCTTATATTGAAAACTATCAACCATACTTTTCAACGGTGTCAGCGGCGCAGTGTTAAAGTGTCGAGCTGCTGAACCAATGCAAACTTTTTGAACGTAGGTTCGAGCCTCGAACTTATAAGTACCCCTTAGGTTAAGTTTTTTTTTTCATTAACTATATATATTTCCTAATTATATGACAAAATAATCAATATTTATTTTCAAATGTTTTAAGACTATTTTAAAAACGTATTAACCTGAAATATACGTAATAATGAGTTTGATTGCCTTTTATGCCACCGTTTGTATTGTCAAGTATCCTATCAATTACGGTATTGTTTAACATTTCCTACACTATATTAATATGTGAAGGTGGTTTAAAAGCTGGCGGGAAAAGCCAATCATGATTGTTCGATTGATAAGGCATGTTTGGAACAGTGCGATTGGGACCGAGGATGGATGTTTATGCTAGAGTCTCGAGTGTGTCAGGAGTGTGAGGTCTGAATGGTTTTTCAGAATGTATGTAGAAGATTTGGATAACTGAAGTGCGTGTCAAGAGTGTATGCTGTGGATGTGGATCGCGGGCAGCGCAACAGACGAATGCACAAGGGTAGTCTAGTAAAGAGTGTCACAGAGTTCGCGTCGTCATGGCTTTGGTCTTTACAATCTATAGTAACTTTTCATTTAGACTTGCTTTCACCCACCATATCTACAATTGTTGTAACTTCTTTAAGTGTTTTTAAATATTGTTTTGTCGGTGTGCGTTTATCTGTGGGTGTGAAACCTACAGGTGTTATATTGATTATGCACCAAACTCAATAGGCTATTCCGGAATCAAACGCTATTGTTGTGAATGTGCAAATGGTAACCGTACCGTCGGGTGCTGTTCACATATAGCTGCAATAATTTATTATTTGTCACATGTTCGACACCTATAAAAAATTGTAAGGCCTGCAAAAATTCTCAGTAAAATATTCAACAATGAACACGTGACACCTGTAATTAACGAAGACAGCGATGAAGATTGAATACACCACACACGATTTTTGTTGTTATCCATCCATGATTGTTAAAGGTAACAGATTTAAAAACCACCTTCACATATTAATATAGTGTAGGAAATGTTAAACAATACCGTAATTGATAGGATACTTGACAATACAAACGGTGGCATAAAAGACAATCCAAACTCATTATTACGTATATTTCAGGTTAATACGTTTTTAAAATAGTCTTAAAACATTTGAAAATAAATATTGATTATTTTGTCATATAATTAGGAAATATATATAGTTAATGAAAAAAAAAAACTTAACCTAAGGGGTACTTATAAGTTCGAGGCTCGAACCTACGTTCAAAAAGTTTGCATTGGTTCAGCAGCTCGACACTTTAACACTGCGCTGCTGACACCGTTGGAAAGTATGGTTGATAGTTTTCAATATAAGGAGCATAGCGTAGTTTCAAATGATTCGGTTTTTCCAATTTCTCTAATTCATATGTTGCTTTGCGGTATGTAGAAACATTGAAGATCACATAAAACACTTATTTCATGAAGCAGTTCGACGTATAAGTTACCCTAGCACGGAAAAAACGGCGAAAAAATCGGTTTTTAATTTTTTTAACTGCGGCGCACCAAATTGAAAAATCTGAAAAAAATTCAAGACAATAGTAACAATGATGCGGACTTACAGTAAAAATATAATTATAGTATCAAGACTGCTTTGACACAAAACCGGCATTTTGCAGCATTTTTTGGCGTTTTTTATTTTTCACAGCTTGGTTTTTCAATTTAAAAATCTGACACGATTCCCTAATATGTGCACCGATAACAGACATGCCTCTGAATTTTTTCAAAATTTTTCATCCGCTGGTATAGGAGAAATTTGGCAAAAACCTGAGTTTATATTTTTACCCTTTACTACCCCCCGGGTCGAGATACAAAGTTGAAACTTGACAGAAATCATTCTTTTTTTATAAGCTTTCGAATGACCCATCGTGATTTGAATTCGGTTCAGGGGCACATTTGACCATCTTATCCGGCTATACCCTTTGTTGTTTTATGCAGAATTTTAAATCGTTTCTTTTAAAGTTTGTTAAAGTAGAGTTAAAGGGGTCAGAAATAATTAGTATCGATTCTGCAAAGTAATAGCAAATAATTCGTTATATACAGTTCTTTTTCTATAAGAAACCCATTGAAAAAATTTCAGTAATTTTCGACTTTTTAGTTACCTTCCGCGAACTTGTATAATCAACATATATTTGTCCTTGCAACTGCGAAAACAAGATTTGACAATATTTGCTAATAATGGAGGAATCACCTGTATTCTATATTGTACAGTGGGCCTGAATCCCAAGAAATAGGGGAAAAATGCAACATTCCATTTTTCGCGTTGAAAATGCTGAATATTATTAAGCAAGTTCATAACAAAAGCGTTAATATACAACTCATAACAAAGTTTGAGGTTATTTGAAAAAACAACGTCAACAATTTCAATAAAACTAAAAAAAATTGATAAATATACATACTATGGAAAGTGCAGAAATATCTGCAAACCTGTATCCATGTTATTCTGGTACCAATGTAATAGATAGGTACTGTTCACAAAGTGTTAATACATTCTTACGAAATTATACAATATTTGGACAACCAATCGACTAATTGGGTGAAGCGACCCAAGAAGCCAGAAATAAAGATTTTAATAAATAAATACAGAAAAGATTGTAACCTCAAAATATTCTCATTGCAATACAATCTCATTTCATGTATACAGAAACGGAGTTTCTTTATTTTTCATCGTATCAATATGAAAATGATACCAATGGATTCCTTGCATCCTCCCGATTAAATTGACAAAAAAATATTTAAATCCCTCCACTTTTAACGAAACGGGCTTTCAGTCCTGCAAATTAATTTTATACGTAATATCGTTAATTGAGGCATTGAGAGCAAACAACGGACTAGACCACATTCTTTTCGCAAGCCCTAACTCCCCATACTTTATCATTCAGAAATGCCAGGTGTTTTCCGGGCGGACTGGATTAGCGTAACCCACTGTGGTCTCCGACGGTTAATGAAGTACTAATAAAATATGATTTTTATCGCAAATGACTGATCATTAATTTAAACAAAACGATATTCGCCTACTTCCCTTACTATTCGACTTTTCCTTATAACTTGAAAACCGAACGTTTCCCCAACGTGCGACTTAAACCACTAATAAAGTACCAAAAAAACAGTTTCCAATTTTTTATCACGATTGTGTTAAGAAATAGAAAAAACAAATTAATAGATGTAAAAAATATTAAATTATACATCACTAGAAAGGAATAGGTTCCTCCTATTTTTTGCCGCAATTTTAATTCCGATATCTTAAAAGAAACACCCAAATGTCATTGACTTCTTCAATCCGGCAGATAAACAGAGCACGATGTACATATAAGAAAAATGGCTAGTCTTTCACTGTCTTCGGCGGTCCTCGAAACCTCATACAACAATAGACCCTCTTTTCAACTGCTCGAAAAAAGCCTGTGCGGCGCGTCGTTGCACTGCACAGTGGTCTGGATGGTGGTCAAAATTCAATTTCTCAACTTCAATTTTACAATGTCATTTTTTTTATGAATTGACAACCCTCCAGAGCTTCGAAATCCGCATAGCTTTCCCTTTTCAGATGATTCTTTGATTAGATATAATATTACAAAGACAAAATCATAAAATTGTATGTGAATCTAATTGTTTTAATTTCTCATTATAGAACATCAAAATACAATTAATTAAGCGAAATTAACATCGGACTTATTTTACATGAAAGCTTACACAATTGTTAACAAGAGCATGTAAATTTCAAGTGCAATCTCCTGCAATCTTCAATTTTATGCAGACTTTTAGAAATGACGATCGAGGTATTTGGGCGTCCCGGACCCGTGCATTTTTAATATTTTATTTTTTTTAAGTCATAGATAATGTTGGAACAGATTCTTCTTTCTCTTTTTTCCTCTAGTACGGCTATGATTTTTAATTTTGACTATAAAATACCGCTTTCCAGACCACAATGCGCGCCATATTGAATCCGCCATTTTGAATTTTAAATTTTTGGAGCCAAATTCGTTATCAGCGACCTCAAAAACCCTTAATTACCAAGTTTCAGAAAGATCAGAATTTTGGCCGCTAAATGTAGATATCCCCAGACCACTGTGCACTGGTGGGGGCCATGGCGTCGACGCACAGTGGTCCCAAATCGTTAAAAAGCGGCAAACCCATCAAAACGTACTTCAATTTAGTCAGAAATCGGTGCTCGGGGGTTTTTGGGGTCTCTGATTACGAATCTGAACTTCAAATTTGTTAAAACAAAATGGCGAATCCAATATGGCGGACGCGTATATCAGAAAAAGATCATATTGGACGAAGCTTGGTATACCAAGGTGTTCGAGGTGACTGACTACGAACCTGGGTTCAAAATTCCAAAAAAACAAAATGGCGAATCTAATATCACTGGTGTAAATTTTGGTTTTAATTTTTGTGAAAATGGATTCTTCGATTTTTTACTAAAATTATATAATTAGAATGTCGAATTTAATATGACGATGTTAATTTCCAATCGTTTTTGGAATTTTTTTCGGACTTCAGTGACAAACTCATCATTTCTACTGCCACGCATTTTCCCCTTGGCTCTGAAATCCATTCTTGCTCCTTATCGATACAGTGTTTATACAATCCCAGTTTCCTTCGGGACTTTAATATAAACAGTCGTTCTCCTCCGCTCGGTCCTTCCATATATCCCGGTATACCATATACAACAATATATCATTGGCTAATAGAGTGTTAGTTTTGTTTAAATCATTGAAAAAGCAGATCTTTTGGAAGTGGTCTTCCTGCATTGAACTGGTCGCTTCAAACCGAAACATTGTCAAGTTATAATCTTGGACCCATTATGAAGTAAGATCACACTAGTGTTTTCGATAAATTTTTTATCTCATATTACATTTTTTACAAATATATTAAATTTTGCAGAGATATCATCAATACGCTCTGGTGGGACAAAGTATAGACAGCGTTGATACCCCTACTTGGCTCTTTAAATTTAAATATTTTAAAAAATCGCAAATTTCCGCAAATTTTCTCAATTGGATATCATACTTGACATATTACTTTATATCAAGAAACTTGTTACAGCGTGACACTCGGTGACACTCATCTTTGTTTTCCTTCCGTTTTATTAAAACGTGACTTAGATTTATGACACATTGAGAAGAGAATTACATGGGTAAATTCAAAGATATTTTACTTTGTTTCTGTGGAAAGTTTATGTTTATAACGCCTACTTTAATGGTAAACTGTTGCACATATGGATCTTTTCAGATAAACTTTCTCTGACACATTAAACATGGTCCCCTTTTCAAGACATTAAGGAGCATGGAATTTCGTCAACTTTGACAGCCTATATCTCAGTAACCAATCAATATATTTAAGAAATTCAAGCGGCATTTGATGCACTAATGTATATACAACAAATATGCTATAATAGCAAAAAGCTGCTATATACTTCGAAAATTGAGTTTTGGCCAGCTTTTGGCGATTTGGGACCACTGTGCGACGCTTAGGTATAGGAAATACCATTTACGGCGACGCCAGTTGCAGTCGCTGGCGGCTGTAGCCGCTCATTGGAACGGTCACCTGCAGACGGCTGCGATGTTACTACGAACGTACGAACAAGCAAGTTGGCATGAAGCTTTTTTTTAAAGCAGACTCTTAAATAATAATTATTTGAAGCGACAAGACAAGAAATATGTAAATTTCGTTTTCAAATAACGCATAAACGAAAAGGTAATCGTAACAGCAAATGTACGACAAGTGATCTTAATTCCTTATTGAGGTAAAAATCCGTAGTTTAATAACGGCCAACGCAACTAAATTTGAAAAATAATATTAGGCGTATGAATAAATTCTTTCCGACTGGATTTACATAATCAGTAGGCACAAAACTACCGAATTTCTATCGCAGAAAAATGGCAGAAAAATGGCAGAAGGTAAATAACAATAATGAAAATTATTTCGATGACTGAGTTGTTTTCATATTTTTTAAATCAAACTGTTATTGTACCCTAAAATCGGAAAGAATTTATTTCTACACATAATAATCACCAATAAATTAAATAAAACTCACCCATTCGGACGTTCCTTTCCTGCCTTTTCGGAAACCTGTGTCACTGGGTCACTGTACCGATTCTGGTCATCAGTGGATGAAAAGATTTATGGTAGGGTAGCGCCTAGTGATGGGACTGATACCAGTCTTTCTCATGAGTTTCAAGTAGTTCGATACCCAAAGTACTCGTTTGGAAGGTTCGATACGTATCGAAATTCTAAGTACTTGGTATCGAGATTTGATACCAGTAGGAGCTGAAATGAGTACTGAGTGGAATTGGTATCACGTCAACAGTAAAGTATCGATACTATTCGAACCAGAATCAAGCATGTATAGGTATCGAAACCGTAATGAGTACTTTAGGTATCGAATAGAATCGATTCCCAAATGATACCTACAAATGTCTCGGTCCTTTAAACTCGACTGCGTTGGGATTCGACGTTGAGCATACAAACTCTCGCGATAAGAGACCCCTGAATAGTTGGACAAGGAAAGAGAATGAATATAACGAGAGAAAGCGAAATAGACGATCCTCTAGTAGTCAAACAAAGTGGCACCCGGCACAACGTGGCAAAAACAAGACCCCTCGAAGTGGTTAGTATACCTGCCCATTAAAAAGTGAGAAATCTTTCAGTTCCGCATTTCTCATCAGATCTCTGCGAAAACAACGCCAATCGATTATATTTTTCCGATGAAAATAACACCAAGAACGGCGTAATTCGGAGCATAATGAAGGAAATTACTTGAAAAATTCATTTCCATAATCTACACCTAACTTCGTTAAAAATATTCCGATTTACATTATATTTGGTATAATTTTCATTGGAACAACATAAGGAATCCATTGGTATCACTTTCATATCGATACGATAAAGAATAAAGAATGCCATTTTTCTGAAACAGGTATGAATCCTCGGCCGACCGCAGCGAAAGGAGGTTGCGCCTCGCAGTCGAGTGTGAAATATTCATTTGAGCGTATTAATAAATTCTTTATTCTTCATCGTATGGATATGAAACTGAGACCAGTGGATTCCTGGCCTTCTCCCAATAAAAATTATACCAAATATCATTGAAATCGGAATATTTTTAACGATGTTAGGTGTAGATTATGGAAATCAATGTTTCAAGTAATTTCCTTCATTATGCTCTGAATTACGTCGTTCTTGGTGTTAATTTCATCGGCGAAACATAAGGAATCGATTGGCATCGTTTTCGCAAAAATCTGATGAAAAATGCGGAACTGAAAGATTTCTCTCTTCTTAATGAGTATTCCAACCCTGTCGAGGGTCGAAAGTCACAACACTCGTGAGGTATCGCAGGGGGGGGGGTTGGTGTCCTCGCCATCTGAATGCTGTGCGGTATCTCGTCGGACCCTAACGCAGTCGAGTTTAGAAAACCGAGAGTTTGTAGGTATCATTTGGCAAACGATTCCTTCCAAATACTCATTCCTGTTTCGATACCTTGTTGGATGCTTGTTTCGGGTTCGAATAGTATCGATACTAAGTCCACTCAAGATGTTGATGCTACAAAGGATCAAAACTTTTGAGTAGGTATCATTTAGGTATCGATACCTTCTGATACCTACGTACTCATACGTGCTTGAGATGCCGTGATACTTCACCGCTAGGTATCGATACTGCTTGAGCGGCATCATTCCCATCACTAGTAGCGCCCAGTGCTCAAGTGATCGCAGGTATTCGCTGGACACCACCGGAAAGTAAGGGTCGCAACGTCAAGTGCGTTCGGATTAATGTACCTAATATTCACTTCACTGCATGGCTACTAACACTAATCCCTTCATTCAACGTTATAAAAATTTGTGGAAATTAATTTTTACTTGGCCTTAGGAGCCGTGGGTGTTCCCCCGCAAATACTCGCGGAGCGGCACTTGCGTCTACATTGTTTGGGGGGTACACCCAGAACATCGTGTAATACTTTTGAGCAGAGAACATTTCTGTGATGTGATTGCTAGCTGACTGACAAGATGTTTTCCCAGCAACTTCCTCTACCCCCAAATAGTTTCTCTCGTTCCATTATGAGTTAACTCCCACCAGGCTAAGAGGCATCAGATAAAAACAAACCACCACATTTTTGAAACACACGTGCTTGGCAGAAGTGGAACGAACGAACTCGTACACTTTCAAAAAAGCCGGTTTATGACCGTATTGTCCCGCGTGTCGGCAATGGAGAACGGTTTCCTACAGTTTTGGGTAATTTATGGCTTAGCTGGTTCCGCCCCATAGCAGACGCGAACTCAGGGTTTCGGAAAAGGGAAACAGGAAACAGGATTTTCTTCTTTATAGCAAGTCGAAGACTTTCTGTTTCTCCGCTCTTCGGACCCTGTCGAACCGAAACACGTGGTGTTTACTACCTATCTTGAAGCAATGGATACATTAACAGTAAAGGGACGGAGCTCAGGCTTCTGTGAAAGTGTACGATGGTTCGTTCGTTGCACTTCTGCAAAGCACGTATATTTCGGAAATGTGATAGCTCCTTTTTACCTAAAACCTCTTGTTCTGGTGGGGGTTAACTCATAATGGAACGAGAGAAGTTATTTAGGGGTAGAGGAAGTTGCTTGGAAAAAATTTTGTTAGTCAGCTAGCAATCACGTCGCAGAATTGTTCTCTACTCAAAAGTATTACGCGATGTTCTGGGTGTACCCCCCAAACAACGTAGACGCAAGTACCGCTCCGCGAGTACTTGCGAGGGAACTCCCACGACTCCTAACGTCAAGTGAAAATTCATTTCCACAAATTTTTATAACGTTGGAACAACACGTTTCATGAAAAATAAATGAAGTGATTAGTGTTAGTAGCCATGCAGTGAAGTGAATATTCGGTACATTAATCCGAACGCACTTGACGTTGCAACCCTTACGTTCCGGTGGTGTCCTGCGAATACCTGCGATCGGCTGACCACTGGGCGCTTCCTTACCATAAATGTTTTCGTCCACCGATGACCAGGATCGGTACAGTGACCCAGTGACACAGTTTTCCGAAAAAGCAAGAAAGGAATGTCCGAATGAAAACGTAATCCGGCGCAATGGGCGCGAGAGAACAAAGAATTTCGAAGCAGATGTGGTCACGACAGTGCTGTCCTCAGTACTAACGGTCCCAGAGCGAACGTCTCGCAAAGATGATAAGCGGTCAAAAACGTTACAAAGACTCATCAGCTGTTGTGATGAGTCAGCGGACGCCCGTTCGAATCGCGCGGCGTGTTGCTTGCGGCCGCAACAATGCTGATTTTTGCGAAGAATTAATTTTAATTAATTTTTTAAATGCTCTATATTTATACAGTATTTGAAATATCCACATATTTTTATAGGCTCATATACGTTCACTCCCTGCCAGGAAAAGCATTTTAGAAAATGCAATGTGTCATAATTAACGAAATTCGTATTCTAATTAAACCGACCCTTCTAAAAGTTTGCGATTCTTTCTCTGTAACACCCTGCATATTATTCTAGTTAGTTGTACATAATCACTTAATTTCCTTGGCGGCTATAGGTATAAGGAAAAATTTTCCGTGAAAGCACAATTAGTATCTTCTAAAAAAATAAAGTAAACGTTCTAATGAGTTTAACTGCAATAATTAGGGCTCTGAAAGCTCGGAGGATCGAATAAGATTCTGCTGGAAATGAAATTATCAGAATTTTCTGTATCAGACCTGCTTAAATTCTTGTATTGTAATTTTGTTGCTATATTAGATGGTTATTGATATTCCTACAAACTATCGATAACTTATTTTGTCGTCCAATGATAGCACCCATCTCTTCACGTTTGTCGCTCATTTTGAGACGTTTAGCTTTCCATGAAATGTCAATATTTGTGAGTGCCTAACGATAAGCTCGAATATGGAAATTGAAACCTAGCTGTAATCGATTTTGACGACAGTATATTGCTTACGCATGATGTGACGTTTCTCCAACCGTTCCGCAACATTAATTTTCATAGGATCAACCTTTTGATAATTGTTGTACTACAAATTCTTTGTATTAGTTGTACTGGGTCTGAATTAGGTCTAGGTTCGATGGTATAAAAAAGGTGGTATAACCAAAAAATAGGTTATTCCTTGTGCAAAAATATATTCATAATGTGATATAAGATTTGTTATCTGTATTTTACACATCATATTGATGACACTGGTTAATTCTATGGAATTCGCTCCCTCTATTATCTGCACTACATATACTAATAATAATAATATTAAATTTTAGAAGAACTCAAAATATAGAATTTTGAATAACTATGTGACGTCTCGGCCCCACCACGGGAGCGCCACCAGAGGTCTAATCTTCCTAAATCTTTCTCACAAGTCCTAACTTCCAATCTCATTCGTATATATACAAGTTCCGAATTATCTCCTCTTAACCCCCGTGTGTGTCTAGGGCAGGGGCTGTCAGCTATAGCCTTACTGATGAGTCTGGCTGGCGAGTAGGGCTTCTTACTTTTCGCGAGTTTCCGATTACCCGGGTACCCGGTGACCCGGGTCTGCGGGTAATACGGTTACGATTATCCGATACTCGTGTTATACGGGTAATCGACGAAATACCGGTAAAAAATATAATTACTAATGAACAACACAATTAAAAAGATATTGTTGACCTCGTTGTTTAAGCTAAAATGTGTGACCGTACTTAACGAAAAACAATAGTATTAGTTTCAGTTTTTTACTTACATACTACAAATTTTTGCATAATATACATATAAGTCAAGTGTAATGTTTATCACGTTCCACTGCAATAACTGGTTAACTTTATTTCGTCGATTACACAGTTCGACAAAATTTGACTTTTTTCGGACTTGTAACATTCATTAACCGTTTCTTATAGATTTTCGAGCGCTGAAAACGAATCCGCAAACCATTTGTTGCCATCACCCCCAGTTTTTGAGAAATTCGATTTTTATTATTATTATTATTATTATTATTATTATTATTATTATTATTATTATTATTATTATTATTATAATGCATATTTGCGCAAACAGTAGTGAATAATTATTACTGTCTCAACACAAAAGATGTTCAAAGTTTAAAATTGGCAGTTTTTTTTTCAAAATCGAAATCTTCAAAAACTGAGGACGGATTTTTGAAACCGTCAAAAACGATTTGCGAATTCATTATCAGCGCTCGAAAACCTATAAGAAACGGCTATTGAATGTTACAATTCCAGATGGCTGTCGAACTGTGTTACCCGTATCATACGAGTATCGAGTACCCGTAACCGTATTACCCGCAGACCCGGGTGTCGCCCGGGTAACCGAGTATCACCCGGTTAAGGTCCATTTATACATATCCGTTCCGGCGTGCCAGTGGTAAGAAGAAGAGGGGCGTAGAGGGTCTTTTCTTCTTACCACTGGCACGCCGGAACGAAACGGACCCGGAACGGATATGTATAAATGGACCTTTAACCGAGTACCCGGGTCCCCGGGTATCAAGAGCCCTACTGGCGAGATCCCAAAACGAAAACACACCTCTTCTTTTCCTCCACGATCCTCAAAAGCCAATCCACCCGCCCCGCACAGTTACTCCATAATGGCGTTGCCGGGCCGGCCTTAGGGTTTACGGTGCGTCGGCGGAGGCGATGGGGCAAGAACAAAAGTCCCTTCTCGTCCTGAACGTTCCGGCAATTCAGGACGTGACAACTAATATCATAGAACTTTAAACACAATAACATAAAATTTAAAAAACGGTAATAGAACACATTTTTCACAAAATTCATATTAAACTGTTATTTTTCTAATTATTTACCTTTCTTTCAACCATCCTTGCAATCTCCTTCAAATTTTAATTTGGAAACTAAAAATATTCTAATATCGATTCATATTATCGCGACAATCTGCCATATCACAACAAATCTAGACCCTTACATCAATTATTATTATTATCACCAAATATGTAAGTAACACGCTCAGGACGTATTTTGCCAACCGCCTCCAAACGGCCAAGCAGTTCGATTTGTCGTTAACACTTATTTTTTCGATGTTTAATCTTTTCATCGATTATATACAAAATGATAAAATAGTGCAGTGACCCACCCGTGAGTTATGTCTGCTGTTCCCGACTTTCTTCCTTTATGCAATTTTTTTTCCTCCTGTGTTGTAGTTACTTCTCTTTTTCGATAGTATGTATTAATAATTTGACGAAAATAGATAATTATTTTCAAAACGGTTTTCGATAATACATAACTAGTAAAAATGTGTGTCACAATGATTCTTCACCCAAACAAAAATATTTCCGCAAAGTATTATGCAGGGGAAATGTTTGGGCATCATATCTGCCTAGCAGAAAGTTTTTCACGAGTATGTCAATTCTTTTTGTATATTTATAAAACATATTCAAAATACGTTTGAGCACAGATATATGTTTGAAAATTTTATTGCATTTGTACATTATTAATTTTCAATTTAATTTCAAAAAAATTCTAAATACATTCTATTGCGCTATACCTACCCACCCCCAAAACATTTCTCTCTATATTTGGTTGTAATAAGGATTATAAAATCGTATCTTCATGTTGATCTAGAGACGCGGTGGCGTCTCAACGCCAAGTACATGTTTCGACACCCTGTATATGTCGACTGTCGCTACCGCTATCATTTACTCGTTACCCGGCCAATCCAACCTAACCTGAAACTTATATCATTAATATCTCATCACGTCTGCAATATTTTCTAAATTGAAAGGCATTTTTTTTTATGTAAACCGCATATAAGTTTTCGAATAAGACCAAATACAATAAAATCGGTCTACCCATGACAGAGATATCGTAATATCGTCTCATGGATCAGTCGGAAACGGAAAGATTTTTCTTCTTCAAGCCAAATTTTCGTCAACATAATACGTATAAGCGTTACACGCACACCATCAGCCAAAAAGAAACTAACAACATGTTTCGTTCTTCATTCGTCGACTCTCGGGATTATTCGGCAGGGTTTGTCGTCCATCATTGTACACACATATATATACTATTGAATTATAACCTACCAAGTGTCATTCAAACTTAACCTGCTAAATGTAAAATAAATTAAGTTGTCTAAATTTGAAATGTCAGGAGTTTTCACACTTGTAACGGTTTCGTGCGTGGTATAACGCTCCTTATAGGATTTCAGGATTGGTTCGAGTGGCGTGCGATAAAGAATTAAAATTCTAGAACAAGAATTTAACTTAATGGTATTTATTCAAGAAAAATACCTCTAAATGATACATGAAAACATAATTTAACGCCTTAATACTAGAGAAATTAAAGAAAGTAATTAGGTTGCGACTCTTGGTCGTTACAAAAAGTAAATTTGATCGTCTTGGGTTGCGACTGTTGGTCGGTACAAAAGAAAGCCCGTTTGAATGATCAATTAGAGTAATGTAACTTAAATAACTCATACTGACGTTTAACCAAATGAAATGAATTAGTTTATAGATAGAGTGACTCTTGGTCGATGTAGGAATTAGTATATAGATAGTGACTCTCGGTCGATGTAGGAATTAGTATATGGATAATGACTCTCGGTCAATATAGGAGTTAGAATAACTTAGGATCTAGGAGTTAGGTTATGTATTTAGGAGATTGAATATGTTAAGCTGAGATTCGTTTGAATTGCTTCTTTGTTTCATCAGGGGCGGTATTGCCACCTGGAATAATCTCGTTCCCTCGTTGCTCAGGAGTATTATACTAACCTGAGAATAAGAATTATCAATAATTTAGTTTCATCAACTAAGTGGCCTACAAAGCGGCCTCCAAGGCAGAAAACCTCTCGCTAAACCTGGCGACTATGGCCTTAGTTTAATACGATCGGTTCGACCAAGTGTCCAGCAAGGCGGCCTCCAAAGTTGAAGCATTAATTTTAGGTTGGAATCGGCTATTAGCCTTAAATGATTCTTACGACCGTATAGGTCAGACATGTGATTATGAATATGAATCAATGTCTTCTCTGAGCTTTCTTGCCTGTATTTATACATATTCAGGGTACTGGGAGCGCACCAATAGGAATGGATTTTGGTTATTACGCGTCAATCATTCTCGTCTCGCTCGATCCGTTCTCTTGTCGGTCCACTGAGCGACTGGTGAATGCGCAGGCGCGCGCGTGGAACGCTCGGTTCCCTCTCTCATTTGCCACGCACCAATTACAATCACTGCTTCTGATCCTTACTCTCGTCGATCCGTTGATCGACTGAGGATCGCGCATGCATTCGATTCTCCCACTCCTTTACACTCAATTCTCTCTTTCGTCACACTCGCGTCTCGCGGTATCCTAAGCTAATATTAATATTAATCCTAAACACACTTTATAAACGTAAGAATAATAAGAATATAATAAGAATATATGTATTTAACTAATTAATTAGGTTTATTAAAGAAAAAGAAAAGGGCAGTTTTGGGGTTTGTTACTGTTTGAGAATCAGTTAGTTCATCTCATCACCGCACACAAGCACACCGCAGCACCTTCTGGACTGCGGAACTCATGGCTGATCTACAATCGATCAGCCAATGATAACTCAGCGACAATCGATCCGCCAATCAGATTTCCCCACGTTGGTCGATACTCGTGGAGGTTCGAGACGCCGCGTACCGGAATAATTCAGCCATCTTAGTCACTCTTGTTCACGTTGAGTATTGAGAAGGACGCGTCGCGTGCGACTTTTGATCTTGATCTTTAACAGCGTGAATTTTCATCTCTCAGGGCTCAATTTCATGCTCAGTGCTCATTAATCAGTGTCTATAAGGTTCTTATAAAACGCTAAACTCTCTCTGCTCATCAAGGCTTGGTATCTCGTTGTGGATCATCGCATGTGTCTGGCCGCGTGCTCGCGTGCTCTCACCACGTGCTGTGCATAGTGAACTTATCGTGTAAATTTCTCAAAGCTCGCATAAAGAACTCAAAATACTTGGCGCAAAAACATATACATATCAGAAGAAACGCAGTAAGATTTATTCTACATATATTTAATTTTATTATCATACGTAGCATATGCACACGCACACATACACACATTAACGAACGCACGCACAAGAAAGAAAAATATTAGTGCAATTCATACATATTTATTCAGTTTAGCAAAACCAATTCAGGGCGCAGCGCCAAGTATTTTGAATAAAATATTTATTCGTATTAAAATATTTATTTGTATAAAAATGTATCTGATTAATATTATATAATACATATTTTTCTTTGTATAAATAGCTATTGTTATAACTGGCGCAATTTTTGTGTATCCTTAATTTTGACAAGCTACTAATTTACGACAATGTTTTTAAATGGGATTCTTTTTGATGGGTTAATTAAAATATCCGCGATATGAGTAATGGAATGTATAAACACAGTCTTCTAGCTGTGTATATGTACTTGTGTCGTCTTAAGCGCAGTTGGGAAACACCTTTATGTACTTGCAGCTCATTTTGATTTCACATCTCTTATTAGTTTGTAATTATTATTATCTTCTATTTTTTGTGATTTATTTGATTTCATGTACTTGGCGTAATTTTTTTGCTTTTTTGTAGTTTTTTATGGAAATCTCAATGTATTGGTGTTGGAATAAAATTAATTTAGTATGTTTATTGGTAAATTGAAATATTATTAATGGTAAACTAATAAAATTAATGAATAGCGTGGCAACTACTGTGGAGTTTAAAGTTTTACAAATATTTTTGTCAAAAGATTGAAAAGTATCAAGGGACATATGTTTGCAGCGTACTTTCTTCACTAATGTGAATTGCTCTATATTGCAACTAGTCCGCCATAATTTTCTTAATTCTTAATGCTATGTCTGTTGACAAATTTTGTCGTTTTACCTTATTTGCCAAATTTCTAGAAACTTGTGCGATAGAAGATGCTTTTCTGTTTATAGTAGTAAATATTATATTGATTGTCTTCATCTAACCATCTCCGGACCACCTCCAAGCCTGTGCATCCCCTTCATTTCTATTCAAGCCTGCGACTTTACGTAAGAAAACAATTAAAAAAATTTGGCGACTTACCTTGTCAATTGAGACAATAATTCAGTCTCCTATTTAGTGTGTAACTGTTTGAATTTAAAGTGGTTGAGCACGCCGGTGGAAATGAGGTTAGGAACCGCAGTAATGAAGTGCTCGCAACACGGTTGATGGAAACGGTTTTGTCTTTATTTATAAAATCACTCGTTGAGTGAGGGTGCTATTTTGAGTTCTTTATGCGAGCTTTGAGAAATTTACACGATAAGTTCACTATGCACAGCACGTGGTGAGAGCACGCGAGCACGCGGCCAGACACATGCGATGATCCACAACGAGATACCAAGCCTTGATGAGCAGAGAGAGTTTAGCGTTTTATAAGAACCTTATAGACACTGATTAATGAGCACTGAGCATGAAATTGAGCCCTGAGAGATGAAAATTCACGCTGTTAAAGATCAAGATCAAAAGTCGCACGCGACGCGTCCTTCTCAATACTCAACGTGAACAAGAGTGACTAAGATGGCTGAATTATTCCGGTACGCGGCGTCTCGAACCTCCACGAGTATCGACCAACGTGGGGAAATCTGATTGGCGGATCGATTGTCGCTGAGTTATCATTGGCTGATCGATTGTAGATCAGCCATGAGTTCCGCAGTCCAGAAGGTGCTGCGGTGTGCTTGTGTGCGGTGATGAGATGAACTAACTGATTCTCAAACAGTAACAAACCCCAAAACTGCCCTTTTCTTTTTCTTTAATAAACCTAATTAATTAGTTAAATACATATATTCTTATTATATTCTTATTATTCTTACGTTTATAAAGTGTGTTTAGGATTAATATTAATATTAGCTTAGGATACCGCGAGACGCGAGTGTGACGAAAGAGAGAATTGAGTGTAAAGGAGTGGGAGAATCGAATGCATGCGCGATCCTCAGTCGATCAACGGATCGACGAGAGTAAGGATCAGAAGCAGTGATTGTAATTGGTGCGTGGCAAATGAGAGAGGGAACCGAGCGTTCCACGCGCGCGCCTGCGCATTCACCAGTCGCTCAGTGGACCGACAAGAGAACGGATCGAGCGAGACGAGAATGATTGACGCGTAATAACTAAAATCCATTCCTATTGGTGCGCTCCCAGTACCCTGAATATGTATAAATACAGGCAAGAAAGCTCAGAGAAGACATTGATTCATATTCATAATCACATGTCTGACCTATACGGTCGTAAGAATCATTTAAGGCTAATAGCCGATTCCAACCTAAAATTAATGCTTCAACTTTGGAGGCCGCCTTGCTGGACACTTGGTCGAACCGATCGTATTAAACTAAGGCCATAGTCGCCAGGTTTAGCGAGAGGTTTTCTGCCTTGGAGGCCGCTTTGTAGGCCACTTAGTTGATGAAACTAAATTATTGATAATTCTTATTCTCAGGTTAGTATAATACTCCTGAGCAACGAGGGAACGAGATTATTCCAGGTGGCAATACCGCCCCTGATGAAACAAAGAAGCAATTCAAACGAATCTCAGCTTAACATATTCAATCTCCTAAATACATAACCTAACTCCTAGATCCTAAGTTATTCTAACTCCTATATTGACCGAGAGTCATTATCCATATACTAATTCCTACATCGACCGAGAGTCACTATCTATATACTAATTCCTACATCGACCAAGAGTCACTCTATCTATAAACTAATTCATTTCATTTGGTTAAACGTCAGTATGAGTTATTTAAGTTACATTACACTAATTGATCATTCAAACGGGCTTTCTTTTGTACCGACCAACAGTCGCAACCCAAGACGATCAAATTTACTTTTTGTAACGACCAAGAGTCGCAACCTAATTACTTTCTTTAATTTCTCTAGTATTAAGGCGTTAAATTATGTTTTCATGTATCATTTAGAGGTATTTTTCTTGAATAAATACCATTAAGTTAAATTCTTGTTCTAGAATTTTAATTCTTTATCGCACGCCACTCGAACCAATCCTGAAATCCTATAAGGAGCGTTATACCACGCACGAAACCGTTACAAGTGTGAAAACTCCTGACATTTCAAATTTAGACAACTTAATTTATTTTACATTTAGCAGGTTAAGTTTGAATGACACTTGGTAGGTTATAATTCAATAGTATATATATGTGTGTACAATGATGGACGACAAACCCTGCCGAATAATCCCGAGAGTCGACGAATGAAGAACGAAACATGTTGTTAGTTTCTTTTTGGCTGATGGTGTGCGTGTAACGCTTATACGTATTATGTTGACGAAAATTTGGCTTGAAGAAGAAAAATCTTTCCGTTTCCGACTGATCCATGAGACGATATTACGATATCTCTGTCATGGGTAGACCGATTTTATTGTATTTGGTCTTATTCGAAAACTTATATGCGGTTTACATAAAAAAAAATGCCTTTCAATTTAGAAAATATTGCAGACGTGATGAGATATTAATGATATAAGTTTCAGGTTAGGTTGGATTGGCCGGGCAACGAGTAAATCAGGCCTTCCCAAGTAGGGGAAATCTGTTTCTGAAACACATGTTTCGGTTCTCCCTCCAACGCTGCGCCTTAGCTGCTACGGCCGCTAAGGTGGGACGGGTTCTGCTACCCTGTCTCCGAAGGCCCAGTAACGTCGCTGGGAAGCATGTTGGGCGCTTTAGGGCGAAAGTACCAAATGTGTCAAATTTTTATAGGAAATTTCATAATGATTTAAAAATAGTAGGAAACATTAAAATTTAAACTAGCATTTCAAAATGACGTAAAAAGAATTTAAAAAAATGTACTACATACAACGATACAGTAATACAATAATCGTAGTCTACGATTTAAAAAAATGTACTACATACAACGATACAGTAATACAATAATCGTAGTCTACGATTTAAAAAAATGTACTACATACAACGATACAGTAATACAATAATCGTAGACTACGATTACATTTTTAAATTCTTTTAGTACATTTTTTTAAATTCTTTTTACGTCATTTTGAAATGCTAGTTTAAATTTTAATTTTTCCTACTATTTTTAAGTCATTATGAAATTTCCTATAAAAATTTGACACATTTGGTACTTTCGCCCTAAAGCGCCCAACATGCTTCCCAGCGACGTTACTGGGCCCTCGGAGAGACGGTAGCAGAACTCGTCCCACCTTAGCGGCCGTAGCAGCTAAGGCGCAGCGTTGGAGGGAGAACCGAAACATGTGTTTCAGAAACAGATTTCCCCTACTTGGGAAGGCCTGGAGTAAATGATAGCGGTAGCGACAGTTGACATATACAGGGTGTCGAAACATGTACTTGGCGTCGAGACGTTACCACGTCTCTAGATTATCTTTTATTTTTTGTGATTTATTTGATTTCATGTACTTGGCGTAATTTGTTTACTTTTTTGAAGTCTTTTATGGATGAACTATACAGCACACATATTGATTTAATAAAATAAAACCGAAAAATACTCTTTTCACATTGCCTTGGTTTGTTTTGTCACTATGACCATTTTGCTTGCGGTGGGTCATGCCGTCCTGAACGTGTTAAGATAGCTTATACAATCACATCTATAAACGAAAACTTGTGACGCAGAATTCAGAAGAAACGACAAACTAACAAAGTTCTCCTTCGTATGTTCAAGTCACCCCCGACTGGGATGCCGCTGTCAACTACGTCCTAGCTAGAAATGGTGATGGTGTTCATGACTGGACTCTGGGTGCTGGGGCCAGATACAAGATCGACGAACAGTCGGTCTTCCGTTGCAAATTCAATACTGATCTTCAGCTGGGCATGAGCTTGCAGCAGAAGCTCGACGATAGCGTCATGTTGTCGCTATCGTTCAACATCGACTGCGCGAATATAACGCGGGGTGGCCACAAAGTTGGCTTGGGCCTTGAAATTGAAGGGTGAACTGCTACGGGACGTTCGTCGTCCCTGTGTCCTTTTCGAAAAACGCTGTTTATCTATATGATTTTAGAGCACCTTTGTTTCGCGTCTATATTGTGATTGTTGATATTAAACTGTCAGTATTGGTAGTAAGTCATTACCCCCCTTGACCATTCTTTATGTTTCTCTAATACTATTGCGAGTCCCAAGAACTGTGGAGCTATGAGAATTTTTTAAATGACAAGTTATCTTTCTAAAATTACATTAAAACTATATGGCGTCGGCGTGCTTTAACGCCTATAGATTTCTATTCTGCGCACGGCTTGGACGTGTTTCCATGTAGATACTTTGTAGAAACTGGAAAGTATCGACAGTATTGTCGGATAACTCGGAATGTTTACTTTGTTTTACTTAATATTCTCTATTAGATCTTCGTGAAACTATTACCAATGGATTGATGAGAGTCTTCTGATGAAGAGTCCGAGTATATTTAGTGATCCACGATTACAGGTACCTAATTGCCTTACGGAATTCCGACGAAATGCGAAATACGTATAATTGAAAATTGACTTTTTACCGGAGAAACTTCGCCTATCCGTTGATATTACTTCCATGATCATTTCACAGACAACGTAGAAGTTTAAATTTTCATTAATGTCGGCATATGTTCAAAGTGCGAAGCGAGGTGGACGAAACTTTCTCAGCAGAAGCGAATGAAGGTGCATTCTTGAAAATCTTTGCGAGTCAAAATGTAAAATTAACACTGTTTTTCGACTCCATATCGAGAATATTTCAAGCTGATCTGAATTTAAAGCAATGTGGTAACAGGACTGTGTTTTATTACTCATGAATTACTATAAAATTGCTTGTGTTCTATTATTCTGAATCTGAATTTTAGATATTTACCCTCTGAATCGTTTGAGTTGTATATCATTAACGAGAGATATCGGGATTCTTAAATATGGTACAGAAGGTTCGAAAATCCAATTTTACCTAGACTCTCTGCAAGATTTTTTTTGTGGAATGAAAGTACAGTAAGAACATTATGGTGAAGTTTGAATATTATATCTCCGTAATTTTTTTTGTAACGCAGTTACGGGAACATCGTGTACGTGAGTTTCAAACTGCGTAATAGAGCAATGAAATATTCGAAGGATTAAAGACTTTACTGCTGAAAGGGTTCCCAATGGTTTTTCTACTACAATTTACATATATGTACGCACGTCGCAACGCAATATGTACCTACCTATATCGAATCTATGTGATCAGAAACGGAATTTTAAGAGACATGCTTTCGATCGACAAGTACGTGATGTACTGCTGAAGAAACTGCTTTACGAGCGTACATTTTTAATTTTAAGGCGATTAATTGGTCGCTCGTTCAAAAATATTCTTTAGTACATATTTTATTTCAGGCGTCTGACAGGAGTATTTGGTTGATATTCGTGACTGAAAACTATTTTTAATGCAATGTCAAGTTCTCTGTCTATTATGAATACATTTTCAGTACTCGAACATTTTTGGTTGATAGTTTCATAAAAAATTTTGCAATAACTTAACCTCATCTTTCTATGTTTATTTTTGTTTTAAACTGGGATTTTTTACTTCCTCGAATGATATTAACAATGGGAATAAACTTCAGGATTTGTCGAAAACTTAACCAAACGAGATGATTTACAATTTGCAAAGAGCACCTGTAAAGTAAAGTTTATATCTCCATCAGACTACATATATAAGGTCGAAGCCAGATATATTGGCCGGTGAGTTTCGTGAGGGGTATTCTCCCACTACACACTTTGTCTGCCTCGGTACTTATTTTCTCAACGTTTTCTGACTCGCTTTCGTTCCATCTCGCTCTCGGTTTCGCAGAACAAGAGTGAGTCAAAAGTGGTGGAGATGGTGCTAAGCTTCTGGCGTGTAGGCCAAACCGAGTTCTTAATGTAGAAATACACACATCAGAATAGCTGTGCATTAGCTACGAAAAAAATCAGGAGCTTTATTGGTCAGAATATTGATTGTTTCTCGATAGCTTTATCTCGTATTGATCTACGCATAACTTCGTAACGCACACAACTATTACGCTGAGAATAAATAACAGTCACACGGCTACGTTGAGGCGAAGCCGAGCAGCGTTCCAGTTACTCCACCATACCCTTCGGGAGACACGCAACTCCAACTGACAAATCCACAATCGTCAGGTGGTGGTGGTTGATTTCTCCTCGATCGCTGCTCGCGAAAACGAATTCACCGGCCAAAATATCTGGCTTCGACCTTAATAATCTCTTCCAATTTCTTGACTCAAATTGTCCCAAGTATTTTAGATATGGAGAAAAAACAATGTGACACACGAAGAATATCAAATATGATAATTTCAAGTTAAAACAAGTACAAGCAATTATTACATTATTGTATTCTTTCCTTATAACATTTGTATAAAAATTTACTAAATTGGCAAAATACTTTTCATATAGTTTAATTTATCACTCACGCAGTACTTTTTATTCAGTTTTATTAAATTTTCTGCTGTGCTATTATTATATGATTGTAAGTCCGTGAGAGTTCGACCACTATTTGGAAAAGAAATTGCAGCATCGTTGTTTTTCACATTTTTATCGTTTTGTGCAAATTAAAGCAAATCCCAAGCAATTTAAAAAAAAACATTGACACTGGAACTGGTCAGTCTCACCGCATGATTGGGTTAGTCATCCCCTTTAAACAGGTGTATGCACTACTTCGGATCTCCTGAGAAGTCGGAGAACTATTGCGCCATCCTGCTGCCCAGCGAAGGCAACAATTTGCTCAACTTCAGCAACCACTGCAGGAAGGAGCGACTTCCCTTTGTGGTGTACGCCGATCTCGAGTGCATTATCGAGAAAACGGATGACAATCGAATGGGTGATAATAAATTACACACGTACCAGCGCCATAAAGTGCACAGCATAGCATAATATATGCATTGCTCGTGCGATACATCGCTATCGACGTATCGATGTCGCCGCCACGCGAATTGTGTTTCATGGTTCGTCGATGAACTAAAAAATTTTGCGAATTTTGCTAAACCCATTCTGACCAGTAATATTCCAATGCTTGATTTAATCACCGAACATTGGACGACATTTCGCAATGCAACACATTGCCACATTTGCGAAGAAACATTCGAGGCTTACGATGTACGAGTTCGCGATAATTGTATAATTGAACGAACTTACCTAGTGAAGTTCGATTGGAATTGTATAAGCGCCTCCTCCGAAAAGATCAAATCGTAGTCCCCCTACTCTATGCCAGTATCGTCACATTTTTAACATAAAATAAAACAAAACACGCATGCGGCGTCGGCCGCGATCCTCATTATTTCAAAGTGCTGCCGTAATAGATTGGGTTTATCTAGTGTAATAGATAATGGGTCTTCCTGAAAAAGAAGAAAAGGGTGGGCTTGATCTTTTCGGAGGAGGCGCTTATACAATTCCAATCGAACTTCACTAGGTAAGTTCGTTCAATTATGCAATTGTATTTAGCGCCTCCTCCTCAAGATCAAATCGTAGATGTTTAAAGTTTCATTACGGCGGTCCAACTAGGGATATTAACTGAAGAATTAGTCTGAGTAATAATCCTGTTATTCCATGTTAGCCATATTAACCTTCCAGTATGGATAAGGCGAACTGTTGCTTATCCGGCCTGACCTCTCTATCATAAAACTTTGCAAACATTTTTGATTCCTTAGTCCAGCCAGCTGTTTTTCTAATAAGGTCTAGGTCAACTCCCAATCTTTTCGCCGCTGAAGTAGAAGCGTGTCGCGTACTATGCGCGGAGAACACAGTAGTATCTATTCCGCTACTAGTTAGCGCCTCCTTTACCCAGCGACTTAAAGATTGCGGAGAGACCGCCTTAATTGGTTTATTATTAAATATAAAAAGTTTTTTCACCGCGTTACGAATTTCCTTTGTACTATCCAAATAACGCAATAGGGTAGACGCTGCACATATCTTTTTGTTATGAAAGAATGGCAAAGTTAAAAGCGGTTGCAGTGCGCTTCTCTTTGTCGTCTTGATACACGCAGGAATCGATATTTCTACTTTATCTGCGGATACCCTAATGTTATCTAGCTCGATTAGAGAAAATGTCTGCATCCGGTGACCAGTAATCAATGCGAGAAGAGTAATGAGTTTCTTGGCTACCATACTCAAATTCAACTCTTCGTTCACCGGCTGTTTTACAAAATAATCGAGAACAATCTTCGGGTTCCAAGTAAAATCGTACTTGGGCCTTGAAGGTCTTAAGTTCGAGATACCCTTGAAGAAACGTTGAACTCTAACGTCTTGCGCAACCTCCGTAACAGCAATTAGCGAGATCGCCGATCGAACACAAGTAGTATGTCTAGGGGGATTCTAACCCAGATCCTCTGAGGGGAGCGCGGGGGCGGGGGGAAGTGAGGGCGCGCGGGGGAGCGCGGCGGAGGGAAACATGGGCGCGGGGCCTGCGGGGAGGGGAAGACCGGTTGCGCGCGCACGTGCTGCGGAGTGGGGGAAGCCGCGATGATGGAGGGGATCACTCCGGGCCGAGCCGCCGCGGAGACCGGGGCCCACCGTCGGAAGGAGGGAATGACTTCCGAAAAATCTCTTTCAGCCCAACCCAAATATTTTTTCAAACCCCCACCCATCCCGAATTTTCCCCCAACACAGAGAAGTAATAATTTATTTTTATTGGAAATTGTTTCGGAAGATCTCGGGAAAGATCGACGTTTTACGAACCGCGTCTTCGGAGGAGGGAAAGAGACAGAGGATCACTTTTAAAGCTAAAATTCTAGGGAGGGAAAGAGACAACACTACTTAGTGGTGCAGTCGCTTTTGTTGTTTAGATAACAGTATTTCAAAATGATTTTCAATCGCAACGTCTCGCGCGATCCCGTTTAACTTGACTCCTCTGGAGCAGCCGTGCGGGATGATGTCATTTGACAGCGCGAGGAACGAAATATAATTATGCAGCGTTAGCAGAATGTTTTTTTCCCCAACGCAGAGAAATAGTAATTATTGAAACGCTGAATCTTAAAATTAGGTGGCGAGGAGAAAGACGGATAAATAAAATGGTACAATGAAGTGCGTTTAAGATATATATATATATATTGTTACAAATAATATGAAAGAATATAAAAAGAATATAGAATATAAAAATACAAAATAAAATAAGAAAAAAGAATAAAATATATATAACATTATAATAATAATAAAAATAAAAAAATAAAAATAAAATAAAATAAGAAAAAGAATAAAATATATATAACATTATAATAATAATAAAAATAAAAAAATAAAAATAAAATAAAATAAGAAAAAGAATAAAATATAAAATTATAAAAATATAAAAATATAAAAAACTACTCTAAAGGGGGGAGGGAGGCGATGGTGGCGAGGGAGGTGATGGAGGTAAGGGCGGCGACCCAGCCTGGACTGAGGGCGAGGGCGGCGACGCGGCCTGGACCGTGGGCGCCATCACCCACCCTGGATGTGGTGGTGGCGGCAGCGGGCCCCAGACGTCTATCCAGGGGGGTGATGGGCGCCGTGGTCGTCGCAGGGCCCCCGGCGGCAGATATGGCCGCAGCCCCTCCGGGGGTGATGGGTGCCGTGGTCGTCGCAGGGCCCCAGGCGGTAGATATGGCCGCAGCCGCGCAGCCCCATATGCTGCCTCCTGCCATGGTACTCTGAGATCCAGCGGCATGTCCTGTAACACAGACACAAACATCGATATAATGTTGGCACAATAAACCTACTAAATATCAAACGTGCAAAACAATGCAAAGTATTAATACATACCTTTGGAGGAGGCGGCGAACGCGAGGGGGGCGGCGGCGACCAACGCTGCGGCGACCAACGCTGCGGCGAAGGTGGCGAAGGCGGCGATGGCGCATCACGCCAGTCGTCTGACCACGTTGGCGACGGTGGTGGCGAGCCCTAGAATATAGGAACCCACGATTTAATATTAACACGACCGTCTGATTTTAATCTAATTCAATTTCAATGGTTGAACGCGATAAATGTCAAAATATTGATATATACATACCTCAGGTTCACACTCGGGCGCTATCCGCTGCACTCCCATTGCACAATATTTTTTTAAAAAATTCTTATACACTTTAAAACTGTGAACTGTCGACTGTCACGATTGCAGAGCAACTGGTCTCACTGCATCTCCTGGCTCTCGCATCTAAACTCATATCTTGAAATCGAGAAGTGCGTAGCTTTGCAAAAGTAGGATGCCTTTGTTCTTCACCATCTTCATCATAGGCCACCTGCATTTTCGCTGACCATCCTCCTTCACGTACTTATCTTCTTCTTCTTCGCTGACCGTCCTCTTCATATTTACACGCATCTTCTTTCCCTTCTTCTATGACACATCATTCAACTAGATCACACCACTTTCAACATGAATCGAACGAGTATCGAACGGGTATCCAACGGGTATTGAACGGCTTTGAACGGGTTTGAACGGGTATCGAACGGGTATCGAACGGGTATCAAACGGCTTTGAGCGGGAGTAGTAGGGTAAGGACAGTTCCAACTCAGGTCCTCTGAGGGGAGCGCGGGGGCGGGGGGAAGTGAGGGCGCGCGGGGGAGTGCGGCGGAGGGAAACATGGGCGCGGGGCCTGCGGGGAGTGGAAGACCGGTTGCGCGCGCACGAGCCGCGGAGTGGGGGAAGCCGCGATGATGGAGGGGATCACTCCGGGCCGAGTCGCCGCGGAGACCGGGCCCGCCGTCGACAACTTTTCAGGGGGTAATGACCCCCGAAAAAATCTCTTTCAGCCCAACCCAAATATTTTTTCAAACCCCCCACCCACCCCGATTTTTTTTCCGACACAGAGAAATAATAATTTTTATTGGAAATTGTTTCGAACAATGTCGGGCAATGTCGGCTTTTTACGAACCGCGTCTTCGGTGGAGGTAAAGAGACAGAGCATCATTTTAAAGCTAAAATTCAGAGGAGGGAAAGGGAGAGCAATACTTAGTGGTACAATCGCATGCATTCTAAAAATTTTCAAAATGATTTTCAATCGCAGCGTCTCGCGGGATCGTATGTAATATGAGTCCTCCTCTGGAGCAGCCGTGCGGGATGACGTCATTTTCACGGCGCGAAGAACGAAATAGAATTATGCAGCGTCGGCAGAATGTTTTTCTCCCCAACGCAGAGAAATAGTAATTATTGAAACGCTGAATCTTAAAATTAGGTGGCGAGGAGAAAGACGGATAAATAAAATTGTCAAATAATATGTACTTAAAAATGATAATATATTGTTACAAATAATTAAAGAATATGAATATAATAAAAAGAATATAATAAAATAAAACTAGAATATAAAAATAGAAAAATAGAAAAATAGGAAAAAATATAAAACTATTCTAAGAAGGGGGATGGTGGCGATGAAGGCGGCGAAGGCGGCGAAGGTGACCACGTATCCCACTCGATAGGGCCATCAGCAAATAGTTCACTTAAAAATAAATCTATAGGAACTTGCGCAGGGTCAGTTTGAACTGCAATATCGCAAGCCCGAAGCCCCGATATTTTATTCGTGGAAACGTTATTATAAACAATCTGTGTTTCCACGTTTCGCCAAACCACGCTCTTTGGAGCAACCTCACGATTCTGCTGAGGTCTATTCCAATACACATCATCATCATCGGAGTCTATAAACATTTGGTCTACATGTCGACGCAACCAATATTCCTCATCATTGCAGTACTCATACGTATTCATTGGGTTACGAAATACTTTTAAATAACTGTCGCCATCCTGAACAGCTTCCGCCTCATACAGTTCCACACATCGCATTTCTTCGGTTTGAACCGCAACATTTTGGCACATCACATACACTTTCGGACTGGATGGATGGAAAATTGTTGCAGCAGCGGTGATCGTAGCGGTAGCTGGACGATTCAAATTGACTGACAATGACATAATCTGAAACCGATTTTTTCTTATAATTCTCAAAGTTACTAACACAACAATTCACTAAAAAATATGATAATGGAAACTTACGGTATTATTCGACTGTATTTTCAATGCGTTGAACGATTGATGATATCCTTCAAGAGCAATTTCACTTAAAATGAAAAAATGACACTTCAAAAAATCGGACTGTTGTCAATCGCAGTTTGAAGACGACTGGTCTCGCTGCATCTCCAAGCTCTCACATCTAAACTCCTATCGTGAAATTGAGAAGTGCATAGCTTTGCAAAAAGTAAAAGTGCAACGTGACGTCATATGGCAGCGCGGAATCTTAAAATTAGGTGGCGAGGAGAAAGATGGATAAATAAAATGGAGAAATAATGTGTTTAAAAAATTTTATTTAAAATTAAAAGAATATAATTTAACATTTTTTCCTACGAGCAGCAGCTAGAATATCATTGGTACATGCTAACAGTTCGCAATCTACATGATAATCCTCACAGTAATGTTCGCTATCACATATGATTTTAGCAGCACGACGCGCATCTAATGTTTCGCAGACAACATCGCTCTGTTGTAGCACGTTAACAAAATTTTTAAAAATTTCATCTACACTTCATATGCAGTTTCATACAACCGCGGATACCCATAGGCTATACACAGCTCAAGATTAAATAAAAATGTTACTGTGTCCAGTTTGAAATACAGCGACTTATGTAGTGTCGTCTTTAAAATTGGAGGCGAGAATCATAGAAAGAATTATGCAGAATCGATAGAAATTGGTGAGGTGAGAAGGAGGGAGACAGGCAAGTAAATAGATTGTAATATATGTAAAATGATTATATATTGTTCCATTAATTAAAAAATAGAAATATAAATAGAAAAAATATAAAAATAGCATATAAATAGTGTCTCGGCAGAACCATCTCTCTCTCTCTCTCTCTCTCTCTCTCTCTCTCTCTCTCTCTCTCTCTCTCTCTCTCTCTCTCTCTCTCTCTCTCTCTCTCTCTCTCTCTCTCTCTCTCTCTCTCTCTCTCTCTCACTCTATCAATCTCTTTTTTTCTCTTTCTTTCTCTTTTTCTCTTCTTCTCTTCTTCACATCAATCGCAAGACAATTTGAACATTCTCGAACAGCTGATGGACTTCCTATTTACTTTTCGCGATATCATACGTACATACATACTCTTCCACACAACACCTCATATACATTCATACACACTCACGCTCTCGTGACCGACCCGAGTGCTCAGTTACACAGAACAGTAATATCTCGAAAACATTCACCGAAAGTGTTACGTATCTATTGTATCGCCTCAATTCTTATCTCTAATTAAACCGCACTATTCTCAACATTTTTGAGTTCTCTCTATACAAATAGAATATAAAAATATGAAATAAAACTATCAAATAAAAAGAAAAATGTAAAAATATAAAAATACAATATAAAAAGAAAAAATATAAAAAATAGAGTATAAATAGAATACACAAATATAAAATAAAAAATAAAAATATAAAAATACAATATAAAAGAAAAAATATAATAATTTAATTTATTGCCCACTTTCGTGTTACAATTTAACGATCATATACTCTTTCCATTTCATTCCCATGATTGCGTCAGTGTAAGTCCTGTCCTTCTAATGTATTCTGCTGTGTCTTAACAATTTTTTCTATTTTACAAGTGTTTCCTAATCAACAGACGCGGTCGCGTCTGGAAGCTAATTCCCCCTTCCCCTCTACCCATAGGCACACTGAGCGACCACGTATCTATACACGAAAGATAGCGAAATTGACAGGTCGTCGGAGCTATTTTAGCCTCATTATCTTATTTTATGACATAGTCCCGGTGTTTTTACATGATTAAGCGAATCATTTTTTTTTTCGAACCCATATGTCGTTTTACTTAATGTATCAAGCTATTTGTCTAAAAGATATAAGATTTAATTAATAATTAAAATTAAAAAAGTGATACTTTTTTTTGGCTTAGACGTTTCGTGACGTCACGACACTTGACGCCAGTAGATGTCGCCATTCTCGTTTTACTTCTAGAATTAACACCAGTAGATGGCACCGTTCGAAAGCAGAATTTATTCCAACCTATCAGGAATGGTTTTGCTGAAAATGCGGTTGCGCAGTTGACGAAAAATGCAAAAAGTCGCTGCTTTCGGGTCTATGGTAAATAAATGTCACCTAGCTGTCACTCAATTATAACCTGCCAAGTGACAGTTATCAAAATTGCTGATATCACGATCACGATCACGAGTTTTTCGACCATACAGGACACTGAATTATTGCCTCAATTAACAAGATAAGTAGGTAAAATTTTTTAATAGAATTTTTACGTACAGCTTATAGAACCCAAATTATTTAATAGACTTTATGTAGAGCTGATAGAAACGAAGGAGACGTCCAACTTGGAACTTGTCCGGAGAAGGTTCGACAGAGGAGACGTACAGACTTGGAATGTGTTCAGAGAAGGTTCGACAGAGAAGCATCTTCTTACGCGCAAGTTTCTAGAAATTTGTCAAATAAGGTAAATCGACAACACATTATCAGTCACATTATTGAAGAAAGTACGCTGAAAACACATCTCCCTTGATACTTTTCAATCCATTGTGAAAGACATTTGTAATACTTTAAAATCCACAGTAGTTCCCACGCTAGTCATTAATTTTATTATACTACCCTCCTTAGTTAAACTGTCATATCTAGCATTTTTTCAATTTGAAATATTAATTGGTACGTTAATAATACATTCATTACCGGTACACCTATTACAAAAAAAATATAATAGGCTTGAAAATAAGGATGGTACAAAGTAAATCATAAAACTTCAGTTTTTTCGGTTGTTTCAAAATGCTAGATAGGACATTTTAACTAAAGAGGGTAGTATAGCCATTGTGCGTTAACAGTATATTGGATCTCTTTGTTCATTTTTGTCGAATTACCATTAGCATTTAAATTTCCTGCAATAGGACCTTCTGCCGTACGCTGTCATCTTTTTTGGACACATTATGTAATCTCTACACTTAGCACAAATCCACTCTTTTTCTAGAAGTTCTACGTTAAGTTGTAACTAAAATGTGGCTTTTATATATTTACAGATAATGGAAGCAGAAGAGATTTAGAAAAAATAACCCTGCTGCACGACCACATGCAAGAAGCACATTTTCATGTATAATTTTATTTTAGAGATTAAGAAATATGTATGTACAAAATCAAATTTTATTATAAATATGGAAAAATGTATAAATTAGAGGGAAAAAAAATAAATTGGTACATAGGTACACCATATTTACGTAAATACATGTATTTCTCTACATTAGAGTATGGATTAACACTCATTAATTTTATTTATTGACTCATGTATGAAAGAAGCTACAGTATTGTCTCCCGGAGAATTCGCTGGTGGAGATCGGCGTTGGGCTCGTTTCGTGAACAGAGCCCTAATTCCGAGGTCGTTTCTCGCTTCTTTCTGGCCGAAGGGGGGAGCGAGATGAAACGCTTTGCGGCGGGCATGCGCGACCGACGCAATGCAAAGGACGGAGTGTCAGGTGTTCGGAAGATGGAACGAGACAAAACATCAAATGGTAAAGAAGATCTCACGCGATGGCGGCGGGACGTGACCGGCGGCATATTTGCTTGATAGGTACGAGGAGGGCTCGCTCTGACCGACGGGCATGTGAGCCTAGGGTCGCGCGAAACACAAAACGAAGCGGACGACCAAGGCTCGCTTCATTTTCGTATTGGCAGATTGACCGAAACATTCCTGGCATTCGAAAAATCTTCGTTATTTTCTTACATGTAAGTGTGCTTCATTATTATCTTAATTAAGATGTATGTATAATGAAACGAACATATTTTCAATGAATAGAACAGATTTATGTGCAGTCAAATAGTAGTCTGCGCAGATTTTTATTAACCTGTATCTTTATTGAAATGTGTATCCTTTTAGTATCCAGTTCTTTGGAAGGACATTTCATTCTTTTCAACGAAATACCACAAATATTATATTTGGTAAGTGACCTTTACATTTATTTATAATAATAATAATACGTACGGTAGTAGTATTCATTACAAATTTTTTGTTTTTTACAGGTTGGAATATTCCAAAAGTTAGTAAAATACACTCGGTCGGCTGCTGTGCGCTCCGAGTAAGTTTTACAGGCTGCAGAGCGCCTTATCTTATCTTATAACATCACTCGATAGGCTGCAGAGCGCCTTCTCTTTCGAGCATATCAACTTTTAATTAAGTTTAAAGTTAAATAATATATACAAAAAACCAAATGTCTGTACATGATCAAAATAAAGATTTAAGATCTAAAACACAAGACCTACATTTTAATATTCCTCATAAAAATTTAACCGATGAGGATAAAAAAAATTTTAATATTCCTCATAAAAATTTAACCGATGAGGATAAAAAAATTATACGTTGTGAGTCAAACGATGGCTGGCTTGAGGATTCTCATATGTCGGCCTTTTCTTACTTATTGAACAAAGCCGCTAATTACGAAATTCGACCTACGTATCTAAGATATAACCTCCTAGAAATCAAACCCGTTAGGAAAGATAGGGACCACATACAAATTTTGCATCGTCCAGAACATTGGACATGCAGTTACTATGACGGGACAAATATTTACATATACGATACGCTGCAGAATTTCGCGGATCCGTTACACAAAGAGCAAAAACTTTTCTTGGAAAAATTGTATCCTCATATTACAATTACGGACAAAACCGTTCGGTTTCCGAATGTTCAACAACAAAAAAATACAAGAGATTGTGGAGTCATGGCTATAGCAATTGGCGTTTCATTAGCATTTAGTATTAAACCACAAAACGTTAACTATAATACAACACTTATGCGAAATCACCTGTTGAAATTGTTGACCGAAGAAATAAAATTTGAACATTTTCCCCAAGATCATAATGTAAAAACTCCTCAACAAGTTTTGCCGTTGCAAGTTGCACGGCAAAAATGTTACGAAAGATTACGAATGAATATTCGAAATCGAAGAATTAAGGGGGTAGACACGGGTAATGCAGCGCGCTGTATACCGACACAATCTGGCCCAAAACATGGGTTTGGGAAATTACGTTGTTTGTCCTTATATGAGCAAATTTTGGGCTGGGCGAGGTCTCATTCGAAAGAGGAAGGTTCAATGCAGCCCGCTCTGGTCATGGCTCAACGAGATTGTGTTGATATCTGATAATATGAGTGTCCAAAGTAGAGAAAAAATTGACAAAATACACTCGCAGATTCCAAGTATTTGTAGGTCACTAAAAGAGTTTTATGACTCAAGCTATGACCAGAGCGGGCTGCATTGAACCTTCCTCTTTCGAATGAGACCTCGCCCAGCCCAAAATTTGCTCATATAAGGACAAACAACGTAATTTCCCAAACCCATGTTTTGGGCCAGATTGTGTCGGTATGCAGCGCGCTGCATTACCCGTGTCACGTGGGGTGTTTACCTCCTTAAGTATTTTTAGGTCACTAAAAGAGTTTTGTGACTCAGACGGTGAGCAGAGCGCTCCGCATTGAATCTTCCTCTTTCGAATGAGATCTCGCCCAGCCCAAAATCTGCTCATATAAGGACGAAAAACGAAAAATCAAAAACCCATGTTTTAGGTTAGATTGTCGGTATTACAGCGCGCTGCATTACCCGTGTCTATCCGTGTCACGTGACGTGTCTACCCCCTTAAGGTAGATGTTAAGCAGCCATCCAATGGTAAAATAAAGGCAGAAGGTAACAAAAAACTGTTTGCTGGACGCGACACAAAAAAAGTACAAATCCGAAAAATGTTCGTTGTAAGCGACAAGATGTTTATCGAGGTAGGAGAATCAATCCCGAGATCAAATAAAATTTTGAATAAGACCGAAGAAGGCATTTTTCCTAATGACGATACAAATCATGATCCTACATTTGCACAAGAGATTTCATCCACTGTTAAAAATATTTTTATGGAACATAATTATTCGTCAGGGAGTAATATCACAAACAATAATAATATGTATAAAGCGATCATAAATGGTAATGAATTTATTAATGATAAAATAGTAACAGATTTAAGACGTTCTCGTAAGCATTCGATTTCGAGAACAAATAACTCTACAACAATTCCACGAGCGATGAAATTGAGAAAAATGGAATTGTCAGAAAAAGATGAAAAGATCATTCAGATAGGGGAGTGGATAGAAGACACGCATATAAGCCATTTTCACAATATTCTGCGACAATTTCATGGTTATGAACCGGTAGATTCGCTTTTTGTACAACGTCCAGATTTAATAATCCCAGTAGACGAATCGAAAGAACATATACAAATTTTGTACAGCCAAGCGAACGATAAATGGTCTGATAGCACAGGTGGCCATTGGGTTTGCTGTTATTATGATACAAATTTGATTTATATATATGATTCTCTGAACAAAAAAATTGTACATCGACACCATGAAATTTTCCTAAAACGATTATTTCCATTTTATCCTTTTGAAGAAAAAGGTGTCATTCTTCACTCGGTACAGATGCAAACAAATTTCAATGATTGTGGAGTATACGCAATAGCTAATGCCGTGTCACTTGCATTAGGACTAAAACCCACTGAAGTGCAATATGATAGTAATAAAATGCGTGACCATTTGATCAAAATGTTAAAAAATAATGTCATAGACCTGTTTCCTGTACTTCAAAATTGTAATGATCAAAGAAACATTGATAACAAATTAATGAAGACTCCTTCTAATATAACGGAACAAATTTTGCAAACTGATTCACAAAAAAACAGGGCCGAGAATAATGATGCTGTGAATATAATTGATTTTTCCCAGATAATAGTATCAAATAAAAGAAAACGTAATCATGTCGATGACAATGAATTTATGAATGATAAAATATTAACTGATTTGACACGTCCTCGTAAGTATTCGATTTCGCGAACAAATAACTCTACAACAATTCCACGAGCGATGAAATTGAGAAAAATGAAATTGTCAGAAAAAGATGAAAAGATCATTCAGATGGGGGAGTGGATAGAAGACACGCATATAAGCCATTTTCACAATATTCTGCGACAATTTCATGGTTATGAACCGGTAGATTCGCTTTTTGTACAACGTCCAGATGTAATAATCCCAGTAGACGAATCGAAAAAACATATACAAATTTTATACAGCCAAGCGAACGATAAATGGTCTGATAGCACAGGTGGCCATTGGGTTTGCTGTTATTATGATACAAATTTGATTTATATATATGATTCTCTGAACAAAAAAATTGTACATCGACACCATGAAATTTTCCTAAAACGATTATTTCCATTTTATCCTTTTGAAGAAAAAGGTGTCATTCTTCACTCGGTACAGATGCAAACAAATTTCAATGATTGTGGCGTATACGCAATAGCTAATGCCGTGTCACTTGCATTAGGACTAAAACCCACTGAAGTGGAATATGATAGTAATAAAATGCGTGACCATTTGATCAAAATGTTAAAAAATAATGTCATAGACCTGTTTCCTGTACTTCAATATTGTAATGATCAAAGAAACTTTGATAACAAATTAATGAAGACTCCTTCTAATATGGTGGAACAAATTTTGCAGACTGATTCACCAAAAAATAATGTCGAAATTAATGATGCTCTAAATATTATCGATTTTTCCAAGAAACCAGTAGCAAAACGAAGAAATCGTAATGATAAGTATTATAGGAAAAATAAATTACGAATTCTTCAGCAACAAAAATTGTGGAAAAAAATTTATCGTATACGCAAAAAACAGCACATTGCAAAAGGCAGAAAGATTCGAAAAATCAATTACACGATAAAATTTCATCTTCCTTCTGACAGATATATAAAGAATATTTCAAAATCACTTCTTTCAGAAATGAAAAAGAAATGTGTAGTGAGTAGCCGATTTGAAGCTATGAAAATGTATAATTGGTGCATGCAGAAAAGAAAAAGCTACTTATTCTATTTGAAACAAAATATAAAAACCTTGAAAGAAAAAGCTGAGGTTGCTTTGACTCGAGCTAACAATTGTCCAGAATGCAATATTTCGGATAGAACAGAAGCATTATGTGGATTTTCCAAGCATTTGCCGTCCTCTGAACCGTACTTTTATGAGGCGGCTTACAAACACAAGTTCCTGACGAAGAATTCAAAGTGTGATTCTCATCAGAAAGATAAAAACAAAAAAGATAACGACATAGAGGTAAATGCACGTGAAAATGACTTTACACAATTGGATGATGAATCAGTGATTAAAAATGCAAATGTTACGAATATTAATAAAGTTTTAGAACCTCTACCAACTGAAATTAATTTTCTTATTCTCAATGAAAAAGGCCAAGTTACGAACGTATTACCATTATTAGTAACAAACAACAATAACAAAAAAGAAAGCAAAATATGGATGTGTGATGATATTTGTAAAATTGATAACGTATTCATTATACAAAGGTATCAAGCATTGTTGAAGTCTGTTGATAGCCTCAAAGTAAAGAGTGTTCATAAATTTGCCAAAAATTTATTATCTTGCAGTAGAAGTTATATGTCCCGCACATTAGGACATTCATTTCTTTGTTATGTTGAACCTGATACATGCCTTTCGTCATTTGTACCAGTTTTACTTTTAGCCCCTCATTTTGTCAATGTGAGAGTGATAAAGAGAATTATTTATAGAATTTTGGAACAGTTCAATAATATAAAGAATCTTGACAAGAGTTTGGATGAAACTGATATAGAATATCTCAAGAAAATTAGTGAAGAAGCGATAGAGAAGAGTAAAGCTACGATACCGAAATCGTGCGAAAAAAACAATCTTAATGAACAAAAAATAATGTCTGAATATAAAACTGCTTTTAAACAATTGACCAAAAGAACATTAGATACCGCTAAAAATGCATGCATTTCATGCGAAAAACTGTGTTACCGTAAAGAAGTGATAAAAATTGCAGATATGAGGAAGCCCTTGGAAACAGAATCATGGAAAAACTTTAAAATTTTCGCAGAGAAAAACGGATTACACAGTGATTTTATATGCAAATATTGTAAAGAAAAATTCCAAATGAATCAAATGCCTCCAACTTGCGTTAAAAATATGTTATATGTGAAAGAAATGCCAAAAGAAATATCTGCATTAAACGAGTATGAAAGAATGTTTATACAAAGAGCAAAAGCATTTCAAGTTGTCCAACGAATGGAAACTGTCTCGAAAAAAAAAAATATACCACATCAACATATGATCCAGAAAGTAAAAGGCAGAACATTTTATTTGCCATTGCCAATGGAGGAAACACTCAAAAAGATTTGTAAACCAACAGATCCAATCAATATCGATCAAGAATTTTACATATTGGTACGTAGTTTACCAACAAAAGCGAAAAAGGTTTGGGAACATCTTGTAAATGTAAAAAACGTGTATAATGCTTTGGTACATTTGAAACAGATCAATCGCTTATATGAACATATCATTTTGCCCCCAAATCCAAATGAATTATTAAAAAATGATTTGCCGGAAGTTGAATATAAAATAGACGACTCCGACGCACAAAAAGAAAACAAAACAGCTGAAAGTATTGATAAGCAAATAAAATTACCTGCACTGCTAACTCAAGCTGATAAAGACGATGGTATTTACGAACGATACACAATTTATCCATTATACGAGAAAAGGATTAATAAAGAAGCGACAACATTATATCAGCAAAAAAAGGTAGAGGACGCGCCACTTAATACTTATTGTAAAACCATTGATCTTCAATGTTTCCCACATTTGTATCCTTATGGAATGCATGGAGAACATGAGCATAGAGAAGTCTGTTTGACAGAATTTGAATACATTAAAGCAAGGCTTAAATCAAAACATTCTCAGTTTCGACTAGATGTGCAATACCTATTTTTCTTATTAAATCAAACAAACATTAGACGATTGAAAGCTGGTATTTATCAAAAATTGAACATAATTAATCCAAAAGAAAAATGTACAGCAAGTACATATTTGAATCTAATACAAAAGGACCTTCTAGAGCGTAACTTAACGACTATTTTCTCTCGAATTCCAAATACAGAACCGTTTTGGCATATACCTAGAAGTAATTTGAGATGCATGCTGGAATATTATGGGCCAGCTACCTGGTTCCTCACTCTCAGTCCATCTGAATGGTTATGGTCAGATTTAATTGAATACGTTAAAGAAGTAAATACGCCACTTATGGATAAAATGTCGACTAATGAGATTCTAACAAAAGATCCAGTATCCGTGTCAAGATTTCTCGATAACAAATTTCACGCGATGCTAGAGTTTTTTTGTTCTATCGATAATCCAATCGGGCACGTGGTACATTATTTCTGGAGAAGAGAATACCAAGGTAGAGGATTGCAACATTTCCACCTATTAATATGGATCAAAGATGCTCCTATTCTAGGCAAAGATTCAGATGAAATAGTAGCTGCTTTCATACAAAGATATGTCACATGTAGACTTCCAGATCCAAAAATCTCGCCTACTTTGTATAGACGTGTGAATACCCATCAAATGCATCATCACAATTCGTATTGCATGAGAACAAAAAAGAACAATAAAAATCACATAAAGCGAGTGTGTCGATTTGGATTTCCTAGACTTGTTACAGAAAACATAAAGATGAGAGACGTAGCTACATCTATAGCTGGTAGAAAGCAATTAAGAAGTCGCAGTAGATTATACGATTTGCCCCGTGACAAACAAGAAGTTAATATTAACGATTATAACCCAATTGTCTTAACAGCATGAGAAGGAAATATGGATATCCAATTTGTAGGTGAAAACTCAACTACTCTGTGTTGGTATTGCACTAAATACGTGACAAAACATGAGAAAAGTTATGCAGCTGAAATGTTTGTAGACGTTGAATCAACCAAATCATTATGCGCTCGGTTATGGAATATTGGAATGCAAGGTTTAAATAATAGAGAATGCGGTGCTCTTGAAGCTGCTGATACTTTGTTGGGAATATCTTTATACGGTACAGATAGCGAAACAACTATTAGATGGTTGGACGTCAATGTAATCAGAAATCGGAGAGTTAAACGCAAAGAAGAAATAGAAAACTTGGATCCCGAATCGACAGATATATTCTTCCCAAATATAATTGACGATTACTATCCAAACCGACCAGTCCAACACGAATCGATGAGTTTGTACGAGTTTGCAAGATGGTACGATAAGAAAAAGGCACTAAACAATGATGGTTGCAATAATGACGATGATCAAGATAATAATGATGATTCCGAACTCCAATGCTTCAAAATAGGAAATTCGTATTTCAAAAGAAGAAAGAGACCTTATTTGGTAAATCACTACAGGAATAATTCGAAAACTCAGCCAGAAAGATATTTCTATGCTCTACTATTGTTGTTTCAACCTTGGAGGGATATAGATGAATTGAAAAATGGATGTGATACGTACTCAGAGTCTTTTTTAACAGTACAAACTATTTTAGAAGAAGCAATGAGGTATCATAAAAAGTTGACTGATTTAGAAGAATGCATTGAAGCCGTTAAGGAAATGGTAAATCAAAAAATTAATGAACCATCTCAAAATAATCCTAATGACTGTGATGAAAATGCATTAGAATGTGATCCTTTCGAAGTTGGCGATGCGATGAAAGATTTTCATGACGCTGCTAATCAAGAGACACGGTAGTGTCTCGCGCCAAGTATATATATATATATGCGCAGCGCAAGACACGGAGTGGCTCTATTACGCGACGACTCGCTATCAAGAACCCTGAGATTTCCGAATCTCAATAACGGCTGATCCAATTAGATTTTGAATGGTCTTAATGGATAGCTTGGGTTTGATTTACATGAGAAAAGTGTCTTCGTTTTGTTCCTACGGGCCTTATGAGCTGAGATATTTCGATGTAAAGTTGCAATTTGCTGAATTTTATGTTCTTAAAATTCAGCATCGTCATAGTCATCGTCCTACACTTCTAGGCAAGAGGGGAGTATGAAAGGGTGAGGAAATGTCTCTCAGGCACGTTGTTCATTGGATGCGGGCATCGGCCAATCGCGTAACAAATTGTTGTCACGTGACAGCTAGCCAGAGATATTATAACCTACCAAGTGCTAAGTGTCAAATAAATTGTTGTCACGTGACAGCTAGGCAGAGATATTTAACCTACCAAGTGCTAAGGGTCAAATAAAGTAAATTGTCGGAATTTGAAATGTCACGAGTTTTTACACTAATAGGAGACTGAATTATTGTCTCAATTAACAAGGTAAGTCGCCAAAATTTTTCAAATAGATTTCTTATGTAGAGTCGCAGACTTGGAAGTTGTCTGGAGAAGGTTCGACAGAGAAGCATCTTCTTTCGCACAAGTTTCCACAAATTAATATATTGTTTTTATACCAGCAAACAATTTTTACACAGGTTCGAATAAAAATGAAGGGGACGCACAAGCTTGGATAGAAATGAAGGGGACGCACAAGCTTGGATAGAAATGAAGGGGATGCACAGGCTTGGAGGTTGTCCAGAGAAGGTTAGACAGACAGAAAAACATCTTGTTTCGCACAAGTTTCTGGAAAGTTGTCAAATAAGGTAAATCGACAAAATTTGTCAAAGTAGCGTAGCATTAAGAATTAAGAAAATTATAGCGTACTGCTTGCAACGTTGAGCAAGTCACATTAGTGAAGAAAGTACGCTGAAAACGCATCTCCCTTGATACTTTTCAATCTCTTTTGGAAAGGTATTCCTAATACTTTATTAAAATCCACAGTAGTTCCTACGCTATTCATTAATTTTATTAGTTTCCCATTAACAATATTTCAATTCAAAAATATAGACATACTAAATTAATTTTATTCCAATACCAATACATTGTACGTTAAAAATATTGAATCTCTTCGTTCATTTTTGCTGAATTACCATTAGCATTTAAATTTCCTGCAACAAGACATTCTGCCATACGCTCTCACCTCCTTCGGACACATTTTGTAGTCTGTACACTTAACATCACAAAGGGCCAATCTATTTTTATATGTTCTACGTTAAGTCATAACTAAAATGTGGAATTTTGTATATTTACAGATAATCGAAGCAGAAGCGATAGAGAAAGTAACCCTGCTGCAAATGAGAAAAATAAGCACATTTTCATGTATAATTTTATTCTAGAGTTTTAAGAAATATGTATATACAATTAATATTGAGTTTTATTATGAATGTGGAAAACTGTATAATTCAGACAACAAAAATAAATCGGACATAATATTATATTAATTAAACGATTTTATTCAGCTTCGATTCTATGTTTGCTTCTTGTATGTTTGCTTCATATCTGAAAACTCAACTTTAAACCAATTCGACCAATCCAATTGTCTTGTAGCTTTGCAAGCGTGCGGAGTTTGGATAACGATATAATATATTGTTGAAAAAATAACCCCGAGGGGGTGAAAAAGTTATCCAGTCATCAATAAACACTACAAAATGTGTGAAATCCCCACAAAATTACCTTTTTTTAAAAAAGGTACAAAAAAGAGCGCCAAGTATATAATTCCATCATAAAGAATTCCATTTAAAAACATTGTCGTAAATTAATATAAATTTCTTAATATGCTATATTTAACTTTACAAAAGTTATGAGATACAACAATTGCGCCAATTATCACAATGGCTATTTATACAAAGAAAAAAATGTACTCAATAATATTAAGCCGACATATTTTTATACAAATCAATATTTTAATACGAATAAATATTTTATTCAAAATACTTGGCGCTGCTCTCTGAATTGGTGTTGCTAAACTGAATAAATATGCATAAATTGCATTAAAATCTTTTTCTTTCTTTCTTGTCTCTGTGGTGTCTTGTCTTGTTTTATTTATTAACCAAGACAATTAACATTTTTTCGGAGAGCATCGCCAAGTATTTTGAATAAAATATTTATTCGTATTAAAATATTGATTTGTATAAAAATATGTCGGCTTAATATTATTGAGTACATTTTTTTCTTTGTATAAATAGCCATTGTGATAATTGGCGCAATTGTTGTATCTCATAACTTTTGTAAAGTTAAATATAGCATATTAAGAAATTTATATTAATTTACGACAATGTTTTTAAATGGATAATGTTAACGGAGATGAGCTTTCGGAAATGATTGTTGGCTTGAATATTGATCAAAAAAGTATTTTCGATAAAGTAGTTTCAGCTATAAATTCAAAAAATGAAATTTTGAGACTGTTTGTCAGTGGAGAAGGTGGTACCGGTAAGAGTCGCTTAATTCAAGCTCTCCAGGGTTATATAAAACAAAATTTGGGTAAAGAAACAGCTGTAACGGCGCCTACCGGAATCGCAGCTTTCAATGTTAACGGTTTAACAGTACACAGACTGTTTCAATTACCTGTCGAACATGGCGGTACATCAAAAAAATATAAACAATTGTCTAACGCAGTTCTCAAAATATTACGAGACGAATTGAAAAATATTTCATTAATAATAATAGATGAAGTATCGATGATATCAAATGTTACATTGATGTATATAAATTTACGTCTCATGGAAATATTCAATACATATGAATGTGATGAGGGCTGGTTCGGTAGAAAGCATATACTGGTAATCGGAGATTTACTACAACTCCCTCCAGTTCGCGAAGGTCCTTGTTACCTGCAAATGTCTGGCGATCAAGTACAAAAGTTTCTAGGTTGCTTAGCAGGTCACAATTTATGGTCTTTATTCAAATACAAAGTACTAACGATAAATATGCGTCAAAAAGCCGATGAAACATACAGTCAACTATTATCGAGAATTCGTTTTGGCACACTGTTGACTTCAGATATGCAATTGTTGCAAACGAGACAACTAAAATTCAAGTCGTCAAGTCATTCAATGAAACTTGATGAATTATGTGAATACATCAATCATTTGCCTGCTGACACGGTTTGCTTATTACCTACATGCCACATGTGTGATACTCTTAACAGTGCAATGCTTGAAAAAATTGAATCTGAAAAGATCGAGCTTATTGCTCAGGACCAGCTGAATTGCTCTAAATTTTTGAAAACTAAAATAACGAAATTATTAAATAAATACGAAGAAGATCATTCCCGAACTGCTGGTTTGGCCAAAAGTATAACAATAAAAATTGGAACGAGAATTATGATTCGTAGGAACATCGACGTCACTTTAGGACTCGTTAACGGTACTATTGGAACAATTGTTAGGAAATCCGACACTGTTCGACGAACGATGGCAGCCACATGCGACTGTTTATCCAAAAGGCGAGCGTGGCGACGCCGAGTCCGGACAATGTAACGCCAGGCCCGTCATAAATTAGATAGGGCCTTAAGGAGACACCTCAATAGCGTCAACGCAAGGACCTCCCGCCCAAGGGACGGCAGTCTTGTACAGACCTCGACTCGAGACACGTTCTGTCAAACCTACACCGCACCGTCGAAATATATTTCTATTCAATTTACGCTGTTTTCCCCCTTGTTTTAAAGTCTTGCAAATCAGAAGTGGGATAGAGCCGCGTGCTTGTGCGCGTTTAGGAATACGTGAGAAACAATAACGTTTTAAAGTCATTCCGTAGTGCTGCGAAGAGACGCTTAATCGTGCTGCGGAATTGAACTACAAATAGTGCTAAGGGTACGCGTAAGTTAGTGTAAGTAGTGTACGTAGCATAAGCCGAGTGATAAGTGACATGGGTCGTTCCCGAGACCATTCGCGAGATGATTCGCGAGACCGTTCGCGAGATCGTTCATGGAATCGTACACGGGATCGTTCGCGCAGTGATGAACGTGATCGCGGGAAACGTAGCGAACGCGATGTTTCGGTGGAATCCGAAAGAAGCCGAGATCGTGAAATTTCGCGCCGCAACCGCAGGGAGTCACGTGACCGTACCCGGAGGTCGCGAAGTCGATCGCCCGCGAAAGAACTTCGCGAAAAGGTGGCTAAGCTAAAGCGGAAGCTGAGAAATCTTCAAGCCAGATCCGCGAGTGACGAACATACGGTGCCCGTGTTTGATCCTTCACGCGATAGTGCGGATATAGAAGGATGGGTGCTGCACGTGAACCGATTAGCGCGACGATACGATTGGACTGATGATGATATTATTCGGATCATCGCCAGAAATGTGAAAGGTCACGCTAGGAAGTTTTATGACGAGGAACAGCGATACGACCATTCGTGGAAATCGATGAGTCGATTGCTTATTAGACAATTCAGGAAGCCGGTTCCGTTTGGAAGACTGTTGCGGGAGGCTGCTAATTACAGTGCACGACAGGGTCAAAAATTAGGCGACTACTGCTTTGAGAAGATGACCAAGCTGCGCGCCTTAAAGATCGACTTGCCGGACGCATACATGGAGGACGCGATCATCACCGGTGTTGGCGACGAAGCGATCGAGCGTACGATTCGATCAAACAAGTACAAGGATGTGTACGATTTGTACGCGACTATGAATGAGATGGGAGCGATGCCGCGTGATCCGTCTAGTGCGAAAAGGACCAGCCTTCGACAACCCGAACGCAGACGGCCGACGGCAGCGGAAAAATTGCCACAACGATCGGAACAACAGGCCGTGGTTCCAAAGGAAGGGGCGCAATGTGGAGGAGTGGTATGTTATAATTGTGGACAACGGGGGCACATTTCGAGGCAATGTCCACGGGCCCGTATTACCTGCCATTCATGCAACAAATCGGGTCATCTGGCCAAATACTGCCAGCAGTCGAAACCCCATGCCAGCACAACACAGGTAACCATGAGTAATCACAATATGTACATTTTACCGGCGCTTGTGAACGGGAGGAAAATTAAGTGCTTGGTCGACACAGGCAGCTCGCATACGTTGCTGAAGAAACTGGTAGCAACGCGATTAGGGTTAGATATGATTGAGGATCGAGAGCTCGAAATACGTGGATTCTCTGGAGCGGGGATTTATAGTAATTCATTTGCCGAGATTATGATTACAATTATGGAAGCGACGGCAAAAGTGCGGGCTATAATAGTTGATTCGGAACAACTTAGCCACGAAATGATTGTTGGGCGAGATTTTCTAGATCAGAACCATATAGTTCTAACCAAGCGACAGGATAAAATCACGATAAGAGAACTACCGGAAATGATTGAGCACCGAGAAAACGCTGTAGAGATTTGCGTGATCGAAAACGCGACGGATTTCGACAAGTTAGATATTGGGGATGTTTCGGACGCGGACATGATTGCATTCACTGAAATTATTACGAAATACGGAGACCGAATCACTACATCGATGGAAACTCTAGGAAAGACTGATGCGGTGAAGATGAATATAAAATGCAATACGGACACGGCAGTAGTATACCGGCCTTATCGTATGTCTGAATCCGAAAGAGCATCAGTACGAGAAATTATTGAGGAATTATTGAAAAACGGGATAATAAGAGAATCGAACTCGCCGTACGCTAGCCCAATAATAATAATAAAGAAGAAAACGGGGGAATTACGGTTGTGCATTGATTATCGCCGACTCAATGCTATAACGGAAAAGGATAAGTACCCGCTGCCGTTGATTGAGGATCAAATCGACCGTTTAGGGGGTCATAAATATTTTACCACCCTTGACCTAGCTTCAGGATATTACCAAGTTCCAATGGACGAAGAGTCGATAGCGAAGACAGCGTTCGTGACACCAGACGGGCATTACGAATTCTTACGAATGCCTTTTGGATTGACGAATGCACCAGCAGTTTTTCAGAGACTGATTAATACCGTATTAGGGCCGCTTCGTGGTACAATCGCTTTCCCGTATATTGACGATATTATTATACCATCTACGACAACGGCGGAGGGTCTAGAGCGTTTAGAACTCGTGTTAGAAAAGTTGCGGGAACATAATCTCACGTTGAAAATTAGTAAATGTTCATTCTTGAAAGAGAGTGTCGAATATCTGGGACGAGAGATAAGTGCGGAAGGAGTCAAGCCAGGACGGAGGAAAACAGACGCTGTTTTACGAATGCCAAACCCTACGAATGTAAAGGAAATTCGCCAGTTTTTGGGTTTGTCCGGGTATTCTCGAAAATTTATTAAGGACTATGCTAGCCTTGTGACCCCATTGACGACGTTAACCAGGAAGAATATTCCTTGGACTTGGGGTAAAACCCAAGAGGAAGCAGTAAAACGAGTAAAGGAAGCCCTAACCACGCGACCCGTTTTAGCCATTTTCGACAGCTCATTGAGGACGGAGTTGCATACCGATGCGAGTTCAATAGGACTGGGGGCGATTCTTTTTCAATTTACGTCGGACGGGACGCGGCGGGTGGTTGCCTATTACAGCAAGCAAACCACCGTGGACCAGCGCAAGTATCATTCTTACGAGTTGGAGACAATGGCCGTAGTTTTTGCACTTCGACATTTTCGCGTATACCTGATAGGGTTACAATTTGTTGTTGTGACGGATTGCAATGCCTTACGAACGACATTTACGAAAAAGGATCTTATACCACGAGTCGGACGATGGTGGTTAGAGATCCAAGACTACACTTTCGATATAGAATATAGAGCGGGAACCGCGATGCAACATGTAGATGCTTTGAGTAGGAATCCGGTATGCCAGATCGAAGTATATCCGGTAGATATAACGGAGGCCGATTGGATCCTAGCCGCACAATTGCAGGACGACCAAATTGACCGGATTCGGAAGATATTAATGGACAATGTACGAAATAATGAGACCAAGCAGTATTTCGCTAACTATCTTTTGAAGAAAGGAAAAGTTTATAGGAGATTAGATGGTGGGCGGTCAGCATGGGTTGTACCAAAGTCCGCTCGATTTCAAATTTGTCGTTTATGTCATGACGATGCAGGACATCTTGGATTAGAGAAGACACTGTTGCGTATTCGAGAAAATTACTGGTTTGCCGACATGAGTGCCTTTGTCAGAAAATATGTTAATGCTTGTTTAAATTGTGCGTATTACAAACGGAACGCGGGGAAAAAGCAAGGAAAATTACATCCAATAGAAAAGACACCAATACCGTTCCACACGATACATATAGATCACGTAGGGCCGTTTGCATCCAGTAACAAGAAGAACAAGTACATACTAGTGATAGTTGACGCTTTTACAAAGTTCACAATCATTGAGCCAGTAAAGGATACTAAGGCAAAGAGAGCAATAAAGATATTGCTGAACGCGATACATTTATTCGGCGTACCGCATAGGATCATCAGTGATCGAGGGACGGCCTTCACGGCGAGAAGTTTTACAATCTTTTGTTCAACCTATGGAATCAAGCATGTGTTGAACGCGGTCGCTACCCCTCGGGCGAACGGACAATGTGAGCGATACAACCGCACTATCGTTGCGTCGTTGGCTGCGACCGTCGCGGGACGAGACCATCGTACATGGGATGAATTTGTGAAGCAGATTCAAGGTGCGCTAAATTCGACTCATAATAAGGCCATTGGAGTGACGCCTATGGAAGCGTTAATGGGATATAACGCACGGAGCACTGCGGAGTCGAGCTTATTACAGGAGGTGCAGTCTGAAATGGAGCGAATAGATTTGAGCGAGTTACGTAAGAAGATCGGCAAGCACATCACAGAAGATCAGAAGAAACAGAAAGAGCGGTACGATAAGGCGAGGCGTGAGGCTACGCGGTATGAAGAGGGAGATGTTGTAATGGTAGAGATTACAAGCGAACCGTCGACTGGGGAAAGTCGGAAACTGTCACCGAAATTTAAAGGACCATTCAGAGTACATAGGGTGTTGTACAATGACCGGTATGAGGTGGAAGATTTGCGAGAAGGGGGCAGAGGGGCCAAAACAGTGGTCGCAGTCGAGAGGTTGAACCGTTGGGTAGCAGTAGTAAACGAGAAGCCTTGAGGAAACAATTACATGTGTGTTATGAGTTACAGGTCAAGGGAGCAATTAGATCGTCAGAATATGGTGCTGACCTGGGATCACTGGCGACAGGTAGAGTGACCTGTTGCAGTGTGGAAAGTTGGTCGTCCCGAATGTAACGGAAATAGTTGGCGACAGAGAGAGAAGTCAAGAGTTTTACCTGACGATGGTTGTAAGGTTCCATTGCAGTGACGATGGGTACGCCGTCACTGAATGGTTATTGTTGAGTGCCTCTATGGTGGGGGAGTTGGCTGCCGCTGACCCCACATAGCGTGGGCTGTCCACCATGCCAGAGGAATTGGGCGATGCCAACCTTGGATGGGTGTGATTTGCCGTCTTAGCGAAGGATTCAGGCAATGCCATTCTTGCAAGACGTGGGTTTTGTTTGTGCTCTTCATGACAGCGGTGACGATGGTATCACCACTGTATGAATGAGATGTAGGTGTCGTGGTAGGGGGTCGCAAGCGCGGACCCTACACGATGAAGATATCGATACAACGAAAGGATAACATTGCATCACCGTAGGCAGAGAAATACAGCACAAGGCTAAGTTGGCGGTGCAATTGATCCTGAACGTTATGGCTCATGGGACTATGAGCAATTTATGGGGGGAGTATAACCAAAAACCTTGTTAGGTTTTCTATTGGATATGACTAGATCCAACTGAGGGCAACGAACACTGTATTTACCGATAAATGATCTCTTTGTTCTAGAAAACAACGCGATGAGGATGCTTAGGGACAAGCATCGTTGCAGGTTGGCCGAATGTTAGGAAATCCGACACTGTTCGACGAACGATGGCAGCCACATGCGACTGTTTATCCAAAAGGCGAGCGTGGCGACGCCGAGTCCGGACAATGTAACGCCAGGCCCGTCATAAATTAGATAGGGCCTTAAGGAGACACCTCAATAGCGTCAACGCAAGGACCTCCCGCCCAAGGGACGGCAGTCTTGTACAGACCTCGACTCGAGACACGTTCTGTCAAACCTACACCGCACCGTCGAAATATATTTCTATTCAATTTACGCTGTTTTCCCCCTTGTTTTAAAGTCTTACACAATTGTTTCTGTCACTCGATCTATTGACAAAAAAGATGATATCGACAAAATAACCATTGTCCTTCCAGGAGGCAAAGAATGCGCTATAGAAAGAGTTTCCGTTAAATTTGAAGTAATGGAAAGGGTGTTCGTTGTTAGAAAACAATTTCCCATATGTCTTAGCTATGGTATCACTATACACAAAAGTCAAGGCTTGAGTTTGGCAAATGCTATCATTGACGCTGGCAACAGTGTGTTTTCTACCCCACAAAATTACCTTTTTTAAAAAAGGTACAAAAAAGAGCGCCAAGTATATAATTCCATCATAAAGAATTCCATTTAAAAACATTGTCGTAAATTAATATAAATTTCTTAATATGCTATATTTAACTTTACAAAAGTCATGAGATACAACAATTGCGCCAATTATCACAATGGCTATTTATACAAAGAAAAAAATGTACTCAATAATATTAAGCCGACATATTTTTATACAAATCAATATTTTAATACGAATAAATATTTTATTCGAAATACTTGGCGCTGCTCTCCGAAAAAATGTTAATTGTCTTAGTTAATAAATAAAACAAGACAAGACACCACAGAGACAAGGAAGAAAGAAAAAGATTTTAATGCAATTTATGCATATTTATTCAGTTTAGCAACACCAATTCAGAGAGCAGCGGCAAGTATTTTGAATAAAATATTTATTCGTATTAAAATATTGATTTGTATAAAAATATGTCGGCTTAATATTATTGAGTACATTTTTTTCTTTGTATAAATAGCCATTGTGATAATTGGCGCAATTGTTGTATCTCATGACTTTTGTAAAGTTAAATATAGCATATTAAGAAATTTATATTAATTTACGACAATGTTTTTAAATGGAATTCTTTATGATGGAATTATATACTTGGCGCTCTTTTTTGTACCTTTTTTAAAAAAGGTAATTTTGTGGGGATTTCACACATTTTGTAGTGTTTATTGATGACTGGATAACTTTTTCACCCCCTCGGGGTTATTTTTTCAACAATATATTATATCGTTATCCAAACTCCGCACGCTTGCAAAGCTACAAGACAATTGGATTGGTCGAATTGGTTTAAAGTTGAGTTTTCAGATATGAAGCAAACATACAAGAAGCAAACATAGAATCGAAGCTGAATAAAATCGTTTAATTAATATAATACTATGTCCGATTTATTTTTGTTGTCTGAATTATACAGTTTTCCACATTCATAATAAAACTCAATATTAATTGTATATACATATTTCTTAAAACTCTAGAATAAAATTATACATGAAAATGTGCTTATTTTTCTCATTTGCAGCAGGGTTACTTTCTCTATCGCTTCTGCTTCGATTATCTGTAAATATACAAAATTCCACATTTTAGTCATGACTTAACGTAGAACATATAAAAATAGATTGGCCTTTTGCTATTTTAAGTGTACAGACTACAAAATGTGTCCGAAGGAGGTGAGAGCGTATGGCAGAATGTCTTGTTTAAATGCTAATGGTAATTCAGCAAAAATGAACGAAGAGATTCAATATTTTTAACGTACAATGTATTGGTATTGGAATAAAATTAATTTAGTATGTTTATATTTTTTAATTGAAATATTGTTAATGGGAAACTAATAAAATTAATGAATAGCGTAGGAACTACTGTGGATTTTAATAAAGTATTAGGAATACCTTTCCAAAAGAGATTGAAAAGTATCAAGGGAGATGCGTTTTCAGCGTACTTTCTTCACTAATGTGACTTGCTCAACGTTGCAAGCAGTACGCTATAATTTTCTTAATTCTTAATGCTACGCTACTTTGACAAATTTTGTCGATTTACCTTATTTGACAACTTTCCAGAAACTTTTGCGAAACAAGATGTTTTTCTGTCTGTCTAACCTTCTCTGGACAACCTCCAAGCCTGTGCATCACCTTCATTTCTATCCAAGCTTGTGCGTCCCCTTCATTTCTATCCAAGCCTGGGCGTCCCCTTCATTTTTATTCGAGCCTGTGTAAAAATTGTTTGCTGGTATAAAAACAATATATTAATTTGTGGAAACTTGTGCGAAAGAAGATGCTTCTCTGTCGAACCTTCTCCAGACAACTTCCAACTCTGCGACTCTACATAAGAAATCTATTTGAAAAATTTTGGCGACTTACCTTGTTAATTGAGACAATAATTCAGTCTCCTGTTAGTGTAAAAACTCGTGACATTTCAAATTCCGACAATTTACTTTATTTGACACTTAGCACTTGGTAGGTTATAATATCTCTGCCTAGCTGTCACGTGACAACAATTTATTTGACACTTAGCACTTGGTAGGTTATAATATCTCTGCCTAGCTGTCACGTGACAACAATTTGTTACGCGATTGGCCGATGCCCGCATCCAATGAACAACGTGCCTGAGAGACATTTCCTCACCCTTTCATACTCCCCTCTTGCCTAGAAGTGTAGGACGATGACTATGACGATGGTGAATTTTAAGAACATAAAATTCAGCAAATTGCAACTTTACATCGAAATATCTCAGCTCATAAGGCCCGTAGGAACAAAACGAAGACACTTTTCTCATGTAAATCAAACCCAAGCTATCCATTAAGACCATTCAAAATCTAATTGGATCAGCCGTTATTGAGATTCGGAAATCTCAGGGTTCTGGATAGCGAGTCGTCGCGTAATAGAGCCACTCCGTGTCTTGCGCTGCGCATATATATCTATATATATACTTGGCGCGAGACACTACCGTGTCTCTTGACTGGGCAAGTTTATGTGGCTCTCTCAAGAATCACTACTTTGGAAGGACTTCACTTGATTAACTTTGACCCGCAATCTGTTGCAGCTAGTGAATCGGCAATTCTTGAATATAACAAATTAGGGGCCACTCATGATCCGCCACTTCCCAGTAACGAAATTCGAAACATTAAACATAAACAAATCACAGACAATTTGTGGGCCGTGCCCAAAGGAGTGCTAGCCCATCAAATTCCCATTGAGGATAATGCTGAAGATTGTATAGAAATTCGTGGATTACCTAACACTGATCAAATATCAAGTTATGCAAATGCCATCATGCAATGTATTGTACAATGTTATGTAATCAAAACAGAATTATTAGAGTTTACAGAGTTTCACGAAATTCGAGATTTCATAAATGATTACTCGGAACAACATAAAAAATTGACTACTTTGAATATTAGAAGTTTTATAGCAGGCAAATTTTTGCAAAAAGTTCAACAAGACGCATCTGAATTTCTTTTAGCATTATGCAATAATTTACAAGGGCTCCGAAAAATAGTTCAATTTGAAATGACAACATCTGTACAGTGCAGAAAATGTCCTCATAAAGAAACAACCACTAACAGGCATTATATTCTCCCCTTGCCAGTTAAAGAAATGTGTTTAAAGTCAAAGAAAGGTTCACCTTTACAAGATTATGTTAATATTGCTTTACCGATTGGTTGGAAATCGAGTTCGCAAAAACCGTGTAAACAATGTTCTGAGCAAATGCTCACTAAAATTGAAATTACTACTCCGCCAAAAATTATTATAATGCAACTATTGTTGTTCTCTTGTGATGAAAATGGCCACATTATTAAAGAAATTAATTGTAAAATTACAGCTGCTCCACAACCGATATCAATATGTAATAAAAAATATAAATTACTAAGTGCCGTATTTCACAACGGTCTTCATCCTCAGAGCGGTTCATATTCATGCATGATACGTGATGGTACATCAGCATGGAAATGTATTAACAACAACAAAATTAATCAAACGAAGTGGCCTCGTAACGCAACAAATGTGTATATTCTTTTTTTGCAACGTCAAAACTTAAAATAAAGCAATCCAATTGTCATGAAATTTTACAGGCGAGCGTAGTACGGATGACAATACAACATTTTAAAAACCAAATAACCCTGAGGGAGTGAAAAAAGCATCCACGCAGCAAAAAACATTAAATATAATCCATAACCAGAAATCCAAACGACTTGAAATCAGTCTCTCGCGGTTTAACGAAAAAGTCAAAAAGCCGCTGTGTTCGGGGCGCTAGTCGTATATGCTCTAATATGAAGGAGATAGGGTAGATGTACCGTTTGTGCCACGGCGAAAAATGGATTTCTAATATTTTTTAACTTTATTAATTCTTTAACGATTTCTCTAGTTAATGGTAACTTACACATTAATAGTAAAGATACTGCAAAATTTAGTAAAGCTTTTAGTTTCCTGATTTGAAGTACAATTTTAAAGATAATTACGATGAAAGTCACTGAAATCCTAAAAGTGGCCACAAATGGTGCATCTACCTTTTATATTATTATGACGTGACGCTCGTGTGCACCGATCTTAAGATGGCCATGGCTCCGACATTGGTTTGTCGAATTTCCAAGGCATCTAGGCTAGCTTCACATAACATCTAGAAAACAAAAATAGCTGATCATGACATCAGAGGAGATGGAGACGGACGAAATAACTGTAAGTAATAAAAAAAACTCTACTATTATTCATATACTCCAAGCAGAGTTGCACTTTGCCTACGGTTACTATCAGTGGACCTAGACTAGAAGTGTATAATAACAAGTTATACAACAAGAAGATATTAGACACGTTGAAGCATATTGTAACCTGTAACGCCAACGATCAGAAATATGAAACACATCTGAGTAAGAATAAGCTTCAACGTGACTAATATTTTCTGGATGAATTAGTTGTTATACAGTTACGGTCTATGTCCACTGATACTTAACGAATGGCTTTCTTCAATCAAACGCCGCTTTTATAAACATTGGATAATCGTTTTTGTAAATTAATTATTTATTAATTTTTGTAGAAAGAACAGGAGGACACCCTTCTTAATGGTAAGTTTAAAAAACGACAAACATACACTAGAATTAAATAAATAAAATAATTTTTTTATATATACATTTGTTCAAATATATTTTTCCAGACTCGCATGATGCTGCGATACTGCAAGCAGCATTAAAAATTGCAAGTGAACAGCCTGTAGAAAACGGTATTAATTCTTAACACTTAAAATTGTTACTTTACTTAGATATTTTTAAATCTATTAACAATGTAAAAAAAATTCACATTTGCAGAAAACGGAGAAGAACAGCAAAGGCCGCGGCTTGCAGCCCTTTGTACAGTGCCGCCGCCACCACCACCATCCCGTCCACCGCTCCAGCTAACGCAGGGCCCGGCCGCGGCACATGGTATTATTCCAAAATACTTTAATTAAATACCTACTAACGTTTTAACAAAATAAAAATTGTTTGATTCAGCTTATAACAAGGGAGGGCGAACATTTTTATCATCGCGTGCTAAAAATATAAAAAAAAAACGAATTGCTCACGTTAAATAATTGCAGGAGGATACACAACGAAGAGGCACGAGCGGAGCGGCCAGAGAGTGCGTGCCCAAAAGCAACAATGGGCCACCATCCAGGCGTTGCGGGCTCAGGCCGTAAGCCTAAAATCCCAGGCGGCAGCACTTCGGGATATTGTGTCCACCCAGTGCCGTGGCCGTGGCCGTGGCGACCATGGGGGCCGTGGCGACCATGGGGGCCGTGGCGACCATGGGGGCCGTGGCGACCATGGGGGCCGTGGCGACCATGGGGGCCGTGGCGACCATGGGGGCCGTGGCGACCATGGGGGCCGTGGCGACCATGGGGGCCGTGGCGACCGAGGGGGCCGTGGTGACCGACGGGGCCGTGGCGACCGAGGGGGCCGTGGCGACCGAGGGGGCCCAGTTTAAAAATTTTTTACATTGTTAATATATTTAAAAATATCTAAATAAAGTAACAATTTTAAGTGTTTGTCATTGCCTTTCATCTAGATTCTAGATAATGAAATACATACCGTAAAGAATAACAATACTGCTCGTTAATTTATCAGTAACCATCATATTATACGAAAGGTTATACAGTACCTTGGTGAATTAGTTTCATAATCGTTTGATTAATTTTGTCGTTGTCAATACATTTCAGTACCATCGCGTATCATACATGACCATTATAAAATAGGGCACTTAGTAATTTATAATTAATTATGAAAAAAGTGATGAAATCCCCCCCCCCCCCCCCCCATAAACATGACTCGTGTATGAAAGAAGCTAATTCCTTTTAATTCACGGAAAAAGTTCACATGCAAAGATTTTGAAATCATCTTTGCTAATTCCAACCCCCCCCCCCCCCCCATAAACATGACTCATGTATGAAAGAAGGTAATTCCCTTTAATTCACGAAAAAAGTTCACGTGCAAAGATTGTGAAATCATCTTTGCTAATTCCAATTGTACCTTTAATTCACGAAAAACATTAAAAACATTCTCACGCAAAGATTGTGAAATCAACTTTGCTAATTCCAATTGTATTCTCGTTCTCCGTTCGAACACTGATTCCTCTGTCACTTTTTATACTTGACATTCCTTTATTGGCCACAAATCAATTCAGTGCTCAGATTTTCAGCTTCGGTTTTAAGGAATTAGCGGGCGAGAGGCCTGTAGTTGACACAAAAACTTTTATAAGAGGACATCTTCTGTTAAAAATGTCGTATGAAAATCGTTTTACGATAGAAAATAATAAAAACTTGATAGAGACTAATTTAAACAAATCGAAGTCGGTAATAAATTAATAGCACATTCGGCAACCTGCACTAGTGCGCACTGAGTCCGAATACGCTGTAAGAGAGATGCGGAGAATATGAAACATTTTGTTTTAAGTCGAACTCATAGTATTTTTCTTATACAACGCCCGCTAATTCCTTAAAACCGAAGCTGAAAATCTGAGCACTGAATTGATTTGTGGCCAATAAAGGAATGTCAAGTATAAAAAGTGACAGAGGAATCAGTGTTCGAACGGAGAACGAGAATACAATTGGAATTAGCAAAGTTGATTTCACAATCTTTGCGTGAGAATGTTTTTAATGTTTTTCGTGATCTATTATATATTACATAATCTTCTTTTATCACTTTCCTGTTCTTTTATCACTTTCCTGTTCTTCCCATCTTTTTCCATCTCCCTATTATCTCCTGCAGAATAGCCAAGTCTTTCCCTTCTCCTCTAATTACCTCTGTCCAATTCCTACCACTCTTTCCACTTACTTCACATGCTTGAATCACGTGTTTCACTGTTTCTTCCTCTTTCTTACAATGCCTACATACCCTTTCTTCTTTCATTAGCCAATATTTGCATGCCCTTGTTTCACTACCCTGTATGAATCTTCCTATCGTTTCTAATTCTCCTTTTTTCTTTTTCCCACATAAGTATTCCGACCTATCTCCTGGTTTCCTTGCCACCTCTCTTAATTTTCTTAGGAATTTTGACTCCTATACTTTCATCTCTCTTTCTTGTTCTTGGATGTCTTTACTTATCTGCCCTATTTTGGTCCACACTTCTTCCCCATTTAATTTCTCGTTTTCCATTTTTCATTTGACCATCCTCTCCCTTCCAAGAATTTGATTATCATTCTTTCCCTTTTCGTTACTTCATTTCCTCTCATTAGTCTTCCCCCCACATTCATATCTTATCAATGCTTTATCCGAATTTATTAGCCTCTGTTCAAACTTCATTGCCCTTACTCCAATTTTAATTGCTATGTCATCTCTTCATGTTTCTTTTAACAACCAGTATGTTGGTGTTGATCTCTCCAATTTCATTAACCACCCTATGTATTTCGCCTGCAATTTTTCTATTTCCTCATACCTTCTCCATCCCCATATCTCTGCCCCATACGCCACAGTGCTTCTAACTAGCGCATCAAGCAGTTTAATTCTTCTTTCAAAGTCATCTCTGAATAATCTTTCTCTAATCCCCCCATACTTTTCCTAGTTCGTTGTTCTCTCTCTCTCTCTCTCTCTCTCTCTCTCTCTCTCTCTCTCTCTCTCTCTCTCTCTCTCACTCTCTCACTGTATAACATAAATATTCAATTTCTCTTCCTCTCTCCATTTTTCTTCATTCCAACAGAATCTTTCCTCTTTTCTTCTTCCTCCAGCTTTCTTGCATATCATTATCTTAGACTTTTGTACATTTAGCTCCAAGCCTTTCTTCTTTATGTACCTATCTCTCGAATCTCTTTATCATATTCGTCAGACCCTATGCATTATTTACCATTAACACAACATCATCCGCGTATGAAATTGTTCAAATTTTCCTTGTACCTATTACGACTCCTCCTTCAAGTTCTTTGCTCATTTCTTTTCTCCAGGCCTCCAAACGCGACACTGAAAAGTCCTATCAGTTCCTTTTTTCACTCGTTCAGATCGACGTGAGCCAGAACGGTTTGTATCTATATTTATTTAATATATTTTTGTATGAAAGGAATGAATTTATCAATTTTTTTTTGTTTTTGCAATATTCAATAAAAATTGGAATTTTATGTTTATTAAGAATAGGTGTTTACCCTGTGATAATTGTTGGTTGGGCTTCAAATTCTAATTATTCAATATTAGGAGCGATTGTGTCAATTTCACAGTCAGTTTCTTATGAAGTGAGTTTATTTTTAACAATTTTTTCTATAATTTTATTAAATGAAAGTTATTCATTATTAGATTTATATAAATTTCAATATTATATTAAATTTAAAATTCCATCTGCATATCATTTAACATTCCATTATTCCATTTGTTCTTCTAATCTTCTCCTTAGAATTTCCGCGTATATCTCGTAACCCATGTCCATCAAAGTTATGCCCCTATAGTTCTTAACCATTTCCCTTTCTCCTTTTTTTTTTAACACAGGACTTATTATTCCTTCTTTCCATACTTCCGGAAAGTCCCCTTTCTTCCATGTCCTGTTTATGACCTTTGTTTGATTACCTATATTTATGAAGATGATTGCGACCTCAATGTTGAATTAAGATATAATTTAAATGCAGGAGTTTAAATTTTAAGTCTGTTCGACTTTTAATATCATACATGATTTGAGTTCATATCGACGTGAGATCGGTTTCTATCTATATTTATCTAATAAATTTTTGTATGAAAGGTCTTAATTTATAATTTTTTAATATATTCCATAAAGATTGGAATTGTATATTTCTTACGAATACGTGTTTACCATGTGATAATTGTTGGTTGGGGGGCAAATTGTAATTATTCAATATTAGGAGCGATTGGGCCATATAATAAAATAAAAGAAAGTAGAATTAAATAAGAAAAAAAATACAATACAATACAGTACAATATAAAAAACAATATAAACATAAAAGAAAAGAAAATATAATTATAAAATAAAAGAAAACACAATTAAATAAGAAATATAATAAAAAAGAATATAATAATGAAATAATAAAATAAAGGAAAATACAATTAAAGAAATATAATAAAAAGAATATAATAATTAAATAAAAGAAAATAAAATAAAATAATGAGAAAAAGAAAATACAATTAAATAATAAGTATAATATAAAAAGAAAAAAATATATAAATAGAATATTAATAGAATATAAAAACACATTATAAAAAGAAAAATATAATAATATAATTTATTGCCCACTTTTATGTCACAATTTAACGATCGTATACTCTTTCCTTTTCATTCCGGTGATTGTGTCAGTGTAAGTTCTACCCTTCTAATGTGTCCTGATGTGTCTTAACAATTTTTTCTATTTTACAAGTATTTCCTAATCTATTTTATGTTGCATAATATTCTTTTATCTCTTTCCTGCTCTTCCCATCTTTTCCATCTCCCTATTATCTCCTGTAGAATAGCCAAGTTTGTCCCTTCTCCTCTAATTACCTCTTTCCAATTGCTGCCACTCTCTCCACTTACTTCACATGCTTCAATCATGTGTTTCACTGTTTATGCCTCTTTCTTACAAAGCCTACGTATCCTTCCTTCTTTCGATAGCCAATATTTACATGCCCTTGTTTCACTACTCTGTATGAATCTTCATATCCTTTCTAATTCACCTCTCCTTTTTTCCTTTTCCCCCATAAGTATTTCGGCTTATCTCCTGGTTTCCTTGCCACCTCTCTTAATTCTCTTAGGAACATTGACTCTTTTATTTTCATCTCTCTTTCTTGGTCTTGGATGTCTTTACTATATGCTCCATTTTGGTTCACACTTCTGTCCCAAAAAAATATAAAAATGCACATAAAAAAAATATAAAAATAAAACACAATACAATATAAAAAAATATAAATATAAATGAATATAAAAATATAAAAATACAATTAAAATAGAAAATAAAATACAACATAAAATCAATATAACTATTAAATAAAATAAAATAATAAAAGAAAAGAAAATACAATTAAATATAAAAAAATATAAATATAAAAGAGAAGAAAATGATATAATGATATAAAAGAAAATATCATTGTATAATAAATATAATAAAAAAGAATATAATAATCAATATTAAAGAAAATACAATACAATATAAAAACAATATAAATATAAGTATAAAAGAGACGAAAATAAAATAATGAAATAAAAGAAAAAATATAAAAATAGTATATAAATAGAATATAAATAGAATATAAATAGAGTGTAAAATATAAAATAAAAAAGAAAAAATATAAAAATTCAGTATAAAAATACAAAAAAAGAAAAAATATAATAATAATTTTATTTATTGCCCACTTTTATGTTTCAATTTAACAATCATATACTCTTTCCACTTCATTCCCATGATTGTATCAGTGTAAAATCGGCTCGACCATATCAATCTGAACGTGTACAGAACGTCTTCGCACCACTTTCAACGTGAATCGAACGTGTATCATACCACTTCGAACGTGAATCGTACCACTTTCAACGTGTATCGAACGTCTATCGTACCTCTTCGAACGTGTATCGAACGTCTATCGTACCACTTCGAACGTGTATCGACGTGTATCGTACCACTTCGAACGTGTATCGAACGTCAATCAAACCACATCGAACGTGAAACGAACGTGAATCGAACGTCTACCGTACCACTTCGAACGTGTATCGTACCTCTTCGAACGTGTATCGAACGTCAATCGTACCACATCGAACGTCAATCGTACCACATCGAACGTCAATCGTACCGCTTTGAACGTGTATTGAACGTCTACCGTACCACTTTCAACGTGTGTCGAACGTCAATCGTACCACTTTCAACGTGTATCGAACGTCAATCGTACCACATCGAACGTCAATCGTACCACTTCGAACGTGTATTGGACGTGTAATGAACCACTTCTATTGTCTTAATCTAGCGTACATCACATGTAGGAGATTAGGTTGGGGGAAGGTGAAGAAAAAACATTTTTAATATACATTAAAAAAATTGATTATATTTTATTTACGCCTCTGGTGTTTAGACCACCAGTTGAATATTTTAAATACATTTTGCATGGCACAGTGTTTTACGTGTCTACCACATAGCAGAGTATTAATAGCAATAAGAAGATATTGCGGTCCATGATGTTAGTCCCGATATTAGTTCATGATGTGTTGTCGCAATATCTTCTTATTGCTATTAATACTCTGCGATGTGGTAGACACGTAAAACACTGTGCCATGCAAAATGTATTTAAAATATTCAACTGGTGGTCTAAACACCAGAGGCGTAAATAAAATATAATCAATTTTTTTAATGTATATTAAAAATGTTTTTTCTTCACCTTCCCCCAACCTAATCTCCTACATGTGATGTACGCTAGATTAAGACAATAGAAGTGGTTCATTACACGTCCAATACACGTTCGAAGTGGTACGATTGACGTTCGATGTGGTACGATTGACGTTCGATACACGTTGAAAGTGGTACGATTGACGTTCGATACACGTTGAAAGTGGTACGGTAGACGTTCAATACACGTTCAAAGCGGTACGATTGACGTTCGATGTGGTACGATTGACGTTCGATGTGGTACGATTGACGTTCGATACACGTTCGAAGAGGTACGATACACGTTCGAAGTGGTACGGTAGACGTTCGATTCACGTTCGTTTCACGTTCGATGTGGTTTGATTGACGTTCGATACACGTTCGAAGTGGTACGATACACGTCGATACACGTTCGAAGTGGTACGATACACGTCGATACACGTTCGAAGTGGTACGATAGACGTTCGATACACGTTCGAAGAGGTACGATAGACGTTCGATACACGTTGAAAGTGGTACGATTCACGTTCGAAGTGGTATGATACACGTTCGATTCACGTTGAAAGTGGTGCGAAGACGTTCTGTACACGTTCAGATTGATATGGTCGAGCCGATTTTACACTGATACAATCATGGGAATGAAGTGGAAAGAGTATATGATTGTTAAATTGAAACATAAAAGTGGGCAATAAATAAAATTATTATTATATTTTTTCTTTTTTTGTATTTTTATACTGAATTTTTATATTTTTTCTTTTTTATTTTATATTTTACACTCTATTTATATTCTATTTATATTCTATTTATATACTATTTTTATATTTTTTCTTTTATTTCATTATTTTATTTTCGTCTCTTTTATACTTATATTTATATTGTTTTTATATTGTATTGTATTTTCTTTAATATTGATTATTATATTCTTTTTTATTATATTTATTATACAATGATATTTTCTTTTATATCATTATATCATTTTCTTCTCTTTTATATTTATATTTTTTTATATTTAATTGTATTTTCTTTTCTTTTATTATTTTATTTTATTTAATAGTTATATTGATTTTATGTTGTATTTTATTTTCTATTTTAATTGTATTTTTATATTTTTATATTCATTTATATTTATATTTTTTTATATTGTATTGTGTTTTATTTTTATATTTTTTTTATGGCATTTTTATATTTTTTTGGGACAGAAGTGTGAACCAAAATGGAGCATATAGTAAAGACATCCAAGACCAAGAAAGAGAGATGAAAATAAAAGAGTCAATGTTCCTAAGAGAATTAAGAGAGGTGGCAAGGAAACCAGGAGATAAGCCGAAATACTTATGGGGGAAAAGGAAAAAAGGAGAGGTGAATTAGAAAGGATATGAAGATTCATACAGAGTAGTGAAACAAGGGCATGTAAATATTGGCTATCGAAAGAAGGAAGGATACGTAGGCTTTGTAAGAAAGAGGCATAAACAGTGAAACACATGATTGAAGCATGTGAAGTAAGTGGAGAGAGTGGCAGCAATTGGAAAGAGGTAATTAGAGGAGAAGGGACAAACTTGGCTATTCTACAGGAGATAATAGGGAGATGGAAAAGATGGGAAGAGCAGGAAAGAGATAAAAGAATATTATGCAACATAAAATAGATTAGGAAATACTTGTAAAATAGAAAAAATTGTTAAGACACATCAGGACACATTAGAAGGGTAGAACTTACACTGACACAATCACCGGAATGAAAAGGAAAGAGTATACGATCGTTAAATTGTGACATAAAAGTGGACAATAAATTATATTATTATATTTTTCTTTTTATAATGTGTTTTTATATTCTATTAATATTCTATTTATATATTTTTTTCTTTTTATATTATACTTATTATTTAATTGTATTTTCTTTTTCTCATTATTTTATTTTATTTTCTTTTATTTAATTATTATATTCTTTTTATTATATTTCTTTAATTGTATTTTCCTTTATTTTATTATTTCATTATTATATTCTTTTTTATTATATTTCTTATTTAATTGTGTTTTCTTTTATTTTATTATTATATTTTCTTTTCTTTTATGTTTATATTGTTTTTTATATTGTACTGTATTGTATTGTATTTTTTTTCTTATTTAATTCTACATTCTTTTATTTTATTATATGGCCCAATCGCTCCTAATATTGAATAATTACAATTTGCCCCCCAACCAACAATTATCACATGGTAAACACGTATTCGTAAGAAATATACAATTCCAATCTTTATGGAATATATTAAAAAATTATAAATTAAGACCTTTCATACAAAAATTTATTAAATAAATATAGATAGAAACCGATCTCACGTCGATATGAACTCAAATCATGTATGATATTAAAAGTCGAACAGACTTAAAATTTAAACTCCTGCATTTAAATTATATCTTAATTCAACATTGAGGTCGCAATCATCTTCATAAATATAGGTAATCAAACAAAGGTCATAAACAGGACATGGAAGAAAGGGGACTTTCCGGAAGTATGGAAAGAAGGAATAATAAGTCCTGTGTTAAAAAAAAAAGGAGAAAGGGAAATGGTTAAGAACTATAGGGGCATAACTTTGATGGACATGGGTTACGAGATATACGCGGAAATTCTAAGGAGAAGATTAGAAGAACAAATGGAATAATGGAATGTTAAATGATATGCAGATGGAATTTTAAATTTAATATAATATTGAAATTTATATAAATCTAATAATGAATAACTTTCATTTAATAAAATTATAGAAAAAATTGTTAAAAATAAACTCACTTCATAAGAAACTGACTGTGAAATTGACACAATCGCTCCTAATATTGAATAATTAGAATTTGAAGCCCAACCAACAATTATCACAGGGTAAACACCTATTCTTAATAAACATAAAATTCCAATTTTTATTGAATATTGCAAAAACAAAAAAAAATTGATAAATTCATTCCTTTCATACAAAAATATATTAAATAAATATAGATACAAACCGTTCTGGCTCACGTCGATCTGAACGAGTGAAAAAAGGAACTGATAGGACTTTTCAGTGTCGCGTTTGGAGGCCTGGAGAAAAGAAATGAGCAAAGAACTTGAAGGAGGAGTCGTAATAGGTACAAGGAAAATTTGAACAATTTCATACGCGGATGATGTTGTGTTAATGGTAAATAATGCATAGGGTCTGACGAATATGATAAAGAGATTCGAGAGATAGGTACATAAAGAAGAAAGGCTTGGAGCTAAATGTACAAAAGTCTAAGATAATGATATGCAAGAAAGCTGGAGGAAGAAGAAAAGAGGAAAGATTCTGTTGGAATGAAGAAAAATGGAGAGAGGAAGAGAAATTGAATATTTATGTTATACAGTGAGAGAGTGAGAGAGAGAGAGAGAGAGAGAGAGAGAGAGAGAGAGAGAGAGAGAGAGAGAGAGAACAACGAACTAGGAAAAGTATGGGGGGATTAGAGAAAGATTATTCAGAGATGACTTTGAAAGAAGAATTAAACTGCTTGATGCGCTAGTTAGAAGCACTGTGGCGTATGGGGCAGAGATATGGGGATGGAGAAGGTATGAGGAAATAGAAAAATTGCAGGCGAAATACATAGGGTGGTTAATGAAATTGGAGAGATCAACACCAACATACTGGTTGTTAAAAGAAACATGAAGAGATGACATAGCAATTAAAATTGGAGTAAGGGCAATGAAGTTTGAACAGAGGCTAATAAATTCGGATAAAGCATTGATAAGATATGAATGTGGGGGGAAGACTAATGAGAGGAAATGAAGTAACGAAAAGGGAAAGAATGATAATCAAATTCTTGGAAGGGAGAGGATGGTCAAATGAAAAATGGAAAACGAGAAATTAAATGGGGAAGAAGTGTGGACCAAAATAGGGCAGATAAGTAAAGACATCCAAGAACAAGAAAGAGAGATGAAAGTATAGGAGTCAAAATTCCTAAGAAAATTAAGAGAGGTGGCAAGGAAACCAGGAGATAGGTCGGAATACTTATGTGGGAAAAAGAAAAAAGGAGAATTAGAAACGATAGGAAGATTCATACAGGGTAGTGAAACAAGGGCATGCAAATATTGGCTAATGAAAGAAGAAAGGGTATGTAGGCATTGTAAGAAAGAGGAAGAAACAGTGAAACACGTGATTCAAGCATGTGAAGTAAGTGGAAAGAGTGGTAGGAATTGGACAGAGGTAATTAGAGGAGAAGGGAAAGACTTGGCTATTATGCAGGAGATAATAGGGAGATGGAAAAAGAAGGGAAGAACAGGAAAGTGATAAAAGAACAGGAAAGTGATAAAAGAAGATTATGTAATATATAATAGATTAGGAAACACTTGTAAAATAGAAAAAATTGTTAAGACACAGCAGAATACATTAGAAGGACAGGACTTACACTGACGCAATCATGGGAATGAAATGGAAAGAGTATATGATCGTTAAATTGTAACACGAAAGTGGGCAATAAATTAAATTATTATATTTTTTCTTTTATATTGTATTTTTATATTTTTATTTTTTATTTTATATTTGTGTATTCTATTTATACTCTATTTTTTATATTTTTTCTTTTTATATTGTATTTTTATATTTTTACATTTTTCTTTTTATTTGATAGTTTTATTTCATATTTTTATATTCTATTTGTATAGAGAGAACTCAAAAATGTTGAGAATAGTGCGGTTTAATTAGAGATAAGAATTGAGGCGATACAATAGATACGTAACACTTTCGGTGAATGTTTTCGAGATATTACTGTTCTGTGTAACTGAGCACTCGGGTCGGTCACGAGAGCGTGAGTGTGTATGAATGTATATGAGGTGTTGTGTGGAAGAGTATGTATGTACGTATGATATCGCGAAAAGTAAATAGGAAGTCCATCAGCTGTTCGAGAATGTTCAAATTGTCTTGCGATTGATGTGAAGAAGAGAAGAAGAGAAAAAGAGAAAGAAAGAGAAAAAAAGAGATTGATAGAGTGAGAGAGAGAGAGAGAGAGAGAGAGAGAGAGAGAGAGAGAGAGAGAGAGAGAGAGAGAGAGAGAGAGAGAGAGAGAGAGAGAGAGAGAGAGAGAGAGAGAGAGAGAGAGATGGTTCTGCCGAGACACTATTTATATGCTATTTTTATATTTTTTCTATTTATATTTCTATTTTTTAATTAATGGAACAATATATAATCATTTTACATATATTACAATCTATTTACTTGCCTGTCTCCCTCCTTCTCACCTCACCAATTTCTATCGATTCTGCATAATTCTTTCTATGATTCTCGCCTCCAATTTTAAAGACGACACTACATAAGTCGCTGTATTTCAAACTGGACACAGTAACATTTTTATTTAATCTTGAGCTGTGTATAGCCTATGGGTATCCGCGGTTGTATGAAACTGCATATGAAGTGTAGATGAAATTTTTAAAAATTTTGTTAACGTGCTACAACAGAGCGATGTTGTCTGCGAAACATTAGATGCGCGTCGTGCTGCTAAAATCATATGTGATAGCGAACATTACTGTGAGGATTATCATGTAGATTGCGAACTGTTAGCATGTACCAATGATATTCTAGCTGCTGCTCGTAGGAAAAAATGTTAAATTATATTCTTTTAATTTTAAATAAAATTTTTTAAACACATTATTTCTCCATTTTATTTATCCATCTTTCTCCTCGCCACCTAATTTTAAGATTCCGCGCTGCCATATGACGTCACGTTGCACTTTTACTTTTTGCAAAGCTATGCACTTCTCAATTTCACGATAGGAGTTTAGATGTGAGAGCTTGGAGATGCAGCGAGACCAGTCGTCTTCAAACTGCGATTGACAACAGTCCGATTTTTTGAAGTGTCATTTTTTCATTTTAAGTGAAATTGCTCTAGAAGGATATCATCAATCGTTCAACGCATTGAAAATACAGTCGAATAATACCGTAAGTTTCCATTATCATATTTTTTAGTGAATTGTTGTGTTAGTAACTTTGAGAATTATAAGAAAAAATCGGTTTCAGATTATGTCATTGTCAGTCAATTTGAATCGTCCAGCTACCGCTACGATCACCGCTGCTGCAACAATTTTCCATCCATCCAGTCCGAAAGTGTATGTGATGTGCCAAAATGTTGCGGTTCAAACCGAAGAAATGCGATGTGTGGAACTGTATGAGGCGGAAGCTGTTCAGGATGGCGACAGTTATTTAAAAGTATTTCGTAACCCAATGAATACGTATGAGTACTGCAATGATGAGGAATATTGGTTGCGTCGACATGTAGACCAAATGTTTATAGACTCCGATGATGATGATGTGTATTGGAATAGACCTCAGCAGAATCGTGAGGTTGCTCCAAAGAGCGTGGTTTGGCGAAACGTGGAAACACAGATTGTTTATAATAACGTTTCCACGAATAAAATATCGGGGCTTCGGGCTTGCGATATTGCAGTTCAAACTGACCCTGCGCAAGTTCCTATAGATTTATTTTTAAGTGAACTATTTGCTGATGGCCCTATCGAGTGGGATACGTGGTCACCTTCGCCGCCTTCGCCGCCTTCATCGCCACCATCCCCCTTCTTAGAATAGTTTTATATTTTTTCCTATTTTTCTATTTTTATATTCTAGTTTTATTTTATTATATTCTTTTTATTATATTCATATTCTTTAATTATTTGTAACAATATATTATCATTTTTAAGCACATATTATTTGACAATTTTATTTATCCGTCTTTCTCCTCGCCACCTAATTTTAAGATTCAGCGTTTCAATAATTACTATTTCTCTGCGTTGGGGAGAAAAACATTCTGCCGACGCTGCATAATTCTATTTCGTTCTTCGCGCCGTGAAAATGACGTCATCCCGCACGGCTGCTCCAGAGGAGGACTCATATTACATACGATCCCGCGAGACGCTGCGATTGAAAATCATTTTGAAAATTTTTAGAATGCATGCGATTGTACCACTAAGTATTGCTCTCCCTTTCCCTCCTCTGAATTTTAGCTTTAAAATGATGCTCTGTCTCTTTACCTCCACCGAAGACGCGGTTCGTAAAAAGCCGACATTGCCCGACATTGTTCGAAACAATTTCCAATAAAAATTATTATTTCTCTGTGTCGGAAAAAAAATCGGGGTGGGTGGGGGGTTTGAAAAAATATTTGGGTTGGGCTGAAAGAGATTTTTTCGGGGGTCATTACCCCCTGAAAAGTTTTCGACGGCGGGCCCGGTCTCCGCGGCGGCTCGGCCCGGAGTGATCCCCTCCATCATCGCGGCTTCCCCCACTCCGCGGCTCGTGCGCGCGCAACCGGTCTTCCACTCCCCGCAGGCCCCGCGCTCATGTTTCCCTCCGCCGCACTCCCCCGCGCGCCCTCACTTCCCCCCGCCCCCGCGCTCCCCTCAGAGGACCTGAGTTGGAACTGTCCTTACCCTACTACTAGCGGGTATCGAACGTGAATCGTACCACATCGAACATGAATCGTACCACATCGAACGTCAATCGTACCACTTTCAACGTGTATCGAACGTCAATCGTACCACATCGAACGTGAATGGTACCACGTCGAACGTGTATTGAACGTGTATCGTACCACTTCGAACGTGTATCGAACGTCTACCGTACCACTTCGAACGTCAATTGTATCACTTTGAACGTGAATGGTACCACTTGGAACGTGTATCGAACGTCAATCATACCACTTTGAACGTGTATCGAACGTCAATCGTACCACTTCGAACGTCAATCGTACCACTTCGAACGTCAATCGTACCACTTCGAACGTGTATTGAACGTCTATCGTACCTCTTCGAACGTGTAATGAACCACTTCTAAATAATTACAACTATCATCTTAATCTAGTGTACATGCAGGAGGTTGGGGGAGGGTGAAGACAAAACATTTATGCATTAAAAATTGATTATATTTTATTTATGCCTCTGACGTTTAGACCACCAGTTGAATATTTTAAATACATTTTGCAAGGCACAGTGCTTTGCGTGTCTGCCACAACGCAGAGTATTAACTACATTTAGCTTATTTAGGGATTTTATATCCTCGTAGTCAATGTCCAGCGTCTCGATGATCACGTCCGCTCTCGTATTTTCATCCAGGAAATCCGCAAGCCAGTCGCGTTTCTGCAGCCCTTTAACGTATATGATATGGGATATGTCATCTTCTTCGTCGATCGCATCAGCTACAGCTTTCGTAATTAGCTGTTTAGCCATACTGTACGGAACGTCTCCATCGTCCCAACGTAGTCCATGATGTTTTGCCACCAACCGTCGGATGCTTGATTTATCGGATTTTGTAAGAAGATATTGTGGCATGGAACTCCCAAAAATATAGTGCGAGAGAATTGTCCCCTTGCATAGGACAGCCACTTCCTTGACGACAAATCTTCCATCGACGATGAACCCTTGCAGGTCAACAAATGTTGGCACGACCATTATCGGTACAATTTAGAGGTCCGCTCGCTTTCAAGACAGATGGGAGAATGCAGTTTTTCTCGTAAAGCATCTCGATTTTCATGATTAAATTTTGTGCGAATTTCGCACAGGAGAGGGCGGGCAAGTAGCGTGGCAATTTAATTCATTTCGCGCACCACGTTTGTCAGTGGATTGTATTCAACCACCCGATCGTGCAGAATCAGACAGTAGGCTGTAGTATTTACCGGCACATTCTCTTTACACTCGAATTCTATGCGCACGTCCACGGTGCCATTCTTGATCGACTCATTTTGTCGCGAGCAATCAATCACCACGATGGGGCCAAATTGTAAAAATTCAGCCACGGTGAATAATGCCTCGTTGCAACTATGTCCATAATACGATTTACCGAATTGCGTATACATGTGATACAAAATGGCATGCTTATTTTTGTCAAAGTCCAAGTTCATGTCATCGTATGGGTAAAATTCCGAGTTGAGAAAAAGTTTTACATTGGTCAATTTACAGTTGTTGAACTTAGTAACGTCTTCGCTCATCACATTCCTTCGACCAGTCTGTAGAGCAAGGATCACCCATCGCGGCTTCTCCAGCTGTGCAGATGCCTTCACGGCCCACGAATGCTTGGTCGTGCTCTGTAAGAGAGGATACTCATACAGATCCCACGATTGAAAACAAATGCTCAGGTTTTGTCCACTTTCCAAAGTACGTAGCAACGATAGCTTATTAACGTCGTTCAGCGTCACATGAGGCATCCGCCATTGTAGTTTAAGTAATTCAATTTCTGGTTCTAACATCGGTGATTATATCACAGCATTGTTGTCGTTGCGCGATCGTATTAAAATCAATTCATGACGCGCATTAATAATCATGCGTTTGTAGTCCTCGCAAAATCCCAGCAAATATTTGAGTGGGACGCAAAAATTGAAATTGTTTTTCACTATTAGCCCATCGCGTCGTTTCAAGCCCCATCCGGCATTCTCCAGATTTTTGTCTTCGTCCGATGTCAGCGATACATAGTTTTTAAGCGTGCTAGTTATTCCAACGTTTCTGTTGCGATCAATCTCCACACCATTCAGCTCGTATCGAATCTCATCGAATAAGAACGCCATGCAATTATTTCCCAACATCACCGTTAACGCATCGTTTGGCTTATTTATCTTCAATTTCCCCTCCACATAGAGGAAACTTTCGCACGGTAATGTGTATAAATCCTGCTGCTGTATCGGTATTCTTATCTCATCGCTGTATTCAAACGTCGTGTTGAAGTATGGGTTGTATGTGTGAGTCTCGAGCTTGACGATGCGATCATCAAACGTCGGCTTCCCTCCAATGCTTAGAATATCGGCCATTTTTCAACTTAAATGCGTACAATGAGTCCCAAAGATTTCAAAAATGCAATGTTTACAGCACTGAGCTTCTTCTTTTTAGCGTGATCGGAGTTGTTGCAGTTGTTGGTGTTGTAAACAATTTCACTTGGAAGAAACGAGTTTCTGGAGTCGTTCAATACAAGCATCTCTTTCGCACTACACGTATTATCGTCGTCGTCGTCGTACGTGCAGTCTGATGGTAATCTCTTCACCTCGAAAATCGAGCAATCGTCCGTCTTGATCCACAACGCGTATCGTTAGATCCGTAATGACCCGTGCGATGATTGGAAGGTAAATGATCTGCGCGGGCGTTTCCGATATCTTATATCCTGGCGGGACTCTCGGAGAAAATTCATGTATCGTATGTACACGCCTCCCATTGTTGTACGCACCAGCGGTCACGCTACATTCTATGCGAATAATGTTCACGTTCATGATATTAATTGGATCGTCCGATTCATGCCATCGTCCTGGTTCTAATACCCGATTCGTTGAGAATCCCAGTAGCGATCCAATGTTATTGGGCTTTGTAAAGTCTACGGTGAACCGGCAGTACAGTTCGCTTTTCATGGTGTTGTTGTTGGGACGCAACACTATAGGATACGCATCGTTGTCACCGTCATCGGTGCCGTCGAGATTTTTTTGAGGATATCGCTCGAGTAATCGCTGCTTCAGGTACTTGGCAATGGCGTCTAGTTCGTAGGAGCCGTGGGGAATCGTAATGTATTCATGAGTGGTGTCGACGCTGTTGTTTTTGATGTCATAGTTTGAGAAGAAGTAGAATTTATCGTTGCTCGAGTCGATGTTCGGTATTGTGTGATAAGTTTCAAAGGTTGTTAGACCAAGCTCGTAATCATCGTCGCTCAAATCTATGGGTGGAAAGTAGTTTACCGCGAGGGTGCTACTCTTGCCGGTTAGAGTGAATGTTAACGACATATTCTGCTCGAACTGCTCGACTGTTACTGAATCAGAGTGGTGGGAAGTCAATCCTTAAATTCGGTGCCGATCGTTTGTAGAAAGCGTAGACATAGTTGTCCGCAATTGCTTTGATCGTACTTTTGATAAGACGTACGATTGTACTCAATTTTCACAGCATCTTTATCCAGATATTGTATGAATTCCTTAGGCGGTCGAAGATTCCCAAAGCTGTCGAAATATATAGCTCGACTCCCTCTCTTCGCATACGCCACCCAATGAGTCCCAGGCCCCTCGACATTGTCCAAATTTACGATACCGCTCTCGTTTCGACGTACTCCTCCGGCTGGTAACGCGTTACGCATAAAAACGCCTCTAAAGAATGGAATATGCATACGTTTTGCCATCTCGTCCAATTGTGCATCGGTAGTTACGCCCGCAGGCATTTTTATTTTCTTTTCGGCGTTTTTTTTTTCGTTTCGATATTCCCTGTCCGCGCTTGTACGGTGCGAGATAAAGTCCCCGACCTTCCATGGAGCGATTATGACGTTGCATTTCCTGCAGCTGATGTTGGGCCGCCTTATTATCGTTTACCGCCTTGGCGATCCCCGCCGCTCCGCCAGCCAATGATCCAAGAACACCTAGCAGCGGTAGAAGTGGTAATATACCACCCCGTTTTGCCACCGGAAGAATCCGCTTTTTCGGTGCTCTCTTTGGAATCCTTTTGCGGGATTTTGTTTTCATCCCCATTCCGATCTTCGTCTTGGCCTTCATAGCTGCCCAAACAGCTGTAGCAGCACCTCTTTCACCCTGTGTTGAGTCTCGCGCAACGATGCGTTTTCGCGCTTTGTCAGCGAGTATGTTATCTGCCGCGTGCCTTTCGCCGAGGTCGTTGCTACGCGAATACGCAATATCGTGTTCGTGACACGCTGCGTCCAACGGATTGATGCCTTGATCTCCTCTAGCCAATCGTTTTGCCAGACGAGTTCCTGGGCCGCAAAACTGGGATCCCGGAATATGTAATGCGATTGGTAGCGCGTTTATCGCCCGATTTAACAAACCACGGCCTTTCTTTACTCTCGTCGGTGACATTCGCCACAGTTTTTAATCAATGATGCTGGACCATCGATATGCGTTCGCTGTCATGGGCGATTATAATATTCCAGACACCGACGATACTGCTGAACCTCAGAATCGGCTTTTATATGCTCGGGGAGCCTGTCCCACAACTGATCAATGTGCCTGCCAAACTCTCGGAGTAGAATAATCTTTGGTATATATTTCAACTGCTCAGAGGTTAGGTCTCGAATATCACAATTATCCGACAGGATCAGAAGCATTTTGAATACTGAACCGTTTTGCTCCGGTGCGGACCTATAAATTGGGCGCTTCGACGTATCAAAATCATTTTTCACAGTTCACGGAGAGGATGCGATTCGTGCGACAACCTGTGACGATACGCGTGACAAATTTTGACGATAAATCGCGAGTGATGTCTTCGAAAACAAGACGCAGACATGGTAGCATGCTGCCAAACACTTTCCGCTGCGTCATTTGTGGTCCATCAAATTGCGGAAAGACCAACGTCCTAGTCAGCTTGTTGGAAAGCCCACACGGCGTCCACTTCGAGAACGTGTACGTGTACTCCAAGTCGTTGCAACAGCCGAAATATCAGTACTTGGAGAATTTATTGACTCCGATAGATGAAATTGTATACTTTACGTTTTCGAATAACAGTGACGTCATCCCACCGAGCGAATCGCTTCCGAATTCTATTTTTATCTTTGATGACGTGGCATGCGACAAGCAAGATACGATAAGGGAATACTTTGCAATGGGGCGCCACTCGAACGTTGACTGCTTCTATCTCTGTCAGACGTATGCAAAGATTCCCAAACATCTTATACGCGACAATGCCAATCTGCTGATTCTGTTTAAGCAGGATGGTACCAACATGAAACATGTGTACAACGATCATGTAAACACTGACATGCCTTACGAGGATTTCTGCGCTTTGTGCCGTAATTGTTGGCAACGGGAGTATGGTTTCGTGGTAATATACAAGGATAGCGCTATGTCCAATGGACGTTATAGAAAGGGATTTAACGAGTTTGCCGTACCGTGAGATGGTCAATCGTCATCAACACGTCGGTGGGAAAGCAACGTCTGCGACACAACGATGATTGATATCGATACTCTGGAGATTAAGGATCGTGAGAGGATAGCGAAGGAAATTGCAAAAACCAGCGAAGCCATTCGCCGGAAACATCAGGCTTTGAAGACTGGCAAGATAGAGGAAGATATCGCGTTGGAGAGATACTTTAAACCTATCGTCGAACCCTTGAAACATATTGTGGAAAATACCACAACAGCAGAAGCTGACACATCACCGCTGATGAGTACAGACGTTGAAGGGAATGAAACATTAATGCCTAAAAAAATCCATCCGAAAGGGAACACATCGCGCAAGGCAAAGAGGACACAACACGGGCCATTGGAATATTCACCCATAACCTCGACACCAGTTCAATCGAAGCGGAAACGACAAAATGCTACATCAAACGATTCTCCGGCTCCTCCCACACCAATAAACACATTTCCCAATTTGCAATCGCTCTCAGCCGTTGATGACGACGTTTTTGAAACTAGTCCCGATGAGTCGTTTGTAACATCTATTAGACAGCAATTCCAAACATCCGAGGGACAAAAAACGATCCGCAGCCATTTCGGCCCGCTGGGGCAAAAATACATGAGCGCAATCCTAAGTAGTGATAAGGATACAGCAATGGACTATGTGTACGGTGCATACTTTGACAATAGTAGAACGATGCTTGGGGATAAGGCTTTCGATATAGACAAGGATGATAATATAATCATAGATGGTGTAAAATACAGAGGAACACCCGGCCTTTACGAATTGATTTTTATGAGAATTCCCGACGATACTGTATACACCGATGCCGATAAACAAAAATACAAAAGTATACTGCTGGAAACGAATGCACACAGACGTGGTCATGGTGCTAAAAATCCCATATTGGGCAACAAGGGATACAAGTACAAACATGTAATTGCACCGCTAATTCCTCGTGCATCGGCTAGTAGGGCAGAGTAAGGTCTAACAGTGCCACGAGTCATGGTGGTAAATGATAACAAAATCGATTACGTACACTGGCACGATCCCAATGAGCTGGTGGATCGATTCCGTTTGCTCGAAGCGTCGCGTCAGGCGGGTAACAACTCTCACGATCCCGAAATTCTATCGATTATCGAGGAACTCCGCGAGGTAGGCCTCATTATATAAAACCGCGCGCCGAAGATGTGTACAGTATGCATCGAGATGCCAATCAACAAATTTGGGGTATCGCTCGAGAAGAGTGGAGCAGCTAGAATGGACTATTACAAATGGAGCGGTTTGCTTCGAAATTACATGCGAGATAACGCTCTTTGCGTAACCGGTGCAGACTTTGATGCAAAATCACGCAAGATACGACGCGTAGCTGAGCCGGTGGCCGACACCGATGCCATCAATAAACTATACGTGGAAAAGAACATTAAACTTTTGAGAGAGCAGCAGGAAGAATTAGAGAGGAAGCTGGTCGTGTTTCAAAGAGATATGCTGACGTTGCGAAACGGTGTTCAAAAGATATCGCAAGTGTCGAATTCTATCACGCAGCTGGACAATGAAATTCGTAAAGTTAAAGTGGCTATAACCGCTTTTGCTGCGGAGCAGCAACTTGTTCAGAATTTTCTCGGACCAACGGGAAGCACATAATGCACGTACCTGATAATTATCGCATCATGCATGTCCAAGACACCTCTGCGATCAAACATGCAGCCATTATCGAAATCCAAGAGTAAAGAAAACCATGGCCACAAGAAGCGACAACTCGTTGAGGAATTGCACGCTCCAGCTCGAAGACATTTTCCGCGGAGGCGCGTCATCGTGCATGGATACGATGATTTGTGGCAAGCTGACATTGTAGAAATGCGTCCATACTCGCGATTCAACCAGGGTCACCACTACATACTCACCGTCATCGATGTGTTGAGCAAGTATGCGTGGGATTTACCGCTCAAGACTAAAAGTGGTGCTGAGGTGACTAAAGCGTTTGCAAAGATATTTAGAGAGCGATATCCGAAAAATTTGCAAACCGATCAAGGAAAAGAATTTTACAACACCGATGTGCAGAAACTCTTGACAAAGCATGACATTAATCATTATTCGACGTATTCGGTGATGAAGGCCTCTGTTGTAGAACGTTTCAATCGAACTTTGAAGAACAATATGTGGAAACTGTTTACGCTGAATGGAACCTATTAGATGGACCGATGCGCTACCAAGTCTACTTGCAGAGTATAACGCACGAAAACATAGAACCATCGGAATGCGTCCTTGCGATGTTACCCCTGCGATCGCCGACACGCTGCTAGCCACCGTATACAGCAACATAAAGATCGCTGCACCAGCGAGATCCAAATTGGGCGAGTTTGTGCGCGTGAGCAAATTTAAAACCATCTTCAATAAAGGCTATACACCGAACTGGACAACGGAGGTGTTCAAGATAGCCAAAGTACAGACAACTAACCCCGCGACGTATCTGCTGGTCGATTCCTGTGGAAAACCCGTTGCCGGAGGATTCTATGAACACGAGCTGCAACGCGTCACCGATCCTGATGTGTATCTAGTGGAAAAAGTGTTGCGTAGAAAGGGGGATAAGGTGTATGTCAAGTGGCTGGGGTTTGATAAATCACACAATTCTTGGATAAATAAAAATAATGTATTGTAAAAAATAATAATACATGGTTCAATAAATACAATGATACATATACATGTGTGAACATTTTTTTTTACACATTAATTCCACCATTTATAATTTCTATACATTTTGCAAACAATAATTCTACTATTTATAAGAAACGAGTTAATAAATACAATAATAATTTCAATACATTTGCAAACAATAATTCCACTATTTATAATAAATACAATAATTCCACTATTTATAATAAATACAATAATTCCACTATTTATAATAAATACAATAATTTCTATTTTAATATGGAATTTGGTAATGACCCCAGAGCAGAGTGTCGGTCGAATCGGGTACGATATGTCGCTTGTCGTCGTGTGGGCTTAGAGCGATTTTAGATTCCGAAATGGTGTACACTTTATGCAATTTAGACCGTATGCATGATTGTCTGCGAACCATTTCGATCTCCCTTTGCAAACACTGCGCGTAGTCGTCGAAAGTTATCGTTCTAGCTATGACGTTGGTCTTGACGCCTTTCGCCTTTTTCGTATCTTTTTTACCGTCTACGCGAAGTGCATACATTTTCGCCCTGAGACCTACGAATTCAGTCATTATCGCACCGTTATTTTCATCCTTCATCAGCCCCGGAACCTTCTTATTTTCGCGTGGAATATTATATACATTGTCGATGGGATAATCGCTTGTGTCGAATCTATCGATATTGTGTTTCATGGTCTCATAGATATCGTCGCATCGAATATGATAAATGAGGCTGTCAGTGTCTGTATATAGAATTTTACAATTTGATCCATGCTGGGGAGACATGTAGTCGTGGTGAAATTCATACAAACAAATTTTTTATATGTCCAGAATGCACATACCCACATATATCGGTTTGTTGAATTTCACCTCGAGTTTTCGCAATTCAACAGCTATTAAATTTTCCGAAAAAACACTTCTGCTGTGGAAATTCGGTTTCGCGATCATTGTCTCCGCGCCATATCGCCCTTCCCAATGAGTCAAAAGTTTTACGTCCACGTGATTTCGCACATTTTCCATAGTTTTACCGAATACCGCATTGTTCATCAATTTGTACAAATTTTTTTCAAAGTCGTTTGTCGCGCTTGTTCTAAACCGTGTATTGAGTTCGATGTAATCGCGGAGCCAGGGAGATTGAGCGAATTGAAGCACGCGGTGTATCTTTGTAATACGAAGACCATGACGCGTGCACTGCTGCAGGTTACGGTAATGGATAATGTAACGCTGCTTATCATATACCGTCGCGAGTAACTTGTCCTGCATGCTGCCAGGTGGTTTGGCACGCGTCGGGCAGAACGGTAGATCGGCATGAGCGTCGTATAGACGTTGCGGATATTCCAAATCTACCTCGAGAATGTATCCCGTGGGTGAATCGACCGGGATTAAAGAGACATCAAAATTTGCAGCAGCTTCGACCCATTGAAATTTAGCGTATGGTAGGGGCTGACACATTGCCCATCCATACAAATTGTTCACATCAAAGTACATCAAGTACGATGACTCTTCCGATGCGTCGTAAGATGACATGTACTTATTATTAGCATGTGCATATCTTCCGGAACATTGGCTTAAACCCCCACGTATACCGCGTTCGATAAACATGACCATATCGATGTCTGTGAGCAATTCGAATGTAATTTTGGTGTGTTTTAGCATGGCATCCCACGTGAAACCAGGTAGAGTATAATAATGTGCTGAATCTAGTCCATAACTCTTGATACAACTTTCGCGAAAATTTTCAAAAATATCTGCCAATAACAAGACATCAGTTTTCAAATACAAATCGCTGTATTCGCCCAAGGTTCTAATCCCGAAACGCTGCCAGACAGTCTCGGCGTGCGCGTAATCGGTCTCGGATACAGTCTCACCCGTTAACGAACTGTGGAATGACTCACGCGGCGGTAAGCACGGGTCCTGCAGCTTGTTCGCGCAATCAAGGTATTCATACGGAAATACACCCTTTCGCGTCAATAAATTGAAATCTTCGGTGGATAATGTTTCAAATTGGGATCGTAAAATTTTTAATTGATCTACGCTAAGAAAAGATGCTAATTTGTCAAGACTGGTATTTAGAAATTTGTTCGAATCGATGAATCGTAATTTAATATAATTTCGCGAGTCTGATTCAGCCGTATCTTCGTCATTTTTTGTGAAAGAAATATATTTTTCTTTAGTAATAGGCAATACTTCAACGTGACCGTCGAAAGCGGTAGCTATTTCCTCGATAATGAAATGTGAATCATAGCCGGATAAATTATGGAAAACTATGGGGATGTAAAACGCATTTTTATAGTTTAAATTGCACTCCGAATGTGCTGGGCCTCTAAACCGTCCGGAGAGATGGCAATGATCGCGAACTCGTACGTCATCAGCCTCGAATGGCTCTTCGCAAATATGACAGTGTGTTGCATTGTGAAATGTCGTCCACTGTTCGGTGGTTAAATCATGCATGGGAACATTACTGGTCAAGATAGGTTTGGTGAAGTTTGCAAATTTTTTCAGTTCGTATACGAACCATGATACACAATCCGCATCGCGGCGACATCGATACGTCGATAGGGATGTATCGTACGAGCAATGCATATAATAGGCTATACTATGAACTTTATGATGTTGATACGTGTGTAATTTGTTGTCATCAATTCGGTGGCTGTCCTCTGTTTTTTCAATGATGCACTCCAGATCTGCGTACATCACGAAGGGGAGCCGCTCCTTCCTACAGTGGTTCTCAAACCTGAGGAAATTTTTGCCTTCGCTGGGCAGCACGATGGCACAGTCATTCATCTGCCCACAGTCCACTGCATGCACCTCCAACTTCTCGGTTGAGCTAAAGTAGTGCATGCATCTGTAATAAAACAAAAAAATTTTGTATTTAATTGTTTCGCGAGACATTTCAATATTTCACAAGTTTATATACGTACCGATCACAGATGAATTTCTTTTCCTTGTGCCTGCTCAGCTGCATGCTCACCAGCCGAGACAAGTTCTTGATCCATACAAAGTGCCCTACATCACCGTGCTCTTGATTCGGCGTGTAGAGCAAGTTTACATGCCGATCCCTCTTTTGGCTGGTGAGGTGCAAGGGAAAGACCGTCTTCGTCTTCTTCATTTCGAAGGTGTACACGTTGACGGAGACGCTGTTCTGCCGCTCAAACTTCCCAATTTGCGCCAGGGACATTGGGAACTCAATGCCCTGGAGATTTAATACGGAAGCATAGCGCATTCCCGCGGCAACTTGAAGTGGCATCCCGCGCGCAGTGGATTATACTTATTAACATTGACGGTCAGATTCATGATTCTCGCCAATGCCCATCCGCTGTCGCGTTCCTGGAACTCTTCCAGCGATGCCAGGGTGGGTTCGATGACGCATCGTTGGTACCACTCCTGTAGATCGGATGTGTCGAAGAGTTCGCAGTTTCGGGTATTAATGCTTTTACAAGCATGCTTGTCACCCGCCACAAATTCACCGTTAAATACAGTGTTCACTTTGAGGTTTCGACGTTTCCTCAAAGCGCCCCGCACATGCTCCAGCACGATGGTCCCCGCATCCTGAAGGAAGTCGCGCGGTTCGATATAGTTTGAATTTAGCACTGCACCAGTTAACACGCGGCTATCGAACGCAGTGTCTATCTCGCGCCACAAAAGTCCCGTGCTAGAATGTCCTGCACCTTCGCGCATGAAACGTCCGCGCAACGAATGTTTCAATCCTTCGAGCCTCGCGATTCGAGCAACCAACGATTGTTGAACACCGATTGATAATCGCGGGCGTTTTACGCGGTTGTGCTTTTCTAAAGATTCGATGCACTCGTTGCACCGTTCTTCCCACGCGAGGTACTCTTCCCGTGAAATCAATCGTGCAGATTGATCCAACAATTGGCGTTCTACTTGCGCGAATTCTCCCATGGTTGTAATGTCTTTTCCTCGCAACACGTTGCAATGATTTGAGGCTTTGTGCAGTTTAGAGCGCATATTTATATCCTCATCATGATTTGGTATCTCTATCTAACTCTTTTGGCGTACTACCTCCCTCGAATGCATTGCTTGCAAAAAAAAATGGTGATCCATCCCAACATGGTTCTATGCAGTTTCTGCTGATACAGCATAATTCTTTCTATGATTCACGCGTATGACGAATTAGCGCGCAAGATCATCCGACACAGTTTCTGCTGACACCTATTTTCTAAGAATCGATGTTTCTAATGATTCCGCATAACTCTAAGATTCGACGTTCAACACGTGTCGAAACGTTTATCCTTGAGGATGGGGCTCAAGTTACTTGCGATCATGTGATATGACCTTATATGGTGTGCAAACTCCAAATCATCCGATACAGTTTCTGCCAACACAGCATAATTCTATGATTCATGCATATGACGTTTCTCAAAGTATTATATTGTATTCACATCATAAAAATATAGCTGAGGAATAAGAGGAGGGGTAGATGGTGGGGATTGTGCTATGCATCCCTATTTAAGCCAGTCCTCGAACGCTGTTACAATAATCGCTCAGCAGTCGCATACGTTCGTGCCCGCACAATTATTAACCGCTTCCGTTCAATAGACTTCGTCATAGTACATATTCAAAATGTACAACCGACATTTCAACAACACTTCCTGAATGTGTGGAAACTACACCAATGACTGGAACGATATGGATTTTTCAAACCAGCAGCAGCAGTCTCAACAACAACAGCCTCAGGAACGCAAACAGAACATAAGGTACATAGGATATAGTACTCTCTATGTATTTTTTTATTTATACGAAACCAACTGAATCATTAACTCTGGTTATGTGGCTCTTACAGCAATGCATTCACATCAGTATTGAAAAAAACCTATCATACGATCAGTTGCGCGATTAACCTAGCTATATGTGTTTGTTCCATTTCGGACAATCCTCTGTTTAAAATGGGCCTAGTCTGGCGCGGCGCTGTCTTAAAAGGAATCTTATAACCCCTGACCCACGACAAAATCTTTCGGTCTGAGGTTAGAACCTTCCAATTATTATAAAATAACCTTAAACGACCAGCAGTAGAGCTTACAGGATCGTTTATCGCCTCCTCGAGAAGTGCTTCCTTTGCGAAGCCCTGTATGTGCTTTGATGTGCCCGCTGCGGCTGCTCCGCTTGACGACGTTCCTGACTCCGGTGTGAAAACGTCACTGCTCGCTTCTGCCCGCTTGACCCCGTCGAATATGTCTTGTTTTGTGCACGAAGTAGCGGGCCTTTTGAGTTTTTTGAATTCTTCAAAGCTGGAGGCTTTGACACCTTCAGATCTGCGGCGAACTGCTCTAAAAGTTTTGCTGATTTTAGGTTTTCCGGCACATTTATGCCAAAAAGCGACTCATCGACCGCCGTCATGCCTAACGTCCCTCTCATTGTGGTATTAATATTAGCCAATAGGAGACTTCTACGAATAACTGTCTCGTCGTGTACCGAATCCGCAATTAATCGACACACATCGCTTAAACATTCGATTATCGGAATATCATCCGCGGATTCTCGTAACAAAAGTTTAGATCAGGCCTGTCCAGGGATTTGCTCGTACGAGCAACCGCGAGTTGCTCTTCGCTCTAGGAGGCACCGAGCCAGGCCCAAGAGCGAAAAGTCTTCTTGGTGGGGGAATCTGTGAACGCCACTATCCCCACTCTTTTACGGCTGTCGCTTTTGCCGTCGCTCTTGCCGTCGCTCGCAACCACCCGCGGCTGCTCATCGAGGGCAAGAGCAAAAGTTGGACAGGCCTGGTTTAGATAATGACTTTCCTAATCCCAAAATGCAAGCTCCTAATCTCTACTGTTTTTCTATAATTCGTTTGTCCCGTGTACGAGCGAATTCGTTTACCGATTGTTCGACCTCCGCATGAAGCTTAGGGGAGGTGAGAAACGGGCAATTGCTAGGATGTGGATATTTCTTTATCAGACTCGATCTCTCCTCCGCGGGAAGACCCATCTTTAAAATCTCCGTCCAGCGAACGGCAAAGCTCGAGTGGACAGGGGACGCTAGGATTTGTTCTTCTGCCAGACGCTGTCCAATGACATTCAAAACCTCGTCGTTAAGATCTTTTTCCAGTTTCGCGGCCTCCGCTTTTCCGCTCTCCGCTGCGGACTGTGTCATGGATGCCGCTGAAGTGGCGCCATCTGATGTTGACATCTGCTGGTCGCCTGAAGTCGGCCGCGGCTGCGAATGAGGGTGCGGCGGCGGAGGTGGCAATGATAGCGGGAGCGGTACAGCCGACACGACGCCGGCTCCTACCGAGCTGGATCTTGGCGTCTCCTCATTACTTTCCGCGTCCCGCGGAAGCGATTCTCTCTCGCTGCCCGACGCGGATCGGCCTCCTGTCAATGCAATAGACCACAAATTGTCATTTACCTATTTTGAAATGAAGTTAAAAACAATGTAATAAATCTGTCAAACAGGTTAGAGTCTGTGTCGCAGGAAACAATAGTATAGCAGAGTACAGATTATCGTCTGTACTCGCTCACGCAACTAAATCTGTTGAGCGATATCAGCTTACGTTTTCCGGAAGTCCGAGTACAGGTTAAGGTCCGTATTCGCTCACGCAGAATAGGTCTGGTGAGTACTTCCGTACAGGTTAAAGCCTGTAGATATTTACATACACCCGTATGTAAATCATTCCCCACAAAGGGATCTGGTAATGGACAGCCAGGAAAATTCTGCTTACTGTTACTTGAAGACGAACTCCGTGCTGAATCGGATGTCGATCGACTAATCATTCCGTGTAATGTGACTCTTTCGGCACAAAGAAAGAGAATGGGGATCGCGGCCGACGCCGCATGCGTGTTTTGTTTTATTTTATGTCAAAAATGTGACGATACTGGCATAGAGCAGGAGGACTACGATTTGATCTTGAGGAAGAGGCGCTAAATACAATTGCCATCTATCCGGACGGTTTAGAGGCCCAGCACTTTCGCAGTGCAATTTAAATTATAAAAATACGTTTTACATCCCCACAGTTTTCCATAATTTATCCGGCTACGATTCGCATTTCATTATCGAGGAAATAGCTACCGCTTTTGAAGGCAGCGTTGACGTATTACCCATAACGAAAGAAAAGTATATTTCTTTCACAAAAAATGTCGAAGATACGGCTGAATCAAACTCGCGAAATTATATTAAATTGCGATTCATCGATTCGTACAAATTTCTAAATACCAGTCTTGACAAATTAGCATCTTTTCTGAGCATAGATCAATTAAAAATTTTACGATCCAAATTTGAAACATTATCCGCCGAAGATTTCAATTTATTGACGCGAAAGGGTGTCTTTCCGTATGAATACCCTGATTGCGCGAACAAGCTGCAGGACCCATGCTTACCGCCGCGCGAGTCATTCCACAGTTCGTTAACGGGTGAGACTGTATCCGAGACCGATTACGCATATGCCGAGGCTGTCTGACAGCGTTTCGAGATTAGAACCTTGGGCGAATACAGCGACTTGTATTTGAAAACAGATGTCTTCTTATTGGCAGATATTTTTAAAAAATTTCGTGAAAGTTGTATCAAGAGTTACGGACTAGATTCAGCGCATTATTATACTCTACCTGGTTTCACGTGGGATGCCATGCTAAAGCATACCAAAATTACATTTGAATTGCTCACCGACGTCGATATGGTTATGTTTATCGAACGCGGTATACGTGGGGGTTTAAGTCAATGTTCTGGAAGATACGCACATGCCAATAACAAGTACATGCCATCTTACGACGCATCGGAAGAGTCATCGTACTTGATGTACTTTGATGTGAACAATTTGTATGGATGGGCAATGTGTCAGCCCGTGCCACACGCTAAATTTCAATGGGTCGAAGATGCTACAAATTTTGATGTGTCTTCAATCGCGGTCGATTCGCCCACGGGGGACATTCTCGAGGTAGATCTGGAATATCCGCAACGTCTGCACGACGCTCATGCCGATCTACCGTTCTGCCCGACGCGTTGTTACGCTATGCGCCAGGCTGGCGCCAAAAGACAAGGATCATCCCAAACCCGCGACAAAGGACAATCGCATAACTTCTCGTTAGGTCCACTCGATACACCTTACCGATAGATCCTAGCGCTAGATTTCTCCGGACCTTCGCAATAGATCTTAGCGGTAGATCTCCCAAGAGGATCTTCCCGCCAAATCTTCCCGCCTGATTTTCCCGCCAGACTTTCCCGCCAAAAACCAAGGAAAGCGTCGTACCCTCAAGAGGTATAAAACCTCTGGAGCTCGACCGACGACAGAGACTCCAGTACGAACCTTCGACTCAAGCACTTGTTAACGCGTAACCTTAAGCACGGTTTTCATTCTTGTACCAAAAGTCTATTCCCAATAAAAATCTAAAGTTACTGAGAAAGCACGAGTGTCTTCTCTACATCGTAACAACAATTTCTGGTGGCAGCGGTGGGATAGACTACGATCGTCGAGACGATCCACGAGAAGAAAATTCGATCTGAGGATCCGTGCATTTGGGACGCGTCAAGATCATCGAGGTAATCGACAGAAGACATAAAGCATCGACTCCGAGGAATCCATGCGAGTACATCTTCTAGTTATCCTGTAAGTAACCAACACAAATTATATCAGAATGCCGTTATTCAGTGGATATCGTGAGCCAAGACCTGATGCCTTGACCGATGAATTCGATAACGAGCTTGAACATAATCAACCTGGTGCAAGTGCCGCGTTCGTCCCGAGAATTGTCTGTAAAGCTGGAACTTCCAAAAAATCAAACAGTACTGTAAGGAATACTGCAGTTGAGGTTAGAAATATCCGACAAAGTTTAGAACTTGTAACGCCATTCGACGGAAACAATATCGCAGTGGAAACCTTCATTAACGAAATTCAAAATATGTTCGAGAGTACCTCCCCACCCGAGGATTTATACGTTCGATACGTTCTCACGCAAAAAGTGGTAGGCGATGCTCGCCGAGCCATCGACTGGAGTTATCCATCAACGCTTAAATCTTTGTGTAAGATGCTACAACAGGAGTTTGGGACCATAAATAGATACGAACCCTCGGTGCAGGGAAGAATGTCCTTTCGGCAGGGTCGTGACTCGCCGCATCATAATGCCATCGACTTCATTAGGCATCAATGCGAGATTAAAAGAAGCCATACAAAGCAAAGGTCATCGAGACAGAGCGAACGCCATCCAACACAATTTGCAAATAATTTAGCAAATGACATTAGTATATCGAGTCAGTACAAGAAACGCAACGATCCTCCCGCAGACTCTGACTTGGCAGTCCTATATTCTAATGATAACCCAAGGTTGAAAGGAATACCATCGTCTAATTCAGAAGATAATATTTCGGACATTGGTTCACTTTTTGTTTGTGCAAAAGAATACGAAAAGACCTTGCAAGAACCTGAGATAGTAATCGATTCTATGCTAAGCTGTAATAGTGTTCAATGGAAAGTGAAGTCGGAAGATAGTGTAGAAAAGTGTAAAACTCAAATCGTAGACCGCAATAAAATTGTTCGCGAAATTAAGGACATCAAGGATTTCAGCCGAAAATCAGTTCCTCTCAACCGCCTATTGAAAAAAGGAACCCCCTCTGAATTTGGGGTAGAACGACGAGATGCCCTTCAAACCCGTTATGTAAAGGACAAGCAGAACCTTGTGGCCGACACTTTGAGCCGTAACCCAGTGTGCTTTACCGAGGTACAACCACCAGACTGGGGAAAGAATTTCGTATTTGTAAAGGAGGTCTCCGAGGATGCGCTTCCCCTCCAATTCGAAATGAGTAATAGGAATCAACTAAGCAAAATGCTCGAGGAAGATAAACTTTTGTTGGTGGTAGCCACATATGAAAAATTCGACAAAGCAACATGTCGAACTTTCCTAACCGAGGTGTTACAGGATCTGATATCCGAAGGTATCAACCGCATTTACATGAACCTGGCCAAGTTCGAGAACTTGTACGAAGGGGATAAGAAAGTACTGAAGACGATCTTGAGGGACATCTTCAACGACCCCGCAATCACCGTGGAGCTAGGAGCAGAGCTACTGAAGCAACCCGAAAACGAGGAAGAACGACGACAGATTTTACAACGATTACATGAATCTTTAGAGTTTGGACACCAGGGAATAACCAAGACCCTGAAACTTCTCAGCAAACGTTACTACTGGCCCGGAATACACCAGGAAGTGCACGACTACATAGCGAGCTGCGCAGAGTGTCAAAGAAAGAAGATCCATAGACAGAAGGAAAGGGCACCTATGCAGATCACGGACACTGCGATTGAGTTTAACCAGAAGATAGCCTTGGACAACGTGGGACCACTCGAAACCACCGAACAAGACCATTCTTACATCCTTACGACCCAAGACAACCTGACTCCACAGTCCAACGGAAGTTTGGACCCGATGCATGCGAGCATCCAGGAATACCTCAGGAACTCAAGTCCGGCTGTACGATGACGTCAACAGTAGCAATACTAACAATAAGTGGAGCAAACGATGAAAGAACCTCACGCGCGTCGCTGGACCTAGGTTCCCCGCAAACGAATCATACGTTACCAGACAATCTCGCGATTACTTTTATTCCTGAAATCAAGGAGATTTCATTTGATTCCGATACCTTACATGAGAAAATGAGGAGCATAGATAACTTTCGCTTAGAAGCAGAATCGATGGAAAATCAAGTTCGAGTCTTATCTACGTCAGAGTCACGATGGGTCACGATAAAATTCAGTCTAACGATATTGTCTGGCTGCGTATTGATGTACGTACTATATAAATTTAAAATACACGAGCTGGCGTTCTGCTTATTTAAGTCATATTGCTATGTAAATTGGTATAACACACACAATGATTCGGGCAATCGTAATGTAATATCTCAATGCGAAGCGTTATTGCGAGAAGTACTCGTATTGCGATATGTTGTCTTCTCGACGGAATCACAGGTACGTCCACGTATCTACACAACAGCTACAACGACAATCATCCCTCAAATCACATATGAGGAAAAAGGAAAGGCAAGACGACCGAAGCGTGCCCCATCATACGACTTGAATTGAGGATCACCAGTACTTCGAAGTTCGAGGACGAACTTCAATCTAAGCGGGGAGGTGTTACGCTATGCGCCAGGCTGGCGCCAAAAGACAAGGATCATCCCAAACCCGCGACAAAGGACAATCGCATAACTTCTCGTTAGGTCCACTCGATACACCTTACCGATAGATCCTAGCGCTAGATTTCTCCGGACCTTCGCAATAGATCTTAGCGGTAGATCTCCCAAGAGGATCTTCCCGCCAAATCTTCCCGCCTGATTTTCCCGCCAGACTTTCCCGCCAAAAACCAAGGAAAGCGTCGTGCCCTCAAGAGGTATAAAACCTCTGGAGCTCGACCGACGACAGAGACTCCAGTACGAACCTTCGACTCAAGCACTTGTTAACGCGTAACCTTAAGCACGGTTTTCATTCTTGTACCAAAAGTCTATTCCCAATAAAAATCTAAAGTTACTGAGAAAGCACGAGTGTCTTCTCTACATCGTAACAGCGTGCCAAACCACCGGGCAGCAGGCAGGACAAGTTACTCGCGACGGTATACGATAAGCAGCGTTACGTCATCCATTACCGCAACCTGCCGCACATTGGTTGGAACAGAGGAAAAAACTTATTTTTTGAATGTTAAATATACAGAATTTTTTCAAAACAATTCCATAGTAGGATAGTTGAAGCACCAGAACCTACAAGAATTTTCTGTAAATACCATTAATTTGTAAGTAACTTATAATATGAAAGTTGGGGAACAGAATACCTGCAATTTTGAGTTATAAACGTGCTATCTTACAAGTGAAATTTAAAGTATCTGCAAATTAAAAAAAAATTGCAATTTTGTAATTTGCTTATGTACATACTGAACAAATAAATTACATGAATTAAGTCAATGACACCATAGTTGATTTCAGTAGGACACAAATTGAACAAAGAGGTATTTTTAATAGTAGAATCGAAGTTTAATGAGACATAACTTTTTTGCGACAGCTAGCGTCAAGGTAAGACTTAATACTAGTGGTGCATTATACCTTTGAGTACATAACCAAACAGGTTTCAGCTGCGTAAACCTGCGGCTTTGGTGTCGGGAGCATTTTTTCTATAACTTTTATCAGTATTTAGAGTATCTTGCTTTCGTTTTTCATAATATCGAAAAATGTTTTAGATAAAAGTTGAATGGTTCCTAGGAGGCCATAATTTAATGTAATTAGTTTTTTTATATGTGGACGCATAGAGGACATATGAAGGTCACCGATGTTTTTTAAGCGGAATCACATATTTTTAAATACATCATTAGATTCAGTTCATCATTTTTTATGACAAAGTATTAACATACTTATGTCGAAAAACAATTAGTTTAGGAGATATTTTATTTTAATGATTAATATTGACGTACAATGACATAAAATCGATTACTGCGATCGGCATTTGTTCCTAATATTAATGGCGACAGCGACGTTCCAAAATATAGATTTTCTTGCCATTGAAAGACAATTATCTTTATTTAGTAGTGATAGTACCTCTATTTGTGCCGAGTGTTTAAGCCAGAGTGGTATAGGCTTGAAGCATTATCATCTGGACTGAGTGCAAGAGATATTCTTACTTTTTTCGTCTTACAACATGGGAACTTTTAACGCTGGTTACGAAGAATTGGTTGAGATTATACTGTTGAGCAATCATAAAGTGAATAAATGCATCGAAAATATTAAAATTAAATATCCAGGCATTCTGGAAACAGTGATGGAAAAATCCATCATGAATTAATCAAGAATTTTTTACTAAACCTTTCAAGAAGATGGAAAATTGCATCGCGAAACAAATATACCTTTTTCACGAAAAACAAGGAATGGCTGAAAGGAATTTTTTCAATTACTTTGGATCCCACAGACGCTGTTGGGGATAATAAATCAGGACCTTCTCAACGTTTTCGGGGTGGACGTCCAGAAAAGAGTTTTGCTGATTGCTGCGATCGAGCTAAACGAAACAAAATTAAGCATTTGTGTGAGAACTATTCTGAAGAACTAATTGTTATGGCCGGGCATAAAATTGAAAAGCCGTTAGCACCTAAAGCATTCACTCCAGAGAAGGCATTGGCATTAGTGCTTGATGCTTCATTGTCAAAATATCAATACGAAGTTCTTAGAAAAGCGAGTCAGGAGATAGGTTGGAAAATTTTCCCCTCGTACTATAAATTATTAAATACCAAAAGAGAATGTTATCCTTCGGATGTTGATGTGACGGAAAGCTGTGCGAGTATCAATTTACAGACATTACTGAATCATACCATATCAAGGATTTTAAAAAATAAAACCGAAGAACTTGAAAATATAGGAAGCGACACAATGACTCTTGTTTCTAAATGGGGGTGTGACGGTTCATCTGGACAGAGTGAATATAACCAGGGTTTTGATAAAGAAAACGTAACAGATGCAAATATGTTTCTCACATCTCTCGTTCCTCTTCAGTTACATGAGAAAGAAAATGATTCTCTGGTGCTCTGGAAGAATACAAGACCTTCCTCTACTAGATTTTGTAGACCTGTTAAATTTCAATTTGCTTCAGAAACACCAGAGAACACTAAAAGTGAAGTCGCAAGAATGGAGACGGAAATTAAAAATCTTACTGATAGCGTAGTTAAAATAAATGACAAGATATATAAAGTAAACCATAAACTCCTTTTTACCATGATCGATGGTAAAATCGCACAAGCAGTCACAGATACATCATCGATGGCAATGTGTTTCATATGTAAAGCGAAACCATCTGAGATGAATAGATTGGATATGATACGAAAAAAAACTGAAGCTACAGATGCCCTTAACATGGGTTTATCGCCGCAGCATGCACGAATCAAATTTATGGAATGCATTCTTCATATTCCCTACAACAAGTCATTTAAAAGATGGAGGACAAACGAACAGACAAAAGTACAAAAAAATGAAATAAAAAAATAATACAGGAAGATTTTAGGAAAAGAATGGGGCTCAAAGTGGACTGCGTAAAACAAGGCACGGGTACTAGTAATGACGGCAACACCTCGAGAAGATTCTTTAATAACTCCAAATTAACAGCGGAAATAACAGGAGTGGACGAGAATTTAATCCACCGCTTTTCAATTATATTACAAACGATAAACTGTAGTTATGCAATTGATGCAGAAAAGTGTGACACCTACTGCAAGGAGACTGCCGAGCTGTACGTGCAGCTGTATAGCTGGTACTACATGCGGAATACAGTGCATAAGGTCCTTTTGCATGGCAGTAAGATAATAACAGCTGCTATGTTACCTATAGGTATGTTAACTGAGGAAGCACAAGAAGCAAGAAATAAGGATTACCGGGAATACCGATTAAAACATTCGAGAAAGTCTTCACGTATATTCTCAAATGAAGATATAATGCACATGCTTCTTGCTTCTTCTGACCCATACATAAACAACTTGAGAACAGAGCCAAAGAAAAAGGTTTTGGAATTAAACGATGATGTGAAAGCCTTACTCGTCGGAAATAATGATTGATTCCTTTTTTGTATTTTATTTAAAATATATTTTTTGCAAATCACAAAACTATCAGTTTTATTTTTATTATGAATCTTCCCCAACTTTAAGTTCCTTACCTTTCCGTACCTATACCTCTCAAAACACCGTTAACGCAGATTATTGTGTCACTTTGGATTAGCCATTTTGTTTTTAGTAATTTTGACTTCAAATTTGTAAACCGCGACCTCAAAAACCCCGGGATACCAAGTTTGGTATAAATTGAAGGTTTTACATTGATGCTATCATATTTTTTCCTTGATATCAGGTTTTCAAACCACTGTGTGCCGCAGTGCACGCGTCACGGTCTTCGTATTACAAAGATACACCGCGTGCTTCAATTCACTCAATCCCTCTGGCTCCGCGATTACATCGAACTCAATACACGGTTTAGAACAAGCGCGACAAACGATTTTGAAAAAAATTTGTACAAATTGATGAACAACGCGGTATTCGGTAAAACTATGGAAAATCTACGAAATCACGTGGATGTAAAACTTTTGACACATTGGGAAGGGTGATATGGCGCGGAGGCAATGATTACGATACCGAATTTCCACAGCAGAAGTGTCTTTTCGGAAAATTTAATAGCTGTTGAATTGCGAAAACTCGAGGTGAAATTCAACAAACCGATATATGTGGGTATGTGCATTCTGGACATATCAAAAATTTGTTTGTACGACTTTCATCACGAGTACATGTTTCCCCTGCACGGAAAAAATTGTAAAATTCTATACACAGACACTGACAGTCTCATTTATCATATTCGATGCGAAGATATCTACGAGACCATGAACACAATATCGGTAGATTCGACACAAGCCAACGCTTGTATAGGATAATCATCCTATCGACAATCTATATAGTATGCCACGCTTAAATAAGAAGGTTCCGGGGCTGATGAAGGACGAACATAACGATGCTATAATGCCCGAATTCGTAGGTCTTAGAGCGAAAATGTATGCACTTCTCGTAGACGGCAAAAAAGATACGAAAAAGGCGAAAGGCCTCAAGACCAACGTCATAGCCAGGACCATAACTTTCGACGACTACGCGCAATGCTTGCAAAGGGAGATCGAAATGGTTCGCCGACAATCATGCATACGGTCTAATTTGCACAAAGTGTACACCATTTCGGAATCTAAAATCGTTCTAAGTCCATACGACGACAAGCGGCATATTTTACCCGATTCGACCGACACTCTACCCTGGGGACATTACAAAATTCCGCTATAAAATTCCATTGTAAAAAGAAATTATTATGTAAAATAAAATTGTTCACACATGTATATTTATCATTGTATTTATTGAATCATGTATTATTATTTTACAATACATTATTTTTATTTATACATGAATTGTGTGATTTATCAAACCCCAGCCACTTGACGTATACTTTACCCCCCACCCCCACCCCCCCCCCACCCCCCCCCCACCTTCCTACCCAACACTTTTTCCACTAGATAGACATCAGGATCGGTGACGCGTTGCAGCTCGTGTTCATAGAATCCTCCAGCAACAGGTTTTCCACAGGAATCGAAGAGCAGATACGTTGCGGGATTAGTTGTCTGTACTTTGGCTATCTTGAACATCTCCGTTGTTCATTTCGGCGTATAGCCTTTATGGAAGATGGTTTTAAATTTGCTCACGCGCACAAACGCGCCCAACTTGAATCTCGCTGGAGCAGCGATCTTTATGTTGTTGTATACGGTGGCTTATTGGCAATCTCCGGGGTAACATCGCAAGGACGCATGTTTTCGTGCGTGTGACGTTCCGCTACCACCGCCATAAATTTTTCCTTTTATTTTTCATATATATTGTTAATTTCCTTTATTATACGTAAGATTGTATACAACGCGTGCGAGAGCGTGTTCAAACAGCGCGCGACAGACCGAGTGACGCGCAACGCATGCGCATAACCTTTAATTCAAACAGTAAACTCAGTGCCGCGAGCGAATCAAGCGCGCGTGCGCACATCGAACGAACAACCGGACGCCGAATTATCCGAGCGTAGTGCGCGAGTGGCGCGAAACGGATGTGAATATTAATTGGTGTGCGAGATCGCACAGCGAGCGATTGGTGCTGGGCCAAGTACCACAAATCGGTATAAATAGAGGCCCGCCAGCAACAGGAGAGCAGACTTGGTTCTGCAACCGAACCTAAACGAGGCCGCTTCCACCAGCCCCTCAGTCTAGCAGATCTAGAAGAAGTTTATCTTAAACTCTGAACCTCCAAATCCTATACGAGGCCTCTTTCTACAGCCCCTCAACTTCCATACGAGGCCGCTTTCTACAGCCCCTCAACTTCCACACGAGGTCGCTTTCTACAGCCCCTCAACTTCCACACGAGGTCGCTTACTACAGCCCCTCATTCTAAACCAACTACCTCCAAGCGTGGGCCAGCTTATAGGCACCAGAAGACAACGACCAAATACGAAGGAAGGAAGCTACTATTTCACCTACCATCTGGGGACGCCCTAACCGGCTACCTGGCTACCATCTGAGGTCGCTTTAACTAGCCCCTCGGCTTCCATCCTAGAAAGTGTAGTCAAGCTTATATGCAACTGGAAGCCACATCTATCCTCGAGAAGGAACGCTCTCTATATCTCTACTAACATTCCAAATCGACCTAGTGTCGTATCTTGTATTACACCGACTTCGTGTCGAGACTTTATACTATATCTTTATACGCCTCAATCAAATTATATTCTTAATTACCGACTTAGCGTTGGGAACCGAAATCATAATTATATTCTTAATTACCGACTTAGCGTTGGGAACCGAAATCAAAATTATATTCTTTATTACCGACTTAGCGTCAGGAACCGAAATCAAAATTATATTCTTTATTACCGACTTAGCGTCAGGAACCGAAATCAAAACCATATTCTTTATTATCGATTTAGCGTTAGGAACCGAAATCAAAACGATTTACCGACCGATACGACGTTACTTATTACTTTATTTCTATTAATTGTCATAAATCGCACGACTCAGTGTCGTATTATATGTTCTATTTCGACCTAGAGTCACTACCATTTACTTTTGAATAAATCATTTGTTATTTATTGTTAAAAGAAGGACTCTCGTATCTAGAAATTCATTTCTTAATCGCACGCCACCCGAACCAAATCCCACAAATTCACGGGTAAACCGCTCTACTCGTGAATCTCCTGTAAAGAACGGCAACGTCTCGTTCGAGAACGTTACATGCGTTATATTCTGCAAGTAGACGCGGTAACGCATCTGTCCATCTATAGGTTCTATTGAGCGTAAACAGTTTCCACATATTGTTCTTCAAAGTTCGATTGAAACGTTCTACGACGGAGGCCTTCATCACCGAATACGTCGAATAATGATTAATGTCATGCTTTGTCAAGAGTTTCTGCATATCGGCGTTATAAAATTCTTTTCCTTGATTGGTTTGCAAATTTTTCGGATATCGATTTCTAAATATCTTTGCAAACGTTTTAGTCACCTCAGCACCACTTTTAGTCTTGAGCCGCAACGCCCACGCATAATTGCTCAACACATCGACGACGGTGAGTATATAGTGGTGACCTTGGTTGAAACGCGAGTATGGACGCATTTCTACAATGTCAGCTTGCCACAGATCGTCGTATCCATGCACTATGACGCGCCTCCGCGGAAAATGTCTTCGAGCTGAAGCATGCAATTCCTCAACAAGTTGTCCCTTCTTGTGGCCATGCTTTTCTTCTTTACTCTTGGATTTCGATAATGACTGCATGTTTGATCGCAGAGGTGTCTTTGACGCGAATGGCGCAATAATTATTACGTACATGCATTATAGGCTCCCCAGCGGCTCGAGAAAGTTATGGACAAGTTCAACTGTCTCGCATGTTTCTCCTTCGCAGTCCTGCTGCGGGATAGAATTCGACGCCTCTGATATCTTTTGAACGCTGTTTTGCAACATCCGCATATATCTTTGAAACACGACCAGCTTCCTCTCTAATTGTTCCTGCTGCTCTCTCAAAAGTTTAATGCTCTTTTCCTCGTATAGTTTATTGACGGCATCGCTGTCAGCCGTGGGTTTCGCTACGCGTTGTATCTTGCGTGATTTTGCATCAAAGTCAACACCGGTCATGCAAAGAGCATTATCTCGCATATAATTTCGAAGCAAACCGCTCCATTTGTAATAGTCCATTCTAGCTGCTCCACTCTTTTCGAGCGATACCCCAAATTTGTTGATTGGCATCTCGATGCATACATTGCACATCATCGTCGTGCGGCTTAATTTATATAATTAAGCCAGCTCGCAGAGTTCCTCAATAATCGATAGACTTTCGGGATCATGAGAGTTATTACCCGCCTGACGCGACGCTTCGAGCAAACGGAATCGATCCACCAGCTCGTTGGGATCGTCCCAGTGTACGTAATCGATCTTGTTATCGTTTACCACTATGGTTCGGGGCACTGTTATGCGCGTATCACACTAGCTGCTGCGGCCGTCGCTCGCGGCTACCGCTGCGGCCGGCGTCCGTCCAATCAAAGTGAAGCAGTCGACGCTGCGGCCAGGATAGCCGACGGGCTATTTTTCCGAGCCGCAGCGAGAGCGGCAGCCAATCAGGGCGCACGGTTTTCGCGTGGCATTTGTTTGAAATTTGAATGTCAGCAGTATCCGTCATATAGCCCGTCGGCATTTATTTGACATTTTGGCGTTTTATTGACATTCGCGATGAACATGCAAAAGAGACTGCTCGTATCATATTATGAAGAAAATGCGAGGAAACGAAAATTGGTAACTGCTTTTTTTATAACCGTCTTGGCGTTTTATGATTCTCGATGTCCTGAACATAGTGTCTGGGTAAAACATTGGGTAGCACGTAGGAAACAGCAAGGTTGTAACGAGTTATTGTCGGTAGGACGACGATCTTGCCCCCCACCACCGCGCCGAGCGCGATGACGCGTACCGCGCTCTGCCAACGGTCTTGCCCCCCACCACTCGTCCGCGGTTTCCAAGAACTGGCGCGAGAGGGTCACGCACCGATTAATCCTCTCGCCGCCGAAAATCCGCGGACGAGGACATATAAGCCGGGGGCACGACCTATTTGGCAGAGACCGCCTAGAGCGAGCGTACCGACCAGTACACCTTTCCCAGAGACCTTCTGTACGATTCCACGTTCTTGTGCCCACACTCGTTCTTGCGAAAGACAAGCGCCCGTGTCAGCACGAGTTCTCGTGCGTCGACAGACTGTGTCACTGCGTCTTTTTGAATATTCCCACACCTCCACGGTTCCCAGAAGGACAGCGTGAGCCATCCTCTGGACGCAGGCCGTCACCCTCTATCGATCTCCCGAACAGACTTATCTCCGTTCTCGAGAGCGTCCTTACAGTCTCCGACTCACGCACGGGTTGTGCCCACCGGGTGACCGGATCAAAGACTCTCCGGCCAGGGTCTAACGGCAGGGTTGGCCCGCCAAGACACCGAACGGTCAAATCGTCTATCCCCTCCACTGCCGCCGAATCGTCTCCGTCGATCACGATATTCACCGCGATACGCGCCGCGTCACGCGTCGCGATACACACCGAGCCGTGCGCCGCGATACACGCCGGGACTCGCGATAGTTTAAGCCGTATTCAGATTGTGTGCCAGCATAGACCTGGCCGGGCTCGCCTGTACTCTAGACTAAGGAATAAACGACCGTTACCCAAATCACCTTGCCTCTTTCTCTCAGTCACCCGTCCGTTAGTTAACCCGATCGAGTCGAGGTCACAAGGTGTTCATCACAATCTCTTTCTAGAACTTCAATTAGAAGATCCTATGAAGTACCGCAGGTACGAAAAACAATTAAATCGCATTTTGAATGATAATATGACCACATCATGGTAATTCACGGTGTTTATCTATTTCGGTGATTAGGTGCCTTCGCATGACAACTGCTATGTTTGAGGACCTTTTGGCTAAAGTCAGCCCTCTCATTCGAAAGGGAGATACTCATTTAAGAAAGAGTATTTCGCCTGCCGAAAGATTATCTCTCACTCTGAGACACCTTGCCACAGGTAAGTTATAGGTACACATCAGTACCATTACTAGTATATGTAATACCTCTTACTTAATTGTAACATGTATTATTTTTTCAGGCGAATCCCAAGAATCTCTATCCTTAAGTTTCAGAATGGGACAAAGTACTATTTCTGGAATTATAAAGGAAACAGTAAGGGCCATTTACAAAGTGCTGAAGGATGAATATTTAAAGTTCCCTTCATCACTAGAAGAGTGGAAAGCTGTCGCTCATGATTTTAATGAGCGTTGGAATTTTCCTAATTGCTTAGGCGCAATGGACGGCAAACATTTCGTTTTGGAGCATCCTCTCAAGTCTGGTTCAATGTATTTTAACTACAAAAGTTCCTTCAGTGTTGTTTTGTTAGCCATTGTGGATGCACAGTTGAGATTCATTTTTATTGATGCTGGAGCAAATGGTAGAGTCAGTGATCGGGGAATCTGGGATAACAGCGATATGAAAAAGTATGTTGGAAATAGTATTTTTCCCCTTGCACCTCTTCCTGGCACAAATGTTATGTTCCCTTATGTTATTGTGGGTGATGAGGGATTCACTTTATCTGAAAAAGTCATTATACCTTTTTCAAAGGCATCTTTATCAAGGAGAATGGACTGAAAAATCTTTAACTACAGGTAAGTGTTTGATTTGTGTTGACTAATTTATAAAAAGAGTAAGATTGTCAATTTTTATATTTTGGACCTTTTTCAGGCTATCACGTGCTACAAGATGTTCAGAAAATGTATTTGGTATTATTGTTACTAGATTTCAGATATTCAGAGCAGAGCTCCAATGCGATACGACCCTCAAGATGCCAAATACATTATCTTTCGCAAATTGTGCTTTGCACAATTGGCTTCGCACTGATATTCTGGGTCGTGCTATGAACTCGCCTCCTCAATATGTGGACAATGAGGATGTGGTGATGGGTGCAGTACAAAAGGGGGAGAGGCGGCAGGCTAATGTAGGGACAGGTGTTGTGAGATTGGTTAACCAAGGGAGTAACCATCATGCTGTTGGTGCACTTGAGCTCAGAGACTGTTTGTGTACGTATGTTAATGGTGTAGGAGCTGTCCCCTGGCAAGACAGAATGATCAGGATTCCACGACAAAATTGATTCCAATGTTTCATTTTAATCTTATTATTATTATCATTAATACTGCAACAGAACTGACAATATGGCATTCTCGCATTCTTTTTTCTTCTTTGCATCCATGGTGCGGAGTCGAGACGATATAAAAGATGCAAAAATTTCCTCATGGTCAGTGCGAGCAGCAATAAGAGGGACAGTAGGCTGCTTTGAAATATCCCTCATAACGTTTACAGCCTCTTCCATTAAGGGAGCTTTTGTCCTTTTAGTTTGCCCTCTTTTACCATAGAGCTGACCAACCTCCTCCTGAGCTGGTCGCTTGCTAATTAGGGTTGAGGCTGAAAATTGGGCGCGATGGGACAAACAAATCTGGGGATGTTGGGCCTGATCTTGATTCCCACAAACTGCTGTCCTCAGACTGCGAACCAGATTTATGTTAAGACTTAAACCCAAATAGATAGTAATTAAGAAATGTCTTAATTTAAAAATCCACCTGTAGATTATCTTCATTATAATGAGTTTGAATGGCCGCCAAATCTTTCTCCAGAGGAGTTAATTCGGGTTCAGTTGTTGGACTCAGCGAAGAACCAGGCTGCTCATCACACTCCAAAATGACGGATACCGGAATATTGGATGTTGATGCTGCCTGGACACAAATCTTTTTTAAGAACAGGAAACTGGTGTACAGACCCCACTTTGGTTTATAAATATCGGCTACCCCTGCACCACTGCATTTGGATCTGCTTTCTTCAATTTTTCTTTCATTTTTCATGAATGTATCCTTTATAGCTTTAAACCTGGTGGATACATCATTACCTACAGAAGCAAGACTGTAAGTTAGGCACAAGAAAAATGAAAGTAAAAAATCTGGATTTACTGAGGTGATTTCATAATTAAGGCCTTACATACGTCCAGAATTTTCAAAAAATCGATTTTTTAACAGATTGTTGTTCTCTATAGTTTTAGGCTTATTTCTGTGAAAGTCGATTGCAAAAATTCCCCATAGATCCAAAGTTATGGTATAAAATGTGACTGCCTGACGAGAGTTTGGTGCGCGCTGGTAGCTGTCCTTTGTTTGAGACGGCTGGCAGTCATTTGTTATCGCAAAATATATTTAGGGTCGATTACTAAGGTTTCTGAAATTGGACGTTAGTTGTCTTTGATCGTTCGAAGCGTACAGCTGTGTCTTATTTGAGATTTTAAAAATGTTGAAACGTCGCTGTATAGATCGTAAATGCAGTAAGAGTGAACGATCTTCACGCCCTAAAAAGAAGAAGCCTCCTCAAAGGCCAAACAAGATGGAGAGTGAAACTGAATACACTAGTTCGGCTGCAAAAAAATTAGCGGGATAATTACATGAGGTTTCATTCGATCCAACGTTCTCATACTGTATTTTACAGTATACTGCTGTTTTTACAGTTATTTCGGAGTGTGTTGTCTGTCGTACATGTGGTGGTGATGTGAAATTTCTTAAAGCAAGTACCCGTGGACTTGGTTTCAAGTTAAATGTTTTTTGTACAACGTGTGACGATAATATCCAGAGTGTTTTTTCATCTCCTTTGATAAACTCTGCATACGAGATAAATCGACGCTTCACATTCGCTTTCCGACTGTTAGGAAAAGGATTGAAGGCAATGCAGCTTTTTTGTAGTGTCATGGATTTAGCACCATGTATCGCACAAACAACCTTTGATTCAATTGTGAAAAATATTGAAGAAGCTTCAACAGCCGTTGCTAAAGCTTCTATGAAAGTTGCTACTGAATAAGAACTTCAACAATCTGCCAGTCAAGATAAACTACAATTATCTCAAGATGGAATTATTGTATCCGGGGATGGCACTTGGATGAAGAGAGGCTTTTCTTCGCTTTTCGGAGTTACAACATTAATTGGTTATTTCACGGGAAAAGTTGTCGACTTCGTGGTAAAAAGCAGCTATTGCAAGGAATGCGAAATTCACGAAAAGAATAAAGGTACGGCTGAGTATGAATCGTGGTTAGAGAACCATCAAGAACATTGTTCAGCAAATCATAAAGGAAGTGCTGGAAAAATGGAGGCAGATAGTGTTGTGGATATGTTTCAGAAATCAATAGAAAACTATGGGGTTAAATATGAATATTACATAGGTGATGGTGATACAAAAACTTTTTCTAGTATCACGAATTCTCAGCCTTATCAAGACCTCCAGGTAAAGAAGAAAGAATGCGTGGGTCATGCCCAAAAACGTACGGGTAAGCGTCTTCGCCAAGTCGTCAATGAATACAAAAAATCGACGTCAATCAAAAAAGAGGAATCAACGACTCAGAAAAATAAACCAAGTACATCGAATCAGAGCAAACGAGTAAGTTTGGGAGGAAAAGGAAAATTAACTGCCAAACTAATAGTCGGACTATGTATTTATTACGGTTTAGCAATAAGAAATAATATTGACTCATTGGAAAATATGAAAAATGCCATATGGGCGACATTCTACCATAAATCATCAACGGACGAAAAACCTCAGCATTTTTATTGTCCGCCTGGAGAAGAAAGTTGGTGTGATTGGCAGAGAGCAAAAGCCGAAGGTACATTAGATGAATACAAGCACAAAGCCGCTTTACCTGAAATTGTACTGGAAGCAATAAAACCCATCTATGAATCATTGAGTGACGAACAATTACTTGAAAAGTGCTTAGGTGGATTTACACAAAACGTTAATGAATGTCTCAATTCGAAAATTTGGAAGATTGCACCCAAATGTACTCCAGGTAGTTGGAGAATTGTTGAAATAGCTACCAATGTTGCAGTATGTACTTTTAATGACGGGGCAGAGAGTATATTAAGAATAGAAAGATTACTTGGAATAACAATTGGATATGAGGGGTACCACTATTGTCTCGGAGAAAATGCGAATCGGCTAAAGCACGTGCCACGTCCCGGGTGAGGTCTTTAGGAACGATGACATGGAAAAGGGAAAAGTTAGGCGTGAATCTGAAATCCAGCACTCTGAGATTTTTGGGAGGAAATCAGGCGCGAATATTAAATCTGTCACTCTGGGGATTTTGAGGGAACTCAGGCGCGAATCTTGAATCCAGCACTCTAAGCGTTTTGAGGAGGAAATTAGGCGCGAAGATTAAATCCGTCACTCTGGGGATTTTGAAGGAACTCAGGCGCGAATCTTGAATCCAGCACTCTAAACGTTTTGAGGAGGAAATTAGGCACGAATATTAAATCCGTCACTCTGGGGATTTTGAAGGAACTCAGGCGCGAAGCTTGAATCCAGCACTCTAATCGACCAGGGAAGGTTTAACAGGTAAATACACACCCGGAGAACACCCGTTATAGTACCTTGTATTTGTTTTGGTCTCGGTAATAGTATTTACCGCTGCATTTATGTAAAAGAAACCACGCTTAGTGTTTCTGTGGATTGCACGACTCATGCAGTAGTATGTTTGTAAATATTGGAAGCGCTTTCGCGTCCACGAACGGAAATCAGCTGCTGCGGCAGCTTGTTTTGGTTTGAAATCGTTATAACCAAGGATGCACACAATAATTCCAAACGTGATTGAAAACAAATAGGTTTATTAACTTTAAATTGGTACGTTTTTGTTTAAACGATAATTAACCACAATACGAGAATATGAGTATGAAATACAATATACGATAATTAAGTAGAATGATATAAGCAATAGTAATATAAAATGGTATACTAAATAATAAATGATTGCAATAAGCGTTGATATAAAAAAAAAACAGTAAGAATAGTAATACAAAATAATAAATGAATAGCAATAAGTTTAGAATGCAATAAGCGTTATTAATACAAAAATATAAATGGTCGCAATAAGCTTTAGAATGCAATAAGCGTTATTAATACAAAATATAAATGAAAAGCAATAAGCTTTAGAATGCAAAATTAAATAATAATACAAAATAATATGATGAAGGTGATATGCAATGTTAATGGTAATTATAATGTCTTACGATGATTGGTGAATGGTGATTATTGATCACTGATTTGAATCTTTAACGTTAGTAACTAGTAACACTGATTATAATGAATAATCTTCCGTTAAGTAACACTGGATGTTGATTAAGGAAAGATGGATAATGAGTGCTCCGGCCTCTCAGGACCTCGTATTTATGTAGTTTTACAGGAGTGATGCGGGGGTACGCGCGGTAGAGACCTTGACACATTTCAAAATAAGACGTAGTAGGACTTCCGGGGTTTTTACAAACGGTATGGTTATTAATAGACGTATTTATGTCACGTACGCCAAATATTCGTCGCAATTAGTTTTCTGGGGTTTTTATGACTGCGAAAGGAGGTACTCAACTTGTCGAATGGATTTTGGGTGTTTTATAGGAAAGGGGTTAGAGTGGCTTGGACTCTGTGAGTCGTAAAGAGGGGATTGAGACGTGGTCTCGATTTAAAAGGGTTTTGTAACGAGGGGCTTGTTTGAATTCGTTTTGAGAGAAGGATTCGTGCCTCATAGGGCGAATAGGGGACGGAGTTTTGTAACGATCATCTCGTGATGGGGATCACTAAGGTACATCATCGAGGTGGAATTTTGTATCGATCATCTTGTGTTGGTGACCGCTAAGGTACAACATCAAGGTGATCAGCGATTGGGGAGATGGGGTAAGAGTTGAGTTTGAGAGTTTTTGGTGGAGTGATTTTGAGATTCATGAATAGATTTTGGAATAGGACCGCGCGAAAAATAGTGGGACGTCACACACGCACGAATCAATGCTACTAAAGCAACAAAGGAGGCCAAAACAGCTCGTCGACTGGAAAAAAATAAACAAAAACAATTAATTACCGACAAGGAAGGCATACAATACGAAGCCGGAATGGGAGATTAAAAGTAAGTTTACAAAACAAATAAAAAAATTCATAAAGTTCTTGCTTTAGCTGCGCGCGACTTCGAGCAAAACGCACTTAAAACTTTAAACGCGTTTTTCTCGAAACTACTGTTTCCGCCACGGTCTGCATGATAACTCATACAGTTTTTAATATTTTTTTATGCTATTTTGTTTTAAATATTTGAAATCGTTTTCTCTATAGTATGTCGAGCCAGATTTTTGATATTTTGATTTAAAAATTTTATAAAACTAATTAAAGTGTAAAAGTTATGAAGTAAAACGCATACTTTTTTTTAAACTGCGATAAATTGCTAAATTTTTCGAAATTCAAAATTCCGGCTTGACATACTATAACTACAATTTTATTTTACAAGAATTTTTTTAAATTTTGCAGATCGACCAACATTTACTGGAGATATGATGCCGACCGTGGAGCAACTTTTTTTTCTTAGTGTTGTGGATCACATGATTTTTTTATATAGTAATTTTTGAAAAAATAAAGTGAAATCAATTTTTTTATAAAGTTTAAATACCAATAAACAATGCGCATTATTTATTTTTATTAATTTCTATTGTTATCCCTACTAAAAAAAAATTTCTTTTAGCCCATTTTTGGCGCTGCTAGACGTATGTAAGGCCTTAAGGAAAGGATTAAAGACATTCTCGACTTACTTGAAAATTGAAAGCCAATACATCTGGCCATCTCTTCCCAAACTTGATCCTTCAAGTCAAATCTGTTGTAAATTTCTTGTGTAGCGTCCCACAGTATTGGACGTTTCGCGACCTCATGTCCCAGCCTTACCTCCTGGTCAAAACTAAATTTTACGTTCGACCGCAAACGTGATTTTGATGCACCGAGCATTATGACAGATACTGCTGACATTTTAATTTCAAACAAATGCCACGCGAAAACCGTGCGCCCTGATTGGCTGCGGCTCAGAAAAAAAGCCCGTCGGCTATACTGGCCGCAGCGTCGACTGCTTCACTTTAATTGGTCGGACGCCGGTCGCAGCGGCAGCGGCAGCCGCGAGCGACGGCCGCAGCACCTAGTGTGATACGCACAATGACGACGGGCTATTTTTCCGAGCTGCAGTGATAGCTGCAGCCAATCAGGGTGCAGGGTTTTCGCGCTGACATTCAAGATAGGTTAGCAAAAGTGTCAGCAGTATCCGTGATGTTCAGTCATCATCTGCTGCCTGCAACAACCGCCGCCTGTGTGTGATTGGGAAACAGCCGGCCGCAGCGGCAGCCGCGAGCGGCGGCTGTAGCAGCTAGTGTGATACGCGCATTAGACCTTTCCCTGTCCTACTAGCCGATACACGGGGGAGTAGTGGTGCAATTATATATTTATACTTGTATCCCTTGTTGCCCAATATGGGTTCTTGAGCCTTATAATTGCGTCTGTGGGCATTCGTCGCCAGCAGCATACTTTTGTATTTTTGTTTATTGGCATCGGTGTATAAAATATCGTCGGGAATTCTCTTGAAAATCAATTCGTAAAGGCCAGGCGTTCCTACGTATCTTACGCCATCTATGATTATATTATCATTCATGTCTATATCGAAAGCCTTATCCCTCAGCATCCTTCCACTATTGCCAAAGTATACACCGTACACATAGTCTATTGCTGTATCCTTATCGCCACTTATGATTGCATCCATATATTTTTGCCCCAGGGGATCCACATGACTGCGAAACGTTTCTTGTCCCTCGGATGTTTGAAGTTGCTGTCTAATAAATGTTACAAACGACACATCGGGAGTAGTTTCGAAAACGTCATCATCATTGGTTGAGAGTGATTGCACACTAGGAAATGTATTTATTGGTGTGGGAGGAAGAGGGGAACCGGTTGATGTGACATTTTGCCGTTTCCGCTTCGATAGAACCTTTGTGGAGGTTACGGATGAATATTCCGATGACGTGCGTGGTTTCCTCTTTGTCTTGCGCGATGTGTTCCAGTAGATATCCTAAGCAGGTTCTGGACCAACGGATGGCGAGGGGGTGAAGCGGGACGAGGGGAACCGTACCGGGTGTGAGGGGGAAGCGGGTGGGGGAACGCGACCCGTCGAGTTGGGGACGAGTAACGGGTGGAGCAGGTGGGGACGAGCGTCTGGAGGGGGGCCGGGACCTGAGAGCAGGTGGAGGGGGAACGCGCGCTCGCTTCACATACACACATGCGTGAGAGGTGGGGAGGGTGTATTGCCGGTGACTCATCCTCTCAGTCCGTAGTTAAAACATACGAAGGTATTACGCGTAGACGATGCAAGTCGAAACCTGCATGGTTATCGCTCTAAAAATATATTATGGTCGAAGGTCGACTTCCTAGAACAATGCGCAGCAGCGCACAGTGGGACGAAACGCCGAAAACGTGAAAACAAATCCTTACGCTCACATTTCACCCTTTATCATCATGAAGATGGTCATTCCAGGGGGTTTTGGGGTCGCAGAATCTGATTCCGAGGTCAAAATTATTATTAAATTAAAACTAAGCCCTGTAGGAGGGGGGAAATGTTGATAAAATAATGTTATACTTTTTTGAACAGTACTGTCTGATTTGGTTACGTTACTTGAAGTTAATTACGGCATGAAATTTTGAAAAATTAATAGGGATAGCGTTTTTAACTTAGCAAAAGCTATTGAGCGCGCGGAAACTAAAAGGTCAATAACTTGTATAAATTCACACTTCAGATATTGAAAATGCTTTCATTTATTCATAAGATGAAATTGTGCATTCATTCGATGTTATTAAAATATATAAAAAGTTATAAATAACTGAAATACACGATGGTCGTTTTTAATCGCGTGTAACATTTTTCGGAATCGAGAGGCATCGTTGAAACTTACATTATTTAATAGTCCATAGTTTAACGAATGTATGTGCAAAAGGAGAAGTTGCACTTTTTTGCGGTTTTCGAGTAATAACCAATTACGTTGGCAGCAATCAGGCCGCTTGCGCGGCACAAGTAAGTGTCTTCGTCCCGCGCGCCAACATGCTTCTACATATATTTCTGAAAATACCTGTGACTATATGGAAAAACGTTTTCGATGTAAGTCGTAAATAAAATTGTTTTGCAGTCATTTTTTTAACAGATACAACAATGTATTCTTTTGCATACGCATTTAGTACGAACGTGTTCACCAGTGTGTGTAGGTAGTTACAAATTTGCAACGTTTTTCACCATGGTGCAACTGTATCTTGTATTTAGGCGAAGGTCAACTATTTTTGGTGCCGGACGCAACGTGTTAAGAAGAAGCAGTTTTCCCCGGAAAACCATCATTCTCACACAGTTTCTTCTATATTTTCAGAAATATATGTAGAAGCATGTTGGCGCGCGGGACGAAGACACTTACTTGTGCCGCGCAAGCGGCCTGATTGCTGCCAACGTAATTGGTTATTACTCGAAAACCGCAAAAAAGTGCAACTTCTCCTTTTGCACATACATTCGTTAAACTATGGACTATTAAATAATGTAAGTTTCAACGATGCTTCTCGATTCCGAAAAATGTTACACGCGATTAAAAACGACCATCGTGTATTTCAGTTATTTATAACTTTTTATATATTTTAATAACATCGAATGAATGCACAATTTCATCTTATGAATAAATGAAAGCATTTTCAATATCTGAAGTGTGAATTTATACAAGTTATTGACCTTTTAGTTTCCGCGCGCTCAATAGCTTTTGCTAAGTTAAAAACGCTATCCCTATTAATTTTTCAAAATTTCATGCCGTAATTAACTTCAAGTAACGTAACCAAATCAGACAGTACTGTTCAAAAAAATATAACATTATTTTATCAACATTTCCCCCCCTCCTACAGGGCTTAGTTTTAATTTAATAATAATTTTGACCTCGGAATCAGATTCTGCGACCCCAAAAACCCCTGGAATGACCATCTTCATGATGATAAAGGGTGAAATGTGAGCGTAAGGATTTGTTTTCACGTTTTCGGCGTTTCGTCCCACTGTGCAGCGGTGCGCGCGCTATCTCTGAACCGCGAAAATTCGACGCGTACTGGAAAGGGACACACGATATGCATCTATCCTTCTCTAGGGTCATAGTCAAAACATACGGCGGCACAACGCGTAGAAGATGCAAGTCGAAACCTCTAGTTTTCGTATCGTGTAATCCGAGAATAAAACGCAGCAGCATCAGTGCGCGCGCGCTATCTCGGAACCGCGAAGTTCAAAGCGGACAGCGGCGACGTTCGAACAGGGAGTGCGAGAGAGGTACGATATTTTCGTATATCTCTCTGCCACTGTTTCCCTCCCGGTCGGAAAAAATATACGGTGGCACGACGCGTAGAAGATGTAAGTCGAAATCTACGGTTTGTTCTGGCGCGATAAGCGCTTGTACCGTACCGATACCTACCGCCATAAATTTTTCATTTTGTTTGCATTACATATTGTTAAATTCCTTTATATTATACTTAAGATAGTACACAACGCGTGCGAGAGCGCGTTCAAACAGCGCGCGAGAGAACCTAGTAACGCGCAACGCATGCGCATAGCCGCCTATTCAAACAGTGAACTCAGTGCCGCGAGTGATTAGAGCGCGCGTGCGCAGATCGCACGTTCAACCGGACGCCGAATAAACCGAGCGTAGTACGCGAGTGGCGCGAACCGGAAGTTAATTCTAATTGGTGCGCGAGTGATTGGTGCGGACCAAGTATCACAAACTGGTATAAATAGAGGCCCGCCAGCCGCAGAGACTTAGACTTGGTTCTGCCACCGAACCACGAAGACTTGGTTCTGCCACTGAACCACGAAGACTTGGTTCTGCCACCGAACCACGAAGACATTGGTCGCTTTATCTAGCCCCTCAGTCTGGAAGAAGTTATCTTTAAATTCCAAATCTAAAACTTCCTCTCGAGGTAGCTTTAATTAGCTCCTCAATCTCAAAACCGAGGTAGCTTTAGTTAGCTCCTCAACTTCCTTTCGAGGTAGCTTTAATTAGCTCTTCAATCACAAACCTGGGCCATACTTACTAGTCCCTCAACCACATACTCCAAAGCGTGGGCCAGCTGATAGGCACCAGAAGCCACTACCAATCCGAGGGAAGAACTCTCTACAATCAACTACCATCTAAGGTCGCTTTAACTAGCCCCCTTGGCTTCCATCCCAGAAAGTGTGGGCAAGCTTATAGGCAACAGGAAGCTATCACCAATCCGAGAGAAGGAACCCTCTCAAATTCTCAACTAAACATTCCAAATCGACCTAGTGTCATATCTTGTATTACACCGACTTCGTGTCGGGACTTTATACCCAACTAACTGTTGTGTCGGGGCGCCTGGGGTTGAGATTCTTGGTACGAATCTCGGGGTGGTCCTGAGCGTCCTTAGCGATCGTCGTCCACGGGCTCCGAGGGTTCGGGTGAATATGCCGGGACGGAAGAATTCGGCTTGAAACCGAAGGTAGGGGATCGTTGCGGGTTAAAGAGTTGGAACTCACCGTAAGGTTAACAAGTTTATTCTGTCCCGATCTGGGTGACAACTACACCGTGCCTACTTGGGCATGCGTCTCATATAAAGTCGGGTATCAATCCCAATCGAAATCTTTATCAAGTCTGCGCTCGCATTGCTCGTACATCGTTCTTATAATGTAATCGGGGCGAAGCGGGGACCATCGGGATCTCCGCCTTTGGCCTGCTTTTTAGGCGTATCCCCATGTGCTGACGGGTCTCGGTACGTTTCCGAGATCCCTTACGCGGTTGTGCCGGATTTCGGCCGCGCGATTGTATCAATCGGAATGTACGCGGTGTCGACATACTTAGGTGTCGGTCCGAGCACAACATAACGATTTAGTATCGTATCTTTATACAATATCTTTTATACTAATTAACACCTCAATTATAACGATATTCTTTATTACCGACTTAGCGTTAGGAACCGAAATCAAAACGATTTACCGACCGATACGACGTTACGTATTACTTTATTTCTATTAATTGTCATAAATCGCACGACTCTGTGTCGTATTATATGTTCTATTTCGACCTAGAGTCAAAACCATTTATTTTTTAATAAACTATTTGTTAATTATAGTTAAAAGAAGGACTCTCGTTTCGTGAAATTCATTTCTTAATCGCACGCCACCCGAACCAATCCCACAATTTCACAGGTAAACCGCTCGACTTGTGGAATCTCCTGTAATAAACGGCAACGTCTTGTTCGAGAACGTTACACGCGCCAAAAGCATAGAACTGTAACGATGAAGGTTGATTTCCGAGAATAATGCGCAGCATTGGTGCGCGCTAAACTCGGAACCGCGAAAATTCAAAGCGGACCGACGTGTTTCAGGTTGCGATACTGATCGAAGGTGAACTTTCGAGAAGAATATGATGAGTAAAACCATGGCATGACTTAAGATACAGTTGTAGGTATTATTCCATTGGGATGCAACGAGGTGGGGAGAGTTGAGGTAGGAATGTTCGTATATTTAAAGCAGCACGCATCTTCGACAGGACAAAGTCGCGAATGGTAACACGTCGGAAAGAGTCTTTTATTTCAAGTGATTGGGTACGTGCAAAGAACGAGAACATGGAAACGTTCAAGAACACGTTTGTGGTGCTGTCTCAGATGTCCGAGCTTTTGAAGACCACCGCGGAATTCCGAGATTGTATGGACAGTTGCGACGAGACTATCGTCGGGTATCAACGAGGCGGACGCGTACCAGTGGGGGAGAAGCAGCGGATGGTGTCATTGCTCGCTCGAACAAAAACATTGCGCGCGATAGTGCGAGGACGGTTATCGCGAGTATGGTGCGGGCACGCCGCTTGAGCGATGTCGCCCAAGGTCGTGTGGAAGGACCTTGAAACCGCGTTCGAGAAGCGTTTGAGGCCGTCGGTCCACACAAATTCATTGAGAATGCTCGTTGAACGGTGATTTCGCGTGTTACGAAGGCTATTATGCAGCACCGCAGCGTATCAGTGAACATCGTGCTAAACGCGGAATTCATGTTGCGAGATGAAATGGATGTAAAGAGTTTCGCGTCGAGTAACCACGTACTCTTTATGACGTCGAATATTCGCGAGTGGTACGCCAAACAAGTGGTTACTCCGATGTTGATCGCGATGGAGGAGTTTCAGGAGTGCGAGAGCGGCTGGACCTTAAGGGCAATGCAGAATCTCCTGATCAACGTAAACAAACACAATCCACTACGTGCCGGATGTGACGTGCCGCTGCCGCGAGTGGTAACAACGAAAAAAGCAGTGGTGAACGTTCGGTGCAACGACAACACGTGCTTTTTGTGGTCGGTCGTTGCCAGTCTGTTACTGGACGGTGTTCCGTACGGATGGCGTGAGACTCCCCATGTCCGTGGATCAGGTACGAAAATTCGAGATGGTGAACGACGTTTCCGTGAACATCTACCTGTGGTCCAACGAGGATGGCTGTGTACCGCTACGCGTATCCAGCAACAAGCGGGATGGGAGACACGCGAACGTGCTGCTGGTACAAGATCCCAAGGATTCGCAGCGGTACCATTTCGCGTGCTTCCGCAGTCTTTCCCGCTTGATTTCCAGCCAACTCAGGAAACACAAATACCAAGTATTCGTTTGCGATAGGTAAGCAAATAAAAATAATAAATCCAAAAAAGTCGAGAAATACGTGACAGACGAAGAAGCGTTTACGTTGTTTTTTTTTTTATACGTTTCAGGTGAGTCAACGTTTTCTCGTCGGCGGAGCGATTGCAGCGGCACACTGCGGATTGTCGGCGCTTGAACGAGTGCGCGGTGCAATTGCCGTCCGAAGAGGAGAAAATGTTGCGGTTCCAGCATCACAAACGCAAGGAACGCGTGCCGTTTGTCGTCTACGCGGACATTGAATACATGCTGTAGGACATCGAACAGCCAGCGATGGATTGTCACCGCACGTACGTGTATCAACGCCACAGAGCTCACAGCGTGGGATACTAGGTACATTGTTCCTACGACGAGTCTCTGTGCGGATATCGTGCGTATCGCAGCGACACGGATTGTGTGCAGTGGTTCGTGCGTGAACTGCGGGAATTCGCGAACGTTGCGTACTCTTGTTTACACGCCAAGAAACCAATGGCACCGTTAACGCGGCAACAGTGGCGGAGTTTTCACGAGACGCCAGCGTGCCACGTGTGCGGAGGACACTTCGATCGAGGTGAGGACGATAAGAAAGTGCGCGATCATTGTTACTCGACGGGCGAGTACAGGGGCGCGGCGCATAGATCGTGCAACTTGCGGTAGCAACGTTCGTGCACGATACCCGTGGTGTTCCACAACCTGTCCGGCTACGACGCGCACTTCGTTATCAAGGAGTTGGCAGACGCGTTCGAGGGAAATATCAGCCTCCTACCGATAACGAAAGAACGATATATATCGTTTACCAAGGACGTGGAGGATCTCAAGGGCGAGCGCAAGGACCGGCAACGAACGGTGAAGTTTCGATTCGTCGATTCATTCAAGTTCTTGGCAACGAGTCTGCAGAAACTCGCGTCGGATCTCGGAAAAGACAGACTGACGATTCTGCGACGCGAGTTCAAACATCTCCCTGACGAACAATTCGATCTACTCGCCAGAAAGGGGATTTTTCCGTACGATTACGTGGCGTCGTACGAGAAGTTGAACGACACTCGACTACCGCCTCGTGACGCGTTCTACAATCGGTTGAACGATAGTGGTGAGTCGGAGTCCGATTACGCACACGCGACGAACGTGTGAAGCAGTTTTCGTATAAAGACATTGGGCGAGTACAGCGATTTATACTTAAAGACGGGCGTGCTGTTATGCGCGGACGTGTTCGACAACTTTTGTATAGACTCTATCGCGAGCTACGAACTGGATCCCGCGCATTACTGAGTAGTAAGACTAGGAGAGTTCCAACTCAGTTCCTCTGAGGGGAGAACGGTGGCGGGGGGAAGTAATGGCGCGCGGGGGAGTGCAGCGGAGGGAAACATGGGCGCGGGGCCTGCGGGGAGAGGAAGACCGGTTGCGCGCGCACGAGCCGCGGAGTGGGGGAAGCCGCAATCGTGGAGGGGATCAGTCCGGGCCGAGCCGCCGCGGAGACCGGGCCCGCCGTCGAAAACTTTTCAGGGGGGAATGACCCCCCAAAAATTTATTCAGAGGGAGGGGGCAACCCCCAAATATTTTTCCAAACCATTATGCGACTTATACACATGACATTTTCCCAGCGTAGAGAAATAATATTTTATTTTATCAGAAATTGTTTCGGACAATGTCGGCTTTTTAAACCGCGTCTTTGGGGAGGGAAAGAGACAGAGCATCACTTTTAAAGCTAAAATTTGGAGGAGGGAAAGAGACAACACTAGATAGTGGTACAATCGCTTTCGTTCTAAAAATTTTCAAAATGATTTTCAATCTTAGCGTCGCAGCGTATCGCGCGATAGCATGCGTAATATGAGTCGTCCGGAGCAGCCGTCATTTGGCGGCGTGAAGACGGCGCGAATCATAGAATTACGCAGCGTCAGCAGAAAAAAATCTTTTCCATATCAACAGACATTTATTTCCAATGCAGAGAAATAATAATTTTTAATCAACGATGTCGCGAACCAATATGTGGCAAACATACATTCTAAGGCGAACAATTTTAAAGCGTCGCAACGTATCGTGCGATCGTGTGTAATTTGTCTCCTCTGGAGCAGCCGTGCAACGTGACATCATTTTCACGACGCGAAGAACGCTCGAGCGAAATAGAATTATGCAGCGTCGGCAGAATGTTTTTTTTCCACAACGCAGAGAAATAGTAATTATTGAAACGTCGAATCTTAAAATTAGGTGGCGAGGAGGAAGACGGGTGAATAAAATTGACAAATAATATGTGTTTAAGAAATTTATTTAAAATTAAAAGAATATGAATATAAAAAAAGATTATAATAATAAAATAAAATAGAATAAAATAATATAAATATAAAATGGAATATAAAAAAAGAATATTATATACAATATAAAAAGAATATAAATATAAAAAGAATATATAATATAAAAAGAATATAAATATAAAAAGAATATAAATATAGAAAGAATATAAATATAAAAAGAATATATAATATAAAAGAATATAAATATAGAAGAATATATAATATATATATATAAATATAAACTTGAATATAAAAAATAGAAAAAATAGAAAAATAAAAAAATTTAAAAAAAATTAAAAAATTATGGCGACTATGGTGGCGATTGTGGTGGTGGTGTTGACTGTCACATCCTGGGTGGTGAGGTTCAGGGAAGTGACCTTGTTTGGGTGGATATCGAAGATTTAGGCACGAAACTCTATTTCGGTGCGCTGAGGGGTAGTGAAGGCCTAGGCACGAAACCCAGTTTCGCGACGCTGAGGGGTAGCGAAGCCTAGGCACGAAACCCAGTTTCGCGACGCTGAGGGGTAGCGAAGCCCTTGGAACGAAACCCTGTTTAGTTTGCCCTAAGGGGTAGCAGGGATTAGGCACGAAACCCTATTTCGTAACTTTAATCGACCAGGGAAGGTTGGGAAGTAACCGCTCACCCTAGGGACACCCGTTAGCGTATTCGTGGTTTCTTCTTAGGCTTTGGTAATAGGCTTAACTACTGCATGGCAAAAGAAACACCCGTATGGTAGTTCTTCTAGATAGACGTAGTAACGGTCATGCGGGACTCTGAGTGAAAGAAAGTTGTAAACACTGGTAAGAAATCCCGAGGTTCGCGAAGGAAGAGCGGCCGTTGCATGGCCGGTTAGGATTCCTGGTATTCGGTGGCCAATTGCGAGAATTCAGACGTTTAAGTAAACAGAACCGTTATTTATTGGCGGTGCGTGAATAAGCAATGCACTATTGGTGCAACAGCAGTAACAATAATACGCGGACATCAAGCATGAGCACAAAACATTTATATAACAGTGGTTACAAATATAAGCATAAGATGAGTTAGTATTAATGGTAACAAGTTAATAATAAGCAATAGAGATAAGCAATAATATAATTAGGCGGTAATATAAGCAATAGACACAAAATAAAGCGTTAACGTAGCAATTAAACGATATATGTTAATAATAAGGAAAATAATGTAAGGCTAAGAGCGTAAGTAAATGAGGATGATATAAAGCGATAGGATTACAAAATAATATGCGCTTACAGTGATGGCGAAGGTTTTGATCCTCTGAGGGGCGTTGCACTGAAGCTAGACTTAGCGAAGCGTACTTTGAAATAGTAAGAGATTTGAAAGCGTAAATGATATTCCGAACTAGTTGTACTAATTGGACTGGACTGTGTCCGCGGTCCAGCGGCGCTGGTATTTATACAAAGCGTTGGAATGTTGGTATGTGGGGGGAATTTGCGGTATGCGTGATGATTCATCCTTAAAATATGTGTTACGTAATCGGCGCGTATTGATGACTCATGCGTATGGTATGTGTCGTTATGGCGTATTTCGGGGGTCTTTCGGGGCTTTGAAAAGGGAATACTCCACCTGTTGGATGGTTTGGAGGATTTTGATTGGGGAGGTTTGAAATGTGGAGATTTGGATAGGTTTGTTGTAGAGAGGGGTCTCGAGTTAAATGAGTTTTGGGCGAGGGACTTGTCTAAGGTTTGAATGTGGGAAGAGTTCGCGCCTCGAAGGCCGAAGAGGGGAAGGGGATTTCGAATTTGATCATCTGGAGATGAGGACCGCTAAGGTACATCGTCCAGACAACCCGGTGGTTGGGAAAGGGTTAAGAATTGAGGTTTCATAGGTAGTTGTGTGGTTCTGAGAGAATTTATATGGAAGATGTTGATTAGGACCGCGCGAAAAATAGTGGGACGTCACATGACGACGACGCCGGCGACGCGGCCTGGACCGGGGGCGCCATCACCCACCCTGGATGTGGTGGTGGCGGCAGCGGGCCTCGGACGTCTATCCGGGGGGGTGAGGGGCGCCGTGGCCGCCGCAGGGGGGGCCCCATCTGGCGATATGGTACCCGCCTCAGCCGCATCCCCGCGGCCATCTCGGGACCATTAGCCCGCTGCAGCTCCTAGAACATACACATAAACATGTCGATATAATTTTGACACATAACAAACATCAAATGTATAAAACAATGCAAAGTATTACATACCTGCGGAGGCGGCGACGGCTGCGGGGACTGCGGCGGCGACTCCCAGTCGCTCGACCATACCGGTGACGGTGGTGGCGACAGCGATGGCGAGTTCTGGAAAAAAATAGAAACCCGCGATATAATATTCACTCGATTTAAAAGGTTAAACGCGATAAATGTAAAAAAAAACATTGGCGTGTACACCTTAGAGCATATATACATGGAGGTATCATTGCCTTAGAGTGACTGCCTCGAAACTGTCGGCAACATCACGTGAGAGCGAATGAGAGAAGTAGATGTCCTATTCGACCGTAATGCGCAAGCGCCGATATCGTGCGACAGAGAAACACATCTTGCGAGTGAGAGAAGTATATGTCCTAATCGACCGTAATGCGCATGCGCCGATATCGTGAAATTGGCTGCACGCGGTATGGTTTGAAATGATACGCGGTGCATGCTCTCATCATTTATTTATTTTCGGAAACGAAGCAGATGGAAAATGGTGGAACACATGGAAAACGTAAGTATTATATTATAAATTATTATACAGTGTGATTGTTTCGCTATAGTCCTCAAAGGCGATGACGCTAATAAGCCGCGCCTCGTTGAGTTACGTTGATTTCGACGCTCGAGACCAGGGAGGCTTTAGAATGTTTCCAAACAAGCCGGGCGAAGATGAAACGTCACCGCGCGGTCGGCTTATTGGTGGCATTACGGTGCATGCGCATTACGGTCGATTACGACATATACTTCTCTCTCTCGCACCATGTTGGCGACAGTTTCGCGCTTTCAATGAGACCTCCATGTCTATATGCTCTAAGGTGTACACACGGCTCAAACGATTGTGGCCGATCGAGTTTCGATTGCATTCGAGCTCACTAGGGCTGGCTTTTTTACATCGCTACGATTCTACAGTATTTCGTGAATATGGTGGGGGCAGTGCCAAGCCACAGGTTCCCGTCTAGAACACTTCCAATTCATGTTGAAACACCACTGTGGCACCATCTGCCTATGATTGTCATAATTATATAAATCCGCGCGATCAGTTCTGTTCGCGATGCTGTAGCGAAAATGACACAAAGGATAAATGTCAAATGACTTTTATTGCAATGAACCTAAAAAAAAATCATAATAATTTTGCCACTATAAACGATAAACTTGTAATGTCCAAAGTAAATAAATCAACGGATTTATATATAAATCCATTGATTATTATAATGGAAAACACAAATAAATAAAGCGGGAAACGAATGTTATGTATTTCGTAGAGATGGCAAGGGTTAGGAAACCAGAATACTCAGATGAAAGTCTTGTCCAAAGTAAATAGATCAACGGATTTATAATGGAAGACACAAATAAATAAAGCGGGATGGTGTAGACCAAAGAAATACGCATTTATTTCAAAATCTACTATCTGTTATTTTATGTTAACAACGGGAAAATAAATATAACCGAAAATTAAATTTTGTGACAGGACTGTGTGAACGTGTCTCGCATTAAACGTCATCCGTTTACTTCACGCTATATCTGTTACTCTGTTCATGCGAGTAACCAAAATAAGTAAGAAATTTGTCCGGTTGAGAATTTATGAAAAATAAAAAATATTTTTATTTTTCATTTATTATTATTACATTGTTGCGGGCCGGCTAGGAATTTTGACGGCTTGAGGGAATTTCTATGCGGTCCTGTGTCCGTGGAGCCCTGAAGGACTCTGCTCGCGAACGCGTGAAGTTAAATGAACGAAACGTTTTGTAACAAATATTTAGAACTCAATAAAACCTATGAAACTGAATTGAATTAAATTGTCTAACGATTCGGAACTATTATGAACAAGAAACAGAACAAAAAATGTTTTAAGATTGATCAGAATTAGATTTATTGCAACACGTCCAGACTCTTACAACGTCGGAAATCAATTGCGAGGAGAAGAAACAAACTTCTTCTTACATTCGTTCCTCTTTTTATAAATTACATTGTTTTGTCAAGCGATAAGGGAGGAGGCGAAGATAAATTTCTAATGTGATAGAGTTTATCTTTAACTCTATCCTATTTAAACTTCGCGTTTTAGGAGCTTGCGCAGAACGCCGCTAGAGCGAGGAACGCAACTCGCAACAACATATTATTATTTTTTTTTTTTTTTTTTTTTTTTTTAACGTCGTGGAAATCCCTAACGGATACCTCAGCTCTCCCCGAGCTGAGGTTATGTGGGGCTTGCACCCACCAAAACCACGACGATCTTGAAACGTTTCCATTCTTTTCATTACTACTCTAGTTTCCCGCTTTATTTATTTGTGTTTTCCATTATAATAATCAATGGATTTATATATAAATCCGTTGATTTATTTACTTTGGACATTACAAGTTTATCGTTTATAGTGACAAAATTATTATGATTTTGTTTTAGGTTCATTGCAATAAAAGTCATTTGACATTTATCCTTTGTGTCATTTTCGCTACAGCATCGCGAACAGAACCGATCGCGCGGATTTATATAATTATGACAATCATAGGCAGATGGTGCCACAGTGGTGTTTCAACATGAATTGGAAGTGTTCTAGACGGGAACCTGTGGCTTGGCACTGCCCCCACCATATTCACGAAATACTGTAGAATCGTAGTGATGTAAAAAAGCCAGCCCTAGTGAGCTCGAATGCAATCGAAACTCGATCGGCCACAATCGTTTGAGCCGTGTGTACAAGTTAAAAGAGTGTAGTCGTGCAGAAGTTGTATCTCAATCGTTTGTTTCTCAACAGAAAGGAATAAAACAATACACATTTTCTTTAGTTACACAATTTTTTATTGCAAATATTAATGGCTTCCATTAATGTGTTACTCATACCCGGCCAATACGGTACATTAACTTTTTGTCTTATAATGTTATTAGTGTTTTTACAAAAATTTAATATACATATTAGTAGTTAGGCTATGCCGATTCTGGCTCAAGTGTTGGTGAGGGGGTGAGGCGGGGCGGGGGGAGGTACCGCGCTCTTCCGCGAGATGGGCGAGGGGGTGAGGCGTGGAGGGGGGTACTGAGTTCGTGGGTGAGGGGGATGACGTCACAGGGGAGGGGCATTCCAAGATGGCGTCGACCGAGTTCGTGGGTGAGGGGGGGGTGACGTCACAGGGGAGGGGATTTTCAAAATTTTCAAAATGGCGTCGCGCGCGCAGGTCGAGTTCGTGGGCGAGGGGGTTGACGTCACAGGGGAGGGGGAGGATTTTCAAATTTTCAAAATGGCGTCGCGCGCATTTCGTGTTGGCGCCACCTACTGGACGTTTAAGGTACTTTGGGTCCGCGTCGGTATTTGGGCCCGTCCTGGTAAATTTTCCAGGTTTTCATACATTTCGGGTTGGCGCCACCTATTGGACGTTTAAGGTACTTTGGGTCCGCGTCGGTATTTGGGCCCGTCCTGGTAAATTTTCCAGGTTTTTCATACATTTCGGGTTGGCGCCACCTATTGTACGTTTAAGGTACTTTGGGTCCGCGTCGGTATTTGGGCCCGCCATGGTAAATTTTCCAAGGTTTTCATACGTTTCGTGTTGACGTCACCTGTTGCATGGCTAAGGTATATTTGGGCACGTGTCGCCGCCGCGCAATCTCCGTACGTGTGCGGGGATCGGTGCGCAGGCGCGACCGCGAACGGTTCGTGGAAATTCAAATCGCGTCTTCGATGATGATTTCTGAGAAAGAGGGTGGACCATGATTTCGGAGAAAAGATAAGGAAATATTTGAATCGTGGGACCGATACAGCATAAACATAGAGCGATAATTATTATAAATCAATCATCGCGATAGCCCATGGAATAAACATTGCACCGCGACATGCAGTGTGTTTATATCTATGGAATAAACATTGCACCGCGACATGCAGTGTGTTTATATCTGAGCAGGATCGAACACGTTTCGGGCGCCTACGTGCACACTCTTCGTGCCGTGTGTTTATGTTTCAATCGTGGGACCGATGCAGCGCACGTGCAATGATGTGTACATATAGCGATAATTATTGTAAATCAATCGGTGCGATAGCCCTTGGAATAAACACAACATTGCAGTCGATGATAATTTCTGAGAAAGAGGGTGCGTTTATATATCTGAGCATTGACTTTTCCCAAGACTAGGACCTCTAAGAAGTACCCTCGAGAAAACGCAATGTCCCCGAAACAATAAATTAGGCGTTCCTTTCACGCGAGCAGCTAAGCGATAATTATTCGGGGTAGAGTTCCAAGTATTTTCACGATCGAGAACAGGGCGACGTCTCAAGCACCCTTCTCGAGGGTCTGCAAGTCAAGCGTCGTGAGAGCGTGTAAGGGCGAAAAGAATTCGTACATAGACTTTCACACCGAAGTCCATAGAGTAAACATGACATTGCACCGCGCGATACCGCGTGTTTATATCTGAATCGTGGGAGTAGTATACAGCGATCGTGTAAGGGTGGGGAAAAATTTGAGGATACGTTCGAACTGCATCTAACGTTAACATAGTACGATGGCGTTTTAAGAATCACGAATAGGATAGGTGACTAGTATATTAAATCCTGCAGTCGCTCGCTGAAGATCGTGAAATACGTTACGTGTGCATAAGTATCGCGAGGCATGGACTTTTTCGTGAATTCGTATGAATTGTTGCGGGGGATGATTCCACTGCTGCGTACCGAAGAACAGTGCTACGAATGGTTCATATCATGTGACGAGTATTTACGTCTCATCCGCGAACATTTTAAGACTCGAAAAGTATCGGAATCGGAACAACAACGTTTGACATTATTTATGAGTAGTGTTGAAATAGTGCGAACGTGTGTTCGAAGCAAACAAGCGTGCATAGTCGCTGAACTGGACGCGCGAAATGCATTACTCGTGTCATCGTCTTCCGACGACGACGATAACGATGGTGGGGTGAACTATTTATCGACGTTGCTACAGTTAGATGACGAATCACTGACGATCGAGCGACATAAGATTCGTAGTATGTTAAGCGCACCGACATTATCCGAGACGTCATGGATCAGCATCTTTCGACATGGATTTATGCAATTGTCGTGCGAACATCGTCAATTGTTACGTTATATCGCACGACACAGTACTGCTGGTAAATGTTCATTATATTGCATCGTTGGAGATTGGACGTGCATCTTAAGCGTACGGAGTACACTACCGCGATCGTGTGTACACCATTGACGCTTCTACATGACATCGAGAACGGAATGGTCAAAGTACTGGAAGTATTGAGTCCTGACACAACAACAATTTCAGTGAATAGTTTTTTGCGTCGAGAATTGAAACGATATTTGGATGATCATACGAGTCTACCGCGAAACTCGAAGCTCATCCTTGTACCGCTGAGATATCGATTTCCACATATCGAGTATGATCGCATCACCTGGAAAAGTCGCATCATGAAATCAGATGAAATCGAATATCTCTGGGAAATTGACTATTTGTAAAGAAGTGAACTCTTTGTGAATAAGCGAACATGGAGGGGTTCATGGACACGTACAGGGTTTTGTCCCAGATGTCCAAGCTTTTACGCAGTATTGCGGAATTCCGAGACTGGATGGATCATTGCGCCACGTGCCTGCAGCTCATCGTCGAGTATCAGAGCAGCGGAGGAGTGTCCGTGTCCGCGAAACAACGCCTAGTGTCGCTGATCGCGCGAATAAAGACATTGCGCGCAATCGTGCGGGAAAAGTTTTCGTGAGTGGGGTGCGGGGTTTCGGGTCGATCGACGGTGCCTAATGTCGTATGGGAAGACGTGGAATCTGCGTTTATAGGCCGCATTTCAACCGGTGTGGTTATCAACGTGGGACACGTCGATCCGCGTCGATTTTTCGAAGGTGCTCGACGAACTGTGATCTCGCGCGTCACGGACGCTATCACGACGCATAAAAGCGTGTCCGTCAATACGAACTTGAACGCGGAGTTTATGTTGGGTGAAAATGCGGACATGATAAGTTTCGGTACGCGAAATCGTGTACTGTTAATGACTTCGAACATTCGCGAGTGGTACTCGAAGCACGTGGTCGCTCCCACGCTAGTGATGCTCGAGGAGTTTCAAGATCGCGACAGTGGATGGACCTTAAAGGCCGTGCTAAATATTCTAGTGAATATTAATAAGCACAATCCACTTCGAGGCGGTTGCAACGTACCGCTTCCGCGCGCCGTCGTCCTGAAGAAAGCGGTGGTGAACATAAAGAATAGAGATAATGCGTGTTTCTTGTGGGCTGTCAATGCAAGTTTGTACCCTGTTGCTGCGAATAGTGATAGGATCGCATCGTACCATCACTACTCGGATGTGTTTCGCACGGGCGATATGACTTTACCCGTAACGTTGGACCAGCTGACAAAGTTCGAGAGGATGAACAACGTGTCGGTGAACGTGTACACGTGGTCCGACGGAAGCTGCGCGCCCCTGTGTTTGACCGAGGACAAGCGAGAGAGACACGCGAATCTCCTACTGGTGCAGGACCCCAACGAGCCTCAACGTTATCATTTCGCGTGCATTCGCAGCATGTCGAGACTGATTTCGAAGCAGCTCGGCAATCACGGACATCAAGTATTCGTTTGCGAAAGGTTAGTAAAATATGGTATATTTCGATCGATGTGTTATTGATTATTATGTTGTATTATTAATACTATTATCGTTACAGATGTCTCAGCTTCTTTCATTCGAACGTGCAATTGACGAAGCACAACGTGGACTGCCAACGTCTGAACGAGTGCGCCGTCGAATTGCCGTCCCTGAAGGATAAATGGTTGCAGTTCAAGAACTTTAAAAATAAGGAATACATTATCATACATTATCGCTACCTGAAACAGTGCGTGCGACACGGTTTACGCGTAACGCGAATTCATCGGGTGTTGCGATTCGATCAGTCGCACTGGTTGCGCGACTACATCCGTTTGAACACCAATTTGAGGACGCGAGCTACTAGCGAATTCCAAAAGACGCTATTTAAATTAATGAACAATGCGGTGTACGGGAAAACAATGGAGAATGTGCGGAATCGCGTAGATGTGCGACTGGTGACGCGGTGGGACGGTCGTTACGGCGCGGAAGCGCTGATCGCAAAACCGAACTTTCACAGCCGCACGATCTTCTCCGAGCAGTTGGTGGCCATCGAAATGCGCAAACTGAAAGTGAAGTTCGACAAACCGATATACGTGGGAATGAGTGTACTGGACGTATCGAAAGAATGTGTGTACGAGTTTCATTATGCGTATATGCGTGCGGAGTTCGGTGATAAGTGTAAGGTCCTGTACACCGATACCGACAGTTTAATGTATAGCGTGGAATGCGAGGATGCGTATGAAACGATGAAGCGTGACGTCGCCCGATTCGACACGAGTGATTACGCGGTGGACAATCCGTACGGTATGCCCCGCGAAAACAAAAAGGTGCCGGGACTCATGAAAGATGAGAACAACGGCGCCTTGATGACCGAGTTCGTCGGATTGAGGTCTAAGATGTACGCAACTAGAACGTTTAACGCGGCAGTGGGGTCTACGAGTGAGACTAAAAAAGTGAAGGGTGTGCGGAGACACGTGGTCGCGAATCATGTACAATTCGACGATTACATTCGTTGTCTCCGCGATCTCACCGAGAAATCGATTCGGCAGAACAATATACGCTCCAAAGAGCACCATGTGTATACCGTGAGTCAAGAGAAGAACGCTCTCAGTCCGTTCGACGACAAGCGGTGTATTTTAGCCGATCGAGTCGACACCCTTCCGTGGGGTCATTATCGAATCCCCGAGCTCAAGACACACGAACGTCTCCAGCTTGACCCCGACGAGTCCCTCGAGAATTCCATTGTTTAGTATGTTTGCATGCATATATGTATATACGTTTCTTTCTTTGGTTATTTATTTATGAATATATGTATAGCGTAGAATAGTCAAAAATTGTATATAGCGCGGAATAGCTAAAATTGTATTTTATACGCGTTGGTATATATGTATATATGTATATTTTTTTCATACTTTATTAAGATTAATTGTACGCATATACGAGAAGGCGAAGGAGAATGTGAAAAATTGAATAAACGGACACTGTATATATATATTTATATGTATGTATGTATTTATTTTTCATTCATTTATTTTAGTAACATCGAGTGCGTTTGTGATCGGGAATCATAGAATATCCTTGTTGCTTATCCACGAGTTCCGCGACGAATCGAATCCGAGCCACTTAACGTACACCTGGTTTCCTTTGCGACGAATAATCTTCTCGACCAGATAGACGTCTGGATTCGCGACCGAATGTAGTTCGTACTCGTAGAATCCACCCGAGATCGGTTCTCCCGCGGAATCGCGCAGAATGTACGTCACCGGGCACGTTCGTTGTACGGTTATGATTTCAAACACCTCGGTCGACCAGTTCGGAGTGTACCCCTTCTCGAAGAGGGTCTTGAACTTGCTCACGCGTACCTTGTCACCGACTTTGAATTTCGCGCGTCGTCCAACGCCTTCCGATGCGGAGGGTGAGAGGGGTTCATTCGCGGCGAACGACAAACGCGTCGCGGGGGTCACGTCAACGGGTCGGGCGTTGATCGTTCGGTGCTTGCGATGATTGTAGGTGCGTACGAGCGCAGGTAACAGGTCAACCCAACGGTAGGACGCGTTCAAGGAGAATTTTTTCCACATGAGGTTTTTCAGCGTGCGATTGAAACGTTCGACGATCGACGCTTTCATCACGCTGTACGTGGAGTAGTGGTTGATCGCGCGAGTCTTCGCACATCGTTGAAACTCCGCGTTGTAAAACTCCTTACCCATGTCGGTTTGTAAATTTCGCGGACATCTATCGCTCTGCTGCAACACGATCGTGAACGCCGCGGTCACGTCGCGTCCACTTTTTGTTTTCACGGGTATGGCCCACGCGTACTTGCTGAACGCATCGATGATCGTTAGTATGTAGTGATATCCTCGATTTTGCTTCGCGTACGGACGCATCTCCACCAAATCGGCCTGCCACAAATCATCGTAGCCGCAAATCACGACGCTACGCCGTAGAAAATTTCGTCTCGCGGGAGCGTGTAATTCGTTCACTAATTGTACTCGCTCCTTACTCATGCTTCGCGGGTGGGTGGGGGATGATCGCGACGTTCCAAGGATGTTAGAAGTAGTATGAGTTCCTCGAGTGCTCGCAAAACGCAATCGATACACGTTTTTCGCGATCGTTCGTTATTATTAGACGTTTCGGAGCCGTAGCCGCTATTGAGGCAGTCATTGATCATCGTCGTCGTCGTAAACACTCATTCGCTTTTCGCGATTCCTTTCGTTTGTACAGATCCGTGGTCGTTATCGACGTAGTCACCTCTTCGAGTCTGTCTTTCAAGTGATCCAAGCGTCGTTCCATCGCGTTATTTAAATCATCCTCTAGTCGAGACAATTGCGCGTTAACGATATCCGTCATCGTTCGTTGTACTCGCGTCTCGAGTTGAGATCGTTGATACTCGGCGTCCAGTCGCGCGCTCGCGATAGCCGTTTCGATGTTTTGGGTAAAGCGTTCGTCCACCGAGGACAATAATCTCGTCATTGCCATTCTCGCTTCGTCGTTGTTGTTGTTGTTATTGTTGTTGTTGCGTAACGCGATGCCAAACTTGTTCACCGACATAACGATGCGTGTGCGCGAACACTACTGACGCGACCATCACCGAATCGTTCAATTTAAGATATGTTTGGCCTCGTGAAGTTCCTCCACGATGGATGCGATTTCGTTATCGTGACCCGTGTGACCTGCCGCGCGAGATGCTACGAGCAATCTCAGTCTATCGATCAATTCGTTCGGATCGTCCCAGTACACGTAATCGATCGCGTTATCGGTAACCGCTATCGATTCGTCGATTGGTAATCCTTGTCCTCGTCGCGTGACCGCGTCGCCCGCACCCCCATTTATACCCATGCCCCTAACGCGTCTGATACCCGACGTCCGCACCCCACCGATTATCGCGGATATGATTTTCTTATACTTATACCCCTTGTTACCCAGCGTGCGCTTGCTCGGCGAATGGTTTCGCTTATGCGCGTTCGTTGATAGTAAGATACGTCGGTACGAGTGAATATCCGCATCCGTGTACGTGCTAACGCTGGGTATTCGCATGAACAGCAGTTCGTACAAACCCCGAGTTCCCGCGTATCGCGTTCCGTTGACGCGAATGTCGTCACCGTCCTCGTCGATTGCGAGTATGGAATCGCCGATCATTAGGTCTTCGTCGGACCCCAAGTATACGCCGTACACGTTGTCGATTCGTTTCTTAGTATCGGTGAAGAACAGTCGCAGGTATTCTCGCGACAAGGGTCCTTTGGCGTTCCGTACATACACTTCGATATCGTCGACGGGGTTGCGCAGCGAATCCAAATCATGAACCTTTGCTGACGACTCATCATCCTGAATTTTTTCATCGTCTTTGTCGTCGACATCATCAACAACATCATCGTCAACATCGTTGTTATCGTCGTCGTCGTCGTCGGTGTTGTTGTCGTTGTCATTGTTGTTGTCATTATCGTTGTCGGCGTCGTCGTTATCGTCGCTGTCATCATCGTCGTCGTCGTCATAGTCGTTAGAATCTGGAAGGTTATTTTGACTTTCCTTGGTTAACAACGGAGTAACGGGTCGAAGTCTCTTCGATGATTGTTGTTGTTGTTGTTGTTGATCGCATCCATGTTTCCTCTTCACTGGTCGCGATCGTGGCGTTGAGCGCATTTTCAACGCGGACGAGTTTTCGATCAATCGTTTCAGCGGTTCGACGATGGGACGCGTACTCACCTCCACAGCAGCTTCCGTAGCCATTTTACCAATTTTCAAGGCCAAGCACTTTTTACGTATAACGTCGCTGACTTTGGCGATTTCCACCTTTGCGTCCGCGCTCCGACGTTTCGTTCCTTTTTGATGTTTCGATCCTTTTTGATGTTTCGTCCCTTTTTGTCGATAACGTCGGCGATGTTTTTGCGAATGCTTCGCGTCGTCGTTACTCGATGTTATAGCAGTCGTCGTCGTCGTTGTCGTCGGCGGTTCGTTGGCCATTTCGTGTTGCTCGATGAATGACTCGCGGTTTACTGATGTCAACGAGCTACGACAAACTCGTTAAATCCTCTTCGATATCGACCTTCGTACATGGAACTATCCTTATCGATCACCACGAAATCGTATCGTCGACGCCAACATCTCGCGCACAAGTCGTTGAACGACTCAAACGTCATGTCTGTGTTCACGTGATCGTCGTACACGTGACGCAAGTTCGTACCATCTTGTTTGAACAGCATGAGAAAATTCGAGTTATCCCTGATCAAATGTTTCGGTATTCTAGCGTACGATTGACATAAATAAAAGCAATCCACGTTCGCGTGGCGGCCCATGGAGAAGTATTCGCGTATCGCGTCCTGTCGCACGCCACGTCATCGAACACGAAAATCGAATCGGGTCGAGCGTCTCTCGGTGGAACGATCTCAGCGTTGTCCGAGTAGGGAAAGTATTCGATTCCGTCGACGAGCGACAACACCTGTTCGAGATATCGATACTTTGGCTGATGCAATGATTTCGAGTATACGTACCCGTTCTCGAAACGCAAACCGTTCGGACTCTCTAGCATACTTAGAAGTACGTTCGTTTTTCCGCACCCGGACGGACCGCAAATCACGCCTCGTACGCTGTGCGGTAATAACGGGCCGTGTCTGTTCGATCGACTCGGATCCCTATCATCCTCGAGCATTCTGTTCGCGGTCACGCGAATAACGTCCGACTGTTTCGCGAATCGCATATTATATAATCCACTATTTATATTCGTGGCGCGCGTCGCGCAGGTCACTATCACAGTGATCGGTGACGCGCGCGTACGCGTTTATTATTGTAGTAGCTATCGTGACTATTCTAACGTATATGGTTGCACCAACGACCGCAACGTCTCACGGACTAGGAAAGAATCAGAGGAGGAAGAAGAATAATCAGAAGAAGAAGACTGGATCGGGTCTCGTTAACGGCATCATAAACCGTCTGCCGTTCGAACTACACGTTCCGGGTTATCAGTTCTGCGGACCGGGAACGCGTTTGCTAAAGCGATTGGCTCGTGGCGACGAAGGTGTGAATCCTCTGGACGCAGCGTGCCGCGATCACGATATCGCGTACTCTAGTCGAAAGGATTTAGAGGGGCGACACGAGGCGGATCGTGCGTTAGCCGAACGAGCGCGAGAACGAGTATTCGCGAACGACGCGACCTTTAGCGAAAAAGCCGTAGCGACTGGAGTGTGGGCAACGATGAAGGCTAAGACTAAACTCGGCATGGGTATGAGAAGGACGAAACGTAAACAGAGAAAGTCTGGAAAGAAACATCCTCAACGGCGGCGACGACATCGTAATCTACGAGTGGCGAAACGCGGTGGCTTTCTTCAATTTCTTCCGTTCGTGCTGCCTGCTTTATCAGCTATCGGGGCATTGGCCGGTGGAGCGGCTGGTATAACCAAAGCGGTAAACGATTCGAAGGCCTCTCGAAAACAGCTGGAAGAGACTTTGCGTCATAATCGGGCGATGGAGGGGCGAGGGATGCATCTGACACCGTACAAGCGAGGCGCGGGCTTGAACCCGAGACGCCAACGACGACTACGAACAAAGAAAAAAAAAACGCCGATCGCATAGGCGCGTGGCGACGGTGGCGGCGATAACGCAACAACCTATGACGAACCTGCAATTAGAACGCGAATGCGCCAGCATCCCGTTCTTTCGAGGGGTGTTTATGCGCGACACGCTTCCCACGCGCGTACGAAGCAACGAATGCGGTATCGCGAATCTGGATGAGAATCGAGGCACCGGTACGCACTGGGTCGCGTACGCCAAACGCGGACCGCGAGTACAGTACTTTGATAGTTTTGGGAATCTGCGACCTCCCGCGGAAATGATCTACTATTTCGGACGCGGTACAACCATCACGTACAATCACAATCGTTTTCAACGTTTCGACGAGATGAATTGCGGTCGCTTGTGCATGCAATTTTTACAGCAAAAGTCTATGGAATTATGGCCTATATACTAATATTACTATCGGTGTGCGTGTGTGTTTGTATGTACTAAGATTATGTTACAATGTATCCATGCGTAATGACGATTCACACCTTCTATAATAAAGACTCATAATATCGATAAATTGCCGAGTATTCGTACGCGCGCGTCACTTCCCCTCTCTCCGTCACGCGAGTGTAATCTATGATATGTCGTTCACGCTCACGTTAACGGGTCGCAGCAGCGTGCTCACGGTAAACTATTTTCCGCCGATAGGTTTGAGTGATGGTCAATACGAATTAGGACTCGCGGACTTGGAGACGTTTCACACTATACCGAACATCGACTCGAGCAACGATAAATTCTATTTCGTCGTGAACTATGACACCGAAAACAACTCAATTGTCGACGCCGCTAATGAATGCATTACGATTCCCCACGGCTCCTACGAATTAGACGCTATCGCAGAGTATCTGAAGCAACGAATACTCGATCGATATCCTCGAAGACGCGGTAACAGCGAGAACGACGATGACGACAAGTACCCTCTAATGCTACGAGCAAACAACAACACCATGAAAAGCGAGCTATATTGTTCGTTCTTTGTAGACTTTACGAAACCGAACAATGTGGGCTCGTTGCTAGGATTTTCCCCGAATCGCGTCTTATTACCGAGAATCTGGCACGAGTCCGACGGACCCGTAAATATTATAAACGTTAACGTGATTAGAGTAACGTGCAACGTCACTACCGGCGCGTACAGCAACGATAAACAGGTTCACACGATCCACGAATTTTCGCCTCGCGTGCCGCCAGGATATAAGATATCGGAAACTCCGCGACACGTCATTTACCTGCCGATAGTCGCACGAGCAATACACGATCTAACATTGTGCATCGTCGATCAACACGATCGTCCTATAGATTTCCGTGGAGAATGTCGTCGAGGTAACTCCGATTTAGTAACTACTAACTCTTTATTACAATAACTAGTACAATTTATAGGTTTTACAATATTTTTTCAGTATGACGTTGTGACTCTACTAGACTTAGGTTACGACTGGCCCTGTCCCTTGGTTTGGGACCGGTATTTAACCTAGATGCTGAAGAAGGGTGGGAGGTAAGCTAGGTGGGTACCCTAAGGAATTTGGAAAAAGGGGTGTTTGGGAAATCCGATATCAGGAGGAGCCATCTTGGCGACATTCGGAATTGGTGAAAAGAAAAGGGATCTATTGTTCGGAGAGATAATTATCTTGGCGACACTCGGAATGTGTCTTATCTTACGGAATGGTCGAATTTCCGACTGGACCCATCTCGCTGGGTCCGTACAAGGGAAACCCATTCGTCTAATAGAGGGAAAAGGGGGTGGTCGATTGGCGAGTATCGCGATACCTCCCCCCTTAAAGGAGACCTTTGTCTATGATCTAGACAAACGGTCCATGAGTGTCGGATCTAATGAGCGTGGTTCTGTTGCTCGGGGAACAGAGGAATATGTGACATGGTGTGTAGGCGCACGGTTGTTAAAACTGCAATGCGTATAGCAATTGCCGATAAGTGTTCTTAGTGCATTAACTAGTGCTTTGAAGAATCCTATTTTTACGAAGAAGACGAACAGTAGACCCGCAAGGGCTGTATACCCTGCATAGGAAAGGTACTCGAAGAATTTTTCTTTCCAAGTTTTCATGCGTTGGTGGTGCAGTATTTGTTCGGACGCTTCTTGCAGTTCGCCTAGTGTTCGTCCAACGGATTGCAATTTTTCAGGATCGATATGCACCTCTTGTACAAGGTTCAGAGGGATATCGGTTTCCGATATATTGATGTTAGGGGTTCTGATTCTTACGAGCACTATTTGGTCGCTATTAGTCTTATTATTAAACAAAATATTGTTCGGCTTTAAGGTAGCCGAGAGTGAGATGCCGGTGCAGTCGGGTGCTAAAGTTAGTATAAAGTTATGATTAATTTCTAGATGTCTAGGGGTTTTGTCAGAACATAGTATATGCAAGGTTTCAGATTTTGGTGCTATACCCAGCCATTGATTTCCTGTATGGAGCTGTATCCATACAGTGTTTTGTATTTGCATATACCGTGTTTCACAATTTTCTGGCTCATGTTTGGTGAGAATGCTTGTCAAGCAATTGTCCCTGAAGTTCGTCGAATAATCGGGGGTATATCGCTTGAGAATCATTTGGTCGTTGAGTTTCTTTGCGTTAACTAAATCATTCGTTGCTATCGGTATGAAAACAAGTCGCATGGGGTCTAGAAGAACGAGGCGCTGTTGTGTATTTATTATTGAATGGAATATCCATCCATGAACCGGGAGAGAAATTACCTTAACAAGATTGAAGGTTTGTTCCTCTAACAAAGGAATTCTTATTTCTAGTAGTGCGCGTTTTCCGTTAAGACCTATATTTACTTCACAAATATCGATGAGTGCCATATAATACGTTTCCTTAAGTGGTACTGGGAAATTGTCGACGTGTTCGTGTTCCTTGAGTATCTTAAATAGTTGTTCGGGTGAAAGGATGTAGGGTTTAACAATGCCGTGTTTGGCGTCGAAAGTTAGATCCTCTACATTTCTAATTTGTTCGCGTAACTCGTCGATACTTTGTTCGAGGTCCATAATTATTTCGTCGATTTGTATATTCATCTCGTTTTCTTTAGACAGGTTTCTTAGTTTGTTAAACTGTGTATTTATTGATTCGATTTGATTGTGCGTTTTGTTGAATAGAGCTACGTTTGTTTTCACAGCGTTAAGGATTATACTCGTCTGGTTACGTATGTAATTAATAACTGTTTTCTGATCTGCATAGAGTTTATCGAGTTCGTTGTTATAATATTGGGCGTCCGATGCGTCGAGCGTACCAAAGAGGGTTTTGCTTATTTCCCCGACGAAATCGAAAATTCCACGCCTAGCGCGCGAGGAGTTGCTATCAATTCCCGCAGTAAAAAATGCATTGCGAAGCTCTCCCCGAACGTGGCTGAAAGCTCCTACTCGTTTTACCAATCGGTTGCGTGAGGAACACGTGAATTTAACCCCTAGTATGTCGCGAAGACACAGCCCGGTTAGGACACGCTGGTAGAGATCCTCGATAGCTTGCAGATCAGTCTCGATATGAGCGAAATCGTAACCGACGACTATTTTCCATTGTTCATGAAAAATCCTGACTTTACTTAGGTGCTCGAGAAAGATGGACTCTTGATCGCTAAGTGCGGTCATGGAATATTTTTCATCGCTGGTTTGAGTCGTGGGGATGTTATTCATAATCCATATTATGGCCATGGTCGTCATGAGGTTCGGAGCGATTAACAAGCTTCTGCTAGGTTTCATCGTCTGAAATGGTAGATGACGCTTGTTTAAAAAGTTTGACGTTAGTCCTGTGATGGGTAGTTAGTCGTCCATTTTCATTTATTTTGACTGAATGGCCGTCAGTGGTTTCTACAACCTCGAAAGGTCCTCGCCATCGTTCCTCCAGCGATTTGGCGGTGTAGTTACGTATAAGGACTTGGTTGCCTGTGGAAATTGTTTCAAGGTGATCGTAGGACGTGGAAGGTTGTTGAGATTGGAGATTTTCGAGGGTTTCGATTATTTTGTTTTCGTGCTGGAATTTAAGATTCCCTATTTGCTGTCTTAAGGGGGTAGACACGGGTAATGCAGCGCGCTGTATACCGACACAATCTGGCCCGAAACATGGATTCGGGATTTTTCGTTTTTCGTCCTTTTATGAGCATATTTTGGGCTGGGCGAGGTCTCATTCGAAAGAGGAAGGTTCAACGCGGAGCGCTCTGCTCATGGTTCGACGAAATTGTGTTGATATGTAATAATATGAGTGTCCAAAGTAGACCAAAAGTCGACAAAATACACCAGCAGAATCTAAGCATTGTTAGGTCACTAAAAGAGATTTGTGACTCAAACGGTGAGCAGAGCGCTCCGCATTGAACCTTCCTCTTTCGAGTGAGACCTCGCCCAGCCCAAAATATGCTCATATAAGGACGAAAAACGAAAAATCGTGACTGCATTCCCAAATACGAATTCCGCCATATTGGCGATAATACAGAGCAAGTCACGTGACAAATTTAGTCGAGCTAGTGGATACGAGATGGCGCCTACTCAGGAGGACTGCCAACGTGGAATCATAGCAAAACTGAGGCGTTAGCTGGATACACGAGCCCACACGAGCCACAGTAAAAGCGTGATGCAGTCAATGTATGCATTTTCGGACGATTGTAGGTTAGGTTATATGCATTTTAGGCATACATTGACTAGGAACTGCTGGGAATGAATACATTTACTAAAGCTTTTACCGTAACACGTACATCACTTGAAATCGCTGTCGTATTTATGTTATAGTAATTGAGACAGTTAGAGCAACAACGGAATAACCTGCAAATAAATTTTTCCTATTGTACATTGATGGCTCAGCGCACACATATTGTATGTCCACTTTTAGCGTGTTTTGAGAAAAACAGGTTCAAACATTCAATGGTACTTTATAATTAAATAAATACTTTTTGCATTATTGTATTATTATATATATGTAATATAGGTATCAGTGAAAATATGTAATTAGTAGTATAAGTTAGAATCTGCAAAATTATAATAATAATTCCACAACAAACTTCGAAGATGGACATGCTATATGTAACCAAGTACAGAGGAGGACATAGTATACTGAATGATATTGAATAAAAATGAACGAAGGGAATAATAACTGGAAATAATCTCACTTCAATATTATATTTATTTTGAAAGTAACAGGAATAAAAAAGTAATTATTCCCTTTCATTTTCGCAGTTGTCATTTTCGTAGTTTTCATTTTTGTCAATGTCCTTGGGTGTTGGAATTACATTACGTTGTGATTTTGCTAATGGTATGCTATTGATAAATGCCTTGTAGTATCGAGGAATAATTCCGTTGGAAGATACAGAAGATCTTTTTTTTTCGCGATAGATATAGGAAGACTTTTTTAAAAAAATTTATTTATTGTCACATTTTCCAAGAATATTTTCGTCCTCTGGCATCGACATACAATAAACAAAAATATTATTTTTGATAAATTTATAGAAAAGATAAAAATGTGATTTTTATACAGCATAAAGAAACAGTCAAGCACTATTTATTGCATATAAAAATTCAAATTTCATAAAAAGTGGACATACAATATGTGTGTACTAAGCCATCGATATGATTAGTAGAGCCTATATAATATAGGTTATATTTTCTGTCACTTCGAGGACAGAAAATCCGTTCCTCCAAGTGACAGAAAATATAACCTATGTATATGCTATATGACAATAAATGTTGAGCGGCTATTTCGTTCTTTTGCGCTACATTTGTGAACTTTTTATCATCTTTCCGAAACATTATTATTACGCCGCAACGGTATCTTTAGGAAATCGGGTATAACGTATAGGTTATATTTTCTGTCACTTCGAGGACAGAAAATCCGCTCCTCCAAATGACAGACAATATAACCTATAAGCCATACCCGATTTCCTAAAGATACCGTTGCGGCGTAATAATAATGTTGCGGAAGGATGATGAAAAGTTCACAAATGTACCCTGATAACCAGATCTGAAGCGCAGAGCCTGACGTCAGATCCGTAGTCATCTGTGTCCGCATTAGGCTGCGGTCTGAGGTACAGAGCCTGACATCAGGACCTGACGTCAGATGGGCAGCAGATTCACATCAGATCCTGCCGTTCGCCTGACACGTATAACAGCGCCATCTGAGGGTCAGAATTGGCAAACAATTCCCTACGCGTGACGTCACACGGCTGTCCCTACAGGTGTATCCCTACCCTTACATAACTATCAAGCAGATTCTGCAGTTTATTAAATAATTCATTCTATTTATTTTAAAAATTAATTATTCTTTGTTTATTAATACAGGATTGACAATTACAATTATTATAGAACATTATATAGAACATTCAATATTTACATTTATAAATCTATATACAATGCGTCCCGTAACCAGTGCTACCTATTAGGTGCGATATTAGAATATTCCCTGTATTTTAGACTTCCTTTTTGTGTGGAAGCATCATGTTTCCTGTTGTGTTATCGCTGAAAACAAACACAATATTAGGAGAAAATTAAACGTAACGTATGAATAAACAGGATACATGGGATACTTACTTCAGCTACATCTCCACACAGTACACACCCTAGGCGATCATGCATGCTCCTGCGAACATTAACATTTATAAGAAAACATGCGTTAAATTATTATCTACTAAACAAGATGCTAAACATTCGCACTTCCAGCATAACCATACTTTTCTGTCTTGCAGATAATGTAAATCTCGATTTTCGCGACGTAGATAATTGGAAATTATTCAATTTCATAATTACCTTTGCCTTCTGGATACGTCGAGAAGATTTGTCTGGATATTGATGTTTGAAATTACTTCGAATATTCTTCAATTTTGTCGGTACTGACTGCCACTGACAGTGACTGCCATCTCATACCTCGAAAACGAACGCAAACTGGACGTAGAGCCTTGACCAATTACGAGTTTCGGCACTATGGTGCAGCCAATCCGAGCGTAGCACATTATACCACATTTATTTATTCTCTAACGTGGTACATCTACCTACCTACATACTCTTCGTTTAAACCATCCGTTCTGCTTGGAGACGTGCGCCCGAAAAATATTCCAAGTAATTTCAAACATCAATATCCGGACAAATCATCTCGATGTATGCAGAAGACAAAGGTAATTATGAAAATGAATAATTTCCAATTATTTACGTCGTGGAAATCAAGATTTACATTATCTGCAAGACAGAAAAGTATGGTTATGCTGGAAGTGCGAATGTTTAGCGTCTTGTTTAGTAGATAATAATTTAACACATGTTTTCTTCTAAATGTTAATGTTCGCAGGAGCCTGCATGATCGCCTAGGGTGTGTACTGTGTGGAGATGTAGCTGAAGTAAGTATCCCATGTATCCTGTTTATTCATACGTTACGTTTAATTTTCTCCTAATATTGTGTTTGTTTTCAGCGATAACACAACAGGAAACATGATGCTTCCACACAAAAAGGAAGTCTAAAATACAGGGAATTTTCTAATATCGCACCTAATAGGTAGCACTGGTTACGGGACGCAATGTATATAGATTTATAAATGTAAATATTGAATGTTCTATATAATGTTCTATAATAATTGTAATTGTCAATCCTGTATTAATAAACAAAGAATAATTAATTTTTAAAATAAATAGAATGAATTATTTAATAAACTGCAGAATCTGCTTGATAGTCATGTAAGGGTAGGGATACACCTGTAGGGACAGCCGTGTGACGTCACGCGTAGGGAATTGTTTGCCAATTCTGACCCTCAGATGGCGCTGTTATACGTGTCAGGCGAACGGCAGGATCTGATGTGAATCTGCTGCCCATCTGACGTCAGGCCCTGATGTTAGGCTCTGTACCTCAGACCGCAGCCTAATGCGGACACAGATGACTACGGATCTGACGTCAGGCTCTGCGCTCTCACGGCAGACCCTGCTGCCAATCTGACGTCAGATTGCAGACATCTGGTTATCAGGGGTAGCGTAATAGAACGAAATAGCCGCTAAACATTTATTGTCATATAGCATATACATAGGTTATATTTTCTGTCACTTCGAGGAGAGGCCACATAATAATCACGCGTTGAATTCAACATCAAACACAATTTTATATATGTTTGTTCATAACAGTTTTCTGCATAGGATGTGTATTTCATGTTCTGTTTCAGTGTTTTGCTAATTAAAAAATGCCTATCCTAACAAACTTCATTTTCTGGAGACATGCCCTCATGTATTTTTCCTTTTCACTTATAATTCCTTACTGCCAACGTAGAATATTGTAGCATAAGCACATTTCAAGCAAATGTACAATGAATTTTCTACGTTTACAGTACCAGCAGACTTTCTGTTTAAAAAGTACAACGCAACAGCTGAGAATTTCTTTCCACATTCAAAATAAAATATGGAAATAGCAAACAGCTCCCTCTCGCGTGCACAGGCAGCCGCGTATCTATGGGTATTACCATTTCTGTGCAGAAAAAATCTGCTGTAATACCGACCGGCCTCGGCGGCCAGACCACGTGACGTGTCTACCCCCTTAAGGTCAGTAATTCGTCTTGTTCGTCGAAGATACTATTGGGTTCATACCCTAGTTGCAATTCGAATGGGGTATATCCAGTGGAACGGTTAATCGTGCAATTGTAATTAAGCATTGCCTGAGGGAGTAGGAGATCCCAAGGTTTTTCCGCTGTTTGGTAGCACCGGATATACTCTTTTAGAATTATGTGAGATCTTTCGTTTTTACCATTAGATTGTGGGTGGTATACGGAAGTGAGGACGTGTCTAGATCTCATAAGATTGCAGAATTCGGTAAATTCTTGAGAAGTAAATTCCTTTGCGTTATCTGTTAGGATTTCTTTAGGTTTGCCAAAAATGCGTAGCCACGAAGCCCAAACGGCTTGTATGATGGCTGCTGTGGATTTATCGATTAGCGGTTCGCACATGATATATCTAGTTAGATAGTCTTGTATAACTAGAATATACTTGTTATTACGGGGGGTTACGTCCAAAGGTCCTACTAAGTCGAGGGAAATCTTGTCAGTTGGCTTTGAGGGAATGTCAGTTGCTTGTGGTATGTATGTTTGTCGTTTCGTGTCTTTCTGCCGTTGACACGTTTCGCAGTTTTCGACGTAAGTTTTTACGTCCCTTGTGATGTTTGGCCATTCGTATTGTTTACGAATCTTTTGTAGTGTTTTATCATAAGCGTAATGGCCTCCGAAGATAGAGTCGTGTGCTAACCTGATGATTTCCTGTTTGTCTGAGGGGATTGGTTTTGAAACGTAAATTTCTATATCTCTATTTAACATCGAAAAAAGTATAGCAAGTCCGGCATTATAATTTCGATCTTGTATTATGTTGATCTTAGAACCGTCGTTTAAAATTCTGATTATAGTCTCTAGTTTTGATTTGTCAGTTTCGTGCGGGGATAGATAGGTTTTGTCCTTTTCAGTTATCTCAGGTGGTGTCTCCGTGTAAATGATAGTCGGGAGTTCCTTCCGGAAGCCTTGGCAGATTGTTACCTGAGACTGTAACGAGGGACCTCTGTGATTTTGAGACGCAGTAGATTCTGGATGCCCTATTAGTTCGCTAATGAATTCTTTGTCCTCTTTCGAGATCTGGGGGTTTTTGGAATAAAACGTGATATATTTCTCTAATTCGTCGTTTAAGAGTTCGTCTTCGATGATTCTAACTGTACATCGTGAAAGTGCGTCTGCGTTCGTATTGATTTTTCCTTGCTTGTAGACTATTTCGTAGTCGTATTCTAATAGTTTTAGCCGCCATCGCACTAAACGTGAATTCGGATCTTTTACATTCATTAACCAGACAAGTGGTCTGTGATCGGTTACAATGGTGAACTTTCGTCCGTATAAGTATTGGTGGAAATGTTTGGTTGCCCAGACGATCGCTAGTAATTCCTTTTCGGTCGTCGTGTATCGGGTCTCTGCGTCATTTAAGGTTCTGGAAGCGTACGCTATCGGTTTGTCTTTGCCGATGGTCCCTTGCGATAATACCGCGCCTAGGGCGTAATTGCTTGCGTCAGTCGTTAGCACGAAAGGTTCTGTCCAGTCCGGGTATTGTAGAAGGGGTTGCGTCGTTAGTGCGTTGCATAGGGTCTCAAAAGCTACCTGTTGGTCATTGGTCCATTGAAACCCTTTATCTTTTCTTAAAAGCTGATTGAGGGGCTTTGCGATTCTGGCGAAGTTTTGTATGAATTTCCTATAGTATCCGCATAGTCCTAAGAATTGCTTAATTTCTTTGGGGTTTTTGGGAACTGGATAATTTTTCACCTTGTCGATGCGTTTCGGATTAGGTCGTACACCATCAGACGAAATAATATGACCTAAGTATTCTAGTTCCGGCTTTAGGTATTCGCATTTGTCAGGTTGTAATTTTAAACCGCACTGTCGCAGTCGTTCGAATAAGACCTTTAGGTTTTTATTGTGTTCCTCTAAAGTTCTTCCGAAAACTACGATATCGTCGATGTAGACGAAACAGTTGTTACCGATCAGTCCTTGCAAACCGCGATTCATGAGTCTCTGGAAGGTCGGTGGTGCGTTTTTCAACCCGAAGGGCATTCGCAGAAATTCGTAATGGCCGTCACTAGTTGAAAAAGCGGTTTTTTGAATATCGTTTTCCTTAACTCCGATCTGATGGAAACCTGAGGCTAGATCGAAAGCGGAAAAGTATTTCGCGTTACCTAATCTGTCTAAAATTTCATCGATGTTGGGAATTGGATATGAATCTTTTATAGTTTTCTCATTTAGTTTACGGTAATCTATGACTAACCGCCACTTTTGTTTACCGGACGCGTCTTGTTTTTTCGGAACGATCCATAGGGGACTGTTATGTGGGCTATCGCTGTCCCTAATGATACCCTTCTGTAACATCTCTATCACCTGTCGTTTAATTTCGTCTTGGTGTATTGGGGGATATCGGTACTGTTTGGTGTGTATCGGAATTTCGTCAGTGGTTTTGATTTCGTGTTCGAGGATTGAGGATTTAGGAAGAGGATCCCCGGGCAATATAAATATATCGTGGGAGTTTGAAACAATTTCCCAGATCTGATCTTTGCCCTCTGTTAGATGATCTAACCGAGTATTCTCTCTTAAGAGATCGATCCTCTCACTGTTTCTGCTGCTACCTTGTACGCGATAAACCAATTTTTCGTCAAAATCTTCTACTGATTCGATTTGATCCTTAAGGGAGTCTGGGAGTATGGGATGACCATTTGCATTGACCTTCGTAATTGCTCCGATTCCTGTTATAAAATTGACCAGTACTGTTTTGTTTTGACAGTTGCTTTTTCTGTTGGCGCGACGCTTAACGACATTGCCGATTGTAAATGAGTTGCAAGAAAGAGAGAAGTTGTGGTTGAATAGAAAATCTGAACCTAATATTCCGTCTTGCAAGATTGGAGAACTATCGTCAACGACTTGGAATTTGTTACATTTGTCATTAAACGGAACAAGTACAGAGTATAACGTATCTGTGGTATTATTCGTAATGCCCCTGAGCGTTATTGGTTTCCCTCTGAGTAAGGTTTGGTCGACGATTTGTTTTTCTTTGATTATTGAAATTTCACTACCTGTGTCGATGAGGAACGTAGTGGGTCGGAGTCCTGGTAGTTCTAGTTGAACAAACGGGGAGTAGTCCACTCGGTGGTCCCCTGTTGCTGCGGATCTACCGTTTCCGATGGTGATTGTGCTCCTGGCGGTGTCGAGTTCGGCTGGGCCCGTTGAAAATTTCGTTGTTTGTTCGACTCGATTTCCTTGTTGTTCTCTCCATCGCTTCATCCTGCATTCGTTTTCTGTGTGTCCTCGTCGTTTGCAGAAATTACACTCTTTGTTGTCCCATCTTGTGTCAGAATTTCTTTGGGATGGGTTGTGAGGTTCTCTACGTGTCTGGTGTTCCCTCGGTTGAGTCCACCTCCTAGATTGTTGCATGTATTGCAGTTCTGTGTCATACATGCGTGCGGCCTCGAATGCTTGGTTTAAGGTATCGAGTTGTTGGCTGAACAGGTATTGCGAAATTTCAGGCTTTACGTTGCGTCTGAATGTCTGAATACCCTCTTCATTGCAGATGATTTCCTTAATGTCGATGTAAGTCTGGAGTCGTCTTTCAGAGTTTACAGCAGTTAGCAATTCGTCTTGTATTTGTGAAAACCGGTGTATAAAGTCGTTAATGGGCTCGTTTGGTTTTTGTCTGCACGAGTCCCGTTTAGTTTTTACGGATGCCGTGTCGATGGTATTCCCGTAAAGAAAACGAATTTTCTCTATTAGTTTTGGGATTGTCGTAATTGTATCTGGCCGAATTGTTAACGCTGCGCGACCTTTTAATTTTTGCGACATGAGAGCTAATAGGAGTAGTGGGTGTTGGTTCTGGGCTAGCATAGACGAGACTTTAATGAGCGTGCTGATAAAAATCTCGGTGTTCGTTCCGTCAAAGTCTGGGATTAGTTGCAGACATTTGTCGTATTTGTCAATTGTACCAGATGAATGCGTTTCTGTGTTGCGTAACGGATCGCTCGATGTTTGCATAGCCTGACTAGGTCCCGCTTTGTCTTCTATAGCTTTCAGTCTGTCACAGACTTGTAATAATTTTTCGGCTAGCATGTTCACGTCAATTTGGACACGAGTCGGACTTTGTGTTCTCGACATGTCGTTAGAAGGAGCAGTTACGAAGTCGTGCAGATCGTCAGATAGTGTTTCAGAGAGACTTACGTTGCTGCTGCTCTTTCTCCACTGTGTCCAGTTGGAATCTAGGTTATGTAGATCTTCGGAGTTCTCGGGTTCGTAGTGGGATACCTCCAGAAATTTCCACTCGTGGAATAACTAGCACAACTAGTATATTTTCTTCTGAATAAGCCCGAAGGTGATATCCCTTACCGCTGCCACCAATTATGTCGTCGAGGTAACTCCGATTTAGTAACTACTAACTCTTTATTACAATAACTAGTACAATTTATAGGTTTTACAATATTTTTCCGGTATGACGTTGTGACTCTACTAGACTTAGGTTACGACTGGCCCTGTCCCTTGGTTTGGGACCGGTATTTAACCTAGATGCTGAAGAAGGGTGGGAGGTAAGCTAGGTGGGTACCCTAAGGAATTTGGAAAAAGGGGTGTTTGGGAAATCCGATATCAGGAGGAGCCATCTTGGCGACATTCGGAATTGGTGAAAAGAAAAGGGATCTATTGTTCGGAGAGATAATTATCTTGGCGACACTCGGAATGTGTCTTATCTTACGGAATGGTCGAATTTCCGACTGGACCCATCTCGCTGGGTCCGTACAAGGGAAACCCATTCGTCTAATAGAGGGAAAAGGGGGTGGTCGATTGGCGAGTATCGCGATAAGAAGAAATAACGATTCGTTTACACGTTCAACGACGTCCGCGCGATAGGTAACGTGACCGTACGTGTATGCGCACGTGTGTAGTATGTTAGTGTTAGATCACACGTACGAATCATCAATCGCCGCTGTTACTCCTACCGTCTCTGTCTCGCGTCACCTACGAGACCCTTTATCTACAGGCGAAAGTGGAAGAAGAATAAAGACGGGAGGAGCGATAAGAAGAGGACCGCTAAGAAGCATAAGAAAGCCGTTGACTCGTCGAAACGCGCGTTTCCTGCGATCGCTAGGTTTCATCGTCGCTTATTAGACACGCAACCACGATGTCGATTATTTTGGACGTGGCGAATACGCCAACCTTCGACAATCGCATCACGAAGATCGAGTTACACACGTATAATCCGGACGCCAACACAACGTTCGACAATAGCGACGAGATAAGAATCCCCATACTGCAGCAAGATCTGTACACGCTTCCGTGCGAAAGTTTCCTCTACATCGAAGGTCGTGGTACGTTGACAGCGCAAGACGCGAAAGGCCCGCCGACGTCCGCGACCGCTGTTCTCGACAATAATTGCGTCGCGTTCATGTTCGATGAGATTCGATACGAATTGAACGGTGTCGAGATCGATCGTTGTCGAAATCCAGGAATCACTACCACCTTGAAAAATTTCGTTTCGTTGTCAGCCGAGAGAAGCAAAGCGCTTGCGAATGCCGGTTGGGATTATGAAATCGATTACGATAAGGATACTTTTCATTCGGGCGCTTTCAATTTCTGCGTACCCCTGAACGTATTATTAGGATTCTGCGAGGATTACAAACGCATCGTGATGAACGCGCGACACGAGCTAATTCTTATACGGACGCGAGACGATTCGAACGCGATGCACTGCCCCTCCGCCACTGCGATCCCGAAACTGGAGATACGCAAGGTGCAGTGGCGTATGCCCCACGTCGTTTTGGATGAAGTGAATAAACTATCGATGCTCCGGATCTTGGAAAGCGAACGACCGATCGCGATGAGTTTCCGATCGTGGAGCGTGCACGAGTATCCGTTACTGCAAGCAACAACGAAACACACGTGGACCGTGAAAACTACGTCGCAAATCGAGAAACCTCGATACGTGTTATTCGGCATGCAAACGGATCGAAAGAATCGTCCAAATAAACCCGCGTGGATATTCGACCCGAATAATCTCACAAACTTTCGACTCTACCTAAATTCCGAGACGTATCCGTACGATGACATGCAAATAGATTTTCCCAAATATAAATTCGCGATCATGTACAATATGTATGCGAATTTCATCCGATCGTACTACGGTCACGGAGAACCGTTGCTGAGCGCGAACGAATTCCTTAAATACGCGCCTATCGTGGTCATAGATTGTTCTAGACAAAACGAATCGTTGAAGAGCACTACCGTGGACGTGCGAATAGATTTCGAATGCAAAGAAAATATCCCCGCTAATACTTCAGCCGTCTGTTTGTTCATACACGATCGTATAGTCGAATACGGCCCTTTAACCAACATGGTACGCAAACTAATATAGCGTGCGTACGAGATCTATTACTACTACTACTACTGCTACTGCTACTACTACTGCGGATACTGCTACTGTTTTAAAACGTCGATGTCGAAGACCTCAGTCACTGTTCCGACACCGTCGCCGACGGTGCTACCTAAACGAATAATAATGTTCGCCATTGTTGATCTGCAAGGTTTCAATATCGAACGCGAGTTCGTCGTCAAAGAGATCGCTATTCGCGCAAACATCAACAACGATAAAACACCGACGATCAGCCATTGGATCTTCGAACCGCCATACTTCTGGGAACATCTGAATTCGCGGGAGCAACATCAAGCATCCTGGCTCGCGAAGCATCATCACGGGCTTCGCTGGTCTGACGGCTACGTTCCATACTCTAAACTTCCGGGGCTTCTCGCCAGTGTACTCGCGAACATTGACTTCGTGATCGTGAAAGGTGCGGAAAAGAAAACGTGGATGCTGCAACTACTACCTGACATAATCGTTGAGGATGTATGCAATTTGTACGAACTGACGGGGCGAAAAATCAACAACAACAACAACAACACCAATAACAACGCTCGAACTGTCGAAGATGACGGCGGCTATGACGTTGACGATGATTATTGCGCGATCATGCCGGACACCGTGGACCCTGACGTTCCTAACCTGAGGTCTATGTCTTCAACGAATACCCTTCAATGCGCATTTCACAAGAATTGCGGTGTTTGCGCGCTGGAGAATGTCGGGAAAATATGGAATTATATACGCAGCATTACCTAATGTAAGTCCTACACACGCATTGCATCTACTTTACGCGTCATATGCAGAAAACGAATATGTAAGAATTATTTTTTTTGTTTTCTATAGCGATGAACACAACGACGACGGTGATGAGTGAAATGACAGCGACGGCTGCTTCCTTTACCCGCGAGCAAGAATATCCCTCCCATACGAACGTTATTTCCCGCAAATACTGATATTATAATTTGAAGTACGCATGGATGGATGGATGTACATGAATAAACACACACTGTTTTGAATAAAAATTATATTTATTTAAAAATATGTTTCATATTTAAAAATATTTAAAAATATTTAAAAAAAAATTCCTTGACGTCACGTCCTGCAACACACAGAGAAAACACCAAATTATTATATGAAACGTTGGTAATAGCACGTGAAACACCAAACAAATAAAATTCACTCGTACTCACTCTCTGAATAATCGTTCGAGATACCAAAAGTTCCCTTCAAATGCTAAAAATTCAATTTGCAACGTGTCATCGCGCCACGTGCGTCGGGCTGATTGTATCTTCAGTCTCAACTCCTCTGGTATCCGCCCGTCCTCCTGTGTCGGGTATTGGCGACGCTGAAACAAACACACGACTCGATTAAAAATCATTGAATGGTGTACGCGGATCATTTGTGCGAAACATCACTTACCAACAACTGGATTATGGCGTCGCGATCCCCGTCGCGTGCATGGGCCTCGATGTCAGCCCGACGCTGAAACAAACGCGCGACTCGATTAAAACATCGTCGATTGGTGTCCGCGTATCAGAATAATTTTTTTTCAGAAACGTCACTTACGAGGCGCCCGACCGTCCCCAAATATTCATGGCTCCACTCAGCCATTTCATTTTCACGTTCTTGCTGTAACAAACATGTGATTCGATTAAAACACTGTTGAATGGTATATGCACATCAATTTTTTTTTTGCGAAACATCACTTACGAGAAAATGAATTATCTCCCGCCGCTCCACGCGCCACGCCCTCATCAAATCATCAAGTTCGCGCTGAAACAAACGCATAACTTTGCTAGAAGACCGTCCAATTGAATGCACGCACTAATAATTCCATTTACACAAAAACTATACTCACAATTTTGTGGACGATCGCATCACGCTCGTCATGCCACGCACGTTCAATTTCCCCATGCCTTTGCTGTAACAAATGCGCAACTTCAATAGAATACCATCGAATGGAACACGCGCACAAATTTAATTTTCACGAAACTATACTTACGATGCATCGCTACATTTCAAATGCATTCATTCCTTGCGCCGCGGCGTATAAACTGTCTTCAAACGCGTCCATGATTTTTTATAAAAAATGTTTGTGATAACTAGACTGTCCCGTGCGGTGGTGGTCGACACCCTTATATACGTTTCGTTTCCCTAGCCTAGAACGATGGCCCTACACGTTGCAAGGCTAGGGATAGTTTTCAGGTAGGGTAGTCTTGAGGCATGGTAGGGATGGTCACGTCACAGTTTCTCTGCATCCTACTCCTCCTCCTCCTCCTCCTCCTCCTCCTCCTCCTCCTCCTCCTCCTCCTCCTCCTCCTCCTTCTTCTTCTTCTTCTTCTTCTTCCTCGATGATTTTATAATATGAAACTAATTATTCCAGCTTATAGTATACTTTTATGACTCGCACTTTTATGTTTTACATCGCAAATCGTCTCTGACTCTTCTGTGGTATGCATGTTCCTTGAATTTGTCATGCACACCATTTGAATTTGCCACGTATTCTCTAACCCTTGTGCGGTAAACACACGCGTCTTGACCATCGCCATCACTGATGCGATATACTTTCACACATTGACGTGTATGTGTACGTGAATCAGTATAAAGTGACGTCGGTCAGTCTTATAGGCATCAGTTCACCACGTACGCTCGAGTGCTAACAAGTATCGCCCGCGTCATTTTTTTCGTCGATGAGAATGATACGTATTGTATATCAAAATGTACAAACGAAGCTTAAACGATTCATCCTGCACATCCGACAACGCTGGTGGCATTCCAAATAAACGCCAACAGACCAATATGAGGTATGTATACATACGTTACTATACACTTTACACATACTCCATTCACTTACTTCTTTCACTGTAAACGCCAACGAACGATGCATTAATTTCGTGTACATGTTTCTTACAGTTCTGGATCCACAACGCCAAAAACGTTGAAAACACCAAAACCATCGATAGTACGGATCTTGGGGCGTGATTATCCACTAACCTCGACAGCTTATAAACGTCTAACTATTGGAATTCGCATTGGCATGGATTCGTGCCGCGTCGAGATCGCCATAGTCGACAACAAAGGTAGCGAGGTGTGCTTTTCAATGTCGACGTGGAAGCTCCTACTGCAAAACGAGGCGGACATACTCCAACGATTACGCAGCAACGCAACATCGCCCCAAACCCACATCATAATTGATCATTTGCGACTCGAATTCACGCGTATGCATGACGATCAACTTATTAAAATCACCGATAATCGCGTTAGCTTATACATGACGGAAGTTACGATACGAAAACTGTTCGCGTATGACCATTGCATCAATCATATGTTCACCTGGTTGACTGAAAATATGTACTCTGTAAGCAGTAAATATGCTGCCTTCGTAGAAGTTCTACGTACCGCTTCCGTACCAACGAATTATGTGAAATTAATTTCCGAAAGTGAGACCTTTGAGCAGCATTCTTTGATTGATTGTGAATTGTTAGCGTTAGGATTACAATCCATGCTGCGTTATGTAAACCACGTACCACTATAGTACATGCATATATATATGTTTTAATAATAAATGTATGACTTTCACATCAATACATGTAACTCGTTATTTATAATATCCTTTCATACATATTCCTATCGATATATTAATTCTTAGAGGCGTGGTCTTAGCGAATGTCAATTGCGTTTCCAGATAGGTAATAGGGAGGGGTGGGTTCGGATACGTTCCCACGACGCTTGACCATGACACTGGATCTACTGTAAACCAGATGTCTGCGGGTCTATGTACGAATTCTTTTCGCCCTTACACGCTCCCACGACGCTTGACTTGCAGACCCTCGAGAAGGGTGCTTGAGACGTCGCCCTGTTCTCGATCGTGAAAATACTTGGAACTCTACCCCGAATAATTATCGCTTAGCTGCTCGCGTGAAAGGAACGCCTAATTTATTGTTTCGGGGACATTGCGTTTTCTCGAGGGTACTTCTTAGAGGTCCTAGTCTTGGGAAAAGTCAATGCTCAGATATATAAACGCACCCTCTTTCTCAGAAATTATCATCGACTGCAATGTTGTGTTTATTCCAAGGGCTATCGCACCGATTGATTTACAATAATTATCGCTATATGTACACATCATTGCACGTGCGCTGCATCGGTCCCACGATTGAAACATAAACACACGGCACGAAGAGTGTGCACGTAGGCGCCCGAAACGTGTTCGATCCTGCTCAGATATAAACACACTGCATGTCGCGGTGCAATGTTTATTCCATAGATATAAACACACTGCATGTCGCGGTGCAATGTTTATTCCATGGGCTATCGCGATGATTGATTTATAATAATTATCGCTCTATGTTTATGCTGTATCGGTCCCACGATTCAAATATTTCCTTATCTTTTCTCCGAAATCATGGTCCACCCTCTTTCTCAGAAATCATCATCGAAGACGCGATTTGAATTTCCACGAATCGTTCGCGGTCGCGCCTGCGCACCGATCCCCGCACACGTACGGAGATTGCGCGGCGGCGACACGTGCCCAAATATACCTTAGCCATGCAACAGGTGACGTCAACACGAAACGTATGAAAACCTTGGAAAATTTACCATGGCGGGCCCAAATACCGACGCGGACCCAAAGTACCTTAAACGTACAATAGGTGGCGCCAACCCGAAATGTATGAAAAACCTGGAAAATTTACCAGGACGGGCCCAAATACCGACGCGGACCCAAAGTACCTTAAACGTCCAATAGGTGGCGCCAACCCGAAATGTATGAAAAACCTGGAAAATTTACCAGGACGGGCCCAAATACCGACGCGGACCCAAAGTACCTTAAACGTCCAGTAGGTGGCGCCAACACGAAATGCGCGCGACGCCATTTTGAAAATTTGAAAATCCTCCCCCTCGCCCACGAACTCGACCTGCGCGCGCGACGCCATTTTGAAAATTTTGAAAATCCCCTCCCCTGTGACGTCACCCCCCCCCCCCCCTCACCCACGAACTCGGTCGACGCCATCTTGGAATCCCTCTCCCCTGTGACGTCATCCCCCTCACCCACGAACTCAGTACCCCCCTCCACGCCTCACCCCCTCGCCCATCTCGCGGAAGAGCGCGGTACCTCCCCCCGCCCCGCCTCACCCCCTCGCCACCACTTGAGCCAGAATCGGCATAGCCTAACTACTCATATTTGTACAATCTTTTGAATTATAATATTCGCTACCAATTCCTTATGCGGACAAATAAAGCTACCCTGATAACTAGATCTGAAGCGCAGAGCCTGACGTCAGATCCGTAGTCATCTGTGTCCGTATTAGGCTGCGGTCTGAGGTACAGAGCCTGACATCAGGACCTGACGTCAGATGGGCAGCAGATTCGCATCAGATCCTGCCGTTCGCCTGACACGTATAACAGGGCCATCTGAGGGTCAGAATTGGCAAACAATTCCCTACGTGTGACGTCAAACGGTCGTCCCTACAGGTGTATCCCTACGCTTACATAACTATCAAGCAGATACTGCAGTTTATTAAATAATTAATTCTACTTATTTAAAACAGTATTTATTTTATTCTTTAATAATATACAAGATCGGTGATTACCATTTTGACAAAATAATATAAGTAGCGCATACAAATCCAAAGAGGGGCTTTCAACATTTCCAATTACAAATCCACGTCCTACAACCACTGGTACCTTCTAGGGCCGATATCTGAATTCTTCATTCAATATTTTTAACTTCTTTTTTGTGTGGAAGCATCATGTTTTCTGTTATGTTAGCGCTGAAAACAAACACAATATTAGTATAAAATTAAACGTAACGTATGAATAAACAGGATTCATGCAATACTTCCTTCAGCCACATCTCCACATAGTACACACTAGGGTGGCTCTAACTTTCAACTTTTTAATTTTCCTCGGGGCACCCCCCAGAATGGTTCCAAATAATTAAAAAAAAATCCCTGTAAAGTTTGAGCTCGATCAGATAACGGGAAAGGGTGCCCCTGGGCCCTTAAACATTTAAATCATTATTTAACAGCTCGCGAAGTCGACTTTATATAACATCTTCCAAGTTATTGAGTAAATCAAAAAATATGTCAAACAAAAGTTGTAGATTCGGACAAGCAGCATCTTTTTTGTTCTATTACTTTTTCTCGTGCGACAAACGGTTTTCGAAAAAAATCCAAAAAACGAAAATAAAAAACTTTTTTTTTTCTTCAGATTTTGAAAGTTTAAATGCTTCTAGAACACTTTTTATTTATGAAGGTGAATAAAAAAAATGAAATTTTTATTTTCGAAGCCTATTTTTTAAACATTTAAGGGGTGGGCATTTACCGAAATTTACAAAAAAGGTAAAAATTTAATTTTTACTTATTTTCAATGTTTGATATGTGATGAATGTTTCCTGAAAATATGGCACCGAAATTCGCAAAAATATCGGAGATATAAACGTCAGAAGTGAGGTATTAAAATGCATTTTTCCGACATCATGATTTTATAACATGTTAGCCACGATTACTCGAATACTATTCAACCGATTTACTTCAAATTTTCCATGGCTATATGATACGCTATTACTAACTTTTTTACACTGACAGAATTTACAAGAATTGTGTAATTTCCCGATGTTTCAAGAAATTCCTTAAGTTTTTTTCACTTGAACTTCCAAAATGTAAAAAAATCGGTCCCAAAATCTTGTCCTTTGTATTAAAAAAAAAAAATATGAATGAAATAAAAAATCTGCGTTGTAAAAAAGTTAGTAATAGCGTATCATATAGCCATGGAAAATTTGAAGTAAATCGGTTGAATAGTATTCGAGTAATCGTGGCTAACATGTTATAAAATCATGATATCGGAAAAATGCATTTTAATACCTCACGTCTGACGTCTATATCTCCGATATTTTTGCGAATTTCGGTGCCATATTTTCAGGAAACATTCATCACATATCAAACATTGAAAATAAGTAAAAATTAAATTTTTACCTTTTTTGTAAATTTCGGTAAATGCCCACCCCTTAAATGTTTAAAAAATAGGCTTCGAAAATAAAAATTTCATTTTTTTTATTCACCTTCATAAATAAAAAGTGTTCTAGAAGCATTTAAACTTTCAAAATCTGAAGAAAAAAAAAAGTTTTTTATTTTCGTTTTTTGGATTTTTTTCGAAAACCGTTTGTCGCACGAGAAAAAGTAATAGAACAAAAAAGATGCTCCTTGTCCGAATCTACAACTTTTGTTTGACATATTTTTTGATTTACTCAATAACTTGGAAGGTGTTATATAAAGTCGACTTCGCGAGCTGTTAAATAATGATTTAAATGTTTAAGGGCCCAGGGGCACCCTTTCCCGTTATCCGATCGAGCTCAAACTTTACAGGGATTGTTTTTTAATTATTTGGAACCATTCTGGGGGGTGCCCCGAAGAAAATCTTGAAAAAAATTTTTACCAAGAGTAAATAAGAGCCACCCTAGTACACACCCTAAGCGATCATGCATGCTCCTGCGAACATTAACATTTATAAGAAAACATGTGTTAAATTATTATCTACTAAACAAGATGCTAAACATTCGCACTTCCAGCATAACCATACTTTTCTGTCTTGCAGATAATGTAAATCTCGATTTCCACGACGTAGATAATTGGAAATTATTCAATTTCATAATTACCTTTGCCTTCTGGATACGTCGAGATGATTTGTCTGGATATTGATGTTTGAAATTACTTGGAATATAATATGGGTAGATAATATGAGTACATTTTCATTATATTGCGTTTTAAAATAATTGTAAGTTTATTTATCGACACCGATACCTTTCCTCTCACAAGCTTTCACATAATTTATCAATTTAAAACTCTGACAATATAAATACACATTCAGTGTTTTATGTTTATAAATAATTCTTATTCATCGACACCTTGACCTTGACCACGCCAAGTATTTGACTTCCAGGCCGCGGACATCTAGGCAAATATCTAGATGTTACATTTTATCTTCATATTATTTAAAATGTCCGCGATATGAGTAACGGAATGTATGAATACAGCATTTTAGCTGTGTATATGTAGTTGTGTCATCTTAAGCGCAGTTGGAAAGCACCTTTATGTACTTGCAGCTCATTTTGATTTCATATATTTTTTTATATTGTATATTTTCTTCTATTTTTTTATGTGATTTATTCGTATTAAAATATTTATTTGTATAAAATATATCTGCTTGATATTATTTAATACATTTTTTCATTGTACTATTGTGATTTTTTCTTTGTATAAATAGTCATTGTGATAATTGGCGCAATTGTTGTATATCATTATTTTTGTACAGTCTAGAACAGGCATGGCACTAACGTGAACACAGCGGCCGTTTTTCGGAGGCAACGCCTCCTTTCTCCCGTCGCGCGTCTTCGCCCCCGCGGCGGGCCTAGGTTCGTGGAGCGCCTCAGGCCCGTACCTTATGAACCGCGCGTGGCGCATTGGGGCGACATTGTATCAATAGGTTTCCACATCGACCCAGAGAGCACGATTGTCGATGCGTTTTTGTTTTGTCAATGCGCCACGCGCGGTTCATATGGTACGGGTCTGAGGCGCTCGAAGCTCCTGGGCCCACCGCGGGGGCAAAGACGCGCGGCGGGAGAAAGGAGGCGTTGCCTCCGAAAAACGGCCGCTGCGTTCACTTTAGTTCCATGCCTGGTCTAGAACATTATTTTTGTAGAGTATAGACCATTATTAAATTTATATTAATTTACGACATTGTTTTTAAATGGGATTCTTTTTGAAGATACATTATACCTCATAAGTGCCTATGCTAGGAGCGACAATAGACGTTTATTTATAGAAGAGCTAGATCGACTATTTATAAATCTTAGATTATATTCCTGTGATAACTTTTACATCTTAGCTGGAGACCTTAACGCCAGAAGGAAGGCTTGGGGGGGATAGAGTGAATAACCCCAGAGGTCGTTATCTTGGCCAATGGGAATCTCTATACGACTGTGATTATAAAATAAGACTTATCACCCCAGCGTTACCTACTTTTAAGCCGGCACAATCTTTTCTGGACATATGCCTCTCTGATGCTAGACTAAATCTACTGAACGGAGTGGGGGGCAAGGCCCAAACACTGCCATATGATAGGGACCACCTTGCTCTTTCTTTAACTTTTGAACTATATAACGGCGTTATACCGCGATTGGGGTTAGATGCGGACGAGCATCGCTTAGACTTTCGAAATGCCAAATGGGGAGACTTCTCGAAAGAGGTTGAAAATAAATTCACCGAGAACATACCGAGTTCTCGGAATTTAACTATTGCTGAGATTGATGATGGTCTTTCCCACATCAATGAAGTAATCATTGAATCACTCAACAATTCCATTCTGAAATTTAAACCATACAGTAATACCTTAAGATATCTTAATAGTAGAATTAGAAAACTCCAACATGATAAAAAAACTATAGTAACACTCTTACATAGATTACATATTCTAGATCCTCAGGCCCAATGGAATCTCACTAAAAAAACAAAAAAACACATAAGGCCCTAGTCAAGGCGTTAAAAATAGAATTTGGATCGGCTACAGAAAAATATTGGAGTAACGTCATCAAGAACATCGACTACCGCAAATCAGATACCTTTTTCCCCAAAATCAACTCCATTTTCCGCCCGAAACAAAAAATGGGGATTGATATTCTCCAAGTATCACAGGATGACGAACAACTCTTGACTAACAGTGGCTGTGATTTGGAGGGTGCTAGCTTGGAGGACGGTACTTATATATTCTCGAAACCCAACGACAAATTAAATATTCTAGGAGCCTATTACGAATCCATAAACTCCCCCCGACAACTGAATTCTGAATCTCGCATTAGGGAAGTAGTTGAGAGGACGATTGCCCCCCTTAGACAGGGCTTCAATGATTTTCGGACTAACATAGATTCTATATTGACTTTTACTGAGGATAACTCCGCGCTCTGCCCTCAGTCAGAGGATACAATTCTTCACCCCTTCTGTAGCCCCCCCGAAATATCATTAATTCTGCTTAAACTTCCAAACAAGATCTCTTGCGGGTTGGACGGTATCCCGCCGATCTGCCTCAAATATCTCCCTGCTAAAGTATTAATTGCCTTAACGATTCTGTTCAACAATGCGATCAACCTTTGCTACTTCCCCACTGCCTGGAAAATAGCGAAGGTTTTTTCCATCCTCAAAAAAGGAAAAGATCCGAAGTCCCCCTCAAGCTACCGACCTATTAGTCTTACACCAAGTATCAGCAAAGTATTCGAGGCTATTGTAAACAATAGGATTGTATCCTTCTGTGAAAGGGAAGATCTAATTCCAGCACATCAATTCGGTTTTAGACACCAGCATGCGACTACGCACGCAATCCACAAACTCCTGTCAGATATAAACAGAAAGGTTGAAATAAGCCATATGGTAGCGGCTGCATTTCTGGACATAGAAAAAGCTTTCGATTCAGTTTGGTTAGATGGGCTGATCCATAAACTACATAAAAAGAAATTCCTTTTACTGTTTATTTATCTGATTTGGGACAAGATTACGGGCAAATCCTTCCATACCTCGGTTGGTTCGGGCATTTCCTCCGCGGAGTTTTTGATTCGAGAAGGGCTCCAACAGGGCACGGTGAATTCTCCGATCCTATTCAATATATTTTTAAGCGATCTTCCAGGGCTTTTCGGATTTAACGAGAGTGATGGCGCCGGTTTCCTCGCTTACGCTGACGATGTCGTGATCTATGTCTCGGGGAATAGGGTGAATCCGATTCAAAATAGCTTGGACGTAGCGGTTGACCGAGTCAACCGTTATTATATGAACTGGAACCTGCGACTGAATCCGCAGAAATGCGAGATAATTTTATTCAAAAAACCGGTATATAGCCTGACATCTAAGACTAAGGCGGGCAGCACTCAATTCCAAATCTCAGCCACAATCCCGGGCACAGCCAATAAAATATTAATTCCACATAAAAAGGTGGTGAAGTATCTTGGGGTGCATCTTGATTACCTACTAAGAGGTAATAAACATTTAGATATCCAACTACAGAAAGCGAACCGAGCTTTCGTCACTAATAGCAGGTTATTTTATAAAAAATATCTATCGAAAAAAGCGAAATTAATTTTATACATGTTACTTGTCAGGCCCATAATTACATATGCGGCCCCAGTAATTTGGAACTACAATCATACTTCCATGGAACGAGTCAGGGCCCTCGAGAGAAAATGTTTAAGAGCCTGCCTCCGATTATATCGTACTCCGGAGTCGGACTGGCAGCTCTACGTCAAAAATCAAACACTTTACAATACCGCTAACATCACCAGAATCGATTCTTTTTGGATTAATCTCACCAGAGATTACTTCAGTAATCTACCAGACATAAACAATACAGTCATACAATCACTGGCATTTCAGGATACTCCCATTACCCTAAATCAACTTGCCACCGGCTATTTAACTCCTCAGGCTTTTCCCCTTTGCGATAGGCTTGGACTGATTCAAGATTCCGACAATATACCGATAATTTTCCATTGGCGCCGAAATAAAGCAGACAAACGAATTGCGTTTAATTATGAAGATTTGAATAGCAACAGAGACAAATTTAAATATTCAACAGCTATCTCAATAGTCGACCGCAACGACTTTCACAGATTAAACTTTGACAAATACTGGTGGCTTTCCGCTGATGGCATTCATATGGCAGAATTAGCTGCCCGCCGTGCCTTCCTCCTTGAAAGGAGATAATCCTATTCCTAAGACTGATTAGTACTTAATATATAATGAAGGAACGCTAAGATCGAACTTCTTATTTTATCGCGATCCTATGTACAAAGTAGTTTTTAAGTTTACCACATAAGTTTAACATAGTCTTATTTAATAGTTAGTTTTTAGTTTTATATTGGGTGAGGGGTTTTTCCCACCTTCCTTCTGGCGGGTGGGCTTTTTCCCCTCTCAAACACATCAACTAATGTTATGATGTCATTAGTGCAATTCTCTTAGAATTATTATTACCAAAAATTGTAACGCCAAGGAAACCACGCTAATGAGTAACTAAGAGTTCCCATCAATTGGGACAATTACTGTTACGCTACTAGATTAAGAACGGATGGTTTATTTTTTTCATAAATGTTTTTTATACCAATCATTTACGTTATAATGTACAATTTTCCCAATAAAAACATATTTATAAAAAAAAAAAAAAAACACCGGTTCTCGCTAGATCACCGAAGTTAAACATCACGGGGCGGGTACTGGGGAAGGATGGGTGAGACCACCTTTCTCCCGGTACGCCGCTGCTGCTGGGACCCGAAGAAGAGAGAGGAGGGAAAAAGATATAAGACTGTGTATAAGGTAAATGTCCCCATTACTGACCACACCCCCATTAGTGACCAATTCATTTTCTTATTGTTTATTGCAACACAGAAAGCGAAATATAAGCGAAATATTTCAGTTATTTTTTCATACGTTATTTATGTACCCGTACATTCATCTTTAAGTAAATTCACATGTAAATTAAGACTTGGTCATTGACATGAAAGTTGACAGATTCTAATACCGTGAGGTTATACTCCAGATATCATTAAACTCGCAAATTTTACAATAAAAATACATGGATCCATGCAGTAACTTACTCAAATTAACGAGAAATATAAACAGAATTATAAAATAAAAAGAAAATATCCATTTTCTTTCATTATTGTAGCAGAAAATCGTGGTATAAAATAGATGGTCACTAAAGGGGACATCAGGTCCAATATAATTTTCACCATAATCTTTGTGTAAATACCCTGATAACCAGATCGGACGGCAGGATCTGCCGGCAGCTGCGGCGCAACCTACGACCGCATTCGACTACGGATCTGCCGGCAGAGCCTGCCGGCAGATGAACGGCAGATCGACGGCAGATCCTGCTGCCCGCCTGACACATCCAACAGCGCCATCTGAAGGCCACAATGACCAAACAATTCCCTCTGCATGACGTCACATGGACCTACGCACCAACACAAATGTACATTACTGCTGTAGGTGTATCCCTACCCCTAAATAACAAAGCAAGCAAATTTTACATTTATTAAATAATTCATTCTACTTATTGCAAAAAGTATTTATTCTTTGTTTAATAATACAGTATTGGCGATTACAATTGTTACAAAATAATATAGGTAGCGCATATAAATTCGAAGAACATTCAATATTTATATTTATAAATCTATATACAATACGTTCCGTACCCAGTGGTACCTATTAGGTACGTTATCAGAAAATTTCCTGTATTTAGACTTCTTTTTTCTGTAGAATCACCATATCCCGTATTATGTTAGCGCTGAAAACAAATAGAACATTAGTATAAAATTAAACGTAACGTATGAATAAACAGGATACCTGCGATACTTACTTCAGCTCCATCTCTGCACAGCACACACCCTAAGCGATCATGCATGCTCCTGCGAACATTAACATTTATAAGAAAACGTGTTAAATTATTATTTACGAAACAAGACGCTAAATATTCGCACTTCGCGCATAACCCTATTTTTCTGTCTTGCAGCTAATGTGACTCTCGATTTCCGCGACGTAGATAATTAGTAATTATTCAATTCCATAATTACGTTTGCCTTCTGGATACGTCGGGATGATTTGTCTGGATATTGATGCTTAGGGCGGTATTCTCAGTCGTTGCTTATTCTTAAGTTCGCCTTAAGCACTTGCTTAAGGGGGTAGACACGTCACGTGACACGGATAGACACGGGTAATGCAGCGCGCTGTAATACCGACAATCTAACCTAAAACATGGGTTTTTGATTTTTCGTTTTTCGTCCTTATATGAGCAGATTTTGGGCTGGGCGAGATCTCATTCGAAAGAGGAAGATTCAATGCGGAGCGCTCTGCTCACCGTCTGAGTCACAAAACTCTTTTAGTGACCTAAAAATACTTAAGGAGGTAAACACCCCACGTGACACGGGTAATGCAGCGCGCTGCATACCGACACAATCTGGCCCAAAACATGGGTTTGGGAAATTACGTTGTTTGTCCTTATATGAGCAAATTTTGGGCTGGGCGAGGTCTCATTCGAAAGAGGAAGGTTCAATGCAGCCCGCTCTGGTCATAGCTTGAGTCATAAAACTCTTTTAGTGACCTACAAATACTTGGAATCTGCGAGTGTATTTTGTCAATTTTTTCTCTACTTTGGACACTCATATTATCAGATATCAACACAATCTCGTTGAGCCATGACCAGAGCGGGCTGCATTGAACCTTCCTCTTTCGAATGAGACCTCGCCCAGCCCAAAATTTGCTCATATAAGGACAAACAACGTAATTTCCCAAACCCATGTTTTGGGCCAGATTGTGTCGGTATACAGCGCGCTGCATTACCCGTGTCTACCCCCTTAAGACCCCATCTAGATTCTCAGTCGGCAAATAAGCATCGACTCAACCATCGACTCAAGCATTTACTTTGTTAAGAAATCTTATTTATTTGAGATTCTCAGTCGCTTCTTAAGCATGGCTTAAGGGGGTAGTGGACTATTTCAGCTTCAGAAAATCGATTACTTTTTTTTTACTGATTTTGAAAGTCTTATTCTTTATGAAAATTTTAAAC